>JAESUZ010002275.1:550000-2950000 GCA_017311185.1 Proteles cristata cristata | reverse complement strand
GACTGATATCCAAAATATATGAAGAATCCCTATAATTCAACAACAAAAAACCCTGGTTAAAAAAATGGGTAAAAGGCTTGCATGGACATGTCTCTAACAAAGATACACAGGTGGGCATGGAAAATTTCCCAAAATGTCAAAATGTCAATAAGATACCAGTTCATACCTATTATATATTATCAAAACAAAACAAGACAGAAATTAGAACTCTTATGCATTGTTGGTGGAAATGAACACTGTAGACTGTGGAACTGTGGAAAATACTAGGGCAATTCTTCAAAAAATTACACCTAGAACTACCACATGATCCAAAAACTTCACCTTGGGATGGTACCCACAAAACTGAAAGAGGAAGAGATATTTGTACATCCATGTTTACAGCAGCATTATCCACAATAGCCAAAAGGTGGAAGCAATTCAATGTCCATCAATGACTGATGAGAGATACAAAATGTGGTATGTACATACAATGCAATCTTATTTAGTCTTGAAAAGGAAATGTTGACATGTGCTGCAATGTGGATTAATCTTTTTTAATTTTTTTCAATGTTTATTTTTGAGAGAGAGAGACAGAATGTGAACGAAGGAGGAGCAGAGAGGAAAAGGGAGACACAGAATCTGAAGCAGGGCTCAACCTCCTGAACCATGAGATCATGACTTGAGCTGAAGTCAGATGCTTAACTGACTGAGCCACCCAGGCACCCCTACAACATGGATTAATCTTGAAGACATTATGCTATGTGCCAGTCATAAAAAGGCAAATTTTCTATGATTCCACTTATACAATATACCTAGAGTAGTAAAATTCATAAAGGCAGAAAGTAGAATAGTGATTGTCAGGGATCAGGGTTGGAGGGAGTGGGAGGAAAAGTTTGCAGATCTAAATACAATAAAAAACATATGAGGGAAAGCAATAGCTTGAAAGTAATTAAAAAGCTTATAATTCAAACTATAGAAACAATTTTTAAATAAACACATATGGTTAATTCCCAGGATCTGTACAAAGTGATGAAAGAAAATATATACAAGACCAAAAATAGATAGTAAATGGGAAGTAATGGAGTAAATGGAGAAGAGTTCAGAAATGTCATTTTTAAAGATTCACTGCATATCTAATAAAGGAGACAGAAATAAACATGTAAAAAGTCATTCTTATACATTTCTCATTGCAACATATGATTGTTTCAATCCTCCAAAGAATCATTTTTTTTTTTAAATATTTTTATTTATTTCTAGGAGAGAGAGGAAGAGACAGCGCGAGCAGGGGAGGGTCAGAGAGAGAGGGAGTCACAGACTGAAACAGGCTCCAGGCACCGAGCTGGCAGCCAGCACAGAGCCCGACGCGGGGCTCGAACCCACGAACCGCGAGATCGTGACCTAAGCGAAAGTCGGACGCTTAACCGACTAAGCCATCCAGGCGCCCCCAAAGAATCATTTTTAAAGGCTCAACATAAGCTATAAAAGTGTCCCTATTATTTCTCTTTTTGGAGAAATATGCCCCAAACCTCTAGACATGTAGAGATTTGCCTATAGGCATTTCCTTAGCAGTGACCAAGCTGAAATGGTTCCAGAGACCAAGAAGAAAATAAGAATGGGAAAACGTGGCCTGGTCAAGTTGCGGCAATGTCTCTGTCAATTCCAGCAAATAGTCCTGCAAATATATTACAGGCCTAGGTTTGCATATATTCCAATTCAAAAGACAGAAAACAAAACTTCCTCTGTGGCATCTTCTACATATAAAGGAACGGAAGCTGTTTAGCTTGGTAGGACAGAGGAAGCGCATTGTCCCCACTTTCTGCCCTAGCAGAACAAATGAAGCCATCCATACAGTAGCGCCTAACATGACTCAGGTCCCAGAGGACCTCACGCCTGAGCGGGAGCCTTACACCCCTACGGCCACCGTGCACCCAGCCCATTCATACCATCCTGATGGCCTGCCTCTATGCACATCAACTGCTTCCAGCCAGTCTCTACAGGCACAGATTAAATTCTTTTGAGAGGTGGGCAGCGGCAGAGAATGAGGATATAAGCGAATTTGGGTTTTGTGGGCTTTTTCCTTTTTATTAGTTTTAAAAAACATGTTAATGCATAACAGGTTTGTTAGCCCCTCTACACAACTTTACAGGTACTAATGACAGAACCCTCCTTCATCTCCGACCAAGTAGCACAGCACAAAATTACTTGTAAACACTCAGGGCACTTTTCCCATTTCTATTAAGGTGCTCAATCACCACAATCTGTTTTCCCTTCGAAGCAGTTAAACGCTTTAAGTTATGGGCCTCCACTGACGTATTTAGCTGCCATTTCCTTCATGCATGCCAAGACATTGTTTTTCAAATGTTTCCAATACAACTGTCTTCACTTGCCTCATCGTCCTCCCTGCACCCAAAGATATGTATGGCAGGACCTGCTAGAGACATAGTGAGCTCAAAAATAATAAGAACAAGTTTTCACAAAGCTCTGACGACCTTGTAGAAAGCATGCCCTTCCTGGAGCACATCAGCAGGAAGTAGAGTTTTCTTAAGAAAGGGTAGGTGAGGGGCGACTGGGAGGTTCAGTCAATTCAGCGTCAGACTCTTCATCTTGGCTTTGGTCATGATCTCATAGTTCATGAGATGGATCCCAGTGTAGGGCTGGCGTTGACAGTGCAGAGCCTGTTTGGGATTCTCTGTCTCTGTCTCTTCTCTGTTTCTCCCCCTCTCCTTTCCTCCTTCTCTCTCTGCCCCTCCTTTCACTCACATGCTTTCTCTCTCTCTCGCTCTCTCTCTCTCTCTCTCTGTCTCCACCCCCTAAAAATAAATAAATAAACATACAAAAAAAAAAAAAAAAAGGTAGGTGGTTTCAGGCAGGCAAAGGGGAGGGAAAGAAACATAGAGGAGAGAAGGGGGGAAAGGTGGAGGTGGAGGAGTTGGGGGTGGAGAGGAGGATAAATGGCCTGGGAAGTCAGTATCTGTCCAAGTGATGAATGAGAGAGGGCACACTGGCCTGGAAATAATTTCGGCTGGATGAGAAGGACTCAAAGTTTGATGCAGATGGCTAAGAGTCAACTTAAAAATTTTGAAAACAAGGGGCACCTGGGTGGCTCAGTCAGTTGAGAGTCTGACTTTAGCTCAGGTCATGATCTCGCAGTCCATGGGTTTGAGCCTCTCATCGATCTGTGTTCACAGCTCAGAGCCTAGAGCTTGCTTTGGATTCTGTGTCGCCCTCTCTCTCTGCACCTCCTCAACTCACACTCTGTTTTTCCCTCTCTCAAAAATAAATAAACATTTAAAATAAATTTTAATGAGTAATATGGCCAAGTTAGTGGGGGAAAATGTTTTTATTCTACACGCACAGAAACAGAGATACCTGGCAAAATTTGGCAGCTTAAATAAACCTGTTAACAACTTCAACAAGGGGGAGATGTTAAATAATCACTAGGTCTTTGTGAAAGCAAGAGATACTGCTATAGGTTTTAATAAATTTGGTGTTTCAGGATTTGGTAAAAGTCATAACAGTTAAGATGTAGAAACAGCCTGGATATAGAAAGAGAAAAGAAGAAATCCCCCTAAATGAGTCATTTTCCAAGAAATCAATTCCCACCTGTTCTTCAAACTCTAATCAAGTCCTCTACGAACCTCTGTGAAACCACCTCTGGCTTTCAGTTGAAAGTTAAATCTTGGGGTGCCTGGGTGGCTTAGTCGGTTAAGCATCTGACTTTGGCTTAGGTCATGATCTTGTGGTTCATGGGTCTGAGCCCCGCGTCGGGCTCTGTGCTGACTACCAGCTCAGAGCCTGGAGCCTATTTCAGAGTCTGTATCTCCCTCTCTCTCTGACCCTCCCCTGCTCACGCTGTCTCTCTCTCTCGCTCTCTCTCTCCTAGAAATAAATAAAATTTTTTTTTTAAAAAAGTGAAATCTTTCTCTCTTAAACATATCATTAACTATCCACATCTCATTCTTCACCTAATCCTATGCCACTATATACAGATATGAATCTTTTGTAATCTTGTACCCCCATATCTTGTCTCTCCAGTGAGAATAAAATGTTGCAAATAACATACTAGATAAAGGGTTAGTATCCAAAATCTATAAAGAACTTACCAAACTCAACGCCCAAAAAAACAAATAATCCAGTGAAGAAATGGGTAGAAGACACAGACACTTTTCCAAAGAAAACATCCGAATAGCTAACAGACACATAATAAGATGCCCAACATCACTAATCATAAGGGAAATACAAATCAAAACCACAATGAGATACCACCTCACACCTGTCAGAATGGCTAAAATTAACATCAGGAAACAACAGATGCTGGCCAGGATGTTGAGAAAGGGGAACCCTCTTGCACTGTTGTTGGGAATGCAAACTGGTGTAGCCGCTCTGGATGGGTGATGGGCATTAAGGAAGACACTTGTTGGGATGAGCACTAGGTGTTATATGTAAGTGATGAATCACTGGGTTCTACTCCTGAAACCAATACTATAATATATGTTAAGTAACTTGAATTTAAATAAATAAAATAAAATAAAATGTTCATGGTATTCTACAGATTCAGGTGCTTCACTAAATCTGAGAAGAAATAAATTTTAAAAATAGAGATGCGGCACCTGGGTGGTTCAGTCAGTTAGGCATCCAACTCTCAATTTCAGCTCAGATCATGATCTCATAGTTTGTGAGTTTGAGCCCCCTGTCAGGCTCTGCACTGACAGCGTGGAGCCTGCTCGGGATTCTCTCTCCCTCTCTTTCCACCTCTCCCTGATTCTTTCTCTTAAAAATAAATAAACGTTAAAAAAAAAAAGACATAGAAGTATGGCTTCCAAACCTACATATGTTTACAATTCAATGTTACTACATGACTTTGTTTCATAGTGATGACCATATTGGCCAAAAAATCCATTCTTTACCTCAAAATGACCCCTACATATGGACCTTGCTAGTCTTAGAGTTCCTCTCACACACTAGCTCTCATGTTAAATATGCATGGTGCCGAAGCATGCCCTGGTGCTCCAGGGACCCCACTCCTGTCCCGTTACAAACATGGAGCATATGGGTGCCTGGGTGGCTCAGTCGGTTAAGCATCCGACTTCAGCTCAGGTCATGATCACACAGTTCGTGGGTCTGAGCCCCGCATTGGGCTCTGTGCAGACGACTAGCTCAGAACCTGGAGCCTGCTTCCGATTCTGTATCTCCTTCTCTCCCTGACCTGCTCATGCTGTCTCTCTCTCTCTCTCTCTCTCTCTCAGAAATAAATAAAACATTAAAAAAAAACATGGAGCATAATTTTTAAAGGCTACTTTGAAGAAGGTGGGAGCCCCAACGAACATTAAATAATTCAATCAGTGGTTTTAAAAAAGTAATTCTAAATGAAAACATATTTATGTTATAAAGAGGTAAAATAAGAGGTCAAAAAATTTCATCCTGGTAGCAGACTCCTTTGGGCTAAATTTTCAGAAGCTGATGGTACTTATTTATCACCCTCTGCAATAGGAACACTCTGGTACAAAATTTGGGGAAGTACGATTTTTAAGTTTCCAAAAACTGAGAATGAAGTGCCAACTATAATAGCAACTTATGATCAAGCTATTCCTCCAAGTCAAATATGAACATTTATTCATTTTTTTTTCCAGTCCCATAGGAATTATGGTGTCATTTGACATATGACAAAACTCTACATTTACATGACCGGCCCAAGTCCAAGTTGCTAATAGGTGACAGGAGTGGGATTCCAACCCAGGCCTACTGAACATCACTGTTGTTGTTCTCCTCCTGAGTGGGACTGACAGATGCTTGGACTTCTAGGCCTAACAAGTTTTCAAGAGAAAACTTGAAATTATACACAAATATTAACACATCTTTAAACAAACAGTTCAACAGCCCTTCAGTGCCATGTCTACTGACATTTTCTAGATGAGAGGAGTAATACCAGTGTTGACAAGTTTCCAAGATAAGAAAGAGTCCTCTGGATTTAAATAAACTCCTAGAGAAGGTCATAGCACAGTAGGTACTCAATACTATATTATATATAATTGAATTACAAGAATAATTAATAACTGGAAACCCCCTAGAATAAAAAAAATATGCTAGAATCTGGAAGCAGGGAAAATGTGTCTTATAAGAAATTAACTAGCTCCCTCCTCAGGCCAGTTTTTCAGGAGCTTTTTCATAAATCTAACAGTCAAATCTCAAATTTTCAACAATTTTTCTAATCATAGTGAATAGTGTTTGGTGCTTTGTAACCTTCACTGTGGAATTCTTGAGGCCTTTCCAAAAGGGAGAGCCTAATTATAGCTACCAACATTGCAGAGAAAGTGCATCATTTCTGTTACATACATCAGAAAGGAAATGGGACAGACAGGAAGGATTTTCGTGTTGGGGGAAGTCGAGTAGGGTATATGACTAATGCCGCCCTACCTCTGGAAAAGATAGAGCATTTTGCTCTTGAATGAAAAGATAAGCTTGTGTATTGTATTAAAATCAAGCCCTTTGACTGAAACAGGATAGCCTAGAAATAGTTCAGAAGCACGGGATACTTGAAACTGAAAATGTGCTTTCAAACAGGTTATATTTATAAACCAACTATGCACAGGAAATTTTGTTATTCTAACTCTATTCCACAGCCTAAAGATGTGTATTGTCCTAGGACAAAGACCTTCTTGGACTGAGTCCAGTCAGTTGTTTGCTTAAAAAGCATGAAAACCTGACTAGAGACCATCTTTTTCCAAATAGCACCTTCCTGTAAAGATGCCCTACATTCACCTCCAGGTCCAAGACCAAATAAATAGTGACTCTTTCGCCTCTCTCTGAGCCACTAACCTGCATTCTTAGAAAATGTAAAATGCAAAGCTTAAAATAATTTATTTTATATTCAACTTGTGTCTACTTAAAATAAATATTTTAAAATTTCTATGAAACCCAAAAAGGTATAAAGTTCATCTGTAATATATACTCTAATCATACAGCACATGTGTAACCCCTATCATTTGGGCAATTTCTAATTTAATTGCATGCTTTAGTAAATTGATATGATGTTTCTGAAAGGACATTTAGCAGTTTCTCTCAAATTAAATGTGCACATTCTTTGCCTTGGCAGTTCCATGCCTAGAAACTAGTTTCTTAGAAATACTGACACAAATGCTCAAAACTAGAAGTGTAGAAATATTTACTGCAGCAGTGTTTGTACTATCAAATTGTGGTGCGACCCAAATGACCATCGATAGGACAGTGGTTAAATTAATTACTGGGCAAACATATTGGGGAATGTCATGAATAAGTTAAAAACAATGAAGAGTGAAATGGGTGAATGTTCAAGACACACGGCAAGGGAAAAACAAAAGCAATTTACAGAAAAATATGTCTAGCATAATATTTTTCATTTAAAAGTATATTTGTGTATGCATATGTACATGTGTTTACATATTGCTCTATATAATCCGTCATTAACACTTGTTATCTTCAGTGGAAAGGGAAACAACTGGTATTGTTCAAAATTTTACAAAATTTATAATCCTCCTGTAGCAAGTTTAAACGACATTTTTCATTAAAAACTCTACCTCTAAAATTATGGACCATCCCCTCTTCTTACTAAATATTTCAAAATATCATGGCAGGTAACAATTACCCTTCACAGATGCTTTGCCCGTGTGAATACATATACACGGATGTTTTAAAATGAAAAATGAGGCTATTTCTTTTACCAACATGATTTCCAAAGGAAAACAAAATTCCCTAGGTAAATTAAAACATTAAATCAAGGGATGACTGCTGTTAACAGGACCATCAAATGCACAGAGTACCAGCAATAAGTAAGCAACACCAGGAGAGAAACTTGTCATAATAATTTCAAGTTACTGAAGGAAAAAAAAAAAAAAGAAATGACAGCTTTCATCAGAAATTCAATAATCAAACAGCTACATAGTAGCTGGTCATTTAACAGAACTTGGTTTCAGTTTTGGAGGGGTGTTGCACTGGCATATCATTTATTCTTAGTCTAAGAAACTCAGGAACTGTTATTCACCATAAGAATCCAAGTGAGAAATTTGGAGCCATCATGTTTCACATGGCGCACCTCCACACCAGGGTTACTTGAGCCGTTTTTGTTTTGATCGTTCAGTCCCCCTGAGAGAGACTGTGCTCCGTAACGTCTCCCTGTCATTTCTTTAACAGCTTTTTGTCAGAGTGAATAGTGCAGCATGTTTAATGAAATGGTTTTCATGGTACCGAATACAAACTATTGCAGTGTACCTTTGATGATCCCCACCCCAATCAAAAAAATAACCTGTAAGAGGGCAAACAAAATTTTTATGGCCAATAATTTAATTGGGGAGGCTGAATGCATACTTACAATGGAAACTTAAATATTTGTAAACCAAATGGGGTGAGAATTAACTAACACATGGACCTCTTCACCTTGGGGTTTTTAATCTTGGGTAGCTCTCCCCAGCTGATGACCAGTGTTTTACAGTGCCATGTACGGCAGAACCCATGCACAGGAAAGCCAGTAAGTACCACATAGACAAAGGCCATCAAAAAGGATGCTCGACTAACTGTTGTGTTTTGATTCTTTATTTGACAGTTGATATAATGTGCAAGAAAGTGTTTAATAGATAGGTTTTAGGCAGCTTGATCAAACCACTAAAGGAACCGATCGCTAAATGTTTCTGCTCTTTACATATACTTGGATGTATACAATGACTATTAAATAGACTTCCAGGCAAAGGAAGTCTACCAAAGGAAGACTCTACCATAAAATTCATCTCATTACATGAAAGAGATTCAGCAAGTGCAAATCTTCAGATCCTCAAGATGCCATGATTTTTAAAATGTCCTTTCGAAAAGACATTTATACTATGCAGCTCATTTCTGCAAAATGTGACTTGATTACAAAGTCCTCGGCAACTTACGAGATTTATTTTAGGAGACTGAGTCACTTCCCTAAAATTTTACAGCTATCTCTTGTCAGTGAAAAAATTCTGAAGCCTGAAAGCTCTCAAGGAAATAAACCAAAACATTCTGGAAAGTTCATTCTCTTCAGGGAAGATAAAATAACCATGGCTTTAAGACCAGTAGGCATAAGGAAATACATGGGGAAGAAGAATGACAAAATGTAATAGGACCTTAGATCTTTTGAAAGAAATGTTTAAAAATAGAGACACGTCCGTCTCCCACTTTTATATATGTAGCCAGATTGTAAGCCAGACATTTTTTTCAAGCTCTCACTCGGGTTTTGTATCAAGCATGTCTCACTTCAATACCACACCATCAACATTTTCAGTAGCTTGGGGACTTTCTTTTAAAATCATGTTACATAAATGTGGTTTGTGTCTCATATTCACCTAAGATCCATGCTTTAGGTGACATCTGGCTTTAGTAATATACAATGAAATGACTAATGGGCTGTGGCCGCCTAATCATGTTATATTAATAGGTTTTTACTATATGCAATTAAGTTCCAGGGAAAACTATTCCGTTTGAAGTCAATAATAAACTGCTTTCTTTTCATTAAAGTATCTGTAACAACTTGTAATGACCACATTGGATAAACTTGATTTTCTAAATCACTGTTGATGGGTGAGGAGATGTGTAGTACTAGAATATAAGTCTGGGTATGAGTCCCACTATATTCTTTAATAACTGAAAAGCAAAATTCTCCCTATCACTCTCCCCACAAATGTTTACTTACTTGCCTAAAGTATTAGTCATGCTTCTTCGTGCCACGTCTGCTAAGGTTAGGTAGAAATAAAGACATTTTTCAAAGTCTTTTCCTAGATCTTTTGTTGGAAGAAAATGATGTTTTCATTTCCCAGCATCCAATAAACCTGTCCTAGGCATCAAGGAAGGTTCAAAGGGTCTTCTAAGGCTTCTCCTAGTCAGACGTTTATAACTGAGAATGTCATGGAACTTTTTTTTTATTGTCAAGAAACCCTCAAAATAGTCACATTAAGCCCCAAATGGATTTTCATTCCTGGGGCTTTCTTTTATCATCTTGGGAGTTGTTTTCTATCTTTTGGCATATTTCTGCATTTAAACACCTCCTCATCTGCCAACTCCCCAGCTCCAGGGTTCCCACTCCAGAAATCCTTCTGTCTCAAGTCCTCCATTTCATTTTCTCCATCAATCAGCCCCAAGTCATCAATTTCCTCCTTATCCCCTGAGATTCATTGATCCACTCTTACCATCACCCTCTAACTCCATCTTTCTTCTCTCCTTTCACTATACCGCATGATAAAGCGTTATAGTAGTTAAACCTAGCAACCTACTTAGGCCATCTCTGACACCCAAATGATAGAAAAGTAAAATGAAACCAAACACAAAGATGCCCCCCAGTCTTCCTTTAGACTCGTGACCACAACTCTTGCATGGAACTCAATATGGGAGGCAAACGATACATTGCTCTGATATACGTACTCTCTTACTTCCCTAGGTGACTATGTCACATATTTACCCCTCTCCACCACCTTCAAATGCATAAACTGAAGGAAACAAACTCATATTTTCATTAGAAAATATACCACTCATCTGCCGCTGGACACATCTTTTCTATATTGCTTTCTGCTCTTCAGGATGAAGTCTCTCTGCTCCTGTTGAAGTCCACGCCCCTGACCCCTGACTTGTGCTCTAAACCTAATCTGCTCTCATCTTTTCAAGGATTTATCTCTTGTGAATGTCCCCTCTCCTGCATCATCAGTGTCATCTGGACAAGGTCTACTAGATCATATACAATAATGCAAAACCTAAAAATGCCTTCACTTTATTCTGAATGCCCCTGTAGGCACTACACCATTGCTCACCCTCCCCACAGCAAACTTCTTGAAGCAGTGATCTACAGCCAAAATAGCCACTTTTTTACCTCACGGTTTTCCCCCAACTCACTTCATCCCAACTTTCATCTCTACCAATCTTGTCAAGACACCAATCATCTCCGTTCCATGTTGCCAAATCCAACGGTCATTACTTTTTGACACCCATGGTTACCACTCTTCTAGTGCTTAGCCTCTCAAGCTCTAGCCAGCACCATTGATTACTCTCTCCTACTTGATTATCTGCTACTTCTTTCTTGTAGCTTCCCAGACACCTCCTTCACATGGTTTTCTTTCCTACCACACTTTCTTCACCTCCTGTGACTCTTTCTGCCCTCTGCACAGCCTCCATCCTAGGCCCCCTTCTGGTAGTGTAGGGATATACTCTCTCAAGGTAGCCTCCTCCAGCCCCATCTATATGTCAATAATTCCTGGATTCCAGATTCACGGACCCAACTTCCTTCTGGACATCTGCACCTAAGTCTAATAGGATGTCAAATTTGACACAGACAAAACAACCCTTGACTGCTTCTTCCCATCCCACTTCAATCCCCCAATTACTTCTTCTTCAGTAAACTGAAGTACTCTAAAATAAATTTAAGATGCTATCCAGATTTTTCTCTTTCCCACATTATCCAATACTGAACCATGAGGAAATTCTGTTGATACTATCTTCAATAATATCCTATATACATTCTACTTCTATCAGCCTCCTGCTATAAGCCCAGGATAAGCCCATATTTAGTCTCTCCTTCACTGCCATGAGCCTTTGACCTATAATTCATTCTCCACCGGCAGCCAAAGTGATCCTCTAAAAAAATCAAACTTTTTACTCTGTTAGTTAAAATCCTTCACTGGTCTCTCCTGTGTTTGGAATAAATCCCAAACTCCCTATGATGGCTTATAAAGTTCTCTGTGAACCAACGTGTCTATTTCTCTGGTCCCCATCATGTCCTATTTCCCCCTTATCCACTGTGCTCTAGCCATACTGGTCCTCTTTCCATTTCTGAAAACTGCCAAGCTCGTCCCTGCCTAGGACTTACGCTAGAACCATTCCTATCTCTGATACTTGCATTGTTTGATCCCTCTTGTCATTCAGCTTAAAAGTCGCCTTTCACAGAGTCTTTCTTGATCCAATATAAAGTCTACCCAGCCATTCTTATCATATTATCCTGTTTTTATTATCTGCATTGTACCTATCTGAAATATTACCTGATATTTTTCTTTACTTTTTAAAACCTTATTTTTTCTTTCCCCTCTTGAACATAAGCTCCACAAGTAGGGGCCAACTCTGTTTAATTCACTGTTGTATTTCAGGACATGGATGTAGGTGCTCAATAAATATTTGGGTGCTCAATAAATATTTGATTATGAATGTTTTTATAGAGAGCTTACTCAAGGAATATGATCTTAAGAAAAAGTTACTTATTTCCAAAATGAAAATAAAAATAAACTTGCATTTGTGTGGCAGACAATACTTTCAAAACACTTTCATTGACATTTGTTCAATCTCCCCGATAACCTTTTAGGCATTCACCATGACTCTTCCTTTCTCCAACGCAGAAAGATGCTTAATCATTTCTATCTGATTACCCGTTCAGACATTGCAGTTCTGGGACCAAAACATAATTGCTGGACTCCTTGCTTAGTACTCTCCTTGCTAAGCCTAAATGAACAAGTGAAAACATATACTGAACTAAACCCCTCTGCCATCATGTGCTCTGTGCATGTACTGTCCTTAGAAGATTAGGCTGATCAGGGAGCCTGGGTGGCTCAGTCATTTGAGTGTCTGATTCATGATTTAGGCTCAGGTCATGATCCCTGGGTCATGGGATCGAGTCCTGTGTCGGGCTCTGCCCTAAGTAGGGAGCCTGCTTGAAATTCTCTCTCTCCCTCTGGTACTCTCCCCTGTCAGTACTTGCTATCTGAAATAAAATTAAAAATCAAAAGAAAAGGATTATCCTAAAGGTATTTTTTCATATGTCTCTTCTCCCACTGGTTACATGTTCCTAGAAAACCAAGCTGATGTCTTATTCATCTGTGTCTCCTCAGTGCCTAGCACACTGCCAGGCACATTGTAGGTTTCAAATGCTTGTGGAACTAACTGATACTCACATCAGAGCCGAGTCTTCCTCTCACTATAAACCAGATGTGCTATTCTTTATCTCAATACTAAAGACTTCACTCTACACATATAAAAAAAAAACCTTTAATGATTATTTTTTTCTGAAAAGCCTCAAATTTCATATCATCCAGCACTTTCTGAGTCCTTTCATGGGCAATTTATGTACCAGAAGCTACAGGGGGTTTAACAAGTCCTAGTTAGTCCTCCAAATCAGTACTCCAATTCATTTCCACTTCTTAATATGAACAAAAGTCATGTAGAAAATTTAAGATTTATTCAGTCTGAAGTCAGAAGCTAATAACATATGCTGTATTTCTTCTATGCTCTGAATGTACAGATAGTGATGTACAGATGGTGTAATGGAAAAAAATGCTGAATGGGGTATCAAGAATCACAGGTTATGATACCAACTGACCCTCAACAGCTGTGTGAGTATGTGCCACTTTCAATCAGTCTCTAAGTTTCCTCGTCTATAGAATATGAGTGATGATTATCTTTAGGTCCTTTCCAGCTCTAGTCTGTTCTTCTGCTAGCAGTCCTGGTTACAGTGACACTGTCCCCAGTATCCTATTCCCTCCTGTCTCTCAAACTCAAAATACCTACATGAAGGAGTGACATAATTAGGTTAGGTGCCATGGTAATAGTCAAATATAAATAAAATGAACAACTAGACGGATGGGAAACTTTTGGCACCCCTACACTGGACTTACTCTCAACATGCAGAATCATTATGAAGAGCAAATTCCAAGTCCCAAAACATGACAGTTTCAAAATGCTTTAGAACAAAAGAAACATACCTCCACTTAACATCTAATATTTATTATCAAATGTAACTCAAAGATTACAGAGTCCTATGAAGAGATCAGAATCCAGGGAATGCAGGAATCATCTGAACTGAGCTAGTCAATGAAACAGTCCCTTCTCTTAGTCACACAGGATATTTTATGTCTTATCAACACAAGGGCCTACCTACCTCACAAGGCACTCACTGGAATCTGATACACCATCAACAGCAGCCAGAAGAGCAGGCAGGTAAATACGGTCAGTGGTGTGCTGGAACCAAGTAGTAACAGTTTCTGGAATTTTGAAAGCTGGCTGTTAGATTGTCAATAAGTTGAAACTGGCCATGGTGGAGGTATTTATACTGTGGAAATCTATAAGCACTACAAATTGAACTGTATTTTTTAGAGAGAGCCAGCTTATCAACACACCACTGAATGCAATGCTTGGCAAGAAAGACTATAAACGAATAAAACAAGACCAACAAAGAACAAAAAGATCCTCAAATTAACCCTAATATTCCCACTAAGTAGCAATGAAAACTGGGGCAAGTCTTTGAACCTCTCTGTTTTACTGACTAAAATGTAAGAGAAACAAGTGAGCTCAAGATTCTTGCAGAGTCTAAAAGTTAAGATTTTATGGAAGAACATCCTGACTTCTGAGGTCTCCTAACAGGAAATGCTCCAAATACTAAGTAGCACCAAGAAACTGATCAGTCTCCCCTTCATTTGCAAGAGCAAAGTTTGGTACTACTTCAGTCTGATGTGTTCAGCCAACCATGGGCAAACCTGGTCACAATTCTAAAGTTCCCAGGATCTCTTAATTAGTGAATTAATTGAGCTCACCATCCTGAGCTCATTTATATAGGAAGTCCCTTAAAAGTAGAGACTATGTGTTACGCATAAAACCTGGCACAAGAACCATGAAAGATTTGCTAAAGTGAATTCCCTGGTTTGTTAGAGTTTGGGGTTCATAAACCGGAGGTTGCCATTTGAGCAACAAATAACATTTAGTTAAATGTTTCTCCCAGAGCAGCAAAGGACTCCTAAGAATAGGTGCCCTGACAAGCCAGCACAGATCTATCCTACGACATGGGATGGCAGTGTCATCGTGCACTGTTTGCTCATGAGAAGATGAACATGCCCTTGTTCCTCTTCCAAGTAAATGTTCTCCTTTCTGGATGCAGGATTTGTAAATATCATCATCACTCCACCATCTTGCTCTTCAAAATAAAAGTGCACATAAGACACTTGGGGGGGAAGTATTTAATTGGTAAATGGCAAAAGTGCATTTGGACACAATCGTAAAAATGGCAAGAAGTATAATATCACTCAGGAGGACCAATCTGTCAGTACATGTCAGTGTACTGACAGCCAGATTTTTAAAAATTCAGTCACAGAGGACAGAACTTAAAAATAGATGAGAGGTTTAAAGCATAGGATGGATTCTAGAAAATGATCATCTATGTCCAGTCTAGCTCATAGAAATAGATCTTTAAGAGATTATGGAAAAAATGGGGAGGGGGCAATTATTTAGGTCCATCAGCTGTATCTAAGCAGATCAACACACTTAAACCAATGGAAAAATTCCTAATGCTCCCTAGGAATATAGAGTCCACAAAATCTTGGGACTTTGGGCTAAGGCTAAAAACATTCTCTAAATCAACACTATCCTGAAACTAAAGACTAGGAGAACATTTTAGATGCAACCACACATCACAGAGTTCAACTATATGTCACAATGAAACACAAACTATAGGACCCTGAATCTCAGTTTTCCTTTTATTATTATTTTTTTTAATGTTTTATTTATTTCTAGGAGAGAGAGAGAGACAGCGTGAGCAGGGGAGGGTCAGAGAGAGAGGGAGTCACAGACTGAAATAGGCTCCAGGCTCTGAGCTGGCAGTCAGCACAGAGCCCGACGCGGGGCTCGAACCCACGAACCGCGAGATCATGACCTAAGTGAAAGTCGGACGCTTAACCGACTAAGCCACACAGGCACCCCTCAGTTTTCCTTTTAAAATGCTCATTGATTCAACAAATTTGTACTGAATTTGGATTGGGCACAAAGCACTAGGGATCCAAATATGATTAAGGTATGGCCGGTCTCTGAGCTGATGGTATACAGTGGCAGGTGCGTACCCACAAGCAGTAAGGAGACAGTGTGCTAAGAACTGCAGTAACACCCCGCCCAGACGAATAGACTCTGAGCTCCAAATGCCATGAAAGGCATCAGCTCAACTGGAGGCAGCAGTATCATTTCATTAAGGGTCAGGACCTGTGGTGAATTCAAATAGTGCTTTATATTTACTGGATGCTGCCATTTCTAAAGGTGATCATTTTTTTTCTAGCCAGAAGTACCAAAAAAAAAAAAAAAAAAAGCCAAAGAAGTGGAAGTTTAAAAAAGCAATCCAGGTTCAACACAAAGGCCTTGTGGAAAGGAGGACAGCCTTGACATGACTCAGGGAGGCAAAGTCCAGACATCTAGGGCACTGGACATAAACAGAGACAAACCAGAGGGTGTCCAAGCCCAGGAGATGGTGGTGTCGGCGGGGGTGGCGGCACTGCTGAAGTACTAAAAGAGGAAAGGGGCAGCCTGGGATGGCCTCAAAGCTCCTGAGGATGCAATTGAATTTGAAATGTATTACAAGTTTGGTCAAAATTGCACTGGAAGAAGATTGGGCTATTCAGTTTAAGCACTCTTATTGAGGTGTATTCCCAGTATTTAAACAAATAGCTGTTGTTTTCATCTTCTAAGGCTGCCATTACAAAGTACCACAGACTGGGAAAGTTTTTGTCTCACGGTTGGGGAGGCCAGAAGTCTGAAATCAAGCGACGATAGGCGTTTCCTTCTGAGTACGACGAGGGAAGGGTCCATGCCAGGCCCCTCTTCTTGGCTTGTGCATGACCATCTTCATGTTCATATGGCATTCTCCCTGTCTGCCATGTCTTTATCCATATTTCCCCTTTTCATAAGGACAACAGTCATATGGATTAATGCCCATCCTAATGATATCATTTAAACTTGATACCTCTGTAAAGACCCCACCAAAACCTTAAAATCTTAATTCAGCCTTCTCTTCCACTAATTCGGAGCTCTCCCTTTATTCTTTAAGGTTTACCACAGCGATACAGACTGCCTACACCATCCTTCACTGCTCTGTTGGTTCATGCTGGTCTCTAAAGGAAGGCCGAGGCCAATCTTAGGAACATGTGGCCTCATTTTCATCACCCTGTACCTCCTGCATCGAGGGCTGAGGCTGAATCTACCTCGATGTGTTGCTATTTGGTTTTAGTGATGATCACACTCTATTTCACCTCTACTCCCAGCTGTATCCTACCAATACCGTCAAAAAGCACTGAGAACACAGACTCTGATTTTCTCTTCTGTGCTGCTTTTGAGTGAAATACTTTGCTTTTTCACAAATAGTTCAGAGCCTAATGCCACCTGTGTATTTCTTCAAAAATGGTTCTCTCCAGGAGACTTGAGCACAGCTGTCAGTCAACTCAGACTGACTTAGAAGCAAGTCAGAGCAGGACTTTGACTTAGAAGCAAGGGACCAAAAGCAACATTTCCCCAACAGTACCATTTTCTACCCCACTGTGCCTGCGGCAGTCAGCTCAATTTCTCCCTTGAATCTAAGACTAAAACCACACCCAGCGTCCATTCTTGTAACATCTCAATTTGCAACCTGACAATCAAACCAAACAAATCTCTGCTTGTCTTCTCCACTCAAACGCCAGACAATGCTTAACCCCATATTTGCAACTGGGTATTTGGTCAATATAAATTGACCAATATATATAATATATAAAATTTTACAACTGGGTATTCAGTCAACTGTTATCAGCGAGAAGGGCACACAGGGTGTAACTTAACACAAGGTTATTCTTTAACCCTGCTGCCTGTTCTAGCCTGCTCTGGGGGACTAGCTCTTTGCTTACCACTGGATGAAATGAGAGCAGACCCCTTGACTTTTCTGGTCATTCTGAGATAAAGAAGTGCTCTGGTCACATCAAGTCACAAAAATGTTCCCTTCTATGCAGCAAAGGTCCAGTCCTGTGTCACAGTTAAATCTTCAAATTTCAGTTGAAATAAAATCTTCTCCTCTCTCTTAGCTAAGCCTGCTTCAGGCAGAAAGCCTTCAGAAGGAAAGGAGGGTGTAGCTGGATTCTCTAATTCTCACTGGCTTCTGACTCTCTGAATCTATCAGTGGGTGAAAGAAAGAAATGTTAGGGGGCAGAGGAAGTATGAGTGAGAGGCACTGCCACAGTCTGGTGCCAACACTCTGAACTTGGAGGGTCTCTCTCTCTCTCTCTCTCTCTCTCAAGGGGACACTTCTTGCCTCTGGAGAGATACCCCATTTCAGGGATTCTCACCTGCAGTTTCCTTGCTGTGGTCACTCACAAACCCCTTTCCCACACATGATGGCCCTCCCAGAGCACACCTGGTCTCCTTCGGCCAAGGATTTCTGCCCTGACCCTCTGAATGGTACCTGGGTAACATCAGCTCCTCCCGGTAGTGTTTCATAGCAAGCACGACAGTGACTTGACACCAGTTCTGTTATGGACAGACCTCACCCCTCATCCATCAAAACACACATTCTTATCCCAAAAACTCAGGCAATGCAGCTCACTGTCAGCGAGCTGTCCCCACTCCTTGAGATACCCACAGCTTCTTGCCTTTTGAGTCCTCAGGCATGAACAGTCTGATGTGCCTCTCACACAGTAGAGGACACTCATGAAGCCATTAGGGAAGTTCCCTTGATATTCCTCACTTGACGGGAGGTAGAAGCACCCTACTCGCCTCTAGTGTGTATATGTTTGATGGAGAGAACAGCTGCCCTGCACACCGACGGTGTCCCCAAGGAAATCCTCCATCAAATCAACAACTCCTCTCTCACTGGGGTGGCCAGGTAAGGGTCATGAGAATGACTCTGGGTACCTTCCTTCTTCATGACAGCTGCTTGGGTGGTCAAATATCTCACTCTGGCATGTGGAGGTGGCTGTCACCCTCCACCTAGGGACCTCAGCTGTCACTGATGCGGGATGAGTTCCCTTTTGTCACTCTTGCACATTAATCATTCTTTTAATGCCTGGAGTGCAGTTTTCATCATCACATTTTCCTACACACGGTGTTGATTTTTTTAACTCAACAAATACTTTATCCAAAAGTTATGCCCTATACTCACCAGTACAGCAAAAAGAAATAGAAAACTATGTTCTTTGCCTTGCTGAAATAGTTTAATCATCACCACCACAGTCAACATTTCTCTCACTCTTACTAAACCAAGTCATGTGCCATATGTATGCAGAAAAGTCCAACTGAGGATTTTATTATTTCCTAGGAGATCGATATGGTTATCAGAGAAGGTAAGTCACTTGCCCAGTGGCACACAGGAAGCAAGAAGCAAAGCCACTATAGGTCTATCCCACTTCATAGCCAAAGCATCTGACCATGAGCCTCCACTACATACGTGGGGAGGTTTATGACAAAGGATAATAGAAAGCATAAGGTGCAAAGTCAGGAAAATTTCAACTCTTCCTTACCCTAATTGAAAATACCTTGGAGAAGTTAGTTAACTCTAGTTTATTACTTTTCTATAAAATGAGGAAACTAATAACCGCCTAAATTAGACATTTGTTGCATTTCTCAGCTTCCCTCTCTCTTCTCATTCTCAGCAGTGTGGCCTGTATAACACTAACCCCACCCCCACCTCCAGGCGGGCCCTTGGTGGTTTAGAGGACAGTTTGCATATGCCATTCTCCCGGCCACTTACTGGTCCAGGGAAAGGCTAGGTTTGTTTGGATGTTTTTAGTCACTCACAAATCCTAGCTGATACACTACTCCATAATGTTGTTTGGGGGATTAAATGAGATGAGATGTGTAGAGCACTTAGCTTAATGCCTGGCAAAAAAATAAACTTTTATTTATTAAATATTTGACAGGAATGTGGAACATAGATTGCACTAGACTATGTTAAAATAGTCTGAGAAGATTACTCAGGAAGCTAATAATCAACCTACATGAAATGAGAATCAAAAGAGGTGCCAGTGCCAGGAAACACTGCTAACTGAAATCTTACATTACAAGCAGGGGTGGAGGGGTGCCTGGGTGGCTCAGTGGGTCAAGCATCTAACTTCAGCTCAGGTCATGATCTCACGGTTCGTGGGTTCTAGCCCCGCATCAAGTTCTGTGCTGATAGCTCAGAGCCTGGAACCTGCTTCAGATTTGTGTCTTCCTCTCTCTCTCTGCCCCTCTCCTGCTCATGCTCTCTCTCTCTCAAAAATGAATAAATGTTTAAAAAAGTTTTTTAAAAGAGTGGGGGTGGAGTCAAGAGTGGGGTAGGAGTCAAAATCTTGAGCAATTTTCAAACCTGAGAAACTAAAAAAAAAAGGCATTTCCACTAACAAAAGTAGGAAATGAAGAAGTGGTTTGGCACATCAGTCAACTTGTTTTCAACAATCTGGATTTATTCTGTTTTTAAGTTTATTTGTGAGAGAGTTAGAGAGTGCACACATTAAGTGGAAGAGGGGCAGAGGGAGGGGCACTGGATCTGAAGAGGGCTCTGCAAAGCGGACTAGGTGCTGACAGCAGAGAGCCTGATGCGGGGCTCTAACTCATGAATCATGAGATCATGACCTGAGCCAAAGTTAGACACTTCGACTGAGCCACCCAGGGACCCTTATTTATTTATTTTGAGAGAGAGAGAGAGAGAAAGAGACAGCAAGGGAGATGCAGAGGGAGAGGGAAAAAGAGAATCCCAAGCAGGCTCCATGCTGTCAGCACAGAGCCCCACACAGGGCTGTCACAAACCATGAGACCATGACCCCAGCCAAGATCAAGAGTCAGGAGCTTGACCAACTGAGCCACCCAGGTGCCCCTGAATAAGCTGAGTTTAAAGGAGTAGGATATTCAGAGAGAAATGCTTCTGGGAGCCTGAGACAGAGCTTGGGGTTAGACAGTGCATAGCTAGCGAGCTGATTCTGGGCTAACTATCGCGAGGCACAGACCTGATTTGCAGCGTGCGCCCCTCTCTGTGGCATACATGCTCTCCTCACAGCTCACTACATGCCATCAATGCGAGGGCACTGATCGCAGAGACAGGAGGAGATGTGCCAAACCGGCTCTCACGGGCCAGGATGCCTTCAGCCACCCTCAGTTAGAAACAAAGGTTTCTGTCCAGACTGGCTAAAAACTGGGAGTGAATGAAATCATTCAAGGAAGAAGATATTAAAAAAGAAAAGTCACCTACAAGAGGATAGGGAAAAAAAGGAGTTTCAGTAAAGAATAAAAGAACGAATGGGCAGAAAACCAGGGGAGTCAGGACAGTGTCGCAGCCAAATGAAGAAACAGCCTCAAAAAGAGGCCAGGAGGCAGCATTTGAGGCCGGGGCGGTGAAGACTGACAAAAGGTTTGGTGTGTGACTTTTTAGATGCTGTGACTTGCACGTGCGTGGTTTTGGAAGACAGTAGAGGTTCAAGGGTGCTTCTGTAACCTCTTATAAATAAGAATTCTGCATATACATCATTTAATTCTTCATATCTTTCTTAATAGAGCTATTAATTTTGAAATATTTTAATATCTGAAGAATATTTGGAATATTTCAGCTCATGGACAGTCACAAGTGTTGGTCCCATCAGCCTTTAGGAAAAACAAACTCATCAGTTACAGTTTAGAGGAAGATGAGTTGGCTTGGTATTTTATGGCAAAGGATATTTTGTACCGAAAACAATCATATTAGATCATCTCAGCCTTTCCTATGCCCAGAGTTTGGGTAAGCACTCAGCCCTTGGATTCAAAACCCCAAGGAATGGAGGGCAGCACTAGAAAGGAAACAGCAGATGTTAGAGAACGAAGTATTTATGCATATCTGAAAAACTGCAACAGCTCCAAAAATATAGAATTCTTTCACTGAAGTATTGCTCAGACAAACGGACAATAGGTATTGGCAGAGTATTTTAGACAGTGCTATAAAAACTAGCAAAAACAACTTAAAAAATAAATCTCTCTGAGCCCCCAGTAAAGGAAGTGACTCATCATACTCCGTGGAATCTACAGAGATGAACTGATGCTCAGAGAAGGCACAGCAAATGCTCATTTCACATATTCTGGGGTAACCACACACGCTCTATCAGTACCTGATGAGAGACTGAGAAAGAGAATGATCTGAAGTGCCCAGGAACTTTTCCAGACTCTGAGCATGTGTCCCCTTCAGGGAGCGTGAAGGATGCAGTGCTTTCAAGGAGCGCACCAGGCTGGGTGGAAATTCAGCTTGAAATAACCAGGTTTGGGGGGTATCAAAATGGCTCCAAAACACCAGCCAACTTCTTCTCTGGCACTCAGTCTAAGCCGGGAGCCTGCCCCCATATGGAAGGAAAACCGACTGTGTTGAACTTGATAAGGCCTATTGCCTTCCTGGGGCTTTTCGAGAGTAATTTTGGCTAAACTCAAAAATCAACTGCAGGAATTGACTTGAGCACCGAACTCCCTTTAACCCCACTGTGGAGGAAATTCCTTTTTTTAAAATTTTTTTTAAAATGTTTTATTTATTTCTGAGAGAGAGAGAGAAACAGCATGAGCAGGGGAGGGTCAGAGAGGGAGGGAGATACAGAATCTGAAACAGGCTGCAGGCTCTGAGCTGGCAGTCAGCACAGAGCCCGATGCAGGGCTCAAACCCACGAACTGTGAGATCATGACCTGAGCCGAAGTCGGACGCTCAACCGACTGAGCCACCCAGATGCCCCAGGAAATTCCTATTAAACACTGTATTTTTTTTTCCAACCATTTTGCTGAGCAACCATGGGCCTATTACCTAATCCATCTAGGCCCTCAGTTTCTCATTTGTAAAATGATGCTAGCGGAGTAAAGGATCATTAATTTCCTTTTTAAATCTAAAACCTCCATGCCTCTATGTTTTAAGATAAACTTCAACAGATGGATCATATATTTAATGATTCCAGATGATGAAAAATACAGCCCTTCACTACCAGCATTCGATTTCCATAAATAACTAATAGTTTCCCTATGTTTGAGTGAAATATATGTAAAATGAGGAATTCTGGAGGGTCCACAATGGCATTACAGCACACAAACATGAGCACGATACTTATCTTAGCAGGATTGTTCTAGTTAGGGAGATGTTTACAACCAATAATAATTAATTTTTGAAAAGTAATTTTATCATTGGGGAACCTGGGTGGCTCAGTCAGTTGAGTGTCTGGCTCTTCATTTTGGCTCAGGTCGTGATCTCACAGTTCCTGGGATCGAGCCCTGCCTCAGACGCTGCGCTTATAGCGTTAAGCCCACTGGGGGTTCTTTCTCACCCTCTCTCTTTCTCTGCCCCTCCCTGGCTCTTTCTCTCTGTCTCTCTCTCTCACTCCCCTCTTTCTCTCAAAATAGATAAACATAAGCAAATTTTATGTAACTTTATTGAAGCGCTCCATTCAAGCAAATGGATCACATGAACTAGAAAATTCTAAACTATCTCACAGATGCTGACCTGTAACCCTGCTCATATCAGCAGTTACACTGGGGCATGTGCATACACCGTTCACCTTGTTTATCTCCTTGAAATAGCTCAGGAATGAGAGGATTTGGTAGCTAAGTGAATAGGGAAAAAATGGCTGTCACACAGGCCAAAACTAAATATTTAATATCCTCCAGATGTTGGCTGAATTCTTATGGCTTTCCTTTCTGCATGGACTGTTTCACCCTAGCAAAAATACACCACAGACTTACACTTTAAAAAAAACCTATTTGGATACTTTAAAAAGGTATACAAATATTTAAAATTCTATTGTTAATGCAAACTCTCGGTTGGAAATTTCAAGGTTGTTTTTTTTTAGATTAGTCTCACAGTAATATATTTGCTTCTAATATTATAGGTTAGTGCTATAATTATAGTCCCCAAAACAGTCATACATATTTTTATGGTGTAAAAATATGATTGATCATTCTTTGATCCATCAACAATTTTATAACAGCACCTCTTCACAGAAATGTAGTAATTATGTTGTGACTATAAAAGTAGTATATTTTAGAATGGCAAATAGACACTCTGCAGGCCAACCTACCCACAACTTTCACATAAACCACTATAACTGCTTAGAACAGCAAATGCATATTTTTGGAAACAAGACAATAAGAAAAAACAAAAAAGAATGAAAGCATAAAGCAGTAAGCACACTGAATTCAGGGAATAAATTTATTTCTATTTAAACACAGAGCTCTTTCCATGTTAAAGAGAGAATCCATAGGTAAAGGAACGGGAAACAAAAGGCCAATATATTATGTAATGATTGAAAAAAAAAACTGGAATGACAGCTCCTTAACTATGATCTTAAATACAGATATATTGAAAATTCTTTCAGATGCATGGTATATAGTAAACTCCTGATATTGCTGAACAAATAAATGAGTTAATGAATACCAAAAATAATCTGTTTAATAAAATTATTAGGAGAACACTATATACGTGGAATAAATCTCCAATAAGAAAGTATTCACTTTTCTGTCCTCACTGCCCTAGCTTAAAGCGTACTCTTTGGTGAAATTCAGAAATCTGCATGAATAAAGCTGCACAGACAGCTGAGCGAGGCGCTCAGCATACAGCATGCGCAGGACACAGTTAAGGAGATACGCATGTGGCTGAAGGGACAAACATGGAAAAAGACAAATCATAACACGGTGTAACTGGCACTGAAACACTGATATGTACAAGTCCCAAGGATGCAGGAAAACAGAATGCCTACAACAGGTAGGGGGTACATCATGGTGTGGCTGACTTCCAAATCCTATCTAAAAGGACACACAGAGGGGCGCCTGGATGGCTCAGTCGGTTAAGTGTCCGACTTCGGCTTAGGTCATGATCTCACGGTTCGCGGGTTCGAGCTCGCGTCGGGCTCTGCTGACTGACAGCTCAGAGCCTGGAGCCTGCTTCCAATTCTGTGTCTCCCTCTCTCTCTGACCCTCCCCTGCTCATGCTGCCTGTCTCTTTCTCAGAAATAAATAAAACATTAAAAAAAAAAATTTTTTTAATAAAATAAAATAAAAAAATAAAAGGACACACAGGGGCACCTGGATGGCTTAGTTGGTTAAGCATCTAACTCTTGATTTCACCTCAGGTCACGATCACACAGTTCTTGGGACAGAGCCTCATTCTGGGCTCTGCGCCCACAGTGAGAGGGCTACTTGGGATTCTGTTTCCCTATCTCTTTGCCCCTCCCCCGCTCTCGCACATGCGCTCTCTCGCTCTCTCTCTGTCTCTCTCTCAAAACAAATCAACATTTAAAAAATAAAAGAAATTCTTTAAAAGAAAATTTTAAAAAGGATACACAGAAGTCAGCCAGGCAGAGAAAGGGATGGGACAGGAGGTACAACCCTCAAGTAAAGCAGACACAAACCCTTCATGAGAAAGAGATGACATGCGTATGAAATTCTCACCTACCACAATGATGTCTTCTCATGTGAGAACCAAATAAAAAAAAAAAAAAAAGAATTTTCCTATTTGATGATAAGTCTAAACATCACCTTGTGAAGCCCCTTCTCTACCTTCCCCATCCCTGAACCCATCTCAGGAATTAAACCACGCTCACGTGGCCCCTGTAATATGGTCCTGAACACACCGCATCATTCCTATTTCTCATCCCACCCAAATGCGAGCTGATTTATGTGTGTATCCCACTGCCTAGTGGCAGACAAATAGCAGACTCTCACAAAGTCTGTGGGTGGGGTGGCAGCCACCTCCTATGAACCAACTTCCTCCGTGTACACTTAACAAATGTTATCTGGTTTCGCCTTCCCTGCAAATGTATACAGTTGACATTATTCCCATTTTTACATAAGAGACTGAGGCTCAGAATGGTTACATAACTCTCAAGCACCAATGAAAGATATGAGCCAGAACTTGAATCCAGATCTGTCCCATACCCCCACTCCAAAACCATCCTTTTTGCCACTCTACTACCCAATACTGAGGTTCATGGATCCACTGGACTCTACTCAGTTCAAGCTCTAGATATAACTGCAGAATTAGTGTTGTTTTTCCAATGATTTTATGAACTACAGTAAATTGAGAAAAATGTGACCAATTGACTGGTTTTCATAAATCTTTATGTAGGAAAAGAAAATTCAGGCTTTCTCAATAAGCATGCATATACTAGGAGTTTTGCAATTCACATATTAAATTAAAAAAAAAAAAAACACAAAATAGGACAAAGGAAGCATTCTTTCACGTCACCATTGAATTCAACTTATTACACTGTGGTCCCTACCACATACAATGAAAATCTGAGATGCTCTCTGTAGTTCCTCTGCTGTCCACATGGAGTACATACAATTGTAAAGTAGGTCTGTATTTACTCAAAAATTCAACAATACTGTCAGCCAGACTGGGGGAAAACAACAGACAGAAATTAATATAATGACACTGATAGTTATCACAGCTCTACTCTAACTCAAAGACTGCCAATACACAACTGTTTTAAAAAGCAGGGTGCCTGGGTGGCTCAGTTGGTTAAGTGTCCAACTTCGGCTCAGGTCATGATCTCACTGTTTGTGTGTTTGAGCCACACATTTCGCTCTGTGCAGACAGCTCAGGGCCTGGATCCTACTTTGGATTCTGTGTCTCCCCATCTCTCTGCTCCTCCCTGCTTATGCTCTGTCTCTCTGTCTCGAAAATAAATAAAGCATTAAAAACTTTTTTTAAATAAAGATAAGGGTGCCTGGGTGGCTCAGTCAGTCAGGCATCCAACTATTGGTTTCAACTCAAGTCATGAGCTCACGGTTCGGTGAATTCAAGCCCCGCATTGGACTCTGTGCTAGTGGTGTAGAGCCTCCTTGGGATTCTCTCTTCTTTTCTCTCTGTCCCTCCCCCACTCATGCTGCCTCCATCTCTCTCAAAAATAAACCTTAGAGGTGCTTGGGTGGCTCAGTTGGTTAAGCATCCAACTTTAGCTCAGGTCATGATTTCACGGTTTGTGGGTTCAAGACCCGCATCAAGCTCTATGCTGACAGCGAGCTCAGAGCCTGGAGCCTGTTTCGGATTCTGTATCTCCCTCTCTCTCTGACCGTCCCCTGCTCATGCTGTCTATCTATCTCAGAAATAAATAAAACATTAAAAAAATAAAAATAAATAAAAGTAAAAATTATTTTTAAAAAATAAATACATAAAATAGAGATAACGATAAAGATAAAAATATAAATGGTGCAGGGGTGCCTGGGTGGCTCAGTCAGTTGAGCATCCAACTCCACCTCAGGTCATGATCTCACAGTTCATAGGTTCGAGCCCTGCAGCAGGTTCTGGACTGACAGCTCAGAACGTGGAACCTGCGTCAGATTCTGTGTCCCCCTCTGTCTCTGCCCCTCCTAGGCTTGTGCTCTGTCTCTCAAAAATAAATAAACACTAAAATTTTTTAATTAAAAAAATAAATATTGCAAAATGAATGAGAGAACACACAAAAGCCCACAACGGGGAAAATCCACTAGAGAAAATGACAAGACGAGTTCAGGTATACCTGGTATCTTGTATCATTATCTATACATTATAACAAGGAAAAAAAGGAATATTCTTTTATTAGGCACATCAACAAGAATTTGAAGTTAAATTTGAAATCCTCCTGCTTGCTTCCATTTATCTTAGAATGCAACTTTTGTTGTGTGAGCCTATGTTTTGTAAAAACAAAAAAATCAAACCTCATGTACTCCAGTGATGCAGATTCAGATCAGTCTCTTTTTTTAATCCTTACTGTTTACTTAATAAATTGTTGTTTTAAGCCACTAAGTTTTCTGGTGGCTTTTTATGAAGAATATAAAACTAGAACAATCCCTGTCTATAAAAAAGTCACAACAATAATAACAATGACTATTAAGGGAAAGGGGGTTTTAAACAGGCTAGATTTTTTTTTTTTTTTTTAGAGAGAGAGAGCAGCAGAGAGGCAGAAGGAGAGGGAGAGAGAGACTTTTAAACAGGCTCCAGACCCAGCATGGAGCCCAATGTGGGGCTCAATTTCACAACTCTGAGATCATGACCTAAGCTGCAATCAAGAGTTGGACACTCAGGGTGTCTGGGTGGCTAAGTCGGTTAAGTGTCCCACTTCGGCTCAGGTCATCATCTAACAGTTTGTAGGTTCAAGCCCCAAGTTGGGCTCTGTGCTGACAGCTAAGAGCCTGCAGCCTGCTTCAAATTCTGTGTCTCCCTCTCTCTCTGCCCCTCCACCACTTGTGAGCTCTCGCTTTCTCTCTCTCAAAAATAAAATAAACATTAAAAAAAACAGAGTTGGATGCTTAATAGACTAAGTCACCCAGGCACCCCAAAATAGGCTGGAATTAAATGTTGCCAATAGTAAAAGAGAAGATGGAGAAGGAAGTGACTGTAATGAGTGTGTTCTAAGATCCTTATACAGTGTGACAGGTGTTTGAAGATATGGATTCATTTTAAACTTTAACACAATAATATATGACAAAAATTCTGAGAATAACTGCTAACAGACTAGACCTAGAATGTTTAGCTTCCAAGCAAATAGACTGAAAAAAATATGCAGATAGGGAGTAAATAAAAGTCACCATTTCAATGGAAGTTTGCACAAAACCAGGTCAAAAAAAAACTATAAAATGCATGAAATACAGAAAATATAAGATATGGAAATAAGGTCAAATATGTGAAAAATAACAGCAAATGTTAAAACAGCAAATATGCCAGTTTTAAAAGACGGTCACTCAGATTGGATTAAAAAATCATAAAGCTACAGATAATTCACAGAAGATATATCTGAAGCATGCCAAAAAATGGCTCAAAGGAAATTAGTGGGAAAAGATACATCAAGCAAAAACTAACCAAAGGAAGTTGATGTAACAATTGATAACGGACTTTAAGAGAGGTATGGGGATAAAAGAATGGCATTATAAATGTGTTTTCTTATTGATGTGCCCATTATTCCTTAGAAAAGTGTAAGAAGCTGATAATAACAAACGTTATAAAAATAGTATGTGTGGGAAGCAATTATTTTCTGACTTAGTAGTGGTTTTATCAGAATAAAGAATTTCTAAACCGCATGCCAATGCCATCTTAACTCGATCACAAAATACAATCATTTCACATTTACTCATTATAGCACCTATATAAGCATCCTTTAAGGAAAAGTGACACAAATTTCATGAGTGGGGAAAAAAAATCCCTCAGATAACTTTCCTAGAATAACCAGTTAAAACACAAAATCCAAGAAACAATGGACTTGAGTGACACATTGGACCAGAATGGATTTGACAGATATATTAAGAACTCGACATTCTGAGGCCATGGAATTCACTTTCTTCTAAAGTGTGCATAGCACATTCTCCAAGATAGATTACATACTGGAACATAAAGCAGCCCTCAAAAATTATTAAAAAATTGAGATCATACCATGCACACTTGCACATCACAATGCTATGAAACTTGAAATCAATCACAGGAAGAAGTCTGGAAAACCTACAAAAACATGGAGGTTAAAGAACACGCTACTAAAGAATGAATGAGCCAATCAGGAATTAGAGAAGAAATTAAAAAATATATGGAAACAAATGAAAAGGAAAAAAAAAATTCAAACTATGGGATGCAGCAAAGGGAGTCCTAAGAGGAAAGTACATTGCACTCCAGGCCTATTTCAAGAAATTAGAAAAAGTGCAAGTACAAAATCTAACAGCGCACCTAAAGGAACCTAAAGGAAGGAGAGCAACAAGAGCACCCAAAGCCAGTAGGAGAAGAGAAATAATAAAAATCACGGCAGAAATAAACAATATACAAACCAAAGAAACAGCTGAACAGATCAATGAAACCAAGAGTTGGTTTTTTGAAAAAATAAACAAAATTGACAAACCTTTAGCCAGGCTTCTCAAAAAGAAAAGAGAGAGTGCTGAAATAGACAAAATCGTGAATGAAAATGGACTTATTACAACCAACCCTTCAGAAATGCAAGCAATTCTCAGGGAATACTATGGAAAAATTACATGCCAACAAACTGGACAACTTAGAACAAACAGACAAATTCCTAAACACACACTCACTACCAAAATTCACATAGGAAGAGATAGAAAATCTAAACAGACCAAAAACTAGTGAAGAAATTGAAATAGTTATCAAAAATCCCCCAACAAATTAAGAGCCCTGGGTCAGATGGCTTCCCTGGGGAATTCTACCAGACATTTAAATCAGAGTTAATACCCATTCTTCTCAAGCCATTCCAAAAAATAGAAATCGAAGGAAAACTTCCAGACTCATTCTATGAAGCCAGCATCACTTTGATTCCCAAGCCAGACAGAGACACAGCAAAAAAAAGAGAACTACAGGCCAATATCCTTGATGAATACAGATGCAAAAATCCTCAACAAGATTCTTGCAAATCAAATGCAATAGCACATAAAAAGAATTATCCACCATGATCAAATGGGATTCATTCCTGGGTTACAGGGCTGGTTCAATATTTGCAAATCAATCAATGTGATACATCACATCAACAAAAGAAAAGATAAAAACCATATGATCCTGTCAATAGATACAGAAAAAGCATTTGACAAAATACAGGATCCCTTCTTAATAAAGACTCTAGAGAAAGTCAGGATAGAAGGAACTTACTTAAACATCATAAAAGATATCTGTGAGAAGCCCTCAGCTAACATCATCCTCAATGGGGAAAAACTCAGAGCTTTCCCCCTGAGATCAGGAACACGACAGGGATGTCCACTCTCACCACTGTGGTTTAAAACAGTGCTGGAAGTCCTAGAATCAGCCATCAGACAATAAAAGGAAATAAAAGGCATCAGAATTGGCAAAGAAATCAAACTTTCACTTTTTGCAGACAACATGATCCTCTATATTCAAAACCTGACAGACTCCACCAGAAGCCTACTAGAACTGATCCATGAATTCAGCAAAGTTGCAGGATACAAAATCAACATACAGAAATCGGTTGGAATTTTATACACTGACAATGAAGCAACAGAAAGAGAAATCAAGAAACTGATCCCATTCACAAGTGCACCAAAAAAACCCATAAAATATCAAGAAATAAACTTAAGCAAAGATATAAGAGATCTGTATGATGAAAATTATAGAAAACCTATGAAGGAAATTGAAGAAGACACAAAGAAATGGAAAAGCATTCCATGCTCATGGATCAGAAGAATAAATATTGTTAAAATGTCATTACTACCCAAAGCAATCTACACATTCATTGCAATCCCAATCAAAACTGCACCAGCATTCTTCTCAAAACTAGAACAAACTATTCTAAAATTTGTATGAAACCACAAAAGACCCCGAATAGCCAAAGTAATATTGAAGAAGAAAACCAAAACAGGAAACATCACCATCCCAGACTTTAGCCTCTACTACAAAGCTGTCATCAAGACAGTATGGTATTGGCACAAAAACAGACACATAGACCAATGGAATAGAATAGAGAACTCAGAATGGGACCCACAAATGTATAGCCAACTAATCTTTGACAAAGCAGGAAAGAGTATCCAATGGAAAAAACGACAGCCTATTTAACAGATGGTGCTGGGAGAACTGGACAGCAACATGCAGAAGAAAGAAACTAGATCATTTTCTCACACCATACACAAAAATAAAATGGATAAAGGACCTGAATGTGAGATAGGAAACCATCAAAACCCTAGAGAGGAAGCAGGAAACAACCTCCTTGACCTCAACTGCAGCAATTTCTTACTTGACACATCCCCAAAGGCAAGGGAATCAAGAGCAAAAATGAACTATTGGGACCTCATCAAGATAAAAAGCTTCTGCATGGCAAAGGAAACAATCCATAAAACTAATAGGCAACCGATGGAATGGGAAAAGATAGTTGCAAATGACATATCAGATAAAGGGCTAGTATTCCAAAATCTATAAGGAACTCACCAAACTCCACACCCAAAACACAAACAATCCAGTGAAGAAATGGGCAGAAGACATGAATGGACACTTCTCCAAAGAGGACATCCAGATGGCCAACAGACCCATGAAACGATGATCAGCGTCCCTCCTCATCAGGAAAATACAAATCAAAACCACACTGAGATACCACCTCACGCCAGTCAGAGTGGCTAAAATGAACAAATCAGGTGACTCTAGATGCTGGCAAGGATGTGGAGAAACGGGCACCCTCCTACACTGCTGGTGGGAACGTAAACTGGTGCAGCCCCTCTGGAAAATAGTGTGGAGTTTCCTCTAAATATTAACAGTAGAACTCCCCTATGACCCAGCAATAGCACTGCTAGGACTTTATTCAAGGGATACAGGAGTGCTGATGCATAGGGTCACATGTACCCCAATGTTCATAGCAGCGCTCTCAACAATAGCTAAAACATGGAAAGAGCCTAAGTGTCCATCAGTGGACAAATGGATCCAGAAGATGTGGTTCATCTATACAACAGAATACTACATGGCAATGAGAAAGAATGAAATCTGGCCATGTGTAGCAACATGGTTGGAACTAGAGAGTGTTATGCTGAGTGAAATAAGTCAGGCAGAGAAGGACAGATACCATATGTTTGCATGATAGGTGGATTAGGAGGAACTTAACAGAGGACCATGCGGGAGAAGAAGGGGAGCAATAGTCGGGGAGCGGCAGGGAGGCAAACCATGGGGGACTCTTGAATGCTGAGAATAAACTGAAGGCTGATGGGGGTGGGGAAGAAGGGAAGGGGGGTGTTGGGCATGGAGGAGGGCACCTGTGGGGATGAGCACTGGGTGTTATATGGAAACCAACTTGACAATAAACTATTTAAGAAAAAAGAAACATAAAATCCACCTCATCATCTCAGTATGTAGACATAAGAATGCCTGTTTCAAGTATGGCTTTCTACCAGTACATTAGGAAATCAAATACACTAAAGTTTCTTTGGGTACACTGAGCTAGCCACCTTTTTAAAGCCTGTCTACTGTCCAGGGAACTCTTCCATAACCATTTTAAATACATGGACTTCTCTGCAAACCAAATCTCTAACATGCATATTCTGAGAAAGATCTTGATGGTCTGGGATGCCAATGCAATGCTGTGAATTCAGAGTCTAACTGCTGTTGTACACCCATGGTTCCGGTACTGTCCTTGGTGCTGCTCTGGGTGTGTCCTCTCAGTCTTCTGAACACCTTATAAAGAGTATACCACAGTATGACACTTTTTAAATCCCCAGCATCTATTCTTGCAGCGACCATTGAAGAATAGATGTCTTGGGCTTTGAAACAGACTAGAAGACTAGACATGTTGTTAGCAAGACACATTTACTAGGGCAGAATACTGACTGCTCACTAAATGGTAAAGGGCTTCTCCCCATTTCCCCGTCTCTGTCTCTGTGCAGTTAGGCAGATAATGGGGCTAATGCTGAATGTGGACCCTGGGCTGAAGGGAAATGTGTCACCTTGGAGCCAAGCATATAAGAATTGGCATAGGAGTCTCTCTTCCCTTAACGTTTGTCCGGAGAGGCCTTCTGTTACAAATGGTGTAATGACAAGATGGCAGATCTTTTAATAACCCAATATGGCAAAAATCAAGAGGATGCTGAGCCTGATGCCTAAATGACAGTACAAAGTAAGCCCCTGCCAATCCATTCTGGACACACAGCAAAAGAAATCCTCTTTTGTTCTGTTAAGTCACTAAGGGTTCAGGGTTAGCTCATCTGTACAAGATAATCTGACTGAGGCTGACGAGTACGACTAGGTAACAAAAAGTAATTTAGAGTTAAATTGTCCCAAAAACCATTTCATGTGCAAAGCTCCCAGTTTCTAAAAGCATTTTCTAAAATGCAAAGGCATGACCTCAAACAACTTTTCTTTGGCAGTAATCATGCAAAAATACCAAAAGAGCTTAAGAACAGTCACTCTTCACTATTATTTGATAGCTATTCTGGAAACTAAATACTTCATACATAAATTCTTTGTTCTAAATTCTTTGTTCTGTGTGATTGAATTTTGGATTAAACTGCAGCTTTCCCATCACCTTGAAACGCATGTTGGTTTAGAATCTACATAATACTCAAATTAAAATCCTGTATTATTTGGCACTGAAAATTTAAATGCTTTACATAATTTCGAAAACTGATTCAAAGGACTGGCTTTTGGTTTCCATAAGCAGAAGTGGCCTGGTATGTCACTTTAATCTAAAAATCCCTTCTTGCGGACTCATCCAGTGGATAAGTTGCACTGCAGCTTCAGACCACCAGGAAAGTGATTTTATTAATAGTAGCCAAAAGGATGATAGTTTGCAGTCAGCAGGATCTTACAAAAAGCCCAGGCACCTTGCCAAACACTTTATACATAGTATCTTATTTCTTACCATACTGGTACCTCTCTTTCTCTCTCTCTCTCTCTCTCTCTCTCTCTCTCTCTCTCTCTCTCTCTCTCTCTCTCTCTCTTTTCTTTTCTTTTCTTTACAGATGAGGACAGGAAGTTTAAAAACCATGACATACTTCACTCAAGCTAGTAAATGTATTCGAATTCACTAATCTGTCTGATTGCAGAGTCTGTGTTCTTAACCACTGATAACCCCAGAGTTTCTCAAAGTATGCTGTGGGTGATAATCTTGTTGGTACATAGACAAATGTTATTTTTTTTAACAGTTAAAGTTTCTTTAAAAGAAATATAACTAACACAGAAAGCTTGTTCCAGACCTTTCTACTTAAAACAAGTCAGGGTAGATAACCAGTGTGTGTGTGTGTGTGTGTGTGTGTGTGTGTGTGTGTGTGTGTGTGTGTGTGTTTTAATCAGATGGTTTAAAGAAAAATATTAATAGTACAGGGAATAATCCAATACTGCAAAAATAAAGAAGGTGCTGAGTAAATAAATGGTGGAAAACACTGGACTCCATTTTTCAACACGAGGCAAAAAAAATGAAGACTGAGACACAAGACACTTAAGTTCCAGCCTTGACTGCTCCCAACTAGCTGTGTGGCTCACTGCTCTGGATCTTGTTGTTTTTTTTATTTAAAACATTAGTTTAGGGACGCTTGGGTGGCTCAGTCAGTTAAGCACCGGACTTCAGCTCAGGTCATGATCTCACGGTTCATAGGTTCAAGCCCTGAATTCAGGCTCTGTGCTGACACCTCAGAGCCTGGAGTCTGCTTCTGATTCTGTGTCTCTCTCTCTTTCTCTGCCCCTCCACCACTTTTATTCTCTCTCTCTCTCTCAAAAACAAATAAACATTTTTTAAAAATCAGTTTAAATTTTGTGATCTTAAAGCTCTAAAATACATAATCTCAATGCCTTAGTTAACTATTACGATCCTACTTTCTTTTACCATCCAAATGCAAAGAAGTATGGAAAATATATAAGTCATAATACTTTTTAACGTATAATAAAATACTGTTGTCATGTCACTCACCTTTGAAGATATAATCGGCATGCAGGCACTGAGGATGGTCCAGAGAAATGCTGGCAAACTATTTGTGACTGGTCTATGGCAAGAAAAGCTTGAGCCACATATGAAATACCTACCTCAATAAGCCCATTATTTAATTTAACTTTTTATCAGTGACATTTTCTCAATGATGGATGCAGGGCATTGATTTACATTTTAGAGACAACTTCTTATCTAGTCATAGATCAATTGCAGACTCGCACTTAGACTAGCGCTGGTGTATAGCACACTATATACTTCTAACTTTCGTAAGGTATGTTTTCCTAGCTCTGTTTAGGGACTTCAACTTGCCTGAAATGAGAAATGGCAAAGTGAGCCTTTTGAAGTGTTTTCCTTTTGAATAGCCAGAAAGAAAAGCACAAGACCAAAGGTCACGGGGAATTAGATAGTGAGCCTGAAACGAATTTAATATGCTCTATCTCCTCTTTAAACAGTGATCATTTGATTTTTCATGGAAAACTGTTTGTATTGGGTACCCTAACTGGTTTGGCACATTTAAGCATTTGGCTCTTTTTATATAGACAGCTTGCAAGAAAGCAATGAGTAGCAGTGTTAATCTTGTCAGAGGTCACATCTAATTATGGAGACCAAAATAAATTATAAATCTAGTGATTTTTTTGAAAACCACTTACAAGGCATTAACTGTTGTAATTTGGAGATTCAGGGCTATACCTACATTGCAATCATCTGTGAAAATATCAGGGTGTATATGAGACTTTCTGGAGAGAGAAAATATAATTAGCACCTGTTTTAAGAACTGTGTTCACACCCCAAATTTCCCCAAATGGCACTTTGATATTTTCAACTTGTTTTCTTTGTATTCCCAATAGGACCTTTATAGTGCCTAACATGCCTGGAGAACAATTTAATTTTCTGACCCAGGAGTATATATTTTCTCTCCAGATTAGCTAAAAGTCATCTGGACTCAGTTGTACAATGCAAAACCTTATTCACAATGAGCCAAACACAAACAACACTCACATTTCTAGAGAGTAAGAAAATGTAAGCCAAGAGAAACACGATCAAAGTGCAGAGTGTGCCAGTAAGCCACACCTCACCGGCCAGACGTTCCACCCAAATCCTTTCCCTTTGGGATTTATTTCTATAGACACCATGTCTCTGTTCTGCAAATAAAACTAGGTGTTGCTAGGAAACAGTCTGGCTTCTCAGGACTCAACTAGAGAGGGGTGGTTGCTTCCTACCAAGAAGACAGAAGTCTGAGTCTATACCTGACATATATATGTGCTATTGTTATGAAACCTAGATTCTCCACACACCAATGTCACAGAGCCCAAGAGACAGTATTTTTCTGTTTAGCCATAACAGCCTTAAACTGGTGACATAATTTGTACCCTGAAATTCTTTTCCCCATCCTGGCCTCGCATTTCCTCTTTTCTTTCAGTTTCTCCAAATGTATCACCTTACCACCTTCACGTAACAGCGCCTAAGGAAACTGTTTGGTGTATATTCCCATTACTTAATTACTCATTTCATAGATTCTTCCCATCACAATGATTGGTCCTATTAAACTTTTGAAAAATTTCTGCACGGCTTGGAGTTATTACTCTCAAAAATTTTGCATCAGATTTTTGTTACTTTTCAAAAAAAAAAAAACAAAAAACAGTAGTTTTTAACTCTGGTAAAACAACCCTGGGCACAGTCCCGGAAGTAGCCCACACGCTCCCTGTCCTGCCCTCACAAGCAGCTGATGTCCCCCCTTCTCCCTTTTGCATTTTTAGAACACCTAGCAACTCAGAATTAACGACAGGTCCAAGACAGTTTGACGATAATGACTTAAGTAAGCAAAGAGAGAAAGATTTTTTTTTTTCACATATAGGAAGAACTCTGAGTGCCAGGCCATGCTCATTCTAACTTTCTGCTCTGTCATTCTTAGTTTTCAATCTCAATTGATATGTTATGGTCGCTACACGGATGCAACAATTCAAGATCTCACAGCCTTTCAGCAGGGTCCCAGGTACGAGAGAAGGGGAAGTTTAATGACTCTACAGGAGGCTTTGGCTTTTCACTGGAAAAGGAAGCTTCCCTGAAGTCTTTCCCTTACATCTCAGTGGCCAGAGCTGGCTCACCGCCCACTGCTACATTACTCACTGGCTGGAGTGCCATATAAGCTTAGAACTTTCCTGAGTCTGGGGAGGGCCTACCTGCCCTGAGATGAATGGCTTGCTGCCAAGCCCTCACCCAGTAGGGAAAAAGGATCAGGAAACAGCTGTCAGTTAAAAATGACAATGCTGCCACCTATCCTGCTCCACACGGGATGGCAAAGTTCCCACAGAAATGAGGCGGCCTCCAGTCTAGAGGTCAGAATAGCCCATCTAGCCTCTTAGCCTGGCTCTGCTTAAAGCCAGGTCCCTGTTGAGTCATTCTCAGGTCCCAGGGAGGCCAGGCTTTTCTTCTAAACACAGTTGTGGCCCTTCAACCATAGAAATGAGCCATACTTAACGTCTTAGAAGCTGGGACCTGGGCCTTTCAGAGTCACTGGTTGCAGAAGATCTGTTGAGACCAGCAACAAACCCAAGAACACCAAGTTCTACATAAGTAGAAATAGCTCAGCATGGAGCCTGATATGGGACACGATCCCACGACCCGGGGGTCACAACGTGAGCCGAAATCAAGAGTTGGATGCTCAACCCACTGAGTCCCTAAGGCATCCCATTATCATGTTGAATTTAGATTTTCTTTAAGCCTGGTTGACAGGTTTTGATTTCAATAAAACAAAATTTTGTATTTTCTGGCATGTGCCATTCATCATTCGCTCACCTGTGAATAACAGGTACAAATTAGCTAAACACAGCTGGGACATTTTTAGTAAAACAAACAGCAACCTATTTTTAAGTCATTTATTAAGAGAATATGGTACCTTCTTCACCTAAACTGAACAAGGACACATCAGGAATCTTGATATAAAAAGACACCCCAGACTGCAGGTTGATCTTCATGGAATTCAGTCTTTAAAAACTACAGAACTTTTTCTCACATCAGTTATCTAAACCTAGACTTCTTTTCAGTCAGTTCAAAAATATTGGTAAAAGTTAATATCCTCCTCTTCCCCACATGGGACTACTGATTGAGGGCAATGTGAATGTTTCTTTCTTTAAAAGAATATATTGTAAAATCTGCAGCTCTGACATTTAATCAGGGTAGAAATGTAACCACAAAATTCATATCAGCAAAGGTATTTATTATTTTCGATTCTCCCCCTTCTAAAGAAAAACAAATTCCCAGAATTTGCCAAGCTTATTTGTACATGTATGATTTTTTCCCCCCAGGAAAAAGTACAAAATAGTAAACATAGGCTCTAACTCACATGCAAGTCCATTTCATGTCACTCACCTATATGATAAAGTCCAATCCAATCACTGGGGTCCACCTCCTCTTTAATGTCCCAGAAGATAATGAGGTTCTGGGCTTGCCCCAGCGTGTACTCGTACATGCTAGCAGTCAGGCTGGAGCGGCTCTCCGAGGTCACCAGGTCTGTGTCACTGTTCGCCCTCTGCAGGGCCATGTTCTCTGGCATGGAGCTCTGGGCGGCAAGGCTCTGAAGGTTCTCTGGGCTCAATGTGTACCGCATCTGGGGATTTCGACGCCGCACAAAAAGCAGGTGCTCCCGGGCTGAGCTGGCCATCCTGAGGTTAGCTTCCTACAACGCTGTAAGAGACAGACAGGCACAAAGCATTAATGCTACAATGTGAGGGAGTAAGGTTTAAGCCTCTCAGACATAAAGCTCTCAAGAGTGTTTATGAAAGCCCAGCCATGCAACAACCTTCTTGTGTCAAAATAAAACCTATTATTCTACTTGTCAACTGATGATGTCAGAGACAACTTGCTATAGTCTGCGGTCACATGATCGCAAAGGCCATCACACACCTGTGACCCTTGATTTCACCGCTACAGATTCCCCCTGGCAATTAAGGACAAGTAGATTTCCCTACTAGTCCTTCTAGGTTTATCTTCTCCCAGACACTCCACATTCAGGAACAGTCCTCTTTTCTTTCACCTCTGACCCACATAGTTATTTCTTATGGAAATTAAATCTTAAAGTGTTAAGACGGAAAATTGTGACACGTGCTAAACACAGTTGAAATATACCATTGAGCACAGGTTAACCTGCTCAACTTCCTTCTCACGAATGTAACCCATTAGAGTCTTTTTCAGGAACTTGCTCAAATGTCACCTCCTCTCTTAAATACAATGGCCATCGTATTTAAAGTTGCAACACCCCACCTTCCCCATCTCTCCTCTCTCGCTGTAATTTTCTCCAAAGCAATTACTATGACCTGACGTGTCACACAGCACCACATACTTATGTATTTGGTTACTGCATACTTCTCCCAACAAGAATGTAAGCCTGGGGCAAAGACAGACTCCACAATAAGCGGCACTGGGAAAACTGGACAGCCACGTGCAGAGGAATGAAACTGGACCCTTATCTTACACAGTATACAAAAACCAACTCAAAACAGATTAAGGATTTGAAAATAAACCCTGAAGTCATAAAACTCCTGGAAGAAAACATAGGCAGTAAGCATCTTGACATCAGTCTTGGCAATAATTTTTTTTGGATACAACACCAAAAGCTAAGGCAACAGAAGCAAAAATAAACAAGTGGAACTATATCAAACTATATCTGAACAGCAAAAGAAACCATCAACCTTGAAGCTATACAGTCTTTAAAAGCAGGAACAGTGCCTCAGTGGTGCTTGGGTATAGCAAGGGAAGAGCTGACGTGAAGAAAGGATGGAGCTTATCTGTATATTTCTTTAACAAACATTCACACAACACTTCAAGTGATTTACAAATATATAGGTTATTTGTAAGACTTCTGTTTATAAATCAATAGCTGCACATGCTTAAACTTCACCCTGCCTCAATTATTAAATGGAAGTGACTTTAAAGTACCATGCAAGATTGCTGTAAGGATGAGAAAAATCTTAAGTGAGGGGTGCCTGGGTGGCTTACTGGGTTGAGCGTCCGACCTCAGTTCAGGTCATGATCTCACAGTCCGTGAGTTCGAGCCCTGTGTCAGGCTCTGTGCTGACAGCTCAAGGCCTAGAGTCTGCTTCAGATTCTGTGTCTCCCTCTCTCTCTGCTCTGTCTCTCAAAAATAAAGAAATATTTTTAAAAAATTTAAATAAAAGTCATATGTCAAAGTGTTCAGTAAAAAGCAAATACTGTTATTTTTAGTAGCAATGTAATTACTGAATTAATTAATGCGCTATTTAGTTTGCAGTAGCTCTAAGGGTTGGGAGACAGTTGAGAGAAATCAAATGCTGAAGACTACCTTTATACAGGAAAAATTACTTTAAGTTCTGCCTCATGCTAGATGATCCTATACTTAGGAAATGAGTCCATTTTTCCCCTGCCTCCCTATTCAACATGGCTCCTGGCTCCCAGAAATCATCTACAGATGGATAAACAGCCCTCTGAGTTATAGCTTTCAACTCAACCACATCTCTTAAATAATTATTTCTACATTAAAAAAAAATAATTCCAATTTGCAAACAATCCATTTAGGAAAGAACTTTTTTTAATTTTTTAATGTTTTATTTATGAGAGAGACAGTGTGAGCAGGGGAGAGTCAGAGAGAGAGGGAGTAACAGAATCTGCAATAGGCTCCAGGCTCTGAGCTAGCTGTCAGCACAGAGCCTGACATGGGGCTCAAACCCACGAACTGTGAGATCATGACCTGAGCCGAAGTCAGACGCTCAACAGACTGAGCCACCCAGGTGTCCCAGGAAAGAACTTTTAAAACCCCACACCCACAAGCCAGTAATTGAGAGGTGAGATTAGAAGAACCTCAGGCACAGAACAGGAAACAAGTCAGTTGAAACCTAAGAGTGATGAGCAGGGAGCCATTTCAGGGTCTCCAGCAGAAGAGTCAAAATATTAAATATAAGTATGAGCAACAATCTGAGAGCCTCTGCAGGGCTGGTTGTAAGAGAAGGGTAATGGAGGAGACGGGAGAAGCCAATTAGAAGCTAATTAATTAAGGTATCCAATGTTGAGTGCTGAGAAATGGATTTTAATAATACAGAAATGAAAGCTATCAATTGAGAATATTTCAAAGAAAGAGCCCAAAGACATAACAACAGAATGAATACAGAGATTAAAATAGGGAAAAATCAGGACTAAATTCTGGATTTTTCAGTCCAAGAGACAATAAAATCCCAGAAACATTGATGGGGTTAAGAAAATCAATACGATCTCAGGTGAGTTTGAAGTAAATGCAATATACCCAAGTCACCAGGTCCCAAAGACTGTTGTGAGGATGGGCCAAGTTCCTAGTTTTTAGGAGCCAGGAATAAAAATAAATATTCAAATGCAAGTTTCTGTTTAATAATAGCCTTATTGTTTATTAATTAAAATCAACTAAAATCATCTCTAAAAACCTTATTAGTTCAGGGTTTAAAAAACTCATTCAGATATTTTACTTTACATAACTTAGATCAATGGAAAAGAAAAAAATTAGAATGGTTAGATTACAGGGGATATCCGGGTGGCTCAGTCAGTTGGGCCCTCAAATCTTGATTTCAGCTCAGGTCATGATCCTAGGGTCATGGGATCAAGCCCTGTGTTGGGCTCCATGCTGAGCATGGAGCTTAATTAAGATTCTCTTCCTCACTCTCTGTCCCTCCCCAACTCGCACACAAGTGAGTGCACTCTCTCTCTAAAATAAAATAAAATAAAATGCTTAGATTACAATGAGGGACAAAGTCCAAGCCTGTAGCAGAAAATTTCATTTTTCCCCTATAAGAAAAGTAAGTGAATTTTAGAGTTCATGTTTCCACAGTAAATAAGATCAAACATTATGCAAAAATTAACTATCAAGTTTGCATGAAAATGAAAAAAAACCAAACCACTCTGAATATTACAGATAACATTTTCCTTTATAACTACCTGATTCAATGCAATATTCCCAGGCTAATGGGGAAATTAGCCACTGAAATAACAGAGAATATATAACTACCTGATTCAATGCAATATTCCCAGGCTAAGGGGGAAATTAGACACTGAAATAACAGAGAATGGATACTTGACATTTTTTCCTACTGAAATCTAAGAATTCTTGACTTGCTTCTTCATAGGAAACCTTCATAGGTTTCATACCTATGCCTTATGCAACCAGAAAGACAAATTTTTTTTCAGAAACGTATCTATGCTCTTCTGAAAAGCTTTACGAAATAAACCCAATGGTAAGAGAAACTGCTTAGTACCCACCATACCTATTAAACAGAGAGCTGGTCCTTGGAAGCTCCTTAGAGAATCCCTCCCATGAGGGGCCTCTGCTGCAGCTCTAGGGCCCATTCCCAAAGGACACAATGTAATATGATGAAGCATTCCTGAAACTCCTCCCCCTTCCATTTAGATGAGGTCTGGACTATGCTGCCCTCCCAGATAACGGACATCTGCTTAAACGACAGCTAAAAACAAAATCACTTTTCTTCCAGAGGTCAGCAGGGATGTAATTATCAAGCAAATTGCAGAACACCTTAGTATCCAACTTCATTTTCAAAAACTGCAGATTTTGCGTAGAAGACAGACAGTAGCTGACAAATACGTTAAGCAAGTGTTTTTATTTAAAATATTTTTGCTCAAGAATCTGGAGGTGAATGTCAATTTACTAAATTTCACCTGAAGGGTAAGTACTGACAACATTCCAAGACAAGGGATTTTTACAAGCTGGAAATGCACCCTAGGATTTTAACTTCCTAGACCAGACACTGGTCTAGACAAAAATAATAACTAACGACCTTGTTTAACCATTCAAATTCCCAAAAAAAAAAAAAAAAAAAACCACATGAACACACACACACGCATGTATGCACACATCTATTCAACTATACTATGCTTCAAACTCCGTGTGTGTTCTACTGTATAAATGAGGCAAACAAAAGGGAAAATATATGTCAAGAAACACTAAGGAAAATATAATTAGCCTGCAGTAAGTGGAGATGTGAGAAACCTAGGAAGAGAAATCAACGACTCATCAGACATACAAGGGCAGTTGACGTAGGAAATGAAGAACGCCATTACCAAATTCACAACTACAGATCTCTCCCAGGGGATTTCCACCATGTCTGCTGCTAAGAGGAAGCAATCATAGTCATCACTCAGTGTTTATCACACATTACCATAACCCCGATACTTACCTTACTCGGCAAGAATGTTCTAGTAGAATGATTAATACCAGAAAATCCTTGCTATACCACTTGCCAGTAAGTGCTCCCTGGACACCAGGGCATTGACAGAGAGCCTGGGCTGACTCAAGCTGTCTTGCCTCTCACTTCCTCTTCTCAGGGGGAAAAGTATCAGAAAATGCAATTCACCCTCCAGGATCCTTCTCTTTAGGAAAAACCTGTCCTTCTCACAATTTCACCAAATAATATGTTAGGATCCACAACATAAAAATAGTCCACTTGTCAGTTTGGAAAAGGAATGTACACAAATAAGAAGAAATCATTTTAAGTTCCAGATGCTTTTAATTTTAAAATATTTTTAATGCTTATTTATTTTTGAGTGAGAGTGTGAGTGGAGGAGGGGCAGAGAGAGAGACACACAGAATCTGCAACAGACTCCAAACTCTGAGCTGTCAGCACAGAGCCCAACACGGGGCTCAAACTCAGGAGTCGGAAGATCATGACCTGACCCAAAGTCGGATGCTTAACCAACTGAGCCACACAGGTGCCCCAAAAAGCTTTCAATTTTAAATACTGAGTACAACAGTGCTTTCAAGATGCTGTTCTAGCCTTCCATCACTGAATATACAACGAGATAAAGAAGAGAAAATCATTAAGCTTCGGTTCAACTCCTTGGAGTTCCTTAAACTCAATAAAGTTTTGAATTCAATTATTAAACTCTGCAGGTCTTAATAGATAATTGGCAAAAGAAAAAAGCTAAGTAATTAATAATTATATATCAAATAACAAATTTTTTAAAAATGAGATGTAATTTTTTACCCATTAAAACGTGCAGTTTGACAACTAACAGTACTCAGATGTGCAGGGGCAGTGAGACAGGGCGCCACTGAGGAGGCAGGTCTCACAAAGCTTGCTGGCGCCCTGGGAGAGGGAAAGGCATCGGGACCAAACCTGAAGGCAGCTTCCTAAGGAAAAGGCAAATGGCTGTAACTAGAAGAAGAGAAGATGAATGCTGGGCAAAAATAAAGGAAAAAGAAAAGCGAAACTAACAAAATATGAGCACCCAAATGACAGACCCTTCCCTATGTAATAAGAAAACAGAATCGGATAGCAAGTATGTGAAGAAGAAAGGCAACAACTTTACTCATTTGCCTCAAAAGTTGAAAGTAGATTGTAATGAGTGCCTTACTGGGATGATATTCATTGGCATGGATATACAATTTCTTATTGTATTTTACAAGCTCATTTATTTTGAGAGGGAGAGAGAGCACGCACACACCAGTGGGGGAGGGGCAGAGACAGGGCGGGAGAGAATCCCAAGAAGGCTCTGCACTGTCAGTGCACAGCCCAACATGGGGCTCGATCTCACAAACTGTGAGATCATGACCTGAGCCAAAACCAAGTGTCAGACGCTTAATCAACTGAGTCACCCAGGTGACCCAGATTTTTTAAAACACTTGTCTATATTTTTAAAATTCTATTAAATTAAGAAGAGTAAGACTTCATTTCAAGAATCATTTTCAAACAGTATGCCAAATTAGAAAAATGGGAACCAAAACTTCATGTGTTTACAATCAACCTGTTTTTCAGTAAATACACATGAAGTTCCAGGGTCTAAGTATTTTTAAAAAAAAGAAAAAGAAAAAGCCTTTGCTTGTATATCAAGCACTGTTGGTGCTTTGCTTATCTGTTGACAAATATTGATGGTTTGTGTGGAGGAAGTGGAATCAATTCATTTTACAGTCATCTCTTTTGAAAGATATTAAACTTCTACTCCCTGAACATCCCTAGGGCAAAAGATGTCGTGTGTGTGTGTGTGTGTGTGTGTGTGTGTGTGTGTAATACACCCCACAACATCATCTTTAGTTGAAGTTGCAGATAATTACCAATTGCTGGTAAATGGAATTCAGAAATTAAAAAATCTGCCTCACTTTGTGGTGACTGGAACACATTTTCGTGGGAAAGTTTTCCATGCGATGCAAACCACGAAACATAAGCTTCTAGTTACTGATTGTCAGAAGCTGCTAGAAAAGACAATCGACTATATTCCAATATAATTGTTTACTCCATAAAACACACAGAGGTCATAACCAGAAACACTAGTAATGGCTGCATGTACTCTGAACCCCACAGAACACATTTTTTAAGCCTTAATGCTTCTCTCTTTCCATTCTTACCACCACAGCAGGACTAAGCCAAGTTCATGTCGGATCCTTTCCAGACCGGCACGTCTCAGCAGGCCTCTCTGACTCTGGCGTCTCCTCACCCGGCAGCACTGCTCCAATGACAGCACTTCTGATCAAGTAACATAAGGAGGCCCAGGACGGAAGCAAACAAAAGGGCAGGGGTGGGAACCAAGTCTAAGCAGGCTGAGCAGGGCAGGCCTCTCGAGGTAGTGATGTTAAAGCTGATGAAGCTGAAACCTGAAGGGTGGATTTCTTTATACTTCCGTTTATTTTTCAGATAATTTATTGTCAAATTGGCTAACATACAGTGTGTAAAGTGTGCTTTTGGGCTTGGGGGTACATTCCACGGTTCATTGCTTACATACCACACCCAGTGCTCATCCCAACAAGTGCCCTCCTCAATGCCCATCACCCATTTCCCCCTCCCGCACCCCTATCAACCTTCAACCTTCAGATTGTTCTCAGTATTTAAGAGTCTCTTATGGTTTGCCGCCCTCTGTTTGAAACTATTTTTTCCCCTTCCCTTCCCCCATGGTCTTCTATTTCTTCATACTTCCTTAAATAAACACATGAGAAAGTGCCATACAGACTTTGTCCACGTGAACTTATCTGTGCCTGGCACTGTCCACGCCATTCTCTCCACCCACTGCACCTACCACACCTTCTAAGGCCTGGAGACCACCCTTCTTGAAGAACACCCAGCCAGAAGGCAACTCTCCTACTTTTGAATCCCAGGGGCCTTTTTTTTTTTTTTTTTTTTTAAGAGAGAGAGGGAGAGAGCATGAGCAGGGTAGAGGAGCAGAGGGAGAAAAAGAATCTTAAGCAGGCAGGCTTCACACTCAGTGCACAGCCCAATGCCGGGCTCAATCCCTCCCCCCCAACCCTGGGAGATGATGACCTGGGCCGAAATCAAGAGTCAGGAGCTCAACCGACTGAGCCACCCAGGTGTCCCTGCCAGGGGCCTTTTTACATTCTTATCCCCTATACTTCACAACGCCTCAGAGTCGGATTATAAAGATTCATGTCTTCTTCTGCCAGACTATAAACTCTCTTGAGGACAATTTCTTATTTTCTTGTATGTTATACAGTAAGTGTTCAGTAAATGTTTTTCAAATAAATGAATGGATGGAGTTAACTGCCACTAATGAGTAAAGAAGAATTTGAAAGGACCAGCTCAACAGTAGGAGCACATGTGGACTTTTCTTTAGAATTTAGTCAGACATTCAGAGAGGATTTATTAAGTCAAGTGCCTACTTTATGCTGAAAAGTACAAGATAAGGTCCTTGCTATCCTACGGAAAAATATAAAAAACAATCTAAATGAAAGAAATAGAGAACAACTCCCTTCTATACTGTTAGGTGTAAGTGCGGAAGTCAGTAAGAATTCATCGCAGAGAATAATCAGCAGGGACTGGAGTGTTTAAGAAAAGCCTAATGAGAAAAATTGAACTGAACTTTGAAAGGTATGAACAGGCCATGGAAACATGGCATGAATTTTCAAAGAAAGAATCCAATTTAAAAAAGGGAAGATAGGAATTATATTTCAATGGCTTCAGTCTGACCCAAACCACTATCATCTGTCCTGGGAATAATCACCTCCTTTGGGCACCTGGGTAGCTCAGCTGGTTGAGCATCCAACTCTTGATTTTGGTTCAGGTATGATCTCACAGTTCATGGGTTCAAGCCCCTCATTGGGTTCTGCACTGACAGCGTGGAGCCTGCCTGGGATTTTCTGTCTCCCACTCTCTCTCTCCTTCCCTCCTCACTTGCTCTCTCTCTCAAAATAAATAACTTAAAAAAAAAAAAAAAAAAAACCATCTCATTCATTGCGCCTGTCCTTGATTTCTTGCTGTCTATTCTCGAAAGAGCAACCAGAATGACTTTTTTCAAATGGAAGTCAGATCATTTGCTCTCTACCCAAAACCCTCCAGGGCCCCCCATATCACTTAGAATAGAAGCCAAAACCCATATGATGGTCTACAAGGACCACATGATCTGGTCCTCTCTGACTCCATCTACCACCATGGCCACTCATGCTCATGCTATCCCAGACCCCCTCCAACTCCTGGAAGGTAACAGTCATACTCTACCACAGGACCTCTGCATCTACTGTTTCCTTTACCACAAAAGCTCTTCTCTTCGATAGCCACATGTCTCATTTTGCTACCCCTTCACATTTTTACCAAATGCCACCCTTTCAGTAGGACCTTCCCAGACCACTCCATGTAAAATTTCAGCTTCCTCAACACTACGCTTTCCCTGCTTTATTTTTCCTCCATAGCACTTTCACATTCTAATATCCAGTATAGGTCATTAGAGCCTGTCTAGTGTCTAGTGGCTCCATCCCACGAGAATGTATGCTCCATGGAAAACTGGAAATGACAGACAGGTGTCACCTCTAAGTTGGCAAATGTATTTAGACCTTTTTTTGTTCAGCAGAGCACCAAGAACAATGTCCATTCAATGTCCATTCAACTGCTGTCTTTAGCTTTCCAGGCGATTTGCCACCACACTAAGATTTCTAATGGAAGCAATTTCACTGGCACATGAGACAGTTGTGGGCACAAGCTGCAGACATGCGGGTTACATTTCAAAGTCTGAGATTACCAACTGAGGCTTGCTGTTATTACCAAGGTGAACAAAAGGCACCTAGAGAGAAAAGGGGATGTAATCAAACAAGAAGGCATCATCACGTGAGGGAGGGGAGTCACATGTAAGTCGTAAACACAGAGTGCTAACTGCCCTGACTGTTCATACCAGCAATCTCCCGTGCCTGCTGCCTGTGAGCCGTCATTCCAGCTCCAGGCAACCGCGGATGAAACAGACCCCATTCTCAAGGAACTTACAGTCTTAAGACTAGAAAAAGAACTCATTTAAAATAATAATTAATAAATCCCCCAATTTCTGATATTCCCAGTGGTTTGCAGAATCATCAGGGAGGACCAACAAATTCAATGAACATCAGTGTGAAGCACACGGAAAAGGAAACTGTTCAGCACCACGATCCTGCTTATTGACACCAAATTTAATTTCGATTCAAGTATTAGGATAGAAAATGTCTGAAACCTTTCCCGAAAGAACTTCCTACATTTTCACAGTACTATCGTTTTCAAATTCTTTTGACAAATAAGTGATCTTTTTATCCTAGGTATTCATTATCCAGCTCCACTCTATTAAGGAGCTGAGGAAAAAAGCAAAACAGTTCACAAAACAATGAGCTAAAGACTTTTTAAATTCATCCCTATTCAGCTACTTCTTCCCTGCAATGATAGAGTTGATCCCTGCCAATCACACCTGTCAGTCAGTCACTCAGGGAGACTCAGACGCTCCAAGAATAAACTGACTGAAAAGAGAAACTGCATGAACTACTGAGAGATTCAGGAATTCATAAAAGTCAATGAAAGAGATTTTGAATAACTTCTCGAACCACATTCAAAACCACTGATTAACATGGGCCTGGAAAAGTTAGAATAGTTGACAAGTGAAGGAGGAAGAAAATTAAGAGCAATTTGAATGTCACAGGATTAAACACAGGCTGTGGGAAAGTCGATAGAGCCCTGGCAGTTTTTGTAGTAAGCCTTTCACAGTTGTGGTAAGAAAGACAAATATTACATTGTGCTATTATACAATTTCCTTGAAAAAATTAACTCCCCTCAACTTTGAAAATGTCAACGCTTTCATTTAAATGTTCTTTTTTTCCTTCTAACAATTAGGCCACATTTGTGACTAAATCTAGATTTTGTTGTATGCAAGATAAATTGATACCCATAATTAGAACTCTTCCTTTTCCAGATCAAACCCCTTTTTCCTATTGACTATAAAACTTGGCTTCCCGTTATAAACAGATTCACTTTATTATTTAAAGCTTTTTTTTTTTTTAATATTTATTTTTGAGAGAGAGCAGGGAAGGGCAGAGAGAGAGGGAGAGATTGAATCCCAAGCAGGCTCTGCACTGACACCACAGAGCCCAACGTGGGGCTTAAACCCATGAACCGTGAGATCATGACCTAAGCCAAAACCGAGAGTCAGATGCTTAACCGACTGAGCTACCCAGGTCCCCCTGAACAGGCTCACTTTAAAAGGACTGCTTTTCTGACACCTCTTGTCTACCCTCTGCTCCGACCCTCACCGCCATGTTATCTCCACAGCTACCCTAGGATGGAGCTGTATTTCTAGATTTGATTTCCAGATGAAAGTACCAAGCCAGTGGGTGACACAGCTGAGATCCACACTTAGGTCCTTAAAGCCTGCTTCTCTGCCCATATACCACAGCTCCCTATGGTTTCTATGCCTAGGCCACATCATATGGTATCTAGGGTTACCCACAAAATTGGGGGGTGGGGAGATAAAATCATCTATTTACAGGGTTTAAAGTCAATGTCCTAAATGCAGATGCCACACTCTGGTTTCTCTTCAGATCAAATAAATCTTTCACCTCTTACTAAATGCAGGTGCTAAGCAGCCTCCCACTGCCAAAACAGAGCTTCTGAGTTTACCAGAATTGCATTGCCTTCTCCCCAATCTTCTGGTCCTCATTCTTGGTCCATCTACTATAAGCTTTGCAGGCAGAGAAAGTCATTATTTATTTATTTGTTTGTTTGTTATGAACCAAAGATTTATTATAAGTTGAGAAGCAGCAATTTCCCTCCCTCAGGGCACTCTCGATGGGCTCTGACAACTTTACAATGTGCAGGTGTGACAGAGGTCCGAAGGAGTGGCTTTGCCAATGGGGAGACCCTTCCAGAGTAGGACTCAGTTAAAGTCCCATCCTTTGTCTTTCTCTTCTCACCCATCCATTTTATCTAAAGAATAATGAATACATATTTAGAGGGTTCCTTGCATAAGGAGTTGCCATACAAAATATGGTAGTAGCCAGAGAGGCCAAGGAAAGAGAGATAAAAAAAAAAAAATACTGGGGAATGAGAGGTAGGGAGAGAGGGCAGAGGGGAATGGGGAATTAGAGATCAAAATATAAAAGCTTCCAATTATAAGATGAACAAGTTCTGGAGACCTAATGGTGATTACAGTTAATAATACTATTATTATAAACTACTATATTATATGCATAACACTTGTTAAGAGTGTTATGAAATCTTAAATGTTTTCACTACAAAAATAAATGGAAATCATGTGAGGTGATAGAGATGTTAGCTAACAATACAGTGGTAATCATTTTGCAATATATGTGTATCAACTCATCATGTTTTACCTCTTAAACATGTTACATGTCAGTTATATCTCAATAAAGCTAGGGCTAGGGAAAAGACCAAAGGAAAAAGACTGTGGGAGTCAGGTATGGAAAGCATTTTTTTTCTAGGAGATTATGGTTAGGAGGAAGATGGGAGAAGCAGCTACCAGGAATATGAAATCCAAGAGAACTTGTTAAACTACCATTTTCTAGAACCCAACCCAAATCTACTAATCATAGCCTACCTGTGAGGCATGGCCAAGACACCAAATTTTTAACATATTCCCCAGCTGATGTTGATAAATGCTGAAATTTGAGAACTGCTAACAGAAATCACCAGTCAGTATTTCTATATAGTCCCATATTAGCCCAAATAACTTAGATATTATCATCCCAATTTATTCAACTAAATTTTAAAAGAACCAAAAGTCAACTGAGAGACTTCAGCTTTGTAATATTTTTTCAATTCTATTTTCCATAAAATATAGACTGACATAATTACTTAAATATAATAAGAATTTAAACACCACAAAACTTTATGGACCCCATCCTTATTCCACACACAAAAAAAATGCGTGACATGTTGCTATATGACATTCAATGAGCTGAAAAGAAGCAAAACCGAAAAAGCAAAAGAAGCAAACCAAGGAGTAAAGTTTATACCCAGAACTTAGGCCATTCGGCACTGCTCAGATACTAGAAATAGGCCATTAATTTCTCTCTTGGCTTTCTAGCATCCCAAAGACTCCTATTAGTCTTCATGATAATATGAAGTAGTATTCTGCATTCTTCTATCCACACCGAGAATGACAGTGTTGTTATTTTCATGACATCTCATTGGCTTAACAAAACTAGCTCTAATTCAGGCACATTCATACATAGATTTACAACGGTCTACAATGTGTTATCCACTATAAGAGCTACAACCACATGTGGCTATTGAGCATCTGAAATATGGCTGGTCCATGGGACACCTGGGTGGCTCAGTTGGTTAAGTGTACAACTTTAGCTCAGGTCATAATCTCACGGTCTGGGAGTTCAAGCCCCACATCAGGCTCTGTGCTGACGACAGCTTGGAGCCTGGAGGCCGCTTTAGATTCTAGGTCTCCCTCTCTCTCTCTACCCCTTCCCTGTTCCTGCTGTGTCTTTCTCTCGCTCTCTAAAATATAAACATTACAAACATTTTTTTAAAAAGAAATATGGCTAGTCCAAATTGAGATATGCTGTAAGTACAAAATATACACCATATTTTAAAGACTAGAACCCCCCAAAAGTAAAATATCTCATTAGTAAGTTTTTATATTGATTATATATTGAAATGATAGTATTTTAGGTATACTGGGTTAAATTACATAGATTTAAAATTAATCTCACTTGTTCTTTTTACCTTTCTCACCTTTAGGTGGCTCCTAAAAACATGAATATGAGTGGTTCACAATTTACCTGGAAGGGCACTGGTCTAGTAGCTATACTCCAGTTTAACTCAGGATAAAATTCAGACTTAAAATTTACAGCTTAGGGCAATAACTAGACTTCATATCTTTTAAGCAATTCTTGGTGAATGTAATTTCTTATAAATGAGTTTTCCATAAGAATTTGGCAATGGAAAGTTCAAGATAATGTCCACTAACAGAAATCTGACCTTGAATATTTGACACAAGGGACACAAAAGGCCACTCCTCTCCTGCATAGAAGAAGGATCACTTCTGGGCAAGATCTTCCCCAGAAAACAATTCCAGGCCGTGTCTTTGCATAGCCAAATGAGTGACCGACCGCAAAGCTCTAAGGAAAAAATATGGGCCCCATGAGCAGAGCCTGGTATATTTTCAGCGCAGGGTTTATCAATGGCCACTGTCCAGTGAGATAGTCCTATGATTTCATCAAATCAATCCCAAGACTAAGCCTCACCCACAACGACCACTGAGAATCCATGAGGAAATTGTGGCCTCCAATGAAAACTAGTTTATTTTTGGTAAATCTGCTTTTAATAGTAATTAGTTATGTTCTAAGTAATATGTTTAGGGAACTCAGCAAGACCTTTATATGTATTCGCTTAGCCTTCAAAAACCATGGAACCAAATTAACCCACTCATATAAGAGAGAAGAGGGTAGGCTCTATTCTTTTTTTAAGAAAACAGACTTTTATGAATTGAAAGCATCTAATCACTAAAAGGCTTGGGATTCCCTACAAAAAAACTAGTTGTAATCCTTCTTTTACATCATAGAAGTTTAGGGTCCCTGACTGGAGTGATGCTAAAATTTGTCAGGCAATTCCTTCTAAAGAGGACTTTGAAAGGATCTTGCCACCTAAATTAGTTTTAAACACATGTGCTCAAAGTGTAAATAAAACAGAAACTGTCCAAAGTGCTTCAATACCAGTCAAATACAAACCCAGGGTAGGGGCTTGCAACGAAGCACAAGTTTTGGGAGATTTTTTTACATCAAACTAAGATTGAAGAAGGAAGGAAGATTCTAATCAGGATCTGCATATACAATAATGAAAGAAAAATTTGGACTGACAAAAGATTCCTGATTATTAATGACATTTGTTGATTTTAAATGCAGCTTTAAAATATCACCCGCTCTAATATTCAATGATAGCTTACCTTTAGTTACTCTGAGTTTTATTTTTATGTAAATGATGTTATGGAAAAATCAAGTTTAAATCCAGAAGCTCAAGCCAACCAGGGTGGGCTCAGCAGTTTAGAGTACTTGCAAAGCTCACGAGCCCCACCTAATGACGGCACGCCCAAGGCTCTGGGGTAGTTTGGGTGTAGGGAATACATAACTGGAAGGTGAAACTTCGGAAACAAAATTGGGACATGGCTCACATTCAGAAAGCATGAAACTAACAATCAAACTTACCAACCTAATTTTATCACAAGAGAAAAGAGATGAGGGAATAAGAAAAATAAATACTTTTTAGGGTTTTTTTCCCCAACTATAAAAATAATATGTACCATCATAAAGTTACAAAAAAAGATGTGAAAAGATAAAGATGGAGGTAAATATGATCCATAACGCCACCACTCAGAGACACCAGCCCACTGCAGTTTGGTCTATAAATACATGCATTGCTATTTAAATTTATAAGTAAGATGAGATCATACTACAGAGTACAAACTGTTTTTGTAACCTGCTTTTCTTCATGCAAAATCTAATGGGGGCCGTATTATTAATAAATATAGCACCATGTCATCCTTTTAAAACAGTCAAATGGCATTACACTATATGATATAGCATAATTTAGTTAGACAAGATCCTCAAGGTGGTCATGCAATTATTGCTATAAATCACATTGTAAACATATCCTCATACATTCATTACAGTACATTCACCTGATTATTTCCTTAGGATAAATTCTTAGAAGTAGAGTTGCCAGGTCATAAGGTGTTAACAAGTGTTACCAGAGTGCCACTTAGAAAAAAGTTGCAGGGGTGCCTGGGCGGCTCAGTAGGTTAAGCGTCCAACTTAGGCTCAGGTCATGATCTCGTGATTTTTGGGTTCAAGCCCTGCATCCAGCTCTGTGCTGACAACTAGCTCAAAGACTGGAGCCTGCTTCAGATTCTGTGTATCCCTCTCTCTCTGATCCTCCCCTGCTCATGCTGCCTCTCTCTCTCTCAGAAATAAATAAAACATGAAGGAAGGAAGGAAGGAAGGAAGGAAGGAAGGAAGGAAGGAAGGAAGGAAGGAAAGGAAGAAAGAAGGAAGAAGAAGAAAGAAAGAAAGAAAGAAAGAAAGAAAGAAAGAAAGAAAGAAAGAAAGAAAGAAGGAAAGAAGGAAAGAAGGAAAGAAGGAAAGAAAGAAAGGTAAGTAAGTTAGTTGTGGTGAATATTCCCCATACTTGCAGTATAGGGGAGACAGCTACTTCATTCCTGATGCCTTCACTAACAATGAAGGTTATCAATCTTTGGAGGCAGTTTAGTGGCTGAGAAAACAGGTTCTAGAGCTAGACTTCCAGAGCTGGATTCAAATCCTAAGTGTGCTATGGACTAGTTCTTGGGACAGCTACTCAACATTTCTGTAGATTTCTGTAAAACAGGGATTATATCATTATACCTACCTCAGAGGTTACTTTTAAGGATTAAATGAGTTGCTACAACAACACCTGATACACAAGAAGTACTCAATAAAAATTTGCTTTTGTTATATTAAATACTGCCCATCTGAGAGGTAGGTAAAAACAAATCTCATTTTTGTTTTATTTGTATTTACTTGATTCTTACTGGGATTAAATATAGGCCCCCTTATTTAATTTCTTAAATGGTTTTAATTTCCTTGGCCTATCTTTTTTTAAGTAGTCAACCATATCATTTACAAATAATGGTGATTTCTGTATCTTCCTGATTTATTTTCCCAAGATAATTGCGTTGGTTAGAATCTCTAAGACAAAGCTGAATAACACCAGTGGTCACAAATAGCTTTACCTCCTTCGTGATTTTATGGAAACAGAAGCTTTTTAAAGTATTTCATAATTCAAAATTATAAAATGTGATAGCAATGTTTCTATACATTTCCTTATAAAGTACTCTTTAAATATAAATTCTGCCTTGTTTCTAAATTGTGGCATCCTTTTGGGGAAAAAGCCTTCTTTTACATTTTAAACTGAAATGATCTCCATTAACCAAATTTGCACATACTTTCACTAAAGAACACAGTAATAGTTAATACTAAGAATGCGAAGTATAAAATAAAAAGTATTAGATTACCGAATTTGTGAAGCAAAAGAAATTTGAAAGACAACGTTGTAGTTTGTCTAATGATCCAAAATCAATTATTTCTGTTAAAGAAATATATCTGATACATAACATAAAAAGTTTGAACCACCATTTGCAGCCAAAAATACAAAGCCCTTTAATTTTAAACTACAAGTTGATCTAGTATTTTTACTCCTTGTGTTTTCATCCAAAAACAGCATATAAATTCAAAAGAATGATTCCATTTCTCACAATTCACCCTCCCTTATTTGTGTCCTCTGAAAAGGAGTCTGTATTATTTCTAGATACACAAGCCTTCAGTACAGACTAAGGCCCTAGTTGCTAACACCCAAAATGAGGGATACTCAACTCACAGAACAGTTAGCTTGTTTTTTTAAAAATTTAACAACAGAAAAGACACTGTGCTAAAACTCTACAATAAATCAAATACCCTGGAGGATCTTCCTAAGTCTTAACAAATACACAAGCCTGCTTGCAGACTGGAGTCTATATACCTAGAGATAAAATTATGAGGCAGAATTATAACATATTAACTAAGCATCTGAAATATGTTAGACCCTAGGTTAGGAGCTTTTACTGCCCACATCATCTCTTATCCCTCATTAACCTTCCCCCAACAAGGAAAACATTGCCACCCAACTGGCTGCACATTGCCTTTGCCACACAGAGTCTTCCAAAAGCACTCTATAAACAGATTCCAAATGGTTCTTTGAGAGTCATTACTGACAAACTATCCTCTGAGGAAAAGCAGGGGAAACATTAGGGCCACAGGCACTGCAGACATAGTTTGAACTTGGGCAGGCAAAAGACTGATCACTTGAGATCACAACAATCAGCAAATAAGAGTAACCATATCCCCGCATGTGGGAGAAGTAAAATGACACTTAGGTATGACCAGATGGCCTTCCTATTTTCCCTTCTGGGACACTTTCCTCGAAGAAGACTGAGCATGGCTAAGAGGCTCTGAATTTACTTTTCCACAGAATGTAAAATAAGGGAAGTTTACCAGGCAAAACACACTAATTCAACAAAACTAGCCCTTGGGGTAGTTACAGCACTTTTCACTAAAAAAATACTTCAAATTTTAATAATCTTAATTTCCTGATTCTTTAATATGCCAATACATCTAAAATATGTGTGGACTGCTCATTTGGAAGAGCCAAAAGATTCCTAAATAATAATAGGTTTACTGCTTATATATACTTATTCTCATTATTCATATTCCTATAAAAAGCTCCATGCAAAGAAGAAATACTCAAATAAAGCTGAAGAAATAGAAATCATCTGAAAGAACACCAATAGTGCAGTATAGATACAGATACAGTATACCATAGTGCAGTATAGTACAGATACAGTATAGAGTCAAGAAATGAAATTTTAAATGTTGAGCAGCTAACCTGTTTGGTAAGATACTAGGTGCATCAGTCTCTACTCTGATTTCATAAAGCGTTGACCATGTCAAGTTCCAGGTACTGACCATTGCTTCATTTTTACTCAGAATTCCACAACTAAAAGACCTCCCAGAGAGAATCTAGTACAATTCTTTAATGTTTCAGTGATAACGCCAACTGACTCTCTAATTGCTGTATGATTTTTTGTTACAAAGTCACAGAGTTTGTAATGAATAGACTTAGAATTATGGCCCAGATTTCCCAACTACATGCCCCACTACATGGCATTTTCTGTCTCAACTATGTTCCGTGTAAAGTCATCTTGCAGACTTGTTCAATATATGCACATATAAAAAAATCATTTTAAAACACTTTCTTCTTAAAAAATTTATACTGTTTAAGAAGGTATGGGGCGCCTGGGTGGCTTAGTCGGTTAAGCGTCCGACTTTCGCTTAGGTCATGTTCTCACAGTTCGTGGGTTCGAGCCCCGCGTCGGGCTCTGTGCTGACTGCCAGCTCAGAGCCTGGAGCCTGTTTCAGTCTGTGACTCCCTCTCTCTCTGACCGTCCCCTGCTCGCGCTGTCTCTCTCTCTGTCTCTCTCCTAGAAATAAATAAAAACATTAAAAAAAAATTTAAAAAAAAAAAAAAAAGAAGGTGTGAGTGTCTCAGATATCTATCTACAGAATAACACATTCTACAAACTGGGTCAGAGAATTGAGAAATAATATCAATTGATTATCTCAACCTACTCACCATACTATCCTATTCCTGACACTTCTACTAACTATTGACCTTACACTCACCTCTTAACCACACTGGTCCTTGATTTTCTCATCTAAAAATGGAGGAACGTGATGATATAATCTCCAAGACATTTCCCAGCTTCACAAATTTATAAGTCTGTATGATTTATTAACAAATCAGAATAATAAATGTTCCCTAGTTTTGTCTTCCTTTCTCTTACAACAAACTTTTAAAAAGCACTACTACCACAAAACCTGAAAAAAAAGATACAGAAGCAGTCTATACTTGGGAAAGTGGCCAGAATATGCTGAAGTGTTTATCACTAATGTATATGGTGTCTGATCCAAAGAATCAAAAGGGATAGTGCCCATAATTTTTTAAATCCACCACAGTAGAATATACTGGGAGCTGTTTCTCTTTCCTCTGCCCTCTACCAGTTCCATTACATTATACACTTGAGTCAACCCAGTCTCTGACAGTGAAAGATCTTGTAAGGCTGTCTCTGGCTTGACCTATTACATGCCACCAATGGGTAAAAATGTGTAAATTGGCACTGCAAGGTGCTGAAGCAAATGATACAAGGCTCTAAAACGCTCCAGAACAAAAGCTATGAAACCAGAAGATAAAGATAACAAGAAATGTGAACACACTGACCCACTGACCATTAGCCAGATTCCTAAGTACTAGGTATTCAATAAGCATTTATTTTATGTCCAGGACCATGTCAGGCACTACAGAATATAGAGAAATAGGAAAGACATGTTCTCTAGAAGCTTACAGCCCAGTTGGGGGGACAACATCACAAAAACAATAAATAGCATGGGACTACAAAATTTAAATGTTAAATTACATACAAAAGTGACAGAGGAATTATAGTTCACTGGAAATGAAATGCAAAATAAATTGGTCCAAAGAAAGAATAGAATTAGAAAGACAAGGCATTTTCTTAGACTTTGGATTCTAATCAACCCACCAAATTTTTCCTCAGTCCAAATTCTATTATATGATTCAAGTGACAGGGACATTTCTGGATTCATTAATAGCATTTTCCAGAATGCCATTTCCTTGTTTCGCCTTAATCAGGTTTTAGCCGAATAGAATCTTAAAACTTAATATAATCACTACTTCCCAGAAATATAACCAAAACATGTTCCTTTTTTATTAATAGATCTTCGATTAAGGCCATTTACTTATAAAGCAGACAGTTTTGAATTTTTAGTAAATGATAAACTTGTAAATATCTGAAGCAACTCCTAACCACCACCACAACAAACAAAAAAGAAAAAAAAAAGCAATGAACAAAATGAAATGATCTTTCATCATCATGCTTAACAATCCTCAGTATTAATACACATAAATCAGGTAAAACAACAGTACTCTTGGATTTCAACATTAGAAATGTCTACTCTAAGGAGATCTAGTGGCGAGCAAACAGAAAGACTAGAAAATAAAATATAAGGGAAAACCTTAAGAGAGTGGCCTAAGATGATAAACAGGTGAGAGCTCAAGATGAGAGAAACCAGCTCTCACCTGCTCATTGACCCCTGTCCCAAGGAGACTTCCCAAGGAGAGATAACCCCACAATCACACCAGGGGCAAAAGAAATTACAAATTCTCCCATTCCCCAATGGTACTAATGCCAGGGTTCTGAGTACTGATAGAAGTTAGCTGCTAAGTACCAATTAGTCATGGGGATCTGTAATAACCCAATTCTGTCTTCACGCATGATCACCACTGATACACCAATAGCCCTGTGGGTATAGAAGAGGTGTCTCCGTATAGGAGGATTGGGAGGAACTTAACTGAGGAACAAGGGGGAGAAGAAGGGGGTAAATGGTGGGGGAAAGGGAGAGAGGCAAACCATGAGAGACTCTTGAATGCTGACAAAAACTGAGGACTGATGGATGTGGGGGAGGAGGGGGGGATGGGCATGGAGGAGGGCACTTGTGGGGATGAGCACTGGGTGTTATGTGGAAACCAATTTGACAATAAACTATTTGTAAAAAAAAAAAAAAGAAGAAGAAGAGGTGTCTCACCTTTTTCACGAGATTAGAATAAAAGAAAAGCAGCAGTAATTATTATAACTGATGTTCATTCTATCAGTGGTAGTTGTTAGTATGAGTTTCTGAGAGATGAGCTCTCTAAAAAATGAGAGATGCCTTAGTGCCTCGAATATTTGGGAACAGACTGAAATAGATCCAAAGCAGATTCATCATGCAGGTCAGACTGCATACCACCACCATCCACACACACCACTACTACCACTCCTACAAAGTAGAAATTGGGGCTCCTGGGTGGCTCAGTTAAGCATCAGACTCTTGATTTCAGCTCAGGTCATGATCTCGCAGTTTGTGAGACTGAGCCCCATAACAGGCTCCGTGCTCTAAGTGCGGGATTCACTCTCTCTCTCTCCCTCGGCCCCTCTCCCTGCATGCTCTCTTCTCTCTCAAAACACACACACACACACACACACACACACACAAATACACAAAACAAACAGGTGTGATTTTAACAGAAATGAAAGTTCGAAACAACAGGACTATGCTTCTTCAGAATAGTAATATAAACTGGTATCGGTCTGCATTATAACAGCAGTCATTGCAGAGAGATAGCTAATATTTTTATTAGTGCTTTAAACTTGATTATATAATATTTTATATTATAAAGTGGAACTATTTTCAAGGTGATTTGAGTCAGGTCCCTTTATTTTACTTTTAATCCACATCCAAGTTTTTTTCAGGTAATTTCTTCTACCAACACTTTTGAAGAAGAATATTATAAAATTGCGACCCACTTTGGAGGCCGCTACCATCCCTATTGCTTCCAGTTCCATTTTGGATCTTCCGATATGAACATTAAGAAAACGGCACCCAGGGGCACGTGGGTGGCTCAGTCGGTTAAGCATCCAACTTCGGCTCAGGTCATGATCTCATAGTTCATGAGTTCGAGCCCCGCATCGGGCTCTGTGCTGACTGCCAGCTCAGAGCCTGGAGCCTGTTTCGGAGTCTGTATCTCCCTCTCTCTCTGACCCTCCCCTGCTCATGCTGTCTTTCTCTCTCTCTCTCAGAAATAAATAAAACATTAAAAAAAAAAAAGAAAGAAAATGGCACCCAAAAAAGCATATGTTGCCACATTATCACCAGCTGTTATTTATTGCCTTATCTAATTCCCCTTCAGGGCCTTTAAACATTACCCAGAATTCCCACCTGAAAAATTGCAAATGTTATATAGGGAAGAAAGAATTTAATGTAGATGCAGAGCCAAATAGTATTGGCAGGAGTCAGATTTACAACCTAAGTATCATCAGTGCCCTTGTTTTTTGGTTCTGTTTTACTAACCATAAAGCCTCCACCAAAAATAAGTAGGCTCTCTTTCCTTAAGTGATATTATATGACAAATTTTTGATGACTAAACTCAGACATTCAAATGGATAAAGGTTTCCATAATGGTAGTTTTCCATAAACTACCAAGCAATCAAGAAAAGGAAAAAGTCAAAGAAAACCCTGAAGAATAATTGGAAGGATTTTACAAACAAGAGGCAAACACTGAGCTTGTGATTATCTATCTCACTGGCTATGTTCAAATCCGTTAAGAATTCAAGGAGGCCAAAAGTAAGTGTCCTAACCGGGCTTTTTAATATGTATGTTAGGAAAGAGGCAGATAAACCTCCAAAGAGGATAAGATTACAAGTCTGTACAACGCTTGCTTAACCAAGAAAATGGTAATTCAGGTATTTGCCTGTAATCCTAACACCCTCCATATGCACCCCAATAGAGGACGAAAAACCCAAAGTACAGCTTTATAAGTCAGTGTGTTTTCTTTCTTACTAACAAATTAAAGTATTTGGCAGTAGTTTTTTCAGGCAGATGGACTGGAATATTTTGGGAAATGCTAAGGGGCCGATTTTCTATTGCTTTTTAGAATCTCAAGTTATAAAATAAGATTTTGGCTAAGCTAGTCTTCCAAATTCAGCACTGTTTATTAAAGGCAACAGCCTTTAACTTTCTTATCTAGATTATCTGTGAAGCAATAGTTAGCTTTAATTAGGAAATCAAACTGAAATAATCAAAATAATGCTGGCTTCAGTGTCTTTAGTCTTCTCCAGTAAGAAAAATAGACTTAAAAATAATCATGTGGGGGCACCCAAGTGGTTCAGTCAGTTAAGTGTCAGACTTTGACTCAGGTCATGGTCTTGCAGTTTTTGAGTTCAAGCCCGAAGTCAGGCTCTGTGCTGACTGCTCAAAACCTGGAGCCAGCTTCAGATCTGTGTCTCCCTCCCTCTCTGCCCACTCCCTCCCCACTCATGCTCTCTTTCTCTTTCAAAAATAAACATTAAAAAAAATAAATAAAAAATAATCATGTGTCCAGAACAATATAGACCCAACATTTACCATTCCTTTTAGGGTGCTCTTAAATTCACCTTTTCTTCCACAGCTTTTTTTTTTTAATGTTTTATTTATTTCTGAGAGAGAGAGAGAGAGAGAGAGAGAAAACAGGGGAGGGTCAGAGAGAGAGGAGGGAGAGACAGAATCTGAAACAGGCTCCAGGCTCTGAGCTGGCTGTCAGCACAGAGCCCCCGACACAGGGCTGGAACCCAGGAACTGTGAGATAATGACCTGAGCTGAGGTCAGATGCTCAACCAACTGAGCCAGCCAGGCGCCCCCTTCCACAGCTTTTAAACCTAATTTTACTTTAAGGAATCTGCCTTATCTTTTACTCAGTCCATGATAAAAAATTAGGACATTTACCTACAAATATCTGTACTTACATTAAGCTCAAATGAACTCCTATTTCCTAACTGTGCCAGGCTAATCCCTGGCCATCCTGGTTGACCACTGGTTGACCACTGATCCAAGCAGACATTAAGTAAAAAAGCTGTGCAGTTTCTTGTCTGATGTTACTTTTATAGTGCATTGTGTAATTCCACTGCATATACAGAGAAATTCCTCCTTCTTGCCTCTTTCCTTAGATCTATCATCTGGCCAATATTTATTGAACATCTGCTATGCACTTAGTCTTGCAAAGAATTACTTTTACAGGCTGTCCAAATAAACAGCTATAAAACTTTGGTCTCAGATCCAATCTCATAACTTCTTGACTGGCTCTGTAACATATAAGCCTGTAAAACTATCTTTTTAGAAACTAGAAAGTTAGTCTAAAGGCTAAGATTTCTCTTCACTACACCCACATAATAGAAGAATGCAATGATCGAGGACAAATGACTGTCCTGCCTCATCCAGGAGTTTGACAGTAAAGGAAACCATGTTATTCAAATGTGTTAATATTTGGTTCCAAGGACTGGATCATCAGTTGGGAAGTGAGGGACCCCTTTATATGGTGCACTGGAGCTTGCTCTCAAGTGGCTCAAGAACTGACTTTGTGCCTCTCATCCCAACCTTCAGAGACTTCAAGTCAGCAGCCCGAGATGAGCCAGGAGGAAAGTATTTACACCTCTGTGACTTGGTTCCAAATAGTCCCCTCTCCAAGAAATCCAAGTCTATTCTGCTTCTGGCTTCACACAGTAGGAGTTTAGCTAGCAAGTGTTACGTTTTACATTAAGAAATCATCACTTGCAAGAAACAGTAAGAACTAGTAAGAATAGAAAAGTACAAGATCCCCAGCCCTGGGGAAACTTCCAAAGCATTCAGAGGGTCAAGACAGAGGTAATGCTGTGAGGGGCAGGTATACAAAATACTAGTGAAGTTGGCAGGAAGGATCCAAATCAGTTAAAACTGTCAGGAAGACCTCAGAGATGAAAAGGGAATGGGATTTGACGGTTGTGGTTTTGGTCAGCTGGAAAGAATGGAAACAGTCATCCAAAGGGGGATTACTGAAGAGTAAGAGATGAGCCAGCAATGGATCTGGGGCCAATATGGGGAAAGATACCTGGAAAGCTAAATAGGCAGAGGGAGCTACTGAAGTTCTGAGAAGACAGTGATAAAGTGTTTTAGGAATATTCTTTCCAGTTTTGTTCACCTCCTTGTTTTTATTATCTTTAATTCTTTCGTTCTGATCTCAAACTCCCTAGTTTTCAGACTTGTTAGACTAGAACCCATGCTAGCACTGAGCACGGCACCCTGGTAACCCTGAGCCACCTGCTGAGACCTAACAAGTAACAGGTAATGCCAGCTTGGCCTCATAAAGCTTGTACGAGGGGTTCCCAAATAGTTTAGGGGAAATTTCAGCCTAGCCTTTGTCTTCAGCAAGCTGTAAATTATTGGGATTTAAATGAAGGTGATTCTCATCTTCAACATTTACAAAAACTGTATATCCATTCTTTAAGCCATTCACTGGGAACCCCAAATGTCTCTTCCCACAGAAAACCACTTCCTCCTTATCTCTGCACCTTATAAATAATTCTGGCACAGCTACTACTCTGAGCACTAACCTCTTAGTACTAACCTCTACAGACTGTAATCAAGCTGCCTGGGACAGGACGGGAGGGAATGGGGCGAGGGGAGCATGTGGAGAGAAGGGGAGGAGGAGCTAAAACTTACTGATAACTTTCTCTGAGCCTTTTGCTCAGACCCCAATGAATCCTCACAGTAATCCTGTGAGATAAGAAGGCACTGAGGCTTAGTTCACTTCCATGCTTTGCATAATTGTGGCTTCAATATCTGACTCCTTTCTCAGCTCTAAGGTCCCAGGAAAGGACTACGATGCGTGTGTACAACCCCATTCAGCTATGTGCCCATAATGATACTCAGTAGAAAACTGATGAGTAAAAACAATGTCAGAAATGGTAATTAACTTTCCAGGCTAAACTTGATAGGTTAAAATAATACCGGGTCTTAGCAATACAAATTATTGTAACACAAAAACAGGAAAAGGGAAGATGTTCTCCCCATTTCTGAGCAAAATCCTTGGTGCTCCCTTTATCCTACCACCTCTTTCCTCTTCTTACAAAATAAATTTGATGTTCCCCTAGTCTCCCTTACAGCTTCTCCAATCCAGGCTCAGCTTATTCCCTAAATGACCCATGTTACAAAATTACCTTCTCTTCTCTTCCCTTCCTAAAAAAAACTTCCATTTCCTTATAAAATAGCAGATAGGAACAGGTCTAATAATCATTAACACACAAATTAATAGCAGCCCCTTCATTCTCCTACTAATTTCTTTAAAGAGGCATGTTTAGATTAATTAAATGAACTAAAATGAACCTCTGATTGGTAGAGACTCAAACTGAACGGTACATGTTGACATGTGGTATATGTATGGTACATGTCGTCACCCACCCACCCACCCCCAGGCTTCAGTTACTTGGATAGATTAGTGGAGGAGGAGTCCTTTCTGAGGTAGGTCAATCTTGACTGGGATTCTGTGAGGGGGAGAGGGGGTATGTTTATTTATTTTGAGAGAGAGAGTGTGTGTATGCACATGTGGGCACACAAGCGGGAGTGAAGGGCAAAGAGAGAGGGAGAGGGAGAATCCCAAGTAGGCTCCGTGCTGTCAGTACAGAGCCTGACACAGGGCTCAAACCCACAAACCGTGAGATCATGACCTGAGCAGAAATCAAGAGTCGGACACTTAACTGTCCGAACCACCCAGGTGCCTCCGGGATTCTGTGTTTGAAAGCAAAATGTCTCAGGAAGCCTGGGTGGCTCAGTCGGTTGAGGGTCTGACTTTGGCTCAGGTCATGATCTCCCAGTTTGTGGGTTTGAGCCCCACGTCGGGCTTATTGCTGTCAGCACATAGCTTGCTTCAGATCTTCTGTCCCCCTCTCTTTCGCTGTCCCTCTCCAGCTCCTGCTCACTCTCCCTCAAAAATAAATAAAATATTTTTTAAAAGTTTTTAAGCAAAACTTCTCAAATTTCACTTGTTAGAATGTAGTTTAATTTAGTAGGACTGGGTGGAGGCTGAGAATCTGCATGTCTAACAAACTATCCAGGGTTGGGAGGCTGCCCAACAGCAGATCCCACTTCACACAGCACTGCTTTAAGCCACTGTACTTTTTCACTGCTTGCTGTTAATGCCTGCACTTCTCTGGCTACAGGTTTTCTAAATGTATGAAGGTATAAGGTCTCTTTCCAAAACAACTCTAGGCTCGGCAAGATCTGAACATTGGAAATTGGGCTCGAAGAGGAAGAGAACAAAGGGCAGCATGATATGCGCGTATCAGTACACGTGTATCTAAAGCAAGCCCACAGGTGTTCAGTAGAGCTACGGAAGACCAGGACTGTTGTTTCTTTCCTCTGCTTTTCTGCCTCATCCTCCTAGATAGGCCTTAGGCTCTAAAATGTCTTTTAACAACCTAATGACAGCTTACATACAAGGTAACGTGACCCTGCAGGAGAAGCAAGGGCTTTCCCGAGGGAGAGGAGTATGATATGATACCATATCAGGGTCGCATGTGAGAACAAAACCAAGTCTGTTTTACCTTTTTTTTTTAACTAAGGGTCATTGAATCACTTTGTGTTTGTGCGTGTGTGTGTGTGTGTGTGTGGGTGGGTGGGCGGGTAGGTGGGTGGGTACACAAGCATGTGAGGCCAACTGAGAAAACTCAGTAAGAAAAAAAAATAATTAAACAGAAAACTGGGCAAAATATATGAGTAAGCAATTTACAGAAAATGAAACCTTAATAGCCAAGAAACATCATGAAAAGATAAGTTAGAGCCACAGTGAGATGTTATCTCACATTATTGCATAGCCTGACAATATCAAGTGTTAACAAGGATGCTGAACCTGGGAAATCCCTGGGTACACTGGGGGGGGGGGGGGAGGGTGGTAGCTCATAAATGTGAACAGGTATACATACCCCCACAATCTATCACTTCCCATCCCAGGCACATTCTAGGGAAATTGGAGTAACATAGTAACAGATAAACAGTAAAACAGTAACAGATTGTCACTAAGAATCCTACCAGTATTATCTGTAATTTAAAAAGAAAGGAAAAGAAAAAAAACCTAAATGTCACTTATATAAGAATAGAAGAACCATGGTATTTTCAAACTTTATTATATAGCTATAGAAATGAGTAAATTTGAGTTACCCATAATCAACATGTACAGAGTGAGGGGAAGTTGAACACAAATACATACTATACATTGTATGTATGTTTTGCATAAAACTTATAATGTATAAAACAATAATTCATTGTTTGGGTCCCAAACATAGGTCTTTAATTGCATGGGAATAAGAAACAGCAAACTGAAAAGAAGAGAGCCTGCAGGAGGAAAGTAATGTTTTATTTTTTAAGGTGATAAACAAAAGTATGGGCATTTGTCATGTTATATTCTTTGTATTTCTTAAATACTTCATGATAAAATTTTAAGATCTTGTTTTGAGGAACTGGAAACCATATTCCCTTCGTAAGAACTGACAGCAATTAATTATGACCAAAAGTTCTCTTCAGGCTACACTCATTCTAAAGTTTACTAAAAGCCACATCCTTCAAAAATGTCAAACTGGAATTAGTGTTATAGCACACAAAAAAAAAAAAAAGCATTTAGGTGCAATGAATAATCTCTGCTTTCTAAATCAGTGGTCTCTAAAGTAAGGTACGTTTGGGCTCAAGAAAAAAATAATAGAACATTTTTCTCATAAAATCTTTGTGATTCCTAGGCTTTTGTCTGTTGTATAATATACATAAAAGACACATATAAATTATGTAATTATATAACATATAATTTACAATATGGTCCTGCATAGTGGTAAGTGTGTATCATTTAAAAGTAAACTTTTACTAGGACATCTGGTGGCTCAGTCAGTTGAGCATCTGACTGCAGCACAGATCATGATCTCATTGTTCATAGGTTGGAGTGTCACATCAGGCTTCATACTGACAGCATGGAGCCTGCTTCAGATTCTATGTCTTCCCCTCTCTCTACCCTCCCCTGCTTGTATGCTTTCTCTCTCTCTCTCTCAAAAATAAATAAACATTTAAAAAATTTTTAAATAAAAATAAACTTTACTGGCCAGGGTACAAAATAAAGAAAGGTTAAAAACCACTGCAAGATGACCATCAATTAACTTTAAAAAACCATCCATCCAAGTAATCTATATCCAAACCCTAGAGGTTAAAATAGAAATTTAGAAAAGGATTGGATTTTTAGGACAGAAATTATTAGTGGAAAATATCTTAAACCAGAAAATTAAAACTGCAGTGTGAGGGGCGCCTGGGTGGCTCAGTCGGTTAAGTGTCCAACTCTTAGTTTCTGCTCAGGTCATGTTCTCACAAGTTGGGAGACTGAGCCCTGTGTCAACTTCAAGAGGACTGTGGAGCCTGCTGGAGATCCTCTCTTTCCTTCTCTCTCTGCCCCTCTCCTGCTCATGCACTTGTTCTCTCTCTCTCTCTCTCTCTCTCTCTCTCTCTCTCTCTCTCTCTGAAAATAAATAAACTCTACCAACTTTCTATAGATCTATCAGGCTTCAGGATAAAGGTTGATATAAATGCCAAACAATGCAACACCAGGTCTGAATACATTAGCGTTGAATGTTCTGTTTTAAAAAGAAGGGAAAAGAAACAGAAAGAAAATAAATCATTTGAAAAACCCACATGGGAACAGGGCACAATCTAGGAAACCGAGTGCCACTCTTTAACACAAGAGCTAAATTAACATTCTCCAACTGCTTCCAGCTATTGATATTCATTTTGGAACAGGCAGGACATATTTAGAAAATGGCACATCACCAGAAAATGTGGGTGCAAGTGTGGGCTTCTGCCCAATACAATGCAGCTAGAATCTTTCCAGAGCCAACTTCAGAAGCCAGAAAAGAAAATGTGTTGCACAAACCCTTTGGGTTGAAATGTAATCTTCCAACAAAATAAACTATATAAAATCAAGTAGTATCATCTTACTATAAATAACTGTTCAAAGAAGGTGTATTTTAAAATAAACTCCTTTGGGGCGCCTAGGTGGCTCGGTCGGTTAAGCATCTGACTCTCAGTTTTGGCTCAGGTCATGATCTCACAGTTCCTGAGATAGAGTCTCATGTGAGGCTCTGCACTGACAGCCTGGAGCCTGCTTGGGATTCTCTCTCTCCCTCTCTCTCTCTCTCTCTGCCCCTCCCCCACTTGTGCATGCTAAATAAATAAACTCTCTCAAAATATATAAACATTTTCAAAAAAAATTAAAATGAAATAACATAAAATAAACTCTTTGGCCTTTAAGCTAGTGATCTTGGTTACTGCCAACTGAATTCATAATAAAAATGAAATAGTTTTACTAAATGTATAATAAAAAATTTAAATATACCTTTTAATGCAAGGAGATGACTATTTATTCACATGTATCATTTATCAGTTTAACAACAAACAAACAAAGTAAGAAAGGGCACATCTGTCAGCTACCATAAAGACCTGCGTTTTGGCAGAAGCAGAAATAGAGGTGCTTGGATACTTCAAATATCATTAAGCCATAAGTTGAGGGAAATTAAGATAGTCACTAGGAGAGTGTGCCTTTGCTTTAATAATAATGTTCTCATACAAAAAAAAAAAAAAAAAGCCTTCTCAAAGAATCCACTACAAACATTCATTTGGACACTAGCTCAGAAAGGCTACCCAAAGGGCATAGGCCTTTAGCAGTACCAATTTAAACAGACACCTATCTTATGATATGCTGTAAGGGAGCTACATACCTCCACAAAGGTGCAACACTTAAATAGAAAGCTATCTGCCATTTCATATATGATAATGGAAAGATTTATCAAACAAGTTCTATCCTGTTTCCACTGTTGACTACTCGTTTAAGATTTGCTTCCTACAAGATACATGATAGACTATACAAGGTCGTTTCAGGATAAATAAGGTTTTGATGAAAGCATTTGCTAGGATTTCTAATTTCTTCCTTCAAGTGCCTGAAACTAAGCAAATTAATCACTCTAACAGCCAGGCTCTCAAAGCACAGACCCATTTATTAGAATATGTTCAATACAGAAACATGGTATGTATCATGCTCCCTTTGGGCTTAGCAGAGGGGACTAAAGGTGGGTGTCCACAGCTTACAAATTTCTCTGATGTACAACAGTGGCTTGGTCCATGGTCCCACGATTCTGCCTCCCAGAGAGCATCAGTAACCAAAGTCTTTTCTCAGTGGTTTCTTCTGAGAGGCTCAGAAGACCCCTCAGACAACACAGCTCCCACTCAGTTTTGTACCCTTGATGCAGTTGACCAGTTCCTCCTCCAAACCAGGAGCAGAAATGAGGGTCTATCCATGTTGGACAGCTCCTAAATCTTTTCACCTTTTATGCTAGAATTCTCTCAACTGCAAATGGGAAAGAGAGGAAAAGCAGGGAAGGAGGAGAAAGGAGGTGAAAGGGAAGGGATCCAAAGCTGGATCCAGGAGATGCCATCAGAACTTGATCCCTTTGTCTATATCTCTTACGTCTGCTTTTCTATACATGATCCTCATTTTCTAGTAGGGTCTTACCTTAATAGTGACACGATGTCTGCCAGCAGCTTCAGGCTTACATCTTCCTAGCTTTTAAGTCCAGTGAAGGGAGAGCATCTCTTTTTAAAGAATTCCAATAAAATTTCCAGAATGAACATTTATCAGTTCTAATTGGCCTCTCATGGGTTATATGCTCATCCCAGAACCAATCATGTGGCTTGGGAGGTACAAGGATTTCTATGATTGGCCCAGCCCAAGTCAGATGCCCACTCCTGACATCAGGAGGAAGGGAGGTTTCAAAAGGCAAACCAAGGCGCTGCTACAGAAAAGAAATGTTTCAGCGAGCCCACAGCTGATCTCTGGACCCTCCCACACTTTCCCAACCTAGGACCCTTCAGCCGTTACCATTCTGTCAAGCACAGAACCTCTCCACTGTTTCCCTGACACAGGAAAAACTCATGTGATATACTAACCCTAGAGTCAAACAGCCTGGGTTCCATTTCTGGCTCTATCACTTCAGCAACTTGCACAATTTCTCTGCACCTCAATTTCCTCAACAAAAAAAAGGAGGGAGGAGCCTGAGTGACACAGTTAATCGTCCAACTCTTGATTTCATCAGTTAATTGATTCATGCATTCAAGCCCTGTGTCTGGCTCCGTCCTGACAGTGCAGACCCTGCTTAGTTAGGATTCTTTCTCTCTCTCTCTCTCTCTCCCTCTCTTTCTCTCCTTCTCTCTCTGCCCCTCTCCTACTCGCTCACTCTCTCTGTCTCTCTCAAAAAAAAAAAAAAAGTTTTAAAAAGGTAGGTGACAACAGCACATCTATCATGAAATTATTGGGACAAACCAATAAGATAATGCATGCAAAATGCTTAAAACAGTATCTGACACAAAGTTACCTTTGTGTATTAATTACCTTTGTGTATTAATACCTACTCGAAAAACAGTAGGTATTAATATTCAATGATTGGTTAACACTTCACTAACACTGCCTCATTTTTGCTTATATCTGAGATGTCTTACAAATACAATTTATAAAAAGATATCACTTAAGAAAACATGAGATAAGCATGGGGCATATCTGAGTGTTTCCTAAGACTCTATTTCTTAATTTATAATCTCACCACCAGTGTGACCCATTTCACTTCATTTTTACCAAACTGGGTATTATCTTTGTATCCTTCTTCCAGAGCTATTATGAAAAACTTCAGTTAACAATGATCAAAGTAGGTCTTTTTTAATCCATAAGACACTAAACACCTAAAAATCTAAAAATACAATAACTAATTTACAGTTTATCTAAAGCTCTCACTGGTTTCATATTGTGTCTATTATTTAATTTGGTTACTGATAAACCTAGAAAAGAAGAAAATATGGCTTAAAATTTGGAGTACAAAGGAAAGCAAAATTCTGAACTGTAAAAGACTGTTCATTCCCCTGCAGGAAATGCAAAAAATCTAGACAGAAATAATATCATGTCCTCAACTCATTAAAAGCAAAAGCTAATGGGGCACCTGAGTGGCTCAGTCGGTTAGCGTCCAACTTTAGCTCAGGTCATGATCTCACGGTTTGTAAGTTTAAGCCCCACATTGGGCTCAGAGCCTAGATGTTGCTTAAGATTCTGTGTCTCCCCTTCCATCTGCGCTTTCTCCACTCACGCTGTCTCTCTCTCTCAAAAATAAATAAACGTTAAAAAAAAAGCAAAAGCTAAGTGAATATAATAAAAGGAGAAATTAGCCCATATTTAATGTGTGGAAGAAATTCATCGTGAATATTTTTCTAGCAGTTGTCTGACAGGAGTTTTGGTCCATTCAATCCATCAAATTGCTGCCATTAAAAAAATCAAATTCAATCTAAATTTCCTTATTAGAGCTAAAAATTAATAGATCATTTATAAGAAATCTCACATGCTTTTAAAATAAAGAAAACACTTCTGCTTTCTCAGCTTTCAAATGATTCAGAAAGAAAATTCTAAATGGGATGCATGCAAAATTCATTCATCTTCAAAATCCCTGACAGTGTCCCAGGGGATTCATTTTCACTAGTGCCATATTTTAATACAAAGCCTATGCATTAATTGACTTTCCCTTAATTCTTTTCAAATTTTTATTGTCAAAAAACTGAATGAATGCTTCACACTTCTTTAAAATGAAATCTCAATAAAACAGAAAGGAAGACACTAAGCTCCGATGCTTGCTGATAACATCAGAGTGGGGAATGCTGAGGACCACCACTGTCATGCAGGAGCTGAACAGCTCAAAAAGGACACAAGTCCCACTCATGAAACAAATGTCCAGTAAGACTTAGACAGTGGCTTTGGGGAAACAGAAGCAGCGGGAAATTAAAAAGGAGAAAACAGAGTGTCCCTAGCATGAGGAGTGGCTCCAAGCAAAGGGGAAACTTGACCTAGGCTCTGAAGAGCAGAATTTAAACAGGCAGCATGGAGAAGGAAAAACTGCCCACACACACCCTGCACAACGCAAAACGGTTCTCATAAAAACAGACCGACTACCGCAGATGTGCCTCCTGGTTGCTGGTATGTACTGCCATTTCTTTTCCTACCGTTCAGTGACGTGAAAGGTAGATGGTATACTGCCCGGTAGCTCCGCAGTCCCTGGGGTTTGGTTGGATATTTTACTTTAAAGTCAGAACATGCTGTTGCTTATACCCACTAACCAGAACGGGTTACGTACGTCAGGGGAAATAATTATTGCTGTTGTTAGTATTATCACTATCCGTTTTACCTTCACTCTGTGAAGCTGTTTTTTTTTTTGTTTGTTTGTTTTTTTACCTAATCCCCATAAACATTTTCATAAAGAATAGTATCAGAAAAAAGTATGACAGAAGTACCTGAGCAGATCCCCAGTCATCCCAGAAGAAGCAAGCCAGCCTTGCGATTGAGAACAGGGAAGTCTAAAATATGAGAAAGTAGCAGGCTGCCTTCATCACCACTTTCTCAATTCACTGCAAACCCTTACTGATTTGTATGGCCGAATAGAAACATTCATGGCATCCGTAGGGGCAGGCAGCAACCCAGGCGAGGGGAAAGACAACTTCTAAGCTGTGGTATAAAATGTGGTCTCTTATAACAAACTTGATGATTACTGGCTTTCATCCTAAGAGACAAATGGGGTCAGAAAGCACCCATTAGAGTGGACACCCACTTAATGAGAAGTAACACAGCTAATGTCAGGGCCAAAGAGGAGGGTACGTAAATCTAAAATAATTGAGAAGTCACAATATAGTACAGCATAAACTCCTTCCACCAGCATGTTATTACTCAGGCTCAGAGCCATGCCCTCCATTTCTTATGTAACAGATAAAGAACCAAAGGTGCAGAAAACTGGCCACTGTGAGTACAGACAAGTTGGTGGCCAAATAAGGAGGTGAACCCAGGCATTTGACATCATTTCTACTTCCATCTCTGCCATACATTTTCCCCATCTCTATCAAGAGGAAGGTGGGAGTAAAATTCCGAAAGTACCTGAAAGCACTTGGCATAATACTCATCACTCCATTATAGAGATAAGCAACAAGGAGCAGGAATTTACACTTGCCAACAAGACAGCCATGGTCAGCAAGGGGTTCTCAATCCTCTGAACAGGATGCGCAACTGACGTCTGGGGGGAACAGCTCTTCCTCGTGCAGGGCCGTCTCAAGAAATGCAGAGCGGGGGCGCCTGGGTGGCTTAGTCGGTTAAGCGTCCGGCTTTCGCTTAGGTCATGATCTCACGGTTCGTGGGTTCGAGCCCCGCATCGGGCGCTGTGCTGGCTGCCAGCTCAGAGCCTGGAGCCTGTTTCAGAGTCTGTGTCTCCCTCTCTCTCTGACCCTCCCCTGCTCACGCTGTCTCTCTCTCTCTCTCTCTCTCTCTCTCTCCTAGAAATAAATAAAAATATTTAAAAAAAAAAAAAAGAAAAGAAATGCAGAGCGACACCTGCCAAATCCCAGGACTGTAATCAAAATCAAAATTGTCCCAAATCATGTCCCAGATTGCCCACCTGATTGAAACTCACTGGGTCACTGAGCCACAGCTACTCTGTTCCACTACCTGGGTCTCCATCCAATGCTTAACCACGCACATTATGCTGTGTTCACACAGCACTCAATATTTCCAAGGACAGACTCAGGGTCTCTCTCCTTTTCCTCTACCAGCTCCCTCTTCCAGATTTCCTTATTTCTATAAATAGAAACCTGCCTCAAGAGCTTCAAGTTATCTTTGACTCTTCCTGCTGTATTTTCTTTGTCATCCTACCCTGACTTTCCACTCGTGCAACAGTACTTTTGCTTGAAGGACTAAGGTAGTCTCTAAACTGGGCTCCCTGTTTCAGTGCACCTTGAGCTTCCTCCTAGTCTGTCTTAACTGCAGCTCTATGTGTATACTACCCATGCCAAGAAGGCTCCTTGCTGCCTGCTAAGTTAAGATATCTGACCCAGCATTTGAGATCTTTCACAACATGACCCCAAAGGTTTTTCCCACCACACCAACCTTTACTCCCCCACAAATACCTATTCTCCAGTCTGTATTTTTCCCTAACCCTGTTCCTATCTCAGCCATCTGTTTTCCCCGTATGTCCCATTGAAAGAGATGGTCTGCCTGAAACATCTCTCTTCCACATTTCTAGCAAATCAAATCGGTTTTAGAGGTGTCATTCACAAAGCTTCTCCAACTTCCCCGACACAAGATATTTTTCTCTTTCATCCTCCCCCACACGCAATACTTTGTACTTTATTATTCGCAAATCCCTACTTGTGTACTCACTTATTCGTTATAGTGAAACAATGCTGCATTTGGGTTGTTTCACCTGTGATAAAAGCCTGATTTCTGTCTGGACACCAAGTACCCTCCATAAGCAGCCCATTAGAATTGAATGAGGTCCCCTCTGAGGCCCCCAGGGTGGAGCAGAGGGCCAGGCTCAGGCAGTCTACACATTCCATCCCCAGCCACTGCCACTGCACTCTGGGATGTGCACTTGACAGGGTGGAGACAGGGACTGGGAAAAGCAATGAATCGGGAGAACAGAAAGCTGGACTGGCCACAGGACACAGAGGTGAAAGGTGACAGACACTCTCTGTTGCCTTCACTGTGCCACACAACACTTTGTCCTTTCCCAGAGTTGTCAGTTACAGGAGTGAAAAGTATCCTTTTTCTGCCTAAGCAAGTTTGAGGTCCCTTACAGCCAGAGTCCCATTTAAAATATCCTATCTTTTTCTGTTGGCTACGTAAGGGAAGTGTCTGACCCTCAGTCATGTTTCCCCTCCAGGCATAGCTCAGCGGGTACATTATACACATGTACAAAGACATAAGTGCATTGTACTTAATAAGTACTTGCACTCAAGAAATGTTTCTGACATGTATTTGAGAATAAATATTTTAATTGGGAAGAAATAATGGACTTAATTTTAGCCCTCTGCAGTCTCTCCAGTCATCACCTTATCACTTGTAGTCAGTAGACACTGAAAAGCTTTCATTAGCAAGTTTCAGGAAGACTTTTGCATTCATAATTAAACTCTTCTGTGAAAACTCACCCCTGCTTTCAGGATTACTTAAGTACTAGAGGCATATGGCAAAGCAGGTGTTTGGCAGCAAATGTTTTTTAAAAGATCTTCTGAAAACCACAAACTTGTTTCTCATTCTAAAATTAGAAAGAATCTCACAATTTTAGTTTGGCTTCCCTGACCCTGTCAATTACATATTAATCTCATCCTATCCAAGAGCTACAGCCTCATTAGGTGCTGCTAAAAGAGGTACAGTTATGCCTGTTCTGTCCAAGGTCTGTGTTGTTATTTGTCCCCAGGCCGTAAACACTTTAGGAAAGTAAGTGTGGATGTGCCCTGCCACACCGTGGTGTGGTGGACTCCCTCGACAGACCATCTCCTAAGAGACCTCTCCAGGGGTTGCTCCTTTCCAGGATTAATGGACCACAGCTCAACTCAGCCCTCAGATTGGATGCTCAAAAACCTATTTGTGACACTCCACCGAGCTGATGCATCTTCAGATGTGGGCTTTAATAAATTAAGCTTACATGAACATAGAAAAATCATAATACCAATTAATTCCATTTACAATAAAAGATGAGTATATTTACTAGATATGAGGTATTGGAAAATTTTAAGCATTAGAAAACTTAAAGTTCATTTGATTACTATGTTCTCTCCCATAGCTAAGCTCATGGAAGACAAATCATAATCATTAGAATGCTTTGGCACACAGTGAAATCAAAGACTAAGGGATTTAGATGTCCTTACAGATGTTCTTATCTCTGACAAGGCAGCTTAGATGTTGTTCCTATAAAACTCCAAGTCAACTGACCACAATCCCTCCTCATGGAGAGAGCCAGTTGCACAATGACCAAACTCCCCCTTTTTCCATATGCGTTCAACTGCCTCCTCTCAAGGGCCAACTGCATAATCTGCAGGGCCCAATTCAAAAAAAAAATGTAGAGCTAACTCCTTATTCAAAAAGTAGGATAGGAGCACCTCAGTGGCTCAGTCAGTTAAGCGTTTGACTTCGACTTAGGTCATGATCTCGGGGTTTGTGAGTTCGAACCCTGCATCGGGGCTCTGTGCTGACAGCTCAGAGCCTGGAGCCTGCTTTGAATTCTGTGTCTCCCTCTCTCTCTGTTCCTCCCCCACTCACACTCTGTCTCTCTCTTAAAAATAAAGATCTTTAAAAAGATAGGATAAAAATGACACTAGAGATACAGAAATATATTTTTCCTTTCTTCCATGGTCTTTCTCTCTCTTGACCTGTCACGTTATTTTTTATTTGTTATTTAACAGCATGCCCCCTTGAAAACAGAGATTCTCCCTGGGCCATAACAGATGCTCATAGGCACCAGAGAGCCCCACACCAAGACTTGGTATAAGTGTGCTGCCCACCAACCAGTGGGTTCCCCCTCCCACCAGCTGATGGACTCAGTGTCTAGGTCAGGGGAGGTGAAGTCAAGCCAGACACCTCCCCTTCCAACAGGGCATGCAGCCCAACCCACTGTAGGCAGGCTACCAGGGACACACTCAGTACCTGGATTAGGAGTGGGTGAGGAGCACCGAGTCACCTGCTGAAAGCATGATGGTGCCGCCAACACAAGGTAAAAATGACCAACACCATGCCTCTCACCACAGGGTGTGCATATTGGACCCTGACACTTCCTGCACCCAGACTCCCACAGGAGACAAAGGGTGATAGTGGCTACTTGCTGGTCAGGGTGTGGGCAGGCCAAGCAAGACCAGAGTACCAGGGAGAAGGAGAGTGGCTGCCAAGTCTGGAGAGGCAGGGCTCCATGCTCCTGGACACGCTCCATCATCCCATCCGACTTCATTTACGACAATACAAATTCAAAAACAAAATTATTAAGAATTTCAAATAAGCAGAGCACCTGGCCGGCTCGGACAGAAGAACGTGCAATTCTTGATCGAGAGGCCGTGAGTTCAGGCCCCATGTTGGGTGTAGAGATTACTTAAATAAATAAAACTTCTTTTAAAAAAAGAATTTCAATGGGGCGCCTGGGTGGCTTAGTCGGTTAAGCGTCCGACTTTCGCTTAGGTCATGATCTCGCGGTTCGTGGGTTCGAGCCCCGCGTCGGGCTCTGTGCTGACTGCCAGCTCAGAGCCTGGAGCCTGTTTCAGTCTGTGACTCCCTATCTCTCTGACCCTCCCCTGCTCACGCTGTCTCTCTCTCTCTCCTAAAAATAAAATAAAACATTTAAAAAAAAAAAAAGAATTTCAAAATACCAGCCACAGAGCATTGTACCCCAAGCACAGAGCCCTTCTGAGTGGTGTACCTTGTGTGACCACACAAGTCATTTATGCTCCTTCTCTTGCTTCTTGTCTTCTAAATGCCACTGTGCATGCCACAGCTTCAACAAGCAAGTACGGTCCAGTTTTGCCTACATTTACAACTTGGTAGCTTGCCTCAAGAAAACTAAGGTTCTCCAGTAATTAATCTTTTTCTTTTTTAATTTTAGAGGGGATAGAGGGACAGAAGTAGAGAAAGAGAGAGAGAAAGAATCTTAAGCAGGCTCCACACTCAGTGCAGAGCCCAGTGCAGGGCTTGATGCCACGACCCTGGGATAATGACCTGAGCCAACATTAGGCTCAACCAAATGAACCACCCCAAGTGCCCCTAAACAGGTATTTTAAAGTCAAACAACTTCCACGTGTGTATTGATTTCTTAATGAAACTAAAAGAAGCATTCTTATTTTTCTCATTTCTAAGGCTTACACTGTAGCACAAAATACTGAAAACATGGACAACTGGCCAAGCACAGTAATAACCACAAATTGAAACATGCCTTGAGAATGCATTTATCTTCATTAATTTATTTATTCAGGGGGTTTAATAAATCTTATGTGTCTAGATGCCAGGCATTATGCTAAGCTCTATGTTACAAAAGTCAAGAATCATACAATTCCTTGAAGAGTCCACAAGTGGCATTGGGAAGACAGACATGAAAGTAGACTATATGGTTTCATAAGTGCTGTGGAACCATGTGCCCTGGAGACATAAGGGAGGAAGGGCATCCAACACAGCCAGGTGGGCTGGGGGGAAGGTCTTCCAACCTTCTCTGTCTAAAACTGACAGCACCTTGGTGTTACAAACCTTTTCCTACAAGCTTTCAGAATCTACTATGTGAGAATACAATACCACCTCTGAAGTATGAGAAGCAGTCTTGCTAACGAAACAAAAGAATCAAAACCCAAATCTATTCAAGCCTCCAAGATTCACCTATCAATTTATAAAAAAAAAAAAAAAAAACAGGGTACAGGGGAAAGTATCAAACTAACACCAAGGGATGCATTCAGCAATGTCCAGACTGTGGGGGATACTCTAATAGGCCAAGTCATTCAATTTCTTCAAAAACTATATTGTACAAAAAAAAAAAAAAAAATAGGATGCTCCTTAGATGAAAAGAGATTTACAAGATATATTAACTGACTGCAGTGCATGGGCCTTCTGTGGAAGTGTTTTGTATTCTTATGGAGGGAAGGAAACATTATGACACTTAGGAGGCCAAAATATTTAATGAAGTTAAGGAACTGTTGTTGTTTTAGATTAACACTGGCATTGCAGGTATGGATGAGGAGACAAGAAAGTGTAATGGCTACGGGTCCAAGCCTGGGGATTATATTCCCTGGTTTCAAATACCTCTTTTGAGACTGGGCAACAAAATGCTGAGTAAGATCCAAAGGCTGCATGTCCTCTAAAACGGGAAATAATAATGGCAGCTGCTTCATTAGTTCTTGGAGGACTGAGATGTAACACAAAAAGGTGCCTGGTCCACAGGAAACATATATCTCATGCTCATTACTAGTAAGGTGAAGAGGGACTTTTTAAAAAATATTTCTTTATTTTTGAGTGAAAGAACAAGAACAAGCAGGGGAGAGGCAGAAAGAGTGGGAGACAGAGAATCCGAAGCAGGTTCTGCGTTGGCAGTACAGAGCCCAATGCAGGACTCGAACTCACAAACAGTGAGATCATGACCTAAGCCGAAGTCAGACAACTAACTGAGCCACCCAGGTGCCTGGATGAGGGACTTTTATAAATCTCACTATTGATTTTGCTCAGCCAAGTTACTCTAATCTCTGAACTAGGTTACTCCTCTTGCATTTTCCATACACAGCACCCTTATTATGTGACCAAAATTTAGTTCTTCTTTTTAGAATTTGTGTTCAAAATTACTTCAATCACAATTTTCTCAAGCTGTGTACACCAGCCCAGTTCCCTCAGGCTGCCTCTCTCACCCTGACGCCTGCAGGACATCATTTAATGGGCGCGCCCCGCTCACATCCACCATCGTTCCTTGCGTGCTGTCTCTATCCTGCATCCCCCTCCCAGCTGCCGAGTTCACAAATCCCTGTGCCCTTCCTTTACTGCCCTATGGTCTTGAATCGTATATTCCCAGGAACCAAGTCATCTCCTCTGCTAACTCTCTTTGGGTAAAGCCTCTTCCAGCTCCTATATTCATGCGCTTATGCAGCCCAGCAGGACCCAGGCAGCACCCTCCCCTCCGGGTCTGTACTGGATGTCCTAGCCTTCAACACACACAATTCACCGTTTCATGGCCATGTTCTCAGGCCACAAAAGCACCTGCCAAGTCTGAAAGTTCCCGTCCTCTGCAGCAATCTCAACCCCCTTTCCTCTTCAGGACAGAGAAGGACAGGACTCGGTGAATCCTTAGGACCAGAGACTACCTTACACTGTTCTGATTCCTCCAAGGCCAATGATTTGGTGTTTTGTACATTTAGGCACTAAAAAAAATCCTTGGTGAATTTTTATAATACTTAAAAAAGGGAATAAGGCTGGTTACGTGCCAGAGAAAAGAGAATACAAAGACTGACTCAGGGAAATTAGAGTAGAGAAGGTGACACCATTCGTAAAATCTGCTCCCTGCTCCGGTCCCAAAAGAAAAAAAATAATCTAATTACTCCTGACTTCTTAGTGATAGATCTGGGTTGTCTGTCGTAGTTGTGCCAATAATTAAACATACAGGATTCTCAGTAAACAATTAAACCTCTCCAGGCCCCACCTTTCTCATGTGCAACATGAAGATGTGGGGTTACAGAATCTCTAAAAACCTTCCATACTCTAAAGGTCTGATTTCAAACGTAAAAGATAAAACTCCCAGATGCTGTGTCTAAAGCGGTGGTATTCACAGTCACTATTTTCACAATAACCATTAACCAAAAATGCTTCATGGCTGCTAAATTGAACATGAACATGACTATTAACATTTCTATAAGTTGTAACAATAATACCTATGTTAGTTGCCTTATAGCAATTTAAATTGCCTATACCAAAGTCATAGAGTATTAGGCTCACGTTCTGTAAAATAATAGTACCAATGTTAATGTTAATAGTTTATTAGCAACAGGGTCCAGCATATTTTCAAATACTAAATATGATCATTTATTCTAGCACTGCAATTTGTACGTGGTAGCCAGTCCAATATCTGCTGAACTCATTTATTTACTTAGGAATTCTGCCAGAGATGATACTTTGTGCAGGTTTCAGACACTGTATGATGCTAACCTGAGACTACCTTGGCTGAAATAGAGCACTGCTTTAGTCCCTTTTCTCTGTTCCTCTCTGTTCTTTGAAATTAAGGTATAAAATTGAGTTATCAGCCACTTTGGTTGAAGGCTGATCCACCTTAAACCAGCATCTTGGAATGCAGCCAATGCTATAAAAATTCATCTAGAGGCAGAAATGTTTCCAGAGAACTGACAACAATTGAAATCAATGTTTATAAACAGAAATCACAAAATTATAGTCTGCAGAGGAGCAGGACTTCAGCTCAGCATCCCGCCAGCTGGGACCTGTTTGGGGCCTACATTTACCTGCTCTGGACACTCCATTACAGTGAATCTAGTGGCCATGGCATAGAGAGGCAAGGGTTTGTAGGAGCCCTGGCAAAAATCTGCCCAAACTGTATGACAAGCAAAAGGTTGATCTCCAAAGAATGTCAACCTAAAAATGTCCTCAGTCTTCTTCACAGAAGAAACACTCTTTTGGAAATGTGGGCGGTGGGGCAATCACAACTTAGAGAGGTTGCATTCTCGTAATGGGGATCAAATCACAGCTTCTGTCTTAAAGTAACTGACATCTTGCTGCTGAAAGACAGAGTGGAAAAGAAGTCTGGATAGCTGGATTCAAGAGCTGGCCATCCACTAAAAGGAAGTTCAAACAATTACATCACTGCTCCCCTCTCTGGGCCTCAATGTCGTTATCACTGAAATGAGAGGACTGGACCACCAGATCTATAAGGTCCCTTCTGAATCCAACATCTATGAATCTATGACATTCATTCAAATATCTGGGTTGCCATTCTGGCCCACTGCACCCTTTCTACTTAGAAAAACCCTCTCTCATCTGCACACCATCCTCTGAATGCAATTAAAATTTACATCAATTATTCTTCCTCATGCCCTTTCTTAAAGCCTTTCCACAAAACCCTCCAACATATCTGCATGATGAACTCTACATCACCCTTCTATGTGGCCCCACCATGTTGCCATTCTCATCTCCCAAACAACCCACTTTATCCTGGTTCAGGCAGCCTACTGCATGTGATTTCTTTCAGAAACACAACTCCTTCATTCTTCAGGCATGTTTTTAGGAGTGGGCATACTATAAATAGTGTACATTGAAGTCAGTGATCTATATCTAGATTCCCCATAGGCCTGTCCACCTTCAATCCAGTCTCGACAGTCAAGTTACCTCAACTGTCCCCCACCACCTATTTTTGTAAATGAGCTCTTACTGAAACACAGCCACACGTATTCATTTACATATTATGGCTGCTTTCTCACAATGACAGAGTTTAGTAACTGCAACAGAGTCAATATGGCTGGAAAAGGCTACAGTATTTACTATCTAGCCCTTTACACAAGTCTGCCAACTCCTGCCTTAAATGGATGGCAAGCCTAGCAATAATCTGAATTTCCAGAGATCCTCTGGATTCAAGGAGTCCTGAAGGAAGGATAATTAACAATTGTCGACGATCTGCTATGTGCTGGCAACATGGAGTTGTGCCTCAGCAGTGATACTTACTTGATGCCACTAGACCATACAATCCTCCAGGACAGAAAGTGAGATTCTCTTTATAACCTCACCTCCTAAAAAAACTGGCTGGTATTAGTCAATGCACACAGCAGATACTCAGTTTCCATTTGTTGACCTGAATTACAGGTGTTTAGGTCTAAGGATAATCTACAAGGAAGTCAAAGTTCAGGTAAATGGTAGAAAAAGGTAGGAACCCAGGTTGGTCAGCCTTTCTCCAATATTCTATAAGTCAGCAGTCTTCGTTGGAACTGAATTATTGTCACAACCACCTGAGAATGTGGGGCTGCTGTCAGCTTCCCAAATTTTTCTAACATACCACAGTTCTATACCCAGCTGTCACATGTAGCCACCAATCTCTGAGCACTAACTATGCACCAGGAGCTATTCTATGTGCTTTGTAGGTATTAACACCTTTAATCTTCACAAACCCATGAGTGGTATCACTGATTTTCACATTTTATGGATGATGAGTAAATTGAGGCCCAAAGGATTTAAGAAACTTGTCTATGGTCATATAGCTAGCAGAGGGTGGAGGAAGGAATTAAATCCAAGATGTCAGATTCCAGAGTACCACCCCACCCCCCACCAACCACCATCCTATACCACCTTGTTTCTATCATAATAGTTTTCTATAACTCAGCTCAAGAGCCACATCTTCCATAAAGACTTTATTTTTTTAATGTTTATTTATTTTTGAGAGAGAAACAGAGCATGAGCAGGAGAGGACCAGAGAGAGAGGGAGAAGCAGAATCCAAAGCAGGCTCCAGGCTCTGAGCTGTCAGCACAGAGCCCAACATGAGGCTCGAACCCATGAACCACAAGATCATACCTGAGCCGAAGTCGAACACTAAATCAATTGAGCCACCTAGGCACCCCCATAAAAACTTTAAAATGAGAACATATAATTCCATTTGTCCCCTTTACCCCCTATATCATGCATTTATACTAAAAGTTATAGTAGTATGTATATTCTATATACTTATAAGTATATACTTATAAGATACATAAGTATATAATATATATATATTTAAGTTTAGGTATATAGTAGCATATATAGTATAGACATTGGTCTATCTTCCACTTTATTCCACAAGCTTCTTTAAGGTAAAGACCATTTCTAAGGAGTTCTAAGCCAAAGCATTTAAATAATAACAAACACTTATTCCTTTCAGCTCCACCACAAACTTTAAGAAAGAAAATTTCTTTAGGCAGCTTTCATTTGTTCAGTATTCAAGTATAACAAAGGACAACTGGGCAAACTAAACTTCTTTGCCGTTGTTAAGCATCAGGTTATATGGCAATATTTGGAGAAGGGAAAGTGGGCAGAATTTTATGGGGAAGTAGATCTTATGCAAGATATTTTAAAGTACATTTATTTAATATAAAATAAATCAAAAACTCATTATACAAGGTCCTATTTTCTTAAAGCTTATCTTGAAAATTTAGGGGCTACTGGCATTAGTAATAGTGCCCAGCACTAACATTAATGCAGTGATTTGAAATGTAACTCAACTCACAACCTAAACCTAAGAACCATTTTATTTACAAATATGTCATTTATTTTAGAAAGGTAGAACTGTTGGACAGACCATGCTACTAAAAACAGGGAAATGGAAGTTCAGGTTCCAATTCTGTCAGTTACTAGCCATGTGTACTTAAGCATATCACAGTCTCACCTGGCGTCAATTTCCCTATCTTTAAAGATAATATTCATTCTGCTTTCATTCTAGGGTTATAAATTTAATATTTATGAATGTCCTATAAATGTGATATGTTTATAAAATTCTGGTGTCTTATCCTTAGCATACATATAAGAAAATTTTGAGGATATGATACAAACACTTGAGATATTTCATTATCAGTAATATCAGATGATTAAAGATTTTTTTTATTGTCTTTTAAAACATGGCCAGAGCACAATGTGTTAGTAAGTAAGCAATTTATATATTACAACAATGGCATCATTTTGGTGACTCACACTGTATGTTTTCATATTATTTTAACAGCAAATATACCTGCTATCACAGAGTATGAAGAATGATCTTACGAACACTGAGCTAATTTTCTATTGTTTTTAAAATACTTAGTTGCAAGTACAGCATTACCTTGCATGCTCTTCACAAATTTCAATCCAGGTAAGTTTACAGTGTGTTTTTAGATTGGTTGCTTAACTTTTCAAATTTAATGAACCTCATTTTTATCTAAACCTAAAAATATACTGAGCATCTATAATGGTAGAAAACATCCAAACTATTTCAGGCAACTTGGCTACTAGATAGTCTTGAAGAAGCAATTTAGGATGTGACTCAGTTTGGTCACCTAATATACTGACACATTTGCCAACTGCCCCATTCACGCATTCAAGCACACAGCAAGCACCTGTTACAAGGAAGGCACTTGGCAGCATCACAGGAAATCTCTTCTCACCATCAAGGAGCCCACAAGCCAGTGTTTCAACAACCTGAGCTAGCGCAATGAAGTAAGTCCTCCATAGATGCCCCGAAGCAAGGAGGAGAGCACAGTCATCGCAGGGGTGACACCAAACGGAAAGACATTCGGAATAAATGCGCTGCATACCTGAGCACACCCAAAGTGCTCTCACATCACTTTCATTTCTCAGGGAAGGAAGAGATAGAACAAATTAATAAGCAAAGTCAGGAATAGAAATCAGTGTTTTCATATATTAATTAAAATGCCTGTCATGTTCTTTGTCTGGGTACCTATTTCACATTTACATTAACATGTATTTAAAATGACCTAACAGGCAAAATCTTTAAGAATAAATTCAATTCTTATTATACTTCAGTTTGAGGCCTCTTAGGTTGAAGCCATTTAACCTTAGGGAAAACAGATTCTTAAATAAAATCAGGCTAGTAGCCAGAAGAAATTCAAGGAAAAAAAAAATACAAACAAATCAATAAAATGTATATTGAACTTGAATGGAGGAGGTCTTTAAAGCACAAAGTTCATCTTACTCAAAGAGCCAAAGTCTTTTACTGAAAATAGATTACTTCCAACTTTAGCATTATAATGATACCATTTTCTGGACAAAGGAAGAGACCAACCAGTTTACAATTTTGTGTTCCATTCTCAAACTCAAGGCTTTTTAATATATGAATATATGATGAATTAAAATCTAATATGGTGGCTAAAAGTATGTGCTTTGAAGACTAGCGGCCCTGATCTGCATCGCAACTTTGCAATGTATGACCTGTGTGGCTCTAGGCAAAGCCCTTAACCTCTCTGAGCCTCGGCTTTCTCATTGGCCAAACAGTGGTAACTGTATCCAAGACACTTTGTAAGGATTAAATGAAATAACACATGAGAGTACGTAAGCACAGTACCTACCACTTAGTTACTGCTAAGTAAATGTTCATTACATTAATAAAGTTTCACGTCAGTTCAGCATTCAGCAAGGCTCAGCTTTCACAAAATAGGTCTGGAATGTAAATCAAGAGCTAGTTACCAAAAGTTCTTCAACTACAAACTTCTTCATAATTCCCTATTAGAAAGCAAAATGGTAGGATGCTACTAATTTTTCTTCTGAAATCAATTAAGTACTTAAAAGATTTTTTTTTAAGTGAAGCCAATTGTAGCCTCAAGAGATAAACTTTTCTCTGAAGCAAAAATGAGACACCAGGACTGTTGTTCTGGATAGTCTGGTTTTCCAAAGAATATATGAAAATTCCAACTTTCAGGGCACCTGGGTGGCTCAGTTGGTTGAGTGTCTGACTTTGACTCAGATCATGATCTCACAGTTTGTGAGTTCGAGCCCCGTGTTGGGCTGTGTGCTGACAGCTTAGAGCCTGGAGTCTGCTTAGGATTCTGTGTCTCATTATCTCTTTGCCCCTCTCCGCTTGTGCTCTGTCTCTCTCTCTTTCTCTCAAAAATAATAAATGTTAGGGGCGCCTGGGTGGCTTAGTCGGTTAAGCGTCCGACTTTCGCTTAGGTCATGATCTCGTGGTTCGTGGGTTCGAGCCCCGCGTCGGGCTCTGTGTTGACTGCCAGCTCAGAGCCTGGAGCCTGTTTCAGTCTGTGACTCCTTGTCTCTCTGACTCTCCCCTGCTCATGCTGTGTGTGTCTCTCTCTCCTAGAAATAAATTAAAAAATATATATATTAAAAATAATAATAATAATAAATGTTAAAAAAATGTAATAAAAAGAAAATTCCAACTTTCAAAATCCTACCATTCTATTATTTTGCTCTACAATTTCATTTCACCACCATCTGACATTAGATTGCACACAAAAGTTATAAGGGCTTGGGACTAGGCAAGGCTCTCATCTAGAAGATGAGGTAACAGTATCTAACTCATAGGGCTTTTGTGGGGATTAAATGAGATAGTGAATATAAAGTACTTCACATAATGCTTGAAGCACTGTATCAGGAAACACTTGATTGATGTAGCTATTATTCAAATAATTAATTGTTCAAATCTTTCCTTATTAATTGAACAGCAGACAGAAACTACATCTACTAGTCTCGACAGTTCTGGAAATCATAGATCCTGAACTGGGTAAAGGCCATGAAGAATTATGGGTATTACTGTTCAGCAAATTCCTTGCTTATCAACAAACCTGCATACATTTTCTAGATTAAACTATGACAGGGATGCCAGCAAGAATGCCAATCTCATTATAAATTTTGAAATGGCATCTGGAGCCTCTGCATTTCCCTAACAGACAGTTTTGGTCACCAATCCACAAATTTTAAAGTGGTGATTATTTGGTATTGGTTAGGTCTTGTGCTAGGTTCAATGTTTTAGTCCCAAAAAGTATACGATATTCCTTTTTGTGTGTACAAAGCCCCAGATGAGTGCGAGGCAGTGGTTCTCATCCTGGTTGCTTATAAGAATCGGCTGAGACGGGGCGCCTGGGTGGCTTAGTCGGTTAAGCGTCCGACTTTCGCTTAGGTCATGATCTCGCGGTTCGTGGGTTCGAGCCCCGCGTCTGGCTCTGTGCTGACTGCCAGCTCGGAGCCTGGAGCCTGTTTCAGTCTGTACTCCCTCTCTCTCTGACCCTCCCCTGCTCATGCTGTCTCTCTCTCTCCTAGAAATAAATAAAATATTAAAAAAAAAAAAAAAAGAATCAGCTGAGAGCCTCTGGAACATATGATCCCAGGCTCTCAGACCAACTGAAACTGAGAACCTGGGATGGCGCCTGGGTATCTGTAGTATTTTGATTGTTTTTAATTTCCCCAGGTAGTATTAATACCACCAGTGAAAAGAGAGAACCACAAGTGTAAGGAGAAATAAGCGAAGCAGTCAAGAAAATTCTGAAAGGAAAGATCAGGCCAGTTTGTGGGAAGCTTTAGTTGTCCAATTACAGATTTAAAGGGTGACTGGGAGATCTGAAGAGAGAAACACAATTAGAGACAACACAATTATGCACAGCCCCAAACTCATCACAGCCACATAAAAGCAAGACTCTATTACTCATGCTAATAGAAGTCCTGTAGAGTGTCAGATTTTAGAATAACTTAACTCCAGAACAAACTAAAAAGGAAATTTAAAAATGCACAAAAGGAATTGTAGTAGCTTTTCAGAAGGGAGAGGGGACCTGAGACCTAATCTCATAAGGAGGTCACATTCACTTCCTTTTGGAATTGCACATAGGTCATGCATGACACATCTAGGCTGCATGAGAAGGGCATAAAGAAAGCAGAAAACAAAGACATTCTCCAAGCATCAAAGCCTTGCTCACTTCATCGCAGCAGATCCAGGCTTCATAAAATACGGATGAGAGCAGATGGTACATTCTGGCAAAATGGAAGCAGGTAGCCAGGCTGGTAAGCAGGAGTCACAGTAGCTACCTTGCTTCAGAAGAGTAAGAAGCAGAGTGTGATATATAAATCCCATTATCAGCAATGAAATGGCTAATTATCAGTCATTTCCACCCCCAGTGCTATGGCCTTCTTAGGGGAAAGCAGGGATGAGGCAGTCTATTTGTTACAACCTTGCAGACAAGAAGTCACCACAGAATCCAGAAGACTATACAACAAAACAACCTGCATGTGGGTCACAACTCTTGTCCCACCCAGTATCCATAGGAATATGAGGGTTAGGACGGGCTCCTTTCCTCCATGGATACGTGCATGCTTCAGGGCCCTGCACGTGCTGGGGGTGAGGGAGCACTGGGCTCCCTCCTGAGGAAGAGGGGTGTTTCTAGACTTGAGGACAGGAGATAAGCCTTTCTTAGAAAATCTCTGGTCAATTATTACTCTAATTTTGAAGCATATTACCCAAAGCCCCTCTCTTTTTTATTGTGGTAAAAAACACATAACGTAAAATTTACCACCTCAACCATTTTTAAGTATTCAGCACAGTAGTGGTAACTATATGCACATATCCTACAACAGATCTCTAGAACTTTTATATCTTGCAAAACTAAAAATCCGTACTCTGAACAAAAATTCCCCCTTTCACCCTGCTCCCAAACCCAAGAAACCACCATTCCATTTGCTAATAGTTTGACTACTTTAGATGCCTCATGAAAGTGGAATCATGCAGTATTTGTCTTTCTGTAACCAGCTTGTTTCATTTAGCATAATGTCCTCAAGGCTCATCCATGTTGGAGTACGTGACAGGATTTCCTTCCCTTTTAGGACTAAATAACATTCCATTGTATGTACACACCAAATGGATACTTGGGCTGTATCTACCTGTTGACCACTGTGAAAATGCTACAGTAAACGTGGGTGTGCAGTATCTCCTTAAGATCCTGTTTTCAGTTTTGTAGACATATACCCAAGAGTGGGACCTCTGGATTACACAGTACTTCTATTTTTAATTTTTTGAGGAATCATTATACTGTTTTCCATAGCAGCTGCACAATTCTCCATTTCTACCAGCAGTGCGCAAGGGCTCCAACGTCTCCACACCCTCACCAATACTTGGTATTTTCTATTTTTTTGATAATGGCCATTATAACAAGCATGAGGTGATATTTCATTGTCATTTCGATTTGCATTTCCCTGATAATTAGTGAAATGGAGTACCTTTTCATATGCCTATTGGCCATGTGTGTATCTTTTCTGTAATAATGTTTATCCAAGATAAACATTTTCCTTCTTTCATTAGATTATTTGTTTTTTTGTTTTAAATTAGAAGAGTTCTTTATATATTCTGGACATTAGTCCCCTATCAAATATATGGTTTGCAAATATTATGTCGGATTCAGTAAGGTGTCTTATCACTCTGGCCCTTTTGCTGTATAGAAGTTTTAAGTTTGACAGAGTCCCATTTGTCTCTTTTTGCTTTTGTTGCCTGTGCCTTTGGTGTCATAGAAAAAAAAAATCATTCCCAAATCCAATTATCATGAGGCTTTTCCCCTATGTTTTCTTCCAGGAGCTGTATAGTTTCAGGGTTGCACTTAGGTAGGTCTTTAATCCACTTTGAGTTAACTTTTGTATACAGCGTAAGATAGGGTTCAACTTCTTGTATAGCATATCCAGTTTTCCCAGCATCATCTGCTGAATACACTATCCTTTTCCTACCATGTAGCCTTGGCACCCTTGCTGAAGATTATTTACCATATACTCAAGGTTTATTTCTGTCTAAGGCCCTCTTTTTAACATACATTAAAAAAAAAAAAAAAGACTGTGCTTCTCCTGAATATATTGCTTCATAATCTACTTCTTTCATTTGAAAATATACAATGACTTACAATACCATCATTTTTTCTTATAATTATAATTCTTATTTATCGTTTTTAAGGTGTTTTAGTCTTATTATAAAGTAAAATATGCTCTATGTAAATGAGAAAAGTTAAGGAAAAAGTATAAATAACCAGAACTCCCACACCCAAAGACCACCACTGCTACCATTTTGATGTATTTGTCCAGGATATTTTTTCATCTGAGGGTGAAAATCTTTTCCCAGACTGTAATCTGACAAACACTCACTGATATCCCACTATTTCCCGTCATTACACTTTAAGTGCTAAGTCCAGAGATACAAATAAAATTGCAACTAGACCTGTGCCCAGTAGGTAGAAGGCACTCAAATGCTTGTTGAATGAATGAATGAATGAATGAATGAATAGTTCTGTGCCTTGATGAATTTACATCATGATTAACTAGTTAGTCCAGTTAAGGAGCAAATAAGCACAAAAATCACTACAGGGCAAAATGATAAATGATACAACAGGGCTGTGGCCACAGTTATAAGAGCACTGAGGCATAAAATAATTCTCAACATGTTAGGTCACTTCTTCCAGAAGAGATGGCGCCTACTCGGAATGTTTTTCCTTTTAACGTTTATTTAGTTTTGAGAGAGAAGACACAAGCAGGAGAGAGAGGACCCAAAGAAGGCTCTGCACTGACAGCAGTGAGCCTGATGCAGAGCTCGAACTTACAAACTGTGAGATCATGACCTGAGCCGAAGTCAGAAACTTAACCGACTGAGCCACCCAAGCTCCCCCTACTTGGAGTCTTACATAAGGACCACAAGAAGATAGCCAGGTGAAGAAGCAAAGGAAGAACAATTAGGAGCAGCAATGGGATTGCCAAAATCAAATCCACAAACAAAAACAAAGGAATAAGAGAGTATGGCTTGTTCAGGAAACTAACGGTTCATCCATGAGGGAAGGTAACGGTGAGTGTGGCTGGAATGCACAAGCATCTGTGTGTGTGTGGATGTGGATGTGCAAATGTGATCTGAAGATGACATGTGCGGCAAAACAGCAACCATAAAGCTGATGAGGCATGAAAAAGCCAAATCACAGAGGGCTCTGAATGTACCTTCGAGTTTCAACTTCATCTTGAAAACCAAGTGAGTGCTTGAGGGAGTCAAGCATGTAAGTTACAATTCCGTGTGGTAAGCAGTCCTCTGGCTGCACTTTGGGTGGGTGACAAAACTGGAAGTTGCTAGAGGTTCTATTACAGGATTTTACATTAAAAGTGATGCAGGTCTGACTCAAGCCAGCCTGCGAGCACTGGGGCCTGCGGAGGGCAGAGTTACCAGTATTAAGGAAGAAGAACCAATGAGGCCCAGAGAGCGAATGATTAAGCGTGGTGACTGAGAGAAGGAAAAGTCTAGACAAGTCCTCATTTTCCGAAGATCAAGATCACAAGAGAAAGAGCAGTTAGAGAAAACAGAAGAAAATAAGAGTTCCATTCGGGGCACGTTGAGTGTGAGAATTTGTAAAACATCAAAGTGGAGGTCTCCAGAAAAAGTGTAGCTCAGAGAAACTTAGTAGGGAGCAGAGCACAGAGTTGAAACCAGGAAGAGAAAAAGACCAGGTCAAAGACTCGGAAGAGGAGAGAACATCAGTATGTAACAAGGGGATGGAGGAAGATGTATATGGGGAAAAAGAAACAATGAGATGATGAGAAAAATAAGAAGATGACTTATCACCATAAAAATGAAAGTCTTAAAAACTAATTAATTTTTTAAAATTTAAAATAAGTTTTAAGAAGAAAAATGTGATCTAAAACATTAAGGAAGTAAGATACTTAGTAAGTAAAAGACCAGTAAAATAAGTAAAAAGTAGAAATTCTCAAAACACAGAAAGACAAATCCTTGAGTCAATTCAGAACTATCTTTCATCATACCACATTCTTCCTATTTCTTACCAAGGTCAAATATAGCATCTACAATTTCCCCACCTATATCACACATAAGTAGTGTCAGAAATGCAGCAATTCTTGTGGATTTTGTAAAGGATGTGGTGATGTTCTAGATCAAGATTCTGGCATCATGGTTCTGATGGTGGTAGACCTGTTTGTAGGGGACAGAATCCAGCCCAGGCCTTAATTAGTTCCTGCAGCCTTTTGTTGTATTTCAAGGAAAAGAAAGGAAAGTGCGAGTGGGGAGAAAGGAAGAAAAGAAAACAAGAAAAGAAGTAACTCAATAGAAAGGCAAAAACCAATTCAGAGGGTGACAAAATGCTCTGGAGGCCATATCAGTAGACGTCACATGGTATCACACACTTCTGTATGCAAACTAAATGCATTTTTGTAGCTCTCCAGGGTCTCCCCATGAAACTGCCGGCATGTTTCCCAACTTTCATGCAAGTAGTGAAACTGGGCAGTTTGACAGACCTTTTCATTATGTCAGAGCACAGCAAGGGTGGCCAGGCTTCATGCTGTCACATGCTACAGATGCAATTCCCCTGGGCTCAGAGAAAATGATGATTTTGGAAAACCCTCAAGCTCATACACTTGGCCAGCATTACACGCATGAATGTTCCTAATAGAATAAAATCAGTGGCAACATTTTCTCTGAGCCCAGAGTGTGGGTGGCAGGCTTCCCTGCAAGGGACAGAAATGGAAGAAGACATGTGGAATGAAGCACTCTTAATTATTACTCCATACTCTGCCCTTTTTAGAGAAGCTTAATGAATGGAATGATAGTTAACCTGGTAACCAAGACTGGAACCCAGCATCCAAGGGAACTACTAAACAAGAATAAAAATGTTCAGGGTCCACTCCTTACCCATGGAATTCCAAATAGAAGTTCAGAGAAATTTAAGCAGCTTCACTTCTATACATTTTCTCATTAGGAATTTAGGGCTGATATTAAATCCTCAAACATAAGATTTAAATAGACTGCTATTACTGCTGTAGTGATGCCATAAAAGATGGGTAATTATCACTACATCACTGATTTCTGGGTGATAATACTCAGGCCAGCTCCTGAAGAAAGGTCCCCTGTCTATTCTTGGAAAAATTTAACCCCATTCAGACCTTGCTTACTAATGCTTCAATATGCAGGTGTTGAGATCTTAATCCTATAGTGGAACCACATCCCACAGTCCAGGGAAGTAAGTTGGCCTATTTGGTTAGAGTCTGCAGAAGAGGTCTCCAGGTGGCTGCCTTAAATTACAACCCACACCAGGCAATATCTTGTTAGACAATTCAACCGTGACACAGATGTCTTCTAAGACAGGGGCCAAATACTAAGTGAACTTAACCATCTCAAAACTGTAATACTGACCATAAATGCATGACTCAAATATTTTGATATTGTTCTAAGATAAGATGTTCATATAAAGACAGTGATTCTATTAGATCAATGCATGAATTAGGCAGCATTGCCATGAGAGCAGTGATAAAAGCATCTCTCCAAAATGCACCATAAGTTTTAAGGAATCCTTTGGTCTTTCATGACACTTGTATCCTTATCCACAGAATGTGGACAAGGCTTAGTTAAACAAACAAACAAACAAACAAACAAACCTATAGTCCTAGGACTACAATGGGATAGTTTCAAAGACCAGAAGTTTTTAAAACCTCATTTACTATCTTTCATTTTTAAAATGGGAAGTACATGTATACATTCTAAGATTAGGAAGTATTCAAAAGGATTATCATTACGACACTGAGCAACAGTGCATGTAGACCAGTTTGCTCACATTCTCCAGTCTCTTAAAATCTCATTTCTCAATGGAACTCTATATTACAAGGAACAGGATCAAATCTTTTCTTACATCCAAAACAACAAAATACCCAATTCCCCTCTTACAAACACCAGTAGGAGTTAAAGCATGTCAGATCATAATCCCGACAACTATTTTCACCCACATGTAAACAGCTCTTTTAAAGGAGATCAAGAATAAAGTCTGAATAAATAAATAAATAAAGTCTCAACACAAAACAGTGATTCTATTTTTACTTTATATTTCTGAATTGGCTCACTAAATAACAATGTGTTTATTCCCTTTACAATAAGGAGAAAAAATTATTAAAATGATGTTGTAAGAGAATGTGAAATGGCATGTGGAATTGTTCATTCTGCTATACATGATTAAAGGAATTAAAAGTACATTTCAAAACAACATATACATTAATATCTTAATTTTATAATGAAGAATACACACATACACACCACATAAAATACACCTGCACCCATATAACCCTGGGGGTGGGGAGAAAAGAATAAAATTAATTTCTCCAAAATGTTATCTCTAAAAGATTGGCCTACTAATGAATTTTTTCTTTTTACTTTTCAATATTTTCCTATTTTTCTGCAATGACAGTGACCTTTAGGATATTTCAGAAATTAAATAATACCTGAGTTCAACACATAATACCTGAGCTGAAACTCTGTGCCTAAACATAGTAAGCATTCAATAAATATTAGCTTAAAAATCCAGTTCAAGGGTGCCTGGGTGGCTCCGTCCATTAAGCATCCAACTCTTGATTTTGGCTCAGGTCATGATCTCCGGCAAGATCAAGCCCTGGGTCCAGGCTCTGCACTGAAAGCAAGGAGCCTGTTTGGGATTCTCTTTCTCTCTCTCTCTCTCCCCCTTTCTCTCTCTCTCTCTCCCCCTTTCTTTCTCTCTCTCTCTCTCTCTCTCCCTCTTTCTCTCTCTCTCTCTCTCTCTCTCTCTCTGCCCCTCCCCCATTCACACTTGCTCTCTCTCTAAATAATTAAATAAACATTTTAAAAAATAAATAAAAATTTAAAAATATGCATAAAATGTATACAGACAAAAATAAAATGCAAAGGGTAAAACATCACCTACACTAAGTATATTGTATTAAAAATTCCAGATCCACTAAAATGAATTTATTTTTTTTTAATGTTTATTTATTTTTGAGAGAGAGACAGAGTGTGAGCAGGGGAGGGGCAGAGACAGAGGGAGACACAGAATCTGAAGCAGGTTCCAGGTTCTGAGCTGTCAGCACAGAGCCCGACACAGAGCTTGAACTCACGACCTGTGAAATCATGCCCTGAGTTGAAGTCGGATGCTTAACAAACTAAGCCACCCAGGTGCCCCTCCACTAAAATGAATTTAAAACATTTTTGCAGTAATGAAAATAGAGTTAGTGTCTTTATTCTTATAATTTTAAGTTCTTTTTTTTTTAAAATATACTTACATCAGGAGATTCATGTGGAAAATGTTGGAGTTCAGAGCTGACGGCCAAGAGAATTCTTGATTGTTTCAGTGCTAACGGGTGGTTTTATTAAAGCACAAGGACAGGATCCCTGGACAGAAAGTGCTGCCTCAGGATTGTGAGGAGTAACTGATTATATACTTGGGAATTGAGGGGGGTAGTGGCAAGGGGAAATTTCCGAAAGGATTTTCATATGCTAAAGAAGACTCACAGGACCCTAGGGGCCTAGGTAATTGTCAAGCTAAGGTTGTTTTTCCCTCTAGCAAAGTATTTACATAAAGACCATTGGGAGTTTCTGGTGGAATGCTATACTCTGCCTGCCTTAAGTATTTGTCAGTGGGCTGCAGGCTATAAGGAAATTTAATTTTATCTCCATTTCCTTCTGCCTTTGTTTCCCACTTCAGTGATGACCTCAAGAAACCTGGAATTTCAAGAGGCAGTGAGTCCTCAGTATTGTTTTGCTTTGCCAATCAGAAGACAGTATAATATTGTAAATTAGTAGGCTCATAGGAGGGTTTACTGAACATACTTTTCAAAACGGTGTTTTGTTTTAATGCTTTGCTAGGAACTGTGAGCCGATTTTACAAGGACTCAAAGAGGGAGCTACAACCACACTATCATAACAAAGCTATCATTTTCCATAACAAAGTACTGCTTTTCTTCTAAGATCCTCAAAGCTATTTATTTTCAAAGACACTGTTATCATTCAGTGGCGTGCTGGAGGGACACAGCTAAATTCAATAGGGACTAATGAGTGACCAGGAGAAAGATCAAAAGAACCCACATCACAGATATACACAGTAATGAAAATCCCATAGAGTCAACTTAATCCAAATCCTTTCCTTCAAAGCATTAAACTAAAGAATCCCAAACAAAAACAGCCTTAGGAGTGTGAAAATAGACCACAAAGCCTGTTTCAAATGCTTACTCCTTATACAGTCAAGTTTGACACTGTCATTTTAACAGTGCGGGATGGCCCACCCACTTGGCCCTCAGCCTTGGGAAGTGGATCTTGTAAACCAGTAAGTAACTCAAGGAAATACCAGTAAGATGGCATAGCAAAAGGTGCACAATAGGAATGCACTGTTCCCTAACTTTCTTCTTTTCGTTGGATGATGCTTTAAGCCCCGTGATTATATCTGAACTCATCTGCAGAAAAGACTATTAACAGCGAAAAGCTAAGTAGCCAAGAACAAGGTAGCTAAGAACTGAAAGAGCACAGGGACTAGAAAACATTTACCTGATAAAAGTAAAGACCCATTTCAAAGCATAGGCTGTGGGGTTCCACACATATGCAAACAAACAAAATGGGATAGAGGTGCCTAATTACCTGGAACATTCCATTCACTGGGCTAGGCCTTCCTTGGAAAGGATTTTATTTATTCTTGATAAGCACTGAAAAACTAAAACCAAAACCAAATTCAACAAACAAACAATTCAGTGCTTGTTCAAAGGCTGGAGGATAGGGTTGCCCTTCTTTCCCTCTATTTTCTCTTCCTTTCCTGTTTTGTCTTTCTTATAAAAGGAGCCATGCTCCTCCACCTGTTCCCTGACAATGACAGGGGATTTACTTGCCCACAAACTAAATTCATTCACCGGTCTGCTCTCATTTGACCCAGAGAATGCCTCAAAGCACTTCAAAAAGATTTATTCCAACAAGAACCTTCATATGCAGCCACTTTGAGAAACACGCATTTTCTTAAAAAGTTAAACCTGTATCTACCATACAATCTAGCAACCTCACACCTAGGTAAGTATCTATCCAAGAGAAACGAAAACCTATTTCCACATGAAAACTTGTACACAAATGTTCATAGCAGCATTTTTCATCAAATGTCCATCAACTGTGAATGGCTAAATAACACAGATATGTCCATACAATGGAACATCATTCAACAATAAAATGTAATGAAGAGCTGATTCATGCTGTAATACAGATGAACTTCAATAATATGCCAAGTAAAAAAAAAAGGAAAAACAAAACAAAACAAAAACAATACATATTGTAGGAGTTCATTTTCTTTTTAATTTTGTTATGTTTATTTATTTTTGAGAGAGAGACACAGAGTGAGAGTGGGGCAGACAGCGATGGAGGCACAGAATTCAAAGCAGACTCCAGGCTCTGAGCTGTCAGAATAGACCCTGACACAGGGCTTAAACCCATGAACCATGAGATCATGACCCAAGCCGAAGTTGGATACTTAACTGACTGAGCCACCAAGGAGCCCCGGAGTTCATTTATATCTAGAAAGGAGGAGGTATATTTGTGGTCGCCTAAGGGCTGGGCATGGGAAAAGGATTCTTGGTAAATGGGCATGAAGAATTTTACTGTGGTGATAAAAATGTTCCCAAACTGGATTGTGGTGATGTACATCTCCATAAATTCATTAAAAACCATTGAATCATACAGCTAAAATGAGTGAATTTTAACACATTATGCCTCAATAAAGTTGTAAGAAAAAATTTTATATAATACTGTTTTTCCACAATTAAGGCTTGCATTGTTATACCCCATGAAGCAGCCAGAAAAATTGCCCCTCTTTACCAAAATTTCACAAAACTTAATAGACTCATTTTACTGGCAAAAACAACAAAGATATTTCAAGTCTGTGATGGTAGAGGGCAGAGATGTAACTTTATCAACAGCCTTGACTCTTCAAAAAATGAAAGACGGGGTGCCTGGGTGGCTCTCAGTTGGTTAAACATCTGGCTCTTGTCTTCGGCTCAGGTAACGAGCTCACAGTTTCATGAGTTTAAGCTCTGTGTCTGGCCCTGCACTGGCAGCTCTGAGCGTGCTTGGGACTCTCTCTCTCCCTCTCTCTCTGCCCCTCCCCCACTTGCACTGTCTGTCTCTCTCAAATAAAATAAAATAAAATAAAAAACTAAAGACAAAAACTCGGCTATAAACTTATGGGGGATGGGGCACAGAATAGAGATGGTGGACTGAAATAAGAACTTTTAGGATATTTCAGATAAATCTGCCTCAATGTTTCTAAAAAGATCAGAATCAGATGATAAACAGATTCAGATATGTTTTCATTTCTAATGAATATAGTTTTGGTTTTTTTGTTTGTTTTTTATCTTTGAGTCTCTGGGTATCTGAATGTTCAATCCGATTATCTTTCAAAGACTAAATTTCAATACCTAATGTCACTGATTAGGTATTGTCCATGTCTTTTTTATTTATTTTTTAAACATTTTATTTATTTCTGAGAGAGAAAGCATGAGCAGGGGAGGGTCAGTGAGAGAGGGAGACACAGAATCTGAAACAGGCTCCAGGCTCTGAGCTAGCTGCCAGCACAGAGCCCGACGTGGGCCTCGAACCCACAAACCATGAGATCATGACCTGAGCCGAAGTCGGATGCCCAACCGACTGAGCCACCCAGGCGCCCCTGTCCATGTCTTTTTTAAAAACGTGTATTTCCTTGATCTGTGAAAGACCTAACTGGCCATAATTTTAGCTAGAGATAGAGGAGGAGAATTTCCCAGGTGCCCTCAATCCTTTTCAAAAAGCAAATTTTGGACTAGAGGTTATTAAGACTACAATCAAATTTATACAATAGTTCAACATTAGCTCCTAAATTGGGGTTTGGGGGACAAAGCCTATTTACTTACTACTCAAAATTGGCTTCTCTCTATAAGCATTTACTGAGTGGCTAGACTACAAAATACATGCTGTGCCACCAGGAGGGTAGAAGTAGGAACTGAGGCTTCTAAGTAGGAGTCCAGATCATAGACTCATATACCACACTGACAAATTGGCAGTGGGGGCAATCAAAAAGGAATTTTGAGCTGGAAAGTGAGATGATCCAATTTCCATGTCAGAAATCACATTCTAGTAGCAATGTGGAGGATATTATTGAAAGGAGAAAATCTGAAAGCAATTGCAATGATCCCAAATGGCAGGGAAGATGGTACAGATTAAAAGATACTTAAGAAATAGGATTTCCAGAACTCAATTTTTGGTTAGAGTGGGCGGGAAGGAAAGCAGTCAGTAACAGAAGGAACAAGTTTGGGAAATTTCCTAGATTCCTTGGACCAACCGGCTAGATGGTACTGTCATTAACAAAAATAGAACACACAAGGGAAGGGCACGTCAGCTGAGGAGACCAAGACAATCTGTGCTGTTCAGGACTGTCCAGCACACAACTGAATACATGAAATCCAAATATTGAAGTCTACTACAACTTCCTAGCAATTTTTTATCTGCAGAACTCTCTCTCTTTGGGTGCCAGTTGAGGCGATTCATGTTTATGTGTTTGACAGACTTTATCACAAGCTTCCCAGATGCAGGGCACTCCAGCTTCCCAGATGCAGGGCACTCCACTGAGGGTTCAACAAAGCTTCTGTACATGGTGGAAAGAGCTCTAGACTCAGAGTCAAGACTCAGAACATAAATACTGGCTTTGCATCTGCTCTGTGATCTTCAGCACTTGCCCACTCTGATCTTTTGTAAAATGCACTGAAGTTCTACTTCTCCGAGTATTCTCGCTCGGAGGATTAAATGAGATAATTGCATGGAAAGGCATAGCATTATACCAGACACGTTGTAGGTGATCAGTAAAAGATGGCAGAATGCAACTTCTGTCATTCTCTCTCCTCAGAGAGCTCTTGAGCTGGTGGGGAAGATGAGATACGTAATATAAAAATGTTATAATATACTGTAAGAGATAATGGACACCTCTACAGAGATATAAAGAGTGATGGGCTGTCAAAGGAGGGAGAGACCACACCTATAGAAAAGGGTAGGATATAGACATGCAAAGAGAGAGAGAGACAACAAGCAATCTAAATAGTAGGGAAAGACAGAATAGCATAACCACGGGCTTCTGGTCAGAGAAGCTGGCTTTATATTAAGGCTCTGGCACTCATTAGCTGTGTGACTTTAGACAAAATAATGAACCTGAAGGAGAATAACAGCAACTATCTTTCAGTCACCATTAAGATTTTATGAGACAAAATATGTAAGATTCTTCGCACAGGGCACATGTCAGCTAGCAACATACTTAGCAGAAATAGAGGAAGGTCAATTTGACTGGTGCATGGTTCACAATGCTGAGTCGTGGACATAAAATTAAAAACAGACTACAAAGGCTAAAAAAGAGAGAGAGAAAATTGTGGAGTTTATTATACAGGCAAGAAGTGCCACTGATGCTTTTAGAGCAGGAAAGGAAGAGGCATATCCTTTATCTTTCCAAATATCTGACTTTATACTTACAATATAAGGAACTTTAATGATAAAATTATTTGCTTTCCACCCCATGCCTGACTGCACACAACTTCCCAATAACAATATATAGAGGTTGAAAGAACTAATTTTAGACCTGCTTTAAAAAAAAAAACCTGCAAAAAAATAAACCTGAAATTCCTGTAGTATGTGCTTGCACATATTTTCTTAACTTTGTGCGTGTGTGTGTGTGCTGTATCACTAAAAAAATATAAAACCCTTGGGCCATGGTGGCCTCAGATACCAGTATGGTATTTGAAACATAAGACCGAGAGAATATTTATTCTCATCATTGATATTTTCAATGATTTTTCTTTTCATTAGCCATAAGTGCAATATACTGGTGCTGACATGAGAAACACTGATTAATCTCTCCATATAACACATGTATTTATAATACATGTATTTATATATGCATACATATATAGAAATCTCATGTTTATCTTCTACCAGTATGACTAATCTGAAACATTTTTTATAATTATCACACTCATATTCTTTTTACAGCATGTTTTCCTCCAAATCTTAAACCCTTCTCACTCTTCGTTTGCCATTGAACTCCCACTGAAGTTAAAAATAATCAAATTTCCAATTCAGATATGTATAGCACTTTTCTTCCAAGGAGCTTAGGTTGCTTTATAATTAGTCTCAAGTTTATTATGTCCTGTGAGATAGTAGGTAGAAAATACTATATAACCTCACTGTCCTGTAAAATGAGTAAATATTCTTCCTAAATGTTCACTGCAGAAGAGTAATGACATTGAGGAGGTCATGGTTTTTTATGTTATTCAAATATTAACCTGGATTTTCTCCATCCATCTACTCTGCAGCACAGCAGTTGTTAACTATAAATACACCAGTAAGTCATTTTTTCTAAGCATTTATTGAGTGTCTACCATTAGCCAGACACTGTGAAAGGCTAGAGAGAAATGGACTAAAAGAGAAATAAATCTTTGTACCTGCCTTTAAGGAATTCTCAGTTAGGTGGAGAAGACCCATTCCCAGTTGCTAGTATGGAGTACTACAAACCAGACTGGCTAAAGGCCTTTAGGAGCCTATCAGAGGGAGAAATATGGAAAAATCTTACCCCTAAATCCCAATTCCAGGATCTACAGATTACTCCTAAAATATGTGCCAAATTGTTCAGACCCACCTGTGCACTTGAGATTTCCTAACCTAATGTAAGTTGTTTCTCCTGGTTTGTTTGTTTTTTGGGTTGTGATGTTGTTTGTTTGTTTATTTTGCTGCTGCACTTTGGTTGCCCCACCTGGGTTCCTAAAGCAAACAAAGCCTTCCCCAAGAGGTGGAACAAAATCGGGCTGTGACATTTAACTAGAACTCCATTGCTTACTAGTAAACACTTATGAGTAAATATTAGGTTTGCATTCAGATACTAAAGATGTGAGGAACTTCACCTTCGTATCTCAGGGCCCAGCTCAATATCTGGCAGAGTAGACAGAATATGAATGTTGACTTACCTGAATGAATCACAAGGCCTCTATTCTGCAAGAATAATGCACCAACTCACCAGAAAAGTCAAGACATCTTGGAACTTCAAAAGCAACTGTCACTCCTAATAATTGGAAGTCATATGAATCTTACAACCTGTCTTTTTTCACTTAACATTCTAGCATAAGTGTTTTCTCATTTAATCAAAAATTCTAACCATGTGTCACGTTAGAAGCTAGAAAAATATTGCATGACTATGTCATAATTTTTCGAACCATTACCATTTACTGGAATAGCTCAAAGGTCTTTTTATTCCATTTTTATGAATAATATTATGGTGAACATCTTTGGGCATAAAGATTTATATGTATTTTTTTTATTATTCTTTGAATAGGGACCCCAAAGTAAAATTAAAAGGTCATATATTTGGAGTGCCTAGGCAGCTCAGTTGGTTAAGCATTTGACTCTTGATTTCAGCTCAGGTCATGATCTCACAGTTCATGGGATCCAGCCCTGCACTGGGCTCTGTGCTTGTAATCATAGCACAGAGCCTGCTTGGGATTCTCTCGCCCTCTCTCTCTCTCTCTCTGCCTCTCCCCACCAAAGTAAATGAATAAATAAATGGTCATATATTTAAAGTTCTTATGATGTACTGACAAACTGCTTTTAAACAAAACTTAAATTCATTCTGACTGCAGGACTATAGTAGTAGTTTCACTGGACCTTCACCAGGATTAAGCATTCTGAATTTTTTTACATCAATGCTCATGTACAAACTTGAACACATCTGACAAATAAATGTAAGTAATCCATTCTGCATTTAACAGTTTCAAAACAAGAGACATCTGGGTGGCTCAGTCAGGGTAAGTATGTCAGGGTAAGTATCCAACTCTTGGTTTCAGCTGAGGTCATGATCTCACAGTTTCATAAGTACAAGCCCTGCGCTAGGCTCTGCACTGGCAGCATGGAACCTGCTTGGGATTCTCTCTCCCTCTCTGTCTGCCCCCTCCCCCACCTGTGCTGTCTCTCTCTCTCAAATAAATAAATGAACTTTAAAAGAAATATTTTTTTAAAATATTAACAAAGCAAAAGGACCCTGTAAAGACTTGAGAATGCAATGCAAGAGAAGCTCTTTAGATAGGAGCTTACCATGGAAAATGATGCTGCATTTATTCTTAGAATCTATAGAGAGGGGCACCTGGGTGGTTCAGATGGTTGAGCATCTGACTTTGCCTCAGGTCATAATCTCATGGTTCATGAGTTCAAGCCCCACATCCATCCAGCTCACTGCTGTCAGCCTGTCAGCACAAAGCCTGCTTCGGATTCTCTGTCCCTCTCTCTGTGTCCCTCCCCTTCTTTGTGCTTTCCCCAAAATAAATATTTTCTTAAAGAATCTACAGTTTCAGACATCCTTTATCTTTACTAGTAACCTTCCCAAAGGCAAATTTAGAGTCCTTCATTTTGCAAATATTCATATTATAAATTATATTTAATTCTGGGACTTGCTTTTTACTCTTGGATTCAACAACATAATAAAATGCATGCATTTTTTAAATTAGAAAGCATTTTACACCAAATATCAATACTGACCAAACCACTAACACCTCTCTAAAGAACTCAAGGACTTAGCAGAATGTTTTCTTCCTCAGGGTTTTGTTGTTTGTTTGTTTTTTTTAACTTCACTGTTCTTTTTTTTTTTTTAATGTTTTTTATTTATTTATAGGAGAGAGAGAGAGAGAGAGACAGCGTGAGCAGGGGAGGGTCAGAGAGAGAGGGAGTCACAGACTGAAACAGGCTCCAGGCTCTGAGCTGGCAGTCAGCACAGAGCCCGACGCGGGGCTCGAACCCACAAACCGCGAGATCATGACCCGAGCGAAAGTCGGACGCTTAACCGACTAAGCCACCCGGGCGCCCCTAACTTCACTGTTCTTAATCATTCTAGTTAAGAATTATGTTACATGACCTTTCAGAGACCAGACTTTGTTACAACAAAACTCAGTGATGCATTATACTGATACTCTTTTCTATGACCTATGACAAAAGATGGAAGGAGTCTGAGATTCCATTTTGTTTCAAGTTCTACTATATATTTCTTCTAACTTTAACCTTCCCTGAAAAATGTCCCTCTTCCAAAAAAAAAGAGAGAGACTGCCAACCCCTTGCTCATAAATGAAATCCTCTAATGAATAATGCTACCTCTATGATTCCCAGTTGTTATAAGAATTAAATGAGATAATACATGTGAAAACACTCTCAAGAACTACAGAACTTCTGGGGTGCCTGGGTAGCTCAGTGGGTTAAGCATCCATCTTCGGCTCAGGTCATGATCTCACGGTTCGTGGGTTCAAGCCCTGAATCGGGCTCTGTGCTCACAGCTAGCTCAGAGCCTGGAGCCTGTTTCAGATTCTGTGTCTCCCTCTCTCTCTGACTCTCCCCTGCTCACACTGTCTCTCTCTCTCTCTCTCAGAAATAAAAAAAATATTTTTAAAAAAAATTTTTCAAAAAGAACTACAGAACTTCCTTTCCTCAACTTTTTTGACCAGGATCTAGAACTCTGAATATTGACTTTTAGAGAAAGTAAGAACAGCACATAACTGAATGTAACTCAAAATAAAGTAAACTCAAAGCCCAATTCCTCACTGTATGACCTAAAGACACCTAGGCATTTGTTGTAGGCTTGTCTCCTTCATACACACACAAAACATACATCTGTATATACAGACATACGCACAAGTCTTACACCATCAAAAGACATAAGTGTTTCAAATAAATTCCATAGGAACAGCTGACACGACTAGGGAGAAAAAAAAAAAACACCAAAGCTAAAAAAAATAATTGCTGCTGCCACCAGAAGAGTGAATGGCAGGCCTTGGGGTTTCACACAAGAGTAAAACTTCAAACAAATTTTGCAGGCTGACATAGAGTAACTGACTTTTTATTTTGTCAAAGATATTTAAGAAAGAAAAAACTAGCACTATTAATACTATTTTACCACATTACCACTTCCTTAAGTTGAATAACCACAGCTTTAATTAAAATTTAGTACATCCCAATTTAGTATGGGAATTTTTCTAACCCATACAAAATGTCTCAGTACAGAACTCAGGAATAACTTATCTAGACTATCCTGGATTTAAGGACACCAGCGTCCCCTCCACATTTCTATTTCTCATCTGTATGCCCCTTCTCCTACTTCTTTCTGTCCTCGACCCTGTCTGCCAACAAGATGGTCACTTATCCAGCATTCAACACTTCAGACACCAAGGTCAAAACACACATTTGATTGAGGGACACAATGCCCACCGACGGACAGTAAATCTCCCAACAGTGAGATCATCCTTAATTTTCCTGCCCTAATTGGTGAGGTTAACCCATTTCTAAAAGTGAAGATTTTTCTCTCTGGAATACAAAGCTGGAGAGCGATAAGGAAGAAAGATAAAATGAGTGCAAATAACAATAATATAATGAACCCACCTATTGAATTTAATCCTTGTTCAGAAGTTGGTTCTTTTCAGAAATTAAAGAAATAATAATGCAGAATTTTAATTTGAAAACAATAATCTGCTAGTAGCTGCAGCGACACATTTTACCTCTTTTATGAAAATCCTAAAATATCCAAATAACTATTTTAAATCATAAGTTATGAAAGATGACTAATATTTTTTAAAATGTTCTCCTTACTGTGAAACTCTCCTTTCAGATTTTGCATGATATTAAAGAGTTGGAAGAGATGCCACTATTACAAAAACTGACAAAAGGAGAATGTTTTGGGGAACAAACTACTAATTCTCAAATTAGCACTAATAGGCTAACTCCTCCGTGTGTTTTGCACGTATATTCACGAAAGCACAGAGTTTCTCCCGCTTTAGATTTTTTAAATACTCCTTTAAGTAAAAGACTCTCAAAATCTGGGATGCCTGGGCAGCTCAGTTAGTTAGGCACCTGACTCCTGATTTTGGCTCAGATCGTGATTATCATGGTTCATGAGACTGAATCCTGTGTCAGGCTCTGACAGCATGGAGCCTGCTTGGGATTCTCTGTCTCCCTCTCTCTGTGCCCCTCCTCCGCTCTCTCTTCTTCTCTCTCTTTCGAAATAAATAAACATAAAAAAAACTGTCAATATCTAAATCTACAAGTACTATCATAGATAAAAACACTCAGTGACTTAGGCTTACTTCTAATTAAATCTAGGTAAACAAATCTTCCGGTTTGGAAACATGGATGCTTACATCTCTCTTGAGCATTAGAAAGAGTCATTGCATAGTTTTCCAAAATCAGAAACGAGATCAGTAGATAACATTTTCCTCAGCTCCAGCTACTGTACGTTCCCATAAAAGACCACGACACAGAATGAGTTCCACCTGACCTTTTCTCCTTACATGCTCACCCAACATCCACAAGTGGTCCAGATTTCAAATGACCTTAATCACTCAAGTCACACTGAGATAAGCATTCCTCACTATGAAAACCCAGACTTGCCTTGAATCTCAATCTACTTGAATTTTGATATCCTTGGTAGTCTTATTTATTTTGAAAATGTTTTCAAAATAGTGCGAGGACTTCTATGAAAAATTTTTCAGAAAATATAGCATTCATATTTTGCTTAAAAATTCAGTCACAATAGGGGTGCCCGGGTGGCTTAGTTGGTTAAGCATCTGACTTTCGCTCAGGTCATGATCTCGCGGTTCGTGGGTTCGAGCCCCGCGTCGGGCTCTGTGCTGACTGCCAGCTCAGAGCCTGGAGCCTGTTTCAGTCTATGACTCCCTCTCTCTCTGACCCTCCCCTGCTCACGCTGTCTCTCTCTCTCCTAGAAATAAATAAAACATTAAAAAAAAAAATTTTTTTTTTTTTAAAAATTTAGTCACAATAATCAATAATAATCACAATCATTTTTATAATGGATCTCCCACTTATTTGTCTTAATTTGTGGTAGTCTGGGGGTTTTTTTTATATGTCTTCTTTCTTTCTCTCTTTCTTCTTTCTTTTTCGATTTCCTTGGTTTTTTTTCTTTCTTTCCTTCTTTCTTCCAAACTAATTGAACTACATACCACCCTATATGGATATTTGCGGTGAAAACCTGAATCAGGAAATTATGGTAGAATTCCTTCCCCTCAAAAATATGATACAGTACAGAGTGAAACAAGAACATGTTATCAAATTCACATAGCCAAGGGTCTCTACATGGTACAAAACTTTTCAAACTTCATACGATCCAAAAGAAAAATGAATCCCAGAGAGCATCCTGGCCAAACAGCTGACTTGCAGCTTATGACACATAATCGCACCCCAATGTAGTTGCCAAGGGTCCTTGCGTTCTCCTGATGAATAATTCCCTCCCTTCCAGTGCTGCCCAGATCCCATGATTCGTCCTTCTTTCATTCAACACATGCCAGACATTGTTCTAAGGAACAATGGTGAGCAGTAGCAGTGATGGTTCATGCCCAGGGGAGCGTATGTTGGGTGGGAGAGGCATGTGCTTCACCCTGCCTCGGTCCTCGCAGCACCAATAGGCAGTAGAGTGCCTGCATGGGGCAGTGCTCTTATGTAGGTCCACTGCTCACATTTCCAAGGTTCACGGCAAGTAGAGAATTGGAAGCTGACCTCCGGATGTCTAAATGTTTAAAGGCTATAAATTGAACCAATAAATGTGTTTTATACTCCTACTCTGACCCTCATAATGGCCTGAAAGGTCAGGTTTGAACTGAGAATTCTAAACAAAATGTGGGATACTGGAGATACAAGATACCCTTCTCTCTCTACCCCCAGCCCCATCCAGCAAAGGGGCTTCATTGGTACATACTGTGGGCACCCAAGTCAGCTCATGAAGCTCCATTCACACTACTTGCAAGTAGGTACCTCTAAACACAGGGAGGCCAAGGGAGGGGCCTCTCACCCAATGCAAAGGGCATTCGTGTGGTCTCTACAGAGGCAGGAGATTATAATTTTCAGAATCAGTCAAGAGCAGCATTGAGCAGATGATAAGAGGAGTCAAGGGCAGGAAAAAGACAACATACTATCCTGATGCCAACAAGTAATCTCCACCACCTCTCCTACCCTTGCCTTCTTCTACCCAGATGGCCAACAGCAGCAGACGGCAGGGAAAAGGGAGCAGCCCTGTACTCTGCCCTTGCAGGAGCGCTGTCTCCCTATAAAGGCCAAGTTGAGTACGCAGCCCAGAAGAGTTGGGTAAAGAGAAAGGAAACAAGAAGGAAGATGGAAAGTAACCGATATTTATTAAGCCTCTGCTGCAGGCCAGCTCTGCCCATCTCAGAAATACAGAAAGGCAAACAAACAAATAAAAAATCGCACATAAGCAGTAGTACTGGAAAAGTCGTTTAGGGGCATCTGGGTTGAACACCCGACTTCGGGTCAGGTCATGATCTCACAGTTTGTCAGTTTGAGCCCCACTTCAGACTCTGTGCTGACAGCTTAGAGAGTAGAGCCTGCTTCAGATTCTGTGTTTCCCTCTCTCTCTCTCTCTCTCTCTCTCTGCTTGCACTTGTGTGTGTGTGTGCACACGCGCGTGTGTGTGTGTTTGTCTTTCTCTCTCTCTCTCAAAATTAAACATTAAGAAAAAGTCATGTACTAAATTATACCAAAAAATTTTTTTTAACTTTTTAAAATTTTTCTTTATTTATTTTCAGAGAGAGAATGTGAGCAGGGGAGGGGCAGAGAGAGAGGGAGACAGAGAATCCCAAGCAGCCTCTGCACTATCAGCTCAGAAACCGACGCAGGGCTCGATCCCACGCACCGGGAGATCATGACCTGAGCCACAATCAAGAGTCAGACACTTAACCAACTGAGCCCCCAGGCGCCCCTACCAAAAAAAAAGTGTAAGTAAAGTACCTTTCCCACCACCAGCTTTACTCTGCTGTTTGTGAGCCTTCTATGTCAGAGCCATCAACTCAGCAACTCCCACTGTTATAATAATCATAGATGCTTCTAATTTGGGAGCATCCCATACTTGCTTTATTCACAAATGGCAGAGGCCATGCTATGCCTGGCTAACGTGGTGCCAGGACTCTGGTACACCCAACCTTCAATCACAGAGATGCAGTGCATACTCTCTTGGGCTCACCTGCTAGATGCTTCCACCTGATTAATTTCCCTCTTGGTCCCTCTGAGCCAGAGACACGTGGCAGGTTGTCTCACATGCCCATCACAGCAGTTAGCTCTCCCTTCTCTTCCTCTATCCACTGGCCAAAGGCTTTAGAGAAATACCAGGTCCATGTCAGCCCACAGGCTCACAAACCTCTCCATTAAGTTGCACTCTGCATCATGTTATACTCCCATCTCTAGTGTAATTCTCCACTTCTTCCTCCACACCAGCCCTCACCCTCACAAGAATTCAAGTTCCCTCCCATTTGTTCTCCTGACATATCTCTTTTATTTGACCTGACCTACTGGTTTACTCGTGAGTTCTTTGGGACAGAGTGTGTACAATCAAACCTTATATATCAAGCACTATGATAGGAGAGAAAGAATTTTTGAATATGCCTTCCATGTTCAGAAACCATGTTTTTTACATATATATTCTCATTTACTTATCACAAAGCTTTACTACCCACATTTCTGTCCACTGAGCTCAGAAAAATTAAGCAAGTTACTCAAGATGACAAATCTAGAAAATATGTGAATGCACCCAACAGAGTTCTCCCTGTACCTGTGAAACTCCGAAGTTACTCTTCCCATGAATTAGCTTCCTACTGATGAATGGCTGACTCTAGACATTTTTATGTATCGATATTTGGCTACCTGGGGTTTCAAATAGACTTCAAGGGCTGATCCACAATAATAAGAGTAAAATACTGTGTTAACCAGACTTTATACTTTAAAAAGGAGCTTAAAAATAATTTTAAACATTAAGACAGCAGAAAGAATTAATAAAGATAAAAACAGAAATTAATGAAAGAGAAAACAAAGAAACCAACTTGATTAATAAGCCAAAAGATAATACTGTGAAAGGACCAAGAAAGGAGGAAAAAAAAGATTTTTGATTCTTAAAAAGAAGGAAAACACAAATAAACAGTGTTCCAGGTGAGACAGAGGACACAACTGCTAATACACTATTAAGAGAATAATATAGATTTATGACAATAGATTTGAAACTCTCAACCAAGTGGATAATTTTCTAGGAAAATATAAATATATCAATTCATTCAATGAATATTTGCTGAAGACTTTCTATATGCCAAGTACTGGGGTTTTCACAATCAGTAAACAGATGAAGTCCCTCCTGTTGTGGAGCTTTCCTTTGGGGGTTAGAATTGAGGGACAGATAAAATAAATATATAGCATGTCATATGGTAATACATGCCATGAAGAACAAAGATGGTTGTCAGAGAGAGACAAGGAAAGAGGAACAGCTTTCAAAGCATTAGGCAGAGAAGAATGAAACCATGTGGGTCAAAGGGGAAGGGAACTGGCTTGTACTTGGCTTGTTCAAGTACAGAGAGGAGTAAATGGGTAACATGAACTGGTGTGTACTTTAAAAGAAGCATTGAAGGGGTGCCTGGATGGCTCAGTCAGTTGGGCATCCAACTCTTGACTTCAGCTCAGGTCATGATCCCAGGGTCATGAGATGAAGCTCACATCCAATGAGCGTGGAGCCTGCTTAAGATTCCCTCTCTCTCCCTCTGCCCCCTCCCCTGCTCATGCTGTCTCACTCTCTAAAATTAAAATAAATAAATAAATAAAGCATTCAAGCTCAAAATAAGACCAAAAAGAGGCAACAATACTAAACAGACCAATAATTACAAGAAATTACCATTTTAAAAACAAAAAATCCCATTTACAACTGCACCCAAAATAATAAAATATCTGGGAATAAACTTAACCAAAAACGTGAAAGACCTATACTTTAAAAACTATAAAACATTGATGATAGAAATTCAAGGTGACACAAAGAAATGAAAAGATATTCCATGCTCATGAGTTGGAAGAATAAATATTGTTAAAATATCTATAATACTCACAGCAATCTGTAGATTTAAAGCAATCCTTATCAAAATGCCAACAGCATTTTTCACAGAACTAGAACAAAGAATCTTAAAATTTGTATGGAAACACCAAAGGCCTCAAATAGCCAAAGTAATCTTGAAAAAGAAAAAGAAAAATTGGGAAGTATCAAAATTCCAGACCTCAAGTTATATTACAAAGCTGTAATAATTAAAACAGTATAGTACTGGCATAAAAATGGACATAGAGATCAATGTAACAGAATACAAACCCAGAAATAAACCCACATTTATATGATCAATTCATCTTCAACAAAGGAAGAAAGAATATACAACAGAAAAAAGACTGTCTCTTCAGTAGATGGTGTTGAGAAAACTGGACAGCTGTATGCAAAAGAATGAAACTGGACCTTTTTTCTTATACCATACACAAAAATGAACTCAAAATGGATTAATGACCTAAATGTGAGACCTGAAACCATAAAAATCCTAGAAGAGAGCCTATGCAGTAATTTCTCTGACACTGGCATCATAGCAACATATTTCTACATTTACCTCCTGGGGCAAGGGAAATGAAAGCAAAAATAAACTACTACGAACTACTACATCAAAGTAAAAAGCTTCTGCTCAGCAAAGGAAACAATCAATAAAACTAAAAGGTAACCTACAGAATGGGAAAAGGTATTTGCAAATGACATATCTGATAAGGGTTAGTACCTAATATATATAAAGAATATATACGTATACAACTCAGCACACAAAATAAAAATAATTTTGTATTTTACAATTAAAAATGGTAAGAAGACATGAACAGACATTTCTCTAAAGAAGACATACAGATAGCCATAGACACATGAAAAGATGCTCAACATCACTTATCATCGGAAAAATTCAAATCACAACTACAATGAGATATCACCTCACATCTGTCAGAGTGGCTAAAACCAAAAACAGTAGAAAGAACACATATTGGCAAGGATCTATAGCAAAAGGAACCCCTGTGTACTGTTGATGGGAATGCAAACTGGTGCTGCATCTGTGAAAAACAGTAGGGAGGTTCCTCAAAAATTTAAAAATAGAACTACCCTATGATCTAATAATCACACTATGGGGTATTTACCCTCCCCCCCCCAAAAAGCATTAAAACACAAAAGGATATATGTTTACTGCAGTATTATTTACAATAGCCAAATTACAGAAGTAGCCCAAGTGTCCACTGATCAATGAATGGATAAAGAAGATGTGATATATATACACAATGCACTACTATTCAGCCACGGAAAAGAAAGAAATCTTGCCATTTGCAATAACATAGATGGAGCTAGAGAGTATAATGCTAAGTGAATAAGTCAGTCAGAGAAAGACAAATATGATATGATTTCACTCATGTAGAATTTAAGAAATGAAACAAATGAGCAAAGGAGAAAAAAAAGGGTAGGGGGAGCAAACCAAGAAATAGACTCTTAGTCTATAGAGAACAAACTAATGGTTACCAGAAGGGAGGTGGGTGGAGGGATGGGTGAAATGGGTGAAGGAGATTAATCATGATGGGCACTGAATAATGTATAGAATTGTTTAATCACTGTATTGTACACCTGAAACTAATATAAAACTGTATGCTAACTATACAGGACTTAAAATTAAAAACTTAATAAAACTTGGGCGCCTGAGTGGCTCAGTTGGTTGGGCGTCCAACATCAGCTCAGGTCATGATCTCGTGGTTCATGGCTTGGGGACCCGCCTCGGGCTCTGTGCTGACAGCTCAGAGCCTGGAACCTGCTTCCAATTCTTTATCTCCCTCTCTCTCTGACCCTTCCCTGCTCAAGCTGCCTCTCTCTCTCTCTCTCCCTCTCTCTCAGAAATAAATAAAACATTAAAAAATAAATAAATAAAAATTTAAAAAAAATAAAAACTTAATAAAACAAAACAAAAACAACAGAAAAATACCTCTAAAATAAAATGGGCCCAGACGGCTTTAAAGGTAAATTCCACCAAGCCTTTGAAGAACTGATAACCCCTATATGAAAAGCTTCAGAACATTTATAAGGCTCACAGAATATGGAAAACAAACCAGATAGATAGATAGATAGATAATTCTCCTACTCACCTTCACCCCTTTCTCTAGCAACACACACACACACAATTTTAAAGGCTATTGTTCCCCAAACCTCAGTTATTATAGTGCCATCTTCACAATTTTTAACATATCCAGAAACCACCAATAGTACATATAAAAATTATTAATGTTCATTTAAATTGATTAGCTTCTCTAAAAGATAATTTTTATCACTATCAAAAATGAAAAACAGTATCACTTGTCAAAATTAATTGAATAATTGCATACATATTACATTTTTTAAAATATTTCTCTGCATACTACCTAAGAGTAGGCTACATACTACCAGTACTTGGTACTGGCATATGGACCGTATTTTAAGAAACACTAACATAGGTAAAGCTTACTTATGAATGACTCTATGTATAAAAAATTTTAAATATAATATTAGAAAATCTAATACAAAAAATTCTTTTAAAGAACAATACAGGGGCGCCTGGGTGGCTTAGTCGGACTTAGTCCGACTTCAGCTCAGGTCATGATCTCCTGGCTCATGGGTTCAAGCCGCGCATCGGGCTCTTTGCTGGCAGCTAGCTCAGAGCCTTGAGCCTGAATTGGATTCTGTGTCTCCCTCTCTTTCTCACCCTCCCCTGCTCAGGCTGTCTCTCTCACTCTCAGAAATAAATAAAATATTTTTTTAAATTGTATTTAAAAAAGAACAATACATCATGATCAGTCAGGTTTTATTCCAGAAATAAAAGAATGACTTAACATTGGGAAACTTGGGGCACCTGGATGGCTCAGTCAGTTAAGCGTCCAACTTCGGCTCAGGTCATGACCTTATGGTTTGTGGGTTTGAGCCCCGCATGAGGTTCTGCTGAGAGCAGAGCCTGGAGCCTGTTTCAGATTCTGTGTCTCCCTCTCTCTCTGCCCTTCCCCCACTCATGCTCTGTCTCTCTCTGTCTCAAAAGTAAATAAACTATAAAAAATCTTTTTAAAAAGAAAAAACATTGGGAAACTTTACTATATGTGTGCACATTAAACAAAACATATATACACATATATACACATGTATTAATAAAGACATGTAGATAGACTTCAAAGCACATTTAAAACCATCCATTATCTTTTGTGAAATAAAGTAGTACCCAACCTATAGACAGAAAAACAGGCTGAGGGCTGTTAAATAATATGTCCAAGGTCTTAATAGATCATACATTTAGAGCAAGGATTCTTCACCAGGGACAACTTTGCCTCCCAGGGGACATTTCTGATTGTCATGACTGGGTGACTGCTACTGGCATCCAGGGCAGAGGTCAGAAATGCTGTTACATCTCCTACGATGAAATACAAGACAATCCTGCAGGACAAATAACAGGTCCAAAACGTCAATAGTGGCAAGATTAAGCAACTCTGGCTTAGAGAAAATGCAACCTCTAACTCCAGATCAGATTCTGGGTCCAAGGCTCTTTTACTGTTACAAGGCAACCCTATCACTGAATTGAAACTTTATTTCTATGGAAAAATGCATTTTGAATTCCAAATAACCAACTCTAAAACTTCCCTAGACACTATACCTAACTGAAGAGTCATAAATAAGAGAAAGGACAGTTCACCCCACAGAGTCTTCTTCCCCCAGTGGAGCTATAAGTAAGAAAAGTTAACGAATTCCTTCCACCACCAGGCAAAGGGCAAAAGGCTTCCTACCACCAGGCAGTGGGTGGAAAGCTTAAGATCAGTTGATCTAAATATTTGTCCAGCTATTCTTCTCCTCCAACATTAATATTTCTCTTTGGCTCCAATATGCTCTGGAAACCTAGATCCATTGTTTTTTGTTGTTGCTTTTCTTTTTCTTAATTTTTATTTTTGAGAGTGGGGGAGAGGAGGAGAGAGAGAGGGAGGCAGTGGATCTGAAGCAGGCTCGGTGCTGAAAGAGAGCTCGATGTGGGACTTGAACTCACAAACCATGAGATCATGACCTGAGCTGAAGTCGGACACTTAACCAACTGAGCCACCCAAGTGCCCCAACCTAGGTCCATTGTTTTAAACGGGACTGGGAAATTTTATAATAGGCTAGTGTTTTTTAAATATTGTTAGCTTATGTCACTTATACAATTTATGTACTAGGAGGGAAAAAAACAGGCTACAAGTATTTTTACCTTTCTGCAACTGTCTAGAAGTGCACTGCTTTCTGAAAGATAGAAGGAGACATAAATATGTTACTTTACTTTTCTTCAGTTAAATTTCATGACCTACTTCTTCTAACCTGTTTTCTATACTCCAAGTGCAGACAGAGAGGAGAAAAGAACAGTTAATAAGCCACCCCGTGTCAAACAGAGAAGCTTGCGTCCATCAATCTCTGGGTATATTAGAGACAAACAAGCGAACTATTTCCACCCTTCCCAGTGGTGCAGCTAAAATATAAATTAGAAAACTGAACCAGTAAACATTTTCTTCAAGATTACAATTGAAGAGCCTGCAGAAAAAAAGCTACTGGATTCTCACTGCAGCTGATGCACATCAAATGTCTGACTCTCAACATGCAAGGGTTATAAAAAGCATCAGTGTGTACAGAGGGATGTGTGTAGGATGAGTAGGTGGGGGTATAATAAGAAAGAACAGTATTTTGGTTCTTCAGCAGATTTAATTCTTCATCCCAACCTCCCACTACTATTTCTGAGAATATGCAAATTATCCCAGAATGTGCGTCTCCAACCTTCCCCACTTTGCCTCTTTGCCCTCCATCCACTCACCTCCCCCAACAGCATCTTAGTGGGGGTTGATCACTCCTGTTTCTATCCCCTTCCCATCATTTTGCTCCTCCCTTACGAGAACTCCATCATTCTCTATAGGATTTCTTTTTATGAATATTTTCTTTTTTTAATGTTTTATTTATTTGAGAGAGAGAGAGAGAGAGAGAGAAAGCAGGGCAGAGTCAGAGAGACAGGGAGATACAGAATCTGAAACAGGCTCCAGGCTCTGAGCTAGCTGTCAGCACAGAGCCGGACATAGGGCTCCAACCCACGAACTGTGAGATCACGACCTGAGCCGAAGTCAGATACTTAACCGACTGAGCCACCCAGGTGCCACTTTTTATGAATATTTTCATCTTGAGCTTTCAAACGACCACAAGTATCAGTCTGTAAAAGATATTTCTACCACAATTAGGACAAAAAAATAAATTATTAAATGCTTAAATAAGCTTCTGGTTCAAGTGTGGAAGAATAAAGAATAGGACTATAATATTTTTAAATGATTCCCTTTACTGCTATACTTCATAATTAAAAAAAATAAAACAAGACAAAACCAAAAACAAATCCTCCAGTTCTCAACACTAAAAACACTAGCTTTAAAAAAAAGTAGAATTTCAGTATTTTCCACAAATATTAAGGATTATTATATTATTTTTTTACTTAGCAATCTATTTTTTTAATGGTGTGATCAAAAGCCCAAAAGAGCTAATGGACAAACAGTTCTAATTATTGTGTAGCCTGCAGGTATAATTAGTATGAAGCTAATTTAACGGTGACTCTTTTTTCCCCTCGGAATTATAACCAGAAGCAATCAATAGTGAGGACCTACCTTCTTGAAAATCTCTAAATGTTAGACACTTAAATCTAACTGATAATAGTATAAACTGAAGCAAATAAATTATTTTTGGAAGTATAATATTATATTCCTAAATGTGAAATCATTAGCATCAAAAGTATAAATAATACACTTATAAAACAGCAATCAATATTTCCATTCATTTTCTGAAAAAATTCAATCATTTAAATAATTCAAATAGCTCTTTTTTTTTTTACAAATAGTTTATTGTCAAAATAGTTTCCACATAACACCCAGTGCTCATCCCCACAAGTGTCCTCCTCTATGCCCATCTCCCCTCCCCCCACATCCATCAGTCCTCAGTTTTTGTCAGCATTCAAGAGTCTCTCATGGTTTGCCTCTCTCCCTCTCCCCCACCATTTCCCCCTTCTTCTCCCCCTTGTTCCTCAGTTAAGTTCCTCCTAATCCTCCTATACGTGCAAACATATGATATTTGTCCTTCTCTGCCTGACTTATTTCGCTCAGCATAACACCCTCAAGGTCCATCCATGTTGCTACACGTGGCCAGATTTCATTGTTTCTCATTGCCATGTAGTATTCCATGGTATAGATAAACCACACCTTCTGGATCCATTCGTCCGTTGATGGACACTTAGGCTCTTTCCATGTCTTAGCTATCAAATAGCTCTTAATTAGGATTCACTGGTACTGCACATTGCATAGGTATAAACCAGTTTCACAACCCATCCTCAAGCCTACTGAACCAATACCTTCATTTCACCCAGCCATCAAATATGACAATGTCCAATGTATGCCACATATGGTAATAGGGGTTAAGAATTCAGTGGTGAAGATGTGGCACCTGGGTGGCTCAGTCAGTTAAGAATCCGACTTTGGCTTGGGTTGTGATCTTGCGGTCCGTGAGTTTGAGCCCCAAGTCAGGATCTGTGCTGACAGCTCAAAGCCTGGAGCATATAACAGATTCTGTGTGTGTGTCTCTCTCTCTGCACCTGCCCCACTCACATTCTGTGTGTGTATGTGACCCTCTTAAAAAACAAATAAACATTAAAGAAAATTTTAAAAAAAGAATTTGGTGGTCAGCAAGCAGAGATGGTCCATCACAGAGCATACAGTTTTGTATTAAATAAATAAGCATATACTCAGCATCCCTCCTCATCAGGGAAATACAAATCAAAACCACACTGAGATACCACCTCACGCCAGTCAGAGTGGCTAAAATGAGCAAATCAGAGAACTCTAGATGCTGGTGAGAAACGGGCACCCTCCTACACTGTTGGTGGGAATGTAAACTGGTGCAGCCCCTCTGGAAAACAGTGTGGAGGTTCCTCAAAAAATTAACACGATGGGGCGCCTGGGTGGCTTAGTCGGTTAAGCGTCCAGCTTTCACTTAGGTCATGATCTCGCGGTTTGTGGGTTCGAGCCCCGCATCGGGCTCTGTGCTGACCGCCAGCTCAGAGCCTGGAGCCTGTTTCAGAGTCTGTGTCTCCCTCTCTCTCTGACCCTCCCCTGCTCACGCTGTCTCTCTCTATCCTAGAAATAAAAAATTTAAAAAAAGTTTAAAAAAAAAAAAATTAACACGAGAACTCCCCTGTGACCCAGCAATAGCACTGCTAGGAATTTACCCAAGGGATACAGAAATGCTGAGGCATAGGAGCACATGTACCCCAATGTTCATAGCAGCACTCTCAACAATAGCCAAAACATGGAAAGAGCCTAAGTGTCCTTCAATGGACGAATGGATCCAGAAGATGTGGTTCATCTATACAATGGAATACTACATGGCAATGAGAAACAATGAAATCTGGCCACGTGTAGCACATGGATGGACCTTGAGGGTGTTATGCTGAGCGAAATAAGTCAGGCAGAGAAGGACAGATACCATATGTTTGCACGTATAGGAGTTTAGGAGGAACTTAATGGAGGACCATGGGGGAGAAGAAGGGGTGAAATAGTGGGGGAGAGGGAGAGAGGCAAACCATGAGAGATTATTGAATGCTGAGAACAAACTGAGGACAGATGGGTGTGGGGAGGAAGGGGAGAAATGGGCATGGAGGAGGGCACTTGTGGGATGAGCACTGGGTGTTATATGGAAACCAACTTGACAATAAACTATTTGTAAAAAAATATAAATAAATAAATAAATAGATAGATAGATAAGCAAGCATATAAATCAGTATATGTTTACAAACTATGGTAAGTGCAATTAAAGAAACAAACAGTGCTATGAAGAATATTCCAGAAGAAGGGATATACAAAGGCAAAACCACAGGTATTGTAAGGTTAGCACTACATGAGAAAAAAATGTGTAATCCAAAGGACAGAGCTGTAAGAGGCAAGCAGATAGAGGTTGGTAGGTGGAGGCTTCTAGAAAGGCCAGTGGGAAAACAGGGGCAGTTAGGTAGAAGACAGGGTAAAGAGTACAGCAACCATTCAGAGCAAGCTCTGAGAATCAGGGCAATAGGAATATGGCATCACTAATGGGGCAATCTAATGGATTCTCCTTTAGATGGTGTCCCTCACCCCAACTTGCCCACTAGACACTCTGTGGTACAGGAGAGGCTTTAACACATTACTCTGGACCAGAGATCACAAACTCCAATGCCCACAGTGGGTGGGCAAGTAAAGAAAATTAATGAAGCAGCTGTATGCACCCTGTGTGAAAGGTGGGGGCTGTGGAGACACAGGTGGGGACCTTGCACTGACAGGTCACCTAGAGATGCAGGCCCCCCACATAGGGCCAAATTAGGGTTTTTAAAGATATACTAGAAATCTGGATTTTTTTCATATGACACACACCAATTCTTAAAAACTATAGTGGGCCAAATAAATCAAGTTTGGGGATCACCATTTTGTAACTTTCCTTCAATATTTTACCTCTGTTATCTATGTTAAAAAAAAAAGTCTCTTAAGTCTTCAGCTGGTTTTACTTTTTAATACACCACTAACACACTATTTCAGACCAAGAAAACAAACAAAAGGCTATAAGACAATCTACTCCACTATTACTGACCTTTATTCTTTAAACCTAAAAAACATGTATGTATTATAGGCATGAATAACATTAAATGTGTGTCCAACTTTCTTCAAGAGGCAAGTTATTTATTACAAAATTGTTGAAATGGATTGCTGACAAAGAATAGAAGATTAATGTGGAAACAGTAGCGTTACTTGTTTTACTTTGGATAAAAGTTTGAAACGAATATCCTTAGCTTGCTGAAACTGCTTTATAAAAATATCTTTTCCAGGGGCGCCTGGGTGGCTTAGTCGGTTACGCGTCCGACTTTCGCTTAGGTCATGATCTCGCGGTTTGTGGGTTCAAGCCCCGCGTCGGGCTCTGTGCTGACTGCCAGCTCAGAGCCTGGAGCCTGTTTCGGTCTGTGACTCCCTCTTTCTCTGACCCTCCCCTGCTCACGCTGTCTCTCTCTCTCTCTCCTAGAAATAAATAAAACATTAAAAAATATATATATATCTTTTCCATTCTTGTAAACATACCTTCTGTGAGACTAGCTTCTTTGCTGTGAGTGTTATTAAAACAAAACTTTAAACATTTTGGGGGCACTTGGGTGGCTCAGTCACTTGAGCGTCCAACTTTGGCTCAGGTCATGACCTCACAGTTTGTGGGTTTGAGCCCCGCATCGGGCTCTGTGCTGACAGCTAGACAGCCTGCTTCAGATTCTGTATCTCCTTCTCTCTCTGACCCTCCCCTGTTCACGCTGTCTCTCTCTCAGAAATAAAATAAAAACAATTTTTTAAAAAATTTAAACATTTTGGGTAGACATGCATTGTGAGTAACATGTCATCAGTTCAACAAGCAAGAAGCAAGCCCATTTGGAAAATTAGAAACTATAAATACTGATATATACACAGTTTGCATTCAAAATGTGCATATGGAGATGGCTATTTCACTTATAACTGTTTAGTTACAACTGTAGGTCAAGAAAGGCATGAATGCAATAACAATTCTCTAAAGTAAGTGCCTACACATATACACATTTTCAAGAAATCTGTATAATTTTCATAATTATAATTTTCACTTTTTCTCTTTTTTCCTATGTTAGGTTTGTTATTTATTGAAATATCATGTTATCTGTCAAACCTAATTAAAAAAAGTCTGCACATCTACTTTATATGCACAGTCACTGTTTTAGTTTTCTGGTAATTCAGAGTACCAGTCCACAATACATTGGAAATTAAAATTTTTTAAAAAAACAAAAACTAGACCTTCTCCACAAGTAACCTGAAAAATACTGATCTACCCAAGACTTCTAGAAAACAAGCCAGAGTTATTCACACAGAGATTTCCCTTGGGGTATATTTTTCAAAAATTCAGGACGTGTTCTTTGGTCACAGACACGGCATCCAATCACACTGAATCAGAGTAAGAAAAGTATTGCAAGCTGACCTGTTCAGGAAGGGTCTGCATCATTTAGGAAGGACCTGCCAAGCTAGGTACAAGCCAGATATCCCATTCTTCACAAGTTTGCTACCGGGTAGTATATGATGAAATCAAGTCACAAACCAAATTCAGCCAAAAGTACATTAGCAACCAGGCACCAAACCTGTTTTGAAGCTCAAGGAAGTCCCTTTTCTTCTTAAGGTACTTCCTACTCCCGCCTAAGATGAAAGACACTCCCAGAGGGGCACCAGAAGACCTAGACAAGCAGGATGAACCCTCCTGGGCTTCCCACAGTTCATTCATATAATTTGCAATGATATCACCGATGAAAAATTGTTCCTAACATCCTTTAAGCTAAGTAAATCCTTTGATACATATTTCTATAATAATACTTGAAGTTCCAAAGCACCTTAGTGGCTCAGTCACTTAGCTCGGATCAACTCTCCGGGGTTGTGGGACTCAGCCCCATGTAGGGCTCCATGCTGAGTGTGGACCCTGCTTAAGATTCTCTCTTTCTTTCTCTCTCTCTCTCCCCCATCCCCCACTTTGCTCCTCTCCCCCAACTCACATTCTCTCTCTCTCTCTCTCTCTCTCTCTCTCTCTCTAAAAAAATTTAAAAGTTAATTTAAAAAAAAGTATTTGAAGGTCTAAGTATGAGATACTGAAGGTGTTAATTCCTTATTAAGGTGTCTGAAATGATACCAGCCTGCTGTAAGGAGAAAATTAGCCAAGAATCATGCTGTTTATATTGAAGCACTTCCAAAGTAAATTACATACATACAACATAAAAATCTTATTCCAATAGTTTGAATGAAATAGTCTCTGTTTAATGATAAGATTCCACTGACAAATCAACACCTGCTCATCTCCCATTTTAACAAAGAGCAGAAATTTGGTTTAGAGCCTATGAAAGTATCCATATCCAACTAGAAGTTAATTAGGTTGTTCATTTGTTTTCATTGTAATGAAGGCTAGAGTGACCTTCTCTTAATCATGTAATAATAGTATAGAGCTACCTTTTAAAATAAATTTCCTTAAGTTAAACAGTGAGTAAATAGAAAATATTAGGCAATCAAATGGCACCTGAGTGGCTCAATCAGTTAAGCAACTGACTCTTAATTTTGACTCAGGTCATGATCTCACAGTTTAATGAGTTCAAGCCCAAAGATGGGATTTGCGCTAGGCATGGAACCTGCTTAAGATTCTCTCTTTCTTTTTCTTTCTTTCTTTCTTTTTCTTTCTTTCTTTCTTTTTCTTTCTTTCTTTCTTTCTTTCTTTCTTTCTTTCTTTCTTTCTTTCTTTCTTTCCTTCCTTCTTTCTTTCTCTCTCTCTCTCTCTCTCTCTCCACTTCTGCTCCCCAACTCACATATGCACATTCTCTTTCTCAGAGAAAAGAAAAAGAAAATATTACATAATCAATAGTAGAGATATACAAGGTAAAAATCTGTGAAAACTGTTCTGTCCTAAGTTACGAACACTCCCAACCACCCCAGCCACACCTCACCACAATTTCAAGATCACCAGTAACTACGGGAGACAGCTATGGCTTAAAAAAAAAAAAAAAAAGACTGGGGCACATGATTTCCCATAATTCTGCCTCAAAGCATCACCCAGGGAATCCAGTGGGATAACCCATCCTTACTGTAACCCTTTTCCTTTAACACCACACAGAAAGCATGTGACTTACAACTCAGACTTCCTCTAAAGTTTGTGTGAATCAAGTTTTATCCCTATAACAAAGAAATGGGAGGAAGATAATTTTTATATATATTCAGGATAAGATGAACAGAGACTGAAATCCACTGTATTAACTTGGCTATTAAACTGTGGACTTTTTTCCCCCTTCTTCTCTGTTTTCCAAATTTTCTGGAATGTTGTTATAGACCTTTTATAATCCAAAAATGTGTGAAGAAAAAATTAAATATATTTAAAAAACACACAGAGGCACCTAAGCCTGATGTGATGGGAAATAGGACACTGAAACCAAATTCATAAGACCTCTGTGGTGAGAGCTTGTTTTACAAAAGGGTTCTGTGCATGACCGCAGAGAATTCCTTTAAAGAGTTCACACTAAGAGGCTCTAAGAAGAAAATCAGGCACAGGATCCTTAATTCCTCTGTGCCATGAACCACCATTCCCCAGTAAATGAAAACCCAGCCTTAGCTCAGTGCCTACTGCCTTCCTGCCTGCCTGGGGACAGGCAGGCCTCTCACTCTTCACCAGTCTTCCCACAACACCTGCCCCACGTGTTCCATGGTGTTGGCATCTGTCTCCACGCCCACTATGTTCAGTGCCCGAGAACCCAGACATGTCATTTCTCCATGTCCCTAACACTTTGTCCAGATCTCACCACACAGAGAAAACTCAACATGTGTCTGCCTCACGACTGGAGCTGATTCAATTTATAACTATTAAAAAGAAAGAAAAAGGGATACATTAAATATTAATAGCTACCTTGCATTTCAGTGCTTTACACACACCATCTCAGTCTACATAACCTTTAGACCTCTGAGGCATTCATCACCATCCCTGTGCTACAGGTGAGGAAACAAGGCAGGGAGAGGCTTTGTGGCATATCCATGCCCAATCTTAAAACCTGAGAAGGTGGTATGGAATCAAGCATGAAACTCCCCCATCGTGTGAAACTGACTTTCCCCCGTACCCTACTCTAACTTTGCAGGTTTACCAGTACAACAGACATGCAAAGCCACTGTCACCAATTTCTCCCATGATTCCATATCAGTAACTTAACAACTGTATAAAAAACAATAATAATAATTCAAAAATAAACAGAAAATAAACAGAAAAGAGCATTGGCAGCTTGATTCATCTGTGACATTACCATGTTACTTAGTTTATGTTCTGAGGAACACTGGCACACCTTCATATTTCTTGAAAACACAAAAGTACAAAACTCAATACTGAACTCTACTTCAAAGTAATAATTTGTACTAAGAAATAAGTCGTCTCTTTGTCCCTCAATTCTTGAGTCCAGTCCACTCCTGATGGCAAGAAGGCAAGAGCTGCTCTGAAACATTAAGTCAGAGTAAGATGGATAGAGATTCAGACTAAATTGTTTCTGGAGGTCACAGAGGTAATTAGATTTGAGGGGAAAATTAACATTTAAGCCAAGAAAATCAGTATGATGGGAATTATGTGAATTAAGCATATTTGCTTTGCATGCTTTTCTGTATTTTCTATATATCTTACAAGTGAATAAAAGTACTATTTTTTTAAAATCAGGGTAGAAAATGTTATAAATTTTTAGAAAGGACTAAAGATCTCCTTTCATCAATAATCTATAGCATACACTTAACTTAAACAGAACTTCAAAACAGCCCAAGTGTTAGATTACCTGAAATTTACTTTCAAATAACATAGAAAAGCAATATGAAATGTGCATATGTGTTACTTTTAGTCTCTGCCCTAACTGGAACTACACACTCCAATGGTGGTCAACTGATATTGACTCAAAAGAACCACACTCCCGGGGCAGCTGGCTGTCTTTCCAACTGACACTGGATGTGTTGATTACAAATGTTGTAGATATTAGAGACAAATTTTCATCGGTTAAAATCAGTGGTGTTTAAGATGTATAGAGTGATCTTTTTCATGAAACGGTACAAAAGTCTAATGATTAAATGCAATGTGATACTCCAGACTGGATTCTAGAACTGAAAAAGGATATTAATGGGAAAAAAGCCTGGAGTATAGTTAATACTGATAATAATATTAATAATATTGATTTCTTAGTTTTGACACACATATTACAGTAATGTAGAAAGCTGATAGATTACTTCTAAAAATGAGGAGAAATCAGGTTAAAGGTATATGAAAACTCTGTGTTGTTTGCAATTTTTCTGTATATCTCAAATGATTACCAAAGAGTAAAAATTGAGTGAGCATGTAGCATATGGCATTAAAACTGGCCCCTTAGGCTTGTTCTTAAAGGGCCAATGTATAGAATCTGTTTCAAGGGACTCCTGTCCACACACTCCTAGATTAAGACTTCCTGCTAGAATATGTTGCATCTGCCCCCAGGAAAACCTATCCTGTAATATGCACCCAAAGAGCACCTGAAAGGAAAGAATGCTGAGAATTCACAGCATTCACAGAGCAGGTTATGTGATTATTTTGTACTTTTTCTAGTAAACATCTTTATATGCAGTGGAATGACATCTGAAACTTGCTTTCATTATAACCCAGTAAGAAAGTTGCTCCTAATTACTGGAGTTGAGACACATTTACCAAAAAATTAAGTCTATTAGTTGTGCAGAACCAGATCCATGTGTAATACAATACTCAAAACAGTTTTTCAACTGTAGCTTCAAAAGATGAATGTGCATCATTGTCTCATGGATAAGCAGAACAGTTAACATGAGACAAGCAGGTCTGAGGGAATCCAGTCTAGTTAAGATTAATGTTCGTGGCAGCTGGCGGGGGGGGCGCTCAGTTGGTTAAGCGTCCAACTTTGGCTCAGGTCACGATTGCATGGTTTGTGAGTTCGAGCCCCGCATCAGGCTCTGTGCTGACAGCTTGGAACCTGGAACCTGCTTTGGATGCTGTGTCTCCCTCTCTCTCTGCCCCCTCCTCTGCTCACACTCTGTGTCTCTGCCTCTCAAAAATAAATAAATATTAAAATAAAAAAAAGATTAATGTTCAGTTCTCATAGGAGCAAAATTTGAGTCATAATTACACCATATATAAGACAATTATTTATAAACTCAGAAAAAAAATATATCATAAACAGGAAAAAGCTAGCTAAAACATAAAAGAGCACAGTTTTAGGATACATAAAAGAAAATATATGTTTTAAGCTTGGGAAAAGCTTCCCATCCATTCCTTAATATTGCTCATACCCTCCCCAATGGCCATGTGGCATAGGAATAAGCTAGAAAGGGTTCAAACAAAAAGAACCTCATTTCATTTAACCTTCACAATAGAGTAACAGTGGTGCTGAAGGTAATGACGACTGTATTGGCAGTGCGATCTTTATATTCACCTGTATTTCCAGATCATTTGGGCCATTACTTAATATGCCAAATTCTTCCCTCAATAAATATCACATAGACTTTTAAATATATCTCTTTAAATGATTCAACTGCAAAAGTGTGTGATGCATTATCCAGCAATTAATTAAATATTAACACTGGTGCCTACATTACTGGAAATTGACTAATGGAAAAGGAGTCAAATGTATTATATTTTAATTACATAAATTAAATCACATAAAAGCAACAGTATCACCATCCTGTTCTCTAAGTGGGGGGGTAGAGCACACTCAGCCTCCCTCATTTAAAAATTATTTGTTGCCTGAAGCAACTAAAAGCTATTTCCAAAGTCAATGCTGAGAATCAGTGGCAGAAACACTGCAACTAGAATCGTGGCATACGGGCATTATAATCCTGGGCTCCACCAACCAGAACATGATGCTCCTTCAAAAAGCAAAACAAAACAAAACAAAAAAGAAGGCTTTTCTATTGTGTATACCAAGGCATTGTCAACACATCACTGTTCCATTGTTCTGCCCATTCTTCATGAGGGCAGCCACAATTAAATGGTCAAGACTTCTTTTCCTTTTTCTAATGAAAGCCAGAGGAGAATTCCACATCCTTACAATGTTTCATTTTCTAGAACTCCAAATCCACTATTTATTCAAAGGCCTGAGAAAAAACAAAAGAGAGTATCTGGAAATTCTGTGGCTTTGTCTGATCTGTATTAGTGAAATGCCCCCAGAACTGTCAATGAAATTTCACTTATCTGTGCACAGTTGTGGTTACCCAGAACCAGAGAAGTGATTTAAGTAATGAGAGCGATTCTAGCCATGACACTCTCTAATAGTTTTCTCAGAAACAGAAATTGAATGAGGCTGAGAGTTCTAGCCACATGTAAAAACTATGCCATAAGGAATCAATGTTCCTGCACATTATTAAACTGTAACATTTAAGACAAAAGAATGTTCTGGTACTACCAGAGCAAAACCATCTTATGAAGTATCTGAAGGGCTGTTAGCTTTTGTGGATTCCTCATGTGATGCCAGGAGCCATCAAGAATGATACTTCCAAAGGGGAATAGGATAACATACCCAGGACGAAAAATATACATTGCCATCTCTCTTCACGCTTCAGTAAGTGACTGAACTTTGTTTAGTAACAGGAATTCAAATAAACTGTTATTTTAAATATGCATTACATACATATACATTTCAAAGACATTTTATTATTATTAAAAGGGAGTCAAGGTAGATTCTAGTCCTGCCACTAATTCTCTTTGTGATCCTGGGCAAGTTACAACTTACTGAAACCTTAATTTTCTATCTGCAAATAAGATTAATAACTCATCATGCCAGGCTCAAAAGTCTAGAAGAATAGGGGCGCCTGGGTGGCTTACTCGGTTAAGTGTCCGACTTTCGCTTGGGTCATGATTTCGCAGTTCATGGGTTCGAGCCCCGCGTCGGGCTCTGTGCTGACTGCCAGCTCAGAACCTGGAGCCTGTTTCAGCCTGTGACTCCCTCTCTCTCTGACCCTCCCCTGCTCACGCTGTCTCTCTCTCTCTCTCTCCTAAAAAGAAATAAAACATTTAAAAAAAAAAAGTCTAGAAGAATAAAATTTAATAAGGAAGTATGCTGGAAAAAATACAAAAAAAAAATCTAAGAGTTTTTTATCAATATATGGACAGATGCCTCATTCGTGTTCTCTTTCTCTCTCTCTGAGGACTGGAATCCAGATATGATGATCAAACTTCAGCCATGAGGATGAACAGCACTCTCTTTGGGGATGGTGTAACAACAACTTGGGAACTACCTGAATGACCACGAAGAGCAACAATGTCCAGCCACCTGGTCCATTCACATTGGAACTGTCATGTAAGAAATAAACATCTCTGTTCTCTTGGCCACTGGGTTTCTTTGTTATAGCAGCTTATCCAAACTAATACAGTTATTAAGACCTAACCACAATGAATCTGTGCAAACCAAATCTCATTTAGAGACCTGTTTTGCTTGATCCTTAAAATGGTAGTCTACACAGTACTTCGCAGGTTTGCTTAATTTTTACTTAGATGTCAACATTCGAAATCAGAAGATTTCCGGGGCACCTGGATGGCTCAGTTGGTTGAGCATCCGACTTCGGCTCAGGTCACGATTTTGCAGTGAGTTCAAGCCCCATGCTGGACTCACTGCTGTCAGCACAGAGCCTGCTTCAGATCCTCTGTCCCCCTCTCTCTGCCCCTCCCCTGCTTGTGCTCTCTCAAAAATAAATAAAGCATTTTTTAAAAAATCAGATTTCATATAAAATCCAAGATTCTTTAGAAAAAGGGGAAAAAATTAGATCTGGCAACAATGAATCTGTATTTAGACATGACAACCTTTGGCCAGAACGGGGCAGACCTGACCCCTTTGGAGACAGCATGTACTATCCAGTTCTCCATAACCTCCCACCATTACAAGAAGTCTGCTTTATTTATTTCATTTTCCTATTCGTAGGCCTTAGTGAATACTTGATTTTGCAACCTCTCATCAAAATAAATTTGTGGACATTCAAATTCTTGGGATTCATTTAATTTTATGAATTTTAGCCCTGGATAGCAATAGATTAAAATACTTCACCTCTGCCAAACTCTTATTCCATGAAGGTCTGCCTATTAACTATATTATGGCTAACAGATGACAATGCCTACAGAGTCCCTATCGCCACATCCTTCCCATCTGGATTGCAGCAGTAGCCTCACTGGTCCCCCAGCCTTACATCTTGCCCAACCACTCATTCATGGCATTAAAATGAGAGCCACCTTTCTAAGTTATAAATTTAATTCCCTTCTTTCCAATGGTTTCACATTTGCCTTTGGATAAATCCTAAACTCCTTAAAATATAGTGACATGGTAATATATGTGTGTGTGTATAAAACACATAAAACATAAATTAACATGAGACAATTAATTCACAGCTAAAGTTCCCTAATCAAGAGTTCACTCCTGCTAGCATTGCAAAGACCCTACTCAGGCATCCACCCTCTAGAAGCTGCTGTTCTATGGGAGGAAAGTAAACTTGTTTTATTTGATTTATGTAATTTGGGGTCTCTGTGTTGCCGGACCTTAAATAATACCCTACCTAATACTATACCCAGTGATTTTTAGTTCCTTAAATTCCCCATATTTCCTCTTATCATGAGTTCTCTGCACACATTCTTCCCTCTGCCTGGAACTCTCCAACCTCCTAACCTTCATCTTGCCAACTTCTACTTCAATTCTCACCTCCTTGAGAAATTATCTCTAACCGTAAAACTGGGTTCCATTCCCCTTGATATGTATTCCAACAGCAGACTTCTTTCTCCTATCACTTTAGACACCAGTGGTTCATTAATTAGTACAAAGGACACTTGAAATAGTTTTTCACTGGTGAAGTGAATGATAAAAACAAGAATCTAAGTTCCAAAATGGCCTTTAGAAATAGAGCTATCTAACCAAACTGGTTTGTCGACCAATTCTAGACAATTGCATGGGAGGAAATAAATTTGTCTTATTTGAGTTACTATAATCTGGGACGACTTTGTTACAGCAGCTAAGCCTGTACCTTAACAGATGCACTTAGCATATTCAACGGCTTTCAGGTCTGTGAAGAGACCATGTCCTTCTCACCCCTGAGTCCTTGTACATCTATCACTTCCTACTGTTAATTTAACTATTAGCCTCCAAATCACAGCTTAAAGATTATCTTGGACAAATCTTCCCTGACCTTGAGAGTCTATCAGATCCATTAGAAGATCCTGCACCCCTACCACCATTATCTCAACATATTTTACTGTCCTTTGTTTTGTAATTGTCTCTTTCCTTCAACACACTATAAGCTCTTTGCAGACAGAGGCCACTTCTCACTTGTCTACTGCTGCACGGCCAGCACCCTATGGATCTGGCACCTAACATATGATACAGGGCACAAACCTCCATCTTGACCACAATACCATGTCGAGACAGCTTATTAGTTACTTTACTACAATCTAGAAATATCTCCATGTTTGGTTTTGTTTTACCTCTAGAAACACTAATAAGGAGAAGGAAAGCTAAGAGGACAAAGGCGTAGGGGTAGGGGAGAAGAAGAAGAGTTTAGTATGGCATAATTTGCCATGGTTTAGTGAACCTTCCCATCCATGTCGCTTCCCAAAACACCTTGTTAAGAAAATGTATTCAAAATATTTGGGGGCTGAAGATAGTTAGGTAGCATATAGTTACTTTAGCTGTAACTTTTCCAAGCCTGTAGCATATAACTTATGTGGTTAGAGACCAACTAGGTGCCTTCTTACTATCTTTCTTCAACTTGGATACAACTTCAACTTCATCTTAACCATGTTTGTTTGAAGACTAAGACAGGTGCTTGGCTAGTATGTTTTCTCTTCTGGAAGCCCAGGGATTATACAGTTGATCTTCTAGTAGACAAACAAATTAAAATTGCAAAAATGCCCAAACTTTAGTCACCGTATCCTTTGTAGAGAAGCCAAGAAAGACCCCCAAATTCGTTGGGAATTAGCAACCAATGACCTCTATCTACTTCCAAAGCTTTATTTCTAGAAGACAAGTGTCTGTCATTGATGTGGGACATTCTAGTCCTTTCATAATTTGAAGCAGTCTCAACCACCATAGATGTACTGTCCTTTAAATGATTTTGAATCTCAACAGCCAAGACACAACTTGCCCTTTTTTTCCCCTTACCTTGTATTTCACTTCCCTTCCCATACTCCTGCTTTCCCCTTCAATTTTAAGGCTATAAGACATAAAAGCCCTTATTCTCTAATCTCATCAAAATTATGCTTTCTTGTCCATAGCACAAGAAAAGGAATATACAGATGTAATTTCATTCTTGATCTTCCTTTAGCAATGTGTTTAATTAGGCAAGTAGCTCTGTTACTGTCACCTTAAACTAGGCCGACTTTTTTCTGGCTCACCTTACCTCACTATAAAACAGCATGAGGTCAACGCTAGATTGCAGAATTTAATTAAATGCCTAAGATGAAAGCTTTATAACATCTCCAATTCTTGCTTTGCATCAAGAACAGGAAGCCAAATTTTGCTTGAGGCAAAAATATAATACTAGCCTTATAAAAAAGGTTTACTGTACATAATTTATAACATCATGGTCATGAACTATCCAACCTGGCGCATCTGGTATTTTGATAGCAGATATCAGCCAGGTTGAGGATTTTTTAATAACTGCACTCTGATTTACTATTTTGCACACTATTTCCAGAATCCTGATTTCATTTGTTTTTACTGTTAATATGGGTCTGCTAAAAGGTCTTAACTTTGTGTCCTAAACTAAATGAGATCAGCCAATTGGAAAGTAGTATGTATAAATTTTAATATCCAGCTATTTATAGTCCTATTTCCCAGACGTGTTTCCTAACCACAGGAAAGGTTCAGTCTGGCCATAAATGAGTCTTCAGTATGTGTCAGGACCTCCTGTCCTTGTGCAGCAAAAAAACTTTACTCTTCGTTCTTAAATTATGCAGCTCTTCCCTGCCACACACACTAAGCCACTCATATGTCAGCATTAATACACAGGAATCAATTATTAGTAGCAACACGCTCTGAGATCTCAATTCAGTGAGTGTGGAACATCAGAGGGAATGTGTTACTTTTTTACCTCTTTAAATAATACATACTTAAGGACCGGGGAAGAATCTTTTCAGCCTTTGGAAATGAACGGGGGTTGAAATGATAGTTAAATCCTCTTCTCTTCTGCCTCACTTCACCACCATAAATATCAGATGAGAGGCTGCATATTCTGGTGAATGTAGGCCAGCTGCGGTGACGTAGGAGGGAGATTTGGGGCTTTGAGATATAAATTTTTCAAAGAACTAAAAGTAGATCCCAAGAACCTGCTTAACACAACCGCCTGCCTGAGGCTCAGACAGCATTTCCATTGTCAGTCTCTACTGGGGAACAAGCTGGGAGTTCATCTGCCTCCTCCTATGGCTTCACCACCCTGGGCAGGGTTAACCAGACCAAAGTGACACTTTCGTGCTTTTCTTGCCACAATCTGTATAAGGGGCAAACCATCCTGCTACAAGTCTCCTATACCGAAATCATATCCCATTTCAACTGCCACAGAGCTCCCCGCATCTAAACAGGGAAATTTTTTAAAGAGCAAGCACTAAATGAGTACAGCAGCTAACTCCTCAACTAACTAGTCGTCTTTGCAATGTGCACAACAAAATGACTAGAAAACAAATCGTCAACATAGCTCTTCTTCAACTGCTAAAAAAGCTAGCCCCTAAAGAGCCATATTTAAAGCTTCAAGCCTCATTTCTCACAGCACTCCCAGAAGAGGGAAAACAGATTTCCCAGTCTGTGAAAATCAGTGTTGCTTTCAGAAAGTTGGTAACGACTCCAAATGCAGAAACTCAAAATCAGGATCATACTAAAATAGATGTGGTTGGTCCTTACCACCAATGTGAGACATACAGACTGCTCACCATGCTGGCTTTGTTATTTCTGAAGGGCTGCTTCCAACATAATGCATAGGAAAGGACGCGAGTCCAAATACATCAATGTTTAGAAATTTTATACTGTTCCACATCACATTTACATGCCATAAGCAGAGTCTGGGTGAGTGTGATATAATGTTTTGCATAATGTATTGAAAGATAAAGAGATTTGCTGAAGCAAACTACAAGACAATTAATTAAAAGCCTTATCGTCTTACCATATACCTTTTTAGGTCTGTCTGTGGCAAAGTCAACCCTAAATGTATATACGTAATAGTCCTAGATAGTCTTACCCACCCCACCCTCCATTCCTAACTACTACAGTCACTTTGGAAATGCAGAGATGAGAATTCAAAAGCAGCAAAAGTCAGAGGAAGCAGAAACAGCTTACAGTAGACCTCTTTTATGTCTCTTCACTTCTGTTCAGAATGTCTGAAAACACTCACTTCATTATGATACATTGCTTCAGATGTCACCAATTAAAGATATGAGTCAACAAGCATTACTTGGTTTCTTTCCTTTTTCTTTTTTTTACTTTTTTTTTAATTTTATTTCTGAGAGAGAAAGACAGTGTGAGAAGGGGAGGGTCAGAGAAAGAGGGAGACACAGAATCTGAAACAGCCTCCAGGCTCTGAGCTAGCTGTCAGCACAGAGACCGACGCGGTGCTTGAACACACTAACCTTAAGATCATGACCTGAGCCAAAGTCGGTCACCCAACCGACTGAGCCACCCAGCCGCCCCAAGCATTACTTGTTTTTAAAAATCCAACCACCTTCAGGGGAATCACTATACTATGAAGAATTTAATCAGATTGCTTTCTATCCTAACATTTATCAGAGAACAGCTACAGAGGAAAGAAATGGATGACAGAGGCCTAATAATCTGGGAGCACTTTAGAACAACCTGGAAAGGTAAAGTGGGCTCTTAGGAACCATTCGGCATCCTAAAAACTCAAACTCTCTTTTTCTAAATGACCCATGTTGGATATGGAGGACACACTTAATAAGTTGGCGAGTAACCTGATAGGAGAACATTCTGATGGCCCCGTAGAATATTCATGGGCCCTCTAGTTTCGTCCACTGCTAAATTCATTAGTTTTCTTGGTACACCTGGTGAGTGGTTTGCCACTCTAAAACTATGACATCTATGGCAGCATTCTGCATAAGGGACCACTGCAGAGGCCACAGGATCACATGAGAGAGCTGAAGTAGAAAAATCAGAAATGTCCGTGGGCACTTGCTTCCAGAGAATGTGTCTAAAGCCCATCAATCTTTTTTTTTTATAGTTCATTTATTTTTGAGACAGAGAGAGACAGAGCATGACCAAGGGAGGGGCAGAGAGAGAGAGAGAGGGAAACACAGAATCTGAAGCAGACTCCAGGCTCTGACTTGTCAGCACAGAGCCCGACATGGGGCTCAAACCCATGAACTGCGAGATCATGACCTGAGCCGAAGCCAGATGCTCAACCAACTGAGCCACCCAGGTGCCCCTAAAGCCCATAAATCTTAAAAGCTGGCATGCTCAGCTTCACAAAATACCTCCTATCTCCATCAACGTCTAGAATTATCCTACCGATAAACAGAAAGAGAAGAAAAATATATATAATAATTTCTTGAAAAACCTTAGTCTTTTTTTTTTTGAAGTTTTCTCTTAGTATTCTTTTTTTTTTTTTCAAATAGTTTATTGTCAAATTAGTTTCCACATGAAAAACCTTAGTCTTGCTATTTGGTGCCAGACCCTCTTCTAGGACTCACCTCCAGCTTGAATGGGAAAAGACTATATAGCTCAAAAAGTTACAGGGCAAATGATCTTCAGACAGCACATCATCCAATTTTCTGGACTAGAGGCTGAGAGCTACGGGGCCAGTCACCCTCGATATTAATCTGCCAAATGGCAAATGTGCTTCATGAATAAACTAATAAACATTGATCCACCTAGCCAAAAGTCCTGACTTTTTTTTTTTTTTTAAGTTTATTTATTTTGAAAGAGAAATAGAGAGCACAAGTTGGGGAGGGGCAGAGAGAGAAGAAAAGAGAAAGAGTCCCAAAAAGGCTCCTTGCGGAGCCCAGTGCAAACCTTGAACCCACAAACCATGAGACCATGACCAAGAGTCAGACGCTTAACCAAGTGAGCCATCCAGGCACCCCAGAAGTCCTGACTTCCAACTCAGTGGGTCTTTGATGGCTACATCAGTGGCGGTGTTGTGTGGAAGGACACGCAACAGCTGACGTATGACTGAAGAGCGCTCTGTAGAAAGACTCGAGAGTCTAATAGAGCCCTTCGATAATATCAATTGTTTCTCTACCTTATAAAGACCATTCCCCTGTATCTTCCTTACCCCCTTCCACAAAGTGATTTGTCCTTAGTATATCTCAATTGCCTATGATAAAGGCAAACAAAGGAAATGAGAAAGGTGTCAGTAGCTGTCAAATCTTGAAGTATCTATGGATACTAGGAAAGTTTGTTTAAAATTAAGAATCCCAAGCCCCACCTCAAGAAGTGCTAAGGCAGGCAGTTCCGGACCACACGTTTTGGCAAGCACTGAACGACCATGAGAGCTATATAAAGGCTAATTTGCTAGCCAGCACAGCAGCTCTAGATTTGTTTTGACAGCATAAAAGGTACCCTGCACACTCTGCAATCCTGAGAGGCTTCTGCAAAAGGGTTCTAAAAACACTGCCCACATTACGCGTATGGGAGAGTTAGGGCTCCAATTCAGAATACTCTTCTATCAGGGCAGTACCTCAGAGGCCAATTAATCACAGACTTAGCCAGTGCCCCTCCAGGCCTACTCATGATTTTTGTTTCTTTATCTTTTTAAAAATTTTTTTTCAACATTTCTGTATGTTTTGAGAGAAACAGAGTATAAGCGGGGGTAAGGGCAAAGAGAGAGGGAGAGAGAAAATCTAAAGCAGGCTCCAGGCTCTGACCTGTCAGCACAGAATCTGACACAGGGCTTGAACCCATGAACCATAAGATCATGACTTGAGCCGAAGTTGGACACTTAACCAAATGATCCACAAGGCATCCCACGATTTTTTGTTTGTTTTTGTTTTTAAAATGACTTGTCTCGTTAAAAACTCTGAGTCTGCAAAACTATGCAAAGGTATCATTAGCCAACATGTTCTGACACTTTTGGTTTTGCTTTTATAAGGTTTTCTCCCAGGTACCTTCACTTTTACATGAAAGACAATCCTAGTGATATGAGAGAGAACAGAGGCCAGCTTGCTGGCTGCTCGTCAAAAGTTACCAGAAATAAAAGCTTAGTAACTTGCATGGAAACCAGCTGTTGCTTTTATACCAAATCAGCCCGCTGCTATGGCAGTTTCCTTGGAGCTGAGACATGCTTTGAAGGTGGGAAAAAATATCTCAGAACAAAGAAAACAAGTCCTTCCAGCAGTGAGAAGTGATAGTCTGAAAAAGAAGAGTCTATTTGATTTTTCAGTCCTACAAGCAAATAGCAATTGCCCAAACATCACAGAAAAGTGGCAGAAGTGCAGAAGCATCCTAGAGCCCTAAGCTGAGACTAAAGATGGGTTGGAAGAGGAAATTCTGAACACTCCTGGGTTTTTGTCTGAAAAACTCAACCACTACAGGACCTTGGGTGAATCACTGAACCTCTGAGGCTCATTTTACAAATGTGTCAAATGGGAAAAAATCCCCTACAATCTCTCCCTGCAGGAAGTGATAAGATTTGAATGACAGAAAACATGGGAGAGCTTTCCATAAAATATCAGTCAATAGGCAAATATTTGCATCACATTTTTATCACGATGATTGGTACTCTGTTGTTTAAAAACTGAAAGAGCAAGTAATCTCTCTATCTATTAATGACCTACTCATTAATCTTTTTTAAAGTCACGGTGTTGTGAGGCGCCTGGGTGGCTCAGTTGGTTGAGCATCCAGCTCTTGATTTCGGTTTGGATCATGGTCCCAGGGTTGTGGGATTGAACCCCACACTGGGCTTCGTGCTGAGCATGGAGCCTGCTTAAGATTCTCTCTCAGGGCACCTGGGTGGTTCAGTTGGCTAAGCGTCTGACTTTAGCTCAGGTCATGATCTTCTTCCAGCTCATTGAGTTGAACCCCTGCATTGGGCTCTCTGCTGTCAGCACAGAGCCAACTTTAGATCCTCTGTTTCCTCCTCTCTGACCGCCCCCCCAACCTCTGTCTCTCAAAATTAAAAATAAACATTTAAAAAAAAAAGATTCGCTCCTTCTGCCCCTCTCCCCCATTCATGCTCTCTCTCTCAAGAAAAAAAAAGTTATTATGCTAAACAAATCTTTTTTAATATCGATGAAACTGATCAGTATTTAGTAACTGAGTATAGGAGAGGAGATGTATTTGTGCCTAAAAAGTCTAAGTCTCTGGATTTTTTAAATTTTATTTTTTTATTTATTTCTATTCTGACATTAGATAACATACAGCACAGTCTTGGCTTCAGAAATAGAATCTAGAAAAAAGTCTAAATCTCAAATACTATCTTCTATTATAGATTTTTTTCGGAAACAAAGGACAGAAATCACTCTGAGGAGGTACAATATTTTTAATCACTTCACTTTTTCCATGGAATGATCACACAAAGAAATGTTGTGATCAAAAAAATGGTCATCCTATTTACACGACAGAGAATAAATACGAGTAGCAGGAATTAGAAAAAAAAAAAATATGAAAATTTAGCACCACAGCAAGAGACTGTACACAAAACTGTCCTCAGCACATCTGTACTCCTCCATCCATTAGTATCTTTATCGTAAAAAACTCTCCTACCTGGGGCTCCTGGGTGGCTCAGTTGGTTAAGCATCTGACTCGTAATTTCAGTGTGGGTCATGATCTCATGGTTCATGGGATTAAGCCCTGTATAGGGCTCTGCACTATGCTTGGGATTCTTTCTCTCCCTCTCTCTCTGCCCCTCCTCCATTCACTATCTCTCAAAATAAATAAGTAAACATTTTAAAAAATCTTTTTAACTGTCTCACCAGCCTCCTCTAACCCAATCTTTACTTAACCGACCACTCCAAAGAGCCAACACTCCTCATTCCCCCTACATACTGAGTGATGCTCCCTGAAGCCCTGGAAGGCTGCCCTCCAGGCTACCTGTGCAACTTTGTTCCCACCAGCTGAGTCATGTGCCACCCAAAGCCAAATGTGTTTGTTCCCAGACCTGTTTATGCCAGCTCTACTTGTTATTGTTAATTGTATAATTGAATTAAATATTATGTAAATCCCAGAAATTTGAGAGCAAAAAGAAAGAGTGGTAGTAACTATGGAAACCAAGTTAAATGCTTTAGAAAGATCTGGTAAAAGCAAGCACCTAAAAATATTTCTGTCAAATTAACAATGAGTAAAGGATTGGAGGAAATCTTAAAATTTCAGAATTCTTGACTCAGACTGCTTCACAAGTCTGCATACACTCCCTAATAAAGAGGTTGAAATGGTAAAGTATGGAAGAGGCAGTATGGGTGCAGCTCACACGAGAAAGTCCATAGGGTACTCCGGTGAGCAGATAGAGACTCACAGAGAACAGCACAGTCTTAAGACTGGTGAGTGTGCACAGAGATTTCTTAATCATCTTTCTGCCTATCTGTTTTAACTGACTCTTCATATTTAAAGACCCCAATAATAAAACATTAAAAAAAAAACTTCAACTTTTATTCCAAAAATACAGTGTCAGAAATAAGGGGGAAGACTTTTCTTTTTAATGTTTTATTATCTGAAGAGAGAGAGAGGGAGAGAGAGAGAGAAGAGAGATTTTAGCTCAATGGTTTGTAAATATATAAAGGAATAGCAGGCAAATTGAAAAGAACTTGAATGAAACTCAAACACAAAACTACAAATTAAAAGAAAGCATAGGATACAAAGAAGGACAAGAGAAAGGCATGGAACTAAAACCATATTGGACAGAGAAAAGGCTAACACAAGACTCTGAAAAACCAGAATTGGTGAAATGAAAAACAAACATGCGAAAATTAAGCAGAAGTTAAAACTTGGCTGTTGAAAAACTACCTCCTCAGGTAAGAAACTGCTCATATGGTGATTTTTAGGTTTTTATTTTATCCATAATTTTAGGAAAAGTAATATATACACATGGTACAATATTCAAAAACAATTAAGGAGTAAATAGTGAAAAGCCAGTCTCCCTCACATGCTTTTTCTTCAGGCCCATTCATCTCCAGAGGCAACTACTGTTACCAGCTTCTGTTTCTTTCAAGCATGGATATATTCAAATAATAATATAATCTTAAGCATAAAACTTGGGATAGACAGATACAGGTATTGCTAATAAATCTATGTATAAGTCCCCCAGAAAGTCTCAGTCCACTGTTGCAGAATTACCTCACAATTCCACAGGTACCATTTTCGGGAAATGAATTCCATCCAAAGTCATATATTCACAGCATAAAAATAGGGATGGTGCTACTTCTCAAAGAGCAAGTCAAATCAGAGGTCTCTAAGAGTATTTACATTAAATACAAAGCTGGCTAGATGACAAGTCTGATCTGTCAGGGCAATTCACCTCTTCCTGTTGTCAAGCCCTTTTTAAAAACTGGCATACCACATATGCAATGTGGTAATCGGTGTGGGAATTCAAAAGGAAAAAGAAAGTGGGAACAGTAAAGGAGAGGAAACTCCTATGAGTCTCATACATCAGGCTTTTCTTGCTCAAGTCCAGACTTTGCATCACCAGTCTCTGGAAGGCTTTGGAACCCGATTAGTTGTTCAGAATACACTCTTCTCTCAGGCAAAGTCACCTTATTGTAACTCATAAGATCTATGTGGGGGTAAGGGGGGAGGTTGGGTGTGTATGTATATAAACACATACACTTACAGAATGCCAAATTATTCATTTACAGGGAGAACTCTGTCAAGGAGCCTTGAACACTCAACATGGAGGCAAGTGCATTTTTGTGTGTGTGGCCATGTACATGAAAATCAAATAACAGGGCTACAGAAAAACTGCCATTTTCGCCTATCCAAATCCATTCCTCTTTATTCTGATTACAGAATTTTACTTCTGAGAACCATTCATTCGCCCATTAACAGAACTTACAGTTTAGATGGTTGGGTGGGTACATGTCCCAGGACTGGTCAGTCCCAGAGCTGAAGCTGCCCCAGTAGTTGGTGGAATTGTTACACTGTGAGCAGGGAGATGCAGCATCCCCCTCAAAATGAGAGAGCTTTGACTGAAAATGAAGCCAAGAGATGGAGAGAGATGTTTCTTGACAATACCATTGAACACTGAAGTCAAGCCATGCCTGAGACCAGGATACCCAAGGAATTTTTCGTTTATGAGAGACAATAAACTCCTTTCTTAACTCACTTTGAGTTGGGATTCTATCTCTTGCAAACAAAAAGAAGTCTTGGTTCATATATAATTGCTTTCACAGAGAAAATGGAATTGTACTAAGGAAGGTTTGTAATATGAGAAAATGGAATTGTACTAAGGAAGGTTTGTAATATGATCTGAATGTCTAATCAACATTAAAGTAGCTTAATGCATTAGCATCCACACATCCAGGGCAATCCAACACTCATCCTTGGGCATCCTTCTGTCCTTCAACACCTGACCAGAGCCACATTGTTTCTTAAAACATGCTCATATGTTCAATCTGCCTGGCAAGCCTGGAGTCATTCTGTCTCTGCTCCATTTAACCAGCTCTCAGAGGGCAATCACACATCCCTTGTTCCCAAGTTCTTATGACGATGCATCACTGGATCCCAAGTACTGAGAGTAATTGAAAATCACTTAATAGATTATTAAATTCTATGGCACCCAAGAGAACTCATAACTCATTCAAATTAAATGCTATGAATTTCTTCCAGTGAATTCTAGCATCAAAAGATCATTTACTGTAGCAAAATGACATACTCAACAGTTTCCAACTGAGAGAATAGTCAATGATATTTTCCATCAAGGTGAACACATAGCTCTGATACTTTGATTAAGGTCGGTTCTTTAAACCCACATTATTTTGATTACAAGGGGTTGTGTACGCTCACTCCAATTCATAGGACAAAACAAAAGTATACATCTTTGTAAGCTAAGCTCCCACTGGAGCTGCCTGTTAGGCAAATAATGGCTGCAGTGTACTACTTTTCTTCCTCTTTTCAGGTACATATCCTGTGTGTGGTTACATTCTTTGAGTGCCTCACCGAGTACCACTTCCCAGCTCCTTGTCCCAATTAACCCATGCCATGGAGAGAAGCAGTTTCTCTCTCCTCAAGCTGTTGTCATCATTTGTTTCTGTGTCTTCCCCACTAGACTCAGCTCTCTGGAGGACTTGATCACTAGTCTAGCACAGTGTCTGGCAGACATACGCTAAATGTTAGTTGTGTGGATTTAATTAACTACACTTGTCAACAATTTACCAGAATATCTGGTTTATGACCTTTTTGTCACTGTTCAGTTTCGAGCATCAAGGAAAGTACTGAAGGGAGTCTTAGAAACTTGGTGTCTGCCCTGCCTTTAAGAACAGGAGTCCAGTGGGGCGCCTGGGTGGCTTAGTCGGTTAAGCGTCCGACTTTCGCTTAGGTCATGATCTCGCGGTTCGTGGGTTCGAGCCCCGCGTCGGGCTCTGTGCTGACTGCCAGCTCAGAGCCTGGAGCCTGTTTCAGTCTGTGACTCCCTCTCTCTCTGACCCTCCCCTGCTCACGCTGTCTCTCTCTCTCTCTCCTAGAAATAAATAAAAATATTTAAAAAATTAAAAAAAAAAAAAAAAAAGAACAAGAGTCCAGAAACAGTTTCTTTTGGACAAGTTTTCAACCTTTGTAAAATATATCCTGCAACCCCGGCCACAGCTCTCTGGTAGAGGGGTTGATGCCTGACCTAAACGTGTCCGACTGAGACTAGACATGAGGAAGACCACTGGCCTTCAAGGTGGCCAGGTGTGAGAGCTGAACCCCAGGAGGGACAAAGTGTACTGAACAGTAATGAAGCAACTAGGGAAAATCCTTTCTCAGAGTCTGTGAATGCAACTCCGACAGAGAAAGCTGTCAGAGAACAGCACAGAAAAAAATCAAGAGAAAGTAAAAGCTGAAACTCTGAAGCAGGAGAAGCCAAGAATGATCCAAATCTTGAGGCCTGTAGGGGGAAGGGAGTATATAAGACTACAGAGAAGACACAACAAGAAGCTGAGACAAGTATTAGGAAAGTACTCCAGCCTCTGTAATGTGCTCTAAAATTTCCTTTACAATACAGCATGAGGCCAGTGGATCAAAAGGTCACATTAAGAGACAGCTACTCTAAGTTTTTCAGTTATCTTTACCTCTACTAAAGAATTGAGGTTGTCAATTACCAAAACGGACATTAGAAGTAGGCTTTTTATTGTTGAAATTGGAGATATTCAAGACTTGTGAGTTGGCGGAGTGCCTCGGTGGCTCAGTCAGTTAAGCGTCTGGCTCTTGATTTTGGCTCAGATCATGATCTCATGATTCATGAGTTCGAACCCCGTGTCGGACTCTGTGTTTACAGCACAAAGCCTGCTTGAGATTCTCTCTCCCTCTCTCTCTGCCCCTTCCCAACTCACATGCACATGGGCATGCCCTCTCTCTTTCTCAAAATAAGTAAACTTAAAAAAAAGATTTGTGAGTTGGCTAGAAAAACTTCATGGGTACCCCACCATCTCATGAAGGCATATAATCTCACCAGGCTGTTCCCAGGCCCCAGGCTGGATTCTGCACTCGGGAATAGTTCACTAGGATGATCTTGGTTGTCCAACGCCAACTCTAAGTTTATTTGAATCCTGCCTCTACAACACTGTCATATTTACCACAAATGAATCTCTTAAGCAAAGCAAGGAACATCCAAAGGGCAAAAATATAGACTTTATTAAACTTATAAAATAAATTCTGGCATATTGGTATGCCTTCTTACAAATGCATATTTGGCTTTTGTATCTAGGGGTGGGGGAGATGGTGGGAGACCTGGAGCCCTTACCTTCCTCTAACTACTGGGGTATGTTCACTGGGGCTTTAGATTCGGGTGCTATTACACAAAAACCAAAAAGTAAGTGGCTTGAACAAAAGCCATATTTACATCTTGAAATTTAACCATTCAGACATAGCCAATCCACACTAGAAAACTTTCCACTTCCAGTTCCAGACAGCTATTTCAAGTCTCACCATCCCCCGGTCAGTAGGAAGGCAGAAAGAGGAATGGAAGGCACACTCTTTCTCCATTGGCTAGATTTTACCACATGATCATGCCTAGCTTCAAGGGCAGCAAGGAAATTAATCTCTTTACTAACAACCAAAAGAAAACCAAGTGAAATTATACGCTCATACATCATTTGGGGGCCTTCTTCCCTGTGCAGCTCCCATCACCTGAGGAAACTTTTTTTTTTATTTTTTTTTTAACGTTTTATTTATTTCTGAGAAAGAGACAGGCAGCGTGAGCAGGGGAGGGTTAGAGAGAGAGGGAGACACAGAATCGGAAGCAGGCTCCAGGCTCTGAGCTAGCTGTCAGCACAGAGCCTGACGCGGGGCTCGAACCCATGAACCGTGAGATCATAACTTGAGCCGAAGTCAGCCGCTTAACCTACTGAGCCACCCAGGCGCCCCCGTCACCTGAGGAAACTTGAGTGAAATCTGTTCTTCACAGTACAGAGGAGTTTCGTATAAGCATGAAACTCACTGCTTAAGTAACACCAATAAGAAATCCACTATGAAGTCACTACATAAAACAGACAAATGTTTACAAAAAGAGAAAAGACAAAAAATAGTAAAAGCCCTGAAAGATAGTTAGGTAACTATTATATGAAGGAAATAGATCTGGCTGATCTGAGAATAAACCACACCCCTACTCCTAACCTTCTTCAATCACCTTAGAGACTCCTGAATCACATGGGAAAAGTAGCTCTCCTGTTCCACATTGAAAAACCCACACATGTCATTGTAATAAGTAAAGGCACTGATTAAAAGATAAAATTGTCATCAGCCTTCCAAACTACACTACTTGGTTAGAGCCGCCATAACAAATACCACAAACTGAGCGGCTTAAACAACAACTTTATTGTCTCACAGTGATGGAAGCGAGTACACGGTCCAGATGTCAGAAGGGCTGGTTCCTTGTGAGGGCTGTGAGGAAAGGATCTAGGCTTCTCACCTTGGCTTGTAGATGACCGTATTCTTATGTCTCTTCCCAATGTCTTCCCTTTCCATGTGGCTGAGAATTGAAACTTCACCTTTTTTAGAAGGACATCAGTTATACTGTATGAGGGTACCCCTCAATCACCTCATTTCAACATGATGACCTTTGTAGGACCACATCTCAAAATAAGTTCACCTTCTGAGGTACTTGTGGTTAGACTTCAACATATGGATTTACTGGAGGGCCATGGGGAGAAATTGGGGCACACAAATCAACCCCTAACATAAATTTAGAGATTTGTAAGTCTGAAATAAAAGATTGGATATTTACTACAGTAGTCTTTACATCCTCTTTAAAGCCATTCTTTTGTGTTTTTGTTTTGTTTTGTTTTGTTTCTAGGAGAGAGAGAGAGAGAGACAGCGTGAGCAGGGGAGGGTCAGAGAGAGAAGGAATCACAGACTCTGAAACAGGCTCCAAGCTCTGAGCTGGCAGTCAGCACAGAGCCCGACGCGGGGCTAGAACCCACGAACCGCGAGATCATGACCTAAGCCAAAGTCGGACGCTTAACCGACTAAGCCACCCACGCGCCCCTCTTTAAAGCCATTCTATTGGAAAATATAACAGATAACAGAAAATGCATTAAGATATAAATATACAGAGTAACAGACAATTATGAAATGAGCACTTATGAAACTACCAATTGGGTCAAAAGAATTGAGCAATTGTCAATAACCAGGAACCCCTGTAGGCCTTTTCCTGACCACAAATCCCTCCTTCTTCCAGAAGGTATAGGATCATTACTTTTAGGAAAATCACTTCCTTCCTTTCCTACATAGTTTTACCATTTCTGAATACATCCCAAAACAACATAGTTTGGTTTTACCTGTTTTTGAACTGCGTGTAAGATTATATTGTCATATATCATTTGGGTTCTTCTACCCCTCAATATAATTTTAAGACTTATCCATATATTTACATTTTTAATGGTTCCAAAGAATATGCCATTAATCTATATCCAATTTTGTTGGTCAAAACTATATTTTCTCTGATATTTAACATTCCCACTCCATTTTAACATTCCCACATCTTTGAACATCTATATCAAAGTCATATCTGTATCTACAAACTACCCTGACTAAAACTTATAGTTTTTTCTTACCAAAAAAAAAGTCTTTTGTGCTTAAAACTTCTACCTATGAAGACAGATTATAACACAAACAATTTCTTCAGTGTTACCTCTGCAAACATTTTCCCAGAAAAACTGAACAAGGAACATATTCATTGCAAAGTATATTTACTAATCGACTTGACATGTTTTAGGCAATGCTGTAATATTCTAGGTTGTAGTGCCCCACAAACCATTTCTCACAAGATGTGAACCAACAGGAAAAAATGAGAAAGGGGATGGTTCAATGGTTTGAGGGAACAGTCATTCATCAGGGTCTGGTTGACAGATTTCATTGATGAGCAGAGGATCTCAAAGGAAAAACAACACTGTAACCCGCTGGGCTGTGCTAACAATACAGACTTGCTCAATTCTTGGGTTTTCAAAGATCAGAGACTTGCTCCTTAGTCAATTCTATCTGAGATTTACTTAACTTAATGGTCTCAGTACTCTGACCTTGCCTACCTGCTTAAACTTTCTGACCTGTATTTCAGTCTGCAATCTCAGGCTGGTATCAGACACTAGTCTGGTTAACTCATCCACTTGTTAATGCCGTTGCCCCAGCAGAGGTAGACCCACCTTCCATCCTTCACTAGTTACTAGAACTTAGAACCTAAATCCTGCTTTGTTTTGTTTTGTTTTGTTTTATTTATTTCTGAGAGTGAGAGGGACAGCGTGAACAGGGGAGGGTCAGAGAGAGACAGAGACACAGAATCTTAAATGGGCTCCAGACTCTGAGCTAGCAGTCAGCACAGAGCCTGACACGGGGCTCGAACCCACAAACCGTGAGATCATGACCTGAGCCAAAGTCGGATGCTCAACCGACTGAGCCACCCAGGCACCCCCCTAAATCCTGCTTTTAACTCTCCATTCAGATTTCATTCCTGGTCCTGATCATCAGTTTTATTTTCCAATCCCAACTTAAATTCCAGTTCTAACAGCGATGTGACTCCCCTACAAAATGAATCACAATTGAGAAGCTGGGTTTTTTTTTGTCACCCTAGATGTATCTCTGTGGAGTAGAACTGAGCTAAATAAAAAAGGAAATTAAGAAATTACAACAGATATGAAATTTCACAAAATTAATAAATTAGCTTCTCCCTTCAAATTATTAATTTTTAGTCTCTATAAAATTAGTAGGAATAAAGGGAAAGTCATTCTTATTTCTAACCCTCAAGGATAATCACTGTTAACATTTTGGCACATATCCTTCCAGTCTATTCTTTTCTATTCACAAATAGAAAAATAGATTACAGGTAAATAGATTCAAAAGTGAGATCATGTTATAACTGATGTTATTTCGTGACTAATTTTATTGCCTTAAAAAATATATTACAGGGGCACCTGGGTGGCTTAGTCAGTTAAGCGTCCGACTTTCGCTTAGGTCATGATCTCACGGTTCGTGGGTTCGAGCCCCGCGTCGGGCTCTGTGCTGTCAGCCCAGAGCCTGGAGCCTGTTTCAGTCTGTGACTCCCTCTCTCTCTGACCCTCCCCTGCTCATGCTGTCTCTCTCTCTCTCTCTCTCTCCTAGAAATAAATAAAACATTAAAAAAATGTAAAATATATATATATTACAAAGATCATGTTCTGGTAACATTTTTTTCTTTACATTATCACCTTTAATGGCAAAATAGAATTCCATGGTAAGAATGTGCCATAATTTATTAGGCCTCTATTTAAATAATCTTTTATGTAAAAGTATATGTTTGATGAATGAGAACATTCCATTTTGATCTTCTGCCTTGGTAATCTGTTATAGTTTAAGACCAAATACAATCAACTACAAGATGCTAAAGGAACCTTAGTTATATCCCAAAAGATTAATAACTGAAAAGAAATTCTAATGAGATCAATAAAGATTTTTAAGTCTTTCATGCCTTATTGCTAGCATGTAAGCAAGACAGTACTAAACAAACATTCAACCTTCTGATTAGGATAAAATCTAAAAATGTGTCTTTTTGTCCAGTATTTTTACTACCATTGTCTCCACAGTAGGAAATTCAGTGAAACCCAAATGTTCCTCCCATCTCCATCACAACAGACCAGGTAAACAGCTTGATCTGCTTAATATGTTAAGAAAGTGGCAGAGAGGGTGTTTGTTATATGGAAACCAACTTGACAATAAACTATAAAAGAAAAAAAAAGAAAACAAATAAATAAATAAAAAGGATTTGGAAAAAAAAAAGAAAGAGGAAGAGAAATGCAGTACCTCGGGGAAAAAATAAAATAAAAGTTTCACAATGAAAACAACTACAAATCACACCCACCTCATTTTATTAGGAAGAAGCACACTAACTCTTACAGCTCAGGATAGGGGCAGGGCTTCCAGAAAAACAGTACTTTCAAACAGTACTTAGAAAAGCAGTACTTAGATACTATTTTTCACAAGCATTTGTAGGACACCTTAAAAGAACAAAAAATTTCAAGCTACACAAAGTGACAGACTATGGAAATCATAACTATTATGAATCACTCCACTCTAGGTAGTGGAAAGGCTAATATTTGTAGACACCACCAAGCAGAAGTTGGCTTCTGTTTACCACTAAACTCTATTCCAAATGATAATTCAGAACAAATGCTTGAATTTCTTATTTATTTTTTTTTTTTTACGAATAGTGTATTGTCAAGTTGGTTTCCATATAACACCCAGTGCTCATCCACACAAGTGCCCTCCTCCATGCCCATTTCCCCCCTCCCCCACACATCCATCTGTCCTCAGTTTGTTCTCAGCATTCAAGAGTCTCTCATGGTTTGCCTCTTTCCCTCTCCCCCACTATTTCACCCCTCTTCTTCTCCCCCACGGTCCTCTGTTAAGTTCCTCCTAATCCTCCTATACGTGCAAACATATGGTATCTGTCCTTCTCTGCCTGACTTATTTCGCTCAGCATAACACCCTCAAGGTCCATCCATGTTGCTACACATGGCCAGATTTCATTGTTTCTCATTGCCATGTAGTATTCCATGGTATAGATAAACCACATCTTCTTGATCCATTCATCCATTGATGGACACTTAGGCTCTTTCCATGTTTTGGCTATTGTTGAGAATGCTGCTATGAACATTGGGGTACATGTGCTCCTATGCATCAGCATTCCTATATCCCTTGGGTAAATTCCTAGCAGTGCTATTGCTGGGTCATAAGGGAGTTCTAGTGTTAATTTTTTGAGGAACCTCCACACTGTTTTCCAGAGGGGCTGTACCAGTTGACATTCCCAACAACAGTGTAGGAGGGTACCCGTTTCTCCACATCCTCGCCAGCATCTAGAGTCCTCTGATTTGCTCATTTTAGCCACTCTGACTGGTGTGAGGTGGTTAAAAATGCTTGAATTTCATATGCTTCTTTACATACATGTAATTTTTCCCCAAATGATATAAAGATATATATTGCCACTATACTATACAGTTCCAAGACATCTGAATATAGTGTCTGATAATTTTGTTTAAATGGTAAACATGATTGTAAATTTCTTTTAAACTCAGATGTATAATACTAACTCCCTGATTTGTGATAGAATCAACATGAATTGAAAATTACAGTAAATGGTGAGAAAATGTTATTCTATTTAATCATATATTCTTTTCATAAACCTTTACAGTCTTACTTCAGGATCCAAATCTTGCCGGAAACTCTCTTTTCTAAGGTCATCAGTGACTTCCTTTCTGCCATATGCAATACTTCTCATTCTTGAATTTTCTTTTCCTAGCATTTCTTACTGCTGAATATTGCTCTTTCTTAACATCCTCTACTCTCCAGCTTTTCTAACAATAAACCATGCTAAATCTCTTCTCTCCCTCTCTTCCCAATAGCCATCAATTCAAATATTACCTAGAACTTACTAGGATATGGGCACAGCACTATGTCCTGTAGATAAAGAAGGATCAAAATGTGCCTGGTCCTTGAGGAGAGAGATGCAGGAAACTAATATTTCAGCCCAAAATGATCAGAATTATAAGGTATGACCAAGTTGGTGTGAGACTATCAGTGAGAGATATTTTAAGTTGTAAATCAGTATTAAGGATTTGTGGTCAAAGCAGGTTTCCTGGATGATGTGATTATGACCAACCAGGTTTGTGACAGACACATTCATAGTCCCCCAAAATAGTCATCAAGCCTCAGCTGCCCGGAAATCCTTCTAGACTTTCCCTAGGGCAGCTCTCTGGTCCACTTGCATGACAACTAATTCTGACTTTCTCCACCCTCCTCAAAATTTCCAGACAGCCTCTGTTAGCCTCATTCAAAGAAGATGACCCTATCTTCGAATTCAGAGAAAACAGAAATACAGTCCATCAGGAGAAAAATCTTACTATTACAAGATGAAGCACTGAGTACAGAGGATGGCACAAAGAAGTTATCTTAGAGTTCCTTAAATCCCAGCTCCTAACACAATCACTTTGGGAGGCTCAGGAAGTCCTTCCTCTCCTGTTTCCCTATGGTTCCTTAACATGTCTTCACATGTCAGCCAGAGCCCCAGGCTTGCTCTCAACCTCTGATACTGGCCCAGTCTCCTACCATTTGGTTCCATTGGATTGTCCTTCGGTGGAACAAGGTAGAGTCCAGAATGGCAGTGAAGGTGAAAATCCTTCCTCTTCAGAGAATCTAGAGAAACAAACTTCCAGATCCAGTCTGAGAATGAAGTCTCTAGGGCCCCTTCAACATAAATCTAGATCCAAAAACACCTCCAAATCTCCAGTCCACCTTACCACACCTGTTCCCAATAACCTAACCTGGCCAAGGCCATAGAAGAAAAATGGCTGTCTCCAGACCCCAGAAAGACTGGGTATGGCGGGCCCAAAGGGAAGAAAATCCAATCCTTTCTCACAAGCCATTATGTTTTACTCAAGCTGTTTTCTAGGAGCCAGATTTAGATACACTGGAAGCTAACAATTGTTTTTGCAAGTTGCTAGAAAATATATTTCACAGGCAAACAACAGTTCTCCAGAAATATCATTTTGTTGAAATTCTGCTACAGTATGGATTACATGCAGTAATTCTATACCTGCAAGAGGTTCTAGAGTCCAGTGAATCAAAGTTGTGGGTTAGCCAACAAAAGTCAAGAACTTAAATGTATAACTCCCCTATAACCAGAAGGTATTTAGACTCTTTCAAGTTCATTCATTTCTTCAGCAAATATATATAAATCATGTACCACAGGCCAATACAGCACTAGGCTGTGAGTACACAGTAGAGAATAAAACAAATATGCCCACTGCTTAAAGGCTATTGAGGAGACAGACAAAAAAACAAGTAAACAAGTAAATAGAGCATTACAAATGGTAATAGGTGTTTGCATTACATCCTGCAACAAAATTATACTCCCAGGCACTACCCAATTGCTATCAGTCCCCTTAGCAGAATGAAGCGGTGACCAAGAAAACATGGTAGAAAATTGCACCAAATTGTTGGTCTAGGGGACGTATCATTTAAACTCTGATTTGCAAAACAACTGTCTGGAGAAGCCTTCAGGCTGATGACTCATTAGACAAACAGAGACTCTTAGAGAGCTTTATATTTAATCAAATTGATGCCCCACAGACTGTATGAGTTTCTTACCAAAGACACTATTAACTTGAGCAATCAACAATATTCGACCCACACAAGGCTCAAAACACATTTATATGCTAGTGTCATTTCCCCATAACCAATCAAATCTCTTCAGTCAGTAACCTCAGTATCTCACTCTCACTCAAATGACCCAGCCCCAAGTGCCAGAGAAGACAAGAAGCTGTTCACCTGGAAGGTTATCTCCCAGACATCTCAGATGTGAGTGGAGAGATTTTTTTATAAGATTTCTGAATTACAATGACAGAAAATAAGCAACTCCTGATTTACACTCTTTGGCTCATTGACTTCTCTGTGACATTTTCAAGGTCTGGAAATTTGACAGAAACATCTAGCTGACCCTCAGTTGAAGCCCTGAGACCTAAATTGAAGAAGAGAAGTAGGTGGTCATATAGGAGAATTTCATCCCTACCAAAAAATATCTGCACTTCCCCCACCTCTTCCCTGCCCAAATCTGGGCTTTGCACAAAAGGAAAGCAAACTACTGCTGCTTTATAAAGCAACAGGGAGCTGCCCCCATATGCCAATACTTCTTTTCTTGTACCAAATTCACTTTAATTCACAGCAACTACACTTCCCAGCATGCAGTGCACAAATAAGTCAATCGCTGACATTTAGCCTAGGAGAACAATAAGCAGTTACCTCTGTGGTGTGCAAAACTGCTGGCTTGGAAATTACCTGTAAGTTTCTCAGATCATCCAGGAATAAATTCACACTGTTACAGAAAGATAAGAAGAGGACATCAGAAAATCTCTGCTTTAGACAACAGATCCATAAACAACAGAGACAACAGGAACACAGTGCACCGCACTTAGCCCTCTAGCTTAAAAGGCCAAAGGAGGATTACAAAAACCTATAATGGAAACCCAGAATAAGAACACGAAGAATAAGGAAAAACATGGCCTACATCAAGAATGAACAGATTTGGGGCACCTGGGTGGCTCAGTCAGTTAAGTGTCCGACTTCAGCCCAGGTCATGATCTCATAGTTTCGTGGGTTCGAGCCCCGCATCGGGCTCTGTGCTGACAGCTAGCTCAGAGCCTAGAGCCTGCTTCTGCTTCAGATTTTGTATCTCCCTCTCTCTCTCTCTCTGACCCTCTCCTGCTCATGCTGTCTCTCTCTCGCGCTCAGAAATAAATAAAAAACATTAAAATTCATTAAAAAAAAGAATGAAGAGATTTCCCTTCATGTAGGATTAAGTAAAGAAAAAAATATCAGTATGGGTCCTATCAAAACATCTTACTGCAGGGGCGCCTGGGTGGCTCACTTAGTTAAGCATTCGACTCTTGATTTCGGCTCAGGCCATGATCTCATGGTCCATGTGTTCGAGCCTCCCAACTGACAGCATGGAACCTACCTGGGATTCTCATTCTCTCTCGCTCATTCTCGCTCTTCTGCTTGTGTACGCGTGCATATACCCTGTCTCTCTCAAAATAATTTTACTTAAAACAAAAATCTTACTTCATAAAAGACATATATGAAATTTTATTAGATGATAAGAGTACACTTCAGATCAATGGAAAAAGGAAGTCCTCAATAATAAAATAATAAAAAAAGCACATTTCCTAGCCTTCTTCATGAAAAATAATTCCATGCATTGCAACCACTCAAACATGATTAATTCACCAAAGCCCTTTTCACAAGTTAATGTTACTGCTTTATGCACATCCTCTCTTTTTCCTGACTCTGACTACACATTGGCATATCCTCTGTGTAAAATGGAATACTCTAGTTTTCTGGACATGTAATCCCTCCTGGCTGTGATCCAGCTGATGAATCTGCCAGGCTGAAAACATTGCACCTCTGAAGGCCAAGGACTGCCATAGTGATGATAACAAAAAATGATACCTGGCTAAGAATCACTTGGAAATATATTTGATGGACAAAACTAACAGAAGCTACTTAAATCCCTACTTAATTTAGTTGGGGCAGGCACTGAGGGGGAAAAAATGGTAAGAAATTATCAATATACAAAATGAATATCGTAATGTGTGCTTAATATTCAATAGGTACCTACTCTATACCAGGCACAGTATTAGGCTATTAATATATTATCTCATTAGAGTCTCACAACAACCCTGGAAGAAATGAATTAACCTTATTTTTATAATTATGTAACTCAAAAATCAGAGGTTAAATAACTGCTACTAAGTCAAAAACTAAAAAGCAGAAGAGATGGAATTCAAACCCACATCCCTCTAGTTCCAAATGCAATACTCTTCTTCAGCCACCATACTGCCGCCCTCAGTCAGCTCCTCACACCTGGGTCCCGGTGGACCTCCCACCTGACTGAGTAGGTAGGGTGCACCTGCAGTCTGGCACTGGCTTAAGGCATTGGCTTCAACAGCACATTTATTAGCCTATTGGATGCACATCTGACCCACCTACCCCTCAGAAATATTTATAGTTTTGAGGGAGATTCATGAGGTGAGGTAGCTCGGTTTCTTCATCATCACCCCCATCACCTCTAGATATAAGTGAAACATCTAAAAAGGTGGGAAAACCTGACTTATATCAAGCTGCCAGAAACATTAAAAGGCCCATGCTGGGCCAATGTGAATGATTGACACCTAACGTTCAGCTGAGTACTACACACAGGATAATGCAGTAAATCAGAACCTGTGCCCGACCCCTCGGATGGCATGGAACAAACAGGCTATCCAGCAAACAACAGAGGCAGCCTAAAGCCTTTCTTTGTAAGTTGTCCTTACCATTTGAAGCAGGACTTCAAAATTTGAACCACATGGTATCATCAAAGTACAAAGAATATATCAGGCAAGGAACAGGAGGGGAGTATTTGTGCACTCCAGCCTGTGCTAACAAAATAACTTAAAAATGACTTTTTAAAAATAATATTCTTGGCATTTTGGAAACATCTCTTTAAGTCTTCTTGGAAGGAGCAATCGGGGAAGGTTAGTATCTGACTACTGTATTGAGCCAAGAGTTTACAACATATATGTGAAATGCTTTCACTCTAAAAGAATTTTCCTAAATATGCTACTTAGTATCTGCAGGTACTCCACAAAATGAGCCTTTATCACCCAACCAGTTATGTGCAGAGAGGGACAGGCTCACAAAAATGATTTCCAGTGCTTCCCAAACCTAATTTGTATGTGAACCACCTGGAGAGAGTGTTGAAATGTAGATTCTGATTCAATAGGCTAGAACACAGCCAAATAGTCTGCATTTCTAACAAGCACCCAAGTGACTTTGATGTGTGGAGAACAGCCAGGACAGCCCTTAGCAGCCCTCAGCCTCCGTTTCTTCACTAACATGCCTGTGCTCCTCACACTGGCCCCAGCAAACTAAGCTTTACACAAATTATGTGTGGGGCATTCATAGTTTTGATCATCTAAAAAATATACATTATACTAGTTCAATGACAAAAGACTTCTCATTTGCAGAAACAATTGACCGGCATTTCCAGAAAATAGGTTTTCTTTAAGACAGTTTTTCTTAAAACAGAGTTTGCAGACATTTTCTTGGTGGTGCTCAGGAATAATCTTCCATAAGAGAGAGCCATACAATGATTTCTCGGTCAGTTGTACCTTATTCAGCAGCACAACCAACATCCAGCTACAGGAGAAGGATTGCCCTCAGAATGGAGCCGAGGTGAGAAGGAAGGAGAAATTCTGAAAATCACAGAGCTTGATTTCATGGCCTCCAAGCCTCTGAAATGGATTACTGAATAAGTGATCTGTGAGAACTTAAGGCAGATAAAAAAACTGGCATTCACTGGAAAACAGCATGGTTTCCCTGAGAATTAAGTTATGCCAAATCCTTTACTTCCTTTCTGATAGGCTTGTAAGAACAGAGGACTATGTGCTTCAGACAGCATATCTAGATTTCAACAATGCAGGAGTCTCTTAAAACAGTCTTGTGGCCAAGACAAGAGAAATGTAGCCCAAATAATAATGCGTTGAACAGATTCATAGGTGGTTAAACAGAATACCCAAGACAGCAGGTGGATGAAATAATGTCAGTCTGAAAACAGACCCCTATCCCACCCCTCCCTTCCTCCCACCACCCCACCCTCTCTCCACCAAACCCTCTCAACCTCCAGCCAATCAGAGACAACACAAGTCATATGTTCTGAAATAAATCCTTACACGTACTCATATAAGAACTCTACAAAAGAGGGATTCAATTTCAGTATACGTTACAGCAACTTCTCTTGATAAGGCCCTGGTCATTAAAATTTAATGACTTGTCCCTGTATAAGTTATTTAAACTGCTTTGAATGGCAATTTCTGCGGTTAATGCTTAAAAAGAGGTTCATAATAGAAGAGGTAAAGGGATGACAGAGAAGCAGTAGGAGTTTTTCCAATTAAAATTTGGAAAAGATAATGGAAAATGAGCTTCAGTATACACTGTATTTACAAAGTGTATGGGAGGGAGGGAGGGAGGGACAGAGCATAGGCGTATGTGAGGAGGGCTGTCCCAAAGCCTTTTTTAATGGGGCGCCTGGGTGGCTTAGTCGGTTAAGCGTCCGACTTTCGCTTGGGTCATGATCTCACGGATCGTGAGTTCGAGCCCTGCATCGGGCTCTGTGCTGACTGCCAGTTCAGAGCCTGGAGCCTGTTTCAGTCTGTGACTCCCTCTCTCTCTGACCCTCCCCTGCTCACACTGTCTCTCTTTCTCTCTCCTAAAAATAAATAAAACATTTAAAAAAAAAAAAACAAAACAAAAGCCTTTTTTAACGACCTTAAGCCTCCACATTATTCTGCCTCCCTGGGATCAGAAAGGGTCCCAGGAAACAGCACGCAGGAGTTTTTACTTTGAATCATAAATCAGAAGAGGATCAGCTTTGAGAAACCAAAAACTGGCCTCTTGGTAATCTTCAATAAGCCAGTTATGCACATATCACTGATACTACAAGCAAAAGAGAACATTCCATCAAAGGAAATTAATTTGTATAAATGTCTAATATAACTTTATTTTATTATAAAATACATATTATTACTTTACTTGAGTCAAGAAAATATGTATTCTGAAAAGCAGTGAAGTGCCCAAAATGTACAGAAGTAATGTATAAAAAGAACAGAGGAGCTGGGTTGTAATGGCACCAGATTTAGGACAATTTGCACATCTAAAAGTGTAATATTGATAAGTATGACATCTAATTTTAAAAATTCATGAATCCATATTAAGGGGGAGGTGAGGGAATTTCTTCTTGCAAAATGACAGCTATTAGATGGAAAAGGAATGATAAAATTACAAAATAACCCCTTTGCAGTCTCCAGGGTAATTGATTCAGGCAAGAATCATGTATAAATACTAAAAGTTTTGGGAAAAGATTACTAGAAAACAGGATATTCACATAGTCTCAAGCATCATCCCACAGATTACCTACTACTCATAAAAGGACAGTGTACTTATATATGCAAATGTTCTGGTGACTACCACTTAACCAAGTGACCCCATTCCACCGTCACCAACAGCAGGATGATCAGACCTCACGTGCCTCCTGCTGTGATACAGTAAGCGGTATCATGTCCACTGTCTTCTCGCCAAAAATATTAACCTGAATCTAAAAATTGGGAAACAAGTAGACAAATTCAAAATGTGGAACATTCCACAACTGGTTTAACCTCTTCAAAACAATCAGCGTTATAAAATGAAACAAAAGAAGAGACAGGGCAATCAAATACGATACATGAAACTTTACTGCATTTTGGATTTTTAAAAAAAGTTGTGGGGCATCTGCATGGCTCAGTTGGTTGAGTGTCTGACTTGAGCTCAGATCATGATCTCACTCACCAGTTCAAGCCCTGCATCAGACTCTGTGCTGACAGCTCAGAGCCTGGAGCCTGCTTCAGATTCTGTGTCTCCCTCTCTCTCTGCCCCTTCCATGCTCACACTCTGTCTCTCTCCTTCAAAATAAATAAACCTTTAAAAAAAAAAAGTTGTGAGGTGACTGGGTGGCTCAGTCAGTTAAGTATCTGACTCTTATTTCAGCTTAGGTCATGATCTCACAGTTTGAGTTCAAGCCCAGCAACGCTGCAATATCAGTGCAGAGCCTGCTTGGGATTCTTTGTCTCCCTCTCTCTCTGCCCCTCCTCCACTCTATCTCTCTCTCCTTCAAAACTAAAAATGGATAAACTTTTAAAAAGAGTTCTGAAACACTTTCAACATAAAATGTATATGAAAAGATATTACTGAATCATGGTTAATTTTCTTAGGTTTAACCATGATGATAAAAAGAACAACAATAATACTGGGGTGGTTGGAGACTATGTTTATTCTCAGGAAACATGAAAGTATTTAGGGGTGATGTGTAACGGTGTCTGCAACTTATTCTTTAAAAGTTCAGGGGCACCTGGGTGACTCAATAGGTTAAGCATCCAATTCTTGATTTCCACTCAGGTCGTGATCTCACGGTTCATGAGTTGGAGTCCCTCATCATCAGGATTTGTGCTGACAGCACAGAGCCTGCTTGAGAGTCTCTCTTTCTGCTCCTCTCCCATGTTCATGCATGCGTTCTCTCTCTCGAAAATAAATAAACATGTTTTAAACAGAATAAAAGTTCAGAAAATACAGTCATATAGTGAGAGAATCCAATATGACAGGAGGTTAATGATTGATACAGATGAAGAGTATATGTTTTTTTATTTCAAGTTTTTCACAGTAATTTTTCAAAATTAAAGATTGAGAGAAAGAAGCTATAAACTTTTTTTAAATTTAAACACTCATAAATGTTTCTTTTCCCCTCACCCCTACTTTTTCCATAAAAGCTTATTTTCCTCAACCTCATACCTCCTACAACAGAAGCTTCCACTACTAACTTACCCTTGGAATTTGGTAGCAATTACAGTCCTCTCTGAATGATGCATTCAATATTCCAAACCTAGAGAGGTTGTAATAAAAATATATTTACCAATAAAATGGAGCATCAGAAGTCTAATGCACAGGGTAGTCCAAAAGATAGTAAGTGAAAAGCAGAGCGCTCAGTTCTGTTTCTCTGCTTTCCATTTTTTCCGAGGAAACTACTTCAACTATTTCTTTAGACCTAATTAGAGAAACCCTTTGGTGAAATGCAACACTGTCCTCAGTGTAATGCTCCCCACCAAGTGAACAATGAATTCAAACATAAGAGATTACAAAGCTCATAGCCATGTCCCCAGCCCTTTCCCCCCCCACAGTAGACCCTTGAGCTACTTGAGGGTCAGGGGCACCAACCCTCACACAGTTGAAAATCCATGTACAACTTTGTAAGTCAACACTCTTACCAGCCTACTATGGACTGGAAGCCCTACCAATAACAGAAACAGCTGATTAACACATATTTTGTATGCTGTATCATACACTGTACTCTCACAGTGAATAAAGTAAGCTAGGGAAAAAAGAATGTCATCAAGAAAATCATAGGGAAGAGAAAACCTGCCCAAAGTTTTCAATTATATTTACGGGGGAAATCCATGTTATCATTGCACCCAAACAATTCAAACCTGCATTGTTCAAGGGTCAACTGTTCATGAAAAGGTCATCCTAAGCTCACTCACAAAATTAGCCAGCAGCAATACCAGAAATCAAGGGGAAAAAATTACCAAAAACTGCAGGTTAAATCAATGAGAACTCAACCTAAATCGGGGGAATTCGATCTCAAATTGATGATGACAGCAGATGGCACACATATTCCCTTCTGGCATTTGGCCTAAGAAATAGCAAACCAAGGAAGAATTCTTATGCAACAAATGAACATACTTTAGAGATGCTAAGTCAAAAGTTAACCTATTCTTCACTTTTTTATTTCTTATGTCCTTATCACTACAGAGACTAACAGATGAATGCACAAATAGACTGAAAGCTAAGCTCTGTCATATTTAAAACACATTGCCAATGGAAAGACTCTGCTTGAACCAAATTAACGTATGATCTCACAAAACTAAAGAAAACTCCTGAATAACTGCCTAGACTCTTTCTATCTTCATTTTTTAACCCAAAACTGACTTTTGCTATAAATTACTTTCAAAAAAGTTAATGAAGGGGCGCCTGGGTGCCTCAGTCAGTTAAGCATCTAACTGGATTTCAGCTCAGGTCTTGACCTCACAGTTTGTTGAGTTAGACCCCCATGTGGGGCTCTGTGCTGACAGTGCAGAGCCTGGAGCCTGCTTGAGATTCTGCCCCTACCCCACTCACCCCCTGTCTCTCTCTGTCTCTGTCTCTATTTCTGTCTCTCTCTCTCTCTCTGAAAGGATAAAATAAACAAAGGACCCAAAACTGAAAATAAAGTTATCTTTTTTATATTCAAAAATAGTAACAATTGGCTATGGAGATTAAAGATCATTTGTTTAAAGGTTTCTTTCCAGCAACCAATGACACATAATACCTAGTACACTAAAATAATCACAATACTATTATACTAGGAAAAGTAGGGATTACTTTCTGTATTTTCAAAATCAGTTTAAAATAATAGTAAATTTTATCTACTTTGGTATATGCTAAAAATATCAATAATAGGGGCATCTGGGTGGCTCAGTTGGTTAAGTGTCCAATTCTTGATTTTGGCTCAGGTCATGATCTCACAGTTCACGAGTTCAAGCCCTGCATCAGGCTCTGGACCGACAGTGCAGAGCCTGCTTGGGATTCTCTCTCTGCCTCTCTCTCTCTCTCTGCCCCCCCCCCTCCCCAACTAGTGCACTCTTTCTCAATCTCTCTCTCTCATTCTCCCTCCCCCTCTCTTTCAAAGTAGGTAAATAAACTTTAAAAAAAATCAATAATAATGAAGTTTGCATTCAGGTTAGTAAGAGATTTTATAGTTTATTTGCCTCAGCCAAATACCAAGAAAACAGCTTTTAAAGTTACAGAGGCATTTTAGAATTCTCACTTCTGCAGCAAATCCATACACTAAGAACACCTTGCCAGATAAATGAATTGCTTCTAGTGATGACCCATTTTAAAGGAAAAATCTAACTAAAATTTTTTTGCAAGCGAAATTAAATTACTCTAATGGACTACTTACCTCAAAACCTACTTATGTGTTATCCACATTAAAACCATTCTAAGAAAAAGCGTGAAATGTTCCATTAATTATACTTTTTTCAAAAATAAGCTAAAATAAAAAACCTAGACGTTACATTCCTATAAAATCTGGTGTCTCCATGTATTTAGTGCCTTTTACTGCTTTAAATAGTATGGTTCTCTTGAAATAAAAACACTGCTTAAGATTTCTTTAAGTTTTAAAAAACAAAAAAGCAAGTTATTCTTGTTATTAGCATATTCATAGTTAAAATCTAATATTTATTGAGCATATTTTATATACCAGAACTGAATAAATAATCTATGCATATTACCTTACCTAATCTTCTGATAATCCTGAGGTAGGTACTATCATTATCACCATTTTAGAAATGAGGACACTAAATTCAGAAAAGTGAAGTAACTATGGCATATTGCTAGGCATTGTCCAAAACCTAATGTCCCTTTCTTTCCTAGTCAGAGTATTCACCAGGCATATGGCCGGCCACCCAGCAAGAGGATACATCTGCCAGCCTCCATTCAGTTTCCATGTGCTCATAGACTAAGTTGTCATCAAGGTTCCCACTGGTGAACTAAATTCTCACGTTAGTGGTGATGTATGCGCCTGCCATGTTACATGCCCCTCCCCCTTCTCAGGCTGGAACGCAAATGTGGAACCGAGTCAGCTTCAATCATGCAGATGACGACAGCACCCTAAGGGAGGCCAGAGCAGCAACACACAAGAATCGAGCAGTACCCAAAGGGCCCATCCATCCTGGACTACCCACCTACCTGTAAAGTAATAGAAAAAAATACGCAGTACTCTCTGATCTCTGTTCCTGGCACAAAGCTTCTAAAACCCTTGTAATTTCCTAGGAGGTAGAAGTGCCTTTTGTTCTCATCAGGTGACTCTAGGTGGGGTCCTGGATGATGGCAGATTATTGGAAAGAACAAGCCATGGTTAGAAGCCTGGAGTTTCCAGCCCCACCTCCCATTTTCTTGAGAAGAGAGAAGGGCTGAAAATAGAGTTAATGATCTATCATGCCTCAGTGATGAAGCCTCCATATAAATCCCTACAGTACAGGGTTCAGGGAGATTTCAGGTGGATGAGCACATCTGTGGGAGGTAATACACCCCAACTTCACAGAGAAAGAAGTCCTGCACTCAGGACCCTCCCAGACTTCACCTTATGTCTCTCTTCATCTTGCTATTCATCTGTGGCCTTCACTATATCCTTTAACAAACTGATAAACATAAGTGTTTTCCTGAGTTCTATGAGCCGCTCTGCCAAATTAATCTAATCCAAAGGTCATGGGAACCTCCAATTTGTAGCCAAGTTGACCAGAAGTCGTAAGTAACCTGGGGACCTACTACTTGCACTTGGCATGTGAAATGGCAGTGTTGTGGGACTGAGCCCTTAACCTGTGGCATCTGATGCTGTCTCCAGGCACATAGGGTCAGAAGTGAGTTAAATTACAGGACAGCCAGCTGTTGTGTCAGAGAATTGCTTATTAGGAGAAAACCTTCCCACATTTGATAACCAGACGTGTCTGAAGTGTTCTGTGTGAAAGCAAAGGAGACACACAGGAGAGACAGGACTGAAGTTTTTCACTGAAGGTGAAAAATAGCAAAAGAAAATGTTACAGAGAAATAAGCTTCTATCTTTAGGGCCACTGTAATTTTGAAGACACTTCCTCAGCTTAGCTCACTTGTAAACAACCATAAGAAGTGGTAATAGAAATGGGGAGCTGATGTTAAATAAATATAAAATAAGAGGCACTGGCTTAGCGATTGGGTGCTAGGTAACAAGAAAGAAGATGTTGTTAAGTGAAAAATATGACTCTTGTTTGTCACAGTGAAATAGTTGGTATATCTGTCACCTGAGACAAGCTCTAAGGCGGCCGACCACATGCCTATAGAACTTGTTGCCCTAAGGAAAAGTAGATGGAAGGTGGAAGAATGGGCCACTCCTATAATTCCGGGTGTTCCACCAGAACTAACTATGCAACACTGATAAGAGCTATTGTCACAAAGAAATCCTGGAACAAACTACATTCTTCAGCAAAAGTCTGAGGCTTTCCTACCTCACACAACAAAAGTGTGCATGGCTATATGCCTTGATGAGTCTGTCTCTAGATGAATTTCATCCCTCCCTTCCTAAGAATTAATCAGCAAGCACCAAATAAAACCCCATGTTGTGGAAATTGAGATATGGAATTATTTTATTTTCCCCAAAAGTTGTTGGATGAAAACAAATATTTAATCTTCTATACCATAGTTACCCAGTTAGTCTTGTTTCACTTTAATGATACACATGCCATAAAAAACAATTGCGGCATCTGGGTGGCTGTCGGTTAAGCATCCAACTCTTGGTTTGGGCTCAGGTTGTAAGTTTGAGCCGATGCGTGTGCTCTCTCGCTCCTCTCTCTCTCTCAAAATAAATAAATAAAATCTAATAAATAAATAAAGCAATAAAACACATCACTGCAGACATATTTCCTTTAGAAATACTTAACTGGATATTTTGCATATTTTACCTCACTTGTTCTCTCTTTCTTAGTATCTTTTTATTTCCAAATTTAGCTAGACTAGTTAGAACGTCATTGAAGGTCATATTTCTTTTAAAAAACTGGAAGGTTATTATAACCCTCAAATATATATCTAAATAAAAGAACTCTATATTATGGTAGTTTTCTTTGTATTTTTATTATATGAAACTGTAGTTCCCAAAAGCATGTCTGACAGTGATGACAACTTAAAACCTCATGGGACTTAACTTCACCCACCCCCACCTAATGCGAAATGGAGAGTAGAAGTATGAATAAAATTAAGTGCAAGAAAACAACAAGCCTTAAAAAGCACTAGTCAAAAACCTAAGAAAAAATATAGAAATAAAACTTTGTCTCAAATGTCAACTCCTCCCTGATAAACACCAAAACTTATCCAAGAAATGCCTTCTGTCTACTTTTTCTGCAGGATACTTTTATAGCCTTCTGGTCTATTCAGCACTTGTGCATTTTCTCCTTAGGAAACCTTTATTTTTTCATATTATTTATCTTCCTGCTGTGACGAATGAGGTTTACAATACAAATAAAGAAACTAGATCCTTAATTTCGGCACTATTCCACACTACCAAGGACCATCCTTATTTGTGTCTGTTGTCCCACTGTAATAACCTCAAAGGTATTTCAGGCTGAAGAGAAAGTATAATGGGCACATTATCCATTTCTTTTTTTTTTTTTAATTTCTAGGAGAGAGAGAGAGAGAGACAGCGTGAGCAGGAGAGGGTCAGAGAGAGAGGGAGTCACAGACTGAAACAGGCTCCAGGCTCTGAGCTGACAGTCAACACCGAGCCCGACGCGAGGCTCGAACCCATGAACCGTGAGATCATGACCTAAGCGAAAGTCGGACGCTTAACCGACTAAGCCACCCAGGCGCCCCCACATTATCAATTTCTAGCTAGCTATGTGAACTGGAATAAGTCATAAAACTTCTTTGGAACTCAGTTTCTTCTTTGACCCAATGAGAATAACCTCTACACTTCAACTTGTGATTATAGGAGATGACATATGTGAATGACATGGAAAAGCTCTATATAAACGTAAGTCACTGTAAATAAGAGGAGCTGGCACTGTTACTCTTAAGCTTGCTGTGCATGATTCCAAGAGTCTTAACAGGTACTATGACAAGTCACATAACTTTACTGGGTCTCGTTTCTTTATGAAAATAAAATGGACACACCGGATGACTCTTACAGACCTCTGCAACATGTTATTATCATAATTACCTTAGTCAACTTTCTCCAATTATCACAAACATATCACTTATGTAGTATCCATCAAACAGGCTACCCCCTGAATTTATAAATTCTGGACCGCAATCAGAGTCATTAATCCAGCTTGCAATCTTATTTGTCTGGGCAGCATGATTTTTTATTTTCATTTTTAAGTTATCTGCCAATTTTTTAAAAATAAGATTTCACATAAAAATTCTAATTTCTCTTTTAAAAACTAGCTTATCAGGGTCCCTGGGTGGTTCAGGCAAAGCGTCCAACTTGAGCTCATGTCATGGTCTTGCAGCTCTGCAAGTTGGAGCCCAGCATCAGCATCTCTGCTCTCAGCACAGAGACCACTTTGGAGTTTCTGTCTCCCTCTCTGTCTCCCACTGACCCTCTCAGAGTCATTCTCTCTCAAGAATAAACACTAAAAGGGGCGCCTGGGTGGCTTAGTCGGTTAAGCGTCTGACTTTCGCTTAGGTCATGATCTCGCAGTTTGTGGGTTCAAGCCCCGCGTCAGGCTCTGTGCTGACTGCCAGCTCAGAGCCTGGAGCCTGTTTCAGTCTGTGACTCCCTCTCTCTCTGACCCTCCCCTACTCATGCTGTCTCTCTCTCTCTCTCCTAGAAATAAATAAATCATTTTAAAAAAAAAGAATAAACATTAAAAAACAGAAAGAAAGAAAAACTAGCTTATGTAGCATCTAGGGACAATACTCTGGAAGGAGCTGGTAAAAGCTGTCCCTTTAGAAACTGCATGTAAGGTCCAGCTTACCAGAGCCCTCATCTAGTTTGCTTCAGATATATGTTACCTGCCCACATGGTGCAGGTATTTGAGTTTGCTCCCCAGATGTACAAAGAATGTATGGCTACTCACATCTATGACATAACTAAATCTGTTACTTTCTATTCCAATAGCCCACTCATTTATCAATGAAATTTAAACTATGAAATCCCATATTGGTTGCTTATTCAAAAAGACTACAAGAATTCTTATCCCTACTCTCTTTTTTATTTAGATACATAAAAAATAACAAAACACAGCAATTTCAGGTTTCAACTAGGAATCGGAAGTTGTATTCCATTGTAATTTATTCATTTCCTAACCCCTGACATGGTGTCAAGTCATTTAAAATTGTTTAACCTTTACCAGCTTAAAAATGGGAAACCAAGTGAGGTAAGGTCTAAGTCTGGGAAGAATCAGATAATAATACTTAGTGGTGTCGAATGAAGAATGTATTGTATAGCAAATCTGAGAAACTCATTTAGTTTACTAACATGTTTAAGAAGACTATCAAGTTGGGGGCGCCTGGGTGGCTTAGTCGGTTAAGCGTCCGACTTTCACTTGGGTCATGATCTCGCGGTTCGTGGGTTCGAGCCCCGCGTCGGGCTCTGTGCTGACTGCCAGCTCAGAGCCTGGAGCCTGTTTCAGTCTGTGACTCCCTCTCTCTCTGACCCTCCCCTGCTCACGCTGTCTCTCTCTCTCTCTCCTAGAAATAAATTAAAAAAAAAAAAAAAAAGAAGACTATCAAGTTGGATATTTCTATACATGCTGCCCCATGAAGCAAAAACAGACAAACAAATAAATAAATAAATATACTAAAAAGAACTGAAAAAGATATGTGTAGATCTAGGCTCATATTCACAAGAGCAAAAAGGTAGAAGCAACACAAGTGTCTACTAATGGATGAATGGATAAACAAACTGTATGATATGCATACAACAGAATATTAAGCAGCCTTAGGAAGCGAGGAAATTCTGACATATGCTTCAGCCTGGGTGAACCTGGAGGACACTGTGCTAAATGAAATAGGCCAGTTGCATAAAGACAAATACTGTATGACTCCACTTACATCAGGTTCCTACAGTCATCAAATTCATAGAGACAGAAAGTAGAATGGTGGTTTCAGGAGCTGGTGGAAGGGAAAAATGGGGAATTTTTGTTTAATGTACAGGTTTTCAGTTTTCAAAGATGAAAAATATTCTGGAGATTGCTTGTACAACAGCGTGAATGTACTTAACACTACAAGTTGAACATTTAAAATGGTTAAGACAACAAAATATTTTTTAAATATACACATGGATGTTTAAAAAATGTATATACCTATAAAACGGGTAAAAAACAGAGATAACAAAGATGAAAAAAGGTAACAAAAAATTATGCTTCAAAATCTTAAAAGAAAGAAAGAGGGGGGAAAAAGCCAATCAAACATAACATCACATTCTAGCAGCCAGTGGTAAAATTCAATAGGAGCAGAAAGCACTTCCAGAATGCCAGGTAAGAACCTCCCAAAACTTACTCCTCCATGAAAGCATAAAAGCTACCAAAAATTGTCAAAATCAACTTTTTCAAGATTATGGAAATCAACAAAAAGCTTACAACATTACAATGATAATTTAGTCACGAAAAATGTTTGAATCTCAATAAGAACACTGAGTTTTGTGGGATTTTAATTTTCCCCATTTCCATCCCTCTCTCCCTAGTACCACATTACCCTTGAAAATGAGCATCCTTGTAGCCACAGTGACTGACAAAGCCAGTACTCTAGTGATCCAAGAGAAGGCAAAATGGGTTTGGAGTTCCCCTAAAAAGGCCCTATCCCACAGAACTGTGGGATATTTGACCTGGCAGTTATCTGGAAAAGCCCCATTCTCAGGGCTTGTGTTTATTGGGCCTAACTCAGAGATCACTCATGGAAAAATCTCTAGCCTCTCAGCATTTGTTGAAAACAATTATTTAGGGCGTTTAGGTGGCTCCTTTGGTTAAGTGTTCAACTCTTGATTTCAGCTCAGGCCATGACCTCACAGTCGTGGGATGGAGTCCTACATCAGTCTCTGCACTGACAGTGCCAAGCCTGCCTCAGGTTCTCTCTCTCTGCCCCTCTCCTGTTAGTATGGACATGTACATGCACACACACTGACGTGCCTTCTCTCCTTCTCTCAAAATAAATAAATAAACATAAAAAAGAAATAAACCAAGAAAACAATTACTTAACACTGCAAACACCTGAGGCAGCAATACCAGTTGAGGGAGGAAAAGAGGCTGACTAAAAAATTTAAAAGAAAAATCTGGGGAATGAGATGTCCATAGAAGGACTTGAAGAGCTCTGACATATTCCTTGGGATCTAGAAGGCATCATGTGTATGCAGCGCTATGCACATACACAACAAATATCTGAGAAGACCCTCATCTTTCACCTCTGGATGACACTGAGCCTCTGTGACTGCAGCAACTGAAGACCAAGGCAGAGTGTCAACAGCTGGGCTGACTGCTGAAGATGTACTCTAACCTTAACATGCGCCCAGAGCTTCTCAGCACAGATGGAAAGACCCATTCATTCCAAGTATTTAAGGAAATTTCTGTTAAATCATTAACTGGCCACTAAGGTAACAAAGCAGAGATGTCAGTAGCCACATATGACAAAAGATACAGACTTTACAGAATTTATTCAGAAAAGTCTGTAAACAAATAATAACAAAGAGCAAAAATAACAAACCTTAGGGAAAGAATGAAATCTCATTTCCAGAGCTATTATGAGATATTATTTGAAACGTCCACTTTTCAACAAAAATCTACAATACACATACACAAACACACACACACATAAATAGGAGAATATGGTCCCTACACAGGAAATAAAGTAGCAAATTAAAATATGTCCTTGAGAAAGGTGCCTGGATGGCTCAGGCAGTTAAGCATCTGACTTTGGTGCAGGTCATAATCTCACAGTTCATGGGTACAAGCTCTGCATCCGTCTCTGTGCTGACAGCTCAGAGCCTGGAGCCTACTTCAAATTCTGTGTCTCCCTCTCTCTCTACACTTTCCATTCTCTCTCTTTCTCTCTCTCTCTCTAAGATAAATAAACATTTGAAAAAAAATTTTTTTTAAATATGTCCTGAGAAATCTAGATGGGGCATACTAAACAAAGATTTAAATATGCTAGTTTAAGTATGTTCAAATTATTAAAGGAAACCATGTCTAAAGAATTAAAGGAGAATATAAAGACAATATTTCACCAGAGAATATCAATATAGAGACAAAGAATATTTTTTAAAAAAGATGAAAAATTCAGGTGTTAAAATGTACAATACCCAAAATGAAAAATTCACTAGAGGGATTCAACAACTATTTGAACAGGCAGAAGAAAGATTCAGCGAACTTGAAGATATATCAATTGAAATTATCCAGTCTTAGGAACAAAAAAAGAATGAAGAAAAATTAACCTCAGAGATCTATAGAGGAACAAATATTATATCAATACATGCATACAGGGAATCCCCACAGAGAGGAAAAGGAACAGAAAGAATATTTAACAAAATAATGACCAAAAACTTCCCACGTTTGATTACATTAGTAATGTTTGAAAACATTAGTCTATACATCCAAGAAGCTCAACAAACTCAAAGTAGGATAAACTGTGAAGAATCCCCAGCAAGACACATCACAGTCAAAATGCCAAAAGACAGACAGAAACTTAAACACAGCAGGAAAGTCCATCACATAAAAGGGATTCTCAATAACATTAACAGCTGATTTCTCATCAGACACTGGAGAAGGCTAGAGGGCAGTGGAACAGCATATTTCAAGCAGAGAAATAAAAAAGTAAAACAAGGTTTCTATAGTCAATAATGTTATCCTCCAAAAATGAAGGAGAAATTAAGACATTCCCATTTAAGCAAAACTTGAGAGAATCTATCACTATACAATCTGTCCTTCAAGAAATACTAAAGTTAGTCCTTGAGGCTGAAATGAAAAAGCACGAAATATTAACTCCAACCTACATAAAGACATTAACAGAATCAGTAAAGCTAACTACATAGTTAAATGTAAACCATATTTTCTATAACATTTTTCTATTATCTAATTTAAAAATAACTGCATAGACGATTGAGCCTGGGTGGCTCAGTCAGTTAAGCATCTGACTTTGGCTCAGGGCATGGTCTCATGGTTCATGGGTTCGAGCTCCACATCGGGCTTTCTGCTGTCACCACAGAGCCCACTTCAGATCCAGATCCTCCATCTCCCTCTCTCTCTGCCCCTCCCCTACTTACCTGCCCATGCATGTGGGCACTCGCTCTCTCTCTCTCTCTCTCTCTCAAAAATAAACTTTAAAAAAAAAGTGCGGTGATGGGCTTATGATATGTAAAGCAAGGAATGGGGCTATATTGAAGCTTCTGTATACTTTTGAAATTTATCTGAGTGTTTTAAATTAAAAAGGTTATTATAATCCCCGCAGCAAGCATAATGATATAACTCAAAAAATATCATACAAATATTACCAGGCATGACAGAATAAAGACCTATGAAAATCTTCTTCTCCATAAAAGCAACAAGGGAATTAAAATAACATACTAAAAAACAGACACTTAACACAAGGCAAGGCAATAATGAAGGAACTGGAGAATAAAAAAGACCTGAGGCATACAGAAAACAAATAGCAAAACGGTGGACAAATAAAATCTTATTGTCAGTAATTAACATTAAATGTAAATAAATTAAACATTCCAGTCACTCTAGCTAAACAGTCTAATCAAAAAGCAGAGATAGGCAGAATACATTTTTTAAGTGATCCAACTACTTGCTGTCTAAAAGAGACACTCTAGATTCAGAGACACAAATAGGATGAACGTAAAAGGATGCAAAAAGATATACCATGCAAAGAGTAACTAAAAAAAGAGATGGATTGGGGCACCTGGGTCGCTCAGTCGGTTTGGCATTCAACTTCGGCTCGGGTCATTATCTTGCAGTTTGTGGGTTCGAGCCCCCCATCGGGCTCTGGGCTGACAGCTCAGAGCCTAGAGCCTGCTTCCGTTTCTGTGTCTCCCTCTCTCTCTCTCTGCCCCTCCCCCACTCATGCTCTGTCTCTGTCTCTCAAAAGTGAATAAACATTACAAAATTTAAAAACAGAGAGATGGATTGGCAATACTAATATCAGACAAAATAATCTTTAAGACACAAATTGTTATTAGAGAGAAAGAACAATATTTTCTTATGATAAAAGAGTCCATTCAAAAGAAAGGCATAATGACATAAGCTATATATGTACCTCAGAACAGGGCTGTAAAATACATAAGTATAAACTGACAGAGTTGAAGAGAGAAAGACAATTCAACAATAGTTGGAGATGTCAATATTCTACTGTCACAACTTACATATTAATTAGAAGATCAACAAGGTTTGGTATGACACCAAAAGCACAAGGGTGAAAAAAATAATAACTGGACTTCATTAAAATTACAAATGATTGTGCTTCAAATGACATTATCAAGAAAGTAAAAAGGTAATTTATAAGATAGGAAAAATATTTTCAGGTCATATATTCATAAAGGTCTAGGATCCAGGACATAAAAAGAATTCACACAACACAAACGTAAAATAACCCAATTTAAAAATTACCAATGAGGGGCGCCTGGGCAGCTCAGTTGGTTAAACATCCAATTCTTGGTGTGTGCTCAGATCATGATCTCACAGTTGGTGAGGTCGAGCCCAAAGTGCTGATAGTGCACAGCCTGCTTGGGATTCTCTCTCCCCCCCACCATCCCTCCTCCACTCTAAATAAATAAATAAATAAACAAACAAACAAATTTAAAAATTAGCAATGAATTTAAATAGATACGTCTCCAAAGAATATATTACAAATGGCCAATAAGCACATGAAAAGATGTTCAACATCATTAGTCTTTAGGGAAAAGCAAATCAAAACCACAATGAGGTAGCATTTAATACTCCCTTAGATGGTTAAAGTCAAAAAGAAAAATAAATAACAAGTGTTGCTGACGATTTGGAGAAATTGGAATCTTCATACATTGTTGACTGAAATGTAAAATGGTGCACTCAATTTGAAAAATTGTTTAGCAGATCCTCAAAATGAAAAATGTAGTTACCATATGACCCAGCAATTACACTCTGGAGTATGTACTCAAAAGAACTGAAGACATATTCACATAAAAACTTTTACACAAATATTCATATCAAAAACATTCATAACAAAGCCAAAAAGTGAGAACATATGAAATGCACATCAACTGATGAATGGAGAAACATAATGAGGGATATTCATACAATACAATTTTATTCAGTTATAAAAAAAGAACAAAGTAGGGGAGCCTCGGTGGTTCAGTCAGTTGACATTTAGCTGAGCTTCTGACTCTTGATTTTGGTTCAGGTCATGATCCCAGGGTCATGGGATTGAGCCCTGCACTGGGCTCTGCACTAAGCCTGGAGCCTGCTTAAGATTTCTTCTCTTGGGACACCTCGGTGGCTCAGCTGGGTAAGTTCCCACTCAATTTCAGCTCAGGTCATGATCTCTCAGTTTTTGAGTTCAAGCCCCACATTTGGATCTGTGCTGACAGCGTGGAGCCTGCTTGGGATTCTCTCTCTGCCCCCTCTCTGCCCTTCCCTTGCTTGTGCTCACTCTCTCTTAAAATAAATAAAGTTTTTTAAAAATCTTTAAAAAAAAAAAAAGGTTCTCTCTCCCTCTGCCACCCTCCTCACTCTCATGCTCTGTCTCTCTAAAAGAAAAAGAAAAAGAACAAAGTACTGATACATGCTAAAACATGAATAAACCTTGAAAACATTAAAGTGAAAGATGCTAGTCACAAAACACACATATTATATAATTCCAACTTTTCGTAAGTTTATTTTATTTTGAGAAGATAGCACATGCATGCAAGCAGAAGGAAGGGCAGAGAGAGAGAACAAGCTGGACAGGGGCAGAGAGAAGGAGAGAGAGAATCCCAAGCAGGCTCCATGCTGACAGCTCGGGACTCAATCTCACGAACAATGAGTGTCTGGAACAGGCAAATCTATAGAGACAGAATGGAGGAGAGCGGTTGCCAGGAGCTGGAGGAAGAGTCATGGGGAGTGACTGCTAGTGGCTAGCTGGGCTTCTTTGGGGAGTGATGAAAAGGTTCTGAAGTTACGTAGTGGTGGTGGCTGCACAACTTTGTAAATACACTAAACCTCACCAAATTGTACACCTTAAAATGGTGAATATCATGGTATGAGGATTATATCTCAATCAGGCTATCATTTTTTTAATCAGTGAGAAAAAAGAACACCTACAGAATCACTTTTCAAGATAAATAATAAATTACCTTTTGCCTTACAATCATTTCAGACCAACAAACATTCACTAACCCAGACTGTGCCAGATGCCAGGATGTAATGATAAATAACAAACAGTCTTGACCCTTGGGGAACTTAGTTTTTAACAAGACACATAATCAATAATAAATCTTTGGAAAGAATTTTGATTCCTTCTCCTAGTTTTCAAAATATATAAAAAGTGAATTTTACCATGACAAACTTTAACTGAAAATCTATTTCCAGCACACTTTCAATATTAGCAGGCACCCAAATCCAACAACCAGATGCTGAAGAGAAATTAACTGAATTTCGTCACACTTCTCTCCCAGCACAAGAACGTCCAAGTTGTGATCCAGCCTTCCAGCCCCAATTGCTGTGTTGCTGTATGGGATCCCTGCTTGCGTGTGCCAAGAAATTTCCATGTCTCACTTTCCTCACCCTCATCTCAACCCCCTTTCAGATTTCACAGGACCTAAATTGTATTCCTTTAGGCCCCCCAACTCTTTCTTTCAAACACCTTTAGTTACTGAAGTTCTGCAGATATACATTATCTGATGTCAGGTCATCAACACAAATGCAGCTCCTTTCTTTCAAGTCTTTGACTTCTTTTACTCAACAATTGATCCAGACTGGTCCTTACCGAGACTGAAACACCTCTACCTGTGTTTGCGGCCCTGCATTACAAAAGCCAAACAGTAACAAACTCTCGTGTGTTCTGTGGCTCCAGAACAAGGCTTGTAAAAAAGATACAGGCAGCATATGAATTTTGTTTGGCCTGCGCTGTTCTAAACACATTTTAATTATCACTCAAGAGATGTTTTACATACAAACTTACATTTTTAGCCTCATTTGAAAAATGTGAAGATCCAGCCATGCTGGACCCAAACTGCCATGTGGTAACAACGGAGTGAGAGGGGCTCCTCTTTCCCCTCTGATGAAGAATGCCTCTCCACGATCCTCACAATTCTACAAGGTCTCCGTGCACAGCACATCCAGCTGGTTTCATCTGTGACCTGCTGGCTCTGGAGCCATTCGAGTTTAGGACAAGGGCGAGCACTGAGCGTCAGAGTTGTTCAGATTATAAAGGGAAGACATCTTCCTTTATTTTCAGTTTTAGGTTGCATGGCCATGCTCCTCTGCCTTTGCCAAGCTCTCCTCATTTCTCACTCCAACAAGTGCTTCAAATTCCTGTAATCAACATCATGTCTAACACATATCACTCACTTAAATTCCTCCAGGACACTCCTACAGAGGCATCTTCTGGCCTGGAAGCGTCCACATGAAGCAGCATAACAAGGCCAAACTGCAGAAAGCACTGACCATCTCACCCAGAGACTGATGAAATCTTGATTTCCAGTCTTACTTCTCTTTGAAGATAAATGTTCTCCCTAAATTTCTGAGTTCTGGTCATTTAAACAGCATTTCTCAAACTTTACTCTGCATAATACAACACAGCTGGGGATCTCGTTCAAATGCAGATTCTGATTCAGGAATAGTTCTGGTGTGGCACCTGGGACTCTGTCATTTCTTTCTTTTTTTTAGCTTCTGCATTTCTAACAAGCTTCCAGGTGATGCTGATGCTGCTGATCTATGGATTACACTTTGACTTGCAAGGACTTAGAAGATTTAAAAGGAAAAGAGTTCTGAGATTAGAATGATCTGAATGAATAAACCCCCAAGACTTGACTTTCCACCATTTTAAAACTATAAAATATTATTTAGTATCTGTACCAACTTAATATCTGATTTATATAAATAATAGCCTTTCATAATGGTCCATGAGAAAGAAACAGGTGGTTCTTTCAACCATTAGGCACTGATAATTGTATATTCACTCCGTGATCAATACTGGGCATCATACAAAGGTGTCGACCAAGTTTCCATATATTTAGGGTGCTTAAAACCTAGTTAGTGAAAAGGGTGATAGAAAACGAAATAACTAGTACAGTATCTGAAGCCAAAGGTGATTACGATATTAACTGCTGTAAAACAGTGATTCCCAAAAGGATAGCATATCAGCATCTAGAGGGGAAGATGTCAAACCAAACCCATTTCCCTTTGTCACCTCAAATTATGACAGTGATTCTACCCACCCTTTCTGTCAGTCACTAACAAAGGAAGCTACATATGCTTCTTGAAATGCCATACTCTTCAGAAAGGTAAGATGGGAAAAGATGGGGAAACTACTGTTTACAGATTGTATACAGAAAGGCAACGGAGCTATGGGGCCTGACAGAGTAAGTTGAATTGGTAGCTGCTCAAGGTGGGAAGTGCTTCCTGTGGTAGAAGTACTGAGGGAGAGAGGAGTCTGGCTTATTTACCAGATGGAAAGAAGACCTGCCTAATAAAAGTAAACCAGAGGGAGTGCCCCACTCACCACCATGAGTGCCCACTCACCACCACCCCATTCTGAGTAGAGGAAGCATGGAAAGGATCTCCTAAGAACTTGATGACCACCTGTAAAGAACAATAAAGAGATATTTCTTTACAGGAAGGCTGAATTGGTTTGTCTCTCGGGTCCTTTCCAATTTTTCCTCAGCTGAAGAGCAAAATTTAAATTTTCTTCTCACACATAATTCTAACCAGAATAACTTGCCTTGCCTGCTGTTGAGCATGGGACGTGACTAAGGAGAATGTGGCTGTGTAAAAGCCCCTATAAATTTAAGAAAAAGATAGCAAACCCCACAGCATCAGGTAAATTTCTCCCGCTGCCCAACATCCCCAGCTCTTCGAAACTGTTCTCATAGATCCGTCTTATTTCCAACCATGTCATCAGTTATGTTTGTGACTCTTCTCTGAACTCTGTCCAAGTGACCCTCATTGCTCTCAATAAGCAAGCGATGAGGCACACTGCAGCTCTCTCTCCCCTGACTATTCCATCCAAAGAAGTCTCAGTTACACTCCGCTGTCTTTCAAAGTCCCCCTCTACAAAGCTCTTACCACATTTCCAACCATATTTTTTCATTTTTTACTTAGGAAACATTGCAAATATATATTCAGAGGCTCATCTAGTTCAGAGTTAATAGCAGCCCACATACCACCACCCAGATTTAACAAATGTAAACATTTTTGCCACATTTGCTTTGCAATTATGTATTTATTTTTTTATCATATTCTTGTTGTGTGTTTCCTACCAGATTCTTTATTTTATCTGGGCAGCGCCATGTCTTAATTATCAACCTCTTTTATACCTATCCCTTAGCATCGAGCCTGGCACGTACGTATACAGCTCTCGATGTTTGTTCAATGAATAATGCATGAACTGCTTATGTCCTAGAAGTAAATAATGGTGATCAATACAGAAGGGTTATTAGACAAAAGACGAAGACTCCATCTTTATTTAAATTCCAAAAAAAGGAAATGGATCTATACTGAAGAATGAGGGTTCAAATTTAAATGTGTGCTATAACTGGACATTACACATTAGAGTGGGTTAGCTGGGCAAGGAACAGAATTTCCTTTAACTAGAGGCCCTTATCCCTCTTGCCCTGGGTAGCAAAAGTATCTACCTAAGACGTGGAGATACAAGAGATAAGCTCACAAAGTCTCTTCTAGTTTAAAGATGCCAATTCAATGACTTAAGGTAAAAAGAACAAAGGAAAAGATGATGGGAGGGAAGAAGAGAGGATGGAGGAAGGGAAGAAGGCCTATGCACAGAGAATCCAAGACCACTAGAGATCATTTATTTTTTCTAGGTTACGTCAGAGGCCATACAAATCACATCCTGAAAGCTTCTGAATATCAAATTCCTTTGTCTGGAATGAAGCCAAGCCTAAGGCAGAAGTATATAAAAAGTGATGTCCAATGGTCAGACTTCTCCATCTCTTTCTACCTGTACCCCTCACACCCAGTATCTTCATTAAAATCCTAAAGGCCTAGGCTCTTCCCTGCATGGTTCTCTACACACTCTCAAATACCACATATACACCTGTACCTTCTCTCCATCAAAATCAGTGGGTCTAACTTCTATTTCTTTGTGCTCTTATTCTTTAAGTGGGTCATTAAGAAGAAATAAGGTTATTTTTTAAAGGACTGTCCGTTACTGAAAATATTACCTCCGTAACCCTTTACAATCAATGTGGATCTCCAACTTTCTCTAACGAAAAAATTTCTTAGTCCTAAGATTGTGGCATATTGTTTTATTTGTTAACAATTCTTCCTTCCCTCCCTGTCCTTGACATCACTAACTGTGAGCAGAGTATATTGCTGAGGTATGCACTTGATAGAAGAGAAATGGTTTCTAATCAGTGCCATGAAGAAACATTTGTCTTACGCCACAGATAAAATATTATATGTGTGCCTTTCCTCTAAATGGCCAGCATATATCAGCATGGAGAAGTACTCTTATACTAACCTCCCTGACTGTCACTTTGCACAGCACACTCCTATATCAGGGGCTGCAGTTTGACTGTACGGTTTTCTCTTTCTTTTAGAATTTCCTCAAGATCAGAAGGCACTACATCTGTTCTGTGAATGGAGAAGCACGCAGACAGGCTTCTAGGTACAACTTCTTTTCTTTACAAAGCCATCACCTTCTTATTCGAACATGAAACTAGGGCTCTGTAAGTCCTGCCCCCTTAGCAACTTTTCTAGTCTCATTAATAAGTTAGCCAAAAGAAAAATCTCCTCTCTTCTAGCAGGAGTTTTCAGTGATAAATGAACAAAGCATCACCAAGCACTCCGCCCTGAACAAGTGCCAAGAGCTGATTCATTCCGTGCATGACCTCAGTGGTTTCACCCAACCATAAAGTGAAATATCCGCTAGTATGTACTTGATCGTACTCGCTCTTCCATATGCTACTCCACTGCTATTATGCAACAGCCAACCGTGTCATTTGACAGACGAATTCTGTCAATAACTTCTGGTTTCTCTTTAAGGACGTTTGTCTTTAGCTACCCAGGCAATTTTGCAAGCATCTATTCAATAATATGACTCATTCTTATTTTTGCTACAAGAGTCCCTTAATGATGCTACTAAAGTTTTAGTCTCTTCCCTACCTTCAGCAATGGAATATGTTAATTCTGTAATGGAAAGCATTATTGTGTGCTTGTCCTGGAAAACTTCAATAGTGTAACAGAGAAGCCACTGTGCTTTGTTTGAAAATGACACCAAAACATCCATGGCTTCATGCCACTATTGGACAGTTTCATAACAGGCAACGACTGGGAATTAGGAGCGAACGGATGGTAAACTCAAGGAAAAACACAGCTTTAAGACAGTCGTCATACTTCCATTTGCACTTTTCAATTTCAGCTACTGTTTGGAAATTATCACGGATTCCCTTGTTTTTGTACATACAGACTTCACATTTTATATTTGCAGCAGGATTGAGTTCTCTAAGTATGTTTATGATATTCTGAACTGTAGCATTTACATTACTATTTTCATTACTATTTTCACACTTCAAAGAACCACTCTTGAACCACTGTTATATTTTTGTGAAATGGGGATATAATTTAAGACTAGCAACAACCAAAAATATGCCATTTTAACAAATAAACAGTAAGCACATGACACAAAAAGCCTATTTACCAAGATGAAGTCCACTATTTATGAAACATAAGCTATATTGACCAGTGCAGGCTTCATGGCACAAACACAGTTTTTTAATATTACGATGGCTTTTAAGAACATAGTGGCATTTCTCCTCAAATTGTAATTACTCTTTGTATTACAATTGTAATATCAAGGTCCCACATGCTCTGCCACTTCTATACCACCTTTCTGATCTCATTTCCAACTCCACCCAGTCACCCCACCCTGTCATGTGGTCTTCTTGCTAATCTTTGAACACATCCTTCAGGCTTTCACACTGGCTGTTCCTTGTGCCTGGAACACTCCTCCTCGGGTATCTGCATGAGTAACTTCTCTCACCTCCTTCAAAGTCTTGGCTTAAAGTTAAGATCTCTTTCTCCATGAAGGCTACTCAAACACATTTATCCTGTTCTACTTTCCCTTTTTTCCAAAGCATGTACTTTCTTCTAGCATGCGATATAACCTACGTATTCATTTTTTTATTATCTGTCTCCCATCCCACCCTTCTACCCCATGAGAACGAAAACTTCACAAGGGCAGGGGTCGCTAGTTTTATTCATTGGTATATCCTTGGCAACTAGATCAGACACTGACATATGAAAGGGGCCCAATCGACAGTAGCTGAATCAATGTATCAATGAATCAGTGACTGAAATTTTTTCATTGCTTTTCCTTTCTAACAACCAAACTGTCTGCAGATCTTTGAGAACTAAAGAGAAAGTGAGAACCAACCCTGGTGTTTAAACAAAAATTATACTAACAGATTGGTATTAGAACTACACAAGGTCAGGAGATGATTTAAAATTTATACAGGCTGGATGCAAAGAGTGAAGTTCAAAAGTCAATTCATGGATGAGATGATGAAGGCCACAGTTTTCCAAATAACTAGGCCTTCTTGAATGGCTTATTTCAACCCTACAGTATACACATCTATAGACATATGATCAATGTTTGTGTAAATATATACATACACATACACACATATGCATGCACATGCATAAAAAATTATGTGGAATAAATCCATAAGAAGCTAAAGACATTTTTCCATCATATGGGTATTCTTCATATAAAAGAAAATGGCTTGGGTCATAGTTAAGACGGCCATACATCATCGTCTTCCTGGGACAGTCCCAGATTATACTTATTAATACAGTGCTTCTTCCAGTTATTGCTACCTTTTACTCTCAAAAGTGTTCTTGTCTGGACAAAAGAGTTACATGGCCATCCAAGTTATAAAGGAGATACATAAACCCCTTTCTCTGCCGACCTCAAATTTGAAGATTTTAGTGGAGTGGGTATGGAAAAGGCGACAGCCATAATGAATTCTAACACCTACTGGCCAGCACTGCAAGTGAACTATTTCAAACAGGCAATTCTTCAGCAAAGTGGATAGCAACTGTTGCTGAAGTAGATGCCACAAGCTTCAAATATCCAAACCTTTACCAGGTCACCTGCGCAATCTCAAACCCCTATGGGAACTTTCCCAGGGCAAGCAGGCTCACCACGTTCTTTTCCACAAGCCCTCCATAGGAAAAGCTAAGACCCAAACCCCAGACTGTAGTTTGCAGAGAAGACTGAAAACAAAACTTCTTCTATTATCCTGTGGTCCAGAGAGTTTGGACACTAGAAGAATGTTGAGTCATGTCTTCACAACAACACTTGTGTTCTGAACTCTCAGTAAATACCCAAAAACTGGACCAAACACTGGATCTCAAAATCTGCATTCGCATCTGCAAAAGCCATATGTCCATGAGGTCTGCGAACAGGTTTTGTTGAAGCTGTTCTCCCAAGTCACAGGAGTTAACCCAGTTCTGCTGGCCCTAGGTAAACGGGCATGTGTTAGCTTTCCTCATTCTTGAAAGACAGTAATAGGATAGGCTTAGAGCCATAGTAGACACTTCACAACTTAAGGATAAAACTATTTATTTCCTATATGTGTAAATAAATGATAAGCAATCAATTACCTCATTATTCTACCTTCCTTACTACTTTTTCCTGTATGCATTTTTTGGTTTAACGTGTGTGTGTGTGTGTGTGTGTGTGCGTGCGTGTGTGTGCCTTACTTATCTTTGCACATAATGAATAAAAGACTAAAATCTGTGGTCAGGAGAGTGTTGTAAAGAAAAGTCAAGATTCCTTAACATCTAGGATGATTGTATAATTTATCATCCCAACCAGGACACTGTTAAATGTGAAAAGGGATGCTTTTGATAACTAAGAGAGGTCAGCAGGAATAAGCCAGGACTGTTGCAGACAAACTAGGAGGTCTGGTCACTCTTCTAATTCCCCATTCATATTCCCATACAAAAGACATTCTGTGTATAAAGAAGCAACCTCTGTCTCTGTTAGGTCAACCAAACTTCAAGTACAGTCCTCTCTCTTTCACGTCACGCCTGGCTTTCGACAATGGAAATGGAAAGGTTTTCACTCCACACTGCCTTTCCCTGTTCAACACACCATGCAAAACTGCTTCCATTTTAACCTGAGAAAAACAGCAGTACACTAAAACGTGGATCCAGGCCAAGCCCACAGCAAGCCCTAGGTCTGCAGCCTTGGGGTTCTCTTAAAGCAATACTTCACAAGGAAGCAACCTGGCAGGAGGGCACACAGATCCCAGGCACGTATTTAAAAAGTATTTTGAGTGTTTGATCCTTTCGCTGATGCTAGGGCACCTGTTGAAACTGGACAGAGCCCAAAAGCCACCTCTCCTGCAAAATACATTCATCCAGCAGAAATGGTTATATAGCATCTGTTGTCGACTACAGATAACAACTTTAGTTTCTTTGCCTTCTGCTGAGATCAAGGGTGAAAAAGTCTTTGAAAAGAATAAGAAACCATGTTTTTCTCTCAAGATCACATTGCCCAAGTTAAACAGAGCCAATGCTTATGTTTATTCCATACGTCCTGTTCAGAGGGGCCAAACACTGCTCCTGGTCTTCATTAAATCTAGTCCTGTCGCTGGTGGATATTAATTCACTGGGATATTTTACCTCACAATCAGAGAGGGATGACCAGTTTTATAATCCACAGCACATAAAGAACCTATAATACTGGCTAGGGCAGAAAAGCTCCAGCTGGCTTATCTCAAATATTCAGAATGACTTTGATTCTTCACAGACTCCACAGTCATTCCTAAAGATTCACTGCCAAAGGCTGCTCAAATTTGTGATAGAGGTGATGGTAAAGCAAATGTCTTGGGCTAAGTAATTACAGAAGATAAGTACTATCCACAGCTGTGAGTCTGGGGGCAAGGGCTGTAAGATAGGGAACCACCTGCCATGGAGATGGGGGAAGAATTCATGCAGATTAGACTACAGTCCTTCCAGCGAGGAGACACTATGCGAGCAAGGGCCTGTTTGTTGAAATGAACAAGAGCTAAGAAAGTTATGACTGTTTTCTCCCCATAAGTGGTACGGTAATCTTAAATCCAAAGACATTTTTGCTAATCTGTTTAAACTGCTTCACATAACCACAAACGAGGCCAAAATGTGCCAAACAAATAATCAAAACAAACAACGTAATGATGACTTTTTAAATGTTCCGAGAAAGGAGAAATTAACTGGTTGGGAGATCAAATGGTAGGGTTATAATGTCTCCTTTGGGAGATCAAAATTACATCTTCCCCATCCTCCACACCACCCTACCTCTCCTCCTAACAGTGAAGTGGATAGTTTCTGAAAAATACAATGACCCTTTATGACCGGCTTCTCTTGTCTGCTAAGGATGCCATCTGTCTCCCACACTATATAAACAATCCCTGCAGGGATCTTCAGATGACCAAACAGATTAGCAAGATTCAGATTTTCACACCATTAATAATATCCCCATCCAAATTAGGCCTCTTGCTTCAATAATGCCAAAGATAAGCATAATAACTGATTTCTCTGTTTATAGGTAATGTAAGAATCATTTTAAAGATACCCTCTCAGAACATACAGCCATCTGTTGGGGGGTGTGGGGGGAAGCTCTCTCTAGGCAACGAAGAAATGAGCCCTTGAGGGAAAAGGAGAAATGGTACAATGAAAATCATACTGGTAAGACAAACGAATACATGAAATTTCACCAGGTCTAATGGAAGACTCTCCCAATTACATAAAAATATTTTTCTTCTAAAAGACCAAGTAGAGAAAACTGCTCAAGAAAAGACAAGTTTCATCCTTTGACAATGGTTTAAGTACAGCAAGAATTCAGAGTTTGCTTGACTCTGGGGCAGTGAGAGCAGAAACATACCAGGAAGGCTAAAGCCTCCCAGGAAGTTTGCCTACCGTCCACCTCTATCTGTGATGACCGCCGATGCTTGCCTTCTCGAACTTTAATATCGATCCCTTGTAACTCTGTGAGCTCTCTGTATTGTCTCCAAAGACTTCCAACTCTAAAAGAAATAAACATGCCTGTAAAGATGTTCCTAAAGTTGGTAATCATAAAGGAAAAACACTTGAGCACTGCAAAGGGAGGAAAAGACAGGCATGGAAGAGCCAGACCTCTGCAGTTGCACGTCCTCGGAAACGACTACGTCTAAATCTGCAGCCCCAGTTTCCTCCAGGCCCCAAGCCCTAGCAGAGGATGTTCACAACACATTCCTAACCAAAAAGAAATGAAGCCCCTTCTCCCTCAAGTGATGCTCAAATGGTCCCAAAAGTCTCAGCTCCCTCGGATAATCAAACCAGAAAACACGTCCGGGTGTCTCTCACCCGCATTTCGGCGTAGCGGAAGTAGAAATGTCAAATGAATGACCGCGCTGGAGCGCAAAGGAGGAAAACAAAGCCACCTCCCGCAAGCCGGTACCTGCGGCGCGAGGGCCGGGCGCGGGCCGCACACTCACCTGGGGCTGGGCGCCGCCGCCGCAGGCTGCGGGTGGGAACGCGGCCGCGGGGCGGGAGGGCGCCCCCGCAGTCGACCAGACCCGCGGCCCCGGCGCCCTCCGGCCGGTCCGTGCGCGCCGCGGGGAAAGCAGGCGGCCGGGGGCGCCGCCGTGCGTCGCATGCAGCTCCCCGCTGCGGCGGCCGCTGCCCGGGGGCCAAGGGGACCCTGCGTTGCCGTCGCCGACCCCGCGACCCGAGGCGGCGACGAGAGAGACGCGGCGCAACAGCAGAGCGCGGCCGGTGCGCCCCTCAGCGACTCTTCCCGCCGCCCTCCGCAGCGGGCTGGGTCTCCGCTCGCCTTTGTGCTGGCATCTTCCTGCGCTCCCAGCGACACTCGGAGCTCCTCTGGCGGCTCCTTGCCGCCGCCCACCCCCGAGTTACGCCGCGCCCCCCGCGCGACCCGCCGATTGTGTCGAGTCAGCACCCGCGGCGGCGGGGACGCGCGAAGCCATGTCTCCCGCCCGCGCTCGAGAGGGCGCCGGGGGTCCGGGCGCCGCGAGGAGGTTTCCGGGCGAGCTCTGCGGCCCCGAGCGGCTCCGCGGCGTCCGGCTCCCCGGCGCTCGCTCTCCTGGCGTCGCCCGCGAGCAGCGCGCCGGCCCGCCCGCGGCTCCCCTCTCGCCGCTTCCCGCCGCCTCGCCCGGCCTCCTCCCTCCTGCCGGGCTAGCCCGGGCGCCCGCCCCAACCAACCCCTGCGCCCCGGCCCTCGGAGAGCGCAGGGCCGGCCCGCTCACCTCCGGCGGCGCCGGCGCCCCTCCCGCTAGACGCCTGGGCAGCATCTGCCCGCACCTTCCTGCGGGGCACTCGGCTGGGGGCTTCCTGCACGTCGGGGACCGGGGAAAGGGAGCCGCCGGGCAGGGGGGAGGACGGGAGGGACAGCCAGACCTTGGCCAGCTGGACCTCCTGGGGAAGGTGCGGGCGAGAGGGGCGGGTACAGCTGCGCGGAGGACGAATCCCGAGGCTGCGGAGGATCCGGAGCTGCTCTCCTACGACGCCGAAGGACAGGAGGGTTCTGAGAGGCGCCGTGCAGGAAGGAGACCCTCTGAGGTCATGCAAGCAGGACTCTGCCCAAACCCCACCGAAAAGCCGAATGGCGGAGGGTCGTGCCTCGGTTTCCCGAACTGCAAGGGCAAGACAGTAATACTCATGTCACCTACGCGGGGTGTGGTCACGATTAAAAATGGATTATTGAAAGTGCTCCGAGGTACTTTGCCTAAAGAGGGCACTAAGTTAAAAATCACTGCGTTAATACCTTCAGCTTTCTATTGACTTCTGTAGCATCTTCATTGACTCAGTCCCACTTAGGGGAAAGAGTAAAAACGCCAAAATGAAAGCATATTGCCCCCTATGCGTGGTATCTATCCAGATGTGGGAGATTTACTTGATTTTACAGTTTAACAACTATAGCCCTATAGAGGAAGTCCCCAAACATTGCCCCTCCCCTAAATAATGGATATTCATTATTTTGGAATTTTGGAGTGTGTGCTCTCAGTATTACCCATCTCCTCGCCGCCCCCCATCTCTGTTAACAGGAATTGGTTTTTTGTTTTTGTTTTTTTTTTCCTTTGGGAACTAGCCTTCCCACTTGCCCAGGAGCTTTTATGGTTCTGGATGCTGATACCTCCCATCCTCACTCCCCAGAACTGCCAGTCATCATATTCCAGACCGCAGTGATTGGTTCTGAGATGGGTATATTGGTCTGAGAACTCAATCTGGGGCTTTTGCTGAATCAGTTCAGAACAAGAAGACTTTTTAACTAGGAAAACTAATCAGGCAGTACTAGGAGGTACTGCTAACACACCTGAACGAAGCCAACTTCAAGTAAAGGAATGCTGAGAGAGGATGATGCCTTTTGAGCCTTGGGAGCCAAAAATGTCTGAATGAATGGTACCCCTGAAGTCGATAAATCCCCTTCCCCTTTTTTTCCTTAGATCAGTTTCAATTGTGTTCTGTTACCTGTCATTAAAAAGCCCTTACTCATTCCCAGACATCTATCCATTGCTAGGCTATTCCACAGAATTGAGGAACCCCCCAGCACATGGCAAAAAAAAAAAAAACCCTTACTTTTGTTCCTACCAGACGAATCGGAATCCCTAGAGATCCCACATGATGTTCTCTTTCTACAACTTGCTTTAATCCTAGCAATCTCATACCTCCAAACTTTAACCTCCTGTATTGTTTAACTACTGTTAGAATTTTGCCTTAAACAAAAAAGCATACAAATAAATAGCACTAAAATGAATCACTATTGCTGCCCTTAGGTTAAACAAACAAACAAAACCTTTTTTCTCTTACCTTAAAAGTAGCCCCATCTATCTTTAAAATTTTCCGTACATCAAGCATCAAACCTGAGGCTGAGGTGTCAAATAAAATTAATAGCAAAGTCATCCTAGAATCTCAGACTTGTAAAGTGTGTAAAGGTTAGGTTCTGTCATACTGTACTCCCCACCCCGCATCAACACCACTACCTAATTTGGCTCCCCTTCACAGAATCCATGACAGGTTCCCACATAGCCTGTCCTTAAACTATTCCTATAAAGAAAACTCCTATTTCACAAGCTAATCAATTCTATGTTGAAACTGGCCTAACCCTAGAAAGTGATTCCTAATATTGAGTCATAATACTTCTTTCACCTCACAGGACTCCAAGAACTGAAGACAGACTTATGCACTACTTGAATTGTGTCTTCTAACATCTTTGCATGGCCCTTCACTGCTTACTATATGAGTGTCCTGGCTCTTCATCATCCTAGGTCACCTCCTTTCTATGGATGTGCTCAAGTTTGTGAACACTCCCTCCGAAGCACAGTGTCCAAAGCTGAACCCAAAGGCAGATTCCAAGAAACTTAAACCTCAAGCCCCCTCTAACACCACAGGTGGAGTCCTAGAAATATGTTCCCATAGTCTTAACATTCTATAAAGGTTTTAAAAGTAAAATGTTTTAATCTCAAGAGCCTACTGTATCCTTTTATCTAACTTCCATTCTGTCATAATTTTCCTTCTGTCTGGAAGCATTAGGGCGGTTGTGGGCATTTTGGGGACCTTAGCCAGCTAAGGGGAGTTCAGTATGTAAGAGGAGTAAATGTATGTGGTTCATGGGCATCACAGCCCATATGACATCTATTCCAGCGGCTTAAAGGCCTGCCATTATCTGGACCACGAGTTGTTGTGACACAAAGGTGGAGGACCAGACATCTCATCAGTAAGTGAACATGTCCTTCAGGATCCAGCGCACACGTATACAGGTAACGGGGTAGGCAGTGTTTAGAATACAGGGATCCAGAACTGGAATCCCCCTACATCTTAATATATGGGAAAGAAATTCGGTAGAGATTTTTCTGTATTTGAGAATAATCTTAAAAATGTATATAACTTTTCCAGTAAGTTACATACATTTTATATGTAGTATATAATATATACATATAACTGTAGACTGGAAAGAAACTCTTCTAAACTATCCACAACAAAAACAAATTTCAATTAAGGATGCTAATGGAAAGACTGAAATATCTATCAATGCTATAGAACAAAATGTGACAGTATCATTTTTACATGAAGAAGAAAACAGAGATATACAGCCAAAGTGTAGGGAAAACTATTGCAAAAGTATATTAGACAATTAATTTTTTAATCATTGTAATTTTTTATTTGATGATGTTTGATACTTGTGAATTTAATTTGTAACCTGTTGTGATTTTTAATTCCAAATAAATATCTAAATAAATACCTAAGTTGTGTATTCTTTTCATGTGTGCCTGTATGTGTGTGTGTGTGTGTGTGTGTGTTCTTAAAAAAGGTTCTGAACCGTATTATCTTCAGACTCCAAAAAACATGGACCTATCGCCTATTGAAAATGGCACTCTAAATGTAGCCTAATCAGTGTAGCACTCGTGGAGTGGGAGCTTCCAACAGAAATGATTAAATGCAGTAATGCTTTGAGACATCCATTCCTGTGGTATTTCATCTATCATCCATTAGAAGGAAATAAGTGATGAATTACAATTAGGGCATTTAGGGTCTGACGTAAGGGTACCCATTTGAATGCCAAAACAGAACTTAAATGTATTACAACTTTTCTATATTTTTGAAGAAATTTTACCAAACCTAACTGCTTCGTTATTTTTGCAGTGGCTATGATTTATTTACTTTGCTGTAATGCAGTGATATCGTTAGGTTAGGTTATGTAAGTCTAACATGTTTCTGGCCTCTACACCAAATGACCTTAGACTATTACAGTTTTTCTTGTTGTACTTAAAAAGTAACTTTCTTCTTAGAACCCTGTATTTTTCTTATAGCCTTTTCTTTTATTGATAATTTTACCTCGTTCTTAACTTCCTGCATATGGTCTTGCATGGAATCTATAGTCTAGATATATATTCTCATTAGAACTTTGTCTAGAATGGCTTATGGAAAAGAGAAGGGTCAGTTAATAATGTAGTTGAGCTTTAGTGCATACATTTTGTGGCATCTATTTTGGTTGCTTTCTCATTTTCTCACCCATTACCAATGATGAAAAGCTCTGTTTTATCCCATTCATATATACCTTATGTAAATATTTAATGACCACTGACTGTGAGCCAGGTACTCTTCTAAGTGTTGAGGATACAGAAGTGAGGGGTAGAGACAAAAATCCCTGCCTTTGTGGAGCTCCTATTCTAATAGAATAGTGAAGGAGAGAAATAATAGATACAGCAGAAAGTGTAAGTGTTTACAATAGCCATATGTTCCTCTACATTTTCCATTCTCCTTTGCACTTAGGATAGTTATGTGATCCCTTCTGGCAAATATTTAAGCAGCAACTATGGGTGTCACTTCTGGCTCTGGAGATTAAGAATCTAATGTGACTTCTTTCATTCTTTTCACCTTCGCTGAGACCACAGAGGCCATATATTGCAATTGTGTCATCCCAAGATAGGAAGAGACTAGATTCCTGAATCATTACTTGGAGGAAAGCTGACTAACGGATATGAGACTGTGATGTGAGCAAGAAATAAAGTGAGACAATAATTAGATGTGGGGTTATTTGTCACAAGAACCAGCATTAATGATCCTGACTACAACAGAAATTGGTACCTTAAAATAGGGAATTGCTGTGATTAAAACCTAAAGCGTGTGTCATTTAGTTAGTTCAGTAGCAAGTAGCAAGGAAACTATTAGAAGCTAGAAAGATGGTTATAATAATATGCAGTGGCAAAACAATAAAATGTTGCTATAATAACTTAAATTTATCTTGTGCCATTGAGTCAGCAGCTCTAAGAAAAGCAGGAAGAATCAACTAGTCAGTGTTGGAAACGGTTGGTACTAAATGGGAGAAAATATTTGTAAATCATATATACAAGATGGGGTTAATACGCAAAATATATGAAGAACTTATACAACTCAATAACAAAACATATAAATCCAACTAAAAGATAGGCAGAGGACCTAATTCAAAATTTTCCAAAGAAGGCATGCTGATAATAAATACGCACATGAAAAGACGTTCAACATTGCTAATTAGTGGAGAAATGCAAATCAGAACTACATCACCTCACACCTATCAGAATGGCTATTACAAAAAATGACTGTTGGAGAGTTGTGGAGAAAAAGGGAACCCTCCTGCATTGTTGGTGGAAATGTAAATTGTTGCAGCCATGGTGGAAAACAGTATGAAGATTCCTCAAAAAAAAAAAACAAAAACAGAACTATCATATGATCCAGCAATTCCACTTCTTGGTATCTATCCAAAGATAGAAATGAAAACACTAATTCAAAAAGATATGTTTATTGCAACATTATTTACAACAACTGAGAAACAGAAGCAAACTAAGTGTCCATCAATGGATGAATGAATAAAAAAGATGTACATATATGTAATGGAATACTACTCAGCCATAAAAAAGGAACAAAATCTTACCATTTATGACAGCATGAATGGACTTTGAGGATATTATGCTAAGTGAAAAAAAGTCTGACAGAGAAAAACAAATATCACATGATTTCACTTATATGTGGAATCTAAAAACCAAGCCAAAACAAACAAAACCCCGATTATAAATACAGAGAACAGATTGGTGGTTGCCAGAGGGAGGGAGCTGATGTGTGGGCAAAATGGGTGAAGGAAATCAAGAAGTACACACTTCCAGTTATAAAATAAATAAGTCATGGGCATGTAATATACAGCATGGAAAATATAATCAATAATATTATATTAACTTTCTATGGTGACAGATGGTCACTAGACTTATTGTGATGATCATTTCACACTGTATGCAATTATTGACTTGCTCTATTATACACAGGAAACTAATATAATATTGTATGTCAAGTATACCACAATATAAAAAAAGAAACTATTGGTAGTATGTGGCAAAGTATCATAAGTAGATGAGTTAGGAATTAAGTCACTAGTTTTCAAAAATAAATGAGAGAGAATATAGAGAGTGTAGGCATTTGGTCTTTGCAAAGGTAGAAAGGCTGACTGCTTTAGATCTCAAGCAGTAAAAATGAGATTTATAAAGACTTTGAGAGACAAAAGCTCTGTAAAACTCAGCCAATGAAAAGATCAAATTTGAGGGTGTGGTCAGATAGCTTCAAGGTTACCATTTAGTTGAGAGAGGTTTAAAACTTATGTTTCAAAAAACACTTTGGGTGCAGTTACTGGAACATACAACTGATTGGAAGTGAAAAAAACACAAATCAGTTTACTTTAGAAAAAAATTATATTACTAAAGAAACCACGAGCCCAGGCAATTATTTGGCAGTTCAAGACTTCTAATTTTTCCTTTGCAGGAAGCCGACTTTGAATGTTGTATACTCTTCCCAAGGAGATCTCACGTAATGTTTCTCATTTGATATGTAGCCAGGCAAGATAATGGGGGATGGAAGAACTTCATAGAGGTGGAAGGGGAAAGGATGAGGGTGGAGAGAAACAATGAACAAGGGACGTCCTCTCCAAAGGCAAAACTAGAATTTATTCACGAAACTTAGCAAACTGCCAGGTTTGGGATATATAACAATACCTACCCAGAGGATTTCAGAATTACTTTTGACAAGACTGTTGCGTATCTTCCATTCTTTTCCTTTCTGAATGTGGTATCTATTATGGGTGTCCATCATTATATTTTGGACTTCATAGGAGGCAGATATCTTGTCCTATTACACCATAAGTTGTTACTACTCCATAAAGCACCACATCTGGACTTGTTAGAGAGGGCTATACGTCAAATATCTTGAATTTAGAACTAAAAAAAATGACTAGATTGTTTTCCTTTGGGGAAAAAATGGATGCTTTTTAAATACAGGAGCATATTAGTTTTCTATTGTTGCATAACCAATTACCACAAATTCAGCAGCTTAACACACAACACATTATTTCATGTTTCTGTGGGTGGAAAATGTGGGCAGAGCTCAATGGGGACTTCTGCTTAGGGTCTCACAAGGCTGCAATCATGACGTCTGCCAACTGTATTCACATCTAAATGCTTGACTAAGGAAAAAAATCTACTCCATCAATGTATTGGCAGAATTCATCTTATTCATCTTCTTATGGCTCTAGAACTAATGGCATCTTGTTTCTTCAAAACCAGTAGGAAAAACTATCTTTCCAGTCTCCTAAGAAACTCTTATATAGCATAACTTAACCAAGAGAGTAATGTTTTATCACTTTTGCCATATTCTATTGGTTAGAAGCAAGTCACAGATCTCACCCACACTCAAGTAAAGGGATTTTACAAGGACATGATTCAGTGTGGGGCTTAGTTCATTGCCACAATTAACAGTGAGATAACTAGATAACTGATGAACAGAAAGCAAATATATTTGTTTTTACCAATCATTTTATGCTTCTCTATTTTCCCCAGGATTCTTTATGGTTATGTGGCCATGTGACTAGTTCTATCCAATGAAATGTGAGCACAAACAAAGTGGGTCATTTCTAGATTGATGCAACTGCCCTTCGGTTGGTGCCAAGGCAGCCTGTAAGGTAAGCTCCTTACTAAACCGTAAATATGAACTGAAGAAGATTCTGGGAAGATAGTGGAGTAGGAAGCATCAGGAATCTGCTTCCACTTAGATAGTAATTGCAGTCTCAAAATCTGTCTGAAGTAAATATTTTAGAACTCTGAGGTCTGTTAAAGGCTTGCAACTCCAGGGGAATACTTGTATGGTAAACTATGGTTAATTTGGGCCAATTTCAGTTCTTATTACAGTAGCACCTACCCATCCCCCGCCCCTGCTCCCACAGCAGGCAGCTCTGCACATTGTACTTGAGCAACTTGCACACAGCTTTTGGGAGCCAGGGTGGGCAGAAAGGACCCTGTCTTCCAAATATCTGGGATCTGTGCTCTGATCACTGATTGCTGCTTCTGATCACAGAGGTGAAAACAAAGAAGCAGGTAACCATTCTTGTCTCACCTAACCTCCTTGATGCTAAGCCCACCCCTTCTGGCTGAAGGGACTTCCAAGGCATTTAAGGGGATGATGCCCTTTCTCCCCCTTTATTTTTCACTTTTTACCCTTTGGGGAGCCAGACATTAAAGATTAAGACTTTCAAAAGTTACTGTATATACATGAAAAATTTGAAACTGACCATAATTTCCCAGAGAAAGGGTCACCTGAGGAGGTGTTAAGTTTACAATCAGGCTGATCCTTGGCACAGAGATAGAGTACAGCTGAAAAAGAATAATAACAAAAAAAAAGCAAACCTTGGGGGAAGGGGGAGAATCTGATTTACAGAGTTACCACATTATTAGAAATGACTATAGAAATTATTGAGTCTGAGGCACAGAAGACAAAAAAGGCTTTAAAATGTGAATAGAGCCTAAGCAGCTAGTAGGACACCCTTAAGCAGACCAAAATATGCACCATAGGAGTCCTAGAAGAGGAAGAGAGAGAAAGGGGCAGAGAGAATGTTTGAGGAAATAATGGCTGAAAAATGCCCAAATTTGATGAAAAACATGAAAGTAAACATCCAAGAAGCTCAACAAACTCCACGCAAAATCAACTCGAAGAGACCCATTATTATAATCAAAGTATCAAAAGACAAAGGCGCTCTTGAAACCATCAAAAGAAAAGCAAATCATCATGTACAAGGGATCCTCACATTAATCTAAGATTATCAGCTGATGTCAGTTTCTCATTAGAAATGTTAGAGGCCAGTAGACAGTGAGCTGATACATTCGAAGTGCTACAAGGAAAAACAAATTCAACCAAGAATCCTGTATCTGGCCAAACTGCCCTTCAAGAGTGAAAGAGAATTAAGACATTTCCAGATAAACAAAAATTGAAGGAGTCCATGACCACTAGACCTGCCCTGCAAGAAATGCTGAAAGGAGTCCTATAAGGTGAAATGAAACGATACGGGACAGTAACTTGAAGCCGTATGGAGAAATAAAGATCTCAATAAAGATAAATACATGAGTAACCATAACAGCTAGTATTATTGTAACAATGGTTTGTTACTGCACTTTTTGTTTTCCCCATGATTTAAAAGGTTGATACATTTACAGAAAATATTATTGATGTGGAAGTTAGTATTACTGTAACTTTGGTTTGCAACTCCAGAACTTGTTTTCTGTATAAGAGGCCAATACATTTAAAATAATTATGGGGGCACCTGGGTGGCTCAGTTGGTTAAGCAGCTGACTTCAGCTTATGTCATGATCTCACGGTTCGTAGGTTTGAGCCCCACATCAGGCTCTGTGCTGACAGCTCTGAGCCTGCTTCAGATTCTGTGTTTCTCTCCTCTGCCCTCCCCTGCTTATGCTCACTCTCTGTCTCTCATAAATAAAATAAATCATTAAAAATTTTTTTAAGAATTATTAATTTATGTTTTGGGGCACACATGTATAAAGATAGAACTTTGTGACTATATGTTTCCACTTATATGAGGTACTTCAAATATCATAAAGACATAAAGGCCGCATGGAAAGGAGAATGAGAAGTTATTGTTTCATGGGTATAGAGTTTGAGTCTTACCAGATGAAAGAATTATGGGGATGGATGGTGGTGAGGGTCACACAACAATGTGAATGTATTTAATAACATAAAACTGTACATGAAAAAATGGTTAAGATGGTAAATTTTATGTTATGTATGCTTTAGCACAATATAAATAAATAAGTAAATAAATAAATAAGTAAATAAAACATATTGAAGCAAGTGTCCCTGCCCTGACATCCCCTTGGGGCCAAAGCCTGGAGAGGACATATATTTTGAGGCACGCATCTGTCACACCATGGGCCTCTCCTATTCCTGTCTGCCTTCTTCTCCCATGATCTACTGGAACTGGAAGAGATCTATTTTCCTTTCCTGTCCACTTGGAATTTCCTCTGGCTAAAAATTAGCCTTTCAGCTGCCCAGTGTCATCACATAGTGTGCTATTTCCCAAACCCAGCCTCACTGTTAAGCTTTAAGGAGGCCAGGATGGGAACAAAAAAGTCAGGCTTATCGATAAGGGAAATTAAATCGGGAGGTAACTCTAAAATATTGCAATTGCACTATTAATAAAGAATATTTAACTTCTCAAATCACTTCACATATAATATCTCATTTAAGAAATGAATTTCATTATTATCTCAACATAATAGGTGGGAAATTGAAGCACAGAAAGGCTAAGTCATTCGCCAGGGCTAGCGTAAGGCTTTTAACTCCTCATGCAGTGTTTTTCCACCTTGGTGTATTGTACCTTTCTTTAAGATAGGGTAGCTTTTGAATTACTTTTAAAGTTTTATTTCCTTAAGACTTTCTCACATCACTCACTAGCTCAGATCACTTTTGCATTTGATTTCCTTATTAGTTTCTTATTGTCTCATTGTTTTCCTCTTTATACCATCTTTCTTTAAAATATTTTCTTTTTATTTGATAGAGAGAGTGTGCATGTGCACACGCACGTGCAAGGAAGGGAGAGGGGCAGAGGGAAAGAGAAAAAGAATCTTAAGGAGGCACTATGCTCAGCGCAGGGTCTGACCAGGGCTGATCCCACAACCTGACATGAGCTGAAGTCAAGAGTCAGATGCCCAAATGAATGAGCCAATCAGGCACCCCTAGCATCTTTCTTTATACTACTATCTCTTACAGGATTTTCAATAATATTCACATAAAAAGAGCCCCATGTTGCTCTTTGAATTACTATCACAATTTGGCTATCACAATTTAAGAGAAGCCAAAATAAACTTGAAGTTGTGGGAAGAGATTCCCCAAGAGGATAATATTTTGGTTATATAATTAAGAAATACCATAAATGCTTTACAAATCCAAAATATATACTATTGTTGGCATATTTTCCTTGCTGGTGAACAAATATATCAAATAAACCCAGAATTCTCACTTGGCTCAGAATTCCAACCTAAACATGATTCTAGTTTGAGAGAAAACTATAGCTTTGGCGAAAAAAAAAAAAAAGAGACATCTTTCCTGGAAGTTGTATTATTATTAAAACCTGTGCCAACGTGTTTATGTCATGATTTAGTTCAAGGTCACACACAGGTAACAGGTGATTCAGCAGTTAACCTAAGAAGACAGAAAGTGAAACAGAGCCTAGAAAATACATTGTGAAATTAAAGGTAAGGGAGGGGTCCTAGAAAAATAATATAAAATATACAAAAATAATACAAAATATACAATATATACAATGTTTAGTTATGATACCCTTTTAAGTGTTATTCTCACTGCATATTCTAGGGCCAATGTTATACTACACACAGCTTATCCTTTCACACTGGTTCTCTCTGTAGGTCAAGCTACCTTCTCTGGAGACCCATGCCTCTCCCTTTTCTGCCCCGCTATGTCCTGAGAGACTGACCCATATGGGCTGGATCACAGACTCCCTTGCTCCCTAACACTGGAAGAGATTAGAGGGTAGAGAATAGAGGGGTTAGAGTGTTTTCTCCCCAACCCCTTCTTTGACTTGGTGATGTATTTCTATCACCCCCCTTGGCAGCCAGCCCCCCTTCTATTACTCCAGCCCTCACTGGACCCCAGGACCTGATTGCCTTCCCTTACCCTTTGTGCCTGTGGATAGTAACAGTTTCCCCACTGTTGCTGGTCCCTGAGGGCCTCAATGATCCTTTTTGGTGTTCCTAACTTTGCCCAAGCTTCCTTGAGTAGACTTTTCTTGACACTCTATACAACTTTCCAGCATAGCATGTCTTCTATTTTCTGCTAGGCTCCTGATTGGCATTCTTTCCCAGGATATTTACACTTCACAAAATGATAGATTTAGATACAGAAGTACATTTCAAGTAGACAGTCTTTACAATTCAGATCAATAAAGTTCAGGTCAATAGAGCTCCAACCAATTTCCATCAGGTAATTTCAGACCTTGATTCATTGAGAGTTTACAATTCAGTTTTGAAGGTCCAAGAACTTCAATTTTATCAATTTACCTGGAGTTCACTCGAAATTCATGCCAAATTCACAGAACACTGAGTTACATTTCCAGATTTCCTTTTATTAACTTGAAGAAGTGAATCTGACACCAGAACCATTAGGCCATCAGCTCAGGGCATCTCCTTTCTGGTGGAAAAAATCCTTTAGAGTCTCAAATTACAGATCAGATGTTTGCATCATGGTGGATGCAGAGTTAGAATAGGGTCATTGTATATTTTTAGAGGTTTTTCCCATGAATTTATTGCCATAATACATTGTTTTTATACACCCCAAGCATATGCCTACATGAAAACAACAACAAAACCAAACAATGTTTACATGGAATACTATAAAGTAATGGGAATGAACAAATTACAACTAACTGACCGTATGAGTGAATCGCACAAGTGTAATGTTGAATGAAAGAAGACAGATACAAAGATGCATACATTGTATTATTCAGTTAACATAAGCACAAAGCAATGAAAGCTAATCAATGCGATTTAGAAGTCACAACAGTGGTTATCTTGGTGTGGGGGTGAAGGTGGGTATTATAACTGGAAGAGAACCAGGAGGGGGCTTCTCAAGATGGTGATCGAGGGGATTGAGAGATTCTCAATCTGGGTGCTCGTTACACAAATGGATCAGTTTCTGAAAATTTGACATCTATCATAGGGGTAAATATTTTATATTTCTACTACACTTCTATGAAAAGCTGTTGTTGTTTTTTTCAATTTACCAGTACCGCTTTTAGAACCAAAGCTTCTCTGTTTGGGACAGACAATACTATAGGTCCACTGACCAACCACCACCAACTTGGTTTCTTCAGTGGGGTATTCATTGTCAGTTTTGAAGTTTCTATCATGATATTATCTCAAACAATAATGTTCACCATTACAACTATTTTCTTTTATAGAGACAGAGAACAAGTGCAAACAGGGGAGGGCGAGAGGATGAGGGAGAGAGAGGATCTTAAGCAGGCTCTATGTCCAGCATGGAGACCGATACAGGGCTTGATCTCACAACTCTGAGATCATGACCTAAGCCAAAATCTAGAGTTGGACACTCAACCAACTGAGCCACCCAGGTGCCCCTTCATCACAACTCTTCTAGATTAGGGTATAAAATGAATGAATAATGAAATAATGATGATGCTCTGGTTTCATTTCACAAAATTCTTAGAAATAATTTCTTAGACTGGGTTATTTCTGGAAAGTGTTCCATAGATGTCTTTTAAAAAATTTTTTTGGGGTGCCTGGGTGGCTTAGTCGGCTAAGCATCCAACTTCACCTCAGGTCATGATCTCACGGTTGGTGAGTTTCAGCCTCACGTCAGGCTCTGTGTTGACAGCTTGAAGCCTGGAACCTGCTTCAGATTCTGTCTCCCTCTCCCTCTGCCCCTCCCTCATTTGTACTCTGTGTGTGTCTCTCTCTCAAAAATAAATAAACATAAAAAAATGAGAACTTTTTTTATGTGCCTCTGGATACATAAGAGCTGTGATTTGTAATCACCTCCACACTATTGAGTCAAAGTCTCCATGAGTAGTTTCTCACTTTCTTGTCATATATATTTTTTACAATGTGTCCTGGGTGAATCAGACACACTTTCCTGCTTTAAAACCACTCTCCTGTTCCATATTGGTACACCAATGTTCATAGCAGCATTATTTACAATGGCTAAAATGTTGAAACAACTCAAATGTCCCTGGATAAATGAATACATAAAATCTGGTACAAACATGCCATGTAATATTATTCAGCCTTTAAAAGGAATAAAATTCTGACACATGAGTGGTTCTTTAAGATATTATGCTAAGTCAAACACAAAAGGACAAATCTTGTCTGACTCCACTTATATGAGGTAACTAGAGTAGTCAAATTCATAGAAACAGAAAGTAGAATGGTGGTTGACAGGAATCAAGGGGAAGGGGAATAGGGAGTAAATGTTCAATAGGTACAGATTTCAGTTTGAGAAGATGAAAACGGTCTAAAGATGAACGATAGAGATGGTTGTGCAACATTGTGAATATACTTACTGCCACTAAACTGTCCACTTAAAAATGGTTAATGTAGTGGGGCACCTGGGTGGTTCAGTGGTTGAGCATCCAACTCTTGATTTCGCCTCAGGTCATAATCCCAGGGTCATGGGATCCAGCCCTGCGTTGGGCTCCACACTGAGCATGGAGTCTGCTTAAGAATTTCTCCCTCCCAGAGCACCTGGGTGCCTGAGTTGGTCAGGCGTCTGACACTAGCTCAGGTCATGATTTCACTGTTCGTGGATTCAAGCCTGCATCAGGCTCTGTGCTGACAGATTCTGTGTGTGTGTGTCTCTCTCTCTCTGGCCCTCCCTTGCTCACTCACTGACTCACTCACTCTCTCTCAAAAGTAAATAAGCATTAAGGGGCGCCTGGGTGGCTTAGTCGGTTAAGCGTCCGACTTTCGCTTAGGTCATGATCTCTCGGTTCGTGGGTTCAAGCCCCGCGTCGGGCTCTGTGCTGACTGCCAGCTTGGAGCCTGGAGCCTGTTTCAGTCTGTGACTCCCTCTCTCTGACCCTCCCCTGCTCATGCTGTCTCTCTCTCTCTCTCTCTCTCCTAGAAATAAATTAAAAAAAAAAAAGTAAATAAGCATTAAAAAATTTCTGCCTCTCTAAAAAAAAAGTTTATGTAGTAAATTTTATGCTATGTATATTTTACCACCGAACATAACCACTCTTCTGGAGCTTTATTTACCTTATTTTATAACAAAATAAGCTAAGAGTTTACACTGTTGGAAGAAGATCATAAACCAAACCCAAGGGCCATTAAGAAACTCTCACGGTACCAGCAGCCCTCCACCTGAAGTCCAGAGTTCCCCATAGACTTGCATGTAGACAAAGGATTTGTACAATGGCCATTTTGGTTTTTGTTTATTTTGTGTGGATGTTGGCTTGTGGGAACCAGCGTTATGTAGTCAGCCTACAGCCTCCATATGGTTCCTGTGGCATACTGATTAAAAGCAGCCTCATCTCACTGAACTCCTTAGGCAGCAAAGCCCTACCTGGCAACAGTTGCTATGCCAGAGGGACTTTGTTTAAACAACATTCTGAAAGGTCACCAAAGACCATTAAAGAAACCCTGCAATAAAGGCTTTCATTCCATTTTGCCTTGACTCATCTGAAGAAAATATTATCATTCTGTGAGAATTATATGATTGTTTCTAATAAAAATGGTAGTTTATTCTTTTAGACATTTGATTTTTTTGGTTTAGTCTGTTCATAACAAGATTTGTCTTACCCACCTAGCTGTCAAAGGAAACCAGAAAACCCTTGTGGCCTTCATAAGCTCCTTTTGGGGAAGAGTCTTGATTCATTACAACTTCAATGAGGATATGCAACAGAAGAAACTTTTCAAAATGCTTAGCATGCATCAACAAAGTTAGCAAATTACACTGTAATTAAAATTGTCCAAATATCTCTCTTGTAACCATGGGGTTCATGACTTCTAGTGGTAGGTGTCCTCATGCAGTTATGAACTCTCCAACCCACTTTTTGAAATCCAGTTTCAAATACCTTCTTTTCTCTTTTGTTAACTAAAGTTGTGGCAAATAAAGGTGCTATTACCACCTCAACCCACTAACGCCAAAAAACAAAAACAAGAACAGACGAAAAACCCAAACACAAGCAAACCAACAAGACCTTTTACAAGCAAAATAACTGATGAAATTAAAATATGCAGACTTTTCAGCCATGAAAAGGAATGATGGCTCCAAATTAAAGTGCATTGGGTAAGGCTGTCCTCTTTTCAGATGAGTCATATTTTTATGATTACAGTTGCCCCCCCAGCTTATGATGGCATGACTTGTGATTTTTGCAACTTTATGATAGTGCAAAAGTGATATGCATTCAGTAGAAACTGTAGCTTGAATTCTGAATTTTGATTTTTCCCCCCGGCTGGTGATGCATGGTACAATGCTCCTCATGCTGCTGGGCCGAGAACCACAGCTCCCCATCAGCCACACAGTCACCAGGGTCAACAACCAACACATACGTTAACTTATTTTGTTATAAAGTAAGCTAAATGAGACTCCAGAAGGGTGGTATTGTTGGATGGTAAAATATACATAACAGAAAATTTACTATGTAAACTTTTTTTTTTGACAGCATGAGCTGGAGAGAGAAATTCTTTTTTTATGTTTATTTATTTTTGAGAGACAGAGACAGAGTATGAGTGGGGGAGGGGCAGAGAGAGAGGGAGACAGAGAATCCAAAGCAGGTTCCAGGTTCTGAGCTGTCAGCACAGAGCCTGATGCAAGGCTTCAACCCATGAATCATGAGATCATGACCTGAGCCGAAGCCAGTCCCTTAACCAACTGAGCCACCTAGGTGCCCCTGGAGAGAGAAATTCTTTTTTTTTTTTTTCATGTTTATTTACTTTTGAGAGAGAGACAGAGCACAAGCTGGGAGGATCAGAGAGAGAGGGAGACGCAGAATCTGAAGCAGGCTCCTGGCTCTGTGCTGACAGTTCAGAGCTGTCCGACATGGACTAGAACTCAAGAACCACAAGATCATGACCTGAGCTGGAGTAGGAGGCCCAACCAACTGAACCACCCGGATGCCCTGAGAGACAGAAATTCTTAAGCAGACTCCATGCTCAGCATGGAGTCCAGTATGGGGCTCAATTCCATGACCCTGGGATTATGACCTGAGGCGAAATCAAGAGTTGGATGTTCAACCAACTGAGCCATCCAGGTGCCCTACTACATTAACCATTTTTAAGCATACAGTGGCTATCTGTACCTATACAACCCCTCCAATTTTCGCTTTTGGTATTGTATTCAACAAATTACATGAGGTATTCAATACTTTACTATCAAATAGGCTTTGTTTTAGATGATTTTCCTAACTATAGGTTAATGCAAATACTCCTGAGCATCTTTAAGGTAGACTAGCCTAAGCTATGGTGTTCAGTTAAATCAGGTTTATTAAACACATGTTCTTCAGCTTAATATTTTCAACTGAGCATGTGTTTATCAGGACTGATTAATGGACTATATGCATTTGGGCATGCATAACACTTCAAATATTTATTGCCTCCTGCTCCAGGAGAAACAGTTAGAACCTATCTCCTTGGTAACAGAACAGTGTATTAGTTTCTGACTGCTGTTGTAACAAATTACAACAATTTTAACAGCTTATAAATCACACATGTTTCACCTTGCAGTCCTAGAGTTCAGGAGCTTGAAATCAGTTTCACTGAACTAAAAAGTCAAAGTGTCATCAGGCCTGCCTTTGGGAGACTCTTGCAGAGTTTATTTCCCAGCCTTTTCCAGCCTCTAGATGTCATCTATTTTTCCTGGCTTGTGACACCTTGCTCTATCATCAGAACTCATCACTGCAACTTCTCCTTCCATTGTTCCATCTCCTTCTTCTACCTTTAACCCTTTTGCCTACCTAAGGGCTCTTGTGAATAACCTTGGACCCAACTAAATAATTCAGGATAATCTCTCTATCTCAAGATTCTTAATGTAATAATATCAGCAAAGTTCTTTTTGCCATGTAAGTTAACATACTCACAGATTTAGAGGATTAAGCTGTCCATCATAAGTAGCTGTATCTCCAACTGAAACATTACATTTACAAACTTCTCTTCCAGATGCAATTATTAGGTTAAATTTTGTCCAATGAGACTTAATAGGCAGAACTTCTAGGAAGAACAGTTAAAGGAAGTTGATTTAACTGCAAAATGTAACCTTTTGTTCTTCCTTTTTTCTTCCTCCCTTCTGCCCAAAACATAGACGAGATAGCTGGAGGTTAGCAGCTACATTGGACCCTGAGGTTAACACCGGAAATAGAACTCATGACTAGGATAATGAAGCAAGAAAGGAAGAATAACCTTGGGCCTTTCAGGGTCACTGTAGCAGACACAAATGCCAAACTCTGGACTTACTTTACATGAGAGAATAAACTCTTGGGTACATAAGTCACTGCTTGTGTGTATATTACTATCATCCAAACACAGTTCTTGTCTGATATGTCTAATTCAGCATATCTACCTTGTCAGTTGATTAGAGGGTATTTTTTGAGAGTCACACTGCACTCTGTGCCTCTATAATTAGTTGGGCTTTCAAACTAAATTTAGGAAAAGAAAAGAAGGAAGGAATGAGGGAAGGAAGGAAGGAAGGAGGGAGGGAGGAAAGAAGAGAGGGAGGGAAGAAGAGAAGAAAAGAGGAAGAGAGGGAGGAAGGGGAAAGAGAGAAAAGAAAAAAGGAAATTAAAAAATGTGTTGACTCCCATAACTGAAACCCACAGTTAGGGCTGGTGCCAGGCACAGCCTGACCTTAGGCCAAACTAGAACATGAGGCCCAGGTTGACTTTGCATTCTTAGAACATCATCATCTGGTTGGTTCCTTTCATGGTAGCAAAATGGCTGCAGTAACCCCATCTTTCTCATATCTTTATTTCTCCCAGGCCCAGAGGAAGAGTGAAAGCCTCTCTTCCTGAAGCCCTACAAGGTCTCCTTAGGTCTAATTGATTCTGGTTAGATTATATGCATATTTCTGAGCCAGCCACTGAGGGGGATGGGAGTTGGGTAAATTGTTCCCTTTGTTTTATACCCACACCAACCAGGACCTGCCCCTACAGATGTGAGTGGGATCCATCCCACACAAACAACATGGCTGAGAACCAGGGGGAGAGCAGTAAAGTGCCAAGTATGGCACTTATCAGCTCTGAACATGAAAGGGCAGAGAGAGGGACTAATGTTTCCACGCTGTGAGTTGCAGCATGGGACAGGGGTTTGACGGCAGCTTTGACCAAAGAGAGGAATTAGAAGATCTCAATTGATGTTCAAACCAAGGTCTACCAGGGAAAATCAATACCAGGCTCTCTTTCCTCCCTCTTCTGATCACCTGCCTGTGCCTCCCATTGGCCACAAACCAACTGGAAGGCAGGAGAGGTCATGTGATACTATTTGTAGAGGCCAGTTTCTTGTGGCACAAAACAGGAAAGAGATATGGAAAGGCAAACAAATAATAACACAATTGCTCTGTATTTTAAAAATTAACATATAGGGGCACCTGGGTGGCTCAGTCAGTTAAGCGTCTAACTTCAGCTCAGGTCACAAGCTCATGGTTCGTGAGTTGGAGCCCCATGCTTGGAATTCTCTCTCTCCTTTCTCGCTGTTCCTCCCTTGCTTGCATGCAGTCTCTCTCTCAAAAATAAAATATTTTAAAATTTTAACATATTTATTATCAAAAAGTACATGAAGTTGATTTTTAAATGATGTGTGAACTGTTTCCTTCCATAAAACCATACATTAAAAATTCAAGTTACTAAACGAACTTTTATCTGTGAACACTACGGTTGTTTTCAGCATTTTACATCCATCCCCACAACCAACTTTACATTTTTATTTTCTCAGTAAGAAATTCTACACCCCTTAGCTGTTAATCCAATACCCTTTCATTTTCAATCCCCTAGGTCACTTGCCATCACACACACTACAAGAAGTAATGTGTACAATTCCCTAATTTACACAATTTACAATTTTCTTGTAAATTCTGACTCTAAAATCTCAAGAACTAAACCAGATATATTATGGTGACCTATTCAAAGTACTGGTAACATTTTTAACATTCTTCCCTTATGTATTACCCGTCAACACAAATGCCCACGTTAACTTGTCAAACATATCAAAAACTACATACTCCCTTCTTACTCTTTTAAAATACTATTAGATACACTCTGAGTCTTTTAATTACTTTGGGGAGGTTTCAATAGTTTTTGGCTTCTTTCAACATTATCTTAGGTAAAAGATAATGAAAAAATAACATTCAGAATACACTATATTATTTAAAAGTTTACAATTATATTAATAGGGACAAACAAAAAAGATGATGAGGTACTCTGAAGGTAGTTCTGCTTTATTAAGAATTTATCTGAACATTTATTGATGTACTGCCTCTAATTTGAGTTCCTTCATTTGACTGTAACGTACAGAAACAAATGAACATCTGAAGGATAACAGACAACAAAATATAAAAGGCAATGAGTGTGGAGAATATAGAAGTGGCTCTTTGCATTGTCTCACTGTGCAAAGGGAGAAGGCTAAGCAACAACTTGCCTGCCTTTAAGTTTAAGGAAAGTATGTTAATTCATTTCCATCTCCTCAGATGCCTACGTATACACTCTTCCTGGACAATACCCTCTACTTTCACCATTTTGGTTACCATTTATATTCCACATGTAGACTGTGGATTTATGGCTCCAGCAGCAAACCTGTCTTTTGGTTCTAGACTAACATATCACACAGGACATCTTTACTTGGATGTTTCGTGAAATTCGACATGTTAAAACTGAACTCATCTTTCCTCATTGTGGCAGACAGACTCTAAGGTGGCCCTTGATTCCCACCACATAGTGTTCACACCTTTGTGTGAGCCCTTCCCCTTGAGAGTGGGTGGGACCTGTGACTTGCTTCTAATCAGTAGGAAGTGGCAAATGGGAGAGATGGCACTTCTGGGACATGATGTTATATAAGATTCCCTCTTGCCAACAGACTCGCTCTAGACACTCTCTTTTGCTGGCTTAACAAAGTAGTAGTCATGTTGGGAGAGTCCATGTGGCTAGAATCTATGGCTAGCCTCTAGAAACTCCAACTGGCCTCAAGGAGCTGGGGGCAGCCTCTGGCTGATCATCACCAATAAAGAGGGGCCCTCAGTCCTACAATCACATGGCATGGATTTTGCCAACAACCTGAGTGGGCTCCCTCCCTCCAGTTGAGCCTTTAGGTGAGAATGTAACTTGGCCAACACCTTGATTGTACCCCATGAGACCTTAAGCAGAGGATTTACAGCTCCAGCACCAAATCTTCCAGTTAAATCATATCCAGCTTCCTCACCCACCAAAACTGTGACATAATAATTATGTTATTTAAAGTTGCTAAGTTTGTGGAAATTTTTTACACAGCAAGACAGAACTAATACACCCCAAACTTCATCTTCTACTTCTTTTTCCTTTTTTTTAAGGTTTTATTTTTTAGTAATCTCCACACCTGAATGGGCTCGAACTCACAAACCCGATACCAAGAGTCATGTGCTCCACTGACTGAGCCATCCAGGGACGCCTTTTCTCTGTCTCTTTTAAGGACTGTATATTCTACTCTATTAACCAAGCTATCCTGAATTTTTCCCTTTTATTCACCCCCTCATTCAACCAGTCCCTTTCAGCAATCACTTCTGCCTTCTGAATAGCTTCCTAATTCATTTAGTGGTGCCATATATAAATTCAGATCTTTGGAATCATTTGCCCAGATATCACTGTGATCTTTTTAAGTCAGTCTCTCTGCCTCTAACCTTTCCTGTTCCCAATCCACTCCACAGGATGACAAATGTATCTTTCTAAAGCATAAATCTAATGAATTCACTCCAGAGCTAAATGACTAAGGCGACTTGCAAAACTCAGACAGGTTCAAGACAAAATTCAGAGTCCTTGAGGCACCTGGCTGGTCCAGTTGGTTAAGCATCCAACTCTTGATTTCTGCTCAGGTCATGATCTCAAGGTTTGTGAGATCGAGCACCGTATCAGCCTCTGCACTGACAGTGAAGAGCCTGCTTGGAATTCTCTCTCTCTCTCTCTCTCTCTCTCTCTCTCTGCCTTTTCCCCACTCTCTCTCTCTCTTAAAAATAAACAAACGGGGCGCAGGTGGCTTAGTCAGTTAAGCGTCCGACTTTCGCTTAGGTCATGATCTCGCGGTTGGTGGGTTCGAGCCCCGCGTCGGGCGGGCTCTGTGCTGACTGCCAGCTCAGAGCGTGGAGCCTATTTCAGAGTCTGTGTCTCCCTCTCTCTCTGACCCTCCCCTGCTCACGCTGTCTCTCTCTCTCTCCTAGAAACAAATAAAAATATTTTAAAAAATTAAACAAACTTTTAAAAAAAATGTCAGAGTCCTTGCCATAACTTTGATCCAACTACTCCCACTTGCGTCGTTTCCTTTCTCGTCATTTCTGTTCTCCTCACACCACACATCCAGCTCCCCACATGCATCTTGTTTTCTCACTGCAAATACACTGGTAGAGACTGTTCCTCCTACCTGGGGTTCCCTTTGTGTCCTTAGTCAAATGGAAAACTCCTATTCACTACTTTTTACTTCACTCTGGCATCATTTCCTCCAGAACACTTTCTTAGACCTCACTATCTGGACCCTATCTAATTTAGATGCCTCTCCTGTGTGCGCTCTGTACCACGTGGGCTTTTCTTGATCACAGAAGGTTGGGTATTTGTTTGAGTTTCAGTCTCTCATAAGATAGTGACCTCTTGGTCATCTGTAATCTTGTCTTATTAATTTCTGTTTGCCCTATAGTTTACATAGTTTCTGACCCAAGCAAGAACTGGTTGTTTATTTGGTTAATGGGTTAAATAAGTTCACAATTCTAAGATATACAGAAGCTGACAGAGAATACAGTTAACACTGGCCCTGTTCTTGGAACTGTCCCCCCACAGCTCTGCTGGAATTAAATGGGTCTGGGGCACCTAAGTGTCTGCTTTGGGTTCTAAAAAGTTAAACTGCTTTTCCAATCATGAATTTGTCTCTTCGCCCTAGCCAGAGCTGAATCTCTGCAGTTTATATACATGTTGGAGAAATGTTTACTGTGAGTAGATTTAAACTGCCCTATGCCTGCAAATTGTTGCTGCATTTGTTGAGATGCTTATGTTCTCATCTGGGCAGTTATCACAGATCAGCCCCTGTAATCCTGAGAACTGCAGGAAGCATGTGCAGACATCTTCCTCTCACACGGGAGAAGAGGACACAAAAGGAACCATACTGGGTTTGACAATGTTCATTTGGAACTACATTGCGGCTGTCCAGCATCTAATGGTATTTAAAATGTAACAACACAGGTTTGAGAAATGTTAACAAAATTTTTTTGCAACTTGAAAGTGAGGCATTTAAGGTTACCATCCTGCTACTATTGAGAGTGCATTTTCTGTATTGATACCAGATACTGTGCACCAAGGTTCATACTGGGGAAGATATACAAGCTATTCTGAAAGACATGGTTATTCTCACAGCCAAGCATCTTGTGAAGAGGAAGACCCTAAATACGGTAAGAAGGTCTCTCTCTCCCTCTGTCTCTCTCTCTGTCTCTCTCTCTCTCAGCCTGGGTTCCAAAAATGTACCTGAAACTCCTTATAAGAGGTGAGGGAAACTGGCTTCTACCATGAAGTTAATGTGGTAACTAGGAAGAAGGACAGCTGTATGGATGAACCAGAATTACAAAAACAGCCATACCTTATAGCCAATAGTCTGAATTATGCTTTCCTTCCATTTCCCCTGAGACTACAGTCAAGTTTTGTTACAATGTAGACCCTAGTTTCAGCTCAACTTGAGGATTTAAGTCAGTCTGTGCTTGATTTGGAGTAATCTATTCTGAAACTCAAGTGAAGAGAGTGTGCTAATAAAAGGATAAGGGTAATCAATGGTTTCATATGCTAGAGACGTCAAGAAGAATGAAGGCAAAAAGAAAAAAAAAGCTACTGGGACTCTGCAAAGTGAAGGTCAATAGTGCCATTCCAGATGGCCATTACAAGAAAGTAATGAAACTAATCATCCAATTACAGTGCCTCAAGATGAACAGATAAAAGAAAAGGAAGCAATCAGTTTAGAACATTCTTTGCATTACACACTAAAAGAATGAATGACTTTTTTAAGTTAAAATTATTTTAATTTTCATACTGTCAAATTGCAGTCTCTGCTTATGACTCTGATTATGACTTCCCAAAGTCATCAAACTAGAAAGAAATCAAGTCACACTTTTCTTCCCTCAAGTTTAATTATTTTCCCCACTAGCTTTAGGAAATGAGCTGGTGGCTTGAGAACCAAAGTATACGGCTATATTCAGATCAATGAGTGTGTTCAATTTCCAGGAAATATCTTTAGGAAGGAGATGTGCTCTTTATTAGTTCTTTTCTGACTTTGCAGCTTGATGGCTAGAGCCTGAGGCTCCATCTTGGACCATTAGTGGAGCATTTACTTGCTAAGAATGGTAGACAACAAGAGAGAAATCATCTAGGATCCTGGCACTGGGGGAAATCTGCCAGCCCTTAACTGTCTACCTCCAGCATTTTCATGAGAGAGAAACAACACCCCCCCCCACACACACACACCACTTTCTTATTTAAGCCATTACTATTTTGAGCTTAATGTCACTCAAAGAAAGATGTAATAACATTAACTGACACAACTGGTAAAGTAGACAAGTGAGTGTAGACATGCTGATAGGAAGGAAATTATTTCTGATCTTAGCTGGTAATCTCAACAGGAATTCTGGGTTGTGTATGACATTATCCTTATTGTGCTCTTGCTGGATTTGGCTAATAAAATGACCAATTATGGTGGAAATGTGTTCTCTTTGTCTTAACAGCACCCCTTTATCCTTTGGAGAATTTATTTTTTCCATGTGTTTCTAGTGGGGTTACCATTACATTACTAACCCCTAGTGCAAGTGACTCAGGCAATTCTGCCTGTAACTGTGCCCTCTTCCTTTTCTTGGGATGATTGGTTCAATGGTAGACACTTGACCCAAGCCAAGCCAATCAAAGTCCCCTGAGATTGTCTTCAATGGCTCTAGAGCATAAAGCATCATTTGACTCTGAGGATACACAACAGGAAAGAGGTAAAATTGGTGCTACTTGAAGCCATGTTCCCTGAGTCTGCAATAGAAATGAGGTCAAGAAGAGATAAGCAGGGGTGCCTGCGTGGCTCAGTCAGTTGAGCATCTGACTCTTGATTTTGGCCGAGGTCATGATCTCATAGTTTGTGAATTCAAGCCCTGTATCAGGCTCTTCACTGACAGTGTAGAGCCTGCTTGGGATTCTCTCTCCTTGTCTTTCTGCCCTTCCCCTGTTCACACTCACACACACACTCTCTGTCTCTCAAAATAAATAAACATTAAAGAAAAAAGAAGAGATAAGCAGAAGTGAAAGCGGGTGGATGGAAGTGGTTGAGAGAGAGATTGGGCCTCAGATTTCATGACATAATTTGACTCTTTGGATCTTTTTGTGCCTGAGTTATCTGCAGTAGTTTCTTATTGCTGTTATAACAAATGGACAAAAAAGTGGTGGCCTAAACCATTACAATTTATTACCTTATAATTCTGGAGGTCAGAGATCCAAAATCAATCTTTATGAACTAACATCAAAGAATTGGCAGGGCTTGTTCCTTCTAGAGATTCTAGAGGAGAATCTGTTTCCTTGCTTTTACCATATGGTAAGACCTACTTACATTCTTTGGCTCATGGCCCTTTTCTCCTTTTTCAAAACCAGCAGCATAGGATTTTCAAATGTCTTTGTCTCTGTGTCTCTATCTTTCTTTCAGACCTCTGCTTCTGTTATCTCATCTCCTATAATTCTGACATTCCTGCTTCCCTTTTTCCTTTATAAAGCCCCTTGTGATTACATTAAATAATCCAGATAATCCGGGAGAATCTCTCCAGGTCAGGATCCTTGTCTTCATCAGCAGAGCCCCAAATTAACATATTCACAAATTTGGGGGATCAGGTGGTATACATCATTGGGAGCTTCTACCACAAAAAAACCTTTCTGCCAGGGAGCCTTTAGGATCCTACATTAGGTTTTTTGTTTTTTGTTTTTTTTTAATCACACTAACCCCATCCCTAGACTTGCAAAAAAATTATTTTCCTCTTCTCTTCCTCATATCACTTGCAAACAAGAATCCTAACTGACCATACAACATTTTGTACAAAATCTAACAGAATAAGTATTTAGTCCAAGTTGATTTATCATTGCCTTATAAGCTCCTTCATGTAGGTCAATGTGGCTTCATCATAGGAATTCATGCACCTACTGTACTCTAGTAAAGATTCTCAGAATTCATGAGTATTGGTGGTCTTGGGTAAATCAAACAATGATATTGTTTTTTCCATTTTCCTAACCTCAAGAAGTTTAAGATGTTACAACAAAATTACCACCAAATAGTAGCATATGGATTACTAAGACATTGTTTGGAATGTGCTTATGCCCTGAAATCGCAACTCTAATTCTTTGCAAGAGTTATAACCTTATACAAATAAAAACTCTAGGCAATACATGAAAACAACTACTTGAGCATTCTGAGTAAAAAACAGCAAGTGGGTTATGAAGAAGACTGAAAACTTGAAGGGCCATCTATAGGGGTGAAAATTCCATCTTTCTAATCAGAGGACTGGGAAAAGGAGCTCTCAGAAATTTTAGAGAATAACAGAAATATCAGAGACAGAGCTGTCTCCAGGCAGCTGGAGAATATCTTCTATTTCTATATACGAACCAACATAAGTCCCAGGCTCACTCCCAAGCTATGCATGCATGGAATAGATGTCAGAGCCTCACCGTATATTTTAAGTGTCCAGGATGCAATCCAGAATTACTCAACATACAAAGAACCAGGAAAATATGAACAAGTTTTAAGGGAAAAGACAATCAACAGATGCAAAGTCTGAGATAACCCAGATCAAGGCAAATTTTTTCTGTAAACAGCCAGATAGAAAGAATATTTTAGGTTATGTGAGCCATAATGTCTCTGTCACAATAACTCAACTCTGTCATTGTAGTACAAAAGCAGTTACAGACAATATTTAAATGAATGAGTGTGACCGTGTTCTAATAAAATTGTATTTACGGAAACAAATTTGAATTTCATATAATTTTGACATGTCACATGACATTAGCCTTCTTTTGATTTTTCTCCCAATTATTTAAAATTTTAATCTTAGTTAGATCTTTAGTTTAGTGTGGAAACAATTCTTTGCTCATGGACCTTACAAAAACAGGCATCAGGTTAGATTTGGTTCACAGGCTTTTGCTTGGTGACTTATGGTCTAGCTGTTGGAATTAAGACCCCAAAGTGTCTATTATGGGGGCATCTGGGTGGCTCAGTTAGGCATCCTACTTAAGCTCAAGTCATGAACTCATGGTTCACAGATTCCAGCCCTGCATCGGGCTCTGTGCTGACAGCTCAAAGCCTGGAGCTTGCTTCGGATTCTGTTTCCCTCTGTCTCCTCTTTCCCTGCTCACCCTCTATCTCTAAAAAAATAAATAAACATTAAAAAATTTTTAAGTAGCTATTATAACAATACTCCAGGAAGTAAAGGTAAATACTTTTGAAATGAATGGAAAGATATTAGTTCTCAACTGAGAAATAGAAACTACCTATATCTATCTATCTATCTATCTATCTATCTATCTATCTATCTATCATCTATCTATCTACCTACCTACCTACCTACCTATCTACCTTATCTATAACAAATGGGAATTTTGAAACAGAAAAATGCTATATCTAAAATGAATGTAAAGAAAATCAGGAAATCCTCAAATACTCTTAGTAATGCTCTACTCCACCAAGATACTCAATAGGATTAAAATGAACTCTATTAGAAATAAAACGGATAATTTCTGAAGAAGAATGAGGTTTTATAGCACAGGATCAATGACCTAAACCTTTTTTTATTAATAATTTATTTATTTTTTAGTTTACATCTAAGTTAGTTAGCATATGGTGCAACAATGATTTCAGGAGTAGATTCCTTAATGTATCTTACCCATTTAGCCCATCCCACCTCCCACAATGCCTTCAGCAATTCCTCTGTTTGTTCTCTATATTTAAGAGTCTCTTATGGTTTTTTTTTTTTTTTTTTTTTTTTTAATTTTTTTAATGTTTTATTTATTCCTAGGAGAGAGAGAGAGAGAGAGAGAGACAGTGTGAGCAGGGGAGGGTCAGAGAGAGAAGGAGTCACAGACTGAAACAGGCTCCAGGCTCTGAGCTGGCAGTCAGCACAGAGCCCGACGCGGGGCTCGAACCCACACGGCGAGATCATGACCCAAGCGAAAGTTGGACGCTCAACCGACTAAGCCACCCAGGTGCCCAAGAGTCTCTTATGTTTTGTTCTCCTCCCAATTTTTATATTATTTTACTTCCCTTCCCTTATGTTCATATGTTTTTTAAAGTCCTCATATGAGTGAAGTCACATGATACTTGTCTTTCTCTGACTGGCTAATTTCGCTTAGCATAATATCCTTTAGTTCCATTCATGTTGTTGCAAATGGCAAGATTTCATTCTTTTTGATTGCTGCGTAATATTCCATTGTATATATATACCATATCTTCTTTATCCATTCATCCATCAGTGGACATCTGGGCTGTTTCCATACTTTGGCTATTGTCAGTAGTGCTGCTGTAAACATTGGGGTGCATGTGCCCCTTCAAAACAGCACACCTGTATCCCTTGAATAAATACCTAGTAGTGTAATTTCTGGGTCATAGGATAGTTCTATTTTTAATTTATGTTTTTGAGGAATCTCCATACTGTTTTCCAGAGTGGCTCCACCAGTTTGCATTCCCACCAGCAGTGCAAAAGAGATCCTCTTTCTCCACAACCTCACCAACATCTGCTGTTGCCTGAGTTGTTAATGTTAACCATTCTAACAGGTGTGAGGTGGTATCTCATTGTGGTTTTTACTTTTATTTCTCTGATGATAAGTGATGTTGAGCATTTTTTCATGTGTCTGTTGGCCATCTGTAAGTCTTGTTTGGAGAAGTGTCTACTCATGTCTTTTGCCCATTTCTTCACTGGATTATTTAATTTTTTGGGTGTTGAGTTTGATAAATTCTTAATAGATTTTGGATACTAACTCTTTATCTGATATGTCATTTGCAAATATCTTCTCCCATTCCATTGGTTGCCTTTTAGTTTTTCTGATTGTTTCTTTGACTGTCTAGAAGCTTTTTATTTTGATGAGGCCCCAATAATTCATTTTTGCTTTGGTTTTCTTTGCTTCCAGAGATGTGTTGAGTAAGAAGTTGCTGCAGCCAGGATCAAAGAGGTTTTTGCCTGCTGTCTTCTCGAGGATTTTGATGGCTTCCTGTCTTACATTTAGGTCTTTCATTCATTTTGAGTTTGTTTTTGAGTATGGTGTAAGAAAGTAGTCCACATTCATTTTTCTGCATGTTGCTGTCCAGTTTTCCCAGCATCATTTGCTGAAGAGACTGTCTTTATTCTATTGGATATTCTTTCCTGCTTTGTCAAACATTAGTTTGTGGGTCCATTTCTGAGCTCTCTATTCTGTTCCATTGATCTGAGTGTCTGTTTTTGTGGCAGTACCACACTGTCTTGATGATTACAGCTTTATAGCATAGCTTGAAGTCTGAGATTGTGATGCCTCCAGCTTTGTTTTTCTTTTTCAAGATTGCTTTAGCTATTTGGGGTCTTTTCTGGTTCCACACAAATTTTAGGATTGTTCGCTCTAGCTTTATGAAGAATGCTGGTATTATTTTGATAGGTATAGTACTGAATAGTAGATTGCTTTGGGTAGTATTGACATTTTAAAAATATTTGTTTTTCCTATCCATAAGCATGGAATATCTTTCCATTTTTTTTGTGTCTCAGACCTAAAACTTCTAGATATTAGATGTTATTTTATTCTTATGGGGCCTGGGGAAAGGGAATGGGAAATGTGTTTTCACCTAGATAGTACCTGGGAGATAGGAACATTTTTATTTGTCATTTTTAGTATTTGTTTTTCACTGTTTTTGTTGTTCTATCTTTATAAAGTTTTATTACAAAAGTAATACATATCTATAAAAATTTCCCAATGATACAAAAGTATTTATGTTAATACATAAAATATAAAATGGAATGAAGTTATTTCTCAACTCCCAACTCCAATCCTGAGAGATAAATACAAACAGTTTGTGTATTTTCTCGAACTCTTTACTAGGCAGATAAAATAAATGTATTCAGAAGTTTTTCTTTTAAATAAAAATAGGATGACATACATATCTTACAATTTGTTCTTTTCATCCAGCAATGTGATGTCTACACTTTCCATTTAGTGTATTCTGATATACTCATTCTTTTTGACGTCTGTTTAGTGTGAATGTGTTATTATTACGTGACCACTTCCTATTGAGGATTGTGGTAGGTTAAATTACATTTTCCAATTTTCTACTCTCCTATAGTACATCTAACACTCTTGCTGTAACTTCCTAAGTGGTCTTGGTATAATTTCCTATGTCTTGACTTCAGCTCGGTCATAATACATAATCTGGCCATTTGGATGTTATTAGATGTGACACAAGCAGAGGCTTGAAATGTGCTTGTGCATTTGGGCTGTCCTCTGGTTCTTTTATCATTCTCAAGAAGAGCATGTGTCTGGTAGTCACTGACCACTTTTGCCTATGTCTCTTGGAAGGAGACCACACAGAGCTTTCCCAGCTAGCTTATAGATATTGTGATTCTGAGAATAAATGCTTTCTTCTGAAAGACACTGAGTTTTAGAGTCTTTTCTGTTATGTGGTATCACATTTTATTACAAAAAATTTTATAATAAGTGTCCATCCCTTTATCCAACTTTCAGCCAGATAAATTCCTAGAAGCATAATAGCTAAGTCAAATTAGTATTTTTGAAGCTGGCTAGATAATGTTGGTGATGATAAATATTAACACTTGATAAGCATTTTCTACATTCCAGACTCTAGGTCTTTCACATGTGTCAAGAACTATAAAGGGTGTGAAATTTTATCCTACTTGCAAGCTAACAAGTTTTCCTGCCATGGTTTCATAGATGCTGACAGAGACATGAAGCTCCTGAATCAGAGACAAAGGAGTTTGTTACTTAGGACAAGCAGCATATTTAGCAGCATGTTTGTATTAGTTCCCCCTTTCTCCTAAGCACCAGAGAGGCATCACAGATTGGCTCAGATGGATAACTGCACATAGTTTGTGTTACAGGAAGGGATCCTTGAGTTTAGGGAGCCCGAATCTTTTATAATAGATAATAAGTAAACCTGACCTTTGTTCCAGAGGCAGACACTCTATTTTTCAAGGCTGTTCCCTGTACAAATCTTCTTGAAAAGATAGACCAAAACAAAGGGAAGTCAATGCCTCTCCCCACAAGTCATAAAGAAATAGGAGAGATCTATGGACAATTGTTTTCTAATGGTATTATTGAATTAATTCTCTCTACTTTACAAATATGTAGACTAAAGCACAGAGAATTTAAAAACATTCCCAAGGTCATACAGCTAAATAATAGGAGAGTCAGGCATCTTGATCAATACTTCCAGGACAAAGATTTTTGTATAAGAAAAATCTGAGGAACCCAATGCTTTCATTATCATGTAAGAAGTGGTTCTTTTGACTTTATTAAGCTGTTCAGCTTTAAGAAATTTTATCTTGATATTACTATAGCTAGAGAAAAGGTTTTCCATAAATAATTATTTTAAAAAGTCAGGATGCTTTTCAGGAAGGCAGTCTATAGGGGTAGAAATGAAACCAACCAAGCTGTCAAGGACTTTAAGAGACAATATGCACTTCAGACCTAATGTAGAAGCTTGATTTTATCAGCCATAATTTTGATTAAAGTTTCTGCCTTGGCGGGCCCTCTATACTGATTGTTATGGAGAAACAATGAAGAAAGAAACACCAAATATGGATTTTTCTATTTGTTGAGAGCCAGAGGAGAAACAATTCTATTACATTTTGGATGAGACATATTTCTGTTGTGACACTGACCCATAGCTTACCTCAGAGCCTTGTATTTTGAAGGGAGGGACTAATGTTTGTTGGCTATAACTAGAAGCATTCTTACTGTTTTCATGAATACTTATCTGAATGCATTACTTGTGTTTAACTCGTCAAATCAGTTCTTTAAGATATATATGTATGTGCATATTTTAATGTGTTTTTAAGAGAAAGATGTAATTTTATCCAAAGTCATAGAAAAAAAGATAATGTTATGACCCTTTTCATTTCATAAATAAAACAATTTTATGCTCTTCATCTGATTTATTGACTCATGGAATTCAAGGACATACTCATCATCTAAGAATGTAACTGTATCTCAGAAACAACTGAACCGAGGTCCTCACTACAGTTTGGTAACGTTTCACTCAGACATTAAATTCTAAATAACCACTTATAGATCTTATTTCTCAACAATTTTTCCATTTTTACATAGATTCTCTTGGCCACAAATCATGTAGAAGAGAATTATATGTTGGGGGCATACATAGAGAACCATGTATGAAAATGGAAATCCCCACAGTCACTATGGAGATAGGGCATCATTTGTGAGGAAAAGGAGCAGAGCTGGAGAGACTCTCAATGGATCCATCAATGATATCCATTACCTTCCCCCTGATATTCTAAAGCAAGTTGCAGTTTACTCTTTGTATGTAAGATGCCACAAATGAATGGAAAATAGGCCAAAAAAAAAAAAAGAGATATAAATAACACAAAAAATAACTAAGTCTTTGATGATAATACATATGCTATCATGTTAAGATATCAGGTTAAGACTACAGAGCAAACCAATCATTCGATTCTGATACATTTGTTGTAGATATTTAGAGTTAGCTATATACTATTACTCCATTCCCTCCAATAAAACTCAGATAATCCCCAATGCTTAATGATTGATTCATTCATTTATTCAACTGGGTACATTAAGATTTTCTATATGCCGGGAATTTTGCCAATTCTGAAGTACAATTGAAGTACATTGAAGAACTACATTTATTTTATTTTTTAAATAGGTTCATACATTCAAACAATTTAAAAATCAAAATGACTTTGGGGCACCTGGGTGTCTCAGTCAGTTAACCAGTCAACTTTTTAAAAAAATATTTTTTGTAATGTTTATTTTTGAGAGAGAGAGAGACAGAGAGAGAACAAGTGGGGGAAGGGCAGAGAGAGGGGGACATGGAATCTGAAACAGGCTCCAGGCTCTGAACTGTCAGCACAGAGCCCAATGCGGGGCTTGAACCCACGAACCATGAGATCATGACTTAAGCTGAAGTCAGACGCTTAACCAACTGGGCCACCCAGGTGCACCTAAGTGCTGACTTTTAATCTCAGCTTACGCCTTGATCTCAAATTCATGAGCTCAAGCGCCACACTGGGATCCACACTGGGCATGAAGTCCACTTAAAAAATTAAAATAAAATAAAATAATAAAATCAAAATAATACTGAAAGATATATACTGTAAAGTTTTATTTGCATAGAAGTTCCTATCTACCTTTGTCCCATCCAATGTATCCTACAGGTAGGGTCGCCATACATCCTGGTTTTCCTAGAACATTTCTAGTTTGTGCCTTTTGTTGTTTTAATTATTAATAGTGTCACATTTTATTTTCAAGAGTGTTCTGGTTTAAATAATAAACATGAGAGAAAAAAATAAATAAACTTGAACACAATCAAGAAAATCAATGAACTCAAAAGCTACTCCTTTGTAAAAAAAGAATCAGTAAAATTGATAAAATTTTAGCCAGATTTACCAGAAAAAAAATAAGACAAAATTCTACTAGTATTAGAAATGAAAGAGAAACTGTCATGATGGATCCATACAGAGAGTAGTAAGATAATAAGATAAGACTACCAACAACTCCCAACCCATAAATCAACAACTTGGAAAAAATGGACAAATCATTAAAAAGACACAGACTACCTAAACTCACTCAAACAAAACAACACAAAACAAAGAACCCAAACAAAATCCAATAGCCTGATAACTATAAAAGAAGTTGAAATTGTAGTTTAAAAACCTTCCAACAAAGAAAATTTCAGGTCCAGATGCTTCACTGGCAAATTCTAAAAAATATTTAAGAAAAAATAATGCCAATTCTATACATCTCTTTCAGAAAACATAAGAAGAGGAAATACTGATACATTTTATGAAGCTAGAATTATCTTTTTTTTTTTTAATGTTTTTTATTTATTTCTAGGAGAGAGAGAGAGACAGTGTGAGCAGGGGAGGGTCAGAGAGAGAGGGAGTCACAGACTGAAACAGGCTCCAGGCTCTGAGCTGGCAGTCAGCACAGAGCCCGACGCGGGACTCGAACCCACGAACCGTGAGATCATGACCTAAGCGAAAGTCGGACGCTTAACCGACTAAGCCACCCAGACGCCCCTGAAGCTAGAATTATCTTAATCTCACAACCAAACACAATATAATGAAAGAAAAATAAAAACCAATATCCTCCCTCAAATACAGACATAACACTCCTTGACAAACTATTAGCAAGTCAAGTCTAGGAATACATAAAAAGGATAATACAGATCAACCAAGTGTGTTTTATCCTAAGAATGCAAGGTGGCTAAACTTTTGAAAAATCATCATGATTAATCAGATTATCAGACTAAAGAAGAAAAATATATAATTATTTCAATAACACGACAAAATTTAAATCTCTTCATAGCAAAAACTCTCAAGAAACTAGGAATGGCCAGAAACTTACATAGCCTGATAAAGGACAACCATAATAACCCTACAACTAGTATCAAATTTAGTGGGGACAAGGCAAGGATATCTTTCTTTCATCACTTCTATTCAACAACAGAGTAAAAATCCTAGCCAATGTTACAAATAAGAAAAGTTATTCAGATTATGAGAGTATTTGCGTAGGCAAAATGGTAAAGCCACTTTGGAAATCAATTCGGCAGCTTCTATAAATGTACCTGATATATAATGCAGCAATCCCACTCACAAGTGTTTATTCAAAAGAAATGAAAATTTTATTTTCACACAAAAATCACTATGCAAATGTTTATAGCTGCTTTATTAATAATCACCCCGAATTAGAAACAACCCAAATGTCCTTCATCCAGTGAATGAATAAGCAAACTCAGATGTATTCATACAGTGGAATGTTAGCTACAAAAATGAATTGTTATTATTTTTGAACAACAAAACCCCACTCATTTCTCATGATTCTGGAAGCTAGGAAGTCCAAGATCAAGACGCTAGTAGATTTGGCGTCTGGTGAGGACTTCTGTTTAGTTTGCTGATGGCTGTCCTGTTGTAGCCTCACATGGATGAGAGAGAGAGCTTGTGTCTCTTTCTCTTTCTAGGAACCCTCAGAATTTATCCCACCCTCAGAATTTAGTCTAACCCTAATTGTCTTTCAACAGTCCTACATCCCAGTACTATCATGTTGGGGATTAGGGCTTCAACATATGAAATCTGGGGAAGGAGGAGACATTTAGTACATGCAGCATTATTTCTGCTACATTATGTTTTCTTGATGTTTGTCAGTGAAGGAATGAGGGAGGTATTGGTAGTCTGTTAGGGAAGCAGTGTCAAGAAAATGTGTGTGTGTGTGTGTGTGTGTGTGTGTGTGTGTGTGTGTGTGTGTGTGTGTGTGTGTATGTGTGTGTTTTAGAATGGTAGAGGCTTGAGTATATTTTTAGGCTTTTTAAAAAAATTTTATTGGGGTGCTTGGATGACTCAGTCAGTTGAGCATCTGACTTCAGCTCAGGTCATGATCTCACAGTTCATGGGTTCCAGCTGCACTGGGCTCTGTGCTGACAGCCAGCTCAAATTCTGGAGCCTGCTTCAGATTCTGTGTCTCCCTCTCTCTCTGACCCACCCCTGCTCATGCGCTCTCTCTCTCTCTCTCTCTCTCTTTTCTCTCAATGAGAGAGAAGGAGAGTGCAAGTGGGGGAGGGTAGAGACAGAGAGGGAGACAGAATTTGAAGCAGGCTGCAGGCTCTGATCTGTCAGCACAGAGACTGATGTGAGGCCCAAACTCACAAATTGGGAGATCATGACGTGAGCTGAAGTCGGGTGCTCAACAAACTGAGCCACCCAGGCGCCCCTGTTTTTAGGCTTTTGAAAAGGAGCCAAGTGGAGGATGCATGTAGGTTAAGTAAAGGAGTAAGTCTCCTGAGGAGGTAGTGGGAATCAGAGCATGCCTGTGTCCATATAAAAATAAGCAGTTCCAGGGGCATCTGGGTGGCTCAGTTGGTTACGTCTCTGACTCTTGATCTAGGCTTAGGTCATGATCTCATGGTTCATGAGATAGAGCCTTGTGTCAGGCTGACAGCACAGAGCCTGTTTGGGATTCTCTCTCCCTCTCTCTCCTCTCCTACCTCTCAAAATAAATAAATAAACAAAATAAAGAATAAGCAATTTCATATGTTAGTAACTATTTATTCAATTTGCTCTTCCTTGAGGTCTTTTTATGACATCATTATCAACCTTTCAGTAACCTTATTATTTTTAAAAAGTAGGATACTTTCTACAATCTTCAAGACCATGCTTTACCTTTATAGCTTTTTCTAGAAAGCCTATCATTTCAGAACTGAAAAGAACTTTCTCAGTTAAAAATGAATTATTGATTCATGTAACAACATGGATGAATCTTAAATGCATCTGCTGAGAGAGGTTAAACCCAAAGGGTATGACTCCATTAATATGACATTTTGGAACAGCGAAATTATAGGTATGGAAAATATATCAGTGGTTGCTAGTGGCTAGGAGGTGGGGGGAGAGGTTGACTAGAAAGGAAAAGCATGATGGAGTTTCGAGAGTGAGGAGAGTGTTCTGTATACCACTGGGGTGGGAGAATAAGAGTCGAATAATTTGTCAAACCCCATAGAATTGTACACCACAAAAGTGAATTTTATTGTGTGTAAATTAAATAAAAATCAACCAGGATGCAGGGAGAACACAAGATAGAATGCAGACTGGCACTCATGAATCTAACTGTATTACAAATAAATCAAATAGCCACATGGAAACAGATGAGGAAGAAAGGAGCTGAAGTAACTTGGAAAACAGTGTTTTGACTGGGTAGTGTAAGGCTAAGGCAAAAAGAACAGTGCTCAAGCAATATGCTCTAGTTTTAAATGTTGTTTCTCTTTGGGTATGGGTTAACAAGTTTATCCCTGTGTACTAAGGATGAACAAACCAGTATATATATTGTAGATAATGAAATTCAGGGCTCCAACAATCATAGAAAGAAGTTAAAAGTCAGGAAAAAACAAGGGTTAGAATAAGCTGTGGTGCTGAAGTTGAGTGGCAGTATCAGTAGGAACTCATGTTTTGTTTATTTATATATATACAAATATATGTACAGAGAGATACAGAAATATAGATATGTATGTATATGCATGGGTCGGTATATAAACATGTATTTCCTATCTGTGTGTTTTGAGAGGAACTGTCAGCAGTAATACCCTAGCATTTAGATTTTAAATACCATTCCTTCATAAAAAGAAACAGGGCTTCTTGGAAAAGTGGTTGAATCTATGGTCAGGCAGTGAAAATACAAGATGAGCCTGGAAATCTTGCAGTGACGAAAAGTAAGGAAGTGCTCCAAAAAAAAAAAAAAAAAAAAAAAAAAGGAAGAAGGGGGATAGCAGCTCCTTCAGATCTCTGAAGCTAGAACAATTTTATTGCTAGAGCAATAAAACGACGACAGTTTTGAATTATAACCCAAAGAACAAAACAAATATTCGTAAGCCCACACTTATATAAATAAACAAATGAGCAAATCTGAATAAATAAATGGGGGGAAAACATACAGTTTTTCCCTACAAAAGAATTCCAATTAATAATGAAGAATATGGAGAGTCACTGTTACGCATACCATAATAACTGCTCCTGGCGAGAAAAACCAGCTAAAATTAGTGAGTGAAAGTTTAAGGAGAAACAGGATACTTGCATAGCCTCAAAGTATCTCCCCCAAATATATTTAATAGCAGTACATAGAAAAACATAGTAAGATTTTACTGGATCTAGTGGACATCACCTAAACAAGTGATGGGCCTTAACTTTAAGTTATAAGACCTACACATTGTGGCACCCCCAGACCTGATACACCTAAGAAGTGCACAACATCACTTCAATGGTATTCTAATCATGAGAAATCATGACAAGCCCAAATTGAGGGACATTTAAAAAAAAATAACTGACCAGCAGCCTTCAAAAAATCTCAAGGTCATGAAAGACAAAAGCCAAGGAAGGAGTCAGGACAAGTAAATGCAAAGTAAAATCCTGGATTGTATCCTGGAACAGAAAAAGGACATTAGTGGGCAAACTGATGAAATTCAAATGAAGTTTGTCATTTAGTTAATTGTATCATACCAGTATTAATTTCTTTGTTTTGATCATTGTAGCATGATTATGTAAGAGGCTAAGTGGTGAAAGCTGGGTGAAGGGGATATGGGAACTCTCTGTGCTGTTTTTGCAGCCCTTCCATAAATCTAAAATTATTTCATAATAAAAAGTTTGTAAACAATATCTTGGGTAAGATTAAAAATTATACGATCACCCTACCAGCAGAGGTAATAAAAGGTATTAATTTTCCTGGCTTCTTGTGTGTCCTTTCAGCACCTATTTATACAAATACAATATTCTTATCTCTCCTGTTTCCATGCACCTTGCTTTTCTCATTTAAAATGTACCCTAGAAACTTCCCATGTAAATACATAGATTTCCCTTATTTTCTTTTCACATGTATTTCTTACCTTATAGTTAGATGCTGAAATTTCTTTCTTGACCCACTGTTGTCAAAATGTGTAGAAGACAGAATCAAATTGAAAAGCAGGACTTTGAAGACAGATAGACCCAAGTCCCAATAACCATTCTGTCACTCGCTGGCTTCATGGGCCTGCGTAAGTTATTTAACTTTCCAAATCTCAGCAACCTCCTCCTATGGGGATACAGCTACATCTTAAAGTTGCACAGGATCTTGTGAGACAATAAATACAAAGTACCAATTCAATAGGTGATACATACTGGTATTGCTATGATGCAATCAGAAAATTTTGGAAATATTAGGCAGTTGATCTGCATGAGCCAATTTAAAGAATTGTCTAAGAATATGTTTCTTCCTCTTGCTGAGTTTGTATCATCTTATTAAGACAAAAAGAGAATCATAATTTTAGGAAATGTAAAATACAGCTGCAACAATATCACCATAACCTTGATTGTTCTTAAATTCGGTCAATAGAACAATGCGAAAAGCTACTTGGCCACATTTAGCTGGTAAAGCTAAGTGACAGAGACTTTATAAACAAGTGTTGTTACTCTAGACGGATTCAAATAACAGATTTATTTTCCCAGCCCTGAGCTAAAGCACCAGTTCATTGAAAAATCCAAGACTCCTTCAAGTTCTAATCTCTCTACAGAGAGTCAATACTTTACCAAAAGGTATGGACTGCACACATAAAGTGTTGGACCAGTTAGTGAACTTGCTGTTGTTGCTCAGCTGTACCAACAAGATATGAAATCTTTGAGTTTTTGTGTTTGAGTTTCTCTAATCCTCAGAATACATTTCCAACCTCAGAGAAGTGGTTGTGAGTAACTTTGCTATCATTTTTGTAATTGCAATGGCAAATCATTGCCAGCTTTGGAAGAAAGCAGATGCTCTCTTTACCTTTTTTTTGCCTACAAATAGAAATATATATCCATAAATATATAGATAAATTAAATACAAATGTAAATAAATAAATATATGTATATACAGTCAAGAGACTGAGAAATAGCCTCTGTCAGTAGAAGCATTCCAATTTCACTCATTAATTCACTCACTTAATAAAGAAGACTTACCAAGCATTGTGCCTGGTGTTGAAAATAATACGCTCAAAATAAGAACAAAACTCCTGTCTTTAACTTACAGCCTAATTAAGGGGAGATTAGACACACTGACAATTATAATGCAGTGCAGTAAACTGTGGGAGGGAATAGAATGGCTTCGCAGAAGAGATTAAATTTCCATTGGGTTCACCAGACAGACTAGAGGAAGAGCATGCCTGGCAGAGGATACAGAGCCTGCAGGCACAAAAAGATGCTGGTATGCTTGAATTCAAGGTTTTTTGGGGTGACCAGGTGCAGATGTGGCTAGTGGATTAGGCTGAAGTCATAAGTAGTTTTTGTTTCATCCTGTCCAGTGGAAAGCTACTAGTTCAAAGGGAGAACTATTAAATGAGTTTTTTAAATGTTTTTATTTAGTTTTGAGAGAGAGACCAGTGCACACACACATGTGGGGGAGGGGCAAGGAGAGAGAGGGAAAGAGAAGATCCGAAACAGGCTCTGTGCTGACAGCAGAGAGCCCAATGCAGGGCTTAAACTCACAAACCATTAGATCATGACCTGAGCTGAAGTCCAATGCAAAAAGACTGGGCCACCCAGGCGTCCCTATTAAGTGGTTTTAAGCAAGAAACTGAGATCACTGGATTTATAGTTAACTTTTTAACAACATGGGTTTGAACTGCATGGGTCCACTTATATAAGGATTTTTAAAATAAATACACTGTAGTACTGTCGATGTTTTTTCTCTTCCTTATGATTTTCTTAACATTTTTCTTTAACTTATATTATTATAAAAACAGAAAATATGTCAATCAACTATATTATTGGTAAGGCTTCGACAATAGACTAAAGATTTCTGGGGTATCAAAATTTACACATGAATTTTTGAACACATGGGGTTTCAGTGCCGCTAACCCCCATGTTGTAATTGGGTCAACTGTAATTTTTAAGATCATTTTCTTAGATGTATGAAGGTTGCATTGGGAAGGGTGATCAGAAAATCAATTAGAAGTCTAATGTGGTATTGTAGTGAGAGAGGATATCATTTTCATGGAATCTCGAGCTTTCCATGGCTGAAAAGACTGTTTTATCACTGGGTCAAGAAATATAAAAGCCATTTATCACCTGAAAATCAAGAGTGAAATCAGAAGAAAATCAATATGCTTAGGCACTTAAAAGAATAAAAACAGACTTTTTATATAATGAATTCTCAGGTATCCAAGACTGATTCTCTAGCAGATGAATTAGTTTATTGAAGAATTCAGATTCTTTAACTTTGTAATTGCTTGATATAAGTTCTTATATGATTTGCCAGATGGTAAAACAAGGAAAAGAAATGAAAAACAATAAACTTAATCAATCGGCTCCCTGACAGTTGCTTAATATGCGAATTCAGGAAGGTGAAAATGCTCATTACACTGAAGAGTGTGGATGGATATCTGTGGAGGGCATACACATTTCGTTCATCTCCACAGGTAAATCAGACATCATTGAAAATATACACACTGAGAGAATAATTGGCTCTTTGTGCTGATGCTCTTAAGTACTCTCCCACCTTTCCTATCAAAAGCTTTATTTGGCCCCTTCACCTGAATAATGTATGCAGTGCTCATTTATCTTTTACCAGATGGGCTCACGGTTTAATGAATACATCTTACAGCTGTGGTTTGATAGGCATTCTTTCTATTTCATGTTGAAGCTTGGCTCTCAGAATTATCAAAATAGCCAGATCATTTGAGTCAAGCACTTGCTTAGCAAATGAGGACTCATCTGGAATTTGACTGCATTCATTTGAGGGCTAAAGTTATTCTCAGCTGTGCCCCCAAGGAGACAAGAGAAACGCATTAATTGCCCTTATGGTGGTAACAGGTGTTCTCTTCAGCTACCTAGATGCAAAGCCGCGTGGTCCTTTCACTGTAGAAGGCTTCTCGTTAAGTGTGAGTTCCCACTCTTACAGCAAAACAACTCTGAAATGGCTGCAGCATTATTTTCAAAGCTTTCTTCTTTCTTAGCTATTTACAGTCATACTTAGAAATACCTATTCACTTCCCGGTTCACAAGTCAAGAAACAGATTCTGCTGATAAAAGACAAGAGAGCAGAAAACATGCGTTTTACTCTCCGCCTGGCCACGGACCAGGATGAAGAGGTTCCTGGTTCTTCCTTCAAGAGAAGAATATTTGAGCGTTGTATTTTTACCTTTTTTTAATGCTCATTACAAAGCCCGTTTTAGTTTCTTATCGTTCAGAAGTTACCTGATACTTCAGCTCTCCTAAAACTAAAACATTTCCTAGTCATGGACTTCTCCTGTTACAAGGTGTGTTTGCCAAATTACCCTAGCGCCGCACGCTCACTAGGTTGAGACCACTGACTCTGCAAAGTGAACTGGACAATCCGAGAGGGGAGTGGGAGGAAACTACATATCCCGGCATGCCTCGCTCGCGAGCACAATGGAGCCCTGTCGTCATCCGGGTCACGGGGCTGCGCCTTCTGTGAGCCCCGCTGGATTCCGGCCTGGGTCCCGCCCCCGGCGGAGGGCCCTCCTGGGCCGGGAAAACTGCAATTACCGGCATGCGCCGCCACGGATGCGCTTGCGTACAGGAGCTACCGCACCGGAGCGGGTTAGTTTAAAGCGCTGTTAGTTCCATGGAAACCCGGCTACCTGCTGCGGGACGGAGCTACTGGCGGAAGGATGGACTGTGGGGTAAGGCGACTGTGGCGAGGACTTAATCGGGGAACGGAGGTGCTGGGCCTTCTAGGGAGAGCTGGGAGCTCAGATAAGTCCACCGTCACCTCTGCCTTGTGCCCTTTCTTCTCCCTGGCAGAGTTTAGTCTCGCCCTCGGGACCCTAAGTTATGGCGTTTTTGCGCTTGAGTGGAAACCATTAGGAGCTAAGTTTGCATTGGCCTGGCCACCAGGGAGGGCCTCCAGAGAAGCCCCAACACCACCTTTTCTTTATATGTTAGGCTGGAGGTTATTGGTTCCTAGGAAAGCCATTTTGACCATTTTATTTGTTTGTTTTTAATTATTGTCACCTGTTGTATTCCCTGATATTATTAGAATGCAGCTGTCAGGAATTGACTTTCGTTCATTGAAGTTTCCTCAGTACCTGGCAGAATACATGTTCGTTAAATTTTTCTGAATTTTCCTCTTGTTTGTTTGCCCCCACCATGTCCCATGCGCTGTGCTAGGCTCTGAAGATAGAGATTAATCTGACCCTACTGTGGAGAAGCTCACAGTCTGGCTTGAACACCCACACACTCCTCATGTCCCTGATTTGCTGGTCTTGGGGCACCCAGAACTAGGTCCCTAAATCCTTCCTGTTCTCCGTTAGCCAGTCTTGCAGCTTTACAAGCCACATGTGTGTTGCGAATTTCAGAATTTAGATCTCCAGTTCACAACTCTCTCCTGAACTCTGTTATCTACACGTTCAGTCATGTGCTAGTCATCTTTCCTGTTTTAAATTTAACCTTTCCAAAACAACTCAGTCTTCTGACTAAAGCTAATTCTTCTGACAGGCTTCCCTTGTCTAAATGAATGGCAGCACCATCTTCCAGTTGCTTCCTTGCTCTCAAATTTCATATCTAATTCATCAGCAAAACCAATCTTTAAAATATGGTTGGATTCTGGCCGCTTGTTACTCTTCTGTTGCTATCAACCTGGTCCTAGTCCGTGGCACCACCTGCCTGGGTTATTGTAGCAGCTTCCCAACTGGTCTTCCTACTTCTGTGGTTGTCCACCTAGCATCTCGGGAGGGTATCCGGAGTGATCAGGTAAAAACAGTAAGTTAGATCACAGCACTCCTCAGGTCTGTACCCTCCAATGGCTCTGAGAGTAAAGACCAAATCTTTACAATAGCCTTTAAGGCCTGATATGGTCTAGTCCCTTTATTACCTTCTGACCTTACCCCCTATAGTTCTCTTCACTTACATCTCTCCAGCCAAACTTCCCTCTTTACTGTTTGTGAAGATCTCTGCACTCACTGTTGAATCTTTCTGGACTTGTCTGTCACGACTCGCTCCTCCACCTCCTTCACTGTCTTTGCCCAAATAACATCTCAGTGAGGCTTTCTTTGATCAGTTGTTTAAAATGAAAACCAGCACCACTCCTGTCCTTTCCTCTTTCCTACTTTATTTTCCTCATTGCACTAAGAGGAAACCAATTTGTTCATTTCCACCAATGAACAAACTATGTGTTTTACTTTATGCCTGTGTTCCTTAGTTGGAATATAAGCTGCACGAGGGCAAGGAATTTTGTCTGTTTTGTTCACTGCTGTATTTCCCAGTGCCTATAACAGTATCCAACTCATGGTAGGCATTTGGGAGATGTTTGTTGGCTTTATGAGTTAATGAAGACAATATTACTGAACACATTAATTTCCAATGGTTGTAATAACATCAAGTCCCTGGCCTGTTATTTTAGAACTGACAGCGTATAGTTGTACCTATTGCCAGGTGTAGAAATGGAGCCTATGTCCACTGAAGCAAGTGTCCCTATTTTTTTTTAAGAATTTATTTTTCAGTAATCTGTATACCCAGTGTGGGACTCTAACAACCCCAAGATCAAGAGTCACATTCTCCATCAACTGAGCCAGTCAGGCTCCCCAAAGTTTCCCTTTTCAGTCATCTGGCTTGTATGAGGATATTACTTATGACATTAGTCTTATTCATGCCATCCTTTCAGTGAGGTAACCTACTTAGGAGTTCCTGAGATATACTCTTCCTAAATTGATTTGATAATAATACATTTTTAAAAGTAGCCATGAATGAACATTTTTAAAACCAAAAGTTTGTACCTCAGCGATTTTATTATTGTTACAATCAAGTATCAGGACTTAGGTTCAAGACTACATTCAATGATACTTACACCTTTTCAAACACAGGAAAGCACACATAAGTCAAGCCATCATCTCTTTGCTATAATAGTAGCAATTAAAGCGATATTCTTTTCTTGTAAGACTTAGAAACTCAAAAAGTTTATTTTTTGTAGACCATGAGCTTTTAAGATAGGACTTTAGAAAGGGTCTGCCAAGTGGATTGTTGTTAGAGCCTGCCAAATGAGGGAGAAAAGACGGGTGAGTAACTGCGGTGAAAATGAGAATCTCTCCCAGCTCGGCAGATTGACTGGATCCCAGGTAGTTACCCCGCTCTTTCTTTAACAGGCTCCCAGGTACTCAGGGACTCTCCATGGTGGATATTAAGGCTGTCTTGCTCTTGCTATTCATCTACCATTGCTTCCTTCTTTGCTTGCTTGGGCTTACCTGACCCTGACATCCCCCCCCTTCCCCCATTGCAGTGAAGGTTTGTGGAGGGATGGTTTTCAACTAAGTCTGGGACCTGTTTTTAATCTCCAAAGGGTAGATTGGCTTGTTTAGCTTTCCAGTCGACTTCTTGGATGACTTGAACATGCTCATTAGTGATTCACTAAGAGAATATTTCAAGAACACTGCCATGTTCACTAAGAAGCTTTATGCCCTGTGTGCCACCAGTCTGTCCCAGGCACCTCAGTCTTCCCTTCCTTAGAGTGAATTTTCTGTAAATCTCTTTCCCCTCAGAGTCTGGGGGCCAAGTTTGTTTCTTCCTTTTTGTTTATTTTTTTCCCCCTCTCCATAAGCCTGAGTAGCTTCAGTGTAGATCAGGTGGGAGTGAATGATGATGAAATCAAATTTTTATTCAAACGTATAGTGAGTTCCTTTTTTTTTTTTTTTTAAATGAAGCAGTTTAATTTGAATTGTTTTCCATTTTGTTTTTATGGCAAAAAGAGCCTACATACTGTAAAGTAAATGAGAGCATTTTATGCATATCATGGTACCTTAGGGACATGTCAGCAACACTGTGATTTTTTTCAACAATTACATGCAAACATTTTAGGTGGCATCCTGTATGCCATTCGAAATATGTGGGAAAACTTGCATTCCATTTCCTGTATTTTTTCCCCAAAATAGACTAATGTTTGCATTAGTATTTTGTGCTTGGCTTCTGGTATAAATTAATAGGGACCATCCTTTATATTATAACCAGCTACCTCAGCCTCACAAATCGCTAGGGCAGTTGTCCTTCCCCCACTTCCTGGCACTGCTTGTCATTTCTTTTATGGCCTCCTTTTACTTGTTTCTCCACCAGCTATTGCCTGGGACTACTGTGTATCAGTTAGTTTTGTTGCAAGCAACAGAAAAAAGTGATTAAAACAAAAGAAAAAGTTTCTTTTTCTTAAGTAAGCAGATTGGATGTTACTAGTTTTGCAAAAAAAAAAAAAAAAGAAAGGCTAATCTGAGCTTCTTTGGCCTTTTCCTTGTGTTTCTCAGATGCTGGTGATCCCTAGCTCTTTATTTGTATTTAAAAGTAAGGTACTACATTGTTTCCTTGACTGTGCAGAAGCTTTTAATCTTGATGAGGTCCTGATCATTTATTTTTGCTCTTGATTCCCTTGCTTTTGGGGATGTGTCAAGTAAGAAGTTGCTGCGGTGGAGGTCAAGGAGGCTGTTTCCTGCTTTCTCCTCTAGGGTGTGGATAGTTTCCTGTCTCACGTTCAGGTCCTTTATCCATTTTGAGTTTATTTTTGTGCATGTCTCCACAATAGCTAAAACATGGAAAGAGCCTAAGTGTCCATCAACAGATGAATGGATCAAGAAGATGTGGTTTATCTATACCATGGAATACTACATGGCAATGAGAAACAACGAAATCTGGCCATGTGTAGCAACATGGATGGACCTTGAGGGTGTTATGCTGAGCGAAATAAATCAGGCAGAGAAGGACAAATATCATATGTTTGCACGTATAGGAGGATTAGGAGGAACTTGACGGAGGAACAAGGGGGAGAAGAAGGGCGGAAATGGTGGTGGAAAGGGAGAGAGGCAAACCGTGAGAGACTCTTGAATGCTGACAAAAACTGAGGACTGATGGATGTGGGGGGAGGGGGATGGGCATAGAGGAGGACACTTATGGGGATGAGCACTGAGTGTTATGTGGAAACAAATTTGACAGTAAACTATTTGTAAAATAAATAAATAAATAAATAAAAGTAAGGTACTACATGGCTAACTGAAAGAAAGCTCTCAAAACTCTGGGCCTCATATGGGGAAGGAAAGGACGGGAGCCATCATTTCAGTTTTTTTTTAACGGGAAAAACAAAATCCTTCCCAGAAGCTCCTTGCAAACTTTTTGCCTAAAGCCTCATTGGGCAGAATGGGTCCTATGGGTGTGTCATTGCAAAGAAGCCCAGGGGCGTGAACTTTTCAGCTTCTTTTAGAGAGAGAACAAAGGAGCCAACTATGTCTACCCCAAACCTTACTAAACAGCTTTTTATATTTTCTCCTCACATTAGGCCTGGTTTATTTCTAGGTGGACAGTAAGGAGACAGCAGATGACAGAAAATGAAATGGAGGGTAAATCCATGTGGTGTTTCTCCACTGTTACCTTCCATTTTCTCCCCACCCCACACTAGTGGTGGTTTCCCTAACCTGAGCCCTGGTTTCCTGGAGGCTCTTCCTTCTATTACCTGAGAAACACTATCCGGGTTCTTGTGGTAACATGAACAGGAGTCCTCAAATCTGGCTTTTTTCAGAAACCTAGATGAACCTAACTTCAAATCTTTGTATGTCCAAAGACTCCTTTATGTATATGTACCTTTGTCTTTCGCTTGAGGAAAAATTGAAAGCCTGGAAGGAAATTAATAATAAAGAGCTTCTCTACCCCTGTGTCCTTAAGCTAATTGTTAACAGAAAATCTTTTTAAAAATTCAAATTTTATGTGTCAGAAATGCTTTCTGCTTCTTAAAGGAAAAGAGAGAAATCCTGGTCAGAAGCACTAAAATAAGAGTAAAAAGAAAATTGTACCCTTTGATCTTTATCATTCCATTTCCCCCTCCCTCCAGACCATTCTATTCTGTTTCATCCTTTTTTAAAATTCCACATATAAGTAATATCAGACAGTATTTTTCTTTCTCTGTTTTGTTTATCTCACTTTAGCATAATGCCCTCTAGATTCATCCATGTTGTTGTGAATGGCAGAATTTCCTTTCCTCTTAGAGCTGAATAATATTAAGTGTACACATACACACACTCACGTGTATATATATATCATATTTTCTTTATCCATTTATCTGTTGAAGGATAAGGACATGTAGGTTGTTTCTCTATCTTGACTATTCTGAATAATGCTGCTATGAACATGAGTGAGGAGGCACATCTTCAAAAATGATGTCTTTGATTCCTTCGGATATATACCAAGGAGTGGGATTGCTGGATCGTATGGTAGTTCTATTTTTAAATTTTTTGAGGAACTTCCATACTGTTTTCCATAATGGCTGTACCATTTTATATTCCCACCAACAATGAGTAAGGCTTCTCATTTCTCTAAATCTTCACCAACATTTGCAGTGTATCTTTTTGATAATAGCTACCCTAAGAGATGTGAGGTGGATACTCACTGTGGCTCTGATTTGCATTTCCCTCATAGTTAGTGATAATGAGCACCCTCTCATTTATCTATTGGCTGTACATTGGGGAAAATGTCTATTCAGGTCCTCTGCCCATTTTTTATTTGGATTCTTTGCTTGTTTGCAACTGAGTTATATTTTGGACATTAACTCCTTATCTGATCTGTGGCATGTAATTATCTTCCACCATTCTGTAGGTTACCTTTTCAAATAAGAAGTTCTGAAGATTTAATGTACAGCTGGGTAATATAGTTAGTAATCTGTTGTATAGTTGAAAGTTATAAGTGGGTCTTAAGCATTGTTACCACACACACACACACACACACACACACACACACAGAGTTAACTATATTACCCATGTGGGGTAATGTTTTAATTATCTTGATCTTGGTAACCATTCTACAGTGTATGTTTATATCAAATCACCATATTGTATGCTTTAAATATATTTAATTATATTCAATTATTCCTCACTAAAGTTTAAAAAAAGAAGAAGGAAAAGAGAATAGGTCATTCTCTGAGACCTGTGGAAAGAAGATAAAAGGTGATTGGAGAGCTATTTCAGGATGAAGATCCATGTCCTTTATGGACACCTCCTTTTCGCAGGTCCCCACCATGATTCTTGCCCCCTTAAATCCTGCCATCAGTTTTCCCACTTTAATTCTTGCCTTGAGTGATGGAGATGACCTTATGACCTTCAGTGACTGGGACCTGAGGTAGTCATCACTTCCACTGCCATGGAAGTGAGAGGAGAGAAATCTGATTATACAGAAAACAGGGGAGAAAATATGTGTTCCTAATATCTGAAATGGGATCTTTGTGAACATGTTTCTATAGGAATACCATTGCAGTAATGTTTAAGGTTTGCAGGCTGGTTAGTACAGAAATGTCTATATAGGATGGAGTTGCAGGAAAATGTCCTTAAAGTTTCTTTCCATTGTTGACCTTGTCATTGAACTTTGGGTCTATGATTCACTTATATATTGGGACTGCTTCTATGCTAATTCTGCCTAATTTGTCACTAATATTTCAAAAAAGTCTTGCTACTCCCAGTTACTCTTAGACAGTTTGGGGAGAAAAGTCTGGAAATTTAATATCAATAGCTATAGAAGAGTCTTTGCTAGGCTATGAAGTTAAGTTTGCAAATTATTTTTAAAACTGCTGTGTCAGTGTAGTTAGTAAATTTATTTTACAACAGTTGCTCAGGGGGTGCCTGGGTGGCTCAGTCAGTTAAGTGTCCAACTCTTGGTTTTGGCTCAGGTCGTGATCTCAGTTTTGGGATTTCGAATCCCACGGTGGGCTCTGTGCTGCTAGCAGTAGCAGTGCAGAGCCTGCTTGGGATTCTCTCTCTTTCCCCTGTCTCTCTGCCCCTACCCTGCTTGTGCACTGTCTCTGTCTCCTTCAAAACAGATAGATAGAGGGGCGCCTCGGTGGCTGAGTTGGTTAAGCGTCCGACTTTGGCTCAGGTCATGACCTCACGGTTCGTGGGTTCGAGCCCCGTGTCGGGCTCTGTGCTGAAAGCTAGCTCAGAGCCTGGAGCCTGCTTCAGATTCTGTGTCTGTCTCTCTCATCCTCCCCTGCTCATGCTGTCTCTTTCTCTCTCTCAGAAATAAATTTGAAAAAAAAATTTAAAAATAGATAAATAGATAAAATAAATAGCTTAGAAGTCTCAGTGTAGACTTTTTTTCTGACAGGTTGATTGGAATAGGTTTTATTTATTTTGAGAGAGAGAAGGAGAGAGACTGTGGGGTGGGGTAGAGAGAGAAGGAGAGAGAGATAAAGAGAGAGGGAGAGAGAGAGAGAGAGAACTCCAAGCAGGCTCCATGTTGCCAGTGTGTAGCCAGACTTGGAGCTCGATCTCATGAACTGTGAGATCATAATCTGACCCCAAACCAAGAGTCAGACACTTAACCAACTGAGCCACCCAGGTGCCCCAAGTTGGAATTTGTTAAAATGACAATGGCTGGTAATGAAAGAGTAGTAGTTCCCTCAGCTAAGTCATAGGTCCTAGTACGTGTCTAAAAGTAGCAGATAGGATGGATTAGATTATGATGCAATAACAAACTACTCAATAATTTCAGTGGCTTATAACATCATAAGTTTGTTGCCCACTCACAATGGATGTCACGGACAGGTCATGGCTCTGCTTCATGTCTTCATCTTGGCACATGAGACAGGCACTGTCTGTGTTGTTGCCTGTCTCATGGAGGGGGAGAAAGAAGGAGATGATGAAAGACAAGTTGGCTCTTTAAGCTTCCACCCACATAAGTTGACCAAAGCAAAAACACATGGCCATTTCTGACCTCAACAGGACAGGGATGTATAATTGTCCCATAAGAAGGGACAGTGACTATTTTGAACCATAATAGAACCTACTATACTAGTATACTAATAATGTGACTTTAATCTCAGGTGCAAATGTCCAGGCAGGTCCTCTCTCCAACCCACATCAATGCTACAGCTTCTGAAACATTCACAGTACTTCAGCAGAGAATGAGAATAGTTGAGGAACAGACCAGTTCTCTGAGGGATGACCTAATAATGTTGGACTTTGGTGAAAGAAGGTAACAACAAAATGAACTAGATCTTTGTAAATTGAAGAATTTTGCTTCACTGGTTATCAATAAGGAGTCATAGTGTGAATGGTTTGGCTGATGAAATAGGTGTTTATGAAAGAAGTGAGGAAAAGTTTCCATTTGAACATTAATTAGAAACTAATGGCAAGATAATTGTTATCATGTAAGAGGTACTACCACTATTCCCCTAAATAGATATTTAAAGTGTGCTAATTAGGTGCACAAACGGTGATATCCTGTTCATCTTCAAAACTTGATTGAAGCATGGAGGAGGGCACTTGTTGGGATGAGCACTGGGTGTTACGTGGAAACCAACTTGACAATAAACTATTTAAGAAAAAAAAACTTGATTGAAAACAAATGTGGAATTTTTTGTATAATTAGAAAAAATTTGGTTCTTATTTTTTAAATCAAAAATAGACTTCGATATTAGTTAAGGTGAACATTTAAGCCTGATCCATGATATTGAAATGGTTTTCATTTTCTTTCCCAGACTAATTGTAAATTATAAGAAAGGCATTAACCAATTTGACAATAAATTATTTTTAAAAAAGAAAGGCTTTAAGTCTTTAAAAACATTTTCTCCCCTTGGCTAAAAAAGATATTGCCATTAAAAGTTGGATTATCAATGGCCTGAGGAATCTGGGTGCTTAAGCAGGCAATATCAAATTTACTGCTGTGGTTGTCTTTAAGATTACATACAGATTTCCTTTGTGTTTCTCATGAAAACCTAAAATAATTATAACTAGTAGTATAGCACCTATAGAGTGAATAATTCTTCACTTAAAGGTTAAATCTGTATGGATGTTGAGTATGTTAGAATAAAGTAGGAATGTTTAGGGGCACCTGGGTGGCTCAGTCATTTAAGTGTCTAACTCTTGATTTCAGCTTAGGTCATGACCTCACTGTTAGAGTTCCAGCCCTACATTGGGTTGTGTGTGACAACATGGAGCCTGCTTGGGATTGGGATTCTTTCTCTCCCTCTCTGCTATCTCTCTCTCTCTCTCTCTCAAAATAAATGAACATTTAAAAAAAGATAGGAATGTGTGGGGATGAGCACTGCGTGTTATGTGGAAACTACTTTGACAATAAACTATTTGTAAAAAAAAAAAAAAAAAGATAGGAATGTTTATTATGACCTTATTTAAAAATTTTCTAAAAATATATGAGTATATTGTCTCCATGGTAACTTTAATTCTTAGTTTAGGGGGTGCCTGGGTGGCTCAGTCGGTTAAGTGTCCGACTTTGGCTCAGGTCATGATCTCACAGTTTGTGGATTCAAGCCCTGCATCAGCCTCTGTGCTGACTGCACAGAGCCTGGAGCCTGCTTCAGATTCTGTGTCTCCCTCTCTCTCTGCCCCTCCCCTGCTTGTACTCTGTCTCTCTCTCTCTCTTTCTCTCTCTCTCTCAAAAATAAACATTAATTCTTAGTTTATAGATTTAGATTTATCATGTTTTAGAAATCACATAAAAGTTTACAAAAAATTCACATTAAAAGAAACAATCACAAAGTCAGTGGTCTTTATCTATCTGACAGTAGTCTCATCCTCAATACTTAATGGTGCCTTCTATATTTAAATTTGGAGAAGTGAATGGATGCTTGTTAACTAAGGAATCTAATTTATATTCTTGGTAGAAATGTTACATTGACCTACTGGTTGGGATTACCATAGTAAACATTGCATTACATAATATTATTAAATTGGGATCTTTGTCCAGAGGCCAGCTGGAAGCTCCAAAATGTTTAGGAGAGGCTGTGTGCCAGAACATCATTAGTCCTATCCAGAATGAAGTCATGTGTTCAGGAAAAACAGATATTCTATGGAAGAACTGTGAGTTTCTGGTAAATCGAATGTGCCGTCTGGAAAGCCTCATCCAGTCCTTGAAGATGAACATCTTTCGTCTGCAAACTGAAAAGGATTTGAATCCACGGAAAACAGGTACAGAGAGAAGATAATCATCAGAAATTTGATCCTCTATGGGTGTTTAATGAGTTTATGATTCTTTTCGTTTCCTTATCTTCTTTCAACTGCTTGATAATCCTTCTCTGCTGTTGGGTAGCTTTTGTGAAGGATCGACTGAATGCAACACAGGAGGAACATACCAAGGACCTGAAGCTGTTACATCTTGAAGTAATGAATTTGCGCCAGCAACTAAGAGATGTAAAAGAGGAAGAAGACAAGGCACAAGAAGAAGTGCAAAGGTTGACTGCCACCCTGGAGATTGCTTCAGAGACTAAGGTTTGAATCCAGATTTCTGAAATACAGACTCACTATTATCTGTGAACTGGAGGACACAACAGACCCATAAAATTGACTTTTAAAAATAGGTGATGTGATGTAAGGGTTCTTGACATTACTAAGGTATCTGCATTGATAATGTATAAACTATCGTGTGCTATCAGTAATGTAATATTTATAGAGCCCTTACCCTATACACATGAAAGTGAGAGTCCAGAGATATGAGGTAGCATCCCTGCTCTTCAAAGAGCTTACATGCTAGGTGGGACAACAAGGAATAGCATGAAGTACTAAGTAGAGAAAATATAAGGGCATAGGAAATGATAAAGCACAGTGTGCGATAAATAGTGAATATTGAGGAGTAAGTGTTTCACATTCAGGTGGGTTTGAGAGGGTAGGTATGCCAATCTAGAGTAGATTAGGGGAAACTTCAATTAAGAGATAAAACATGAGCTAGAAGGTAGGGTAGAGAGATGAAAATTTAACAGATAGTAAACACGTTATTTTTAATTTTTTAAAAAACGCATGACATAGGATAGTATTGTCTCTGTTTTAGTAATAAAAGTATTGGGGCCCAGAGAGAACTCAGTTTCTCTAAGATCACACTTCCTTGTTTTCTTACTGTTACCCAGGTTTGAATGTAGCTCTTTCCACTGGTACAATTAGAGGAAATGCATAAACTGGGCTGACAGCAATGAGGATTTGTTTGGAGCAAATAAACTAGAAATTAGCTAGAGATCACATTATAGAGGATTTCAAAATCAGGAATAATCAATAGTTGGGCTTTATTGGATGGAGGGTGATTAACATTTTGATAAGGAAATGACATAAAAACAGGCAAAGTAATCTGGCAGTAGTTTGGAGTTTTGGGAAACCAATTAGGATTCCATTGTATGACTAATAAGGCATTAGCCTTATTAGGTCTGACCTGGGATTGTGGCATTTTGAAAAGAGAGAAAGAGATTCTATGAAGAAAGATATGCTAGAACCTGGTACTGGACAGGAGCTGAGTGAGAGTAGGAAAGAAGGCAAAGATGACTGAGGTTCTACATCAGTAAAAATTGGATTGTGGTGCCATTAATAGTGACATAAATAGTGAAAGCTTTGTTTTTTTGTTTATATATTTATTTATTTTTGAAAGAGAGAAAGCAAGTGCACACATACACACAAGCGGGGCAGGGACTGGGGGGGGGAGGGGCGGGGACACAAGATCTGACGCAGGCTCTGCATGGACAGTATAGAGTCCAGTGTGGGGCTTGAACTCATGAACCGTGAGATCATGACCTGAACTCATGGCAGATGCTTAACCAACTGAGCCACCTAGGTGCCACTGAAAGCTGTGTTTTTGATCCTCACTTCCTAGGCATGGATAATATTTGAGGCTAGAAGAACAAAACAAAACAAAACAAAAAGGAATATATCCTGTAAGAGTTCTATCAATTACCAGATTCTTTCATTACTGAATTTTATTTACAAAGTGAATGTGATTAATCACTTTTTATGGTCTAAAAGGGAAAATGATAGAAGTCATGAATCAAAGTAGTAAAATAACCTTCTGTTTAGATATCTCATTGTAATAATTACTTCAGACTCAAAATAAGTGTTTATAACCATATTCAGAATAGCATTTATAGGTTGCTAGAAAAGAGTCTAGATTTGAACTGATGGGCCTATAGACTGCTTTCTTTCTTTTTTTTTTTTTTTTACAAATAGTTTATTGTCAAATTGGTTTCCATATAACACCCAGTGCTCATCCCCACAAGTGCCCTCCTCCATGCCCATCCCCCCCACCCCCCACATCCATCAGTCTTCAGTTTTTGTCAGCATTCAAGAGCCTCTCATGGTTTGCCTCTCTCCCTTTCCCCCACCATTTCCCCCATGGTCCTCCGTTAAGTTCCTCCTTATCCTCCTATATGTGCAAACATATGATATTTGTCCTTCTCTGCCTGACTTATTTCGCTCAGCATAATACCCTCAAGGTCCATCCATGTTGCTACACATGGCCAGATTTCATTCTTTCTCATTGCCATGTAGTATTCCATGGTATAGATAAACCACATCTTCTTGATCCATTCGTCCATTGATGGAAACAGGCTCTTTCCAAGTTTTGGCTGTTGTTGAGAGTGCTGCTATGAACATTGGGGTACATGTGCTCCTATGCCTCAGCATTTCTGTATCCCTTGGGTAAATTCCTAGCAGTGCTATTGCTGGGTCATAGGGGAGTTCTATTGTTAGTTTCCTGAGGAACCTCCACACTGTTTTCCAGAGGGGCTGTACCAGTTTACATTCCCACCAACAGTGTAGGAGGGTGCCCGTTTCTCCACATCCTCGCCAGCATCTAGAGTTCTCTGATTGGCTCATTTTAGCCACTCTGACTGGCATGAGGTGGTATCTCAGTGTGGCTTTGATTTGTATTTCCCTGATGAGGAGGGATGCTGAGCATCATTTCCTGTGTCTGTTGGCCATCTGGATGTCCTCTTTGGAGAAGTGTCTGTTTCATATCTTCTGCCCATTTCTTCACTGGGTTGTTTGTTTTTCGGGCGTGGAGTTTGGTGAATTCCTTGTAGATTTTGGATATTAACCCTTTATCTGATATGTCATTTGCAACTATCTTTTCCGATTCTGTTGGTTGCCTATTAGTTTTGTGGGTTGTTTCCTTTGCTGTGCAGGACAGTTTCTTTTTATCATTTCAGATTATTTAGAACCTTTTCTCCTTCTACTTTTAGAAGAATGCAGCCATTATTGAAGAGGAACTGAAGACCACAAAACGTAAAATGAACTTGAGAATTCAGGAGGTAGGATGAAAAAGATGGTAGGGGGTTGGGGGGCAGGCATTGGAATTGCTGGGGAGAAGTTAAGAAAGTAGAAAGAATGAAAAACTTTGAAGAAGAAAATATATTACTATGTAGTAGGAAGACTTTAAAAATATACCACATGAAATTCAAGTGTAAATGGCTGCCCTTATTTGACACTAAGAATTCCTTTTGCCTCAATATGGTCATACAACCAGAAATAAAATAAGTGCTCTGTGAGCCAGAAAGGAAATTAGTTACCATATTAATTACTATATTCATATGGTAGAGCTAAGTGAACACCTTCATACAAAGACCTTTTAAACTAATGTTGTGTTTAAAACAAGCAGCTTTTAAGAAGCCTGCTCATCTAATTTTACCTTGAAACCTCCATTTCAGCCTAAGTTTTAGTAGATAACAGATTGGGAATTGTGAAGTAGGTGGCTGCTAAAAGTTGCTGGACTAAAAATTGGCAGCTGAAAACAGTGGAAGAGTCGGGAGAATTAGTGATCCAACATATCCTGGCCTAAAAACCTGAATATTCCCTGACAGAATAATCACTGATGTTAATCCAAATCAAGAAGGTCAAATTATATTTAAAATATTCTGTTATATAAAACAGAAGTAGATCTACTTTTTAGGAAAAATTTCAAGAAAAATTACTTTTTTTAAAAATGTTTATCTTGAGAGAGAGAGAGAGAATGAATGATAGGAGAGAGGCAGAGAGAGGAGAAAGAGAAAGACAATCCTAAGCAGGCTCTGTGCAACCTGGACATGGGGCTCGTTCGGAAGATCATGAGCCGAAACCAAGAATCGGGCATTCAACCCACTGAGCCACCCAGGCACCCCTAAAATTACTTTTTAAGTTATGGATTTTAGTGCTTAAAGTGAGAAGTATAGCTATCTGGAAAATTCTCTTATATATATTTTTTGCTAGTAATTATTGATATAAGCATGTCTGTTCCTAGTTCAAATGTATTATGTTTAGCATATTTTTAGTTTTCAGATATTTTAGTAGACTAGTTTTTAATGTGATTTTTAAAAATTTAGTTTTATTATTTTAGAGAGGGAGGAAGTATGTGCAAGGAGGGGAGAAGAGTAGAGGGGAAGAGAGGAAGAATCTTGAATCTTAAGCCACCTCCACACTGAGCATGGAGCCCGATGCAGAGCTTGATCCCACCACCTCTGGGATCATGACCTGAGCCAAACTCAAAAGTGAGACACTCAACTGACTGAGCCACCCAGACTCTTTTTTTTAGAGAAGTTTCACACTTCTAGAAAAATCACACAGAAAACAGTTCCCATAAACCTATTCTTCCCTTCCTGACAGTTTCCCTTCTTACTAACATCTCGCATTAGTGTGGTACATTTGTTACAGTTGATAACACCAATATTGATAAATCATAATTAGCTAAAGTCCACAATTTATGTTAAGATTCACCCTTTGTTGATTACAGAGGATTAAAAATGCCTCCCTCTTGGGGCGCCTGGGTGGCTTAGTCGGTTGAGCGTCCGACTTTCGCTTGGGTCATGATCTCGCGGTTCGTGGGTTCGAGCCCCGCGTCGGGCTCTGTGCTGACTGCCAGCTCAGAGCCTGGAGCCTGTTTCAGTCTGTGACTCCCTCTCTCTCTGACCCTCCCCTGCTCACGCTGTCTCTCTCTCTCTCTCCTAGAAATAAAAATTAAAAAAAAAAAAAAAAAAGCCCCCCTCTGTTCCTGACTCCCCAGCAATCACTGATCTTCTCACTGTCTATAGTTTTGCTATACTTGGAATGATTCAATGTGTGGTTATTTTGGACTGGCTTCTTTTCACTTAGCACATGCATTTAAAGTACCTCTAAGTCTTATCATGGTGTGATAATTCATTTTATTACCTAACCATATTCCGTTGTATGGATATACCACAGTTTATACATTCATCTATTGAAGTACATCTTGGGAGCTTCTAAGTTTTGGCAATTGTGAATAAAGCTACTATAAACATTCATATACAGGTTTTTGTGTGGACATGTTATATACTCATTTGGATTAATACGTAGAGCACATTTGCTGGATTATGTCGTAAGCTTTTGTTTATCTTTGTAAGAAACTGCCAATGTGTCTTAAAAACTGGCTGTACCATTTTGCTTTCACACCAGCTAGGAGTGAGTTCCTCTTGCTCGACATTCTCATCAGCAGGTTGTCGATGTTTTGAATTTTTGCCATTCTAATATGTATGTGGTGGTATTAGTATCTTGTTTTAATTATAATTCCCTAATGAAATATGATACTGAATATCTTTTTATGTACTTATTTGCCACCATATATCTTATTTGGTGAAATGTGTGTTAATCTTTTGCTTATTTTCTAATTGGTTTGTTTGCTTTCTTATGTTGAGTTTCAAGAGTTCTTTGTGTATTTTGGTATTCATACTCTGTCAAATACATGTTTTGCAATCCCCCTCCTTCTGTAGCTTATCTTTTGCATAGCAGAAGCTTTTAATTTTAATGAAGTCTAACTTAGTTTTTCTTTTGGAGATTATACTTTGGTGTTACATCTAATAAGTCATTGCTGAGCCCGATATCACCAAGATTTTTCTCCAATGTTATTTTTAGAAGCTTTATAGTTCTTAAATGCTTATTTATTTATTTAGCGAGATGCAGAGCAAGTAGGGGAGGGGCAGAGAGAGGGAAACACACACTCCCAAGCAGGCTTCTTGTTGTTGGCACTGAGCCCAATGTGGGGCTAAAACTCAAACTGCAAGATCATGACCTGAGCCGAAACCAAGAATTGGACACTTACCTGACTGAGGCACTAAGGCACACCATAGAAACTTTATAGTTTTGCATTTTACTTTTAGATCTATGATACTGATGGGGTTTCGGTGTGTTGGTGGGAGCTCCAACTACCATAGCCATTAACCTAGGAAATTAATGAAGGAGAAGCTCTCACATCTATTAGGAGGAAGAACAGTAAGAAAAAGTCAGCATCCCTTTTGTTAGGGATGGCCTGTGTTTCCTCCAGGAACCTGAGTTCTATTAGGAGTCCTGTTTAGACATCCAGTTTGTTGGGAGGGAGTTTACTAGACAAACATGTTTGGGCAAACACATTCTGCAAGAGTCCGTTAGCTTGAGGTCCTGATTGAGAGCCGTGAAGGCCTGGACCTAGAGTAACTCCATTCATTTCCCTATTCCCTGCAGGAGAGATCTGTTAAATCCTACTAAGGCCATGCAATACTACAGGAGATCAGTCCTTTCTTAAATTTTGCAATCCACATTGTTTCCAGTGGATTAAAAGGGCATCCCAAGGGAGAGTCCTTAGGGACTGTACAAGAAGCTCCTATGTTTCCAGACAAGTAGGGAGGGTCCATTACCAAAAATCCCTGACTCCCAGGTGGTGTCCCATGAGTAGGATATGTCAGAGGTTCCTGAGGTGCCAAAGCTATCTGTGGTGTTTCTCGAGCAAAATCGGTATGACCACCGTATTATCTTGGCATTGAAGGCAGTACTGCCCTGGAACGCCCTGTAAAGGGCTCCCAGTGGAAGGAATGCCAGAGTCCTTCCACTTCCCTTTTGCATCCTAGGGTACAAATGGGTGCCTGGCATATGGACTGAAATGCCATACCTTGAAAGCCGTGCCCTAAAATGCCATGCCTTGAAGAACATGCCCTGATGGTTGTGCCTTGGGTTACCTGATCTTTGAAGAGCATGCCACAGAGGCTGTGGTTTTATTTTATTTATTTTATGAATATAATTTATTGTCAAATTGAAGAGTCTCTTGTGGTTTGCCTCCCTCCCTCTCTGTAACTGTTAATCTTTCCCCTGTGTTTTTCCTGTTCATCACATTGAAAATTTCCTGCCACTCCTTTCAGGATTGCCAAGTTTCAGTAGATAGGTCTACTACTACCCTTATGTGTCTACCCCTTTTATTTTTTTTTAATTTTTTATTATTTTTGAGAGAGAGAAAGAGCATGAGCAAGGGAGGGTCAGAGAGAGAGGGAGACACAGAATCTGAAGCAGGCTCTAGGCTCAGAGCTGTCAGCACAGGGCCCAACATGGGGCTCAAACTCAAAAACTGTGAGATCATGACCTGAGCCTAAGTCAGAAGCTTAACCTACTGAGACACCCAGGTGCCCCCTTATGTGTCTGCCTTTGTAGGGTAAGGCTTGTTTATCCCTAGCTGCTTTCAGAATTCTCTCTTTATCTTTGTATTTTGCCAGTTTCACTATGATATTTAGTGCAGAAAATCGATATCTGTTATGTCTGAGGGGAGTTCTCTGTGCCTCCTGGATTTCAATGTCTGTTTTTTCCCCCAGGTTGGGGAAGTTCTCAGCTGTGGTTTAAAGTAAAACCCTTCTGTCCCTTTCTCTCTCCTTCTGGAACTCCTTTCATATGGTTATTGGTCATTTCATTGAATCACTTAGCTCTCTAATTCTCCCCTCATGATCCAGAATTTTTTTCCTTTTCTCAACTTCATCTTTGTCCATAATGTTATCTTCTAATTCACCTATTCTCCCTCTGCCTCTTCAACCCTCACTGTCCCTACATCTAGTTTATTTTGCACCTCATTTACAGCATTTGTGTAATTCAGTATGACTGTTTTTTTAGTTCCTTGATCTTGGCAGCAATAGATTCTCTGCTGTCCACTATGCTTTTTTCAAGTCCATTGATCTGCTAAACTCTTGTTATATTGTTTATATCTGTTTTGAGCAATTCTTTAGCTGTCACTTCTTGAAATTTCTTTTGAGGAGTATTCTTCCATTTCATCATTTGGGTAGTTTTCTGTCCTGTATGTGTTTTAAAAGCTTGTTATGTGCCCTGCGCCGGCAAGCACTTCTAAATTAAAGAGGGGTTATACACTGTCCAGGGTTTGGCCCTTCAGGAGGTGTTTTTTGCAGAGTGTTACTTGCCCTCTGTTGTTGTGACTTTGGTTACATTATCTCCTTACTTTTAGTGATGTTTTGAACCCTCCACTAGGTGTACTTTGATTTGTTTGGTGAAGTAGCCCTGGAAAGGAAAACATACAAACAAAAAAACGGAAAATAAAAACATGCAAACAGACCCACAAAATACCAAAAAAAAAAATCCAGAAAAACCAGCTACAAGTAAACAACAGGGTGGAGGCAGTGCTGCGGGAAGAGGCCTTATCCTATACAAAGAGAAATGACAGGGGCAAGGAAAAAAGAAAATAACAATTGACCAGACAGGGAAATTATTTAGCTTAATCCAAAGAGAGAGAAAGAATAAAGCAGGTGAGGAACTTGTATCAAGCAATTGAGTTAAATATGTCTGCTAAACAAACCAACAACCAGAGTAACCAGACTAGAAGAAGGAAGAGATAAGGAGAGGAGTAAGGAAGAATGTGTATATGTTATAAGAACTGTCCGAGAATTAAATCAGGCAGTGCAACAGCGCTGGTCTGGAGTAGGGGCTGCCTGGTCCCTCAGGGTCAATCCTAACACAGTTACCAGGTGTGGAGGGACGTGGTACGGTATTGATGGGTCTTGCCTCTACTATGGACAATGTCCAATGTCTGTTCCCTGAGGTCCCACCTTATTGGTGATGAGGAGAAAAATGGAGACACCCCAGCCTTTCCTCCATGGACCAGGTGTTCGAGCCATCCTCACTGAACCACGGGCACAAATGAGGCAGTTTGTCCCGCTCTGCCAACTCCTGTGCCCTGGCGCTTGGCCGTGATTCAAACTCCTGCTCCATGAGCCCCACTACTGGGGGAGTGCAGCTCCACACCGCCAGATATGTGGTCTCTGGCTGGCGGACGCAGGCAGGCTTTGCTCTGTCCCACAGTACTCCAGGGAGTAGACTCCTACTCCTACTGTAGACTATGCCCCTGACCTAGCCACCAAGGCCAGGGCTGGCTCCCCTTCTCCTCAGGTATGTGATCTGGGCAGCCAGCCCCAGTCGGGAGAAAGCCCCTCAGTTAGAGATTGGATCTTTCTCTATCCGGGTCAGTGGTTTTTCTCTTGCCCAGATAACAGTCGTATGCTTCCCCAGCCTCTCTTTCTCTTCCCTTTGTCTCTTCACATAAGGCCATCCCTCCCCTCTGTTTGTTTTATCTCTCCCAGTTCACGATCACGCACCTATGGCCCATCAGGTTGTCCTGGTGGGTCCCTAGAAGCGACTGTCTCTTTGCCTCCCAGACTCTTGGAGTTCCCAGAAGCTATGTTTTAGTTTCTTGAAAACTGCTGTTTTTAACCCATTGAAAACACTAGAAAAATTTTACAAGGGGGAATTTACCTAGTTTTGCAACTTAGGTAGTTAGTAGAGGACATTGACTGAAAACAGTAAAGATAGAAATCCATCATGCTCTAAGTGACATTAAAGCACATATAGTATTTACAGCCAACTACCCTAGAAAACATTCCCTTCTTGGGCTTCAATTCAATTGGGTATTGGTTTCGGCTACCTCCCAGCAGAGGTCACTGGGTCAGAAGTGGCTAGACCAGAGATCTGGAGGAGATCACCTTAGACCAATGAGGAGGAAACCTCACATGGAGTCTTAAGGTTGGCAGCCATCCTGGAGACTTAGGTGGCTGTCCCATGCTCAGGACAACTTTGTATAAGGACCAGGAATAAGAGAGGGCATCAAGTTTTGGGTCCTATTACCATCTCAGCCAGAGTACTACCTTCCAGCCAAAAGGCAGGTTTTCTTCTCCCTGTAGAGTAGGCATGGGCTAGAGGATTGCAGCCTGAGCAATCAACAGGAAGGTGTTCCAATAAGACTATACTCCTCGAAAAGCTTCTGAAGTTAAAGGAAGAAAAGAGAAAGTACTTACTAACTTTGCACCAAAGCTGAGTCCAGATGAAAAGACAGCTCCATCTTCAGGTGCCAAATGATGGGGTTTCAGGGTGTTGGTGGGGATTCAGAGCCTATGGCCAAGAAAGAATTTTTGAAGACATCTTTGGTGCAAAAAGATGATTTTATTAAAGCACAGGGACAGAACCTGTGGGCAGAAATAACTGCACTGGGTTGTGTAGAGTGACTGCTTATATACTGTGGAGTTTGGGGGAAGGTAAAGTCAAGAGGAAGTTTCTTAAAGGGATTTCCATATGCTAAAGAGGATTTACAGATTACTGGAAGCCTACCTGTTGTCAAGCTAAGGTTGTTTTTCCCTCTAGCAAAGCATTATCATGAAGATAGTAGGGAGTTCCTAATTAGGCTATTGATGAGATCTTTGTAAACTGATGAAGACTATCAGTTTAACCTTTTGTTTTCTGTCCTTTGTTCTTGGGCAGTCAGGAGTGCCTGAGGAATGTCACACACATCCCACCTTGGGGGGAGGGGGTGATTGTGCTAACTTATGCTTGGCCCTCAACTTGCCTTCTTGTCCCTCATCAATAGATTTTGAATTAATGATGTGAAGTTAGTATCTAGATTCTTTATGTATGTCCAGTTGTTCCAGCACCATTTGTTAAAAGACTGTCAGTGATTACCATTTATTACTACTTTTTATTAAGAAAGTCTTAATTCTGGGGCGCCTGGGTGGCTTAGTTGGTTAAGTATCCGACTTTCGCTTAGGTCATGGTCTCGTGGTTCGTGGGTTCGAGCCCCACGTCAGGCTCTGTGCTGACTGCCAGCTCAGAGCTTGGAGCCTGTTTCAGAGTCTGTGTCTCCCTCTCACTCTGACCCTCCCCTGCTCTCTCTTCTAGAAATAAAAAAAAAAAGTCTTAGTTCTGAGGACTGTGATAAAATCTTGAATTTTTATTGAACCCTGTCAAGAACCCATAGGGCTGTCCTAATCAAAATGCATTTTGGTATTCAAGCAGAATGGATGTAATAGCTTGCTAGTGCTGCAGTAACAAAGTAGTACCACAGACTGGGTGGTTAAACAACAGAAATTTCTTAAATATTTCTGGAGATTTGAAGTCCGAGATCAAGATGTCATCAGGTTTTTGGTTTCTCCTGAGGCTTCTCTACTTGACTTACAGATGGCTGCCTTCTTATTGTGTCCTCACATGGTTTTCTCTTTGTCTGTATACATTCTTGGTATCTCTTTGTGTGTCCTAGTTTCCTTGTCTTATAAGGACACCATTCAGGTTGGATTAGCGCTCACCCTAATAGTGTCATTATAGCTTATTACCTCTTTAAAGGCCCTGTCTCTAAATACAGTAACATTTGAGATACTACAGTTAGACCTTCATTGTAGTAATTTGGCGGAATACAGGTCAGCCCATATCAGAGGGCTGTATAAAGACAGAAGAAATGTAGTATATATCTTTCTAAGAGATAAGAAATATAGTGCTGATAAACATAAAAACTAATAGCTTTTAATAATGCTTCAGAAAGAAATACCTTGGTAATATAATTATCAAATAAAGATTTCCTCTTGGGGCACTTGGGTGGCTCAGTTGGTTAAGCGTCCAACCCTTAATTTCTACTTAGGTCAAGATCTCAGAGTTGGGCTCTGCGCTGACAGCACTGAGTCTGGGATTCTCTCTTTCCCTCTCTGCCTACCCCTCCCTAACTTGTCCTCTATAAAGGACTTAAATTAGATCTTGAGTACAGTATACTTTAAAATTTGATCCAGAACTTAGAAAAATGCAGTAAGCTACTCTGTAACAAAATAATTGTAATCTGATAGTATAGTTAGTATCAGGTTATTAGTATAGCCAAAACCAAAATTATGGCTCATTCTTATATAAGATTGTAATACTTAACTGATAATTGGATGAGGAAGGAATTTCTAAACTTGAAATGAAGGGACAGGATAATAAAAAGTTCAATAGATTTGACCACATAAGAATTAGAAATTCTGAATATAAAAAAGCAAACTAATAAAAGTAACAAAACTAGATAGTTAATAATCTTTCCTTTTAGAGAACTTAAAATTAGCTAAAAAAATCTGAAAAAACAGAAAACAGTAGTCAACTAACAGTTCAGGAAATATATAGAGCTTATAACAGTAGTAGAAAATATTTATTCTCACTAGTAACCAGAGAAATGAAAAACTGTCAAGATGTTATTTTTCATTTATTAAGTTAACAAAGATTTAAGAAAGCAATAATACATAGTACTGATGGATTTATAATTAATGCTATTTATAATAGGCTAAAAAATATATAGATGAAGTAATCAAATATAGAAAAAAAAGGAGTTAAAAACAAAAGCCAGAAAATACAGAAAGTACATATACTAAGGTATGATGATAGTGTTTTTCAGCCGTCTTTTTACAACAGTTCATTGTAAGATGTATATTTTATACCATAATACAATACATAAATAATACAAACATTTCATGAAGCATTACTTACCCTTACTTATTACATGCTGTGTGCTCTGATATTTTTTCCCTTTCTCAAGTGCTGCTTGCAGCTTACTAATGCTTCTGGACCCACAATTTGGAAAAAAGACTTATGCAAGGGTAAGACAGGGGCAAGAGATTTGATTCTTCATTTTTTAGTAGTTTATCCCTTAGGGAGAAACAAAAGCATGTTCTCGAGTAGTCATGAATGAAAAATGGGAGTGAGATGACATGTCTTGTAAACTTTTCATGGTGACTTTGATCTTTGGCAAACTGCTGTCATGTTCCCTTGGTCTTGCTAACTGCAACTTGCTCTGTAGCTAAGGAAACAACTGTCTCAGGAGAAGGACCTAAGGGAATCTCTTGAGAAATCTGGATCAGCCATGCTGTGCAAAATAAAAGAAATGGAATCAACTGTTGAGGTGGAACGGAAACAGGTAGATTATTTCTCTCTTTATTATGTCTCGTTATATTTATTATTCACTTATTTATGAAAGTGAAACCAAAAGAGAAAGCTGATGTTTTACCTAGAACCCTATGGTTTTACTAATTTTCTCTAGATTTAGTAAATTTTTCCCTATTATTCAAAGTACCTACATGTAATTTAGACTAGTCAATTCTAAGTATTGAAGGCAATTACTTAGTAGTTCCAAATTCTAACACCTGTAATTGGATTACATAATCTGTACTATTTTAACCAATGGCTATCCTTCATAATAGAATTATGAAAAAGATCCTACTTAAGAAATTTGTAAATGATCCTTTATAACTTACACTACCAATAAATACAGTAGCCACTAGCCACATGGCTATTTAAATTAAAAAAAATTTTTTTATAGTTTATTTATTTTTGAGACAGAGACAGAACATGAGCGGGGGAAGGGCAGCGAGAGAGGGAAACCGAGCCTGAAACAGGCTCCAGGCTCTGAGCTGCCAGCACAGAACCCAATGCGGGGCTCGAACCCACGAACCGCGAGATCATGACCTGAGCCAAAGTCGGATGCTTACCAACTGAGCCACCCAGGCGCCCCTAAATTTAAATTAGTTAAAATTAATTCACTTCCTCGCTCACTCTGGCCACATTTCAGGTGCTCAGCAGTCACTTGTCACTGGTGGCTGCTATGATGGGGAGGGCACAGAAAGTTGTGTTGGGACGGCCCTGCTGTAAAACACTACACCCTTTTGGTATCTTTAACCATGACCTAGAAACTCCTCCCTCTAGTGATGTTAAGACTGGAAAATCAGCCTTACTATAAGATAGTTTGGTAGAAATCTGTACCTTACAGAAAGAGGTTTTTCTTATATGTTTCAGGTGCAAGTTTTGCAGCAAAACTGCATTGCCCTACGCAGTTCCATACAGACCACCCAAGAACTACTGGCACAGGAGCAACAGCAAAAAAGAGAGTTGGAGACTTCTATATCACAGCTCAAGTCTGATCTAAGTATGAAAATAGGTGCTAGAAATCATATTTGTTAGCTTTTTTGAGATTTCATGCAAAAACTCTTACAATCCCACATATTTGAAGTGGCTGTTACTGAACTTTACCACAGGACTGCATATAAAAAATTGCTGATTTCCTTTCTGTCTGTGGCACTGCAGAAGAAAAAAAGAGTGCTGGTAATAAAAGAGAATTTGATCCCCTTACCTGTGAACTATTCTTTCTTTAGGTTTGTTTTCAGGTTTATTTAAGTGTTTGTGGACTTAGGAACATTGGGTTTATAGAAATCTAGATTGCTCTTAGATAATAGAATGTTAATAAGGAAATAAGGCCTTTGATACTTGCTAACCTACTGATTCTAACCATTTATTATGTCAGACTCTCCATTTTTCAGGTTACCAGTCTGTTTTCCTGTATTTGTAGCAATGGACGGTTGTAAGGTACCTTAGACTAGCTTAATGTCCTCATTTTACAGATGAGTAAACAGAGTCCTTACAGGTGATTGAGCTGGGAAACGGATGAGTCTAGACTTGGTCCCATGTTGTTCAGAATCAAGTTCTTCCAACCCATGAGCCCTTACCATATTTATTGGTGTTAATATATAACTGTAAAGCAGTTTTCAGACCGTATCAGATAGAGATATTACAAGGAGTTATAGTGCATGGCCTCACATGAGTAACATTTCATGGTTTACCTAGAGCTTTCAGAAAAACGATCTCATGCAACATGCAAAACCATCCATACTTCCCAAAGTGAAAGTGAATTAATGGTGAAGTGAAGCCTCAGCCCGTGTCCTCTAACTCCACATGCCGTGTTCCTGCCTCTGTGCCTTCTGTATCTGGCTGTAATGAGGGCAGGGCATACCAAAAGGGAAATGAAAATTATAAAAAGCATAGAGCCAAGAGCAGTCCGTTCAATGTTTTGAGCTACTGCTTTTAACAGAAGGTACTCTTTTTCCTGATAGTTTTTGAACAGTGAATTACTCTGGGGAGTTCTCACTGATAATGCCCCAAGATAATTTTTTGTCTTTTTGTGATTATGGCTACAAAAATACATATTGTATTTTATGGTGCTGCCACATGATCTCATTTGAACCTTAGAACCTTGTGAGAAGATAAGAAAATATACTTCATTCTACAGAAGAGTAAAAAGGTCTATATCCAAGGATCCACAGCAAATAGGATAGCGGGAACTAAAACACAGATCTTCTATCAGTGTTTTTTTGATGTTACTCTCTCTTTGGATTAATGCTGTAGTTTTGAATTTTGTAAAGACTATATTGAAGACCATTAAAAAATAACAATTAAAAAAATAACAGTTATACAACAGAAATTAAAACTAACACAAGGAAAAGAAGCCTGCCTGAAAACCAACCATGTGCTTCTTATGGAATAACAGGCTCCTTACATGCATGCAATTTGATTACTATAAGGTACAAATAGTTATACTAACTAGATGAGTAAAAGGAATGCCTTTGGATATTTGCTTTAATTAATTTAAAAATGTAATTGTTTATTAACAATAAATATTTATATACACACACCCACTAAAGTGCTTAAATTACTCTTCCAAGTAAGGTAAGCATTCTCCTTTCATTTTTTTTTTTTTAATGTTTTATTTATTTCTAGGAGAGAGAGAGAGACAGCGTGAGCAGGGGAGGGTCAGAGAGAGAGGGAGTCACAGACTGAAACATGAGATCATGACCTAAGCAAAAGTCAGACGCTTACCCAACTAAGCCACCTAGGCGCCCCTCTCCTTTCATTCTTAACTTTCATTAGAGGAATTGTTAGAAGAGATCTTATGGGTATCCTTTTTATCCTTCACATATTTTAAATTAGCATTTACTCTGTTTGAAATGAGTCTTGGACTTACTTATTCAAAAACTATAGTTTTTCTGAATATATTCTACATAAAATGCATGTTACATATTTTGTAATTTTCTGCCTTTAGAATATTTAAGTGAAACAAAACTAATAACTCTTTATGAATTATTCATGAATCCAAAACATTACTCTCAGAAAAGTTTACTTTGAGCTACCAGTAGTTAATGCCAAACTGTTCCTATTTTTCTTTGGTTTTATTGCCACTGTATATACTCTTTGGGTGGTTTCAAATCTATTTTTTTTCCACACAAAATCATCTTCCTGAGCTCCAGATGGCAGCTTACTGCTAACTAAACATCTATATATGAAAGCCTTACAGATACCTCAAAACACACAGTGAATGCTTAACAGTCATTCTTACTCATTCTGTCCCCTGGACCTGCTCCTCACCCTGTGTTCCCTATTTTGTTGAAGTCCGCCTCCCACCCAATTGCTTAAATGTGGACACTAGATATCCTCCTTGACTCTTGTATTGCCTTTACCCCAGCAGGCAGCCACTAAGTCCTGACAGTTGTCCCTGCTTGTTATTTCATATGAATGTGTTTTCCCTCTGCATCCCCATTGCCATTCCCTTTGAGCCAGCTTTCATTGTTTTCTACTTTGATTACTACAACAGTTACTAAACTGGTCTTTTCCTTATGGACCCTCTGTTAGAGTGTTCTAACAGAAAGCTTTTGATCATGTGCTTCTCCAGCTTAAAAGCCCTCAGACGCATCATCATCTGTGCAGAGTAAAATATGACCTCATTTACTATAGTACATGACTGTGGACTGTTTTCTTGATAATTTCATAACTTAGTTTTCACTCCATTAAAATATGATAGAAATACTTGCATGCTCCTCATTTCCACAACATACATACTGAAAAAAAGAAAGCTGCTCAGGTAAAAAATAACTGTGTTGATCTGTTTAGTTTTAGTAAGTTGTTAACATAGTTATGTTAAAAACTCTTTGTTTTTAGTTTCTAGAGATGACCTTATTTCCAAGTTGGCTGAAGAAAATAAGGTAAGTGTTGAGGTTGTTGAATTCAAAGGTGTTCTTTCCTCTCTTCACTAAGTAATATTTCCTTACTTGTATTGCTTTACAGTTTTGTTTTTTTTTAAGTTTATTCATATTGAGGAGGGGGGTGGTTGCAGAGAGAGAGAATCCCAAGTAGACTCCATGCTCTTGGCATGGAGCTCAACAAACCATGAGATCATGACCTGGGCAGAAATCAAGAGTCAGAGGCTTAACCAGTTGAGCCACCCAACCACCCCCTGGCTTACCGTTCTTCTGATTCTCCTAAATCTTTGTTTAAGAAAAGTTGCAGTGTAAATGAGTTGTATATTCAGACCTGTTGTTAGCTGGGTATTAAGAAATCATATGGTTTGAAAAAGGAATTAGCAAAAATAATGAGATCTCTTTGCATCTTATTGCAGACTAATTGTTAAAAAGAAAGTATTTTATAAAATATAAGAAATATTAGTGATATTGATTGCACAACTGTGTGAATATACTTAATGCCACTGAACTTAACGTTTAAATACTTAAAGTGAACTATACACTTAAAAATGATTAAAATGGTTAAGTTTGTTATGTATATTTTAGCACAACAAAAATGAAAAACAGGAAATACTGCCATTTTTACATCTTTTTTTTAAATGTTTTATTTATTTCTAGGAGAGATAGAGAGACACAGCGTGTGCAGGGAAGGGTCAGAGAGAGAAGAAGTCACAGACTGAAACAGGCTCCAGTCTCTGAGCTGACAGTCAGCACAGAGCCCGACGTGGGGCCCGAACCCGCAAACTGCGAGATCATGACCTAAGTGAAAGTCGGACGCTTAACCAACTAAGCCACCCAGGCGCCCCCATTTTTACATCTTAATACATTTCTAAATCAATATTGATCCTGTTTGGAATAATTTTTTCTGGATTCTGTCTGATTTTTTAGTATATGATGTTTAAACCCTGAGATGCCTCTCAAGAGAGTGGTTCTCTGTAGGGGGAGGACTTACCCTTCCCCATTTCAATTACTACCTGTTAGGGAAAGTCCGACCCACAACTCCCATCCCTACCACCTTTCTCCCATCTTTTTTTAAATTAAAAAAATTTTTTTTTAGCATTTATTATTTTTGAAAGAGTGAGAGAACGAATGGTAGAGGGGCAGAGAACACGCCTTGGGTTCTGTGCTGACAGCTCAGAGTCTGGAGCCTGCTTTGGATTCTGTGTCTCCCTCTTTCTCTGCTCTTCTCCTGCTTACACTGTCTCTCAAAAAAACATTAAAAAATCTTTTTAATAAAAAAAAATCACAAGCTCTTGCTGCTTAGAGAAAAGTATTCATCTTAGCAGAACTTTCTTGACTTAAAGATGCTAGGTAAATATATTATGGTTTTAGGCAAATTCTTTCTAGTTTGAAACTCAATATGAAAATATTTTATAAAGAGCTTTTATAATTTATTAAAAAAGAAGTTTGGGAGTTGAAGATCCCAAGATTTAAAAAAAATTTTTTTTGTAAGACGCTTGTCTATATCATTAGGACTTGTACTGGTATATGTGCTGCTGAAGCAAGCACTAGAACTTGAACTCATACTGAAGTACAGAACAGGTATTTTGGTAGAGATATATGTAACAGTTCTTATATGTAAAAAAGGAGAGGTTACTGTTTTTGGTCTTATAGAATATGCAGATGTCTTTTAACAAGGAACATGAAGAAAATGCATTTTTGAGGACTGAAATAATATCCCTTCATGAAACATCAGAAAAAGCACAGGTAGATCTTACCATATCTCTGTTTTTTAGATGTTATTTAATTTTGTTCAGTTAAGGAATCAAGAACCCTAATTAATATAAATTCATACTGTCGCCATAGGCTTATAACATTATATTTCAGGTGTACAACATAATGATTTAATATTTGTATACATTGCAAAATCATCACAATAATTCTAGTTAAGATACATCACTGTATATAGTTACAGAAAATTTCTTTTGCTTGTGATGAGGACTTTTAAGATTTACTCTTAACTTTCAAATATGCAATACGATATTAACTAGTCACCATGCTATACAGTACATCCCCATGACTCATTTATTTTATAACTAGAAGCTTATAGCTTTTGACCTCCATTACCTCTTTCTGCCATCCCTTACTCACCTCACTCTGGCACCCACTGACCCATTCTTTGTATCTGTGAGTTTGGTATTATTTTCTTGGTTTTTTAAGATTCCACATATACTGTGAGTGAGATTATATAATATTTTCTTTCTCTGGCTAACATACTTCACTTAGTATAATACATTCAAGGTCTCTCCATGTTTTTGCAAATAGCAAGAGTAAATTCTCTCTTTTGTGGCTGAATAATAAATCTACATCTCATTTTCTTTATCCATTCATCTGTTGATGGACGCTTAGGTTGTTTCCATATCTTGTCTATTATAAATAATGCTGCTGGGAACATCGAGGTTCATATATCTTTTTGAGTTAGCGTTTTTGTTTTCTTCAGATAAATACCCAGAGTGTAATTGTTGGATCATATGGTAGTTCGATTCTTAACTTTTTGAGAAACCTCAGTACTGTAATCCACAGGGGCAGTATCAATTTACATTCCCACCAACAGTGCACAAGGGTTCCTTTTCTCTACATCTCCAATACTTGTTATTTCTTGTCTTTTGTGTAATAGCCATTCTAACAGATGTGAAGTCGTATCTAATTGTGGTTTTGATTTGCATTTCCCTGATGATTAGTGATGTTGAACATCTTTTCATGTACCTGTTGGCCACTTGTTGGTCATCTTTGAAAAATGTCTATAAGGGGCGCCTGGGTGGCTCTGATGGTTAAGCATCTGACTCTTGATTTTGGCTCAGGTCATGATTTCATTGTGAGCTCAAGCTCCATATCGGGCTCTGTGCTGACAGCATGAAGCCTACTTGGGATTTTCGATCTCCCCCTCTCTGCCCCTCCCCTGCTCTTTCTCTGTTAAACATTTTAAAACAATATCTATTCTTTGTACCATTTTTAAATCAGATTTTTTTGGGGAGGTGCTATTGAGTTGTGTAATTTCCTTATATTTTGGATATTAACCCCTTATCACATACATTAATAGATGATTGCAAATATTTTCTCCCATTCAGTAGGTTGCCTTTTCATTTTGTTGATGATTTCCCTTGTTGTGCTTTTTAGTTTGATATAGTCCTACTTGTTTATTTTTGTTTTTGTTGCTTTTGCTTTTGGTGTGAGATCCAAAATATCATTGCCAAGACCAGTATTAAGAAACTTATCTATGTTTTCTTCCAGGAGTTTTATGGTTTCAGGTCTTACATTCAAGTCTTTGATCCATTTTGAGTTAATTTTTATGTGTGGTACAAAATAATGGTCTAGTTTCATTCTTTTGCATGTGCCTATCCAGTTTTCCTAACACCATTTATTGAAGAAACTGTCTTTTCCCCATCAGAAAAAGCACAGGTAAATCTTTCCCATTTCTCCACTTTTCTCATGTTATTTAATTTTGTTCAATTAAAAAACAAAGAACCAAGATTGATCCTGATTATATAAATTCATACCATTGCCATCATCCAAATTTTTTATTTTCATAAAATATATTTCATCTATGAAACATCACATTAACTACATTTCCCATTTCACCAAAGTTATATGACATGTAAGTATATGAGACATATTGTTAAATAATGTACTAATTTACACTTTGCCTTTGATTTATAATTTACTCATTGAATATATAAGCACTTCAAAATCAGGGCTTATGCCTTACATTTTCTTTGTATCTTTTATAACAAGTAGCACGGTAAGAACCTAATAGATATTTGCTGAATTTTAGAGTTATGTGTAATTATTTTCTGGAGGATGTGCTTGCCAAATTTAGCTGATGTGTGTGTGTGTGTGTGTGTGTGTGTGTGTGTGTGTGTGTATGTGTGTGTGTGTGTAGGCAAACAAGTTATTTCTCATAGAGCCAAGAAATAGTATTAATCACTTAAAATAACTTTTCCCTAGTACAATTTGGTTACTTCAGTGTTGGGATCATAATGTGCTGTGTGATAAAGAAAATACAAGATAAATGTGTTCTTTTATAAAACAATAAAAATTACTACTACTACTTTTGCGGCAGTAGTTGTAATTAACATTTACCAAATCCATTTCTACATTCCAGGCACAATTGTAACCACCTTATGTTACTAACAAATTGTAACCCTCCCAATAGTGCTTATTATTCTCATTTTAAAGATAAGGAAGTTGATATAAAGAGATGTTTAGTAACATAGCTAATAAGTGACAGAGTTATAATTTGAACTCAGGCAATCTGACTTCAAGGAAAATTATCTTGTTCTTTTTAAGGAGCGAGAGTGCACCTCTCTCTTACTCCCACATATTCGTTGGTGTATAGTTTGTGTATCTGGTTATAACTTTAAAGTGCTCCTGAACATGTTCCTAACTTGTATACTATACATACCACTCAGGTTTTCCAGACAGTTTTTCATTTTTTTCTTGTTGGCATTTTTTGAGTGTTTTTTTTTTTTTTTATTGATCCTATAGAGTTATTTGTCCCCATCCTTGAAGAACTTGTTCATTAAAAGATAAGATCCTTGGCAAATACAATTTGCAGAAATGACTGATAATTACGATAAATGTTTTTCACAGGAATATAAATTTCAAATATCAAAAGACAATAGAATTGTATGAAAGATCTGTTGTACAAAAGGATTTTGTTTTATTTTGGATGCTCTATCTTGTGAAATGGTAAAATTATCTATATTTTGCTTTTATGAATACTTTAATTAGTAGTGAAAGAACTTAAGACATTTTGTGTTATTAGCTAAACAATTTGGAATGCTCATCTAACTTGGGAATGAATTTCTATAATTTTGGCATCTACATTGTAAAGTCTGTTCTGTAGATATCTAGCTCCGTCTGACCAGTGTTGAGAATTGTGAAGAAACTGTTGAAACTGCTCCACCAGATGAACAAATTTCTCCTTTTTATTTAGAATTATGTGGGGTGTTGACTCCAAATACTGAAAGTGTTATCTAACAAAATATCAATTGGAAATAGGCTAAATAAATTAGGTTCAAGTACAGAGTGAAATACTATGCCATCATTAAAAATAATGGTTAATAAGTAAAAACAATTATTTACTGGAGAGATCTAACATGCTGTACATATTGCCTTAGGTTTCAAATGACCAACTGATGAGGAAGTGTTCAGAGCTGAACAGCATGCTCGAGACTGTTAGCATGGAAAATGCCAGAATTATTGCTGACCATCAAGCCATTCTACAGGTATTCATTTAATACTAGTCCATTTCTGATAGAGTCAATAATAAAACTCCTTGGCTAAGAGATAAGGAAATGTGCATGACGAAATGAATAAATAAAATATTTTAACAATTCCAAGAAGTTTACTAAATTATTAATTAGCAGTTTTCAGTTTTAATCAGAGTAGTCATTTAGCCTTATACTCAGTGCTTTCTCTTAATGGTTTCTTCTCAAATACTATTATTTTAGAAAAGTAATTACCTGTCCTATTGTTTATAGAATCATAGGAAACACTATGACTGACCCTAAAATACTTACTTTTCCTTAAACGCCAGTACTTCCCCATTTTGCTTATGCCGTATTCCCTCTGCCGAGAATGGTCTTTACTCCTTCAGCTATTTGAAATTCTGTTCATTCTTTAAGACTCAGTTTTATCAGGAAGCTCGCTCACTCTAACCAGAAGGGATCAGTTTTTTCTGTTAACTTCTACTCCTAGGACACTAAACATACTATCATAATAATAGCTCTCACTCTTTTGGGAGCATATTTAATGTATACCAAGCATTGTGCTAAGGATTTTAAATATATTACATCCTTTGATTCTAGCAGCCATTATGTAAAGGAGTATTATCTTCACTTTATAAGTAAAGAAAAATGAGGTTCAGAGAAATGTATCAACTTGCCAGAAGTCACCTAACTAGCAAGGGGTAAAGCTGGATTGAAACCTATGTCTCACTCCAGAGTCAGTGTTTGTAATTGTTACATTATGCTGTCTCTCTGTGCATTCTCTAGCAGTTTATATGCATGACTCACTTCCTGTATAACTTTGTGAGCTTCATACAACCAAGGATATTGTCTTATATATCTTTGCTATTTCCCATAGTGCTAACCACTGCACAGAACAAATATTCAATAAATATTTGTCATTAATTCAACAAGCACTTAGTGTTTATTCTGTGCAGGTATGATGCTAGGTCTAGATGGGATTATAGTGGTGAACAAGACAAAATCTCTACTTTTGTGGACTAACAGTTTTGTAGAATGAATAATGTGACATAAGTGACACTTTTAAACTTTTTTAAACTTTGGAGTGTTTAAACTTTTAAACATTCATAAGCATTTTTAAACTTTGGAATGTTACACAAGTGGCATTTTATTTTCCAAAGTGTGACCGTTTGCTTTGCAATCAAATATTTTTAAGATAAAAGTATTTTAAAATATGTTTATAAAAGTGATTGCTAATATGTACAATACTTGCAAAAGTTTTATACATTGTAGGTAGATGGGATGTGTATAAAAATGTTACGTTCTGATAAGTCCAACATGATGAGCCAGAGAAAACAAATGATGCACAACAGTTTCAGGCATATATTGCTTCATTTTGCTTCGCAGATAATTGCATTTTTGACAAATTGAAGACTTGCAGTAATCCTGCATCTAGCACGTCTGTCGGTGCCAATTTTCAATAGCAGTTTGCTCATATTGTGTCTCTGTGTCATATTTTGGTACTTCTCACAGCATTTCAGACTTTTTCATTATTTTTGTTCTGGTGATCTGTGATCAGTGATCTTTGATGTATTATTGTACTTATTTTGGGGTGCCACAAACCATGCCCATATAAAATGGCAAACTTAATAAATGTTGTGTGTTCTGGCTTCTTTGATCAGCTATTCCCCATATTGCTCCCTCCCTCTTCTCAGACTTCTATTTCCTGAGATCCAACAATATTGAAATTAGGCCAGTTACTAACCCTACAATGGTCTCTAAGTGTTCATGTGGAAGGAGGAGTTGCACATCTCTAACTAGTCAAAAGCTAGAAATGATTAAGCTTAGTGAGGAAGACATGTCAGAGGCCAAGATAGGCCAAAAGGTAGGCCTCTTGTACCGTTAGGCCATAGTGGTCTGGATAGAAGATAAAACCATTTACAACACTTGCTTAAACCAAAGCCTAATCCAGAGCAAGGCACTAATAACTATTCAGTTCTATGAGGGCTGAGAGAGGTGAGGAAGCTGCAGAAGAAAAGTTGCAAGCTAAGAGAAGTTGATTTGTGAGATTCAAGGAAAGAAGCCGTTTCCATAACACAAAAGTGGAAACAAATGCTAACATAGAAGTGGCAGCAAGTTCTCTATGAGATCTAGAAGATGATTAATGAATGTGGCCACACTAAATGATAGATTTTCAATGTAGACAAAACATGCCATTAGAAGATGCCATTTAGGACTTTCATAGCGAGACAGGAAAAGTCAATGCCTGGCTTCAAAACACAGACTGACTCTCTCTTTTCCGCCCTGCTCAATGTAAGGGAAACTTTGTTTATGTCTCAGAGAGTGCCGCCATCCTCTAACTGTTGGTCTGCAAAAATCACATACTGCTAGTCAAGGAATGCTCTCCTTATCTTGGATTTTGGCATTGACATTGTAAATGGTGTCACTAGGCTCAATCTAAAGGGTCAGAGCAAGAGTCAGGTTCTTAACAAAATCTGCATTTCCGTATTTGCTGCTCAGCCACTTTGTTGAGCAGAAAGAGCCAAGCTGATTCTCTTGTTTGGGGCAAATGGTAGCAAGTGACCCTAAGTTGAAGCCAGTGCTTGTTGACCATTCTGAAAATCCTAGGACCCTTAAGAATTATGCTAAATCCTTGGAGCGCCTGAATGGCTTAGTCGGTGAAGCATCCAACTTCAGCTCAGGTCATGATCTCATGGTTCATGGGTTCGAGCCCTGCATCAGGCTCTGGGCTGACAGCTCAGAGCCTGGGGCCTGCTTCAGATTCTATATCTCCTTCTCTCTCTGACCCTACCCTGCTCATGCTGTCTCTTTCTCTCTCAGAAATAAATAAAACATTAAAAAAAAAAAGAATTATGCTAAATCCACTCTGCCTGTGTTCTATAAAGGGAACAACAAAGCCTGGATGACATCTGATGACAACATGACTTACTGAGTTTTTTTAACTTTTTTTTAAGAGAGTGTGTGCATGTGCATGAGCAAGACGGGAAATAAGGGAGAAAGAAAATCTTAAGCAGGCCTCATGCCCAGCACTGAGCCCAAGGGCAGGGGGCTTGATTTCACATCTGTGAAATCATGACCTGAGCCAAAGTTAAGAGTCAGTCCCTTAACTGACTGAGCCACCTAGGCACTCCAATTTACTGAATATATTAAACCCATTATTGAGACCTACTGCTCAGAAAAAAGATTCCTTTCAAAGTATTACTGCTTGTTCATAATGCACTTGGTCACCTAAGAGCTCTGATGGAGATGGACGAGATTAATGTTTTCACGGCTGCTAATACAACATCTATTCTGAAATCCATGAACCAAGCAGTAATTTTAATTTTCAAGTCTTGAGAAATTTCATAAGACTATAAGCTACCATAGCTAGTGATTACTCTGATGGATCTGGCCAAAGGAAATGGAAAACCTTTGGAAAGAATTCACCATTCTGGGTTCCTTTAAGAATATTCGCGATTTGTGGAAAGAGGCCAAAACATCAACATTCACAGGAATTTGAAAGAAATGGATCTCAACCTTCATGTATACCCTTGAGGGGTTCAAGACTCCAGTGGAGGAAGTACTTGCAGATGTGGAAATAGCAAGAGAACCAGAATCGAAAGAGGTTGAAGATATGCTGAATTGCTGCAGTTTCATGATACAACTTGAATGAGTGAGGAGTTGCTTTTTATAGATTATCAAAGAAAGTGGTGTCTTGAGATGGACTACTCCTGGTGAAGATGCTGTGACTGTTGAAATGAGAATATTACATAAACTTAGTTGATAAAGCAATAGCAAGATTGAAGACGATTGACTCCCATTTTGAAGGAAGTTGTACTGTGGGTAAAATGCTGTCCAAACAGCATAACATGCTACAGACAAGTGGCTTGAGAAAGGGAGTGTCATTCGATGTGGCAAACTTCATTATTGGCTTATTTAAAAAAAATTTTAACGTTTATTTTTGAGAGAAAGAGACAGTGAGTGAGCAGGAGAGGAGCAGAGAGAGAGGGAGACACACAATCCGACATAGGTTCCAGGCTCTAAGCTGTCAGCACAGAGCCCGACGTGGGGCCCAAAATCACAAGCAGTGAGATCATGACCTAAGCTGAAGTCAGATGCTCAGCCGACTGAGCCACCCAGGCACCCCCGTTGTTGGCTTATTTTAAGAACGTGCACAGCTACCCTAACCTTGAACTACCACCAGCCTGATCAGCAGCCATTGATATCAAGGCAGGACCTTCCACCAGCAGAAGGATGATGACGCTGAGAGCTCAGATGATGGCTAGCATTTTTTAGCAATAAGATATTTTTAAATTATGTACATTGTTTTTTAAGACCTAATGCTACTGCACACTTAATAGACTGTAGTATGGTGTAAACATAACTCGTATATGCAGCGGGAAATGAAAAAGTCATTTGACTAGCTTTATTGTGATATTTGCTTTATTGTGGTGGTCTGGAACTGAATCCGTAAAATCTCCTAGATATTTCTGTGTAGTACTTTTGCTGTCACAGTATCTGGGTGCATTTTTAAATATTTTCCAAAGAATTCACACCATATTATTAACGTGATTGTCCCTGGAAAGTGGGATTATTTGATGGGGGCGAGGGAGAGATAGGTGAAGAGATCTTTCCACTTTATATGCATTGTTATTGTTTTACTTTTCAAAATAAAGTATGTGTCATATTGAAACTTTTAAGTACCAAAATATTCTTAATAGAATTTTTTATCTAAAAATATGTTCATGTTGAGTTTTAAAAATTCTTCAGCAGGCTGGGTAGATAATGCATCTTCATTGTTGGCTGGTAGAGCTATAAAATGATAGAACTGTGGTCACGTCAGATGGGGGACAGAGAGAGCTGAGCATGAAATTCTTTAAAAAAGGTTTTATTTATATTAAAATTTGTCTTTCATAAGTTCAGTATCATTGAATGATGCCCCATCAAATGACTTTGTGACATCTCAGCTTTTAATAATACTTTTAAAACTCAGGTAGAGCAGAAAATGATGACACAGACATTTCAAGAACAAAACTTCTTGCTGGATGCAGCCCATGCCAGTATCACTACTGAGCTACAGAGTGTTCAGAATCAGAAAACCCAACTCCAGGCACATCTGTAAGTAAATTATAGGCAAAAACTTCTGTACCTTTCATTCTTGCCTTTGTATTTCTTATGCTTTAATCAGAACGCTTAATTCTGCATTTCTTGGGCCAGATACAAAGATAAAGACTTTGCCATCAAGGAACTAGTTTTGGTAGAACATTTTGGTAACTGCTCTCAGGCAATGTGCTCTCTGAGAACATAAATCCATTAAAGAACTCTCTTTTAGTGCTCATGTCTCCTTGTTCTCTTCCTCCAGGGACCATTTAATCCTTGAGCATAATCAGTGTATCCAGAAAGCACAGGATGCTGAGAAGAGGGCAGCCTTGCAGAAAGAGCTGCTGGAATCAACTATTGGAAGATTGCGAGGTGAATTGGAAGCATCGATGCAAGAGAAGAGGTCTCTGCTAGAGGAGAAAGACAGACTTCAGGAAGAGGTAGGTAGAAGCGCATTTATATTACCTCCTGGTTGGGGTGGTGATCTTGTTTAAAACTATTTTGAGTGCAAGACAAGAAAAGAAATAGAGCCCACCCAGATGCAGTTTGTCTGAGTTGCCCGTTAAAGATATCTTTAGGTAGCTAATCTGTGTTTTTTAGCATGTGGAGTAGCCTGTGCCAAATAGCTAGCCCTTAAACAGCATTAGTGACTGTCAACTCATAGTTCACACATCCTCATGTTAGTGAAAGGGTCAGATTTAAAAAATTAATTTCCCCTGAAGGAGTGGGACAATGGAGGTTAAGGGGTAACGGCCTGGTCTTCCTATTTAGGAAGGAACCAGCAGAGTCTGACATGCAGACGTGTCTTTCTAATTTCAGGGCAATTTGTGAAGTCTGCTCTGCCTCAGAGACTCCCTGAGTGGCCCCTTTTCTGAGAGGATGTGCTATCTCTGCAGTGTAGGTATTAATAACATGCAGGGTGTGGCTGCTGTAGTAGAGCCTGTCAGCTGCTTTAAAATTGATTCATTTCTTTTTTTCCCTTCCTTGGGCAGGTTAATAATACAGAGAAAGAACTAGCTCAAGAAAAATGCAATTTGGAAAAGGAATTAGCTGAAAACAAGGTACTCCACATTTTATTTGTTGATATTTCCCTGTATTTTATTCCCTACTGTTTCTCTGCCTCTTGTGTCAGCTTGTCTTAGGGGAGATGGGTTATTTTGTTGAATACCAAGATGTAGAAGGACAGAGAAGCCACTGGGTGGATGCAACTCAGAGCACTCCAGTCACTGTGGAACAAGGCTGCTTTTGGGGAGCACTCACTTGTTGAGCTTCTAGTGTTTGCCAGTGAGTCATGATCACCTCTAACCCTAGTGTTACTGAGGATTTTAGCCAGGAAGTCCCTTGAGAGTGAGCTAATGGTCCTTTGAGAAGCAAAGATAATTGCTGACACTGTCGGGTTTTTTGTTTTGTAAAGCCAATTGGGCTTCCTAAGTACCTATTAGCACCTGTCACTGCATCTGTGAGATACACTATTCTGGGTTCTAAAAATATAGAATGGCCAGAGACACAGTACAATTCTTATTAAAATAAAACAAAAAAAAATCTTTAAAACATTGGTCTTTGTGTTTCAAAATTGGAAGAGCGTAAAGATTATGTGTCACCATCATCTGGAATTATCTAGAATGTCAAACCTACCCCAGACAGTAAATTCTGCAATACATGTCAGTATAACCATCAATCCTTGGTTACTTTTTGGCTTCTGACTGAATTAAATAATATTCATATTACTGTTATAATATGTGAGTAAACTTATAATTTAAGAATTGGGAAGAAAAGAAAAAGATAAATTCTGAGTGCAAGCTCGGATACAGTTCACCACACTGGCAGGTAGTCTAAGATTTAGTTACAAATCTCTAGAGATTTGAAAATAGTACAACCTAAAAAATCTTTTTATAATTTACTTATTTATTTTTTTATTTAAATCCAAGCTAGTTAACGTACAGTGTATATTGGTTTCAGGAGTAGAATTTAGTGATCTGTCACTCACATATAAACCCAGTGCTTGTCACAATCAGTGTCCTCCTTAATGCCCCTCACTCATTTAGCGCCTCTCCCCACCTTCCTCCCCTCGAGTCACCATCAGTTTTCTCTATATTTAAGAGTCTTTTATGAAGTCGGGATAGAAAGAACATACTTAAATATCATAAATGCCTTTTATGAGAAGCCCACAGCTAATAGCATCCTCAATGGGGAAAAACTGAGAACTTTTCCCCAGAAGTCAGGAACAAGACAGGGATGTCCACTCTCACCACTGTTGTTTTACATAGTGCTGGAAGTCCTAGCATCAGCCGTCAGACACCAAAAGGAAATCAAAGGCATCAGAATTGGCAAAGAAGCAGTCAAACTTTCACATTTCTCAGAAAACATGATGCTCTACGTGAAAAACCTGACAGACTCTACCAGAACCCTACTAGAACTGATCCATGAACTCAGAAAAGTTGCAGGGTACAAAATCAATGTACAGAAATCGGTTGCATTTTTATACACCAATAATGAAACAACAGAGAAATCAAGAAACTGATCCCATTCATAATTGCACTAAAAACCATAAAATACCTAGGGATAAACCTAACCAAAGATATAGGAGATCTGTATGATGAGAGCTATAGAAAACTTCTGAAGGAAACTGAAGAAGACACAAAGAAATGGAAAAATATTCCATGCTCATAGATCGGAAGAATATCGTTAAAATGTCATTACTACCCAAAGCAATCTATACATTCAATGCAATCCCAATCAAAGTTGCACCAGCATTCTTCTCAAAGTAGAACAAACTATCCTAAAATTTGTATGGAACCACTAAAGACCCCAAATAGCCAAAGTAATAACTGAAGAAGAAAACCAAAATGGGAGGTATCACCATCCCAGACTTTAGCCTCTACTACAAAGCTGTCATCATCAAGACAGTATGGTATTGGCACAAAAACAGACACATAGACCAATGGGATAGAATAGAGAACTCAGATTTGGATCCACAAATATATGGCCAACTAATCTTTGACAAAGCAGGAGAGTATCCAATGGAAAAAAGAGAGCGTCTTTAACAGATGGTGCTGGGAGAACTGTACAGGAACGTGCAAAAGAATGAAACTAGATCACTTTCTCACACCATACACAAAAATAAATTCAAAATGGATAAAGGGCCTAAACGTGAGACAGGAAACCATCAAAACCCTAGAGGGGAAAGCAAGAAACAACCTCCTTGACCTCAACCACAGCAATTTCTTACTTTACACATCCCCAAAGGCAAGGGAATCAAGAGCAAAAGTGAACTATTGGGACCTCATCAAGATAAGCTTCTGCACGGCAAAGGGAACAAGCAATGAAACTAATAGGCAACCGACGGAATGGGAAAAGATATTGCAAATGACATATCGAATAAAGGGCTAGTATCCAAAATCTATAAGGAACTCACCAAACTCCACATGTGAAAAATAATCCAGTGAAGAAATGGGCAGAAGACATGAACAGACACTTCTCCAAAGAGGACATCCAGATGGCCAATAGACCCATGAAATGATGCTCAGCATCCCTCCTCATCAGGGAAATACAAATCAAAACCACACTGAGATACCACCTCACGCCAGTCAGAGTGGCTAAAATGAGCCAATCAGAGGACTCTAGATGCTGACGAGGATGTGGAGAAACGGGCACCCTCCTACACTGTTGGTGGTAATGTAAACTGGTGCAGCCCCTCTGGAAAACAGTGTGGAGGTTCCTCAGGAAACTAACAATAGAACTCCCCTATGACCCAGCAATAGCACTGCTAGGAATTTACCCAAGGGATACAGGAGTGCTGATGCATAGGAGCACATGTACCCCAATGTTCATAGCAGCACTCTCAACAATAGCCAAAACATGGAAGGAGCCTAAGTTTCCATCAATGGACGAATGGATCAAGAAGATGTGGTTCATCTATACAATGGAATACTACATGGCAATGAGAAAGAATGAAATCTGGCCATGTGTAGCAATGTGGATGGAACTTGAGGGTGTTATGCTAAATGAAATAAGTCAGGCAGAGAAAGGCAGATCCCATATGTTTGCACTTATAAGTGGAACAGAAGAAACTTAACAGAGGACCATGAGGGAGGTGAAGGAAAAAATAGTTGGGGAGAGGGGCACCTGGGTGGCTTAGTCGGTTAAGCATCCGACTTTCGCTTGGGTCATGATCTCGCGGTTTGTGGGTTCGAGCCCCGCATCGGGCTCTGTGCTGACTGCCAGCTCAGAGCCTGAATCCTATTTCAGAGTCTGTGTCTCCCTCTCTGACCCTCCCCTGCTCACGCTGTCTCTCTCTCTCTCCTAGAAATAAATAAAAATATTAAAAAAAAAATAGTTGGGGAGAGGGAGGGAGGCAAACCATGGGAGACTCTTGAATACTGAGAACAGAGGGCTGATGGGGGTGGGGGAGAGGGAAAGAGGGGTGATGGGCACGGAGGAGGGCACCTGTGGGGATGAGCACTGGGTGTTATATGGAAACCAACTTGACAATAAACTGTGAAAGAAAAAAAAAATCTCTTATGTTTTGTTTCCCTCTCTGTTTTTATCTTATTTTTGCTTCCCTTTAAACTGGTAAGGACTTTGCTGGTGTCAGTTTGGCCTTAAATATGCTTTTTAAAATTTGGAGAATTGGTGGATACTATTAAATTCATGAATGCTTTTTGCTTAAAATGCTAGGGAATGTTACTTGGCTAAGGCAAGTACTGTATGTCTGTGATTAAAACAGCATCATTTTGCTCATATGATTTCATTTGTTTGAATGCAGGCTAAATGTAAGTGCATGGGGCTAAAAGACATTTGCTGGTTAGAGAAGTTTTATTAGGCCAAATGATCATGCTTATACAGGGTCTTTTTTTTTTTTTTTTGCCTAATTTGATATTTTTCAAATGTGTGTTCATTGTAAAACCATGTTTTTCTAGTCAGACTTATTAAGTTATAGTATGCATGGTGAAATTCACTTTTTTTTTTAGTGTACAGTTCTGTGAGTTTTGGCAAACACATACAATTATATAAGCACCTTCACAGTGAAAATAGAGAATATTTCTATCACCCTAGGGAGGTCCCTGGTGCCTCTTTGTTATGAACCTCTTCTTCCCCTTCTATCCTTTGACAACCATGGATCTGCTTTTCTGTTCCTGTGGTTATGCCTTTCCCAGAATATCATAAATGGAATCATGCAACATGCAGCATTTCAAGTCTGGCTTCTTTTATTTAGCATAAGGTATTTGAAGTTCATGCTGTTGTATGTATCAGTTGATTGTGTTCCATTATATGGATATACCATAATTTCTTTACCCATTTGAAGGACATTTGAGTTGGTAAATTTTGCAGTTATGAGTAAAGTCTGTATAAATATTGAAATATGAATACGTATTTTTATTTCTTTTGGGTGTGTAACAGGATTTGGAATTCTAGATCCTGCGGTAAATATACGTTTGGCAGAATAATAAACTATTCAGCTGTTTTCCAAAGAATCTGTACAATCTTGCCTTCCCATCAGTTTCTCTGCATTTACACCAGCTCTTGGTATTGTTGGTCCTTTTAGTTTCTGCCCTTCTAATGGGCATAGGAGTGCTATATTAGTGTGGCTAATTACTGCATTTCTCTAGTGATTAATCATATTGAGCATCTTTTCCTCTGTCATCCACAACTTGAAGTGTCTCTTCAAATCTTTTAGCCATTTGTAGCTGAGTTGTTTTCTTATGTTGGTTTTTCTAGAAATTTTAACATGGCCTTATACTGATTCGTATGTAAAAAATTCTTAACTGTTTGCATATGTACAAATCTCATATGTGCTTTACATATTTTTCTTCCACTTTATGCCTTGTTTATTTCATGCTGTTTCGAAAAACAGAAGTTTTACATTTTGATCAAATCCACCTTACAAATTTTTAAATTTTTGGGTCATATTTTTTATATCATACTTTTAATTTTGGATCATATATAAGAAATTTTTGCCTAACCTAAGATATCAAAGATTTTCTTTTTTGCTCTCTAGACGTTTATAGTTTCAGGTTTTATATCAGCTCTATGATACATTTCTAGTTAATTTTGGGATATCATACAAGGTATAGTTCAAGGTTCATTTTATTTTCAAATGGATCGTCTGATCTAGTTCTTTTTATTATTGAGATAATTAGTATATGATAAATTCAGCTTCTTAAAATATACAATTCAGTGGTTTCAGATGGCAAACATCGTAACTATCTAATTCTAGAAACTTTTTATCACCAATACAAAACCTGGTACCCATTAGAATTCACCCCCCATTCTGCCCTGCCCCCAGCTCCCGGCAACCATTATTCTATTTTCTCTCTCTATGAATGTGTCTGTTCTCATATTTCATATAAATAGAATAAAATAGTATGTGGCCTTTTGGGTCTAGCCTCTTTACTAGGTATAAAGTTTTCAAGCTTCATCCATACTGTTCCTTTTAAGGGCGGAATAATAATATATTGTGTGAGCGCACCACACTTGACTTAGCCATTCGTCAGTTGATACGTATTTAGTTTTTTCCACTTTCTGGCTGTGAAGAATAAGGTGATGAACATTTACATACAATTTTTGTGTGTGTAAGCATATGTTTTCAGTTCTCTAGAAGTAAAACTGGGTCATATGATAACTATCATTTTGAGAAACTACCCGAGTGTTTTACAAAGTGGCTGTACCATTTTAGAATCCCACCAGCAGTGTATGAAGATACAAATATCTCCACATTTTCACCTACATTTATTATTGTCTGCTTTTGAAAAAATTAATATACTCATCCAAATGGGTATGGAGTATCTCATGGTGTTTTTTAATTGGGGTGAAACTCACATAATAGAAAACCAAACACTTTAAAGGGAACAATTCAGTGGCTTTATATATATTTGCAATGTTATGTAACTACCACCTCTGTCTAATTCCAAAACATTTTCATCACCTAGAAGGAAACCCCTTACCCATTAATTAATCATTTCCTATTCCCTCCTTCCTCTCACCCCTGACAGTGACCAATCTGCATTCTGTCTGTATGGATCTACCTATCTGCATATTTCATATAAATGTAATCATACAATAAGTAATCTTTTGTGTCTGGCTTCTTAGAATAACAGTTTTGAGGTTCACCCATGCTGTTGTACATATCAGTAATCGATTTCCTTTTACTCCTTTTTATAGTTGAATAATATTCACTGTGTGTGTGTGAGAGAGAGAGAGAGAGAGGTGTATATATACATATACCACCATTTGTTTTGTTCATCTGTTCATCTATTGATAGACATTTGCATTGTTTGCTTGCACCTTTGTGATTAGTGCTGCTATAAATGTACATATGTGTTGTACATGTATTTGGGACACATATCAATGAATGGAATTACTGGGCCATATGGTAATTTTGTTTAAGTTTCTGAGGGACCACTGGACTGTTGTCCACAGTGCCAAACTATTTTACATCCCCACAAGCAGTGTACAAAGGTTCCAATTTCGCCACGTCCTCACCAACAGTTATTTTTTTAATTTTTAATAATAGCCATCCTAGTAGTTGTGAAAGTGCTACCTTGTTTTGGTTTTGATTTGCATTTCCCTAATTACTAATAACTAAAGATGTTGAGCATCTTTTTATGTGCTTATTGGCCATTTGTATATTTTCTTTGGAGAAATGTCTATTTAGATCAGCTGCCCATTGTAAACTGGGTTATCTTTTAATTGTTAAGTTGTAAGAGTTCTTTATACATTCTGGATGGTAGGTCCTTATCAGATATGTATGTGATTTGTAGGTATTTTTCTCCCATTCTGTGGGTTCTGATTTTTTTTTATTTTGTATTTATTTTTATTATTATTTTTTTTAAGAACACAAGCAGGGGAGAGGAGCAGAGGGGGGAGAGAGAGAGAGAGAGAGAGAATGAGAATGAGAATCTTTTTTTTTTTTTTTGTTTATTTATTTTTAACATTTTTTATTTATTTCTAGGAGAGAGAGAGAGAGACAGCGTGAGCAGGGGAGGGTCAGAGAGAGAGGGAGTCACAGACTGAAACAGGCTCCAGGCTCCGTGCTGGCAGTCAGCACAGAGCCCGATGCGGGGCTCGAACCCACAACCGCGAGATCATGACCTAAGCGAAAGTCGGATGCTTAACCGACTAAGCCACCCAGGCGCCCCGAGAATGAGAATCTTAAGCAGGCTCCACGCTCACCATGGAGACTGACACGGGGCTCAATCCCATGACCTTGATAATGACCTGAGCTAGAATCAGGTGTTGAATGTTCAACCAACTGAGTCACTCAGGCACCCCATATGGGTTCTGTTTTAAATTTTTAGATTTTTTTTTTTTTTTTTTTACAAATAGTTTATTGTCAAATTGGTTTCCATATAACACCCAGTGCTCATCCCTACAAGTGCCCTCCTCCATGCCCATCTCTCCCCTTCCCCCCCGCCACACCCATCAGTCCTCGGTTTGTTATCAGTATTCAAGAGTCTTTCATGGTTTGCCTCTCTCCCTCTCCCCCACTATTTCACCCCTTCTTCTCCCCCTTGGTCCTCCGTTAAGTTCCTCCCAATCCTCCTATACATGCAAACATATGGTATCTGTCCTTCTCTGCCTGACTTATTTCACTCAGCATAACACCCTCTAGTTCCATCCACGTTGCTACACAAGGCCAGGTTTCATTTTTTCTCATTGCCATGTAGTATTCCATCGTATAGATAAACCACATCTTTTGGATCCATTCGTCCGTTGATGGACACTTAGGCTCTTTCCATTAAATTTTTAGATTTTTTTGACATTCAGTTATTTATTTTTTTGGTTGTCTGTGCTTTGATGTTACATCTGAGAAACTATTGCCTAATACAAGGTCACAAAGGTTAACTTTTTTTGTTCTAAGAACTTTATAGCTTTCCATACTACATTTAGGTCTTTGAACCATTTTGAGTTAATTTTATATATGAGTTGAGGTAGAGGTACAAATTCATTATTTTATATGTGGGTATCCAGTTGTCCCAGCACCATTTGTTGAAAGGCTATTCTTTCTATTGAATAGTGTTGGCTCCCTTGTCAAAACCCAGTTAATCATAGAAGTATAGATTTACTTCTGGAATTTGAATTCTGTTCCACTGGTTTCTATGTCTTTCCTTTGCCAATACCACACAGTCTTGATTACTCTAGCTTTGTAGTAATTTTGAAATCAAGATGCAATAGTCCTCCAACATTTTTTTTTTTTTTTGGTCAAGATTGTTGTGACAATTCTGGATACTTATATTTCTCTATAAGTTTTAGGATCAGCTTTTAATTTTTGAAACTTTGATAGTTTTCATCGAATCTGTAGCTCAACTAGGGGAGTATTGCAATGAATATATTTTTTCTGTAGAAGAATGTGTTATCTTCAAATAGTTTTATTTCTCCTTCTCACATTTGCTGCCTTCCTTTCCTCCTTTCTTTCCTTCTTTATTTCTTTCCTTCTTTATTTCTTTCCTCCTTTACTTCTTTCTTTCTTTCTTTTCTTCCTTTCTTTTCTTTCTTTCTTTTCTTTTTTCTTTCTTTCTTTCTTTCTTTCTTTCTTTCTTTCTTTCTTTCTTTCTTTCTTTCTTTCTTCTCCTTCCTTCCTTCCTTCCTTCCCTTCCCTTCCTTCCTTCCCTCCTCCTTCCTCCCTCCTCCCTCCCTCCCTCCCCTCCCTCCCTTCCTCCTCCCCTCCTCCTCCCTCCCCTTCCTTCCCCCTCCTCCCTTCTTCTTTCCTTCTGTAATTGCTATGGATAGAATCTCCAATACAACACTGAATAGAGATGGTGAGAGCAGACAGACGTCCTTGTCTTGTTCCTCACTTTAGGGGGAAAGCTTTCAGTCTGTCACCATTAAGTATGATGTTAGCTGTGGGCTTTTTCTAAATGCTCTTTATCAGGATGAGGAAATTTCCTTCTTTTCCTAGTTTGGAGTTTTCATCATGAAAGTATGTTGAGTTTTGTCAATTGCATATTCTATATCTATTGAGATAATCCTGTAGATTTTGTCCTTTATTACTATGGTATTATTACATTGGTTGATTTCAAATGTTGAACCAAGCTTTCATTTTGGGGATAAATTTTACTTGTTCATGATATATAATCCTTTTATATGTTGTTTTATCTGGCTGGCTTGTTGAGGATTTTTGAATTGTTATAAATAAGTTTTCTTGTGATACTTTGGTTTTAGTATCAAAGTGATACTGGCCTCTTAAAATGATTTGGCAAGTGTTCCCTCCCCTTCTATTTTTGGGAAGAGTTTTTGAGGCATTGGTTGTAATTTATCTTTAAATGTTTTATAGAATTTACCAGAAGCCTTCTGGTTCCAGGTTTTTCTTTGTGGGGAATTTTTTAATTTGTTTTAAGTTATTATTATTGATTCAATGGCTTGTTAGAGATCTGCTCACATTTTCCACTTTTTTAGTTAGTTTCAGTAGTAGTGCTAAGAATTTTTCTATTTCATCTAAGCTGTGTAACTTATTGGTATATAATTGTTCATAATAGCTCCTTTGCTTTATTTCTTTAAGTTCAGTATAATGTTCACTCTTCATTCCTAATTTCAGTAATTTGCGTCTTTCTCTCTCCTTTTTTCTTTCTGCCTTTTTTATTGTTAATACAGCTCAAGTGTTGTCAATTTTGTTCATCTTTTCAAAGAACCAACTTTTGGTTTTACTGATTGTCTCTGTTATTTTTTTTCCTCTCTTTTTCTCCTTTAATCCTCATTCTTTTCGTCCTTCTGCTTGCTTGGGTTTAATTGGCTCTTTCTGGTTTTTTAAGATAGCAGCTTATGTTGTCAGTTTATTTTTCTTTTTTAACATAGTTGTCTACAGGATAAATTTCCCATTAAGCACTCCTTTAGCTGCATTCCATACATTTTGTCATATTTTCATTTTTGTTCCTCGCAAAGTATTAACTTCCCTTGTGATTTTCTTTTTGGCTAATTAGTTATTTAGAAGTTTGTTGTTTAATTTTCCCATACATGTGACTTTCCCAAATTTCTTCCTTTTATTAATTTCTAATTTTATTTCATTATGGTTGGAGAACATACTTTGTATAATTCCAGTCCTTTCAAATTATTGAGAGTTCTGTGGCCTACCTAACATGGTACATCTGGAGAATGTTGCATATGTACTTGAGAAAAATGGTGTCCTGTTATTGTTGGGAAGAGTGTTCTATAGATGTCCAATTGCTTTATAGTGTTGTTAAAGTCATTTGTCTCCTCTGTGATCTTCTGATTGTTCTATTCATTATTGAAAGTGACATATTGAAGTCTCCAACTGTGTTGAATCACTGATTTCTCCCTTCAATTCTATTAGTTTGTCTCATTTATATTAGCACTCTGTTGTTAGAGGCATATATGTTTATAAATGTTATATCTTCTTGACGGATTGAACCTTTTTTCAGTATATAATATCTCTTAGGCTCCTGGACCCAATTCCAACATGCCAGGGGGTTCCCCCACACACAACACTGAGCAGTTTTTGGATACCAACAGGGCATCTGAGAATTCAACTCAGTTCTTACACTGTCTACTCAAAGATAGCATTGGATTCCACAGGTTATGGGTTCAGTCCTACAAGATTTCTTCCACCCCTGACCTCCCACTTCACATGCCAGTCTCCAGCTCCAGGCTGTTATACCAGGCTGTTGTGCTTCTGACCTATTGGCTATAGATTGGAGATTCCAACAGCCTCATCCTTAGATTCTTGTAATTTGCTAGAGTGGTTCACAGTACTCAGGGAAACACATTTGCCAGTCTATTAAAGGATATGATAAATGACACATATCAACATCCAGATGAAGAGATACATAGGGTGAAGTGTGGGGAAAGGGCAGTGAGTTTCCATGCCCTCACCAGGCACACCACTCTCTCCAGTTTCCATGTGTTCACCAACTCAGGAGCTCTTGGAACCCAGTCCTTTGGGGGTTTTATAGAGGCTTCAGTGCATGGTTATTATTGACTTAGTGATTGGCCATTGGCTGTAATTCAGTCTTCAGTCCCTCTTCCTTCCTTGGAAGTTAGGGGCTAGTACTGAAAGTTTCAACCCTCTAATCACTTGGTTGGTCCTCGTGGCAATCAGTCCCCACTCTTAGGTGGGGTTCAGAAGTTACCTTCATTATTAACAGGACACCTATTTCACCTTTATGGCTCTGAAATGTTTTCAGGAACCGTGGGTGAAGACCACATATATCTGAAAAATGTATTTTGGTCACCTGAATGACCAAACATATTTCTTATAAACCATTATATTATAATGGTCTTCTTTATCTCACACATTTTTGTCTTAATGTCTGTTTTGTCTAATGTTAGTATCGTTACTTCAGCTTTTTTCAGGTTACATTCAGCTTTTTTCAGGTTACGTTTACAAGATGTATCTTTTTCCATTCTTTTAATTTTGACCTATTCGTGTCTTTGGGGGAAAGGGAGAGAGGCAAACCATGAGAGACTCTTGAATACTGAGAAACAAATCGTGTCTTTGAATCTAAAGTGTGTCTCTTATAAACAGCATACAGTTGGATCATTTAAAAGATTCATTGTGCTTATCTCTGCTTTTTTGGTGGAGTGTTTAATCTATTTATATTTAACATAATTACTGCTAAGGTAGGATTTACATCTGCCACATTACTCTTTATTTTTTATGTCTTAAATGCTTTTGGTTCCTCTCTATCTCCATTACTGCCTTCTTCTGTGTTAAGTAGATATTTCTAGTGCACTAATTTAACTCCCTTATTCTTTCTTTTACTGTATATTTTTGCATTATGAGTAACCAAGAAAGTTACGAAGAAATATATATAAACACCTTTTAGGGGTGCCTGGTGGCTCAGTCAGTTAAGCATCCAACTCTTGATTTCAGCTCAGGTCATGATGTCGTGGTTTGTGAGATCAAGCCCCATGGCATGATCTGCACTGACAGCATGGAACCTGCTTGGGATTCTCTCTTGTCCTCTCTCTCTCTCTCAAAATAAATACACATTAAAAACAAAAATAAGAAAATACCTTTTACACATACCTATATTGCTACCTTTACTGTAGCAGCTGTACTCTTTATTTCTTTATGTGAAATGCAGTTATTATCTAATACCTTTTTATTTCAGCTTGAAGAACTCTCTTTCATATTTTTTCTAGGACATCTTTTCAATCTCCATAACCCCACCAGAAAGTGGACCCTGGTCCAGAGCCACACAATTTTAATTGAGATTAAAAAGAACTGAGAAATCCCTATCAAAATAACACCAACATTCTTCACAGAGCTAGTACAAACAATCCTAAAATATGTATGGAATCAGAAAAAACCCCCAATAGCCAAAGCAATATTGAAAAAGAAAACCAAAGCTGGAGGCATCAGTCTCAGACTTCAAATGTATTACAAAGCTGTAATCATCAAGATGGTATGGTACTGGCACAGAAACAGATACTCAGATCAGTGGAACAGGACAGAGAATGCAGAAATGGACCCACAAACGTATAGCCAACTAATTTTGACAAAGCAGGAAAGAATATCCAGTGGAATAAAGACAGTCTCTTCAGCAAATGATGCTGGGAAAACTGGACAGCAAATGAACGTGGGCCACTTTATTACACCATACACAAAAAGAAACTCAAAATGAATGAAAGACCTAAATATAAGACAGGAAGCCATCAAAATCCTAGAGGAGAAAGCAGGCAAAAACCTCTTTGACCTTGGCCGCAGCAACTTCTTACTCAATACATCTCCAGAGGCAAGGGAAGCAAAAGCAGAAATGAACCTATTCTGAGGTCCCTGTTGGGACCTCATCAAAATAAAAAGCTCTGCACAGCAAAGGAAACCATCAGCAAAACTAAAAGTCACCCCACGGAATGGGAAAAAGTATTTGCAAACGACATATCAGATAAAGGGTTGGTATCCAAAATCTGTAGAGAACTTCTCAAACTCAACACCCAATAAACAAACAAAATAAGTGAAGAAATGGGCAGTAGACACTTCTCTAAAGAAGACATCCAGACCACCAAACAACACATGAAAAAATGCTCAACATCACTCATAATCAGGGAAATACAAATCAAAACCACAATGAGATACCACCTCACACCTGTCAGAATGGCTAACATTAACAACTCAGGCAACAACAGATGTTGGCAAGGATGCAGAGAAAGAAGATCTGTTTTGCGCTGCTCGTGAACATGCAAACTGATGGAGCCACTCTGGAAAACAGTACGGAGATTCCTCAAAAAATTAGAAATAGAACTACCCTATGACCCATGAATTGCACTACTAGGTATTTATCCAAGGGATACAGGTGTGCTGTTTCAAAGGAGCACATGCACCCCAATGTATATAGCAATGTTATTGACAATGGCCAAAGTATGGAAAGAATCCAAATGTCCATCGATGGATAAATGGATAGAGATGTGGTACATATATACAATGGGGTATTAATCGGCAATCAAAAAGAATGAAATCTTGCCATTTGCAACTATGTGGTTGGAACTAGAGGGTATTACGCTAAGTGAAATTAGAGAAAGACAAACATATGATTTCATTTATATGAGGAATTTAAGATATAAAATAGATAAAAGGGAAGGGAAGCAAAAATAATACGAAAACAGGGAGGGGGATAAAACATAAGAGACTCTTAAATACAGAGAACAAACAGGGTTGCTGGAGGGGTTGTGGAAGAGAGGATGGGCTAAATGGGTAAGGGACATTAAGAAATATACTCCTGAAATCTTTGTTGCACCATATGCTTACTAACTTGGATGTAAACTAAAAAATAAATTGCAAAAAAAAAGAATTGACATTTTAGCAATATTCAATCTTATACATGAACGTCACATACCTCCCTATTTTATTTAGGTTTTTAATTTCTCTTGCCAGTATTTTGTTAATTTTGAGCATATTAAATACTGGACATATTTTAGATTTGTACCAAAGAATTTCATGGGTTTTGGTACTACTACAAAAGGTAAACTTTTAAGAAATATCAATTTTCAGTTGTTTGTTGCTAGTATATAGAAATACAATAGGGTTGCATCCTTATATGCTTCAACCTTACTGAAGTCACTTATTCTCGTACCTTTTTTGTAAATTTTTTGACATTTCCTATGTAGATAATCATATCTGTTATAAGTAGAGATATTTTTATTTCTCCATTTCCAATCTCTATGCCTATTATACTTTTTCTTTATTGCTTCAGGTATGGCCTCCTGTATGATAATAGGAATGGTGAGAATAGATATTCTTGCTTTTTTCCCAGTGTTATGGAGAAATATTCAAGTCTTTCACTATTAAGATATTAGTTGTAGGGGTGCCTGGGTGGCTCAGTCAGTTGTGTATCTGACTTCGGCTGAAGTCATGATCTCACAGCTCATGGGTTTGAGCCCAGTGTCAGGCTCTGTGCTGATGGCTTGGAAACTGGAACCTGGTTTGGATTCTATCTCCCTGTCTTCTTCCCCTCCCCCACTCACACTCTGTCATTCTTTCCTTCAAAAATAAACATTTAAAAAATGTTTAATTATAATAAAAAGATATTACTTGCAGATTTTTAGTAGATATACTTTATCAGGTAGAGATGGTTCCTTTTCATTTCCAGATTGCTGAGTTTTTATCATGAATGTCGAATTTCGTGAAATGCATTTTCTGCATCTATAGAGATTATTATTATAGTTTTTCTTCTGTATGTTACAGTCTACTACTAATTGATTTTGAGTGTTTAACAGAGTTTGTATTACTGGGATAAACTTAGTCCTGCTTTGTTATCCTTTTTATATATTGCTGGATTCATTTTACTAGTATTTTGTGGAGGCCTTCATCTATATTCATAAGCTTAAATTAATATTTAAGTAAATATCAAGTACCAGAAGGATTTCTAGTAAATATGAACGATATAATTTGTCATAATCCTCCATCTGAAGACAACTAGAAAAGCTGAAAAATGTAAAAGAAAAGGAAAAATGCTTAAAAAATCATCAGAGCTATCAGACTGCTAATTCCTGCATTTAGAGACAGGATAACACATTCATACAGTAACTTCTATTTTGCAATTAGAAGTGTCATTTTAAAAGTAAGATAATACCTCTGGATCTGGCATAAATAGATTTCTTTTCTCCATTTGTGTTTCAAAGGCAGACATAAATACATTGACCCATAACCTGCAGACTCTAGAGGAAAAGAATAAGGACCTGTCAGAACAAATGGCTTCCCTAGAACTTCAGCAAGTCACTTCTGATTACAATGGGGTGGGTATAAAAAGGTCAGTCTAAATTAGGAATTAGTGACTCGTGTGTGTTTAAAAAATCAGAAGTTAGAAGATGAGTTTTCTTTATTTGTGTTTCAATAATTATCGTTGAGTCTTGAATAACACAGGCTGAATATGGCAGCCTTACAAGCGCTCAAATAATAAAAGATTAAGAAAACAAGAATTTAAGGCAGCTATTAAACATTTTCCTCCACAGATGATCTTTAGTACTGAAAAGGGCAAATATTTCTAATGTTTTAAAATATTTCCTCATCTATAAATTATGAGAAAGAAACTTGTATTTTTCTTTTCCTTTTCTGACCATTCCATTAGGCAATCAGTAATAAGTACATAAGTACGGTTTGTAAAGTATTTGACAGGGTCATTGCAATACGTATGAATGGTAGAGTTCTTAAAACATATTCAAGTGGTGGGTATTTCAAGAGATGATCATCCTGTTAAGTAGCTAATGTTTCCTGTGTGCTATTGAGTACCTGATAAAGAATTAGTTACTGCTTCTATAACATGCAAATCACCTTTGAAAATTGCATAGAAGGCCCTGATGTGAGTCTGTCTTGATCTAAGTTAAATTCTTTCAAACTCTGTCATAAGCTGCTCATTACTTCAACTATGAAATCTTAGAAAATTATCTAAGTCCCTTACATTTTCATGGCCTTAGAACCAGACTGCCTACATTTCAATTTTGGCTGTGACCTTGAGTATGATGCTTAACCTCTCTGAGCCTCAGTTTCTTAATTTGTCAGAGTGGGGAAAATAATACCATTATTAGGAGGTTGTTGGAAGATTAAGTTAATACATGTAAAGCATGTAGCACATAACTAACATTTATTGAATTTTTAGTATTTGAACTATCCCAGAAAAAAAAAAAAGCCTTTAAGTTCCTATTATAGCAACAAGGTGCATTAGCTCTAATTCCTGGTACTATCTCAGACCAACCCTCTGTTCCCAAGATTAAAGATTTATCCATGTCCTCTGCTCATTGGCCGTGTACCAGCTAGGCTTATCCTTGCTCCTGGCCTGCTCCACAGGCCGTCCACAACTCAGAATCTGAGATAGTCACTCATTTAAGTGCTCTCTAATTTCTGGTCTTCCATTGAGTCTCTTAAATATAAATCCTATTTAAATAATCTGGAAACAATCTAAATTACTGCCTTAATATCTGCTTTCCCTTAGCAACTGGAACAAATGGAACAACTTCTTTTCTGTTTGTTGTGAATTTAAATAAGTGACCTTGTGTCAGATACTATCACATTTTTATTTTGCTAAGACAGTTTACCCTATGACTGTGTTAACATTCTCTTAGGTGACCAAAACGGAAGAAATTATTTTTAAAGTATATTTAAAAGATTAATGGAATTTTTTTATGCCTTTGCCTAAAAGAGGGAACTTTATTGAGGTAAAAATACCATTATTTTAAAAATTCTTGGGCATCTTTTATAAGAGACAGACTATTTAGTTACTGAGAAAAAAAGACTTCATATTCAAGAGGGCAAGCAAAGTTATCTTTTGAGTGTTTGTTATAGCATGTTTTAGGTTTTAATCTAGTTCTTGGTATTTTATATTGCACTTTATAGCACATGGGGCCCCTCACTTTATAGAACTTAGAATTGAATTTTAAATAACTATGCTTTTATAGTTATGGTATAGTTTTGTTTTTGTAACATCATTGGCCCTCCTTGTTTGTTGCTGAAGACTTGGTCAAAACATAATCCCAAATGTTGTGTTCATGGAACTTTTTTACCTCATAGCTTCCAAAATAGAAAGTATTGTGGGAAAGGAAGACTGTATGTCTTACACTGATAGAAAATTAATTGATGATTGATTTTATGATAGTATATTCTGACTAACCTCCTGTTTACTGCTAACAGTCTATATTTCCCTTAGGTAATTTTTTTTTAATGTTTGTTTATTTTTGAGAGAGAGGGGGTAGAGGAGAGAGAAGGGTGGGGAGAGGGAGGGAGACACAATTCGAAGCAGTCTCCAGGCTCTGCCCTGTCGAGGCTGCCCTCGAACCCATGAACTGTGAGATCATGACCTGAGCCGAAGTCAGACACTTAACTGACTGAGCCACCCAGGTGCCCCACCCTTAGGTTATTTTGAAACCAAAACTTTCTTAGCCTTAATGCTTTTAAAAAATAATTTCCTTTGCCTTAGTGGGAACCACATATAGTGATTAAAGTTGAAACTTTAAGAAACCATGTATGAATATATATCATTATGTATGAAATAAATACTGGTCTGATAGGACAAATACTTGCATGGGTCATAATGGTGTACCCACAGATAGCCAATATTGGATATAATTTTTTATTTATACTGAATGTGCATTATTTGGGGGTGGGTTGTATAGAAGGACTAATCACTCTTTATGGCTTTTCCATAGGTTTTTATCAAGCCTAGAATGTCTAAAATGGCCTAATTCTTCTAGCCAAGGCAACTACCAAAGAGAAAACCATGCTCCAGACTAGTGTACCCTCTTGTAGAACATATGCTTTATGAAAATATTTTGAACACAGGAAGAAATGAGTTACATGTTACTACATGGTAATCTAGTTTGGAATGTGTTTTGCTTTTATTTGGAAAATATTCATAACACTTAAATGAAGTACACTACCAAGTGGAAACCGAGGAATACCTGTAACTGTGTTGGAGACAGAATTATCTCTTGTATAAATTAATATCCCTACATATGTGATTTCATCTTTATTAACTTGTCTGAAGTTGAACATAAAACAAGTCCAAGTTCTTTGGATTTAAATACTAAAAAGGCCTCCTGGTCTATAGTAATTATGTCAATATAGGATACTTACCCGCATTAATAACATTTCCCACTCACGATTTACTGCAAATGATCCATAGTGCAGCACCTTGGCCAATGTGATTAAGAATTTGCATTCTGAGTTACTTTTGCTTTTGTGTGTATTATTCCTACAATTTAGTTATGAAGATAATTTTGACATAAGGCAAATATCAGTGTGTCCTGTTATTAAGATATAACACTGAAATTGATCACAGAATGTGAAAATTTCCATATTCAATCACTAATGATGGAATCACGCCAAATTCAATCACTCGAGTGCCAAAAGGCCCAAAATTTAATCAGAATAAAACTGTATTTAATGTTGTTGTTTTTTTTTTTCTCAAAAAGTCTGAGGAAAAACATATAAAAAATATAAAGTCATTATTAAAGGCAGTAATGTTTCTCTAAGATAACACGGTGTAGAGTGCTTGATCAAACAATATTGGAATTTCCAGTAAATGTTTCTTTTGTTTGTAGAGAGATTTTTTTTTTTTTATTGCTTCTTATATGGTAACTGAAGTGTCTTCTGTCTATGTAGTTGTGATCATTTGCAGCCTATGTTTTCTTAAAGAAATATATAATTTTTAAACTGCATATCTACAATCACTGATACAACCACCCACACTTGGGTTAGATTACAGCTACGGGGGGCTTGGGTGGCTCAGTCTATTAAGTGTCCAACTCTTGGTTTTGGCTCGCATCATGATCTCACAGTTCATGAAGCCAAGCCCCACATCCCTGCTTAGGATTCTCTCTCTCCCTCTCTTTCTGCCCCCCTCCCTCTCATGCCTGCTTGTGTGCACGCTCTCTCTCTCTCTCTCTCTCCCTCTCTCTCCCTCTCTCCTCTCTCTCTCTCTCTCTCTCTCTCAAAATAAACAAACTTAAAGAATAAGCAAAAAACAACAAACTTTGGGACGCTTAAGGCACTCATGCTTTCACTAACAGTCTTTTAATGTTGCATATTAGCACTATGATCAGCTATCTAGGGAAAAATTAAGAGGCAGCAGAGACAAATAAATATGAATCCTGGTTTCATCACCATAGAAATGATAAGAGTATAAATGCTTGTTCAGAAAATGGTTGTTCGCTTCTGTGCCGAGGTACTGATATCTGTGTTTGCTTTGTCAGATTGCTCAACAGCAGGTGGAAAAGGTCTTGGGAAGAATTACTGAAAGTAAAAATAAACTGGCCTATGAAAAGGGAAAACTCCAGGTATGAGATTTTATTTTCTAATTTGTGTTGTCTAATTTTTTAATGCCAATTTTTAACCTAAATATGCTGGATTTTGAGAGGACCTAGCTTTACTAATTCTGTAACTTTGGACAAGTTTTGAACCCTCCTAAGTTCATTAGATAAAATCAGTGATTTCCGTTCATATATCTGTAATGTAATACTGAAACTAAAATTGTGAAACCAAAGCCCATTCTGTGGCTATTGAAAGTTGTATCATGATTGTTTTGTGCATGGTCATTCACCAAGAATGTTACGGAACCCATGCTCTCTTGTTGTTGAATTTTTATAACGTTCTTAAAAAGAAATAACCGTGGATACGGGGACTCAAAGGCAATAGACTTAAGCGATTAGGATGATACTGTTCTTTTGTTTCCTGTGTGTTTTATCCCTATAGTATCTACAAAGCAGGAAGCTTACCACTGATATCCAATTCCAGTGGAAATGCAGAAGTCTAAATCAGTGGTATACAGCCTTAGCTACACATCACAATTTGAGGAAATTTTTAAATACCTCATACAGGGAACTAGATTGTGTCTGCCATTTACTTTGAAATGAATCAGAAAGAGAAAAACAGTGTAGTGTGATGGATAGATAGAGGAAATTGATAGATGGGTTGATACATGGTAAACAAGTATAAAAAATTAATGGTTGCATTTGGATGGTGAGGTTATCCATTTTCATGGGGGAAATTCCCTATGACAAGGCTTGCACCCAGAGCAATTAGATCAGAATCTCAGGAAGTAAGTAGGTCCTAGGCTGCAATGCTTTTAAGCTCCCCAATGATTCCAATATGTAACTATACTTGAGGACCACTGGATTATATGGTGATAAATGGTATGAAGTGAAGTCCAGTTAGGCTTGGCAACCAGAGAGCTAATTTAATTAAGTAATCTCACTAGAGATATGGAAACCATATCAATGTTACTCTCTTCTCATCTGCTCAAGGACCTTGTTACAGGGCTAGTAGATGAGATTGGCCCTTATGGCAGGCTATGTGAAAGACGATAAACCATGGTTGTGAAACCATATGTTGTCTACTAAACAAATAAGGCTACTTGGCCACTATTTGTTTGCTTTAAATTACTATTTTCTAGACTCAATGATACATTAAAGTATAATCATTTATACTTGTGTAGCCTTCAATGAATCTTAATTTTCTTGAGTTTCATCTTTTTTTTTAAAAATGCAGTTCCTTTAAAATGTATTTATCAGGGGCACTTGGGTGGCTCGGTTGAGTGCCTGACTCTTGATTTTGGCTCAAGTCATTATCTCAGTGCTGTGAGATCAAGCCCCACATCAGGCTCTGCACTGAGTGTGGAGCCTGCTGAAATTCCTCTCTCTCTCTCCAAAAAATAAAAAATAAAAAAAACCAACAGCAATCAGTAATAATTGTGATACTTTAATAATTGTTTATTTACTGGTACATTCAATAACAAAATCTAATGGTATTCTTATAAACTCTATAACTTCAAACTAGTGATAAGCACATTTTTCAAGATATTTGCAATAACTATTCTATAATATGAAAATATCTGTGATGTCTATAGGAGACAAAGTAACAGGTTCTGCTAATACTACTGTGGTTTATTGCTTACACTTAAAATGTTTTTAGGGGCACCTGGGTAACTTGGTTGAGCATCCAACTTGGGCTCAGGTCATGATCTCATGGTTTGTGAGTTTGAGCCCCACATCAGGCTCTGTGCTGACAGCTCAGAGCCTGGAGCCTGCTTCATATTCTGGTGTGTCTCTCTCTGCTCCTTCCCTTTTCATACTCTGTCTGTCTGTCTCTCTCTCTCTCTCTCAAAAATTTATAAAAATTAAAAAAAAATTTTAACTAAAAAATTTTAATTGAAGTTTAGTTGACATACAGTACTATACAATTTTACAAGTACAACATAGTGAATCAGTAATTATATACATTACAAATGCTTACCATAAGTGTAGTTACCATGTGTCACCATACAAAGTTGTTATGACATTACTCCCTATGCTGTACTTTTCATCCCTGTCACTTACTTATTTCATAACTGGAAGTTTGTATCTCCTAATCCCCTCTTCACCTATTTCACCTATTCCCCTACCCTCTTCCCTCTGACAACCACCAGTTCTCTATATTTGTGAATCTGTTTCTGGTTTTTTGTTCTTTTGTTTTGCCTTTCATTGTCCACATAGAAGTGAAATCCTGTGGAATTTGTTTTTCTCTGATTTAATCTACTTAGCTTAATACCCTCTAGGTCCATCTAGGTCATTGAAGATGACAGGATTTCATTCTTTCTGTGACTCTTCTTCCCAAATTATCCCAAAGTATAGAAGAGGAAGAAACACTTCCAAATTTAGTCCACAAGGCCAGCATTACCCTGATACCAACACCAGACAAAGACTCTACTAAAAAGAAAATTATAGGCCCTTATCTCTGATGAACATAGATGCCAAAATCCTCAACAAACTATTAACAAACCAAATCTAATAATACATTGAAAAATCAACAATACATTAAGAAAATATTCACAGGGGCACCTGGATGGCTTAGTCGATTAAGCGTCTGACTTCCGCTCAGATCATGATCTCACGGTTTGTGGGTTCGAGCCCTGGAGCCTGTTTCAGATTCTGTATCTCCCTCTCTCTCTGACTCTCCTCTGCTCATGCTGTCTCTCTCACTCTCTCTCAAAAATAAAAAAAATAAATAAAAATTTTAAAAATTCACAAATCAGTGTGATACGTCACATTAAAAAGATTAAGGATAAAAATCATATGATCATCTCAATAGATGCATAAAAAAGCATTAGGCAAAATACAGCATCCATTTATGATAAAAAGTCAACCAAGTAGGGTTAGAGGAAACATACTTCAACATAATAAAGGCCATATATGAAAAACTGACAGTGAACATCATACTCAGTGGTGAAAAGCTAAAAGCTTTGCCTCTAAGGTAAGGAACAAGACAATGATGTCCAATCTTATCACCTATATTCAACATAGTACTAGAAGTCATATACACAGCAATCAGACAAGAAAAACTGCCATTATTTACATATGACATAATGCCATATATAGAAAACCCCGAAGACTTCACCAAAACCTATTAGAACAAATGAATTCAGTAAAGTTGTAGGCTACAAAATTAATACACAGAAATCTGTTGTGTTTCTATATACTAATAATGAACTAGCAGAAAGAGAAATTAAGAAAATAATCCCATTTACAATTGTACCACAAAGAGCAAAATACCTAGAAACAAATTTACCAATGAGGTAAAAGATCTATACTCTGAAAACTGTAAGACACTGATTTAAAAAAATTGAAAATAACATAAATAAATCGAAAGATATACCATGCTTATGGATTGGAGAAATAATATCATTAAAATGTCCATATTTCCTGGGGCACTTGGGTGGTGCAGCCAGTTAAGTGTCTGACTCTTGATCTCAGCTCAGGTCATGATTTCATGGTTTGTGAGTTCAAGGCCTGCATTTAGGCTCTGTGCTGATAGGGTGGAGGCTGCTTGGGATCCTGTCTCTCCCTCTCTTTGCACCACCCTCCCCTGGCTTGTGCTCTCTCTCTCTCTCAAACTAAACTTAAAATTTTTTTAAATGTCCATTTTACCCAAAGCAATCTACAGATTCAATGTAATATCTACCAAGTACCAATAGTATTTTTCACAGAACTATAATAAATAATCCTAAAAGTTGTAGGAAACCACAAAAGACCCCAAATAGCCAAAGTCATCTTGAGAAAGAAGAACAAAGCTGATGTTATCACAATCCCAGATTTTAAACTATACTACAAAGCTATATTAATAAAAATAGTATGGTACTGGCACAAAAATAGACACATACATAGATGAATGGAATGAGAGTCACGTGTATATGGTCAATTAATCTATAACTGAGGAGGCAAGAATATTCAGTTGGGAAAAGACAGTCTTTTGACTAAACTTCACTCAGAATGGTTTAGAGACCTAAATGTAATACCTGAAACCATAAGACTCCCAAAAGAAAACACAGGGAGTAAACTCTTGGATACTGGTCATAGCAGTATTTTTTTGCATCTGTTCCTGCAGACAAGGGAACAAAAGCAAAAATAAACAATTGAAATATATCAAACTAAGAAGTTTTTGCATGAAGGAAGCCATCAACAAAATGAAAAACTAACCGACTGAATGGGAGAAAATATTTGTAAATGGTATATCTAATAAGAGATTAAATGTCCGAAATATATAAAGAAGGCACACATGCGTACACATATACAGGAATATTACTCAACCATGAAAAAGAAGGAAATCTTGCCATTTGCAATGACATGGACGGACCTAGAGGGTATTATGCGAAGTGAGATAGGTCGGAGAAACGTAAATACCATTCACTTCTATGTGGAATCTGAAAGGCAAAACAAAAGATCAAAAAACCAGAAACAGATTCATAAATATAGAGAACTGGTGGTTGTCAGAGGGAAGAGGGTAGGGGAATGGGTGAAATAGGTAAAGAGGGGATTAGGAGATAAAAACTTCCAGTTCTAGGTTGTCCAATTTGTTGTCATATAATTTTTCATAATCTCTTTTTTAAAAATTTTTAATGTTTTATTTATTTCTGAGAGAGTGAGAGAGAGAGTGTGAGCAGGGTAGGGTTAGAGAGAGAGGGAGATACAGAATCTGAAACAGGCTCCAGGCTCTGAGCTGTCAGCACAGAGCCCGACGCGGGGCTCAAACCCATGAACTGTGAAATCACGACGTGAGCCAAAGTCAGACCCTCAACCAACTGAACCACCCAGGCACCCCCATAATATTCTCTTATAATCCTTTGCATTTCTGTGATATGGTAGTTCTTCTTCACTTCTGATTTTATTTATTTATTTGATTCTTCTATTTCTTGATGAGTTTGGCTAAAGGTTTATCAGTTTTGTCTATCTTTTCAAGGAACCAGCTCTTGGTTTCATTGATCTTTTCTATTCTTTCAGTCTCTACTTCATTTATTTCTACTCTTATCTTTACGATTTCCTTCCTTCTGCTAGCTTTGGGCTTTGTTTTTCATTTTCTAGCTCCTTTAAGTGTAAGGTTAGGTTGTTTATATGAGATTTTTCTTTTTTCTTGAGGTAAGCCTTTGTTGGTATACACATCCCTCTTAGGAGTGCTTTTGTTGTATCACATTTAAATTTAATTACTGATAAGTACTTATTGGCATTTTGTTCATTGTGTTCTGATTGTTTTTGTTTGAGGTTCATCTTATTCACCTATGAAATGAGGAAGGGAAAGCATACCTCTCATATTCTTTTCAAGTCAGAAAGCTAGTCATCATTACAGGCTAGGTATATAGGTTACTACAGGCACAGAAGAGCCTTTTCCTTTGTGAAATTAATGATCTCATAAAAACTATGACTAATGATTTTGAGCTTTTATCTTTCCCAAGAGAAATTAGATGTATTGTTAAGTATATAAGAAAAAACCACAAGTGTTCATAACCAACTTTAAGCCAAATTTTGGCTGGGAATAGGATACATGTTAAAATTGATTAGTGAGTCTGATATCTTATTTAACCTTTTAGACCTCAGTTATATCATTAGAAGTTATCCTAAGAGGAGCGCCTGGGTGGCTTAGTCGGTTAAGCGTCCGACTTTTGCTTAGGTCATGATCTCGCGGTTCGTGGGTTCGGGCCCTGCGTCGGGCTCTGTGCTGACTGCCAGCTCAGAGCCTGGAGCCTGTTTCAGTCTGTGATTCCCTCTCTCTCTCTCCTAGAAATAAATAAAACATTAAAAAAAAAAAGTTATCCTAAGAATCTTAAGGAAAATATAACTTTCTACTCATATTCCTACAAGGGCTTAAGATTTTTGGTAGTATTTGAAAGCTGAGACACTTAAAACTATTGACTCGCTGGTGTTTTTATGTCATACCTTGGGTTGGCACATTCCAGACTGACTTCATCAACCCAAGAGAAAGTGTTCTTATAGCATAATACCCTTGCAAGATAATTTAAAGGAAGAGCTGCATACTAAGCATAATCAAGAGTCTGCTGTTTTCTCTCTAAATTGGATAACTGATTAAAAATATTACCTATGAATCATTTGGTAAAAGATTACGTGTTAAAATTGACTTAATGATTGCTATAAACACTGGGTTCCAGGTGTTAATGTAGACTATGTCAGAAACTGCTGCCCATATTCAAACATGGTCTGAATTTCATTTTCAGTGCTATTTCATTTTATAAATATGCCAAAATAGATTTATCCTTTCTTCTGTTGATGGATATTTAGGCAGTTTTCAGTTGCTTACAAACAACACTGATATGATGAACTATTGTACATATCTCTTCTACTCATATATAAAAAAATTTTCTAAACTAGTATAATTCTCAGGAGGAGAATTACTAGGTTTTGGGATTTACAGATCTTGAAGTTTACTAGAGTTTATTAAATTTCTCCCGAAAATAGGTATACCAGTTTTGAAAGCAGCTTTTATGAGTATAGAGTTACGTGTGCTAACATTAACATAGATCAATCTTATAAAATAATACTATACACTGTTTAGGGATATGTTTATGGTAAAATTAATAAAAAGATTAAAAATGATAAACAAAGAACCTTGACCTAAGTTAGTACAGTTCCTGAGACTGGCTGATAAGCTAATAACAGAAGTTGCTTGACTTTTAATGACACAGAAAAACCAAATCTCTGAGGGGCAGCACAATTTATTTGCTTCTATGTTCTTTCCCATGTGAATGTCCTGAATTAGAAATCATGCCAAATAAGACAGTCAATACAAAATGTAAAGTGCTTATAGATGAGAACATGCCAACTGAAAAGTTTCAGGGCATATACTGTGTGCTCAGAGGCTGAGTTAGGGCAAATTATCTGAGAAATATTGTAGAAAAAGGATATTCTGTTTGCTCGAAGAAAAGCAAATCTAAAAGTCTTCAGTGTTATTCAGTCCATTTTCCATTAGATTCTATGGGTTAACAGCAGTTTGCTTGTGTTTAAAATGGGAATAATAGTTACATCAATACGTCCCTTTAGAGGCAGTCATTTTGGGGTGCCCTGGGTGGCTCAGTGGTTGAGTGTCCAACTTCGGCTCAGGTCATTATCTCACGGTTTGTGAGTTCCGAGCCCCGTGTCAGGCTCTGAGCCTGGAGTCTGCTTTGGATACTGTGTCTCCTCTCTATGTCCCTTCCCTACTTGTGTTGTCCCTCTCTCTCCTCTCTCTCTCTCTCTCTCTCAAAACTAAACAAGAAATTTTTAGAGGCAGTCATATTTCTTTTTTTAGAAGCAGTCATTTTAATTCTGAACCTTAAGTGAAAGCCATGCTTGATTTTTACTGATGGCTTTAGGGAGCCACAGCACATATTTTATAATGCACGCTGTGGAAAAGAGTAACAGAAACAGGTAGAGATAAAAGAAGGATCCTGCTTGATACAACAAGAGAGATTTCCTAAGACAAAATGTGTTTTTATTCAGTCTTTCAAAAAAAAAAAACAAAACACCAATATTGCAGTCAGAATTTAACAATTCCTGAAAGTGTCCAGTAACTCACAAGCCAAAAAGTGTTCTCCCTCTGCAGGTAGAAAACAAGACACAGAGAATGGAGAAAGTCAGTTTAAGTAAAAAAACTTTGGATGACATTTTGCCTAATTCAGGAATAGACTCAGTAGTATCATCATTGATTTGTATGAAAGGGTTGTGTAGAATACGAAGAAAATGTGGGAAAGCACAATTTGGAGATTAGTGAGTAAATATTAATGATTTCATTCCTGCAAATGATCATTTCCTTTATTTTTTTTTTTATAAATTTTTTTTAATGTTTTATTTATTTTTAGGAGAGAGAGAGAGACAGCGTGAGCAAGGGAGGGTCAGAGAGAGTGGGAGTCACAGACTGAAACAGGCTTCAGGGTCTGAGCTGGCAGTCAGCACAGAGCCTGACGCGGGGCTCGAACCCACGAACCGCGAGATCATGACCTAAGCGAAAGTCGGACGCTTAACCGACTAAGCCACCCAGGCGCCCCTGATCATTTTGTTTAAAGACAAAGATGTAATTACCTTTCTCAGTGTTAAAATATAACTCATCATATAAGAATTTTGTTTATTCAGATTTTATAATTCTGTCAGTAAAACACAAGACTCTTTGTCCTCTACTTGCACATTGACAATTCTAATTATCCAGTCAAAATATTTTTGAATATTAGGTATCACAATTTTTTAATTGAAATTATTACCCACAAAGTCTCACTGTTATATTCATAACATTAATTTGGAGTTTTCTAAAAAAATTTTTAGGGGCACCTGCGTGGCTCAGTTGGTTGAGCATCCGACTTCAGCTCAGGTCATGATCTCACAGTTCATGAGTTTGAGCCCTGCGTCAGGCTCTGTGCTGACAGCTAGCTCAGAGCCTGGAGACTGCTTCAGATTCTGTGACTCCCTTTCTTTGACCCTCCCCTACTCACGCTCTCTCACTTTCTCACACAAATAAATAAAAACATTAAAAAAATTTTTTTAAATAAAAATAAAAAATTTTTTAAATGTTTGTTTTTAAGCTAGAGAGAAACAGAAAAAGAGAGAGAGCATGAGTGGAGGAGGGGCAGAGAGAGAGGGAGACAGAATCTGAAGCAGGCTCCAGGCTCTGAGCTGTCAGCAAAGAGCCCAATGAAGGGCTCAAACTCACAAGCTGAGAATCATGACCTGAGTGGAAGTCAGATGCTTAACCAGCTGAGCCAGCCAGGTGCCCCTTGTGTTTTCATAAGCAATAGAAACCAAATGAGTTATCTCAGTACATGTAAATGGCTGTAGCCTACTTTTAGCTATTGAAATAGCTATGGTAGTTGAAATAGCAGTCATTACATGATTAGAAAAACTTAGGATTACTTTCACAAGTTTTAAAGATTCTGTGAGTTTTCTAAACTCATGACATATTTTTGCTTTTAAAGTAAGTAAATATATATGTTATGATTTTCTTATTTTATTATTCTTCTGTTTTACCCTAGATAAAAGTTAAACAGCTAGAAGAACAACTACATTCTTTTACTGAAACCAGTTCACAGAATGACCATCTACGCAAGTTGAACAAGGCTCTAGAGGTCAACTATGCTCAGGTATGATTAATAGCTATAAAACAGATTGCTGTTACATTGTTTTAATTAGGTTTGAAGAAATCGATGTATTTCCCTCCACCTTAGCATACAGTCCCAGAAAGAAGAATATTCCCTCAATTCAACAAACACCCCCAATGTACAAGGTTTTGCTAAACTGTAGAGAAATAAAGATACCTGAAGCAGGATTGGGACATTCAACTTATTTATGTTCTAATTGGAGACTTAGGAATATACTCATAAACTTTATTTTAGAATTAAAAGTTATGTCTTTCAGAAGCAAAATAGATTGTGTTATGAATGAGCATACATAGGGAGCATCATTGTAATGAAAGGATTGAGAAACACTTTCATAGAGGAAGTAGTTTTTTAATTATAGGTGAACTCAGAACTCCGTGCCAAGAAGATATAACTGCAGGAGACAGCTCACTTGAAAGAGGTGTTAGTGCTATAAAAGCCTAACTTGCCTTCATGGTGGCTGCAGAGGCTGAAAACCTTTTGTAAGTCACATAAAATTTTAACGAATGAATAGAGAAAGACAAACAGGATACAAAACTCTTAGTGAGGAAAATAATCCAAGAATGTGTAACTAAAAGAAAGTGACTTATTTCAGTGATTTACAGATTGACATGTGTGAATTTTTTTTTTAATCTTAAATATATCTGATTTCTGTTGTCTATATTTCTGTTTGTATACTGCTGGTAACCTGGGAGCTAGAATGTGTCTTCAAATAGAATACTGTCAGGGCTCTAACCATCTGACTCTACTGGAAAAGAGGGCCTCGTTAGATACACTCTCTTACAGGGAATTTGATTTAAGGAAGGCTTCTTTCTTCACGAGGACAACTTTACAGTGTGATTTCTTCATTCTGAAAGCAAAGGAACACTTTTTCAAGTATATTTTCCATCACAGCTTCATTTAGAACTTTATGTTGTTCCTCCTCATAAAAGGAGCACTCATTGAAAAATAACTTTAGATTTAGTTGTTTTACTGTTTGTGATTGGTGATGCCTCCAAGAAAAAGGAAATCTCCAGAGAGGACTGCATCTTCAAAATTCCTTGAAAGCTATAGGTCCCATGTAAACAATATAAAGGAAAGAACTTCATCAGTTGGTTTACCCAGTGTGATTCCAAACTCTGCACGCCGTGTGACCTTTGCACCTGCCCTGACATCTGTGAGAGCTTCTCAGGAGATTGGAGACTCTAGGATCTCTCTAAAGACTCTTTTGAATGCTATTAAAACCATGGAGGGAAGACTGGAAGGTAAAATAGACATTCTTGCTTCAAGACCATTAATAAATGAGTCACCAAATTTTCTTAAACGGGATTCGGTAAGTGAAGACCACAAATTAAATCATAAAGAAATTTCAGATTCATACAACAATGAAGAAAAGTGGTAACAATCCAGAAAGATAATGTGGAGGTATGAGTAACAAGAAAGTTAGGTTCTTCACAGATAAGTGACAATGTAGATTGAAACTATTATTTTGGTTATCACATGGCTAATTTTTAGACATAGAAAAATTTAGATTAACAGTAACCATTGAGATTTTTAATATAATTTTGAGTTTTTACAAATTCAAAACATCCACCTAATCTTAATACTCATGGTAAAATGTTTAAAACCTGATTTTAAAACAGAAATACATTCATCAAAGCCCCAAGAACTTGAACACTGGAAAAAATTTTTTAAGTATTATCATCTTAGTTTTAGAGGTTTTTTTTAGATGTGAACCTTACAGCATAGTCTAAATGCCTTTACCAAGTCATTGGTGAAAATTATCATAATAAAATTGAAAACAACAACTACTTAATAAGAAAAGTATGAACCAACATCTATTGAGAGCCTATCATGTCTCAGCCTTTTCTTTATTTATTTGTGGGAGAGCATGTGAGTGGGGAAGAAGAGCAGAGGGAGAGAGGGGGAGTATCTTAAGCAGGCTCAGTATAGAGCCCAATGTGGGACTTGAACCCATGACCCTGGACCAAAATCAAGAGTCAGACGCTCAAATGACTGAGCCACCCAGGTACCCCTGGAAAATATTTTTCAAAGAAAACTTTCTAGAGCATACATCTTTGCTTGATATTTAAAAATAGAAAGTGCTATGGCTTGTTTTCTAGAGCTGACAGCTATTTAGATCTTTTCTCTAAACATTTTTGCTAGTGGCCTTTTCATATGTATCTTAAAAACACTAGTAAAAGTATATATTCTTCTTGTGTCTGTTGCTAGAACAAAATCCAGTAGGATTTCAGAGCCTATGAGTTGGCATCCTTTGTAATATTCTTATATCCTTAAAGAAAAAGTATTTCAAATGTTACAGGTAAAAAGGTTTTTTAATTTTAATTTTTATTTTTTAATATAATTTATTGTCAAATTGGCTTCCACATAACACCCAGTGCTCATCCCAACAAGTGCCCTCGTCAATGCCTATCACCCATTTTCCCTTCTCCCCCAGTTTCCCTTCAACCCTCAACTTGTTCTCTATATTTAAGGGTCTCTTATGGTTTGCCTACAGGTGAAAAGTTTTAAGGAAGTATAATAAGGTTGAGGAAGATGTAGAGAAAAAATGGTCTTTGTTGTTGTTGCTGGAAGTGTAAAATGGTACAACTTCCTGTGGTGGAGGACAGGTTAATATTTATCATTTCACCCAACAGTTGTACTTCTAGGACTTTCTCCTACAGATATACTAGCTTATACATGACATTTTTACAAGAGTACTTATTGAAGTATTGTTTGTTAATAGCAGAATGGAAGTAACCAAAATTTCATCAATAAGACACTAGCTAAATATCGTGGTGTATTCATGGTTTGGAATACCGCTTGTACATATGTATGTAGGTATTATTAGGTTAATATAATTAAGGCTCAGAAGAGTATACAGAGTGTTTTATTATTTGTAGTAAAAGGGGAAAAATAAAAACATGTGAGTGTATATTTTTTCACTTATAATGCATAGAATATCTCTATAATGAAATAATAACAATAAACTGACATTATTTTTGAGGAAGAAAACTGGGTGACTGGGAAATTTTTCACTTTACCCTTTTGTATCTTAATAATGTGAATGTGGGGCATCTGGGTGGCTCAGTCAGTTGGGCAGCCTACTTGGACTCAGGTCTGATCTCACAGATTTTAAGTTTGAGCCCCACATTGGACTCTGTCAGCACAGAGCTGGGGCCTGCTTTGGATTTGGTATCACCCTCGCTCTCTGCCCCTCCCCCACTCGCACTCTCTCTCAAACATAAACATTTAAAAAAAGGATAATGTGAATGTGCTCCCAATTCAGATTCATTTTATGAACATTTCATTTTCAACAAAAGTGAAGGTAGAGAAAGGATGGTCTTTTCAACAAATGGTACTGGAACAGTTGGATATCCATATGCAAAACCAAAAACCTTTGATTCATACCTCACACCATATATAAAAATTGATGTAAAATGTATCAGAGTCCTAAATGTAAAATCGTAAACTGTGAAAGTTGCAGAAGAAGACGTAGGAGGAAATCTCTGTGATCTTGGATTACTCAGAGATATCTTAGATTTGACATCAAAAGCTGATCCATAAAGGAGGGGAAAAAGGATGCACTGACAGGTTATGCTCTTTAAAGTGTTAAGAGATTGAAGACACAAGCTGTAGACTGGGAGAAAATATTTTCAAATCACATATCTGATGAAGGCATTGTCTCCAGAATGTATTAAATTCTTAAAACTCATTAAGAAAACAGTTCCATGGAGCACCTGAGGGTCTCAGTTGGTTAAGCATCTGACTTCATCTCAGGTCATGATCTCATGATATGTGAGTTTCAAGCCTTGAGCTGACCGCTGGGAGCCTGGAGCCTGCTTTGGCTTCTCTGTCTCCCTCTCTTTCTGCCCCTCCCCTGATTACATGTGCGCTCTCTCAAAAATAAACATTTATAAAAATAAATAATAAAGTAGGTTACAAAAAAGAAAACTAAAAAAAAGATATATGGATAATAAATAAGTACTTGAAAAGATGTTAAACATCAGTCATTAGGGAAATGCAAATTAAAACCACAGTGAGATACTACCACATACCTGTTAGAATGTATAAAACTGAAAAAGTGTTCACACCAAGGATTAGTGAGGATGCAGAGCAACTGGAACTCTCATAACGCTGCTGAGGGGAATGTCAGATGGTACAACTGCTCTGAAAAAAATGGTTCAGTAGTTTCTTTAAAAATAAAACACTATATATAACCAGCTATCCCAAAGATAAATGAAAGCATATGTCTACACAAAGACTTGTACACAGCTGTTAACAGCAGCTTATATCTTAAAGCTGGAAGCAACTTAAGTGTCAAGAAGGTGAAGGGATAAATAAATTGGCATTATCCTACAATATAATACTGTTCAGCAACAGAAAGGATTGAACTATTAATACATCAAAAAGATGGAATGAATCTCAAAATAATTATGCTGAGTGAAAGAAGCCATACAAAAAAAAAGTACATACAATGTAATTCCATTTATATAAAATTATAAAATAACTTATTGTGACAGAAAATAGATTAGTTTCCTTGTGTGGAGGTGTGGAAACCAGGAGAGACAGAAAGTGGAGATTACAAAAAGGCATGAGGGAACTTTTTTGTTTTTAATGTTTGTTTATTTTTGAAAGAGAGAGTACAAGAAGGAGCAGAGGGAGGGATTCGCAGAATCTGAGGCAGGCTCCAGGCTCTGAGCTGTCAGCACAGAGTCAGACATGGGGCTTGAACCCACCATCCTTGAGATCATGACTTGAGCTGAAGCCAGATACTCAACACACTGAGTCACCCAGGCACCCCTATGAGGGAACTTTTCAGATGATGGAAATGCTTATCTTGAATGTGGTTTCAAGAGCTTCTACATATGTCAGAACTATATTTTAAATATACACAGCTATTACATGTCATTTTTACTTCAGTAATGCTGATAAAAAAGTATAATATGAATGTTTTATCCATACAAAAGTTAATAATATTAAATATTAAATATTATTAAAATATTTAACATTTTTGAAATGGCAAAACTATAGAGATCTAGAACAAGTTATTGGTTGCCGCGGGACTGGGGATGGGTTTGGGAGGGTGTGTACACACACAAATAAGTAGCACATGTGAATTCTTTTGTGGTGATGGGCAGTTCTGATTGTGATGGGTTCACATGAATAACGTTCACAGGGTCATATTATATACAGCTATGTGCATGCTCAGAGAGATGAATTCAGATTTTTTAAAAAGTGGTGAAAACTGTAAGTTCTATAGTCCAGTTAATCTAGTGGGGACCAAAGTCAGTTTCCTAATTTTGATGTCAAACTACAACAGTGTGAGACGTCACCACACCATTAAGAGCAGGGTGAAGAATCCATGAGATTCTTTGCACTACTTTTGCAACATCCTATGAATCTAATTATTTTAAAACTTTTTTAAAATAATATTTAAAATAGTGTGGTCATTTGAAATGACTGTGTAGAAAAAAGAAGAAACATATTTAAAGGATATAAAATTCTCATACTTCTAATTAGGATGCATTCTTCTATAACACTGTTTTCCTGACACTACTTATTCATCTTTGCTTTTGTTATATTCTTTCAATTGTTATACAGTAAGACTCTGGATTGTGAGTAACTTGTTCTGCGAGTGTCTGCAAGACAAGCACACATTTATAATAAATTTTTAACTTGATAAGCAAGTGATGTCTTGCAATACAAGTAGTACCAAACATCACATGATCCCAACTGAGCCAATGGTTCTTGAAATTTGCTTTGATACACAAGTGCTTTGGATTACAAACATGTTTCCAGAATGAATTATGCTCTCAAAGCAAGCTTTTACTCTATTTTTAAGTTCCAGGATAATCAGTTCCTGCCTCCCCCTCCCCATTGCCATTTTACATCTAATCTTCATCGCCTTGTCTCCTTTATCACTTACCCTGTACTTTCAAGGAAATTGACATATATTAGGTTTGCTCATGTTTATTCACATCGATTTTTGTTTTGTAGTTTTCTTTAACGGGAAAAGTAGCTAATAAAGCTGATTTTTATTATAGTGGATAAGTGTATTGAATTGAGCATTTTAAGTTTGGTTTCCAAATTGCTTTGTCTTCCTCTCATTGCCAATTTATAGTGCTTTGGACAAGTTATTTATCATTCCTTGTTTTCTACTAAGGTGAAATCCATTCTTGAAAAGAATGAAGAGGAGCTATCCCAAGCAGTGAAGTGTCGTGATGCAGCCCTGAAAGAGAGTCAGAAGTTGAAAGGGGACCTCGAGGCTTTGGAGGACAGAGAGAACAAGAAGGCAAGGCATCGATCCTTTTTGAAAGTTTGTTATTGAAATGAGGTGCTTAAATCTTGCACAAGTGATATTCCTTCATTTCTTGTTACCTTTAGTAAGAACAAGGATTGATCAGAGGAGTTTTTTTTTCTAAAGATAACTTTAGAAGAGCTTTAAAATATTTTCCTTAAAAATACGTAATTTAAATCCCAGGGTTTTTTGGCCCTTTTATTATTTTTTTAAGTGTTTATTTTTGAGAGACTGTGTGAGAGCAGGGGAGGGGCAGAGAGAAAGGGAGACAGAGGATCCAAAGCAGACACTGCTCTGACAGCAGAGAGTCCCACTTGGGCTCTAACTCACAAACTGTGATCATGACGTGACCCAAAGTTGGATGCTTAACCAACTGAGCCACCTAGGTGCTCCTGTTTTTGTTTCAGAGGGAAAGAGAGAGCACGCATGCATGCACAAGCAGGGGAGAGGGGCAGAGGGAGAGGAGGAGAATCTTAAGCAGGCTCCCTGCTCAGTCAAGCCCAATGCAAACTTCAGTCCCCCAGCACTGGATTTGTGACTTGAGCTAAAATCAAGAGTCAGACACTCAACCTACTGAGCCACCCAGGCGTCCCTAACTCCCAGTGGTTTTTTGTTTGGTTTTCTGTTGTTTTCTTGTTTTTTGGGTATTTTTTGGGTTTTGGGTTCTTTTTTTTTTTGAGAGAGAGAGAGAGCACAAGCCTGGGAAAGGCAGAGAGAGAGGGAGACAGAGGATCTGAAATGTGCTCTGCATTGACAACACAGAACCCAATGTGGGGCTCAAATTCAGAAAATCATGAGATCGTGACCTGAGCCAAGGTCAAACATTTAACCAACTGAGCTACCCAGGCACCCCCCCAATGTTTTTTTAACTTCCAGTCTTAAAGTCCGAATAATGTTTTCTCTTGGAAATCATCTGACCTTGGTAGCAATAACCTGTCTACGTTGTGTTATTAACATGTTCCTAATTCTGTTGGGCTTCAGGTGTGTTCTCTTCTGGTCCCAAGGTAACTGATCAGGGCCAGAGCAGACCAGCCTTGGAGCACATCTAGAACCAGGAAGTTATTGATCCCATTGTCTCTAGTTACTACATATGCTGTGACATGAGAAGACTTGGAAAGCGCTGCAGAGTACTCCACAGGATGTGGGGTCTATAGCTTTCTTTTTCTTAAAGTCACAATGACTTATGATCTTAACAAAATAAAATAAAATATGCTTCAATCATTCCTCTAAGCAATTTGCTATGCTTGGTTTCCATATTCTTCCCTAGAAGTAATGGGACGCAGCAGCAGCAGCAGCAGCAGAATAACCAGAAAGGATCAAATATATTTGTCTTGTTTCATTTTCTATTAGGTGGGAAACTTTCAGAGACAACTAGCAGAAGCTAAAGAAGACAACTGCAAAGTTACAATTATGTTGGAGAATGTGCTGGCTTCTCACAGTAAGATGCAAGGTGCTCTGGAAAAAGTACAAATAGAGCTTGGGCGGAGGGATTCAGAGATTGCAGGCCTCAAGAAAGAAAGGTACTGAAGATTTTTTTTTTTTCCTTTGCGCATGGAGCTGTCTGCTCCACTATAGTAAGGAATGGTGTGAGTCCAGAAACAAAGTCACTTCATTTTTTAAGTTTATTTATTAATGTTTACTTTTTAATTTTTTTCTCCTTAAATAGTTTAGTGTCAAGTTGGTTTCCATATAATACCCAGTGCTCATCCCAACCAGTGCCCACGTCGATGCCCATCACCCCACTTCCCCTCTCCCCTACCCCCATCAGCCCTCAGTTTGTTCTCAGCATTCAAGAGTCTCTCATGGTTTGCCTCCCTGCCTCTCCCCCACTATTTTCCCCCTTCTTCTCCCCCATGGTCCTGTTAAGTTCCTCCTAATCCACCTATATGTGCAAATATATGGCATCTGTCCTTCTCTGCCTGACTTATTTCACTCAGCATAACACCCTCAAATTCCATCCACTTTGTTACAAATGGCTAGATTTCATTCTTTCTCATTGCCATGTAGTATTCCATTGTATAGATAAACCACATCTTCTTGATGCATTCGTCCATTGATGGACATTTAGGCTCTTTCCATGTTTTGGCTATTATTGAGAGTGCTGCTATGAACATTGGGGTACATGTGCCCCTATGCATTAACACTCCTGTTTTCCTTGGGTAAATTCCTAGCAGTGCTATTGCTGGGTCATAGGGGAGCTATATTATTAATTTTTGAGGAACCCCCACACTGTTTTCGAGACAGGCTACACCAGTTTACGTTCCCACCAACAGTATAGGAGGGTGCCCATTTCTCCACATCCTCGCCAGCTTCTATATTCCATTTGTTCTGATTTGTTCATTTTAGCCACTCTGACTGACATGAGGTATTTTGATTTGTATTTCCCTGATGATGAGGGATGCTGAGCATCGTTTCATGTGTCTGTTGGCCATCTGGATGTCCTCTTTGGAGACGTGTCTGTTCATGTGTTCTGTCCATTTCTTCACTGGATTGTTTTTCAGATGTGGAGTTTGGTGAGTTCCTTATAGATTTTGGATACTAGCCTTTGATCTGATATGTCATTTGCAACTATCTTTTCCCATTCCGTCGGTTGCGTATTAGTTTCATTGATTGTTTCCTTTCCTGTGCAGAAGCTTTTTATCTTGATATGGTCCCAATAGTTCATTTTCGCTCTTGATTCCCTTGCCTTTAGGGATGTGTCAAGTAAGAAATTGCTGCGGTGGAGGTCAAGGAGGTTGTTTCCTGCTTTCTCCTCTAGGGTTTTGATGGTTTCCTGTCTCACATTCAGGTCTTTTATCCATTTTGAGTTTATTTTTGTGTATGGTGTGAGAAAATGATCTAGTTTCATTCTTCTGCATGTTGCTGTCCAGTTCTCCCAACACCATCTGTTAAAAAGGCTGTCTTTTTTCCATTGGATACTCTTTCCTGCTTTGCCAAAGATTAGTTGGCCATACATTGGTGGGTCTCATTATGGATTCTCTAATCTATTTCATTGGTCTACGTGTTTGTTTCTGTGACAATACCATACTGTCTTGATGATGACAGCTTTGTAGTAGAGGCTAAAGTCTGAGATTGTGATGCCTCCTGTTTTGGTTTTCTTCTTCAATATTACTTTGGCTATTCGGGGTCTTTTGTGGTTCCATACAAATTTTATGATAGTTTGGGGCGCCTGGGTGGCTTAGTCGGTTAAGCTTCCGACTTTCGCTTAGGTCATGATCTCGCGGTTGTGGGTTCGAGCCCCGCGTCGGGCTCTGTGCTGACTGCCAGCTCAGAGCCTGGAGCCTCTTTCGGTCTGTGACTCCCTCTCTCTCTGACCCTCCCCTGCTCACGCTGTCTCTCTCTCTCTCCTAGAAATAAATAAAAAACATAAAAAAAAAAATTAAAAAAACAAACAAATTTTATGATAGTTCTAGCTTTGAGAAGAATGCTGGTACAATTTTGATTGGGATTGCATTAAATGTGTAGATTGCTTTGGGTAGTAATGACATTTTTACAATATTTATTCTTCTGACCCATGAGCATCTTTTTCCATTTCTTTGTGTCTTCTTCAATTTCCTTCATGAGTTTTCTATAGTTTTCATCATACAGATCTCCTATATATTTGGTTAGGTTTATTCCTAGGTATTTTGTGTTTTTTTGTGCAATTGTGAATGGGATCAGTTTCTTGATTTCTCTTTCTGTTGCTTCATTATTGGTCTATAAAAATGCACCTGATTTCTGTCCGTTGATTTTGTACCCTGCGACTTTTCTGAATTTGAGGATCAGTTCTAGTAGACTTCTGGTGGAGTCTGTCAGTTTTTCTATGTAGAGTATCATGTAGTCTGCGAAAAGTGAAAGTTTGACTTCTTCTTTGCCAATTCTGATGCCTTCTATTTCCTTTTGTTGTCTGATGGCTGATGCTATGACTTCCAGCACTATGTTAAACAACAGTGGTGAGAATAGACATCCCTGTCGTGTTCCTGATTTCTGAGGAAAAGTTCTCAGTTTTTCCCCATTGAAGATGATGTTAGCTGAAGGCTTCTCATAGATGGCTTTTATGATGTTTAAGTAAGTCGTTCTATCCCGACTTTCTCAAGGGTCTTTATTAAGAGGGGATGCTGTATTTTGTCAAATGCTTTTTCTGCATCTGTCAACAGCATCATATGGTTTTTATCTTTTCTTAATGTGATATCACATTGGTTGATTTGCGGATATTGGACCAGTCCTGTAGTCCAGGAATGAATCCCACTTGATCATGGTGGATAATTCTTTTTATGTGCTGTTGAATTCGATTTGCAAGTATCTTATTGAGGATTTTTTTAAATGTTTATTTATTTATTTTTGAGAGAGAAAGAGCACAAGCGGGGGAAGGGCAGAGAGAGAGACAGAGACACAGAGTCTGATGCAGGGCTTGAACCCACAAACTGTGAGATCATGACGTGAGCCGAAGTCGGATGCTTATCCGACTGAGCCACCCAGACGCCCCTCTTGTTGAGGATTTTTGCATCTGTATTCATCAAGGATATTGGCCTGTAGTTCTCTTTTTTTGCTGAGTCTCTGTCTGGCTTGGGAATCAAAGTGATGCTGGCTTCATGGAATGAGTCCCGAAGTTTTCCTTCAATTTCTATGTTTTGGAATAGCTTGAGAAGAATGGGTATTAACTCTGTTTTAAATGTCTGGTAGAAATCCCTAGGGAAGCCATCTGGCCCAGGGCTCTTATTTGTTGGGAGATTTTTGATAACTGATTCCATTTCTTCATTAGTTATGTGTCTGTTCAGATTTTCTATCTCTTCCTGTGTGAATTTTGGTAGTGCGTGTGTGTTTAGGAATTTGTCCATTTCTTCTAAGTTGTCCAGTTTGTTGGCATATAATTTTTCATAGTGTTCCCTGATAATTGCTTGTATTTCTGAGGGATTGGTTGTAATAAGTCCATTTTCATTAATGATTTTGTCTATTTGGGTGCGCTCTTCTTTTTGAGAAGCCTGGCTAGAGATTTGTCAATTTAATTTTTTCAAAAACCAACTCTTGATTTCACTGATCTGTTCAATGTTTCTTTGGTTTCTATATTGTTTATTTCTGCCCTGATTTTTTATTATTTCTTTACTCCTCCTGGGCTTGGGGTGTTCTTATTGCTGTCCTTCTAGTTCCTTTAGTTGCACTGTTAGATTTTGTACTTGCGCTTTTTCTAATCTCTTGAAATAGGCCTGGAGTGCAGTGTACTTTCCTCTTAGCACTGCCTTTGCCGTATCCCATAGAGTTTGACTTGTTGTATTTTCATTTTCATTTGTTTCCATATTTTTAAAAATTTCTTCTCTGATTGGTAGGGTGTTCTTTAACCTCCATGTTTTTGGAGGTTTTCCAGACTTCTTCCTATGATTGATTTCAAGTTTCACAGCATTGTGGTGTGAAAGTGTGCATGGTATGATCTCAATTCTTTTCTATTTATTGAGGGCTGCCCTATCTCTCAGTATGTGATCTATCTTGGAGAATGTGCCATGTGAACTTGAGAAGAAAGTGAATTCCATGGCCTCAGGATGTAGAGTTCTAAATATATCTGTCAAATCCATCTGGTCCAGTGTGTCATTCAAGTCCATTGTATTTTTAGTGATTTTCTGTCTAGTTGGTCTATCCATTGCTGTAAGTGGAGTATTAAAGTCCTCTGCTATTAGCACATTCTTTTCCATACAATTGTTTGTGATTGTTTTATGTATTTGGATGCTTCCGTATTTGGTGCCTAGACACTTATAATTGTTAGCTCTTCCAGATGGATAGACCCTGTAATTATTATATAATGCCCTTCCATATCCCTTGTTCGTGACTTTAAAGTCTAGTTTGTCTGATATAAGTACAGCTACTCCAGCTTTGTTTTGACTTCCAGTAGCATGATAGATATTTCTCCATTCCCTTACTTTCAGTCTGAAGGTGTCCTCAGGTCTAAAATGAGTTTCTTGTAGACAGCAAGTAGATGGAATTTGTTTTTTTATCCATTCTGTTACCCTATATCTTTTCATCAGAGCATTTAGCTCTTTTACATTCAGGTTTATTTTTGAAAAATATAGGTTTAGAGTCAATTGTGTTCTTTGTAGGATTCATGCTTGTGGTGGTGTCTCTGGTACTTGCATTCCTTGCAACATCTCCCTCATACAGTCCCCCTCAGGATTTCTTGTAGGACTGGTTTAGTGGTGACGAAATCTCTCCATTTTTGTTTATTTGGGAAGACTTTTATCTCTCCTTCTATTTTGAATGACAGGCTTGCTGGATAGAGGATTCTTGGCTGCCTATTTTTTCTGTTCGTCACATTGAAGATTTCCTGCCATTTCTTTCTGGCCTGCCAAGTTTCATTAGATAGGTCTGTCACCACTCTGATAGGTTTCCCTTTCTATGTTAGCGCCCTTTTCTCCCTACCTGCTTTCAGAATTCTCTCTTTGTCCTTATATTTTGCCAGTTTCACTATGATATGTCACGCAGAAGATCGATTCAAGTTACGTCTGAGGAGAGTTCTCAGTGCCTCTTGGATTTCAATGTCTGTTTCCTTCCCCATATTGGAGAAGTTCTCTGCTCTAATTTGTTCAAGTACTCCTTCAGTGCCTTTCCCTCTCTCTTCCTCTTCTGGAATTCCTGTGCTATGGATATTGTTCCATTCAGTTGTATCACTCGGCTATCGAACTCTCCTTTCGTGTTCCTGGGTCAGTTTATCTCTTTTTCTCGGCTTCCTCTTTTTATATAATTGTGTCTTCTAATTCACCTATTCTCCTCTCTGCCCCTCAATCTGTGCATTGGTTACATCCATTTTATTATGCATCTGATTTATAGCATTTTTTTAATTCATCACAACTGTTTTTAAGCTCCATAGTCTTTGTAGCAATAGTTTCTCTGATGTCTTCCATGCCTTTTTCAAGACCAGCGATTAATTTATGACTATTGTTCTAAATTTTTGTTCTGTTATGTTGCTTATATCTGTTTTGAGCAGTTCATTAGCTGTCATTTCTTCCTGGAATTTCTATGGAGGACAGTTCTTCCATTTCATCATTTTGGTTAGCTTTCTGTCTCTTGTTACTTTTAAAAACTTGTTATGCACTCTGCACCTGCGAGTACTACTGTAATAAAGGTGGCTCTTAGACTGTCCAGGGACTAGAAGTGTTCTTTGAATGGTGTCTCTTAGTCTCTGTTGTTGAGACTTTGGTTATTTTATTTCCCTATTCGTAGTGGTATTTGGGACTTTCCACCATGTGTCCTTTGGCTTGTTTCTTGAGGTAGCGCTGGAAAAGAAGACAAACACTAGGGACAAAGGCACACAAACTCATAGACAAATCCAACAAACACGCAAACTGGAAGGGAAAAAGAGAACAAAAAAAAGGGGAGGGGGAGAAAAGAGGAAGGAGGAAAAACAAATAAGAAAAAGAAAAAAAGAAGAAAAAAACCCAAAAGACAAAGGAGAGTCTAAAAGCATAAAACCAGAATTCCCAGCTACAAATAAAGAGCAGGGTGTATGCAGTGCTGATGGAAGAGCATGTACAAAGAGAGCAATGACAGGGTGGGGAGAAAGCGAAATTGGACAATGACCAGGCAGAGAAAGAGGCTTAATTCAGAGAGAAAGAGAATATGGTAAGAGGCAAGGAAAAAGAAATGAAAATAATGTTACTCAGAAACTCAAACTATATAGACTGATTACTCCAGAGAGAGAGAAATAGAAAGGTAGCGGTGGAGGTGTAGAATATACATCTAGAGAATGGATTAAATGTGACTGTTTAAGCAAACCAGTGACCAGAGTACTCAGTCCAGCAGAGGGGAGGGATATGAATGAGACAAGGGAAAATATATATGAATAGAAAGAATTGATCTAGAATTAATCACGGCAGTGCATCCATGTTGGTCTTGTCCCAGGCTCCGGATAGGAAAAAGGAAAAAAAAAGCAGCTCTCTAGTGGGGTTGGGCGTGGTTAGGTGTAGGCAGGTCTTAGCCACCACTCCCTCTGGGGTGCCACTCCCTGTGGTCCCGCCTTGGTGGTTGTGGGGAGAAAAATGGTGGCGCCCCTTATTGAACCAAGCGCTGCAAGTCACTCTCTTGGGTCCGATCTCCCTGTGCTGTGGGCATAGCCGAGGTAGGCCGTGCTCTATGTCCCAAGCCCTGCCTCATTTCCAGATCTTAGTCCATGCGCCCCATTAATACCACCGAAATAAACCCACAGGCCAGTCCCTCAGAGCAGTTTCAAACCGGTCGCCTCCCCACTGGGGATGGAGCCGAGCTAGAAGTGCGGCAGAGCAGCCTCAGGGGCACCGCTTCCCCTCAGGGTTGAGCTGGTGAGCAGAGGAGCAGTTTCTCCTGGTGTCACCTGCGACCAGGGCATCAGCTCAAGGTCAACTGCACAGCTGGAAACTGGATCCCTCTGTGCTCCGAGCTGAGGTTTTTCTCTTCTTCAGGGACAGGGACATTTCCTTGAGCAGTTTCAGCTGCTCTTTCTTTTCCCCTCGACTCACCTCGGCTCCCTCCCCGCCCTCCATGTCTCCGGTCCCAGCCCATTTTTACCTTCCGAGTTCGCACTCACGCTGTAAGTTTGTTTTCTCTGCAGTCTCTGTCTCCTTTTCCTCCCAAACTCCTGGATTCTGTAAGGGTTCCTATGGCTTCAGGCCTTCTCCGTTTGAGAGATGGGGGCGAGTAAAATGTATGGAGCTCCCTACTTCTCCACCATCTTGCTCCTCTCCTAATGTTTATATTGAGAGAGCAAGAGTGTGCCAGCAGAGGTGGGGCAGAGAGAGAGAATCCCGAGCAGGCTGCGTGCTCTCAGTGCATGGGGCTTGGCACACAAGAACTGTGAGATCATGATCTGAGTTAAAGCCAAGAGTCAGAAGCTTAACTGACTGAGCCACCCAGGCACCTGAGAAACAAAGTCACTTTAAAGAACTAACCCCTGTTTGAGGACACATCTTAGAAACTTGACTGGAAAGCAAGGGCTTTTGGTGAATACACTAACCTCTGTCTCTGGATTTCCCTGCCTGCTCTCCCCTACAGGTCCTTGGCCTGAGCGGTGGCCTCCAGCGGGGTTCCAGCCTCTAGCCCAGCCATCCCTGCTGCAGCCTGGCTGCCGCACAGCCCTCACACCCTGTGTCTTGGCCATTTCTTCTGCCTAATCTTTGCAACATTCTTACCTGTATAGTCGTTAGTCAGGGGGAGATTTTTGTTTGCAATCAAGGACCTCCCTTCAGTTCTGAACAGGCTTTTCCTCCAATTTCAACCTAAAGTTTTACATATTTCCCTCTCCCTATCTTACTACTCTCTCAATGTATGAATATGACAGTTCACCCCCTTTACTTTGTATTTCTCTAAAAGTCCTCTGTTTTAGCATGACATTCCAGAAATGGTGAAACGTAGACCTACTCAATAAAATATGATATTGTAAAAAATAAAGATCTAGAAAATTAGGGACCATCTGGAAGTAGAAATAAACATGAGTTACAAGAATTCAAAATTCCCTATTTTGTAGTTATAAAGGAGTGTGTATTCTAGAAATTCATGTGCTGTATTGCTGCTACCCTTTAAACCTGCCCTTGGGTCTACAGCGTAGTAATTAGATCATTGAAGCTCAGTGCCTACTTGAGTTTGAATTATCTATTTATTAGTATTCTATTTTTAAATACTAGTAATTATTTTACATGAATCATTCTGAGAACTACTCCTAGCCATGTTTTAGAACTAAATTCCTTCTTTGAATGTTTCAAGTTGCTTTTTAGAAAAGTTTCCCCTTAAGGTTAATGAACAAATGGTTTCAGTTTAAGAAGTCCTCTGAGATATATTGTGACGAGTGTATTAGTGGTGTGTATTTCCCCTCTGTCCTGGGAGAATGAGTGCCAGTTTTATATTCTCCATTATGCTTATCTTTATTTTTTACATATTATAAATGTGCATTATCTCTGAACTTAAGAGGATGGTATTGAAAATTGTTTACCATTCACAATAAAATTCCAGGTAGCTGTCATATTAAGAAGCAAAATCTCAACAGCAGGCCCATCTATCTAAAGGCGATATATTTTTGTACTGGTGATGTACATGTGTAGTATAAAATTAGCAGCTCATAAGTTAGTCGTTAACAAGTATTGCTAGCTTAATGTATCAATCCAAATTGAATCATATATAGGACAAATCTTTTTTAATGTTTACTTTTGAGAGATAGACACAGTGTGAGCCTGGGAGTGGGTGGCAGAGAGAGAGGGAGACACAGAACCTGAAGCAGGCTCCAGGCTCTGAGTTGTCAGCATAAAGTCTGATGTGGGGCTCAAACTCACAAACCGTGAGATCATGACTTGAGCCGAAATTAGATGCTCAACCAATGGAGCCACCCAGGTGTAGATGACAAATTTTTAATCCCTGGGAATCTTAGTTTCTTAATCTGAAGCTGAGGCCACTAATTGTCACCTACCAACTCTAAGGTATTCTGAGCATCTGTAGTTATTTGAGCTTCTTGGAAGAAGAGTAGCTCTCAGTGGTATCATTCCTAGACGGTTCTTTTCTGTAGTCACTCTTGCTGTGTTTCCCATTTTCAGGGCTCTAAACCAGCAGAGGGTGCAGAAGCTGGAGGCAGAAGTGGACCAGTGGCAGGCCAGAATGCTTGTTGTGGATGCCCAGCACAACAGTGAGGTGAAGGCCGCTTTTACAGATGATAATATTTATATTTTTGGTTTTATTGGGACATTGATTTTTTTAGGAAAATAGAGTAAATAATCAAGTAAATTTATTTTTCATTCAAGTCTGAGTTGTGGTTACAAATGGCAAGTGGGCTACCTTACACTGAGGCATTTACTGGCAAACCAGGATGACAATGATACCTAATCCTCTTTTTTTTTAAATATGGTTTGCCTCTTTTTACTTAAAAAAAAATTTTTTTTATTGTTTTATTTATTTCTGAGAGAGAGACAGCATGAGCAGGGGAGGGTCAGAGAGAGAGAGGGAGACACAGAATCCAAAGCAGGCTCCAGGCTCTGAGCTAGCTGTCAGCACAGAGCCCGACACGGGGCTCGAACCCACAAACTGTCAGATCATGAGCTGAGCTGAAGTCGGATGCTCAACCGACTGAGCCACCCAGGCGCCCCTTCTTTTTACTTATTAATGCATAAATGATTGCAGAAGTTAAAGGGCTTAGGAAATAACTTGTAATTTAAATCAAAAGTAGCTGGAGTGACCCCACTATTAGTAAGAAGACACACTTAACATGTGTGTGCTCACAGGTATAGGCACCCATGAATTTATATCTACATATATACACAGTATCAAGTCTTGGATATTTCATATAAATAAGCTTTTTCTGGAAGGATGTACAAGTAACAGTTGCCACTTCTCTCTCAAGGTAATGACACCAGAAAGTTACAAGATTGGAAAAGGGAATTTAACTACTTAAAATTTTTTTTTTAATAAATAGTAAGTTGACTCCATTTTTTAAAGCTCAGTAGTAATCTGTGGAGCTTACTTTTCCTCTTGCCTTCTCAGAGTCTCCTAAGCAGTGTCTGCAGTAAATTCTCACGTCTATATTCCAGACCTGTGGAATCTTTCGTTCTCGTTCCATCCAGTTACTGTTTTGATGACATTTGATGATAAAGTGTAAGGAGCCAGTGTATAGTGTTACGGACTTCCTGCATCTGTGACAGTGTAATTAAAAAGGGTCTTCTCTCTTTCAGATGGAGCCTCTACAGAAAGCTCTAGATGTAGCTAGAGAAGACAACAGGAAACTGGCTCTGAGCCTGGAGCAGGCTCTCCAAACAAATAATCATCTACAAACAAAGCTTGATCATGTTCAGGAGAAATTGGAAGACAAAGAACTTGAGCGACAAAATTTGGAAACCTTCAAGTAAGGGCAGTATAGTCATAGTGAAATTAGGGAAGAGGCTCCGGGAGGGTTATGCTCGGCTCACTTACCTAAACTGGTTAAACACTGATCTTCTGCTTGGATCCAGTGCTCCGGCAGAACGATGTTAGGAACCAGGCAGATTGAGCTATGGCAGACCCCAGCACCAGACATGTGCTCATGTGGAAGAGCTCATCAGCTCTTCCCTCATCTGGTGTCAGGCTGCTGCCCCACATGAAGGTTAACCAACATTAAAGAATATTGCATGTTTCTGCTGAGCCTTTTCTATCAAAAGGTGATATTCCTTTAGAAGCATGATTTGGAAAAGGAATAGCCACAGCCTGGATGGAAGAGCCCATGGAGGAGTGGGATGACTCCATCCAGGCAGATCTTAAACCGTTGTTTTCCTTTTGGGCCCAAGATTATTCAGTTAAACTCATCAAGTTCAAGTCAGGCCACAAGAGTTTTTTCCGTAACCTGCATGTAGGTAAATAGAATAGATATGAATAACATTCCATGAAAACTTTTAGCTAAGGGAAATGCACTGGGCACATAGACCTTTATGCCTTTCAGGTCGTGAACATATGGGTCTGAGGAAGGTACAAGCTAAAGCAGAGAAGGCATTTTTTCCTGTCCATGAGCTGTGCAAATTTTATCCAGTGAAATGTTGCTGGCTCAAGATTAATACTAGTTAACATAAGAGTATATGTTTCTCTCTTAGATGAATCTCTTGATATTGAAAGACTTTACTACAGGTAAATGCTTTTTTCCCCCATGTGTTAATGGGCTCCAGACCAATGAGGCTCACCTAGTGCCTGATGTGCTTCTAATTTGTAAATCATACCTTTTGGACAGCTGCACATGACTCTCCAGGCCTTCCTTACCTGCTAAGATGATTTCTAAGAGTGACTTGCTATTTTTTTTTTTTTTTTAAAAACAGAGAACGGATGACTGAGGAATCGAAAATGGAAGCAGAAATGCATGCTGAACGCATAGAAGCCCTAAGAAAGCAGTTTCAAACCGAGAGAGAAACAGCCAAGAAGTCAGCACAACGAGAAGTGACTGAGGTATGGAATCAAGTGACGAAAAGTTTCTCGATGCGAATGCCTTTTAAGAGGAGAACCAGTTACAGGATTTCCAAGAATGGCTGCAGCTGTTCTTTGGCCCTTTTAATTCCTCTTTGACCAATATGACCAAAGTGATCAATCCATCTCTGTGCTCTTTGTAAATCGAAACACAGAAAGTTTCTGATAGTTCTCTGCCCAGCAGAGGAATGTCTCAATGACAGCTTTCCCACTGGACAGTGATAACTGAGGGCTAGAGGAAGAAGTGGCCATTGAGTAGACGACAAATCATCTGTCCCCTCAGTTCACTTCACTAGCACCCATCACTCCTCTACCTTCTCCTGAGAGGCACGTATGATCCATGCTCTGGTGTGTGCCAAATGAACTTTATTTAATTATGCTCTCTCTTTACAAAAGGAGTCAAGTACGAAACAAAAGTACACGACTGAGACAGCCAGCAGGGCTGGGACGCCCAGTATAAGGGGGTGACCAAAGCTTAGTTAGAGAAATGAACATGACGTGTGAGCAAATGAATGGGATTTCTCTCTTCATCAGAGCAGAGACTTTGGGAAATGTCTGAGAAAGAGTGGTTAGCTGAGATGATATCAGCTGATAGCTGACCTTGACTGTCAGAATGTTGGAGGTGAACTTTCCAGTCAAAGTGGACCTCTGTGGGTTCTGAGAAAGGTATGGTGCACAATTTTAGGAAGGTTAGTCTGGTGATAGTAGAGAATAGGCAAGAATGAAAGAGAGACAGGAGACATGGAGACTCAAAACTAGAATAGTTACTCTGGACTTTAAAAGACTAGAGCCAAGAAACATGATTCAGCTGAAAAGAGAAAACAAATCAAAAGGATATTTTAATAGAAAAATCATTAAACAGACACTAAATGTTGTATCATGAACAAAGGGGAGGGAGAAATTGCAAATTAAAAAACACTATGTAAATACTAAAAAGTTATAAAGAAAATTGTGGGAAACAAGAAGGTTCACTGAAGTTAAAGGCACCTTTAACAGAGGTAGTTGTCAGAATACTTATAAAATGTAAATCTATTTTGCTGGCGAGGATGTGGAGAAACGGGCACCCTCCTACACTGTTGGTGGGAATGTAAACTGGTACAGCCCCTCTGGAAAACAGTGTGGAGGTTCCTCAGAAACTAACAATAGAACTCCCCTATGACCCAGCAATAGCACTGCTAGGAATTTACCCAAGGGATACAGAAATGCTGATGCATAGGAGCACATGTACCCCAATGTTCATAGCAGCACTCTCCACAATAGCTAAAACATGGAAAGAGCCTAAGTGTCCATCAACAGATGAATGGATCAAGAAGATGTGGTTTATCTATACCATGGAATACTACATGGCAATGAGAAACAATGAAATCTGGCCATGTGTAGCAACATGGATGGACCTTGAGGGTGTTATGCTGAGCGAAATAAGTCAGGCAGAGAAGGACAAATATCATATGTGTGCACGTATAGGAGGATTAGGAGGAACTTAACAGAGGACCAAGGGGGAGAAGAAGGGCGGAAATGGTGGGGGAAAGGGAGAGAGGCAAACCGTGAGAGACTCTTGAATGCTGACAAAAACTTAGGACTGATGGATGTGAGGGGGAGAGGGGGATGGGCATGGAGGAGGGCACTTGTGGGGATGAGCACTGGGTGTTATGTGGAAACTAATTTGACAATAAACTATTTGTAAAAAAAAAAAAATGTAAATCTATTTAACAAGGATCACTGGAGATTGTGATCTTGTGAGGAGACGGGCATAGTGTGTGATGTCAGGGGTAGGCCCAAGGTGCACCTCGTAAGGGTCTCAGCTCTGCCTTTAATTAACAATATGTTCATTTACTGTCTGCAATAATTTCTGAGTCTCTATTTTCTGAGTCATAAAATGGAAATCATCGTAACTACTTTCTAGGTTTTGGGTTTTTTTGTTGTTGTTGTTGGAAAATAAATATTAAGTCATCATTACAGTACCCAAACATACTAAGTACAAAGTATGTGATAGTTGTTAGGGCTTACCCAGTTTTGAAAAAGCTATGATTAAAATAATGGCAGAATATCTAACAAGAATTAGTTGGGTAGTGGGGCCCCTGGGTGGCTTAGTCGGTTAAGCGTCCGACTTTCGCTTAGGTCATGATCTCGCAGTTTGTGGGTTCGAGCCCCGCGTCGGGCTCTGTGCTGACTGCCAGCTCAGAGCCTGGAGCCTATTTCAGTCTGTGTGACTCTCTCTCTCTCTCTGACCCTCCCCTGCTCATGCTGTCTCTCTCTCTCCTAGAAATAAATAATTAAAAATAAAGAATTAGTTGGGTAGTAATAAAAGACCAGCACTGTGTCATGAAGTTAGCATCTGAAACAATGAGCTAGTATAGAAAGAAAAGACACAAAGAACTTGGCACGTTACACATTATCACCCATTGAGAATATTGTGTTCTTACCTTCTTTGCTGTCACCTCTTCCTAAAAATCAAGCAGCACTGATTTAAGCGCACTGGAGGAGGAAGGGAGCTCTGTAAAATGATTTAAATAATGTTAAAAGATAAACTGAGGCATGTTAAAAATTTTAAGAGTTTATTAGAGTAAAAATCAATTCGAATCAGGCAGTATTCAATATAGCAGATAAAAAGGAGCTTCAAGGAGCTGTTCAAAGTGAAAGGCTTTCATAGGCAGAAGGGAGAGGGACCACTTTACATTAGGTATAAAAGCAGGTTGGTTACTGCAAGGAACTTTCCTCTAGGGAGTGGCAGATCTTACCAGGCAGAAGAGCTGGCTGGCACTGATCACACAATTCCTGATGGACAGGTTTGAGTCCATTTCTGGAATCACTGAAGCATTAAGTCTCAATTTGGTGACATAGGGCTTAGCTTAAGCGACTCCATTTTGGGCCTGTCGTGTTTTTTTTTTTTTTTTTTTTACAAATAGTTTATTGTCAAATTAGTTTCCACATAACACTCAGTGCTCATCCCCACAAGTGTCCTCCTCCATGCCCATCCCCACCTCCCCCCCACATCCATCAGTCCTCAGTTTTTGTCAGCATTCAAGAGTCTCTCATGGTTTGGGCCTGTTGTTTTTAACAATTCCCCCACACACACACTTTTTTAAGTTTTTATTTATTTATTCTGAGAGCGAGGGAGAGAGAGAATCACAAGCAGCTTCTGTGCTGTCAGTGCAGAGCTGACATGAGGCTGTCTCACAAATCATGAGATCATGACCTGAGCAGAAACAAAGAGTCACTTAACTGAGCCACCCAGGTGACCCAACAATTCCCCCTTTTGATCAGACTCTCAGACTGAGAGAGTTCATCATCGTTTAAGGCATTATCTACTCCCAGCTACTACCCTGGAGTTCTTGAAGGTTTTTTGCTGAACTTCTGTGTGGTATTCATAGGCCATGCCATCTTCTTCTTGTTATTCTTCGTGGCATTCACAGGCCATGACATTTTAGGTTCACATTTTTTAAGATCACAAATTATTATGAAATATTAAACAAAGTGATAACAAAATTTTAAAGGCAAATACAGAAAGTTACACAGTTGTGAACAAAACTTAGCTCTTAATATTGAGAAGGCTGGGTTTTCTTAAGTAATCAAAAAGACAATATAAAAGACAAAGTGAAGCACAGTAAGAAGCACAGTAAATTATTGTGCTCAGGTGCAAAATCTTTGTCTTTCAGGTAGATTACAAGGTTAAAAAAAACTTTCATAAAATCTTATCAAGAACAGACCAATAGTCCAAGGAAACTCTGTCCTTAAAATGAGGGGGGAAAAAATTCTAATTTTGCACCAAATTAATTCCTTAGAAACTTGAATAAATCCATTCTAACTTAGCTACCTTTACCACACAGAAAATTCCTTTCTCAAGATTCCTTTTCCATAAACCTTCAAGTTTTTCTTTCATCCATTCAGATTTTGTTCTGTATCTTTTCCTCTCTCATTCTAAAACAATCGGTCATTTTACTTTAACTCCTTTTTCATACACAGTTGTTTCCTTTCACCCTTATTATTTCAAAGTAATTATAATTACATATATTGATAGAATTCTTAACCCTTAGAATGCTTATATCTAGTAAAAACTAAGAAGTAAGCAATTGTGCAGTGTGTTACACTAATATTCTGTGGGTTGACAAGTCTATAAATACATTTCTTAATTTCTAGAAGTATAGTCTTCTTCATGGTAAACTTTCAAATGTAGTACAAAACAGGTTTACTAATAGACCCAAATATCTTTAGTTCCCCTATGAAAGAAAGCCAAAAGTAGATAAACTTCTATTTAGTAATGTTTTGGTATTTTATCTTATTTGGAATTGATCTAGATATTCAGTAAGTACCTATCATTTAATTTATTTTCATATAATTTCAAGGTTTCCAGTTACCAAAAAGATTTCGGAAGCTTTTATCTTCCATTTAACAATTACATTTAGATTACTTGTGAAAATTTTATGAGACATTAAAACAGCTAACCACGATCTTAAATTATCTTTCTTGCTGCCAAATTCTGTGACAGAGAGAAGCTTCTTGGACTTTTAGTAACCCTGGATCAAATAGAAGTATTACAGCTAATGTTGATAATTCTTAAGACATGGGTGTTTTAATTAAAAGGTAGCTTCAGGGGCACCTGCATGGCTCAGGTGTTGATCTCACAGTTGGTGGATTCAAGCCCTTCATTATACTCTCGCTATCAGCACAGAGCCTGCTTCAGCTCCTTTGTCCCCTTTTCTCTCTGCCCCTCCCCTGCTAATGCACACTTTCTTTTAAAAAAGAAGAAAAAGATAGCTTGAGTTTGTTCTTTAATTTGTTGATGATTATCCTCGATCATGTGAACTTTAAAAACATATGAGTTATATTCATTATTTCTTAGAGAACACTTAATATGTATAAATACTTGTTTGTCCTTAAACCAATTAAATAGAGCTCTTTACAAAGTCATTTTGGCAATACCATTCAAAGGTAGGGAAAAAATCTAATATACATAAAAGACAAACATACAAACAGACACAAACAGATCTTACGGGTTTCTTTTTGTAATTTTAGTCTTGAGCCAGGTACAATAATGCAAAGCTCACTAGTGTAGAACAGTTGGATCCAAATTGGGTTCTTGGCAAATGGAATAAAGTTAAGATTACTTGTTCAGATGGTTAAAACTTCAGATTTTTCATGGGCCTCGTTTTCAAAATATTGTTTCCTCCCCTCCTTGTAAGACTGGTCTGCATTCATGGAGAAGACCAAATAGAATACTTACAACTCACAAGGCACAGAGAACGAAAGTCCCCTCGGTGGAACTTGTATTCTGAGTCCAGATCTTCTACACTATCAGCATTAGATGAATAGGGAGGTTTGAGGATCAGTAAAAAGAAGAAGAGGGCTTTGAATTGTTTCTAGAGCTGAATTTCTGTTCTTGTAAACTTGATTTATAAGTACAGTTTGTAATTTCTCAGAAAATTGGGTTGCAGCCTTTAGTTCATGGGCTGACCCACTTATCCAACTATATTATCTTTATTTGCTTCTTTATATCAGGGAGATCTTCATATAAGGTGGAAATCAAAAGATTCTTAGGTTCTAGATTGAGAGCTGTGTGTCTTTGGAGTGTTTCAGTAAATCTTTCCAGAGGCTTTAGAATGTTTCTCTTTCTCTCTAGTTACTAGTTTCATTTTAGCTCAGGGGAGAAGATTTCTGCCTCAGCTTCACTCAGACCCAAAGTATCAACATGCAGGAGGTGAATTCCTGTTGATGAAAAATAGTGCCATCATCGCAGAGAGGAGAAAGGAGCTTTTAAAAGTCTATCAGGCTCTGAATATGGCCATCCTCTGACCATAGAATTCCTTTAAATCATTTCAAATATCTGGCCAGGTTTTAGCCAGGACCACAGTAAATATTCCTAGCAGTATTAAACAACCCCCTGAACAGAAAAGAGAGCACAAAAGACACTACCCTCCCAAAATCAGAGTCACTCCCAAAGATAGCCCTAAGAAAGAGGATTGTCTGGGTGGGCAACAGTCAGTAGGCCCCTAGCCATGAATGGGATGGCACCCCCGTTTCTGTCCAGCCTCTGACCTGATGGGAGCCTAGCCAAGTTCTCAGGACAGAACAAGGTAAGCAAGACGACAGTAGCTGTCCCTGGGTGAGAAAGGAGCAACAACCAATGGGTACCCACAAGCAGATTCATGAGATACAATTCAAAGATTAAATCTTACAGTTGTTTCTTGCCTGTCAATCTGGATTTGGAAAGGGAAGGACAACGTGAAATTTTTTACCTTCCTCTCAGCCACACATCACAGACAGACATCTGAGAAAGCTGACTTTGGTGAGAATTTCACTCTTTGCTACCTTCTGCTAGTTGTCCCAGATCCCAGCTGTAGGCTCTGGGCAAGTGGGGTGTTCCAGCAGATCTCATTCTAGTTCCCAGATACCACAGAGAAGGGAAAATAATTTTCCTTTTATCCTTTATGAACACTGGGCTTTGCTTTTCTAGAGCACCTTCTCTAGAGCACCTCCTACGTGGAAAGCATATTTAGGTTAAAAGTTCTCCACTGTAGCCATTGTAATTCAGAAGTATCTGTTCAGCCTTAAAGTTTTATACCGGAGACCTCACACTGGACCCAGTCTAGAAAAAGAAAGGCTTAGACTCTGAAAGCTACTAACACAAAAGCTGCAGAGCCAGGATCCAAGAGGGACTTAACCTGTGGCCTCCAGAGGCATCAAGGAAGCAGGCGCTCAGTGGACCAGTGCTGTCCTTCATTTTTCTCTTCTGACTCCAGAACTGTTAAATGTTTAATGTGCCTCAGTTTTATCTTTTAAGAATTTATTAGAACACAAATTTACTCAAATTGGGCATCATCCAGTCTAGCAGATAGAGAGCTCTAAGGAGCTGTACAAAATGAAAGCCTTTTTATAATAAAGGCAAAAGGGAGCAGGAAGAAGTTCTACTAGATAAAAACTTGAGTTGATTATTACAGTTTCTTTCCTTTAGGGGATGACAGGATTAGGCAGTTTACCCAACTACTGCTCATCAGGTAATTCCTGATAGACCTCTTTAAGAGTTCGTTTCTGGGATCCACTCTCACCACTGTTGTTTAACATAGTGCTGGAAGTCCTCGCATCAGCCATCAGACAACAAAAGGAAATCAAAGGCATCAGAATTGGCAAAGAGGAAGTCAAACTTTCACACTTCACAGATGACATGATACTCTACATAGAAAACCCGACAGACTCCACCAGAAGTCTACTAGAACTGATCCTCAAATTCAGAAAAGTCGCAGGGTACAAAATCAAGGGACAGAAATCGGTTGCATTTCTATACACTAACAATGAAGCAACAGAAAGAGAAATCAAGAAACTGATCCCATTCACAATTGCACAAAAAACCATAAAATACCTCGGAATAAACCTAACCAAGGATACAAGAGATCTCTATGATGAAAACTATAGAAAACTTATGAAATCAATTGAAGAAGACACAAAGAAATGGAAAAACATTCCATGCTCATGGATAGGAAGAATAAACATAGTTAAAATGTCATTACTACCCAAAGCAATCTACACATTCAATGCAATTCCAATCAAAATTGCACCAGCATACTTCTCAAAACTAGAACAAACTATCCTAAAATTTGTATGGAACCACAAAAGACCCCGAATATCCAAAGTAACACTGAAAAATAAAACCAAAACGGGAGGTATCACCATCCCAGACTTTAGCCTCTACTACAAAGCTGTCATCATCAAGACAGTATGGTATTGGCACAAAAACAGACATAGGCCAATGGAACAGAATCGAAAACTCAGAAGTGGACCCAAAAGTATACAGCCAACTAATATTTGACAAAGCAGGAAAGAATATCCAATGAAAAAAAGACAGCCTTTTTAACAGATGGTGTTGGGAGAACTGGACAGCAACATGCAGAAGAATGAAACTAGATCATTTTCTCACACCATACACAAAAATAAACTCAAAATGGATAAAGGACCTGAATGTGAGACAGGAAACTATCAGCACCCTAGAGGAAAAAGCAGGAAACCTCGTTGACCTCCACCGCAGCAACTTCTTACTTGACACATCCCCAAAGGCAAGGGAATCAAAAACAAAAATAAACGATTGGGATCTCATCAAGATTAAAAGCTTCTGCACAGCAAAGGAAACAACCCACAAAACTAATAGGCAACTGAAGGAATGGGAAAAGATAGTTGCAAATGACATATCATATCAAGAGCTAGTACCCAAAATCTATAAGGAACTCACCAAACTCCACACCCAGAAAACAAACAACCCAGTGAAGAAATGGGCAGAAGATATGAACAGACACTTCTCCAAAGAGGATATCCAGATAGCCAACAGACACAGGAAATGATGCTCAGCATCCCTCCTCATCAGGGAAATACAAATCAAAACCACACTGAGATACCACCTCACGCCAGTCAGAGTGGCAAAAATGAGCAAATCAGAGGACTCTAGATGTTGGCGAGGATGTGGAGAAACGGGCACCCTCCTACACTGTTGGTGGGAATGTAAACTGGTACAGCCCCTCTGGAAAACAGTGTGGAGGTTCCTCAGGAAACTAACAATAGAACTCCCCTATGACCCAGATATAGTACTGCTAGGAATTTACCCAAGGGATACAAAAATGCTGATGCATAGGAGCACATGTACCCCAATGTTCAAAGCAGCACTCTCCACAATAGCTAAAACATGGAAAGAGCCTAAGTGTCCATCAACAGATGAATGGATCAAGAAGCTGTGGTTTATCTATACCATGGAATACTACATAGCAATGAGAAACAATGAAATCTGGCCATGTGTAGCAACATGGATGGACCTTGAGGGTGTTATGCTGAGCGAAATAAGTCAGGCAAGAGAAGGACAAATATCATATGTGTGCACGTATAGGAGGATTAGGAGGAACTTAACAGAGGACCAAGGGGGAGAAGAAGGGCGGAAATGGGGGAAAGGGAGAGAGGCAAACCATGAGAGACTCTTGAATGCTGAGAAACAAACTGAGGACTGATGGATGTGGGGGGAAGGGGGGGAGATGGGCATGGAGGAGGACACTTGTGGGGATGAGCACCGGGTGTTATATGGAAACCAATTTGACAATAAACTATTTGTAAAAAGTAAAAATAAAAAAAAAGAGTTCATTTCTGGGAAAGCCAGAACTTTAATTCAGTCTCAGTTTGGGACTGAGCCTATGGGGGACTCCATTTGGAACTGTTGTCTGGATTTTAACAGTGATCACTATGCTGTTTTTCCACTAGGCAAGCTTATTAGAATCTTTTAAAACTAAAAGCAGTATTCTAAAAATATATGCAGTGGTAGTAACTGGCAAGTATTTATATAAATTACCACATAATTTTCAGTTCTCCAGACACGAGGTCACAAGTGACAGAAAGGAAAAGTTTAATGATCACTGAGAAATTACTATATGCCAGGCTTTACCTTCTTTCTCTACATTATCTTATTTAACTAGGAAGCCTATGAAATGCGTTGTTATTTGCATATATGCCAGTGATAAACCTGAGACTTAAGGAAGTCAGGTATCCAAAATTACTTGGCTAGTAAGTGCAAAAACTGAGATTTGGACTTGGGCTGGACTCCAAAGTCATGCTCTTAAAAAGAGAATGATGAACATTATGTACATTGTGTTTAGAGTTAAAAGTTCTGAAACTAGACAGATGAAAACCACTTAGAGTGTTGCTCGACAAGTCTTCTTAATCAGACGTCATTATTATTGCCTCACTTACCCTTCTTTTAAAAAGAAAGGTCCAAAGATAAAGAACTAAATATGGGGAGAGACCTAATCATAAGCTTCTCTTACTGTGTGAAAAGTAAAAATGATTGACTATTCCCTTTGTGTTCCACAGCTGAGGAAAGCCCTTGATGAAGCCAACTTCAGATCAGTGGAAGTAACCCGTACCAACCGAGAGCTGCGGCAGAAGCTCACAGAGCTGGAGAAGATCCTGAACACTAGCAAGGAGAAAATAAAGAATCAAAAGGCCCAAATTAAGCTCCACTTGTCGACTAAGGCGAATAATACTCAGAATGTAGAGAGGATGAAGGTTGTATGAGAAACATTCAGTCTCCCCTCACTTCCCTCATACCTGAGGAGGATCTATGCAGGTGGTGGGGTCTGGTGAAGATGGCCCAGAGTACTAACAGCTACACCTGGGGAGTGGGCGGACTATCTTTTTCCAGCAGAGACACTGCTGTGTGAATGTTTGATTTCTCCTTAACTGCCATGTCAATTTCTGGCCCCTCATCTGCCTCTTCCAAGGTGATCGTACAGGATTTTGCTCTTTCAGGGTCAGGGGGCCAGATGGAAAGGAGCCTAGCAGGATCTGATAACTGTGGGTCTCCTATGGGATTCTTTCTGTCATCCTGTGGGCAAAAAGAACAAGCTAGTTTCTCCACTGATCGTCTTTCTATGTTATTTCCACATTTACTTTCAGCAAATAGAAACAGAATTGAGGCAAATGGAGCTAATTAAGGATCAGTATCAGAAAAAAAATTATGAACAGGTAGATGAAACTACAAACTTTGTTTACTATTCACATAAAATCTCAGACTTGGACAGGTTCACCAACTGCTTCCCTCTTTGTGCCCTACCAGTCACTGAGTATCCAGAAATTTGTATCTGAAATGACTAACCTGCAGAAAGAGATGCAGCTGTTGGCCAAGAGCCAGTATGAGACCTCAGCACGCAATAAACAGCAGGAACTACGGCTGGAGACAGAGCGGAAAATAAGGCAGGAACTGGAGAACCGGTGCCAGGTGAGAAGTTCCCTCGGGTCCATCTCAGAGATAATCAGCAGCTGGCTCGTCCTGAAACCTAGTGTCCAGAGCACGTAGGTTTTCTCGATTCTGTAGAAGAGACCAAGTTTCCAAGTAGGAAGAAGCCCCCATAGCTTTGAATACGGCACATGTTCTCAGTTTTCAACTTAATAAAATATTCATTCTTAAAGAACAGCTAAAGCTCACATGCAAAATACTGTTTTTTAAATAAGATTTCTGAACTGAATTTCATAGTCTTTCAGGCACTGTACACCCCTTGCTTCTTCCCTGAAGCTCGGATACACCTGTTACTATAACGGGAGTTTTAGCTCTTCCCAGCCTCTGGAAAAGCATAATATTCTATCACTGAAAAAGGACTTCAGGAGATCATGAAGCTCTTGCTTTCCTAGCAGAGATTGTCTCCTGTGAAAAAGTATTCCTTCAGTTCTGGAAAGAGCTGTTAACCCCTTTTTCCTCAGGAGAATCCAAAAGTCAAAAGCTGTGATCCGATACATCTATGGATACTAACAATAACAGTTTTTATTTTGGTAGCACCTGAATGTAGAAAGTGTACCCCATCATACTTTCATAATTTGGTTTCCCATTTATAAAAATATGGAAGCTCTTTGTTCCATATGGGACATTGGAAATTTGTAAAAATCTTTGTATCATGTTTCCAGGAATTAGAAGAAACGATCAGACACCTAAAGAAATGCAAAGAGGCAACAGAGCATAAACTAAAAGAAGCCAGTGTGGAATCAGAACAGGTAAACCAGATCTAGGGACATAAAGACTTAACAGGTTTCCTCACACACAACTTTGAAACACTCAAGTCAGAGTGAAATCCCTCATTAACATAGTTGTTGAGAGTATAATAGGCCACAGTAACTTATTATGTATAATCTCCAATATGAAGAATGATTTTTGGATTGAGATTTTGTGTCCTGATAAAAGAGAACAGAATGCCAAAATACTGATTAAATCCAAGTCTTTACCACTTAATATAAGAGGAGAAGACCAGCATGTGTGTAGATTTTAATGCATTATTGCTCGACATCACTATTAAAAGTGAAAACCCTTTGTTCAAGTCAATAAAAACAGGGCCTACTTAACATTTGTTAAGTTTTTTTAAATTTAGGTAATTTCTACATGCAGTGTAGGGCTCAAACTCATGCCCCCAAGACTGAGAATCCCATGCTCTTCAGACTGAGCCAGCAAGTCCCGCAAGTAGGCCCTCTTAATTTGTGATTTTGCTTTATCTTCAAATAGACCTGTTTGAAGTTATTTAAACTCATACATTTTTTTAGAGCTGAAAGGGTCTTTGAAATCATTGTCTGCCGCAGCCACTCCTCATTTTCCAGATAAGAAAACAGATTCTAAGGTATCACAGTGATGATGATGTTAATTGGTCATGATTTGTGCCTTTTATAACCATTAAATTACAGGACAACATGACTGTATATTAAAAGGAATAAGGACTCAGACACACATGAGTTTGAATGCCAGCTGTGACACAGTGCCCTTAAGGAAGTTACATTTACTTTCTTTAACTCATCACTTACCACATCTAGAAAAGTCAGGGTACTGAGAATTATGATTCCGTTGTGCTGTTAGATGGCTCAGAGTAAGTTTCAGTAAACGGTGCCTTCCTTCTCTTTCACCAAACAAGAGGAAAGAGGATGGATGGACAGGGCCATTTCAAGCATCTTTCCCTCCACTCCTGGTAAAGAGTGCTGAGTGCTCCCTTTGGTTGGAGGGCAGGGTGTGAGTATCACCAGCATTATGATATACAAACAGACCAGGAAAATATTTGAACTTTGTAGCCTTCTAAAAATTAGATGACAGGGGAGCTCTATTTTCCTACCTCACTGTTTTGTGCCCACGCTGTGAGCTGGCTAGTCTAGAACAAATACACGGTCGCATGTATTTACTGTGGACCTAGCATATGTTGGGCGCTGTCCCAGGTGATGGAGACACGGGGTGAAACAACCCCAAGGAAGCCCCTGCTCTCATGAATCTTGCCTTCTCCCGGGCAAGACAGAAATACTTCTCTCAGGGCTTCAGTCAAAAAACAAAAATGCTGTCCATGAAACAAATAACCAAAGGGAAGAAAACAATCATTCTGCTTTTTATTCTAGAGGATATCTTCTGGAGCTGTTTTGAAGCAACCACTATACAACATAAAAGCCTATTGGCTCTACCTTAAAATACCATAGTATCCCAAATACACAAAAGTGCCAGGCACTCAGTAGAGATCTGTCATTTAAATGAATACGGAGTCCAGATCATCTTCAAAGGCAGACTACTAGAGGGGCCGTTTAAGCCTAACAAAGGTAATTTGGAAGTTTGTGCTTAGGAGCTAAAGTCTAAAATATTTTGATGATAAAGGAGAAATAAAGAGAATGCAACTTACACTAAACTGGTTTAGTCTTTTACTAAGTCAGTTACTTTCATAAAGCACCACAGAAAAATCTAGTGTAGGGACTTTGGAGAAGTAATAGTCTTGGAGAACAGAACTCCGAAGTTCCCACCACAGTTTGCACTACCACATTCACTGACAGCGCCGTCTCGTCCTATCATTCTCATTTTTCCCTGGGTCCTCTTACCTCAGGTCACGCCCCAGAAATAGGAACAAATGCATGAAAAAGCAACAGGCTTGCAGGCATCCCTCAATTCTGCACTCAGGAATCTCTCTCATCTGTAGGATGGATATTATGCAAATAGGTTGCAAGGACCTTGCGTTCAGAATTTGGGTCTTTTAACATCTAGGTAAAAAGTCTCTTGAACCAATACACAAAAAACATAACTGTTTCTTTGTTGTCATGTTTAACGGTGACACTTATATGCCCAGATAACAGCTAACCTGGAAGAAGCCCATCGCTGGTTTAAGTGCAGGTTCGATGGCCTGCAGCTTGAGCTGACAAAAAACCGGTTGCAGAGGCTTCCCCGAGAAGACAGGTGGCTGGAAGAGGTAGGGTATTTAGACATGGCTGTCGTAAGCAGTTTTGGATTTGATCCTTCTCAGGTTTCTTTTTCTTCAGCATGGAACCCACTTCAGGGCTTGAACTCACAAATCATGAGATCATGACCTGAGCCCAAATCAGGTTGGACATTTAACCAACTGAGCCCCCCAGACGCCCCCCCACCTCAAATTTCTAATTACACAAGTTCTCTTCATCCAGCTACTCTCCCCACTAATCTGTGGATTTCTTTAAACTGCAAGGAAAACAAATGAACTAAATTTCTTTCTGAAAAGTTCTACATTGCCCAACCTGTCTAGATTAGAACCACTCACCTTGATGAATAAATTATATTCATAAAGACAAAAGAGGCCCTCAGCTGTGCAGTTTATTTTGCAGTGTCAGGTCTGTTTTCTTTCCAACAGGACCAAGGTAAGAAGCTCAACATCGCATCCAGCCAGTCTGCTCTACAGCGATGGGAGAATAAACAGCATCTTAGACTTCTGCCCAAGAAATGTCATTCCGAACTAGAGAGACAGTGATGCCCTTGACAGAGGCGCTTCTTCACCGATAGCTATGCCCTGATTTCCAGAGCCCAGCTACCAGGGCTGGCCTTTTCCACAGTCATCAGAACATGAAGTCTTTGATATGGGCTGAAGATTTTGGACTTGAGTTTATCCTTTTAGGAACTTTCTGATATCAATACAGAACCACCCCATTTTTTTGTCCCTTTCCCCATTTTCCACCCAATAAATTTATATGAATTTGTTGTATGATAGGAGATACTGTAGCGTGATACTTGAGTACTTTTCTAAGTACATTTTATCAAAATGCATTTGGTGAGGTACTAGATGATATAGCAACTAAAGGGGAGGATGTTTTGTTTCAATAAAATGTCCTAGTCTAACACCCAGTAGAGAATCCTTGAATATGGGATCACTTGGAAAATGGTAAAAACTTTTCCACAGTCTTGTAAATGTATACCCTTTTATGCTGGGTAGTTGCCAGCACATCTTTAGTAGGATTAGAGCTCTATATTTTTTTTTTTTTTAAGTAAGTTCTACACTCATTGTGAGGTTTGAACTCATGACCCTGAGATTAAGAGTCACATGCTCTACCTCTGAGCCAGCCAGGCACCCCTACAGCACTATTCTTATATAAGATATCTTAGAGACTATGTTTACGGCTTCTTCAGATGCTCACAAATCAAATTATTGTGTACAGCAAACTGCTCTGCTCCAGGACTACACCTGGCCAATGTAGCTCTTCCTTACTATAAGTAAGCAACAAATTCAACTTTATTATTCTTTTTGAGAGAGGGAATGGTTGGTAGAGTAGGTAATCCAGGCTTCATGTACATAAAGAGCTACCATAACACCTGACTTTATTGATGCTTAAGTAATGACAGCTACTGGTGATACTATCAGGACCTAAATTGAGTGAGCATTGTGAAACTGGAGAGAATATCATTAATAAGACTCTCAGAGGTTGAAGAGCCTACCATTTTTTATCTGATCTAAAAAGACAGCTGAATTTATAGCTTAAATTAAGCAGTAATAATAAAGGGAGAGCTCTGTTGGTCAGGCAGAGCCCTCCCTGATCACAGTAGACTGCTGATGTTTTGGGGAAGCACAGAGTTCAAGAATTCCAAGACTTTGAGAGGATTATGAGGGTTGATACCATCTGTAGAAGTGTAGTTATGTGGGTAAGGCTGTTAATTGCCATTCAGGGGGCAAGAATATTGGAGTGCACTCCTGTGTGTCTGACTTTCAGAGGTGAGGGCTCACTGGCAGGCTGGGAAAAGCCTCCTCAAGTTGTGTAACTCCTATAGAATTAAGCCCTTTGGACTCTTCATAAGGAGATACAGTTATTTGAGGGTACAAGGGAGTCAGTCTTGAAATAGTCTAACCAAGAGCCCCACAGAACAGTTAACCTTGGTCCTGAATTCCTAGTAGGAAAAAAGATCCCAATTACTGTACAGGAGAGATGATCAACCTTAATGGGTTGTAAGTATACTGTTCTTGAGTGTTGTATTACATTGACCATTACTGGCCAAGAATAGGTTTATCTTCCTCATAGAGAACAAGGACATTTTTCTCCACTTGTGTTTTGACCTCAAAGAGTATCATTATTTATAAAATCAGTGTAACATGCCTTTATATCATTTTTTTTAGGTTGGCTATACTAAATCTTAGCTTCTGAGAAGTGAATTATAGCATTAGATGGGTGATCGCTTCTAGTAAAACTATATTTAGAACAGCCTGTTTAGAGTGATGAATTTGCTGAAGTGTTTCTGTGGTACCTTTATAATGGTCTGCTGTATACTAGGTTCTATTGTGGGCCTGTACTTTCCTCTGAAAATACCAAAAAACAGACAAAATATCAGACAATGATTTTTAAGACCCCAAACACTATGCAACAAAGAACAGTGATCCTTGAGAGAAGGAACAAATGAGGTGAACCCTACTATCACCTGCCTTACAACCTTCAGAGTTCGTGCTACCTGGTCCTGAGTTAAGGAGCCAGAGGGTCCAGGGAAACCAGGACTGCTAGAGTCCAGGACCGAGTACCGCACAGGAGAGAGTTGCACAGACGGAGAATTTCAGAGATGTCCCAAAAGTCCTCTTGAGTATTCAGCTAAGTGCATGTGTATGAGGAAATCACCTAAAGCCAGAGAAAGAACCATCCAAAAGGGTTTAACAGTACTCAACAGACACACAAGGTGCCAGCTCCCACCAGCCAGAATGAGAAACGTCATGATTTGCAGGGCATTGCGTAGAGTACACTAAACAATTCTGGTCTCCGAAGCAGGTAGTTAGTCCTACAGCAACACTGCTCTAGTCCTTCCTGGCAAATCTGCAAAGCATGACCCCAAATCATCTATGCCAAGTAACTGCATTCCAAAACAGAGCTTAAGAATAGAGGAATATTGGGGCGCTTGGGTGGCTCAGTTCATTGAGCATCTGGCTTTGGCTAAGGTTATGACCTCAGAGTTCGTGGGTTCAAGCCCCGTATCGGACTCTGTGCTGACAGCTCAGAGCCTGGAGCCTGTCTTCGGATTCTGTGTCTCGCTCACTCTCTGACTCTCCCCTGCTCATGCTGTCTCTCTCAAAAATAAATAATACATTTTTAAAAAAAGAATAGAGGAATACAAAAATATATGGCACTCATCAAGGTAAAAAATCACAATTTGTAGTACCCAATCCAAAATTTTCTGGCATGCAAAGCAGCAGGAAAATTTAACCTAGAATTAACAGATGTTAGAAGTAACAGGAGGGTGGCTGGGTGGCTCAGTTGGTTAAGTGTCCAACTTCAACTCAGGTCATGATCTCACGGTTCATGAGTTTGAACCCTGCATAGGGGTCTGTACTGACAGCTCAGAGCCAGGAACCTGCTTTGTATTCTGTCTCCCTCTCTGCCCTTCCCCCACTTGCACTTGCTCTCTCTCTCTCAAGCATAAACATTTAAAAAAGAAGTGACAAGGACATGAAAATAGTTAACTATATGGTAAGTTTTGAACTATGTTCAAAGAGTACTAAAACAGTAGATGGTAATAGGAGAAAAACTGAAAAGAATTCATAATTATTAACTAGTAAAACTGATGGGTGGTTTCCTTTAGCAGCAGAGACTGACCACATGTGGGAAGACTGGATTTAAAGGGGATTTCAATACAAGATCTAAAGATGATTTGACTAATTTGATGACTGCAGTTGTTCTGAAGCAAGGATACTGAGCTGTGGCTCCTGAATTAAAGGATAAGCAATGGTTCTATTAATTGTGCTGTGCTGTTAACACTCATAGAGCATGACCTAACCGTTTCTTGTGAGTACGAAAAGTGATTTGTGGAGAGGAGGGGCCAACATGGTAGAGAAGTAGGGGAATCCATACTTTCCACGTCTCTCAAAGAAGGGCTGAAGCCAAAGGACTTTGAACCCTACGAGTCTGGGAGGAAAAGAGACCGAGCCTACCAGAGAGAAACTGGGACAACCTAAAGGCCCATAGCTGCGTGATTGCAAACTAGGGGAGATAAAACAGACTGCTTGGGCACAGAGGGGAGTGATCCCCTTCTGCACAGAGACACAGGAAAGAGAAAAAGTGGCTGGAGAAGCATAGGACTATATCTAGACAAGAGAAAAACATGACACCAGGTCAGAGAGAGATCCCATCTCTATTGCAGGGATTTCTTCGGACTGCGGCCAGCTGCCGAGTTCGTGCACCGAGCAAAGAGGGGAGCCACCTCAGTGTTTGGTGGTTGGCCAGGAGTGCAGTCCGCAGCAGGAGAAACTGGTCCCCTCCCCGGAAGTGCTGCAGCACAGGACAAAACCAGCTGGGACCACATATTGGGGGACATAGAGAAGCACTTCCCCAGTGCCAGGGTGCAGAGAGAGAGAGTAAATCCCAGCCAAGCACTGGGGCGCAAGAGTCCATGGACCAAGAAAGACCACCCAGTCTGCACAGTGGCACAGTGAAGACGGCCAAATGGAGTACACCGGTCAGTGAAGAAGAGACTGGGGGGGTCGCCATTTTTCTCCCCTCGACCACCACGGTGGTGCCTCAGGGTTAGGTTCCCGGGACCCACAGTGGAGGCAGGACAGCCTACATCAAGCCATGCCCCTCTGTGCCAGGAAATTGCTTATCTACTGGAGCAGGACAGACGCTGAAGGACCAGACAGCCCCCTCCTCCAGACCAGTGCTGCTGCATTGCATGGGTTAATTCTAGGACTATTCCTATTATTTAGATATATTCTCTCTTTCTCATCTTTTTCCTCCTCTAAGCTGCTTACTCTGGTTATTGGTTTGCTTCAACAGACATATCTAATACATTCTCTTGATACATGTTCTACACCTCCTTTCCTTTCCTTTCCTTTCACTCTCTCAGGAATAATCAAGCTATATAGTTTCTCTGGGTAACTTTATCTCTGTTTCTTTTTCCTCACCGCCTACCTTATTTTCCTTTTTCTCTCTAGATTAAGACTTTTAGTCTCTCTGCCTGGTCAGTGTTCATTTTCTCTTTCTCCCCGCCCCTGTCATTTCTCTCTCTGTCTGCTCTTCCATCAGAACACCTCCATTCTGTCTCCTTGTAGCTGGTTTTCTGCTTTTGGATAGTTTTTTTGTTTTTGTTGTTTGTAGATTTTCATTGTTTTATTTGTTTCTGTGTTTTCATGTTTTTGTTTCCTGTTTGTTTGTTTTATTTCCAGGGCTACATCAAGGAACATATCAAAGCATACCTGGTGGAGGGTCCAAAACTAACAACAAGTGGGGGAATAAAATAACCAAAGTTATAACAAAAGGAATCAAGTAACATTCTCCAGAAAATACCTCCTGAATGGCCAGGCCCGGGTTAGTGTACGACTCCCCTTTAATATAACAGTGCTCACAGGTGCAGAGCACATAACAAGCTTTTAAAAGTCATAAGGGAGAAAAAAACTACCCAAAATAATGAAATGGAGAAATTCTCAAAAATTCCAGGAAGAAGTACAGCTAAAGAGTTGATCAAAACAGATATAAGCAATGTAACTAAACAAAAACTTAGAATAGTAGTCATAAAATTAATCACTGGGCTTGAAAAAAGCATAGATGACAGCAGAGACTCTATTGCTGCAGAGCTCAAGGATGTTAAAAATAGAATGAATTAAAAAATGCTATAAACAAAGTGCAGAATAAAAATGGAGGTAGCCACAGCATGGATTGAAGAGGGAGAGGGGAGAATAGGTGAATTAGAAGATAAAGTTATGGAAAAAGAGGAAGCTGAGAAAAAGAGATTTAAAAAACCCAGGAGTATGAAGGGAGAATTAGAGAACTAAGTGATGCAATCAAATGGAACAATACCCATATCATAGGAATTCCATAAGAAGAAGAAGAGAGAGAAAGGACTGAAGGTGCACTTGAACAAATCACAGCTGAGAACTTCCCCAATCTGTGGAAGGAAACAGATATTGAAATCCAAGAGGCACAGAGAACTCCTTTCAGATGTAACTTGAATCAGTCTTCTGCATGACCTATCGTAGTGAAACTTGCAAAATACAAGGATTAAGAGATTTCTGAAAGCAGTTAGGGATAAACAGGCCTTAACATACACAGGTAGACACTCAAGAGTAGTAGCAGACCTATCTACTGAAACTTGGCAGGCCACAAAGGAATGGCAGGAAATCTTCAATGTGATGAATAGGAAAAATATGCATCCAAGAATTCTTTATTCACGAAGCCTGTCATTCAGAATAGAAGGAGAGATAAAGGTTTTCCCAAACAAAAACTGAAGGAATTCATCACCACTAAACCAGCCCTACAAGAAGAGATCCTAAGGGGGACTCTGAGTGAAATGTTTCAAGGACCACAAAGTACCAGAGACATCACAACAAGCCTGAAACCTACAAGTAACACAATGACTCTAAACGCATATCTTTCAATAACACTGGATGTAAATGGACTAAATGTTCCAATCGAAAGACATAGGGTATCAGAATGGATAAAAAAACAAGACTGTCTACAAGAGACTCATTTTAGACCTGAGGATATCTTCAGATTGAAAGCGAGGGGATGGAGATCTATCATGCTACTGGAAGTCAAAAGAAAGCTAGAGTAGCCATACTCATATCAGACACACTAGACTTTAAAGACTGGAACAAGAGATGAAGAAGGGCATTATATAATAATTACAGGGTCCATCCATCAGGAAGAGCTAACAATTGTAAATGCACCAAATTCTGTAATACTCAAATATATAAAACAATCACAAACATAAGCAATCTTATTGATAAGAATGTGGTAATTGCACGGCACATTAATACTCCACTTACAGCAATAGAAAGATCATCTAGACACAGGATCAATAAGGAAACAATGGTCCTGTATGATACTTTGGACTAGATGAACTTGACATATACATTTAGAACTCTACATCCCAAAGCAGTGGAACTACTTTCTTCTCGAGTGCACATGGTACATTTTCCAAGACAGATCACACACTGGGTCATAAAGCAGCCATCAATAAATATAAAAGAAATGAAGTCATACCGTGAACACTTTCAGATCACAATGTTATGAAACTTGAAATCATCCACAGGAAAAGGTCTGAAAAACTTCCAAAAGCATGGAGGTTAAAGAACACCCTACTAAAGAATGAATGGGTCAACCAGGCTAAATTAGAGAAGAAATTTAAAAATACATGGAAACAAATGAAAATGAAAACACAACAATCCAAACCCTTTGGGTTGCAACAAAGGCAGTCAGAGGAAAGTACATTGCAATCCAGGCCTATCCCAAGAAACAAGAAAAATCCCAAATACAAAATCTAATGCACACCTAATGGAACTAGAAGCAGAACAGTAAAGACACCACAAATTCAGCAGAAGAAGAGAAATAATAAAGATCAGAGGAAAAAAATGGTAAAAAAAAAAAACAGTAAAAAAAAAAAAAGGAACAAACAGAAAAAAAATAGAACAGATCAATGAAACCAAGAGTTGGTTTCTGAAAAAATTAACAAAATTGATAAACCTCTAGCCAGGCTTCTCAAAGAGAAAAGGGGGGGGGGGGCAAATTGATAAAATCATAAATGAAAATGGATTACAACCAATCCCTCAGAAATACAAGCAATTATCAGGGAATACTATGAAAAATTATATGCCAACAAACTGGACAACTTAGAAGAAATGTACAAATTCCTACACACCCACACACTACCAAAATTCGAATGGGAAGAAACATAAAATTTGAACAGACCCATAATTAGTGAAGAAATTGAATCAATTATCAAAAATCTCCCAACAAATAAGAGTCCTGGGCCAGATGGCTTCCCTGGGGACTTCTACCAGACACTTAAAGCATTTGACAAAATACAGCATCCTTTCTTAATAAAAAACCACAATGGGGCACCTGGGTGGCTCAGTCAGTTAAGCATCCGACTTCGGCTCAGGTCATGATCTCACAGTGCATGGGTTCGAGCCCCACATCGGGCTCTGTGATAACAGCTAGCTCAGAGCCTGGAGCCTGCCTTTGGATTCTGTGTCTCCCTCTCTCCCTGACCCTCCCCTGCTCATGCTGTCTCTCTCTCTTCCAGAAATAAGTTAACGTTAAAAAAATAGTAATAATAAAATAAAATTTTAAAAATAAAAACCCTCAAGAAAGTCAGGATGGAAGGAACATACTTAAATATCATAAAAGCCACTTATGAAAAGTCCACAGCTAATAGCATCTTCAATGGGGAAATACAGAGAGCTTTCCCCCTGAAATCAGGAACATGACAGGGATGTCCACTCTCACCACTGTTTTTAACATAGTGTTTGGAAGTCCTAGCGTCAGCAATCAGACAACAAAATGATATAAAAGGCATCAAAATTGGCAAAGAAGTAGTCAAACTTTCACTTTTCACAGACAGCATACTTTACATGGAAAACCCAAAAGACTCCTAGAACTGATACATGAATTCAGCAAAGTTGCAGGGTACAAACTAATGTACAGAAATCAGTTGCATTTTTATACACCAATAATGAAGCAACAGAAAGAGAAATCAAGAAACTGATCTCATTCACCACTGCACCAAGACCCATAAAATACCTAGGAATAAACCTAACCAAAGATATAGGAGATCTGTATGATGAAAACTATAGAAAGCTCATGAAGGAAATTGAAGAAGACACAAAGAAATGGAAAAACATCCCATGCTTATGGATTGGAAGAATAAATATAGTTAAAATGTCATTACTACCCAAAGCAATCTACACATTCAATGGAACCCCAATAAAAATTGCACCATCATTCTTCTCAAAGCTAGAACAAACAATTCTAAAATTTGTATGGAACCACAAAAGACCCCAAATAGCCAATTTATTTATTGAAGAAGAAAACCAAAGTTGGAAGCATCACGATCTCAGACTTTAGCCTCTACTATAAAGCTGTAATCATCAAGCTAGCATGTTATTGGCACAAAAAAAGACACACAGACCAATGGAATAGAGAACCCAGAATTGGACCCACAAATGTATGGCCAACTAATCTTTGACAAAGGAGGAAAGAATATCCAATGGAAAAAAGACAGTCTTTTTAACAAATGGTATTGGGAGAACTGGACAGCAATGTGCAGAAGAATGAAACTAGATCACTTTCTTACACTATACACAAAAATAAACTCAAGATGGATGAAGGATCTGATTGTGAGACAGGAAACCATCAAAACCCTAGAGGATAAAACAGGCAACAACCTCTTTGACCTCAGCCTCAGCAATTTCTTACTCAGCTCTTCTCCAAAGGCAAGGGAATTAAAAGCAAAAATGAACTGTTGGGACCTCATCAAGATACAATCTTTTGCATGGCAAAGGAAACAGTCAATAAAACTAAAAGGCTACTGATAGAATGGGAAAATATAGTTGCAAATGACATGTCAGATAAAGGGCTAGTATCCAAAATCTATAAAGAACTCATCAAGCTCTACACCTGAAACACAAATAACCCAGTGAAGAAATGGGTGAAGACATGAACAGACACTTCTCCAAAATAGACATCCAGATGGGCAACAGACACATGAAATGATGCTCAATGTCACTCATCATCAGGGAAATACAAATCAAAACCACACTGATATACTACCTCACACCGGTCAGAGTGGCTAAAATGAACAAATCAGGAGACTCTAGATGCTGTCGAGGAAGTGGAGAAATGGGCACCCTCCTACATTGTTGGTGGGAATGTAAACTGGTACAGCCCCTCTGGAAAACAGTGTGGAGGTTCTTCAAAAAATTAATAACACTGTTAGGAATTTACCCAAGGGATATAGGAGTGTTGATGCATAGAGGCACATGTACCCCCATGTTTATAGCAGCACTTTCAACAACAGCCAAATCATGGAAAGGGCCTAAGTATCCATCACCTGATGAATAGATCAAGATGATGTGGTTTATATATACCAAGAATACTATTTGGCAATGAGAAAGAATGAAATCTGGCCATTTTCAACAATGTGGATGGAACTGGAGGGTATTATGCTAAGTGAGATAAGTCAAAGAAAGAAAGATAGATGCCGTATGTTTTCACTCATATGTAGATCTTGAGAAACTTAGCAGAAGACCATGGGGGAAAGGAAGGGGTAAAAAAAAAAAAAGTTACAGAGAGGGAGGGAGGCAAACCATAAGAGACTCTTGAATGCTGAGAACAAACGGAGGGTTGATGTGGGGTGGGGAAGAGGGGAAAGTGAGTGATGGGCATTGAGGAGGGCACTTGTTGGTATGAGCACTGGGTGTTGTATAGAAACCAATTTGACAATAAATTATATTTTTAAAAAAAGAGTGATTTGTGAAAATCTAGCAAGAATCCATTTGGACTGTGACTTTGCTCCAGGTAAACCGTCTATGGAGTCATTTGCCTTTGGGGATTCTGACACTATAGCTGTTTGTTTGTTTTGGTCAGCTTTATTAAGGTATAATTGACAAAACTAAGTTATTGAAGGTTAGCATCATAATGATTCAATATACCTTGTGAAAATATTCCATCATCTATCACCTCACATACTTTTGATGAGGACATTCTTATTTTTAGCAAATATCAACAATATAATACAGTGTTAACTGTAATCATATTATACATTAGATCATCAAACCTTACTCATCCTGTAATTCAAAGTATCCTTTAACAACACATTTTCTGCTCCCTGTTTCTAAGAGTTTCATTTTTTTTTTTTAAGATTCTACATCTGAGGGTCTTTGGTATTTTTTTGAAAATATTTTCTAAAATTTTATTTTTAATCTCTACACCCAACATGGGGTTTGAATCTACAACCCCAAGAGTCACACGCTCTACCAATTGAGCCAGCCAGGTGCTCTAATTCTTTGAGTTATTTCTGGAGACAATTATAAATATTCTAAAGTCACATCAGCTATAATCTGATCAGATATAAGGGCAGCAACATATTTTATCTGGAAGTGGATCCTACCTATTAAATCTCTAAGTGTCCTGAAGAAGAAAGGACTGTTTCTCTGACAGTGATCCCAAAGAATCAGAGACCTAGGAAAGGACTCACAATTGTTGCAAGTTCTCATTTTTCAGAGTGGTTTTAGTTCAACCAAAGTTCATTGTCTCTCAAACTTCTATAATTCCTATACATTTTCAGTTTCATCTTTTATCACTATTTTCTATCATAAAGTCATTTTCAAGACAAAACTCATGCTCTCACACTAGAAGCCATTTTGCTCTTCTGTTTGCTTCTTAGACAACTTTAAAATTTGGGTCTAAAGGATCTAATGTTCAGAGTAGTAGGATTAATTGTAGGTAACAGTAATATCAAGTATTGTTCTGCTCCACTTGGGAGTTTAGAGGAAAGAGAAGGACTTGTAGAGTAGTCTCTCCACCAGAGTGGCATCATTAGGTTTCAGATGGTTGTCCGTAAGTTTCTTAGCCAATACTGGACAATTATTAGCTCAGTGACCTTTTTTGCTTGCAGTTTCTCCTAGTTGCTTTACTCACAGACTTCCAGTTATTAACATCTTTGGGGCTTGTTTTTATCCCAGGGTCAGTTGTTTTAGACAAACTTAGACAGCCAGAGCTTGTTTACTCTCTAAAGCTCTCTGAAGTCATCTAGTTATAGACAACTGGTTTTCTAAAATAGCTTCATATATCAGTTGTTTTTCTTATTAAATTCCCGAATTTAAATTTGAGCCTATTAACAAAAAGAACACAAGGCTCTTATTTCAGCTGTTGGGTCTGCCTCAGGATACTACTTGAAAGAAGAGCAAAATATTTAAGAAACTGGACTATTTGATGGTATTTGGCATCTGTCTTCTCAAGAGCATTTATTCTGGGCTCTTATGTCTGGTGACCAGTCTCATTTCATTGGGCAAGATGGCTTTATGTTCGCATCATCATATGTTCTCCACCTGCTCTACATCATCATATGTTCTCCACCTTGGGACTTCTTTGGGCAACAGAATGCAAGCCTTTTTATAAATGGTCAGAAACAGTGTACAGTATATAGAAGACTAGAACAGACTGAAATATATTTTTCTGCTTACCAACCCAGCAGAGACTTTTTAGAGCTCTAATAAATCCAGAATTGGGTCTCCTTGGATAGGCTGATCACATGCCCACCCTCAATCACTATCACTTAAGAAATATTATATACTTATTGGCAAGGCCTAGATGTGCCCATCTCTGAAACTGAGAATAGTTCCCCAAAGGAAATCTCGGTGATGTTCCTAGAAGAAAGTGGAAATGGAAGTAAGTCAAATCAAAACCATAAATGTCTATCACAACAGTCTTAAGATTGTAAGCAGAGAAAATACACCAACATGGTCACTACTGAACTTCATTAACACAGAACTCTGAGTAGCTGCTAGGTTCCTCTCATATTGACACTCCTTTTCCTTCAAAGTATTTATAGGAGACACAAGGTGTCAGGTTTTTCCTGGACTTTTAAAATTCAGGATTCTATAATAACCGATATAGAGACTTTGAAGCAGCTGCTTAGCCACCTACCTCTTAATATTTCCTTCACAAGCAATATGAAACAAGAAAGGTGAATTCTACGTAAAATCACACTCAGCATAACTTGAAGACAATGTCAAATCTTTAAAAATAAGAAAAATGAGAAAAATCACCAAATCCCAGTGTGTGCTCTCTTACACTCCTGCCCACCTCACCACAAGGTTTGTAGCAGACAAAGGCAAACCAAGAGACAAAAAGAAAGCGAGTGAAGGGGTCTCAGGTTCAGCAGACACTGTTACCACAAGGACTGCATGTATCCTGAACCTGGAAATACTAAAAAAAAAAAAAAAAGTGTCCAGGCAGATCGACATATGAACTACAGGAAAGGAACTTCTAAGTACACATGATTTAAAGAGGCAGGCATGATTTAAAGGGGCACTCTTCAAATGAAGATCTGCTAGAGGAGCAAAAAAAAAGGCAAAGGGGAAAAGCCCTCATTGGAAACTGGATTGTTAAAAAGCAGGGAAATTGAAGCTTTAGGTCCAATAAAAAAAAGAGAAGCACAAAACTGAAGGACTCCTAGCCCACCCTGCAACACAAAAACCTCCCCACCAAAACACAACACCCTAGAAAAGCACCTGGAGTTTACTATACTGACAAATGAGGGCTCAATAAACTAGAAATATTGTGAAACCCGACACCATAAATGTGAATAAGAGGAAAGTTAAGTCCATACAGAGTATGGCAGAAAGTTGGGAATGAAATTACATCTCAACTGAGGAAAATTTCCCCCAATAAACCCTCATGAAGGAAAAGAAACTTCAATGTATTTCAAGTTTCAAGACAAACTCTTCAGAATAGGAGAACCACTGTGAAACAAATTTAAAAACTAAGGACAGAAATGGACAAAAATCAGAGAAATGAAGAGTACTGTTTGCACTTAGAACAGTGGAAGAAAAAGACAAGGAAAGAGGAAGGAGCACAGTGCAGCCAACAGCTTGGTGTCAGCCTGTGAAGCCCTGAGATTATAGCCCCACCCGGGATTCCTAACCCACAGAAACTGTCAGAGGAGTTTGTATTTTTTTTTAATTTTCTAATTTTTCATTTTTTTAAGTAAGCTCTATACCAATATGGGGCTTGAACTCACAACCCCAAGATCAAGAGTTGCATGCTCCACCAACTGAGTCAGCCAGGAACCTCAAGTTTATATTATTTTAAAGTTTGTATTATTTTAACCCCCTAAGTGTATGCTAGCAGCAACAAAAAAGTACAAGTAGCAGTTTCTAAAAACTCAAAGAATGTGTATGAACCAAGGATTTTATATTCCGTTTTCGACTATCAAAACTATAAAAAATTGGGTTTGAAACCAGGCTCCCATTGCCAGAGGGTGGGCCGCCCCTCCCTTTCCCAGGGCCCCTCCCCACCTCGTTGTGTAACCGTTCTCAGCCCCCCTCTCCAAGGGCCCCTGCCTGGGAGTTAGCGAGAAGGGGTTTCATCCAAAATGAATCAATCAATCAATCTACAGAAAATTGGTTATAAACATAAGAATTTGGAGAATTCTGCATCCATCAGGCCTTCTTGAGGAATTTTTCAAAAAATTTTTAATGGTTTTTTAAAATTTATTTTTGAGACAGAGACAGAGCCTGAGTGGGGGAGGGGCAGAGATAGAGGGAGACAGAATCTGAAACAGGCTCCAGGCTCTGAGCTGCCTGCACAGAACCCTATGTGGGACTCAAATCCACAAATCACAAGATCATGACCTGAGCCAAAGTCGGATGCTTAACCTACTGAGCCGCCCAGGCGCCCTTTCTTCAGGAATTTACAAGAGCAGAGATCAGCAAACTTTTTTTAAGGACCAGACAGTAAAGATTAGAAGCTTTGAGGGCCAGGGTTAATGTCCCATATTATCTGTCATTTTTTTAAATGATTTTTTTTTAACATTTATTCATTTTTGAGAGACAGAGACAGAGCAGAGAAGGGGCAGAGAAAAAGGGAGACACAGAATCTGAAGCAGGCTCCAGGCTCTGAGCTGTCAGCACAGAGCCTGACGCTGGTCTCAAACCCACAAATCACAAGATCATGACCTGAGCCAAAGTCGGATGTTTAACCGACTGAGCCACCCAGGCGCCCCAATGTTTATTTACTTTTGAGAGAGAGAGCAAGCGGAGGTGGGGGGGGGGACAGAGGATCTAAAGCGGGATCTGCATTGACGGCAGACAGCCCAATGTGAGACTTGAACTCACAAAACTTTCAAGATCATGACGCAAGCCAAAGTCGAAGTCTAAAGCTTAACGGACTAAGCCACCCAGGTGCCCCGTGTTGTTGTTTAACAATCTGTGGGGGAGAGGGGGTACTTTGCTCACAAACCGCACAAAACCAGCTTAGGAGCCAGATTTGGCCTGCAGGCCTTATTTTCACAATCCTTGTGTTAGAGAAGAAGCTCCATTCAACTAAACAATAATGGAAATTTTCAGGCAAAGGATTGATGGGGTGTCGATTTTAAAAATATATAATTATGTACAGCAATGTATAAAGCAAAGGTAAAGATAAGAGTGGAAAACTGATGTACAAATGTCACATATTATGGTAAAGTAGATACAAAAATGACAGAAAGTGGGGGGGGGGGCACCTGGGTGGCTCGGTGGGTTAAGCGTCCACTCTTGGTGTGAAGGAAACTCTGCCTGCCAGCCTTAGCTGGTAGGGAGAAGACGTGAAAATGGTGCTGGCCAGCATCTGTCCCCGAGAGTGTCTCAGGACCCCTGCCTCTCCTGCCCACCCTTGAAGATTAGCAGTTGAATCTCTTTTACATAAAATCTGGGCTTCTGGGCTTCCCCCTGGCCCCCCAACTCTGCATGTGCTATCTTCACTTTCTTCCTCTGCCACACTCCAGAACACCCATGGGACTATCACATTCTCTCTGAATGCCAAATACCACCTGCCAGAGCGCTGCTTGGGTAGCACAGACACCCCCCACCCCTTCCTAAGATGCCTATTTACTTGTCCATGAGCTTTCTTTTCAGCTTAAATAGTTCTTCTAAGGCTAGTTTAATGGTGATGAGCTCCTTTAGCATTTTTGTTTCCTTGTCTTTAGCTCTTTAGTTTACCTGCTGAAAGTCAGGCTTCTGGTCTGGAACGATTCTAGGGGCCTGTGGAAGTGGTTTCAGGTAATGGGCTAGCGGATGCTGTCTTGCATTCCCTCTGCTTCACTTTGGCTTGCTGGTAGCTCCTAAAAAAGCAGTTTATACCCTTGTATTATACCCAGATCTTTGTGTCTACTGCCTGGGGGAACTGGCTCTACTGGCCAGCAGGGCTTATGCTCGTGGCCCCACAGAACTATTTATTTGCGTACTTTAAAATGTACTGCCTGAGGTGTGGCGGTGGCGCAGACACCGCGGGCCTGAAACTGCTATGTTCCCTGCACACACACGGGGCGCAGTGGCCTCGGATCCCAGGTTGTATCGCTGCTTGACCTCGGCAGATCTGAGGCTGTGACACTTTCCCACTCCCCATTCAACCCCTGGCAGCGGGGAAGCAGCGACCTGCAGGACTGTTTCTGGAGGTATAAACAAAGCCCACGGACTGGAACTGGAAACGAGGTGGGGCATGGGGCACAGAACTCAGCCCACCAGGGCTACATCCTCAGCACAGGGAGATTGGACCCAAAGGAGTGATTTGCAATGCTTGGTTGAAAAGGGACTGGGGCAACACCATTCTTCTCCCCACAACCACCAAGGCGGGGGCTCAGGGAGCGGCCAGTGGGACACAGTGGAGGCGAGACCTGCCTACGCCAAACCACGGTCAGGTCATCCCCTCCAGAGAGCTGTGTTGTTGTTGTTGTTGTTTGTTGTTGTTGTTGTTGTTACCTGAGCCTGGGGCAAGACCAATATGGATGCACCGCCATGATTAATCCTACATAATCCTTTCGATTCAGACACAATCTCCCTTTTCTCATTCGTAACCCTTCTCTCTGCTGGTCGGGGTACTCTGGTCATTGGTTTGCTTAAACATTCACATTTAATCCACTCTCTAGATGTACACGCTACACCTCCACCGCTACCTTTTTCTCTCCTCTGGAGTAATCAGACTATATAGTTTCTCACAGTGCTTCTTAGTCTCTCTGCCTGCTCATTTCATTTCCAATTTCACTGCCTCCCCGCCCTGTCATTGCTCTCTTTGTACATGCTCTTCCATCAACACTGCATACACCTGGCTCTTTATTTGTACCTGGGGATTCTAGTTTTATGCCTTTAGACTGTTCTTTGTCTTTTGGGTTTTTTCTTTTCTTCTTTTTTCAATTTTTTATTAAATTTGAATTTTTATTATTTATATCCCCTTTCTCTTTTTTCTTTTTTGTATTGTTTTATATTTTGTCCCCTCCTTTCTTTGCTTTTTCTTTTTCCCTTTCAGTTTGCGTGTTTATTGGTTTTGTTTGTGCATGTGTGTACCTTTGTTCCCTGTGTCTGTTTTCTTTTTCCTGGGCTACCTTAAGAAACAAGCCAAAGTATACATGGTGGAGAGTCCAAAATAACGCTACCGGTAAGGAAAGAAAATAACCAAACTCTCAACAAGAGAAACCAAGAGACACCGTTCAAAGAACACTTCCTGAATGGACAGTCCCTGAATAGTCAAAGAAATTCCAGGAAGAAATGACAGCTAAAGAACTGCTCAAAACAGATGTAAGCAACAAAACTGAACAAGAATTTAGAACAATAAAAAAATTAATCGCTAGAGACACTACCACAAGAATGAATCCCACAAATGACACAATGACTCTAAACCCATATATTTCAATAATAACACAAAGTAAATGGGCTGAATGCCCCAAAACACATAGGGTACAGAATGGATAAAAAAACAAAATCCATCTATTTGCTGTATACAGGAAACACATTTTAGACTGGAGGATACCTTCAGATTAAAAGTTAGAGGATGGAGAAATACATGTCATGTTACTGGAAGTCAAAAGAAAGCTGGAATAGCTACACTTATATCAGACAAACTAGACTTTAAAGTAAAGGCAGTAAGAAGAGATGAAGAAGGGCATTATATATTAAATACAGGGTCTATCCATTGGAAAGAACTAACAATTATAAATGTCTATGCACCAAATATGGAAGCACCTAAATATGTAAAACAATCACAAACAGAAACAATCTTATAGATAAGAATGTGCTAATAGCAGGGGCTTTAATACGCCACTTATAGCAATGGCTAGATCAACTAGACAGAAAAATCGCTAAAGAAACAATGTACTTGAATGACACATTCGACCAGATGGATCTGACATATATATTTAGAACTCTACATCCTGAGGCCATGGAATTCACTTTCTTCTTAAGTATGCATGGTACATTCTCCAAGATAGATCACATCCTGGGTCATAAAGCAGCCTTCAATAAATATAAAAGAATTAAGATCATACCATGCACACTTTCAGATCACAATGCTATGAAATTTGCAATCAATCACAGGAAGAAGTCTGGAAAACCTCCAAGAACATGGAGGTTAAAGAACACCCTACTAAAGAATGGGCTAATCAGGCAATTAGAGACGAAATTAAAAAAATATATGGAAACAAATGAAAATACAACAATCCAAACTCTATGGGATATGGCAAAGGCAGTCCTAAGAGGAAAGTACATTGCACTCCAGGCCTATCTCAGGAAATTAGAAAAAGCACAAGTACAAAAATCTAACAGCTCATCTAAAGGAACTAGAGGGAGAGCAACAATAGCACCCCAAACCTAGTAGGAAAGAGGAATAATAAAAATCAGAGCAGAAATAAACAATATAGAAACCAAAGAAACAGTTGAACAGATCAGTGAAATCAAGAGTTGGTTTTTTTGAAAAAAGAAACAAAATGGCTTCTCAAAAAGAAAAGAGAGCACTCAAATAGACAAAATCATGAATGAAAATGGACTTATTACAACCAACCCCTCAGAAATACAAGCAATTATCAGGGAATACTATGAAAAATTATATGCTAACAAACTGGACAACTTAGAAGAAATAAACAAATTCCTAAACACACACGCACTACCAAAATTCACACAGGAAGAGATAGAAAATCTGAACAGACACATAACTAGTGAAGAAATTGAATCAGTTATCAAAAATCCCCCAACAAATAAGAGCCCTGGGCCAGATGGCTTCCCTAGGGAATTCTACCAGACATTTAAAACAGAATTAATACCCATTCTTCTCAAGTTATTCCAAAAAGAGAAATCGAAGGAAAACTTCCAGACTCATTTTATGAAGCCAGCATCACTTTGATTCCCAAGCCAGAGACCCAGCAAAAAAAGAGAACTACAGGCCAAGAACCTTGATGAATGCGGATGCAAAAATCCTCAAGAAGATACTTTCAAATCGAATCCAACAGCACATAAAAAGAATTATCCACCAATATCAAGTGGGATTCATTCCTGGGCTACAGGGCTGGTTCAATATTCGCAAATCAAACAGTGTAATACATCACATCAACAAAAGAAAAGATAAAAAACCATATGATCCTGTCAATAGATGCAGAAAAGGCATTTGACAAAATACAGTATCCCTTCTTAATAAAGACCCTCGAGAAAATCGGGATAGAAGGAACTTACTTAAACATCATAAAAGCCATCTATGAGAAGCCCTCAGCTAACATCATCTTCAACGGGGAAAAATTGAGAGCTTTCCCCCCTGAGATCAGGAACATGACAGGGATGTCCACTCTCACCACTGTTGTTTAACATACTGCTGGAAGTCCTAGCATCAGCCATCAGACAACAAAAGGAATTCAAAGGCATCAGAATTGGCAAAGAACTCAAACTCTCACTTTTCGCAGATGACATGATACTTTACATAGATAACCTGACAGACACCATCAGAAGCCTACTAGAACTGATCTATGAATTCAGCCAAGTAGCAGGATAGAAAATCAACATACAGAAATCGGTTGCATTTTTATACACCAACAATGAAGCAACAGAAAGAGAAATCAAGAAACTGATCCCATTCACAATTGCACAAAAACCATAAAATACCTCGGAATAAACCTAACCAAGGATACAAGAGATCTGTATGATGAAAACTATAGAAAACTTATGAAGGAAATTGAAGAAGACACAAAGAAATGGAAAAACATTCCATGCTCATGGATAGGAAGAATAAACATAGTTAAAATGTCATTACTACCCAAAGCAATCTACACATTCAATGCAATCAAAATCAAAATTGCACCAGCATTCTTCTCAAAGCTAGAACAAAGTATCCTAAAATTTGTATGGAACCACAAAAGACCCCGAATAGCCAAAGTAATATTGAAGAAGAAAACCAAAACGGGAGGCATCACCATCCCAGACTTTAGCCTCTACTACAAAGCTGTCATCATCAAGACAGTATGGTATTGGCACAAAAACAGACACATAGACCAATGGAACAGAATTGAACTCAGAAGTGGACCCAAAAGTATACAGCCAACTAATCTGACAAAGCAGGAAAGAATATCCAATGGAAAAACAACAGCCTTTTTAACCGATGGTGTTGGGAGAACTGGACAGAAACATGCAGAAGAATGAAACTAGATCATTTTCTCACACCATGCACAAAAATAAACTCAAAATGGATAAAGGACCTGAACGTGAGACAGGAAACTATCAACACCCTAGAGGAGAAAGCAAGAAACAACCTCCTTGACCTCCACTGCAGCAACTTCTTACTTGACACATCCCCAAAGGCAAGGGAATCAAGAGCAAAAATGAACTATTGGGACCTCATCAAGATAAAAAGCTTCTGCATGGCAAAGGAGACAATCCAGAAACCGAGGGAATGGGAAAAAATAGTTGCAAATGACATATCAGATAAAGGGCTAGTATCCAAAATCTATAAGGAACTCACCAAACTCCACACCTGAAAAACAAACAATCCAATGAAGAAATGGGCAGAAGATATGAATAGACACATCTCCAAAGAGGACATCCAGATGGCCAACAGACACATGAAACAATGCTCAGCATCCCTACTCATCAGGGAAATACAAATCAAAACCACACTAAGATAGCACCTCACGCCAGTCAGAGTGGCTAAAATGAGCAAATCAGAGGACTCTAGATGCTGGCAAGGATGTGGAGAAACAGGCACCCTCGTCCATTGTTGGTGGGAATGTAAACTGGTGCAGCCCCTCTGGAAAACAGTGTGGAGGTTCCTAAGGAAACTAACACTAGAACTCCCCTATGACCCAGCAATAGCACTGCTAGGAATTTACCCAAGGGACACAGCAGTGCTGATGCATAGGGGCACATGTACCCCAATGTTCATAGCAGCACTCTCAACAATAGTCAAAACATGGAAAGAGTCCAAGTGTCCATCAACGGACGAATGGATCAAGAAGATGTGGTTTATCTATACAATGGAATACTACATGGCACTCACAGTAGGGACACACTCTCAACAACTCAGAGGTGTTAAGCATACAATAGGCTGCCTGAGTAAGCATAAAAGTCTGAGAGACAAGAGTTACAGCAAGGATGAACAATAAGGTTCATCCCCTACATGAGACCACTCCTTCAGAATTGAAAAGAGGTGGCTGTTACACCTATTGCATAGAAACCAACACAGAGAGGGAAGCAAAATAAGGAAACTGACAAATATGTTCCAAATGAACAAGACAAAACCTCAGAAAAAAAATAAAGCAGATAAGTAACCTAAGTGATACAGAGTTCAAAGTAATGATCATAAAGATGCTCATCAATGAGCACCAAGGTATCTCTGTTGGTTAAGCATCTGACTTTGGCTCAGGTCATGATTTCATACCTTGTGAGTGGAGCCCCACATTGGGCTCTGAGCTGACATTTCAAAGCCTGGAGCCTACTTCAAATTCTGTGTCTCCCTCTCTCTGCCCTTCCCCTGCTCACATTCTGTCTCTCTCCCTTCTCAAAAAGAAATTATTTTAAAAATTTTAAAAAAAACATGTTCACCCAAACTGAAAGACTGTACCGTGGGAACTTCAAACATAAAAATTGTAAGAAAATATCAAATAGAAGTCACAGAGCAAAAAAATACAAAAACTGTACTGATAAATACAGTAAAGGGGTTGAATTGCAGACTACTTGGGCAGAAGAAAGGATTAGTTAACTCTAAGTCAGGGCAACACAACTCACCCCACTAGAGTAACAAAGAGAAAACAATTTTAAAAAGTAAAAATAGCTTTAAGGAACTAAGGGACAACATTAAGCATACTAATATTAACATTATACAGATCCCAGAAGGAGAAGAAAGAGACAAAGTGGCAGGAAACTCATTTGGAGAAATAAAACTGAAAACCTCTCTAACCTGAGAAAGAAAACAGACATTTAGATCCAGAAGACCAGAGAGTTCCAAATATGATGAACCCAATGAGACCTGAGACACATAATCAAAATGTCAAAAGTTAAAGGAGAGAATTTTAAAATCCAGAGAAAAACAATTTGTTACATACAAAGGAAGCCCCATAAAACTATCAGATTGTTTATGTTTTTAATGTTATTTATTTTTGAGAGAGAGACAGTGCCTGAGCAGGGGAGGGGCAGAGAGAGAAAGAGACACAGAATCCAAAGCAGGTTGTAGGCTCTGAGCTGTCAGCACAGAGTCAGATGTGGGGCTTGTCCCCATGAACTGTGAGATCATGTCCTGAGCTGAAGTCAGATGCTTAACAGACTGAGCCACCCAGGCACCCCAAAACTATCAGATTTTTTAGAATAAATTTAGTAGACCAGAAGGGAGCGCCACAATATATTCAAAGTGCTAAAAGAAAAACAAACTCCCAACCAAGAATGTCTACCTGGCAAAGTTGATCAGAGTAGAAGGAAAGATAAAGAATTTCACAGACAAAAGCTAAAGGAGTTCACCACTAAATTAGTCTTACAAGAAATGTCAGACTACTTAAAGTTGAAAAAAAAGGTGGTACTAATTAGTAACAAGAAAATATGAAAATGTAACTCACACTGGTAAAGTTATATAGTAAAGGTGGTGGATTAATCACTTATAAACCTAAAATGAAGATTAAAAGAAAAAAAAAGATAGTAAAAAACTAAAATTACAATAATTAGTTGAGGGATACAAGGATAAAAATATGTAAAATGTGACATCAAAACCATAGAATGCAGTGGGGGGGGGATAAAAATATAGAGATTTAGAATGTAGTCTAACTTTTCAACTTAAAATAGACTGTTATATATATAAGCCTCATGGTAACCACAAAACAACATCAGGTAGATAGCATCAGGAATCGAAGCATACCACTAAAGCAAGTCATCAAACCACAAGGAAGAGACCAAGAGAAGAAAAAGGAACAAAGAGATACTAAAAAGCAGCCAGAAAATTAAAATGAAAATAAGACCAACAGTACCTATCAATACTTACTTTAAATGTAAATGGACTAAATTCTCCAATTAAAAAAAAAGAAAAGCATAGTTGGATTTAAAAGACAATCAAGACCCATCCATATGCTCCCTACAAGATAATCGCTTCAGCTGTAAGAACACAAAAAGTGAAGGGATGAACAAAGACACTCCATGTAAATAGAAACCAGAAGAAAACTGGGGTAGCTTTATGTATATTAGGCAAAATAGACTTTAAAACAAAGACTGTATTAAGAGACAAAGCATTGTAAAATAAGGGGTCAAGCTCACTTAAAAAGATATAATGTGGAAATATTTATGCACCTAAAATAGGAGTATTAAATATCTATAACAAATATCAAGAGACCAAATGGAAGAAATTGGCAGTACAGTAGTAAGTAGGGGATTTTAATATCCCACTTACTTACATCAATGGAGATCAGAAAATCAGTAAGGAAATATTGGTAAGTAACACATTAGACCAAATGGACTTGATATTTAGAGAACATTCCATCCAAAAGCAACAGAATATACATTTTTCTGAAGTACACATGGAATATTCTCCAGGACAGGTCAACGGTTAGTCCACAAAACAGGTCTTAATTTATTTAAGAGGACTGACACCATATAAGACATCTTTTCCACCAGATGGTAGGACACTAGAAGTCATTACAAGAAGGAAACTTGAAAATTCACAAATACGTGGTAGTTAGCAAACATGCTACAGAACCACCAAGGACTCAAGAAAGAAATCAATAGAAATAAAATACCTTGAGACAAATGAAAGTGGAAATAGGACACCAAAAGTGATGGGATGCAGTATGATTTCTAAAAAGGAAGCTCATAATAAATGAACTCAAGAAACAAGAAATTATAAAAATCTCAACCTAACACTACACCTCAAAAACTAGAAAAAAAAGAACAAACCAAACCCAAAGTTCACGGAAGAATATAAACAAAGAGCAGAGCAGAAATAAATGAAACAGGTTTAAAAGATCAATGAACCTAAGAGCTGGTTTTTTGAAAAGATAAAGACTTAAAAAAAAAATGAAAGAAAGAAAGAATAGAAAAAAATTTTCAGAAGTGAGAGAGGAGCTGTTTCAACTGATACAACAAATATCATGACGAAATAAAAAAACTGAGTAGACCCATACTGGTATGAAAATTAAATCAGGAGCTGAATACATTTTAATAAACAAAAGTCCAGGATCAGATGGCTTCACTGATGAATTCTACTAAACATTCAAAGAATACCAATCTTTCTTAAAATCTTAAAAAAAAAAAAACAAACCACAAGAAGAACTCTCCTGTACTCACTTTATAAGGCCAATATTACCCTGACCCCAAAACCTGACAACGTTGCCACAAGAAAATTCTAGGCCAGTATCCCTGATGAACATAGATGCAACACGGATGCCAATTATTAGCAAAGTGAATTCAACAATACATTAATCATAATCAAGTGGGATTTATTCCAGGAATGCAAAGATGGTTTATTATCTGCAAATAAGTCAATGTGATATGGTATATAGAAATTAGAAATGAAGGATAAAAATCTTACAATCATCTCAATAGATGAAGAGAAAACTTTTTTTTTTTTACACAAATAGTTTATTGTCAAATTAGTTTCCACATAACACCCAGTGCTCATCCCCACAAGTGCCCTCCTCCATGCCCATCCCCCCTCCCCCCACATCCACCAGTCCTCAGTTTTTGTCAGCATTCAAGAGTCTCTCATGGTTTGCCTCTCTCCCTTTCCCCCACCATTTCTGCCCTTCTTCTCCCCCTTGGTCCGAAGAGAAAACTTTTGATAAAATTCATTTACAATAAAATTTTCAAAAAAGAGGGTACAGAGGGAATGCATCTCAACATAATAAAAGCCACATGTGACAAACCTAAGTCTAACATCATACTCAACAGTGAAAAGCTATAAGCTTTTCCTTTAAGATTACAAACAAAACAAGGATACTTATTCCTGCCACTTTTAATTGACATAGCATTAGAAGTCCTAGACAGAGCAATTAGGTAAGAAATAAAAGGCATCCAGGGTGACCTGGGTGGCTCAGTTGGTTAAGTGTCTCTTTGTTATGGCTCAGGTCATGACCTCACAATTCAGGAGTTTGAGTTCCATGTCTGGCTCTGTGCTGACAGCTCAGAGCCTGGATCCTGCTTCGGATTCTGTGTCTCCCTCTCTCTCTCTCTCTCTCTCTCTCTCTGCCTCTCCACCAGTCACACACTCTCTTTCTCAAAAATAAAATAAATATTAAAAAAAAAAAGAAATAAAAGTCATCCGAATTGGGAAGGAAGGGGTAAAACTGTTACTGTGTGCTGATGACATGATATATATAAAAACCCTAAACACTCCACTAGAAATCTAATAGAACTAATAAATTCAGTAAAGTTGCAGGATAAAAATATTGATTTAAAAATATCAGAAAGAGAAATTAAGAAAATGATCCCATTTACAAGTGCATCAGAAAGAATAAAATACCTAGGAATAAATTTGACCAAGGAGGTGAAAGATCTGTATACTAAAACCTATAAGATGCTAATGAAAGAAAGTGAAGACAGCACAAATAAGTGGAAAGATATTCCATGTCCATGGATTAGAAGAATACTGTTAAAATATCCGTCTAGACTGCCCAAAGCAATCTACAGACCCAGTGCAATCCCTATCAAAATCCCAATGGCATTTTTATAGAAATAAACATACAATCTTAAAATTTGCATGTTTTTATTTTTAAGTAATCTCTACACCAGACAAGGGACTCAAACTCACAACCCTGAGATCAAGAGTCGCATGCTCCACTGACTGAGCCAGCCAGATAGCCCTAAAATAATGTATTTTTTAAAAAATGAAAATTCTCAGGAGTTTCTTTTGCCTCTTGAGATACCTGAAGTTGACCCACAGCTGTCAGGATTTAATTGATGCCTATCTCCACTGCCTTTATTTTTTTTAATTTTTAAAACTATTTATTTTTGGGAGAGCGCAAGTGGAGGAGCGGCAGAGAAAGCTGGACAGAGGATCCGAAGCAGGCTCTGCTGACAGCACAGAGCCCGATGCGGGGCTTGAACTCACAAACCATGAGATCATGACCTGAGCCAAAGTAAGACGCTCAACCGACTGAGCCACCCAGGTGTTCATCTAGTGCCTTTAACAACATATAAGTAACTTCTTGATTCGTCCTAGAGAAATTTCTGGCTTCATCATGAAATTAGAGTCATTTGTGTTGTAAAGCAAAGCCAAAGTTCACTACATGAAGCTCTTGAGCAGTCGAGCACATGGACCAGGTACCCTGTCTGTATTTTTCATCTTTACAACATCTCAAAGGAGAACCTCGCAAATCCTTCAGAATCTACCTCTGCCTCTTCATCTCTGAGAAGTCTAGACATATTTCTTTCTATAGCTGTTTCTCTGTCCCCCAGCATCCACTTTCCGCTCCCAGAACCTGTTAGCTTTCCACGCAGGCTACTTCAATGGTCCTAGTCTTTGTCTCCTTCTTTCTGTCAGTTCAGATGGCGATGGGGCTGGGGCTGGTCTGCCTTCTACTGTGATCTTCCTGAGAACTCTGCTTTTTCAAGATCTTCCTTACCCGGGGAGGGGGGGCGGGGGGTAGAAAAAGAAAAAAAAAAGATCTTCCTTACTTTGCTAACCACTTTCTTTTGAAGTTTCATATTGGCCATAAGAGAAAAAATTTTGAGACTTACAAAAAGACACCATAAATAAAGTGAAAAACAAGTGACAAAGACTTCATTCCAGATTAAATAACGAGTGCCTACAATTCAATAAGAAAAATAGGAACCAGTATTTTTTTTTTTTTTTTTTAATGAGCAAAGGAGGGGCGCCTGTGTGGCTCAGTCCGTTAAATGTCTGACTTCAGCTCAGGTCATGATCTCACCGCTTTGTGAGTTCGAGCTTTGTGTGTTCCAGCCTGCTTGGGATTTTGTGTCTCCGTCTCTCCCTGCCCGTCCCCTGCTCATGCCCTCTCTCTCTCTCAAAAATAAACAAACATTAAAAAAAATTTTATGGGCAAAGGATACAACAAGAGCAATTCAGAGAAGAAAAGAATTCCGGAAGGTCTAGAAGCGTAAGAGAAGATAGGTTTCAACTCTACCAGTGTGTGACTGCAACATCTATATTCCACCAGTCAGTCAGGGCGGGGGTGGGGGGGACGCGGAATATGTTTGAACTGGATATGGGGAGACAGATACCACACAACTGGTAGAGGCGGTCTGGGAGAGCAACTTGGTACCCATATTATGAGGCGCCTGGGTGGCTTAGTCGGTTAAGTGTCCGACTTTCGCTTAGGTCATGATCTCGCGGTTCATGGGTTCGAGCCCCGCGTCGGGCTCTGTGCTGACTGCCAGCTCGGAGCCTGGAGCCTGTTTCAGTCTGTGACTCCCTCTCTCTCTGACCCTCCCCTGCTCACGCTGTCTCTCTCTCTCTCTCCCACTCCTAGAAATAAATAAAACATTAAAAAGTATTTTAAAAAAATGTGCTGGTGCTTACAATTCAGTAATTCTGACTATACACAGATCTTTTCTTTTTCATCTGGGAGGGTTAAGTCAGATCCTACAAGACTTACACATCCTTGGAGGATCGCCCGACGGAGGTGATCCTGACTGCTCCCCGCCTCGAGACTTCCCGCGTGCGGTGGCGAGTTCTGTGACTAGCATACTCCCCCTAGCGGTCAGAGCCGCTACCTTTCCCCCCTTTTCGTCCAATCAGGGAAGCACCTGAGATGGAAAAAAATGCAGGATCAGCCTTACTCACATCTTAAACTTAGCGAGGCTCTCTGTCCAGGCAAGACAGAACTAGTTCTGTAAAGCAAGTTCTTACAAAAATACTTTCCGCTGTCTACAGGCATGAAGATATGCTTCAGTAAGAAAACTTGTTTTGTTACAACACTAGCTTGAGAGAGGGAACGGACAGCCCCAGAACTGGCTGCTTTAGAACTGACTTCCACCTGTCCTACGCAGCTGCGGGGTGCTGAGTCAGAGGGATCTGTTTATTGGCCTTCTCTTTCCTCTCTTCACTTGTTTGAACTCTTTTTGCTGAATACAAACACCTGACTCTTCTTACTGACCTGCCAAGCGGTCCTGCTAATTCTCATTCTGTGCTTGCTTTACCTTGAGTCCACAAACAGGGTAAATGCTGGGTATCATCTTCAGCGTTATTATTAGAAACTTTCAGCGCATGAAGAGGTTACCCTGATATCTGCTAGACATTGGGGGGGGGGGTCAAGGCCAAAAAATGGACGAGAAATACACAATAGGGTTCCAACTGTCCTTTCCATGCTGACAGAGAGTAGTGCAAAGGGACAGTTTTGGATGTGATGGCCAAAACTTTGAAAAGAATACTGAATTTTCCCTATCCAAATAAGAAATTTAAGCTTTCTGGAGGAAAATGTTAAAAGCTGGCATACCTGTATTAAGACAATGAAATGATGAGGTACACTTCTAAATTTATAGAAATATACTGCAATGTGTTGTGTATTAAAAAAAATCATTGCAGGGACACCTGGCTGACTCAGAAGAGCACTCGACTCTTGATCTTAGAGTTGTGAGTTGGAGCCCCACATTGGGCATAGAGCCTACTAAAAACTAAATAAGACTAAAAAAATCATTGCAGGACTTTCTTCCTCCTATAGATATTACTTATAACCAAGCAAACACCATGAAATATAAATGAATTTATAAGATATGGTAACTGCCACAGAGAACTTCTCATTTAAACTGTTTTGTAGGCTTTAATTTTCTTTCTTTTTTTTTTTTATTTATTTCTAGGAGAGAGAAAGAGAGAGAGAGACAGCATGAACAGGGGAGGGTCAGGGAGAGAGGGAGTCACAGACTGAAACAGGCTCCAGGCTCTGAGCTGGCAGTCAGCACAGAGCCCGACGCGGGGCTCGAACCCACGAACCGCGAGATCATGACCTAAGCGAAAGTCGGACGCTTAACCGACTAAGCCACCCAGGCGCCCCTGTAGGCTTTAATTTTCTTATCTGAAAATCTCTCATCTCTTAAATTTTCCCTTTTTTTCTTCTTAGAATTCAATTTCCCCAATCTTTTCATTGAATTAATCTCAGCAGCTACATTTTTGATGCCATTTGTAAAGCTTTCTTAACCTTTGAATATGTCTTTTTATAGCATTCTTTTCATGTATATATTTTCTTTTTTTTAAATGAGAGTGAGTACACGTGTGTGCTATGTGCACATGCGCTGGGGAGGGGCAGAGAGAGAGGGAAAGAAAGATCCCAAGCTGCCTCTGCATTGTCAATACAGAGCCCATCACAAGGCTCAATGTCCCATAGTGTGAGATCATAACAGGAGCTGAATCAAGAGTTGGTCGCTTAGCCACCTGAGCCACCCAGACACTCCATCATCTGGGGATATTAATTACATTTTCTTTACTTCTCTACTTCCTGCATTGTTTTGAGTACCCCTCTCCCCTGCCCGTTTGCTCATATGGATCTCTGCATTTCAGAGGCTAACGCTCATGAGCTGTCTGTTCCTCAGATAGCAGGGTTCCACCACGCTGACTGGGGCTTGGTGGGAGCGGGAGGGTTCACACACTGGCAGGCTCCTTGCCAGGACCAGGCTGTTTCACTGGGGACCTGCCACTAGGAGTCTCTAATAGGTCTTTTTTCCTGGGCCGGGTTTTCCTCAGAGAAGAACCCTCTTTAAAACCCCTGCTTGGCTGCCACTTTTCTGGGAGTTAAATTGGAGGAGGCCAAGGTCACTGTTCAGTGTGCAGACTTTGACTTACTCCTAACCCTAACACTCTGCCTTCAGCTATGCCTGGTATTCCTGAATCCAGAGATCCTGATACAACCCCAACACCCACCAGTGTTCTGTAGGGCAGGGGCGAAGGGGTAACATGCTCTAAGTGCAGAGGATGACTTCAAGGATCTGCCTTTTTTTTTAAAAAAACGTTTTTTTTTAACGTTTTTTTAAACGTGGCATGCTTTTTCGTTTTTCTTTTTTTAACGTTTATTTATTTTGAGAGAAAGAGCAGAGGAGGGGCAGGCAGGGAGAGAGAATCCCAAGCAGGCTCCACATTTTCAACACAGAACTCAACCTGGGGCTCAAACTCACCAACTCTGAGATCATGACCGGAGCCAAAATCAAGTCAGACTCTTCACGGACTGAACTACCCAGGCTCCTCCTGACTGCTTCTTAACAGACTTTCAACCGCTTCACCTGATTTTAGCTCCACCTCAGCTGCCTTTGGAGACACCTAATGTCTCTTATGCATGAACCTCTCTGAGCTTGAATCAGCTAGCTTCTGGCTGCCTACCACCGCCACCTGTGGGCACTTACCTTTCATTCTTCTGATTTAGTTGCTAATTGCCCATTTGCTTTTTAGCTTCTAAAAAAATTTTTTTTAAATATTTAAGTCATCTCTACGCCCAACGTGGGGCTCAAACTCACAAACCCAAGATCAAGACTCATGTTCTCCTGATGGAGCCAGTCAAGGTGCCCCAAATTCTAAAATTTTGTCATCTTCCTGTTTTTGGTTTTTGGACAGTTTTTTGGTCTTGAAACTTCTGTGGTATCTCTGTAAACAGGGATGTGGTTAGTTGACCGCCTTCAGCCATTAGCAACTGTAAGCTATGCCTCAGCTTCTGAGCAAGTCTGGAATACAAGGGCCTGGCCATGACTGCCATGATGGGACTCCTCCAGTAGGCAGCCTTTGGTCCACTGCAGATCAAAAAGCCATGTTTCTCCACTCAACCCACAAGCATAGCACAACAGACTTCCTCAAATACTCTGCTGAAATCCAGACACATTCAAACTGTAGTAGTCCTCTGGGTTACCAAGTCCCCTTCCAAGGAAAAGGAGTAGGTCTCCTAAGGAATATCAGTTCTATGTGCACACGAGTCAGCTAGAATCATGTCAGGAACATACTCCAAGTGGTTCCCAAGACCCACCCTTTTCCCACTTCAAATATTGTTTATAATTTTCTTTAGAAGGCCTCAAAAATTATAATTTTCAATTTCATCTTTTTTTTTAATGTTTTTTATTTATTTCTAGGAGAGAGAGAGAGAAACAGCGTGAGCAGGGGAGGGTCAGAGTGAGAGGGAGTCACAGACTGAAACAGGCTCCAGGCTCTGAGCCGGCAGTCAGCACAGAGCCCGACGCGGGGCCCGAACCCGAACCACGAGATCATGACCTAAGCGAAAGTTGGACGCCTAACCGACTAAGCCACCCAGGCGCCCCAATATAATTTTCAATTTCATAACATAACAGCAACTGGATTTGGGGCTATGGACCTGGAGATGAAACATTTATAGTTCTCCCTTATCATCACCTCAGAATTTAACCCCTTCTTTTCCATGCTTTTCCACCTCATCTTGTTTGAGTATTGTGCTTTTATAGTGTTAACTATTCTAAGCACAGAGATTGAACAATTCTATGGTCTTACTGTTGACTTTACCCCACCAGAATGTAGACACATTCCTACCGTTCTTGAAGTTTTTAAAAGCCTCTTTATTGTGGACTAGACTTCATGACACTGCTTATACAACTCTGGGACATTGTCTCTGGTTGCTATATGCCCTTACTTCTTGTGAAAATAGCTAGAAGGCATGAATGCTCAGTGAAAACAAAGGCAGAATGATCATTTATCAGGACTATTTTTGGTGCAAATAACAGAACTCCAGCCAGTATAAAGTGGAATTGTAGAACTGGATGTATCTAACAGAAAGAGCCCCAGGGTAAGAACACAACTTGACAAAGCATGGGAATGGGAAACTGGAAAATCTCTAGGAACCTAGTGTTCTCTCCATCTCTCATCTCTGCTTCTCTTAATGCATAGACTCTATTTTTCTTTCTCAACAGAAGGGGTTAACAGCTAGTTGGCTCACAGGGAAAGCAGATAATGTCCTCATAGCTTTCATGTTCCAAGCCTACGGCAAGACTCCATCTCAATTCTAAAATTCCCGGGGAAGGTGTGAGGAAACTCTTGATTGGCCCAGCTTGATGGAGGGGCAGACTCCCAGCTGAATCAACAGAGACCAGTATAAAGTGGCTGTCAGAACCCCATGGCTGGAGTGTGGATGGTAGATAAGAAAGTGAGTATCATCTTTTAAAAAGACCCCCAAAGGTGTTTACTACTGGGGCTTTAAATAGGCTGAAGTCCTGGAGGATAGAAAAAATAACTACCATTCTCCTTTTTCTTTCTAAACTAAATTTATGCTCAATTTTTATGTTGTTACTCTGAACTGGAATTGTGTTCTCATGAAGGAACATCTCTGAGCAAGCAGCTTGCTAGTGGTCTTCGACATGCTACTCAATTCCTCATACATAAGGCAGGAGATGAGACCAGCGAGACCAACACCAACCACCCGCCGTGCAGGCGATTCTCTGCGAGGACCAGAGATAATGCATCTAGGGTGCCCAGCACTGCATGTGGCACAGCAGCAAACACGCAGCACGTGGTAACTGTGATTTTAAATGCTAAAAAAATTCATGCAATATTAACTTTTTTTCTTAGAAGACTGCTAGAGAGATGTATTATTTCCTCCAAGGCTGTTTAGCAGATCAACTGGAGTCACAGCCCCGTGCGTTTAATTTGAGAGAAAAACTCAGAACACAGAATACTCAATTCTGCAAGATTCCAAGATGCAAGTATAACTTAAACTCCATCAGTTAACTTTATCATTACCTGCAAATGGCATGAAATAAAATATATAAGCATGTGAAACAATTATAAAAATAAAATTTATTTAAATTATATACACATTTAAATACACACATACAGAATGCATGATACATTCCTTATTCTATACAAATTTTGCTTTTCAACTACTTTATAGTGGTAGGAATTCCTAAAAAGTCCTCGTACTATTTCTTTGATCCTAAGTCTCATACATGTTTCCCTCTCATAATGAGAACAGGTCTTATAATCCAAACACTTACTTATTACAACATTTTTCCCCTAAAAGAAACTCTCAAAAGCTGTTAGTAAACCAACAGTATATCTTAAAAGTACTATTTTCTTAGATTCGAGAACATAACATACCTAAGTAAAAAAATTTCAATCTATTTTTTTTAACTTTATCACAGCAATACTTCACTCCATACATACAATTCTCTAATCTTCCTACATTCCTAGTGATCTTGAAATGCAAACTAGGTCACTTTTCTACTTTATTTGGTCAGAAAGCCACAAACATTTGTATGCATTTTTAATTTGCCTTGGAACAGGGTGTTTTGAGTTATGCCCAGCAAGCTATACAACTAAGATACATGCAGGTGAAAAAAGTAAAAGATTAACTCAATTATGTCTTCCAACTACGTAACTGTTTCAAATAATTTTCTTAGGCGCTAAGTCAACTACATATTTGTGTTGATATGAGAAAGAGTCCCAATTCATCTTTCCTTTAATAACCTTTTCTACGTACCTGAAAACCCTCCCACGCAATAGTAACAGCACTAAGCAATGGATGGGTCAATGATAATGTAGGTAGCAATGTAGCACACATTTTTTTCAAATGGATATACTGCTCAAGTTCTGTATTTAGAGAACTGTACTGAGCAGTCACATCTGTCTTACTATATTCCAAGCACTGTCACAGTGCCTGGTACAGAAGGTGTTTAATATATAGTAGTGAATGCGCAAATGAATAAATGGTATGAGTAAAAAATGAGCACATTTAAATCCAAGCTGGCTTAAAGGCTAACATTCTCCATTTCACCCTAGGGGACAATTTTACTAAAAAAAAAAAAAAAGCAAAAAGAAAATGGTAGAACAATGTACAACCTCTTGGAATGATACTTTTGCATATCTATCAAAAGATCATTATCACATGTTAAAAATTAAATACAGAGATAATTCTGAAACTCATTTCCATTTTGGGGTTAATACTTAGTTAATACTAAGCCCTTAGACAGAAAATACTGGCCCCCACAAAGCACCAATGCTTCCTTCCCAGCTAACGTACTTCATATACAACAATAGGTATACAAAAGCTTTTGAGCCATTCCAATATTCCCACTGCTTTGATAAATGAGAGACAAGTTGTAAGCAATATCTCTTCGTAAGTCTAACTGGTCAACTTCTATACCCTAGGAGGAAAAATACATGAATGAGTTATACTGCAAACTGATAGGACAACTTTATGGCAAATAACTTAATAAGTGTAAGTATTCAAAAAACTTAAAATTCATGACACTTAAAAAAAAAAGGTATAAAACTAGGCATATATACCTTGGATCTAAATTTTTATTAGGTAATGTTGATTCAGTTAATCACTATAACAATTATAGAATTAAATTATTTTAAATGTCTAACCAATAAGTTAAAATGTCTCATCCACAAGCCACAGAATAAAATTCCAAATAAAGAATTTAAGGATAAAAAAATAAAACCATAAAAGAGAAAAATATATAGTTGAATAATAATATAAAATATATAGTTGAATAATAATATAATCTTGGGTAGGAAAAGCCTTTTTTTTTTAATCTTTAATGTTTATTTATTTCTGAGAGACAGAGTACGAGCAGAGGAGGGACAGAGAGAGAGGGAAACACAGAATCTGAAGCAGGCTCCAAGCTCTGAGCTGTCAGCACAGAGGCCCATGTGGGGTTTGAACCCACGAACCACGAGATCATGACCTCAGCTGACGTCGGACGCCTAAACCAACTGGGCCAACCAGGCACCCCAGAAAGGCCCTTCTTTTTTTTTTTTTTTTTTTAATATTTTATTTATTTCTAGCAGAGAGAGACAGCGTGAGCAGGGGAGGGTCAGAGAGAGAGAAAGTCACAGACTGAAACAGGCTCCAGGCTCTGAGCTGGCAGTCAGCACAGAGCCCGACGCGGGGCTCGAACCCACGAACCGCGAGATCATGACCTAAGCGAAAGTTGGACGCTTAACCGACTAAGCCACCCAGGCGCCCCAAGGCCCTTCTAAGTATAATGGCAAAAGTAGAAACTCTAAAGGAAAAGATGTGATTTCATTAAAAATGTAAATCTTATGCATCTAACAAAGAAATTATAACACAAATGACAGGATGGGAAATACCTGTACTATGTAACAGAAAGCCATATAAAGAATAGGTCTAGGAAGGCATACACCAAGTTAATAATAATCACCCTAGGGGTGTTATTACCTTTTTTACTACTTAAATAGCAAAGCAATGAACTCAGTGGAGTAAGTCAGATCTATTCTAATCTTCCCCAGTACAAAGTTTTGGAGTCAACTGTAAAAATATCTGCAATAATGAAAAATGATACCTAAAGCTTAAGGAGCAATACCTAAAGGCATTTATGAAATAAAGAATACAAAAGTGTATATATTCCATCAGCATAACTATAAAAGTATGTATTCATTTGTTTAATGACTAATGATGAACAAGGGTAACAGAAAACAGTTGTGTCACGATCTCACAGTTCAGGAGCTTGGGCCCTGGAGACTGGAGCCTACTTCGAATTCTGTGTCTCCCTCTCTCTCTGCCTCTCCCCCACTCTCACTCTGTGTCTCAAAAATAAATAAAAACATTAAAAAATATATTAACAATGAAAACAAAACTTTTCTTCAGAAATTTAAATAAAAATTAGACTTTAAACACAGATTATCATACTATTGGCAACACTTTGCCCTATACTACATTATCTTAAAATTACATTTATATTGGCCTTTCATCTTTATAAAGAAATATGTTAGTTACACTTGAACTTGGAAACGAACAATGGCTATATTACCTAATATTCAGGCTTTGTGTGTCCCGGCTCATACCTATAACCACAGAGATGACCTTAGGGTAACTGAAATGGTCACCATCAGTCATATATGTCTACATGGTTGCCAATCAGGTCACAAGGTAAGAATGCCAAAGACCTACTTGTCGCTGAACACAACTCCATAAACACACTCAATATGGACGAAATGCATTCTTTTTATTTTTCTTTTTAATGTGTGAGAGACAGCAAGCACATGCAGAAGCAGGGGAGGGGCAGATAGAGAGGGACAGGAAGAATCTCAAGCAGGCTCCGCACTGTCAGTGCAAAACCTGACACAGGGCTTGATCTCACAACCAGGAGATCATGACCTGAGCCAAAGTCAAGAGTCAGACAGGACACAGCTGACTGAGCCACCCAGGCGTCCCTGGAAAAAATACATTCTAATATGTAATTTATTTCACTGTGTGGACCACAACATGATCTAATTGCACTTATCTATAGATGAAATGAAATGAAATGACTCCTCAGTTTTTAAAGTAAATCATACAATACCTCTACCACAAGTGGAGGGAGATCCAAGGCCTTCTGATAATAGTGGATTGCAAGATGATTCAACCCCAGCTGGTGAAGACCACGGCCCAAATTGTAGAATGATTCCTGGCAAGGCCCACGTATACTGAGGTATCGGTTGAGAAAGGAAAAGCCCTACCAAAAAGAAAAAGATAATTCAGTGTTATACTCATTTGACTGGTATGTATTTGAACCACTATATGTGCCAGGTATATTCTGTACAGATTACAAATATTTTATTTTTTTAAATATATTTTTTAAGTCTTTTTTTTTAACCTTTATTCATTTTACAGACAGAGAGACAGCACGAGTGGGGAAGGGACAGAGAGAGTGGGAGACGCAGAATCTGAAGCAGGCTCCAGGCTCTGAGCTGACAGCACAGAGCCCAATGTGGGGCTCGAACTCACAGACTGTGAGATCATGACCTGAGCTGAGGTCAGATGCTCAACCAACTGAGCCACCCAGGCACCCCCAGAATACAAATATTTTAAAAAGGGCACCTGGATGGCTCAGTCAGTTAAGTGTCCAACTCTTGATTTTAGGTCAGGTCATGATCCCATGGTCATGAGATTGAGTCCTATGTAGGGCTACTGTGCTGGGAGTGGAACCTGCTTGAGATTCTCTCTCTCCCTCCTGCCCCTCCCCGCTTGTGCTCTCTCAGAGACACAATTTCATCCTGAAAGAACATATGTCTGTAGCATAGTGTCATATCACAAGGTAGTCAAGAGCTCTTTTTTATTTTTTACAAATAGTTTATTGTCAACTTGGTTTCCATATAACACCTAGTGCTCATCCACACAAGTGCCCTCCTCCATGTCCACCTCCCCCCTCCCCCTACCACACCCATCAGTCTTCAGTTTGTTCTCATCATTCAAGAGTCTCTCATGGTTTACCTCTCTCCCTCTCCATTTCCCCCCTTCTTCTTCCCCATGGTCCTCTGTTAAGTTCCTCCGAATCCTCCTATACGTGTAAACATATGATATTTGTTCTTCTCTGCCTGACTTATTTCGTTCAGCATAACACCCTCAAGGTCCATCCATGTTGCTACACATGGCCAGATTTCATTCTTTCTCATTGCCATGTAGTATTCCATGGTATAGATGAACCACATCTTCTTGATCCATTTGCCCGTTGATGGACACTTAGGCTCTTTCCATGTTTTAGCTATTGTTGAAAGTGCTATGAACATTGGGGTACATGTGCTCCTATGCATCAGCACTCCTATTTCCCTTGGGTAAATTCCTAGCAGTGCTATTGCTGGGTCATAGGGGAGTTTCTATTAATTTTTTGAGGAACCTCCACACTGTTTTCCAGAGGGGCTGCACCAGTTTACATTACCACCAACAGTGTATGAGGGTGCCCGTTTCTCCACATCCTTGCCAGCATCTAGAGTTCTCGGATTTGCTCATTTTAGCCATTCTTTTTTTTTGTTTGTTTGTTAAAAAAAAATTTTTTTTAATGTTTTATTTTATTTTTAGGAGAGAGAGAGAGAGAGAGACAGCGTGAGCAGGGGAGGGTCAGAGAGAGAGGGAGTCACAGACTGAAACAGGCTCCAGGCTCTGAGCTGGCAGCCAGCACAGAGCCCGACGCGGGGCTTGAACCCACCAACTGCGAGATCATGACCTAAGCGAAAGTTGGACGCTTAACCGACTAAGCCACCCAGGCTCCCCTCATTTTAGCCATTCTGACTGGCATCAGGTGGTATCTCAGTGAGGTTTTGATGTGTATTTCCCTGATGAGGAGGGATGCTGAGCATCATTTCATGGGTCTGTTGGCCATCTGGATGTCCTCTTTGGAAAAGTGTCTGTTCATATCTTCTGCGCACTTCTTTACTGGGTTGTTTTTCGGGTGTGGAGTTTGGTGAGTTCCTTATAGATTTTGGATATTAACCCTTTATCTGATATGTCATTTGCAACTATCTTTTCCCATTCCGTTGGTTGCCTATTAGTTTTGTGGATTGCTTCCTTTGCCGTGCAGAAGCTTTTAATCTTGATGAGGTCCTAATAGTTTATTTTTGCTCTAGTCAAGGGCTCTTCTGAAGATTTAATAAAGGAACGATTTGTTGTTTTTTAAGCTAAGGAGAAAAATATTCATAGAAAACAAAGCTGAATGTTAAAATTGTCAAAGTTTGTTCTCATCTTTATGAGATGAGATCTATAAGATCTCACAATCTATAAGAACATAGGACTTTTTTTAAGGTTCCAAGTTGGCTTTTGTGACATTAGAAGCCAATAAACTTTTTTTGGGGGGAGGAGGCGAAAGAGCAAGCACACACAAGCAGGGAAGGGGCAGAAAGAAGGAAAGAGAGAGAATCCCAAGCAGCCTCTGCACCATCACTGCAAGATCATGACCTGAGCCAAAGTCAGCTGCCCAACCAACTGAGCCACCCATGTGCGCTGAAGCCAATAAACTTCTTGATTCAAAATGTCTAAAAGCTTGAGCAAAATATAAAATCTAAGCTCTTAAAATAATAATTTTTAGAAAGGTTTCTTCTCAGGGACAAACTCATTTAGGTATACTTAACCTTTCTGGTTCAATGATACCTTTTTTGTACGTTACCTCTCAGGACCAAAAATTGCATTTTCCCGCCCCCAAAAGCTTCTGACTCAAAGACTTTATGGAAAAAAATATCAGGACACAGATATAATAACGTAGGTTCCATGTGTGTCACAGTGTCCAAAAAACACTTGCTTCACCTCCTCCTGTATTCATTTTCCCTTTTAATGCAGCTTCAAGTTACCAGACACAGAAAGTTATAAACTGCAAAAGTGCAAGTATCCTATGTTAAGTAATTAAATAAATACAATCTCCAACTATGAGTATAGAATATAAAAATGCAACTCTTCCCTGGGTTGCTTTCTAATAAATGGTCACAAAAAAAATAATAAAAATTAATGAATTCTTTAGAATAAATGCATTTTAGGAATAAAAATAACTACATTCACTAAACAACTCATACTTCCTGCACAATAAAGGAACCCATTTGTATCCACTGAAAATCATGCTTCTGTTAGGTAAAGCAGACAAACAGTCTCAGAGAAATATCAAATCTTCCTATTTTAAAATGACAAATTTAAAGATAAAAATTTGAGAAAGAATAGTAATCCCAGATGAATTACTGCAACCCAAATAAACTTACAGGTCTTCTGATATAGTAACAGGATTTGAATTACCTGCTGCATTTTAAGAAATTTTTAACAAATTTAGGAGACCACTGAAACACTATTCAAATAATTAGTGATTTAAAATCCAGGTAATAGAGATAGCCACTTTATCTCTTAGGTGCTAAGAGTTTTGACAAACAAAAAAATTTAATGGGATAGAAATAAGAGAGTCCTTTTTACATTAACTATGTTACTTCCAAACATTTTTGTCACATTATTCCCTAAAGGGTCCAAGTATACACTGTACATAAAATATTAAATACAGGCAGAAATAAGAAATAAAAGATTTTACTTTCATAATATAATAAAAAGGTAGGAAAGATAGTAAAAAATATGAAATTAGTTTGTTTTTAACTACTCTAAAGGAAAACTACTTATGATCATGCAGCATTAAGAAACAGATTCACAAGAAATTAAAACAATTTAAGAATCATGGTATTTACAATAAAACTTGTTTTTAGAAACTTCAATGGAAAATCTTTAACATACACAAACGTAGAGAGATCAGGAGAACAAATACCCATATAACCTTCATTTCTTGTTTTATCTCAATCTCCAACCAATTAAACACTGCTCTTTAAATATAAAAGTGATTTGAAGTTAGCTTCTAAATTACTTTGCAGTACATACATTTTTTCCCTACCAACAAAAACCTACATATTTTAACTATTTTTAAAATTTATTTTTGTAGAGAGAGAGAGAGTGAGAGAGAGGGGCACAGAGAGAGAGAGAGAGAGAGAGAGAGAGAGAATATTAAACAGGCTCCATACTCAGCATGGAGCCCAATGTGGGGCTCGATCTCACAACCCTGGGATCATGACCTGAGCTGAAATAAGAGTCAGATGCTCAACTGACTGAGCCACCCAGGCAACCCTATTTTAACTATTTAGTAATGAGTCAATCCATACAAATTTCCTATTAATGTTTACCAAAATATAAGCTTCATGAGGACAAGGAATTCTGCCTGTATACTCATTCCCTACTATATTCCCAGTTCCTAGCACAGTGGTTGCTCATTAAATAATATGTTTAATTTATAAACAATCCTATATTACTTAAAACAGCAAAAGTATCCATTAAGACAGGAAAAAAAAAGTTAGAGCAAGAGGTGGACAAATATCCAAATAGGTTTTTTGATTGTGGTTTTACTTTTTATTATGAAAGTTTTCAAATATACAAAAATAAAGAGAATATTATAATGAACCCCAATACCTAGTATAACAATTATCATCATTTGAATTTAGGCCATTTTACTTTAAAAACCAAACCCGCCCAAAAAATTATTTTACTAAATCCTGTTACTCCATTCAAGTCAACATTGTTTTCCTCCCATCACTACTTGAAAACCATGTCTTTACAAGAGTCAAACATATAAACATAAAAACAACATGAAAGTATTAAAGATACAGTGGTAAATAAGACAGACAGAATCCCTGATCTCTTGGGGTTTATGTATTTATTAGAGAAGACAAACTATATAAAAAAGTAAACAAGAAAATAAATGGGCTAGAACCAAGAAAACTTTAAAAGAGGAATTTGTTTGAGATGATGTAAGGAAACAGCAAATACAGTCACATATTCATACGTTACTTTATATATATTATGTATTTTTAAACAATACATATTATTAATATGTAATTAATAGTTAAATAATATATATTATGTATTTTGAAAACTGATTTATAATAAATCAGTCTTCAGGACCTAGAAGGCCGGAGGTCTTAGGGGCTCCAGAGTATAAGGAAGCCTTCAGACTCTGCCGTCTTCTTTACGGCCTGGCTGTGCCCTTTCCATACAGCTACGTAGGTCTTGGCCAGGAGCACCGCCACTAGACGCTGAGTCCATGCTGAGTGCGGAACAGACGGACAGGTGTTGGAACTCCCAACACGTATACTAAGTAGGTATTACTTCTAAAGCAGGACAACAAAAGCATTAAGTATATTCATTTTTACAGAACATAAAACCAAGTAATGAGAAATCCCAACGAATTACCTGCACAGTAAGAGCATGTCTCCTTAGCACATACTTCTGAGAGGCCATGTGAATAAACGTCAGGCCTATACAGAGGCTATAGAGAGGCTCATGGGGATGGGTGCGAAAGGCCTGCACATACTGGCCTGGAAAAGGAACAGTGGTGTTAGATGGTGTGACAAGAGCATAGTTCTCTATTTCTTCACTTATTCAAAGATATTTTATTGCTGAATAGTACTGATTTTTAACATATGCAAGGTATACACTTTAAAATATCAATCAGATGCACATTAATTTGAATTTTAAAACAATGTACAAAATATAACAAAGGTAGGAGGATTTACCTATAAGTATGTCCTGACCACCAAGATTAAATATGAGCAACTAAAGCTTTAAAAATTTTTTGCAACATTTATTTTTGAGACAGAGATAGAGCATGAGTGGGGGAGGGGCAGAAAGAGGGAGACACACATCTAAAGCAGGCTCCAGGCTCTGAGCGGTCAGCACAGAGTCCAACATAAGGTTCCAACTCACAAATCATGAGATCATGACCTGAGCTAAAGTCAGACACTCAACCGACTAAGCCACCCAGGCACCTCTACAACTAAAACTTTCTTTTAGGTACAGCTATACATTTCCATGTAGAGTAATACTTCCCAAATAAACAATTTATCAATTCTGATCATAAATCTACTTTAAGATCTTAAATCTATTTTAAAAAAATAAGGGAATGTGTCTTTGGTGAATTCTTTTGTTATAAATTCAAATGTGATATATCATGAAGGTGAGAAAAAGAAAGATAGCTCTGTTTTATTTTTTGGGAGTACAGGCATTGTTTCCCAAATGTAACACTACTTTCTTTTTCCTGAGAAAAACATGTTTTCCTTGTTCCCATGTATTTACACATGTAACTGCTTCATGTCAAAAGCTTATCCACACAAGACAGGGGAATTTAAGCAAATTTTTAAGCAAATTTTTCTTATAAAGGGACAACCTATAATTTATCATACATAGATAAAACCTCCTATTCTTTCCAGCTTCTATGCCAGAAGAAATGGCACCAGAGAATCTCTAGCAGCACAGATGGTAGACTGCCATTTGGACTTTCTATTTTTACCTTCTGCAAAAGGTCCTAAATATAAGAAACAACATAAATTTCTATTTTATATTTTCTTACCATTAAAGAAACAATTCCAAAACACACACAGTAGAGGTAAGTTTCAACATCTGATGTTCAAGGTTACTGGTTGAAGAATTATAAAAATACCAGCCAGGGGCGCCTGGGTGGCTTAGTCGGTTAAGCGTCCGACTTTCGCTCAGGTCATGATCTCGCGGTTTGTGGGTTCGAGCCCCGCGTCGGGCTCTGTGCTGACTGCCAGCTCAGAGCCTGGAGCCTGTTTCAGTCTGTAACTCCCTCTCTCTCTGACCCTCCCCTGCTCACGCTGTCTCTCTCTCTCTCTAGAAATAAATAAAAATATTAAAAAAAAAAAAAACAGCCAAATATGAAAATACATGAAGTCAACATCCCATTTTATTTAGAAGTGAACTGGGCAACACTAGCTTTTAGGCAGCAAGAGATACATGCCTCATTTTAAGTTTAAGCATTTCACCACGTATTTTTCTAGTATACTTGATTTCTTATTAAAGAATATTTCAAGTGATTAATTTTCCCCAAGTTTAATTAGAATTAGCAAGCATGATATAAATGCCTGTCTTCTAAAGGAACAAACTATCAGCAAATCTTAAATCCATTTTTGTACTATAGCAAATTAAAATCAGGTACCAAAGCATCTATCCATATATATATATATATATATAATTTTTTTTTTTTTTTAGAGACAATGACCGTGCAAGCCAGGGAGAGGGGCAGAGAGAGGAGAAAGAAAGTCTCAAGCAGGCTTCACGCTCAGCACAGAGCCTGACACAGGGGTCAGTCCCATGACCTTGGGATAACGATCTCAGCAGAAACCAAGAATCAGATGCTCAACCAACTGAGCCACCCAGGACCCTGCAAAGCATTCATAATTAATGAAAATTATTTAAAAAATGAACAAGCCTAAGCAGGAGAATTACTGACCTTTAGAATGAATTATAAAACTTACTTTAGCCTTTTGAACCAAGCTTCATAAGAAAAATAAATATTCATATTCATTGTTATCATTATTGCTAACACTTATAGCTATTTACTGTATGTGCCAGGCATTTTTTTAAAATGTTTTATATTAACTCATTTCATTTTCACAATAATTTATAAGGTAGGTCCAATTTTTACCTTCATTTCAGAGATAAAGAAACCGAGGCACTGGGAGGTAGAATAACTTGCCATGAGGGAGTTGTTATTTAAACACAGGTGGTTTTGCTTGAGGCCTAGGTGTTAACCACCACACCATCCACACTTGACAAAGTCACGTACAGGACACTTACCAAGCGCATGCTTAAAACTACCAGATACAAATGCATTGTGTCCATTTAAGACGCACAGGGCATGATTATCTGGGTTTTTCAGCATTAGGCGAAGACAGAAGCGATGATGTCGTACCTCTTGCGAGTGCATGGTAACCTGATTGAAAATGTTCCAGAGCTGAGGTTTATTGACATTTTCCATTACCATTACCCTAAAATTGCAGAAAGAGAGGGAGGGTAAAAAATAATGTAAAAGGAAAAACTTCTGATTTCTAAGAATGAAATACTTCAGTGTAGCAACATCGTCCAACAATGAAAAGTAGACTGTTTCAACATATTTAAGCACAAACACTCACACAGTGAGAGATTTTTCTCAGAAGATGCTGCTTAAGTTAGTATTTCTACATCTTGTTTGTTCTTTTCAACAAAAGCTTTAAACCAAAAAAAAGAATCAAGTAATTTAAGCTCCACCTATTCTCCCCCAGCCCACTTTAGCCGCAGGACAACAAACTGTGAGTAACAGCTAATAATGTTGTGTGCCAGACACTGTTAAAAGGCCTTATCTATAATAATTCATTTAACTCCCACAATAATCCTACAAGAAGGTAGTATTATAATATTCATCTTAAAAATGGGGAGACTGAGGTACAAGAGGTTAAATATATGAGAGGGCATGCCTCTGAGAATCATCAATGAGTTGAATTTACCAGCAAGCTACAAGAGAATTAAAACAACTTATTAATTCTTGAGCATGAGAGACTAAATCAAAGTAAATACATCCTCTTTCAAAGAATCTAAAATAAGTTACTGGAAAATCACCTGATATAGTTGTATGCCTTTCTGAAATTTTTGTCCAGAATTGCAGCAGAGAGACCAAAATATTCTAATTCTTTGCGTTTTTGCCTGTCATCATAAAATGAATAATATTCCAGTGAAGAATCCACAAGTAACTCAGCCTCTTGAAATCGGGATAGGTCACATAAGGAGTATATAGCTTTCAACAGAAGGTTCCACCAGTCATCTTTTGTCAAGACACTCGTGAGTACAGCAAATATTGCTAAAATGATACCAGTGAAAATCAGTTAGGACATTGCATTTTCAGAAATAACAGTATTAGGAAAATCCCTATGATCCATTTTAATGCTGAATTTAATAACCACACTCCTATAGGCCTGAATTCTTGCCAACACTCTTTAGACAGTGACGAGAAGTGGACAGTTAGTTGCTTGTTTACACTACTTGAACACCAGCCCTTCTGCTCCGCCTAACAATTTGCAATCCTAGGTAATTCTTACTTCTGATCTGCCCTCTACAAAGTCCAGCTACGTCATCTGTATCTGTCAGTGCTGCTAGGATATGTGGTCTTCCCTCAGGGCAGAACAAGTGTAAGGGTGTGTTCCATGACTGGGATCAGATACAGGATTCTGCGCATACAAGGAATTCAAATGTTTGCTTAGCAGAGGACTTCAAGATTCAGACTGTTCTTGATCTTTTTATAATCTTAATTTTCTCTGCCTCAAAATTTCTTTTCCTTCAAAATCTTTCTTATTTGTCTGCAAGAGTGTCCCTTTTATAAATTTATAACTCGAGAAATATCAAAAGCCATAAAAATTTTTTAAGTCTTTGATCCAGTAATTCTCCTGATAATCTATCCTATACAAGTAGTCAAAAATATGGATAAAGGTATAGGCATAAAGATGTTCACTACAGTATTATTTATGACCATGTATCAAAAAGAGAATAATTAAATAAATTATGGGACTGCTATCCAATGGAGTATTACACATTCGTTAATGATAACAGCTATGAAGAAAGCAACATGAGAAAACATATGTGAGAAAATGTTGAGTGAAACAATCAGAGTTCAGGGATGCCTGGGTGGCTCCATCAGTTAAGCATCTGGCTCTTTGATTTCAGCTCATAGTTTGTGAGTAGAAGCCCTGTACTGGGCTTCGTGCTGACACGGCAGAGACTGCTTGGAATTCTCTCTCTCCTGCTCTCTCTGCCTCTCCCTCACTCGTGCTCCCTCTCTCTCTCTCTCACTCTCTCTCCAAATAAATAAATAAACTTAAAAAAAAAAACCCAAAAAACACAGCACAATGATGCATGTAACATGAAGAGACCTTGTTCTTCCTAGCCTGGTGCACAAATGTAACAGGATCCCTACCATGATGAAATTAACAATAAACTTTTATGAACCTAGGAAAAACCAATAATGGACCTGAAGTGAGAAAATACTGAAAGAGAAAAATGGACAGAATCACAAATGGAAAAAAATATAAGTTAAAGAAATACAGTCTTAAAGACATGAAGCAGAGTCTACCTTTCGGATAGGCCCAGAATCCATGAGCTAGAGAGATGGGACTCTGAGGCATCTGTATTTAGATTATGAGCAGCCAACCCTCATTCCTTTCCTGACTCTCTTCCCCTGCAAAACCTACTATGTTAGGTCCTTATAATGTACTTACAGAGATTCAGCTCTTCTGGATTCTAAAACCCTGTCCCATTGCACACTGCTATGCCTGCAAGGACTATTTAGTAAATGTCTGTTCAATTAATTAACAATGAAATAATTTTTTGATAGACTGATACCTCCAGTTTAATCTCTTTTCAACCTCACTCAAACATGCCTGAGGCATTACTAGCTAAATATAGATGCCTTTTAGAGTCATATTACTTAAGACTAGGTCAAAGGAATTTATTTCAGAGTTTCTATGACTAGTGCTACATTTATCAAAGATGAATTTAACAGAGAATGAAATACATGTAATTGAAATGATTGGACAAATACAGTAATTTACACTGCCATCTAATCTTCACATTAAATACACCTTAAACTAAGGTATATTTTCTTCTTAAAAAGTCAAAAGTTCTGTTCAGTTTTCTCACAGGAAGATCCAAGCAGATGTCTTCATTTTAATTTTTAAAAAGTAAAGTATATACATGTAGCCTTCCTTTTCTTCTTTTAACATCAAATGAGTTTATTCAACTTAAAGATCTGGATTAGAAATTTCATTTTATTTGAAAGAGGTATATATATATATACATTTTTTTTTCTATAAGAAAGAAAGAGCAGGGGAGAAAGGCAGAAGTAGAGGGAGAGAGAAGGCAAAAGAGAAAAAGAATCTTAAGCAGGATCTATGTTCAGCAGGGAGCAGGACATGGCGCTCCGTCCCACAACCTAAATCATGACGTGAGCCAAAATCAAGAGTCAGAGACCCAACTGACTGAGCCACCCAGGCGCCCCAGAAAAGGGTATATTTTCAATTAAGTTACTATCAAGTATTACTGTATTACTTTGAGTATTTTTTGAACTCTGCCACATTTTATGGAAATGAAAGTAATTACCTTTTGCATCACAATTTGCTGTCTCTTGGTCACTATTGTCTGATATTTTGTCTCTTGATACTTTAATAAGGTAGAGATGCCTCTCTCCAGATTTGGAACTAGATATCAAACAAACTTGAGCTCTATTCATTGCTACCTGAATTAAAAATAATTTGAGAATTTTTAGTCATATAATATTTTAAGTAATCTCCTTACCCGACATGGTACTGAAACTCACAACCTCAAGATAAAGAGTCTCAAGCCCCTCCAAATGAGCCATTTTTTTAAGAAGAAAATCTATGGGTCATAAGTACCATAGGTGTACCTGAAATCTTTGGTAGGGGAAAAAGAGCCCACATTATTGTGTATTTAAACACCTAAAAGAGAATAGACTTATTTTTTTTTCTTCCCAGGGGAATTTAGATCACAATGCTTACCTTAGCAGGGAAAAAGAAGGCAATTCACATTAACTTATAACACATGTACATGCACACATAACCACTTCCTTGAGAAAAAGCTAGACTTGGAAAGGAAATGATGTCACGAGGAAAACATTTTTGCAAAATGAACAATTTTGGCATATAACAGTGTCTACAAAGCCAATAATTGATAATACTATGGTTCTCACTTTTCTAAATTTGTACTAGCAAAGATTTTATTTCACTTACTCTACCTATAGTCAAGTTTACACTTTTTTAATATAAAACTTTCAATTATAGTCAACCCTTGAACAACACACAGGTTCACTTATACATGGATTTTTATACAGTACAGTACTAGAAATATATTTTCTCTTCCTTATAATTTTCTTAACATTTTCTTTTCTCTAGCTTCCTTTATTGGAAGAATACAGCATACAATACACTTAACACACAAAATATGTGTTAATCACCTGTTCACATTATCAGTAAGGTTTCCAGTCAACAGTCAACTATTAGCAGTTAAGTTTTGGGGAAGTTAAAAGTTATACATGAATTTCAACTGTGTTAGAGTTGAGGCCCGAATTCCCATGTTGTTCAAAGGTCAACTGTACATACCAGTCACCTCTAAGTCTTCTGTCTGCATCTGACTTTCATTTTTAAAAGTTTGAGAGTAGAACAGTTATAAAATAGCTATAATCTATGTTTAAATCAAATTCTAAACATTTAAACAGTCAACAACACTAACATAAGGAAAGGCAATTACCCACCTTTAAAAGCATGGCTAACATGGTAAGTAACGTATCCACATAACCATATGTTTTGCCTTGGGAAAACAACAGAGTAGAGCGATGAAGCAATAACTTCAGTTCCTAAATAAATAAACACATGATAATGAATATGACAAGATTCTTTTGCTGCAACTTGTCTTGTTTGCAGAGAAGAGTTTTGTTTTAGAAACCAAACCTTGACATTTGCTTTATGATCTTTCACAACTTAAGAGCCAATATTTTAGAAACATAACTTATAGTGTCTAACAAGAGAGGGAAACTTAAATTTCAAAATTACTTTTCAAAAACAGTGAATTTAATACACTAAAATAAATCTTTTGGGTACAAACTGTATACACATCCTTCACAGAGGAAAAAGTTCAAAAACATAATCTACCAAAGAAAACTTCCTTTCACGTGACATGGCCTACCTGCTGTGCAGCATTTGCATCCTGTGCTAAAGTATCTGGATCATACATTGGTTCCAGAGCTTCCAGGGCTTTCTCAGGACGGCCCAGCTGCTGCTGAAGGGTGGAAAGTGAAATTCTTGCATCCAAATGAAGGGGAGCCAGATCAACCACTTTGCCATAGCTTTCCGCAGCACGTTCCATATAGCCTAAGGCCTTTAAGCATTCTAAAATGATGTTAAAATAAAGCATAAACATGATCTACAGATTAGTAAGCTTGCCAAAATTACTTTTCCACTTTAAAGAAATATTATAGCAATATAAAAAGAATTATAACAAAATTGAAATGTATGCATATTTCTAATGCTTTAAAACAATCATCCCTTCTAATCTCCATCTATTGATTGATTGATCTATCGATTCAACTAAATCCAAATTGCTACAAGGATGTAATCAGCACATACATACACTATGAGGTTCTCCTTTATTTACTTAGCATTATGCTTTCAGCATTTCCTACATCTTCTTTAGCATTTTGAATGGTTATAACATTCAACATTTTTGTTTAACTATATTATCTGATTTTTAGGTTATTTCTGAATTTATACTCTAATAAATAACAATGCAGTAAACATTTTCATGTAGATAAGCCATGTTTAAAAACTGGCAAACCAGTTTAACCCACAGATGTTTTGTTAGGCCACAGTGCTTTTAAAACAATACATGGTCTACATTTTTTAAACTTCAGATTTTTATGAACTCCAAGTTACAGGATTCTTTTGAAAAATCTGAATTGGCAACACTCCCCTATTCCCACAGGGCACATCACCTATGCTGAGAAACAGAAGCATCCTCTGGGGAGGGCTTTCCAGTTCTCACCCCAACCCCTGGGCCCCTTCACTTGCCCACTTCACTCATTTATTTGCCAGGCTCCTGAGTATTGGGATCCCCAATATAAACCACCTCCCCTCATCTCACTCAATTATTTCCTCAGGATAAGTTCTCAGAAGGGAAGTTACTGGGCTCTATTCCTCAAACTTTATGCCAGTCAGTCATTAAATCCTGCCAGTTGAACTCTCCAGTGACAAAACTAATCTAGGCCTTTTTCATCTCATTCCCTTTTCACTACAATTACCTCCTAAAATGGTTCTTTTGCTTCCAAATGCATTCTCAAATCTCATATTTCTCAACTTTCTCCTGAGTATCATCTTTAGGTTAAGCTTTGATAATAAGCAGTAAAAACTCCAACTCCCTGCTCATGTCTTTAAAATTCAAGTATCAAAAAGAATATGTTTTTATGATGATGTTACATTTGTACTCATGTTTGCTGATCCAAACAGTAAAGAGTTATCTTTAAATATTCTTAGCAATTTCATATTGTGATAGGTCTCAAAATAACTAACCCAAATTGTCAATCAATACTTCTCCAGTTATAGAAACCTTTCTACCATTATATAATATTCTAAGAACTATTAGAACTTTTTGCCATCATGCAATATTTTAGACAAAAACTATTCAACTTTTAATGCATCTTTTATATTGATTCAATACAAAATCCTATTAGAATATTTTTGGATTTCAAACATTTAAGAAATTTAGTTGTTTTTCTTCAGCTATTTTTTTACTTTTAATTTAATTTACTTTAAATTATTTTTTAGTGGCACCTGGGTGGCTCAGTTGTTTAAGCATCTGACTTTGGCTCAGGTCATGATCTCACGGTTCGTGGGTTTGAGCCCAGCATCGGGCTCTGTGCTGACAAGCCAGCTCAGAGCCTGGAGCCTGTTTTAGATTCTGTGTCTGCCTTTCTCTGACCCTCCCGTGCCCAGGCTCTTTCTTTCTGTCTCTCAGAAATAAATAAAACATTTTAAAAAATTAAAAAATAATTTTTTAAATAATTTATTTCAGATTATTATAAATTTAGATACAATAAAATGAAATGATACATAAAACCTAATCTTGAGCATATATTTGCATCTCAAAGAACAGTGAAAATACATTAACTGTTTTCCTCAAAATAACATTAAATATAAATGCATAAAAACTCTTTCAAAACCAGATAGCACACCAAGTCTGACAATCTATTACTAGAAATCAGAGCCTATGGTTAAGAGAGGTAAAAGACTTGTATATTTTTATCGAGGACATGTTAGTCCTACTTCATTCTGGTACCATTAAGTAAATCATTCTTCCAAAGCATTAATGTAGGGGAAATCACACAGTGGCATGCCATTACAATTTGAAATACTAACATTCATAGGGTTGCTGAATCACCATGTTGTACACCTAAAACTAATGTAACACTTTGTCAACTATACTCAAAAAACAAGCAAACAAAAAAACTTGATATTCAAAAACTGCCCTGAAACTAGAAACACTTTCACTTTTACCAAAACATTAATATTTTATTTTTTATTATTATTTTTTTAAATGTTTTTTATTTATTTTTAGGAGAGAGAGAGAGAGACAGCATGAGCAGGGGAGGGTCAGAGAGAGAGGGAGTCACAGACTGAAATAGGCTCCAGGCTCTGAGCCGGCAGTCAGCAAAGAGCCCGACGCAGGGCTCGAACCCACGAACCGTGAGATCATGACCTAAGCGAAAGTCGGACACTTAACCGACTAAGCCACCCAGGCGCCCCAAAACATTAATATTTTAAATAATTATTACCATCTTGGTAAAGTAAGTTCTCGCCTGCTTATGATTAAAGTTTCTCCATCCCACTAAAAAGTATTACCTGCATGCCGAAGCCAAACTACTGCGAGGTTGTACCTTTCAGAGCAGACTAGTGCACTGAGGAGGGGAAGTGCAGAATTATATTCACCAACATCCAGAAAAGCTTCAGCAACATCTAGATAGAGGTCTCCCATATCTTCAGGATTCTGTTCCACTAGTGTTGTCAAGAGAGGCTAGACCCCAAAATAAAAGGCTGAAGTCAAACAATCATTACAAATATGGACATCTATGTGTATTTCTCTTTTCACAAGTCTATCACTTATTTGAAGCAAGCCTAAAAGGAACAAGGTTAAATGAAAACAGCTTTAAATAACCATTTTTCTATTCATTTCTATAACTCTATTAGAAACAATTCATACTACCATCACTCATTCAACATACTACTTTAATTTTTTTTATAACATTTATTTATTTTGGAGAGATCAAGCATGAGTGGGAGAGGGACAGAGAGGCGGGGGGCGGGGGGGGTGGAGGACCCGAAGCAGGCTGTGCACTGACAGCAGAGATCCCAATGTGAGGCCTGAGCTCACAAACCGTGAGATCATGATGTGAGCTGAAGTCAGATGCTCAACTGAATGAGCCACCAGGTGCCCCTCCGCACTTACTTTAGAAGGCCTGTTAAAAGCAGACACAGCAAGAGCTAAAATAATGTGACTTGTGCTCTTCCTCTGCCAAGACAAATATACCCAAGCTTAAAAACAAACAAACAAACAAACAAACAAACAAACAAATATACCCAAGCTTCAGGGCTTCTGTGTTTGCTGATATTTCTGTCATTATTCAAAGGTCACCTTTTCAAAGAGGGCTTTCCTGACCACCCTATTTAATACTGAAATTCCTTCTACCCCCAATATTCTCTATTCTCTGTTTGATTTTTTCCAGAGTATTTATCGCCAACTAACATCCTATAGTTTACATATTTATTTTGTTATCTATTTACTCCCATTAGAATAAAAGATCCATGAGGGCAGGGATTTGTATATTATATTCAATACCTTATCCTAAGGTCTGCAAAGTAGAGGCCCAATAAATTCTTTTATTCAACGAAATACTTAGTCCAAAGCTGGCAAAGGGAAGAACTTTTAGAATTTACCAACTGTTTAAAAACCCTAATCTCAAATTCTGATCTCTGGATTGTTCTTATTTAAAAAGAAAAACAAGGGGCACCTGTGTGGCTAAGTCGGTTAAGCATCCAACTCTTTGTCGTGGCTCGGGTCATGATCTCACATTTTGTAGGTTCGAGCCCCGCAAATGAGCTCTGCAATGTCAGTGCAGAGCCTGCTTAGGATTCTCTCTCTCCCTTCTCTCTTTCTGCCCCTGAGCTCACATGTGCTCTCTCTCTCTCCTCTCCCAAAATAAATAAACTTAAAGAAAAACATTATTACAAGCCCAGTTTACCTTTTATAAGATATTCACACACAAATAATTTGATGCTTATGAAGACTTCCTCGGTTACTGAAAAATGTGACATCTAGGTTAAACTTACAATTTCTTGTCATCTAAAAAAATATGTGGATTTGATCTAAAGTATCTCAAATGCAGATCTTAATGTTACTTACATTAAGTGGTTCGAGGATGTTGAGATGTACAAGGCAGACCATCAACTTCACGGTGATATCTATTGGCACACCATCAGGTATACTGCAGGTAACATTTTCACCAGCTGTGGAGAAGACAGACAGGCAAAAAGCAGTTCCTATATGCAAGCTTAGAATGTACGGCAAATGAAGCAAGTTCTATTTTCTACATAAGATCTCATTTACTTCATTCAGAGCAAATGATTCTGTAGTCAACTCTAAGTTGGGGCAACTTTTATTCCTAGGTTTTTATATTCTCTTCAGTCTGTCCTTTGGTAGTAATTATCTTTCCTATTCTTTTCCTAATGCTTTAATCACTTATCTGAAACCTATAAAAACTCCCACACCTTCTATCAAATCTACAGAGGAAAAAAGAGAGAGAGAGAGGGAGAGAGAGACAAAAATGACCAAGTATATATAAACTCCTTTGTTTTGAATTCAAAAGCCTTTTTTCAGTCTTTATGACAAAGAGGCTAAGAAAGGGATAAATTACTGTGTGGTTTTCTAAAACCTCACTAAGGTAAAACAAAAAAAAATTTTAATGTTTATTCATTTTTGAGCCGGGAAAGGGCAGAAAGAGGAGACAGAGAATCTGAAGCAGGCTCCAGGCTCTGAGTTGTCAACACAGAGCGAACCTGATGTGGGGCTTGAACCCACAAACTGTGAGATCATGACCTGAGCTGAAGTCGGACACTCAACCGACTGAGCCACCCAGGTGCCCCAAGGTAAAACAATTTTTAAAGCCCTGAGAAATTAGTCAAAGGAATTTTTATCCACATTTAAAATGTTTTGTATTTTGTAAAGTCTAGTAAATTGCAAACAAGTTTCCATCTCAGAAAAAAAAAAAAAGCATACAGAACATCAGAGATTTATCTTAGTGGTGGAATAAAACCTAAAATTATATGAAAATGAAATAACTTCATGTTTTATAGAATTTGTCATATAAATTATAGAACTCCCTAAAACTGCAAATTCATGGAAGGATTTGGACAACTTTATCTCCAAGCTCCAATACAAGAACTGATACAGAAAGCCAACTTAAATTTATTCTCCTCAAACACAGTCCTAACATTTAAATTGACCTACACTAGACCATAAGCTCCATGAGGATAAGGACTAGTCTATCTGACGTAGACTATATCTGCAGCCTGTCTCTTCTGTACACAGTGGCTATGGCATACCTATTAAAGATACAGTGTGTACAGGTATATAAATAAAAAATTCGATTTCTCGTATAATCACAAAGTAAAACTCAATTTTATGTTGAAAATAAGACTATACACCTAAAATCATATAACTCAGGAAGGTTGAAAAAAAGGCAAACCAAAGACACAGTAGGCAAATGAAAACAAAAAGAAAGTAGGGGTCACAATCTCATCAGGCAAGGTAGAATTTGGGTCAACTATATTTTAGTAGAGACAAGAGGGATCCTTTATAATGCTATAAGACAGTGCCACTTGAAGGGAAGTCTGGAACCTGTACTGGTCCACAAGCGGTTACCAGTTCAATCAGGTAAGTATAGGAGACTGAGAATAATTACTTAGACATTTTAGTGGCAATTTGACCATGCTAACAAAGGCAGTAGATATTATTTATAGCCCTTCCAGTTTGATTAACAGTTTATTAACTAACATATAAGAGTAGTATCCTTTTTTTTTTTTTTTTAAGTTTATGTATTTTGAGAGAGAAAGAGAGCAAGAGTGAGCGAGCATGAACAGGGGAGGAGCAGAGAGAGAGAGGGAGAGAGAAAATCTCAAGCAGGCTCCGTACTAACAGCAGTATCTTTTAAACCTCATTTTATTGTGAACCTCAACAGAAATGCCTATTAATCCACCAATAAATGTTCTCATTTTCAAAAATGTGTAAAAAAGTAACTATCTTTGCTCACATTAAAAGTGTTTTAATGTTCTAGTCATGTGGACATATCTTTTTTATTTTATCAACTCCAAGATGTCAGCTTCCAGACGCACTACTATTTTATATACTAAGAAAAACACCACTACCTAAACTGTGACATGCTGTTGATTTATGTTAAGATATTTACTGAATTCAGATACGTTAAATCATTAAGAAAGGAAGGAAGGAAGGAAGAAGGGATGATCAATGAAACACAGCCAATTATACTAAACATATCTACAATTAAAAATTGAACTCTATTTTTCCTTAATATATTTAAAATAACAGACAGCAGCATTTTTCAACATGAATGTAATTTTTAGAAGAAAGATCTTAAATAGAAATTACAGGGGTGCCTGGGTGGCTCAGTCAGTTGAGCATGTGACTCTTGATTTTGGCTCAGGTCTTGATCTCACAGTTCATGCTTGGTTCCGTGTTGGGCTCTGCACTGACAGCATGGAGCCCTGGGACTCTCTTTCTCCCCCTCTCTCTCTACCCCTCCCCTACTCGTGCTTTCTCTCAAAATAAATAAATAAACTTAAGAAAAAGAAATTATGGCTACAAGACAACTTGAGACTGAACTCTAGTTTAGGCCAGGTCCAAGAAAACTATCAAAATTGACAGAGTGCTTCAGATACCTTATTCATGCCCCCATGGCATTACAATTCCTAGTCTTTATGATTCATTCACTACTCATTTATTACCCAAGACTGTCAGCCACAGCATCTTCTGTAATCCTGCCCATAGCAAGCAATGCTCCTACATCCTGTGACCTCAGTCTGATATGCACCTCCTCTTGGGTGTTTCCTTAAATTATGCTTCTAGAAACCTCCTCTGATCTTAGTATATTGCTCTTCTCTGTTTTTCCATAATGTCAGATTTACTACAGAGATGATCACACTGTTCCTATTAAAATCAAACTGTATACACTTCATTTGAACCTCACTCCCCCATGTCCTTAAGGGCAGGAAATGTCATACTCATCCGCTGTATATTCCCCACACATAAAGCATAGGACCTTAAAAGAAACTCTTATTGGACTGGGCTTTTCATTCCCCAACAACTCTCCACTTCACTACTTATCTTTCCTATGTCTTATCTTGTGCCTTGTTCTCTATGAATTGGCTGTAAAAATGAATTACTACTTTCCATTAGGATAGATTCTTAAAAAAATAACGTTTTGTTTTTGAATAATTACGCCTTAACCCAAAGGATTATATAATGATGGAATTTTTCAGTATCCTGAGAAGCCAGGGAGGGAAGTATTTTGAAGCAGGCAGTACTCAAGTAACAAGTGTCTCCCCACTACCCCACCACCACCAAAGCTTCATGGGGTAGATGTTATGATGTTATGATGTTATGATGTAGGAATTTCCTCACAAGAAGAGGGACATCTATTTTGCCCAGAGACTTCAATTTTGTTACAACCTCAGACAGGGACTTGCATGCCAGTATTTTCACAGAACAGGTTAACGGATATGATACAAAGAAAAAAGTGGGGATGATGAAAAAAGCTAAAAGCGATACTGCAAGCCACACTTCAGGTATGACTTTTTAACCAGATCCCTAACTACATATTTTAAGTTTTCAAACATAGTAATCATATTAGTTTCTACATTTTATGTGAATGCTTAAGTTTGAAGTAGATTTTTTTCAATGAGAGTATTTTAAGTCCTTTCTAAAAATTAAATTGCTTTATATCTAAATGTTTTTGATAGCTGTTCAGTAATCCATTCTTTGTTCACATATCACTAAAAAGACCTGGATAATGAGAAATGCCATGTTCAAATGGATACATTGAGAAATAAAAAGGGACCGGAAACAATTTTTTTAAAAGAGCTCTTGGGGCTCCTGGGTGGCTCAGTCGGTTAAGCGTCTGGCTTTGGCTCAGGTCATGATCTCACTGTTTGTGGGTTCGAGCCCTGCGTCAGGCTCTGTGCTGATAGCCAGCTTAGAGCCTGGAGCCTGTTTCAGATTCTGTGTCTCCCTCTCTCTCTGACCCTCCCCTGCTTGCTCGCTCTCTCTCTCTCTCTCTCTCTCAGAAATAAATAAAACATTAAAATAAATAAATAAATAAATAAATAAATAAATAAATAAATAAAAGAGTTCTTGTAAGTAAATATCCATAAGAAAAAAATATGAAATCTGTGTAAAGAAAAAAATGCTTCTGGGACAACTTGTTAGGGGAACATTAACTATCAATTTCTAAATGCTACATTATAAAAAAAGAGAGGATTACGTATACAATCCAACCTATGCAGAAGAAACTACAACCTTTATTCTCTTCTGAAGTGCCTTCTTCTGTAGTTTTTTTTTCCAACACAATTCCAGAAAAATCTGTTATTACCTAAAAGAATGGAGAAAAAAGGGAAATGATATAATAGGTATGTATGAAAAACCCTTTCACAATGCAAAGATTTGTACAGTTAATTCAAATAATCCTTACAACATACAAATGAACTATAAAAAGCAACAACAAATCTTTTTAAAATAAGGAACCACTGTGATATATTAACATTTTTGTATCATATTAACTAAACGTTTAATGAAAGATACATAATTCCTCTATATCAAACCAAACTACTGTTTCCAACAACTTAGGAACGGAATCAGAGCAATTCGTCTGCTGCTCAGTCCTGCTACCCTCAAGTACAGACATACTGGCACCTGTGATAATGGTGAGAGCATTTATCAAATTATACTTTACATTTTATATGGAATTGCTACAGAATGTAGAAATCTGTTTCCATACAAACTTTAAAAATATAATTTAGTATATAAGTAATTTAACATATATAACTAAAGTGAAGAATTGTCAATTTGTAAGAATTTCTAAAATGCAGACATGTGTCCAAAATCTAAGAGAGAAACACATTACACTCCTACCTCCAAAGCTCTGTCATACTGTTTGTTAGAAATATATAGTTCAGCGGCTACATTAACATCTTCCATGGAAACAAGACTCTGATGTTTTGAGAAAGCTTCTTCAATTATGTTAATAGCTGAAGTAACATCATTGGCTTCATAGTAACTCCTGAAAAAATAAATGACAAAATGGACGAATACTTATTTAGTTCATTATAAAACTCAAATATCCTTGCTTAGACCATCTATTAACTGATTTTCATTTTCTTAAAATCAGAGAGGAGAAAAAAACTTTTCTTTAAAATCATAATCACAGCTGATCCAGAGAAAAATGGGCAACGTCAGTATAACAGTATCATCATGTCAAGCATCTCTCTCCAAAAGCTACCTCCTATCATTCTGGCTCATTCTCCCTCTCACCCAATTCCAACAACTCTTCCTCCCTCAGTGGGATCTACAAAGCACTGATCTACTTGTTTCACTGTCCTGCAGCCTCCTGACTTCACTTTCGTCCTTCTCCATAGACCAACATTGAATTTACTCCCTGGCACATCTCCTCACTTCTCCTGTCCTTCTGATAAAGTCATATGATAAAATCCCAACCCTTTTTAATCCAAATGTGCCTACTCTTCACAACCACCTGTCCAGCTGACCAGGCTTACTGGACTCACTTTAAATTAATGATCACCAGACGGAAGTGGGCCCATGGTGCTGTCAGCACTCTTGCTACAGTTACCTTGCCCATTGTTTCTCAAGCTTGCATGTGCGTACAAAGTCTTGTGAAACGGCATGTTCTGATTCAGTAGAGCTGAGGTAAGGCTGAGAGTCTACGTTTACAACAGGCTCCCAGGTGATACACATGCTGTAGCAAGGCCAAGGACCTAGACAACCGTTTCTCATCTCTCCCTTCAAACCTCCCAAACTCTCCGATCCCCACTCTCAGCTGATGACCTTCCTTCTTAGTTTGCAGAGAACCGGATCATGACATCCCTCACACTCCCAATACATCTTCCTACTTATGCATACCCATTGCCGTATAGTCCACATTCTCCACCTATACGGCAAACCCCCAACTAGACCCCATTCTCTCCACCTACTCAAGAACATCAATTAAGCAACTGTCCCTTCTCTCATGAATCTTCAATGTGTTTCTCAATTGTGGATTATACGATCTGAATACAAATACATTGTAATTTTTCCCAACTTAAAAATTATCTCTTTGGGGCGCCTGGGTGGCTTAGTCGGTAAAGCGTCCGACTTTCGCTTAGGTAATGACCTCGCGGTTCGTGGGTTCAGGCCCCGCGTCGGGCTCTGTGCTGACTGCCAGCTCAGAGCCTGGAGCCTGTTTCAGTCTGTGACTCCCTCTCTCTCTGGCCCTCCCCTGCTCACGCTGTCTCTCTCTCTCCTAGAAATAAATAAAACAAACAAAAAATTATCTCTTTCCCCTACAACCCATTCTAATAAAATCCTCTCATTCCTCTGCTCCCCTTATAAATTTCTCCAGAGCTGCCGATCCAGGAACCCCCCACCCTATCTCCAATGTCAATACTCTCCTCATTTTACATGCTCTATTTGGACTATTTCACATAGATGGTCGTCCCTCCTCCTTGAAGTGCTTTCTTCAATACGTTTCTAGAATATCATGTTCTCTTAGTTTCTTCCTACTTCAGTGCCCATTTCCTTTCAGTCTCCCTGATACTTCCTCCTTATTTTCCTGACTTCTAAACACTGGAGTGCCTCAGGATTTAGTCCTCAGAACTCTTCCCTTGTCTGTGTGTCTCTCTCTTTCACTCACACACACACACACACCATCTCCTATCAGAAAATCCTGAGCTCAGCCTTCAAAATACATCCAGAATCTGATTACTTCTCACCATCTCCTGCACTTGACTGGTCCAAGCTACTATTAGCCCTTCCATAGATTACTGCCATAACCAGATCAAGATGGCTGACCCTAGGCTGAAATTACCATTTACAGATAAACCCAGAAAAGAGAGCTTACAACAAGACATTATTTAGCCAAAATGTGCTCTACGTTGCTTTGATGTACAGCATATCAGAGAAGTAAGGTAGCATATAATATTTATTTTCAAATTTTTATTTAAATCCTAGTGAGTTAACGTATAGTGTAATACTGGTTTGAGAAGAATTTAGTGATTCATCACACATATAACACCCAGTGCTCAACACAAGTGCCTCCTTAATACTCATCACCCATCTAACCCATTCCCCACCAACCTCCCTCCATCAACCCTCAGTCTGTTGTCTATCATTAAGTCTCTTATGGTTTACTTCCCTCTCGTTTCCCCTTCCCCTTTGTTAATCTGTTTTGTTTTTTACATTCCACAGGAGTGAAATCATATGGTATTTGTCTTTCCCTGACTAACTTACTTCACTTATCATAATATACTATAGTTCCATCCACGACGTTGCAAATGGGATATTTTTTAAATAAAATCTATACCACAGTCAGTGCCATATGTCAACTATAAGGAAAAATTTTTGTCTTAAGATGGTATTCTAGTACTGACTAAAGGTAGAATGATTATAGAAAACCCCAGATTACAAACATTTCAACAGCGTATTTACAACAAATAATTTAATATTACTGCAAATGTACATCAACTAAGTTATGGAAATTTAGGAGCCTAATCATCCTTTTAGAATATGCCCCATTTTTAAACTTCAGAACACCTGAAGGTAATGTATATACAAATTTTTTTTAGTAATCACACAGTTGACTTGGAAACAGAAAAGTACTGAAAAAAAACCCCACCGCTATATTTAAGTACAATATAAGATACATAAAATAAAACACTTCTTTGAGCCTCAATAAAAAATATATTCTAGTTCAAATATGTGCTTTGACTTATAAAATAAGATGATTATTAGAAGCATCTATATATACTTCCCTCCAAACTTACTTTGCCATATCTCTAGTCAACTGCATAAAACGTTCTCCATCAGAGGGAGATAAAAGGTTTAAAATACGCCTATAACCATCCATTGCCATTTTATGATCTCCCATCTGTTCATAAAGGCTCGATCGCTCCCACAGATAACGGACATTAGTAGGTTCATATTTAAGAGCTAAGAAGAAAAAAGAGAACATAAATTATGGATTTATCACAAAAAGGGGTTCATGATACTTGGATATGACTGATTCTCTTTTCACAAAATTAAATAAACACTCTAAACTAATTGTCTAATAGAACTAAGTGGGTTATTCTGGAACAAATCTACCTTCACTCTAGCTAGGTTTACTCTGAGACCAGATAGAACCTGAATTTCTACATTAATCTTCATTTGGTAACTCTAGTGTGATGTTAACCCTCAAGGAACAGCTTAGAACCAACCTACCTCTCAGTAGGAAACTGAAGGTAGTGTTCTACCAACTTTTGTGCTATATTAGCTCACAATATAAAGTTGCTGATAAACATGAAAGCAGACAGGCCCCAAATACTTAACTCTGGGATGACAGAATATCAGGAATAAATAGATTTCCCCTAACATCACCCCAAACTAGTAAGTACAATTATCAAAAGAATCGATTATGTAACATTTTATCAAACAAAATAAGAAGAACATTTTAATTACCTTTTGTGTAGCAAAAAATAGCCTGCTTAATATTATCTTGTTCCAGAGACATTTCTGCCAATCTAACCCACTCTTCAGTGTCACTGGGATTTAAATGTGCAGCAATCAACTCAAACTGCAGAGATTTCTCCATGTCACCTTGGTCCTCATATATCATGGCAAGGGTAGAGAATGGCTCATAAGCCAGAGGAGCTAAAATGAATTAAACAAATTCCACTGACTGAGGAAAGAGGTATGAGATGATATAATCCCACAGTTCAAATTACAGATCCTTTTTTAAATAATTAAACTCTTTTAAACACTGTAGCAGAACTATACAAACTACTTGTGTCATTTCATGAAAAACTCTACTCTCCACCATGTGCCCCTCATGAAAATCCCCCTTTGCTAAGGCTAAACATGGCTTAATAGCTCAGCAAGTTCATCCCAATGAGCATCAGCACATCAGTGTTGAATCTTCATGATCTGACAACCACAGGGTATGGAATGAATGGACTGAGTAGACTGCACCTAAATCCAGGATATCAAAATGAATAGTTAATCTGCATTTCTGAAATGTTTCTGAAATGAAGTTCTAAGATCACAAGGGTGATCACAAGGGTGACAGTAAAGATTACTGTCAAAAATAAACAACTATAAACTGATACAAAGGAAAAGATAATATTGCAAAGTAGAAACCAAATAAAATATTCTCAAGAAAAAAGTGTGGTTAATCTTGTTTCTTGGAAAGAAAAGAAAAAGGAGCAACCTCAAACTGAGCAAAGGACAGGAAAGAAAACTGTGCAAATTGGGAAGTATTAGGAAACTCAGTGACTCCATCAACTATAATCAACATGCACATTACAGTGATCTTAGAAGAATAGAGACAAGGGGGCAGAAATTTTATTTGAAGGTATAACAGCTGAAAATTTCCCCAATCTGTATAGAGCCTACTTTAAAAAAAGAAAGTAGGGGGCGGGCACCTGGGTGGCTCAGTCAGTTGGGCAACCAACTCTATTGACTCAGGCCAAGATCTTGCAGTTGTGGGATCAAACCCCACACAGGACTCTGCGCTAGGCATGAAGCCTGCTTGCAATTCTCTCTCCCTCTCTCTCTGCCCCTCCTCGACTCACTCAGGCTCTCAAAATAAATAAATAAACTTAAAAAAATAACAGCAATAGCATTTTTCATAGAACTAGAACAAACAATCTTGAAATTTATATGGAACCACAAAAGACCTCAAATGGCCAAAGTAATCTTGAAAAAGAAAAACAAGGCTGGAGCTATTACAATTACAGGTTTCAGGTTATATTACAAAGCACTAGTAATTAAAACAGTATGATAGTTGCATAAAAATAGACACAAAGATCAACTGAATAGGAAAGAAAACCCAGAAATAAACACAATAATAAGGTCAACTAATCTTCAACAAAGGAGAAATGAATACACAGTGTGAGAAAGACAGTCTCTTTAGCAAATGGTACTGGGAAAACTGGACAGCTACATGCAAAAGAATGAAACTGGCCACTTACTTTCGCCATAGGCAAAAATAAACTCAAAATCAATTAAACACCTAAATGTGAGACCTGAAACCATTAAAATCCTTAAAGCTCAGGCACTAACCTCTCTGACATCAGCTGGAGCAACATTTTTTCTAGATAAGTCTTCTGAGGCAAGGGAAATAAAAGCAAAAACAAACTACTGGGACTACATCAGCATAAAAAGCTTCTGCACAGAGAAGGGAATAATCAACAGAACTAAAAGGTAACCTACTGAATGGGAGAAGATATTTGCAAATGACATATCTGATAAAGGTTAGTATCTAAAACATAAAGAACGGATACAGGGGTACCTTGGTGCTTAGTTAAGCGTCTGACTTTGGCTAAGGTCATGATCTCAGTTCGTGAGTTTGAGCCTCACATCAGGGTCTGTGCTGACAGCTCAGAGCCTGGAGCCTGCTTCAGATTCTGTATCTCCCTCTCTCTCTCACCCTTCCATGCTCATGCTCTCTTTCTCTCAAAAATAAACAAACATTAAAAAAAATTTTAATAAAATAAAAAAGGGGGTGCCTAGGTGGCTCCATCAGTTGGGCGTCCAACTTGGACTCAGGTCACGATCTCAGTTTGTGAGTTCAAGCCCCACACCAGGATCTGTGCTAATAGCTCAAAGCCTGGAGCCTGCTTCAGATTCTGTGTGTGTGTGCCTCTCTCTCTCTCTGTCCCTACCCTATTTGCACTCTCTCTCTCAAAATAAACAAACACTAAAAAAAAAAATATAGATAGATGGGGTGCTTGGGTGGCTCAGTCAGTTAAGTGTCTGACTCTTGATTTCAGTTCAGATCATGATTTCACAGTTCGTGAATTTGAACCCCCCATCAGGCTCTATGTTGACAGTGCAAAGCCTGCTTGGGATTTGCTCTCTGCCCGTCCCCATTCTCTCAAAATAAACAAATAAACTTTAAAAATAAAAGCAGAACTAACCTACAATTCTGTAATCATACTATTGGGTATTAACCCAAAAAGTACAAAAACACTAATCTGAAGGGATACATGCATATCAATGTTTATAGCAGCATTATCTATAACAGCCAAACCATGGAAATAGCCCAAATGTCCATCGACAGATGACTGGATAAAGATGGTGTTTGTGTGTGTGTGTGCGCGTGTGTGTGTGCACGCGCACACAATGGAATATTATTTGGCCATAAAAAAGAATGAAACCTTTTCATTTGCAACACGGATAGAGCTAGAGAGTATAATGCTAGGTGAAATAAGTCAGTCAGAGAAAGAAAAATACCATATGATTTCACTCACATGTGGAATTTAAGAAACAAAGCAAATAAGCAAAGGAGAGAGAGAGAGAGAGAAATTAAAGAACAGACTCTTAACTGTAGAGAACAAATTGATGGTTACCAGAAAGGAGTGGGTCAGGGGATGGAAGTAAGAGGGTATAAGGATTAAAGAGTACATTTACCATGATGAAAGAAATAAAATTAACAAAGAAAAAAAAAAAGACCTCTAAAAGGACCCTAGCCCAGATAATATCAAATGCCAAAATAGTGAAAAGTTAAATTAACAGTTCACTGTATTACAACTATCCAAGCCACTATGCAGGTCATCATTTGGCAGCATGTCAGGAAACCAAAATGATAAATATAAGCAATTAGTCAAAAAGTCACTTTTGAAGATATCCTTCAATATGCCCAAGATCTGCAGTTTAATGAAAGATGATATGTATAAATTGTGTCTTTTACCAAAAAGTAGATTAAAATAATATAGCTCTGCTGGAAAATGAAATAAAAAAATACTTTTTAAGTGGTTTTAACACAAGGTGTCATATTTAAAAAATACTGCTACAAAAGTCTAAAACCCCAAAATGAAACATTAAAAAACAAAAAATGGCTATAAGAGTTCAATAAATATTAATATGTCATTAAGTCATACTCTAAGATTTTCACTTTCTTGGTAATGATTTCTACTGAATATGAAAAGTGGCAAATCACTGTTATCACAATCATCTCGAAGCTTCTGAATATTTTTTCCAAAGAGTACAGTGAAGTGCTCCTCCAATGTTTTAAGACACACTATTAAACTGCTATTGTCAATAACTCCCCACAGAAGACACCTTGTCTTATGATTTCCATGCACATCAGTATCGCCTCTTCCCGTTCTCCTCGAGCAAAGCGAATGTTGGCTTCACCCATGAGACCCCTCAGAGCTCTGGGAAGTTTACTTCGGGGCCTTTTCTCCTGTATAGAAAAAAAATGACATTTAGACTAAAATACAGTAGCGTCTTAGATTTCAATTTCAAATTAATAAATGCAGAACATAATGAAACTGAAATTTCCTTTTAAAACTTCTCAATATTCTAAATTGAGAACTAAGGACCAAATGACTAATTCTGACCCATTATTATTAAAGTCTGCGTTTCAGGAAAAAGGCTAAAACTAATCTTAAGAAGAAAAAGAAATATTCTATAACATTTTCAAAAAGGAACACATCAGAAATCTAAGACAAAAAATAAGAACAAATCTCCTACAGTACAAAGTTCAAACCACAGTGAAATATATAAAGAAAACAAAAACCAAAGTGGTCAAGAATTACTAATTAATAATTAGAATAACAAATGTAGAACCTGATGCTCAGAATGGATTTATGTGCCAGTCAACTTATTATAATATAACCTACTGAAGATCCTTCTTCCTTCAATTTATCAACTCAGAATAAAATTGGTTAAAAAGTTATAATATGGATCTTTTAATAGCAAAACTATAGTACATTTTGATATATGCAATAATTAAGGCTATACATTTTATAAATCTCTAAGATGAACTACATGAAAGTGGGTGGCTCATTCAGGTAAGTGTCTGACTCTTGGTTTCAGCTCAGGTCATGATCTCATGGGCCTCCTTGGGATCCTCTCTTTCTGCCCCTCCCCTGCTCGTATTTACAGGCTCTCTCTCTCTCTCTCTGAAAATAAATAAAATTTAAAATAAAATTTAAAAAAAAAAAACAACAACAGTTGTCTCATGATACTTCCTTTCTTACAGCTTGGATTCTCTCTGAATATACGAATAATTTAAAGATTTCTTTTTCAATTACTATGTTACATTTTTATATTCTGTTTATAAGGACTAAATAAATATTTACTTTCATCATTTTCTTGGTTTCACGATTGAGAACCATCTCCAATACAAACACATCGCCTGCAGTGGGTTGCTCAGGTGTTTCTTCTTCCTCCTCTTCTTCCTCTTCCTCTTCCTCCTCATCATCTTCATTCTCTCCAAGCATGGAAGCAAAGACCTTGTGAACTGATTTGCTGACTCCATCTGATGTTTCTCCTGAAAAAAGACACATGGAGGTTGCCAACAAACAATTAAAACCCATTAGAACAAACACTCAGTAGTCAAAAGGAAAAAAAATAATCCAGTATTTTCTGAAAGTAAAAGTAGACAACAAACATTTCAAAACACAACCCAAAGAAGAAAGCTGTCAAAGTCATGTATTTTACTCTGTAAGAAGTGCTGACTCACCATTTAGGCCTCTTTAAGATATGCAGGAAGACTAAGTGGGAAATCGGAAGTGTACATAGTAACATTTAAAAGCAGAGAGAAAAAAATTAAATAAGTGTAAAACGTAGACCTAAAAACTAAACAATTCTGGTGGTACAGAAACCAGGTGGCAAGCATAGTGGTTAGAGATAAGGCCTCCAGAGTCAAGCTGTCTGATTTCAAACTTTATCTCCAATTATCACTAACTGTGTAACCTTGGGTAAATTACTAAATGATGATGTATAAATTATGTCTTTTACCAAAAAGTAGATTGAAATAATCTAGCTCTGCCTAATCTGGAAAATAAAAGAAAAAAATTGAACCTCAGTTTCCTCATTTGTAAAAGAGGTTAATAATATCTGACAGGGGCACCTGGGGGGCTCAGTCAGTTAAGTGCCCAACTTCAGCTCAGGTCATGATCTCACAGTCCATGAGTTCAAGTCCCGCGTCAGGCTCTGTACTGACAGCTCAGAGCCTGGAACCTGCTTCAGATTCTTTGTGTCTCTCTCTGTTCCTCCCCTGCTTGAACTTTGTCTGTCTGTCTGTCTCCCTCTCTCTCTCTCTTTCAGAAATAAAGATTAGGGGCGCCTGGTTGGTTCAGTTGGTTGAACGTGTGACTTAGACTCAGGTCACAATCTCGGGGTTCGTGAGTTCAAGCCCCACATTGGGCTCTGTGCTGACAACTCAGAGCCTAGAGCCTGCTTCAGATTCTGTGTCTCCCTCTCTCTCTGCCCCTCCCCCACTCACATTCTGTCTCTCTAAAATAAATAAACATTTAAAATATAATAATAAGGATTAAAAAAAATTTTTTTAATAATAATGTCTAACAGGGCGACTGGCTAGCTTGGTCAGAAAGAGCATGCAACTCTTGATTCTGAAGTTGTAAGTTCAAGTCCCATACTGAGCACAGAGCTTACATACATACACACACACAAACATACATAAACAGTGGTTGTACCATTTCAAGAGGTAGATAAATAAATACAGTATAATAATAATGTCTGCCTTATAGGCTTACCCTAAGAACGAGGTGAGTTTTTATATACATGTACTTAGAATAATGCTCAGGATATAGTAAAACCTTAATAAATGCTATTATTAAAATTAAAATAGTATTATCATTCCAGAAACAAAATAATAAGACATAATTTATTTGCATCTGAGGATGCCAGTAGAGTACAGTGATTTTTGCAAGTTCATAATGATAACCTTAAATGACCAAGTAATGGTTAAGTCTGAAACCAATTTTCTGTTAAAGCAGAGACATGTAACATATTTTAGAAAAACTCCAATGAAATAGTTAAAACTTAATATATATTTTATATAATTTTACATAATTGTATTCAAAACTTGCAAGCTTATTCACTTATGTGAAATACTTCAAACCCCAAAGATGCTGGATAAACAAGATAGTTAAATACATGTAAGGAAGGACAAAAATTCTTAAAAACCCACATACTCTGAGCAACAAATAATAATCATTCTCATGAAATCACAATGATCAGCTTCAAGAATTGTGAACATCCAAAATAAATATAAGAATATGTACGTAGCAGATCTGAAAAAAATGTGCATATGTACTGCCAGAATACATAATTAAGCAAGGTTCCTGGATACAAGGTTAATATACAAAAATTAATTGTAGTTTTTCTACCAGCACTAATGAACTAAAAATGAAATAAAAGAAGGTCCTATCTGGGGCGCCTGGGTGGCTTAGTCGGTTAAGCGTCCGACTTTGCTTAGGTCATGATCTCGCGGTTCATGGGTTCGGGCCCGCGTCGGGCTCTGTGCTGGCTGCCAGCTCAGAGCCTGGAGCCTGTTTCAGTCTGTGACTTCCTCTCTCTGACCCTCCCCTGCTCACGCTGTCTCTCTCTCTCTCCTAGAAATAAATAAAACATAAAAAAAAAAAAAAAAAAAAAAAAAAAGAAGGTCCTATCTGCATGGCATGTAGGAAAGGTGCTTAAGAGCAAGAATGTGCCAAGGGTATTCAACAATGTATAGGAAGAAAAAGACTATTAACTCTGGTGGCCATATATTCCAATTAGCAGACTTTGCTAAACTTGTTCAAAACTGACCCACCTTTTGCTTTGACTATATGTTCAAACTCACTAACCAATGGTCTCAGTAGAGTTCTGGGATGATTGCTTCCTGGGAAATTGGGAGTTTTATATCTTAAATGGACTGATGGGATTATCTGAGCTGAGGCAATCCAGTACCAGTATGCCTGACTGCTCAGTTAATCCTTTTTTTTTTTAGGGAGGACCTGATGGCCACCTCTCCCGGGGAAGCTATAGCCAACCACGCACCACTGGATGCCTGCTACTACAATGCACCTCAAAGATCTGACGATGGAAGAGCTACCCCTCCCCTAAGCAGATAAGGAAAGACCCACAAGTTGTTAGAACAAGTTTCGCTGCCTTTTCCAGCTGACTTGCCTGATAAGGTAAGAAACCGTAACCCCAATTTGAGCTCCTCTTTGCCCTTTCTTCTCCACTGGGTCCAAGGAGGCAGGAATAAAGCTTATTTTCTGTCTATCCAATTAGTATGTAAACTCTTTGTAAAGAGAGCTGTTCACAGGGAAAAGAACCAGCCTCTCCTTCTACCCCTTAGAACTAAAATGTTTAATTTAGTTCTCATTTCAGATACTATATACAAAGATATATTCTAACTGACAGTTCAGTACCCCACATAATTTGTCATGAGTTAATGGACACTATCCACTATTATCAGTATTCTGTTCACTAGGAAGGTATATCAATCACTGGAAATTAATGAATTTGCATTCTAGTTCATCAATTAGACTCTGATGGGTTTAATCAGTTGGGACTAACCAAATCTAGCATCTACATTTGCAGAGCTGAGGACTGGATCCTAGATGGGGCAATATACCAAGAGACCTCTACTGTGTGTGAGGACCGTCGGGGGCAGCTAACTGGACTTCCACACTGGTATTTTTTTATCTTAGCTCCAGTAAGTAAGGCAGTGGTTTGGAAGCCACTTTGTTTAGAAGTATAAACCATTACAATTCGGGGGAGTATAGTCTGGAACTGATTAGTAACCAAAAGGGCCAATTTAAAAAACAATGACTCTAAAAAGGCTCCCAAACACTGATTTCAATTTGAAATACTTTTCCACAAAAATAACCCACAAACTAACCATCACCATATTCAAAATCTCAACAAATATTTATTGAACACCTATTATATGCCATACACTATTATTACGCTACTGATAAACCAGGTAATCAACAACAGAACACCACTGCAATGAAAAATTTTTCACTAAATTACTAGCTATTCTTAACATGTAATGCAAATAGCAAATGACTTCAACATACCTTCATTGGCCTCATTGTCAGGCGATTTGGTGGAGTCAATTCCCGATGATGATGGAACTTCATTGTCATGTGGATTTTCTTCAACTGATAACTTTCCTTTTTCCTGAACACTCTGATGGAAAATTAATTAATAATTTCAAAAAATAATACACATTTAGTTCTCTACAGTAGTGAACAGGGCATTTGCCTCATTTTTATTTCTATAAAACCTGAGCTCTGCACAAATTTGAAAACTGTCAAAGCATTTCAGAGTGCTTAGGTCTCATCCCTTACGACTGTCTGAATCAGTCACTTGTAAAAAATAATTTAATACATCTGGATTATTTCATGAATCTACACATTATATCCTAGCTTTTTAAATGAAAAGAGATGGGTCATTATTAGTTGTATGAATTAGGAACGAATCCACCAATTTAAAAGGGTGCGATTATATTTGTTTTCCCTCGGACTTCATATAAGTAAGAGGATATGTGAAAATTCAGATATTCTAAAGTATGAAAAATACGTGAGTGAAGATTTTGTTATCAGAAAAGAAAACTCGCTTTCCTGAAGTAGAGCACATCACACCACTGGGAGACTTTTCAAAAATGGGAGCTCCAACCCCTAGGTTTAGAAATAAAGAGGGGCGCCTGTTTGGCTTAGTCGGTTAAGCGTCCGACTTTCGCTTAGGTCATGATCTCGCGGTTCATGGGTTTGAGCCCCGCGTCGGGCTCTGTGCTGACTGCCAGCTCAGAGCCTGGAGCCTGTTTCAGTCTGTGACTCCCTCTCTCTCTGACCCTTCCCTACTCACGCTGTCTCTCTCTCTCTCTCTCCTAGAAATAAATAAAAAAAAGAAAAAGAAATAAAGAAACTGAGGCCTAAGGAAGGGAGGTGAACTGCTCACCCGCACACAAAAAGAATTAGTGGCAAAACTAGTATTAGAATCAGAAACTCTGACAGGGTAGAGGAGGATGGAGAATGAAGAAGGGGGAAGGTGGGTTACCACCGAGAAGCTTTTTGGTGGGAGAAATTTCTTAAGAGGAGCTTAGCACAGGACTGAGAGGTGAGAACCCAGATTTAGGTAAGAAGCGGAAGAAGCTGCTAGGAATTCCTGGCCCCCTCCATCACAGCGAATGGGGTCATCTGGGTCCCCCACATCTAGCTTTTTAGGGCGACAAGACAGGGGCATCTTGGCCTCACTTTCTTCTCGCGGGTTTTTCTCTCTTCTCTCCGCCTTTCGAACTCCTCAAAGGAGATCTTCCCTTCCAGGTAGTCGATGAGCTCCGGGCTGAAACCCGACATGTCCGCTTCGAGGTGCGGATACGCAGCAACAGAAACCTGGACAGAGAACCGGAAAAAGCAAGACTTCCTAGTTTTTACCCAGCTCCCGGGCGCCGAGAAAAGCGACCCGGCGTCCTCCTGGGAAACGGGTCCGGTCGGTGCCGCAGCCGCTGCGCTCAGGTTCCGCTGGTGCATATGGTCCGGCCTCCTTCCAAACAGCGAGAGCGGGACCTGCCCTGGCCCAAGGCTTGCTGTTAAAGAGGATTAGGGAGTTAAAAAAAAAAAAAAAAAGAGCTTTAAACAAATTTTCCTTAATCTACATCGTTTCTCGCAATTCTTTATTAGTGTTCTCCTAATCCTTTTCTGAATGTTTCTTCTTTAAATTAATTTGATCTTTGCTGGGGTGCATTATTTTCTTGATTTAACCAACTGCACTGCCACGTGCATGTTTCTTTTACCATTTTTCTCCTGCCACAGAAAGCGAAAGTCCTCTCCCAATTTGTGCTCTAAATCTCATCACCTCCACCATTAGTGGAGTTTTCCCGTCTTCACAAATCCTCAAACTCTCCCTTTCCTCAGGGCTCCTTCTCAGTCTGTAAGTAAGTTTATTGGGACTTCATGTTGCACCTATCACTCCCACCCAAGTTTTCTTTTCTTAACAGTCAAACTTTTAGAAAGAATCAAATGCTTCATGTGGTTACTATACACCCTTGCCCATTTAGCATAGGTCATGAACTGGTTTATACATACTACATACATAGCTCAAAATAATCCTTAAAATCCAATGTTGGTTTTATTTTTATTTTTTTGAGAGAGTGAACTCGTGCTTGTGTGGGGGTGGGAGTGGGAGGGTGACAGAGAGAAAGGAAGAGAGAATTAATTCCAAGCAAGCTCCCCCTGCTGCCTGGGGCTGGATCCTACAAACTGTGAGATCACTACCTGAGCTGAGATCAAGAGCCACCCAAGCACCTGAGAATGTTGCTATTATTAGTGCCAAAGTCCTATAGCTAATAAGTAGCAGAACCAGGATGTGAACCCTGGTCTATTTGACCCCGAATTCCATGTGTGAAATTAATATGATATATGGCGTCCCCTCAAAGGAACTATTCTTCACTTCCTGCACACTCCTGTGGTTTATATTTTACCTTTGTATTATAAATATTTCTCTGCTGTCCTAGAGATACTATCTTTCAACATCTTGAAAACAGTAGTACCTGATGCATCTTCATGAATTCTAGTAATCTGTGCTTAAAACACATTTATGAATTAAACTAGGTGGAATTGAAAGTGCCTTAGAAATGGGCAAGAGAATGCAGCTTGATATAAAGCTAAGGTTAGAGGCAAGTTACATGGTGACTATCATTTAGCCATTGGTACCTCTTTGTTACAATCCAGATGAGGATAAGTACAAGAGAATGTCAGAATGAGAACCGTGACCCCAAAACTTCCAGATAAGAGTGGGGGGGAATCTCACAGCTAGAAATTACTCTTTTCTCATGATGAAGTCTTCGGGACTCTACCTGGGTATAAAATGTGGGGGCTAGTAGGGTAGGTTGGAGTAAGGAACTCAACAAAAATCACTTGTAAATCACAAAAATTCTTTGAATTTCTCCGGGCAGTCAGGGAACTGCATCTAAGGAGAAGTCTAAGGTCTGGTCCTAACTCTCTTAGGGGGAAAATCAAAGGCAGGAAAGATGGTACCTCATAAGGAGAACTCTCCCCTAAGACCCAGATGGCTTAGACTAGGTTGTTTCATTATTAACTGCCTGGAATATGGAATAACAATAGTGCAGATATCCATTGATGTTGCAGAGAATAGGGAAGAGGGAGCAAGAGACAGAAGGATAGTTTTTATGCTGTTATTAAAGAGACAACAGACTCAAAATCACTTGTGCTACACCCACATTAGGAACCAAGACTTACTACATACTTTAGGTACAGTTTCAACCTCTCTCAGGAGTGGAATCTTAGTCAATCTGGAATTATGTGGTTAGCTCTAGTGAGGTAATAGACATTACTGCATGATAGACCTCTGCTGTCCCCTAAAGGGAAGTTACCTTGCCACAAACAAGCCACTCTCTGCTAGTATCTTCCTTGTCCCACCTTCTTCTAGCTACAGTGTCTCATTTTGCACAGCTCTTTGGAGCTCCTTTCTATTTGTTAGATGATATGCAATTCATGCCTCATTAAATAAAGCCAGTAAGATCTTTAAAATCTACTTTAAAATTTGAATTTGGTTTTTAACACTGATATGGAACACCTTGTTGACACGAAAGTCCTTTTACAGGTCAGACTGTAGCAATATATCTTAAAATTGTTATCTTTCTGGGGTTTTTTTTGAAAAACACTCCCTTGAAAGTGATTTGTACCCTGGTGAGTCAGAGGTCTCTGCATTACCTTGAAATGAAGTGAAATTGTTATATTCGCAATGAAAATAGCAAGAAGAAACTTTTCAGACTTTCTAGTTGATTTTCGAGAATCAAAATGGAATGTTTGAAGGAAGCAGAACATTGAATGTGTGCCGTGACAATAGAATTAAGAGTACACAGGGAGGAAATGACTCCATCCTTTCTCCTTTTCAAGGGGAGAGAACACAATGAGGTGTGACCCTTTTGGGGAGACAATTTTTCCATAGTTCCCTCACTTTTCTGCAAAAGATTGTGACAACCTTCCATCTGGGCTATATTTCCAAAGATGTCTGTAGAACAAACAACCTTGAAAGATAGACATATTGTCTTTCTCTGGGGCAGAGGACAGATTTGTTTTCTGACCAGTACAATAGATATTAATGCTTCCCTCTGGGGCGAAGATTGGGCATGTTTGTTAGGAGCCCCGTGTAAAAGTGGGGATATCCTGTTTGGGGTTCTTCATCACAAACCCTTTTGTGCGCAGCATATACTTGGATTCACCTCCATGTGGCTCCCGTGATACTTGGGGGATAAGGAGAATCAGTGTGGATGTAAAACTCATGATGCCTGCAGCACCGTGAGTAATAGTCTGCTGCCTCCGACCCAGGAGTCTCACATGTCAGAATCTATGAAACTGGAGGGTACTGTGTGGCTTACAAGTTACACTTGTGAGTGTGACTTAGAAGCCACACTTTTTTTTTTTCTAGGAGAGAGAGAGAGACAGCGTGAGCAGGGGAGGGTCAGAGAGAGAGGGAGTCACAGACCGAAAGAGGCTCCAGGCTCTGAGCTGGCAGTCAGCACAGAGCCCGACGCGGGGCTCGAACCCACAACCGCGAGATCATGACCTAAGCGAAAGTCGGATGCTTAAGCCACCCAGGCGCCCTTAAGATTTTTTTTTTTTTTTTTTTTTTTTTAGAAGCCACACTCTTAACAGTTCTTGACTACGCTAGTTCTGGGGTAGGGACAACAGGGTCATGGTCTGGGAATGTGATACTCATCAAAGAGCAGAGTCAGTGTTGAAAGGCTGTCAGAAAACTATGTAGAGAATTACCATGGGCCCCCGGAGAATCTCGATCACTTGTAAAACATTGATTTTTATTGGAAGAAACACCACACTTCTGTTGTTTTCCTCACTATGGTTCTCAGGACAAAAAAAAAAAAAAAAATCTGAAAAAAAGCCCACTTCCCAAGTGGGCTTTTAGAAATGTGTGTCGGGAAGTTTTGGTTGTCAAAATAATAGGGTAGGGGTGGGGAAATGACTGACATACAATGTCTGAGCACCAGATGTGCTAAATGGCCATACAAATGGAGACTTTCCTTTCCCCAATGGCCAACAGCATCACCACCAAGAAACTCTTGTCAGTATGGAGTATAGGCCTTCCATCAACAACTCTCTGCCGATGTGAGGAGTTTTCCAGCAGAAGGATGCATGCTCCTGCCCTGAGACTTTGCAGGTTCATAGTTAAAAGTCCGTGTGGATGCTCTTCCTTTTCAAAGGCCATGAAAGGAATAAGCATTCGCTTTGTGGCAGTCCTGACACTCAGAGGAGGACTGGAAAAAGGAAGGGAGAACCAGCCACTGCCAGTTGAGTGAACCTGACAGTGATACAACACTCCTTATCACTTGACCCTTTATTTGAATACCTTGTTTTGGGGGCACCTGAGTGGCTCAGTCAGTTAAGCGTCTGACTTCGGCTCAGGTCATGATCTCACAGCCTGAAGGCTCGTGAATTCAAGCCCCGCATCAGACCCTGTGCTGACAGCTCAGACCCCGGAGCCTGCTTCCATTTCTGTGTCTCCCTCTCTCTCTCTGCCCCTCCCCTGCTCACACTGTCTCTCTCTCTCTCTCAAAAATAAACATTCAAAAAAATTTTTGAATATCTTATATTTTTATGAGGAATAGTTCATCATCAATAATTACTTATATCTTTAATTTTTATTTATTTTTTAGTGAGTGAATGTGAACAGGGCAGAAGTGGGAGAGGTGTAGGGAGAGAGAGAACCTTAAGCAGGCTGCACACCTAGCGCAGAGCCCAACACAGAGCTTGATCTCACCACCCTGAGATCATGACCTGAGCCTAAATCAAGAGTTGGATGCTTAGCTGACTGAGCCACCCAGGTGTCCCTACTTCTATCTTTTAAATGGCAAAAAAACCCCAGGGGCATCTGGGTGGCTCAGTCAGTTAAGCACCCAGATTTTGATTTTTTCAGCTCAGGTCATGACCTCATGGTTCGTGAGATCAGGCCCCGCATTGGGTTCTGCTCTGACAGGACAGAATTGCTTGGGATTCTCTCTCTCACTCTTTCTCTTTGCCCCTCTCTTGCTCACATTCTCTCTCTCTCTCAAAATAAAAAAATAAACTTTAAAAAAACATTCAAGTGGTAAAAAAAAAAACCCCACATAATCTTGATACTAACTAGAAGCAGCTTCTGTTACCATATGAATATAGCAGGATAGCACACCTTCAGTTCAACACATATTAAACATTTGCTACATGTAGAGCATTGTGCGAGGTGCTGGAGAAATAAAAATGGCTTAGATATGATCTCTGCTCTCAAAGACCTCAGGACCCTCCAGAGAAAAGACATACACACACACACACACACACACACACACACACACACAAAACTAGTTAAAACAGAACAAATTAAACCAGATGCAGAAATCTATTTTTGCATAAATATTTTATTATTGATATTCAGTATCAATCATCCACAAAAAAGCCACAGAAGTCTATCATGGAATGTAGAGACTAATGTTACGAGGACGCTGATGTTTGCCTTCTAGTATAATGTGTTTGCCTTCTAGTATAATGTTTGCTTTTCAGGAATCACAGAGAAAATGATGTGGCTCTCCATAACGATACAGGAAAAGCAGCTATTCCAAATGAAAATATGAGAGTCAGAATATTTCATCCTGAGATGGTGGAGAGAGGAGAAGATCGGTTGGTTGCAAGAGAAGGGAGTTCCACCTGTTTCTACTCACCCTTCTTAAGGAGCTGTGTGCAGAAGAACCAGAGCTGAGTGCAGCAAGGCTCTTTGGTGTAACACAATGTCCACCTCTGAATACAACGCCAGGGAACATCTCCTAGCGGCCCTAGCAACTCCCACAATTCCCAGTGCTTTACTTTCCATTTCAGCTTAACTGTGGATATTTATCACTTCCTCTCCCTTGCCGTGAAACTGACACTGTGAGGTCTTTCAGGGGCATATGCAGAATGTGGGAATGCAGCTTCTTTTCAGGAAAAAGACCAATTTAAGCCCAAATCTTTCTTACATATAATGAACTATACTAAAAATGAGCAGACTCCCTTTCAAATAAAAATGTTTATTGATGGGGTCCCCAGGTGGCTCAGTTGGTTAAGCATCCGACTTCTGCTCAGGTCATAGTCTTGTGGTCCATGAGGTCCGTGAGTTCGAGCCCCACATCCAGCTCAGAGCCTGGAGCCTACTTTGGATTCTGTGTCTCCCTCTCTTTGCTCCCCTCCCCTACTCATGCTCTGTATCTCTCTTTCAAAAATAAATAATCATTAAAAGTTTTTAAAGTGTTTATTGATAACAGGTAATAAACATACAAGCTTGTCTTTGAAAGATCATCTCTTTGGACTCTACAGTGTTTCTGTAACTTTTACAAATATGTCTGGGGCTCTACATTGGTGTTTATGGTTTATAGACTGGAAAAAAGACTCCGAAAATATGCACATAAGTCACATATGTCCCAAAGCTCAACCTACTTACATGTAAATCTGGACATGTAGAATAAAACCATTATAAATTGACAAAAGTGGAGAGGAAAAAGGTTTAGCCATGATCATGATTAATTTTTCTAATGAGAAGTTTCATTTGTATTTTTAAAATAGCCAAACACCTGAAAGAACAAGAAAATGATATCATGAAATAGGAAGTGAAGACTCTTCAAGCAACACAATGACCCAAAGAGTAACATATTTCAACAAAGACTCTTTTTCTTTCTAATCAGAGATATTAGGAAAGGAGTGCATGTAATTATAAAATATTCTCCAAATAGAAGCTAAGCTTCTCTCACAAAGTTGAACAATTCCTATCACATTACAATACTACCAACTTGGTGTTTTCTCCATTTCCTGCCCTGAACCATTCAATGCTTACATGATACTATTTATTTAATATTTTCTCTGATAGTATCTGTGAGTTAGAGATCAGCATCTGCAATTTATAAATGAAGAAACTAAGGCCCACAGCCAACTTGCATGCAACTCTTCTCATACTAAAGCAGCTACTAATGTGATATTAATAACTATTCTCTATTTTAGTGTTTAATAGCCTAGGGCCCAAGTGTGAATATTAGTCAAGGGAACCCTCCTGTAACATCTTTCTGTTCATTCTGTTTTATTTTCTCATTTCATCGTAGGAGATTTCAAGCGCATATGCCACATAGTAAACTGCATCTTCCATTTAGAATTACAATCATTATTTTTAAATGTTTTTTTTTTATTTTTTTTATTTTTATTTCTAGGAGAGAGAGAGACAGCGTGAGCAGGGGAGGGTCAGAGAGAGAGGGAGTCACAGACTGAAACAGGCTCCAGGCTCTGAGCTGGCAGTCAGCACAGAGCCCGACGCGGGGCTCGAACCCACGAACCGCGAGATCATGACCCAAGCGAAAGTCGGACGCTTAACCGACTAAGCCACCCAGGCGCCCCTACAATCATTATTTTTAAAAAGTCATCACATTTAAAGGAAGGAATAATCAAATGCTTTCCCATGAACAATAAAGTGCAGCAATAGTATGCATGCTTCCTCACAATTTCATCCCTAGCTACTGGAAGAATGGGAGTAGATTTTAATCATGATTCAGTTCCCTTTATTATTCAGCCAAACAAAAAGCTAACAGACTAGAAATCACATTGTATTTTTTTGGAATGCACCATACTTGTTTTTTTTTTTTCCCCAATGGTAAATATTTACTTGATAGGAATGCTAAAGTAATAAGAATAGGGGCTCATGGGGGGTTCCTTTGGTTAAGTGATCAACTCTTGATTTCAGCTCAGTTCATGATCTCACAGTCATGAAACTGAGCCCTAAGTCAGGCTCCACACTGGGTGTGAGCCTGCTTGAGATTCTCGGTCTCCTTCTCCCTTTTCCCCTTCCCTGCTTGCTAGTGCACATGCACTCTCTCTCTTTCTCACTCTCTCTCTCAAAGAAAAAAAAAAGGAACAATAAAACACAAATTTTAAGAGCAAATAAATTTCCAGGTTTTTTTCCCATGAAGAAAATGCCATCTTTACAATATTTTACCTTTTTTTCCTCCAGATGAGGAAGTTCAAGCTCAAATATAGGTTTATTACTTTTTTCCAAGAAGACAATTTTAAAAAATTTTCTTTCTATTAAATCCAACTGCACAATTTGACATGCTGTTTTTAAGTTTATTTACTTATTTTGAGAGAAGAGGGGACGGGGTGAGTGAGAGAGGGAGAGAGAGAAAAATCCAAGCAGACAGCTCAAAGCTTGACTCCAGGCTCCATCTCATGAACTGTGAGATCAAGAAATGAGCTGAAATCAAGAGTTAGATGCTTAACTGACTGAGCCACTCAGGTGCCCCACCGTATTTCTTTTTATATGATTTCTACATAACTAGCTATATGACCTGGTATTCAAAAAAGATAGGTAAAAGTTTGTGGTCTTCCACTCTATTTACTAATCCTATTAAGAGTGATAATTCTAGGGGTGCCTGGGTGGCTCAGTCAGATAAGCTTCTGACTTTGGCTGGGGTCATGATATTGCAGTTCGTGAGTTCACGCCCCGCGCTGAGCTCTGTGCTGACAGCTCAGAGCCTGCAGCTGCTTCAGACTCTGTGTCTCCCTCTCTCTCTGTCCCTCCCCTACTCATCCTTTGCCTCTCTCTCTCAGAAATAAATAATAATAAAACATTTTTTAAAAAGAGTGGTAATTCTAGGGGCACCTAGGTTGTTCAGTTGGTAGAGCAGGTGACTCTTAATCTTGGTGAGTTCAAGCCCCAAGTTGGACATACAGATTACTTTAAATAAATTTTAAAAAAGGAGTGATCATTCTATTTTAATATATCTCCTTCCAGAAAACTATGCTTATAAAATTACAAACTGTCATTTCTTTTTAAAACCAGACAATGAAATACATGAATCAAATCCAAATACTAACAGTGATGAGTATCATCAAAATGGAACGCGTATTTCAATGAGGAAATCAAATTATTTTTCAAATAAATACTTTCAAAATCTCTTTATGACTGAGTTGTTACAATTGGACAGATCCTGAGAATAAAGGGATAACTTACCTGTGTTCAGAGGAATCATTCAGCCTTTGAGGTTATTGGGAAAGGAGTTTTTCTGTTCTTCATAATCTGCAAATGCAGAAGCAAGAAGTTCTGATTGGAAAGAAAGAGGTCTAGGATTCTCATTCATGGAGAAAGTGTTCAGAAAGCTCCCAAGATCAAGACCTCTTCCCTTAAGATATGCCTGAAGGGTTCTGAAAAACTGAAGCGAGAAAGAAAGTGTTCAATGCGATATGTAAATTAAATATAAAAAATATTCAGAGACAGATACTTTCCCCCTCTTTTTTCCTCCATGAATTGACTTTAGGGCTAATCTATGAGGCAGAAGTTAGAAAATCCAGAAATACAAATACAAACTTTGGCTACTTCTTCTCCTTCCCCTCCACTGTCCTTTACCCTGCCTTCTTTGTGACATTTCAACCCTAAACAAGATAATTCAACATTCCTGGTGGAGATTGAGAGAAGAGCATCAATTATTTAATAGCATCACGGTGAGTGGGCTCATTGTAAACAACCTCTGAACCACTTAGGCCGGAGATTAAACTGAACTTCACAGTGGTCAAGTTCTGCACGTCCTCTCTGAAGGTGAGATCCTAGCCATTGTCTGCTGCCCTGATTCTTTCAGGCATGGGTTTTCAGCTTTCCTTTACAAAATGGATACACAGAAACTTGCAAAGGGCTGCTTGGTTGTTTTAACACGATATTGTTATATTTCACATCATTTTCTTTAGGGAAACTGTATTTTGAAACAGTAATGTCAGCATGTTTATTGTACTTGGCATATTTTTAAAAGAGAATTTTTACTGATGTTTTGAATTCTATTTCCTAGATAAATTTATGTTGGAAATAATGCTTGAGGAGCAACTGGCTGACTCAATTGGTAGAGCACACAACTCTGGGTTTCAGGGATGTGGGATTCAGCCTCACATTGGGTGTAGCGATTACTTAAAAGTAAATCTTAAAAAAAAAGGAAGAGAAAAGAATGTTTGGTAAATTGATAAGCTCAGTTTTTATAAGTGAGCTTCGCATGGGTTGGTCATATGAGAATTGGTTTTATTATCAGTTCAATCTGAGCTATGCAAAAATCAATTCCCCACCATGCTCTTGATTTTGTATGTGTATGAGAAATCCAGGCTATAAAGTCAACGTGTACGTAAGATCATTTACAACTGTTATGTGTTGTGTGTACATAAAATCATTTCTAAATATAAATTTGTTTCTCCTTACAGAACAGATATAAATTGGTCAGAAGAACAATAGGATACCAGCCATGAGACTAGCGAAGCCCTTGACCACATTTCTTGGCAGGAATTTCCTTGGCACTTGGTAGCCTCCTCGCCACTGTGCTCTAGCAGAGTGCAGTGTGCATAACCCCAGAGATGTGCCAATTTCACCCTGCAGCCCAGCAAGCCCCAGTGTATGCTCTTACCAGCTCTCGGTTTCGGGGGTTGTTGAGAGACTTCCATTTCTCTTCGTTTCTCGCTGTGGCTCCATGGGCAGGCCCAAGTAGCACTAGGGCAACACACAGCAGCAGGAGTGCTTTGGGCATGGTGGAATGAAGCTCAGGGGAAGGGAGGATCAGGGAGATGTCAATGGTCTGAGAGAGAAGAGAGAAAGAAAGAAGCGGCAGGAGTTAGAAGGGGAGGAAGAAGATGAAGGAAGGGGGAGGAGAAGAGAAGGGAAGGCAAAAGTAAAAAGAGAAGAGGAAACATTTTTAAAGAGAGACAAGGAGAAAGAAATAGTATATTGGTTCACCTGAATTTTGCAGCCCCTTTTTCCTCACGTTCGTTTGCAAGTGAAGCCCCCCCAAGTCCAGGTGATTAGCTTAAAGGAGTCTCTGATGATGAGAATATTATACAGTGATGAGCAAAGCAATTATGAATAAAACCCAGAAGGTCTGAGTATGACTTTTCATCTTTGAAAACAATGCACTTTGTTGTCTCCAAAGAAAGTGCGATCCTTAAAACAAAAAACAAAAAAAACAGTATGTGTATGTGTTAAGACAGCAGTTTTCAATAAACAAAGGATGTGGAAGAGGAGGCGAAAAAAGAAAAGACATACCAAAAACTGAGAAATGCACCTTATACACACATATGCGACACACACCACATCAGCCTAAGTATGGATTGTCTCTCACTCCAAGATGTGATATGGAAATGAAATAACACAGAAAGGGCTAAGAAAGCTTACCAGGAGTTTGGCTCTAGCTGGTCCTGGTTGGCTACCTTGCTCACAATCTGCAAGACCATTTATGGCTACTTATAACCAATGGGCCGGCTGCAGGTGGGAGTCAATGACGTGAGCAGGGGAAGTTGAAAAACAATGATTCCATTTTCATCCAAGGCACCAAACACCCTTGAGAATCACATCTTCAAGCTCCTTCAGGGGTGACAGTGAACTTATTTGTCTTATAAATACAGTAGCCTCTTCTCTAACTACTGACCATTTTATGTGGATTTTATAAAACATGCAAAGTACTTGTACATAGCAAAGTGGCTTTTTACTTTTTCACTTTTAAGAGAAAGGTATACACAGCAGCTGGCAATATGATGATGATTACCCATCTAATAGAATGTTCTTTTGGAGATATCAGCTTTTCAAATTAAGATCATTTTTTGAACAGGAAATCCTATTGCAAGAGATAAAACTGTTCTTTGTGACCTACGCCTTATGTTTCTTCTTGGAATCTTAAAAAAAGCTTTACAAGTTTTAAATAGCAGCATGGCTTATCATAAAAAAAAAAACCCTTCAAAATACAGCAAAAAGATATCATGTATTTCTTGGAAAAATATTGCTATACCTATCGTATCTCCTTGCTGCATTAATGCTGTCCTTAGAAAACAGTAGGATTGAGAAACTGGACTTGAGTTGTGAAGTTGCTTTGGTTGCAATAATTCACAATAGAGGACAAGGTCATTGTGAGAAGGCTAGTAGCATGGACTAAAATTTAGAATACCTGGCTAGAGTGTGTCTTGCCATACTGACCTTGGGCAAGTCACTAATGACCTTCATTTATTCATTCCTTTATTCATTAATTCAGATAGCTTTTATTGAGTGCCTACTATGTGCCAGGCATTCCAATAGTCTTTTTTTTAATGTAATGACTTAGTTTATTTTAAAAAGTTTTGGGGTACCTGGGTGGCTCAGTTGGTTAAGCATCCAACTTTAGCTCGGGTCTATGCTGACAATTCAGAGCCTGGAGCCTGCTTTGGATTCTGTGTCTCCCTCTCCCTCTGCCCCTCGCCCCCTCTCAAAAATGCATAAATGTTAAAAAAAAATTAAAAAATTTTTAAATTAAGGTATAGTTGACATACAACATTATATTGGTTGCAGGTGTATCACACAGTGATTTGACAAGTACATACATTATGAAATGCTCACCACGATGAGCGTGGTCACCATCTGTTCCAGTAGGCTTTGAGGATAAAATGGTAAGAATAATAAATATAGGCTCTGCCTTTACTAAACTAATACGTTAGTGGGCAAGACAGAGATTAATCAAATTTTTAAACAACAAAATGTTTAAACTCAAATGATGATCATATCTATGAAGAGAAACTGAGTGCCGTGAGAGTGCAGAAGAGGGGGATGTGATTCAGTCTCAGGGGTCAGGGAAGGCTTCTGTGAAGAAGGGACCTTACATCTGGTAGGTGAGTAGAAGTTATCTAGGCAAGCTGGGGATGACAGAGGCAGAAGAGTTTCAAATAAGACCCTGGCTGAAAGCAACATGGCACACTGGAGCCACTGAAGATGAATTAGTGTGCCAGGGAGAGAGGAGGACTGTGTTGCGAGATGGGGCTGGATCATGATCTTTCTGCCACAAGCAATGCTGATTGAAGGGTTTTAAGTATCTAAACAGCTTGCTCAGATTTTCAGTTTTAAAAGATTTTCCTGATTGTAGTGAGGAGGACAGGTAGAGCTAGACAAGAAGGATGTGAGAGACCAGTTGGGTGCCTACTGCTGTAATCCAGGCAGGAAGATGTTAAACTGGATTAGGATAGTATCACAGATACAGAGATGTGGCTGGATCTGAGAGATGTTTTTAGAAGGTACTGGCAATGTACTGAATACTATGGAAGGCAGAGCTCAGGGGAAGAGAATTTCCAGAACAATCAGGGTTGTGTAGCTGAATGGATGCCAGGGCCATTCACTGAGATCTCAAACACTGTCATAGAGGGACAAAGATTATGAGTTCTGTTCGGGGCAATAATATTGTGCTTGAAGAGACTTTAAGATCTCCAAGGGGTGGAGGGGCACCTGGGTGGCTCAGTCAGCTAAGCGTCCGGTTCTTTTTATCTATTTAATTATTTTGAGAGTATGCATGCAGGTGTGCACACACACACAAGTGTGAGCTCGGGAGGGGAAAGGAGGAAGGAAAGAGAGAATCTCAGGCAAGCTCCACACGCAGCTTGGAGTCGATAGAGGTGCTCGAGCTCATGACCATGACATCATGACCCAAACTTAAATCAAAAGTCATAGTCTTGATTAACTGATTTAGCCATCCAGGCACTGTAAGCATCCCAGTCCTGATCTCAGCTCAGGTCTTTTTTTTTTTTTTTTTTAATTAAAAAAAATTTTTTTTAATGTTTTTAATTTATTTCTGAGACAGAGAGAGACAGCGTGAGCAGGGAAGTGTCAGACAGAGAGGGAGATAAAGAATCTGAAACAGTCTCCAGGCTCTGAGTTAGCTGTCAGCACAGAGCCCAATGTGGGGCTCGAACCCACCAAACGTGAGATCATGACCTGAGCTGAAGTTGGACGATTAATCTATGAAGTTACCCAGGTGCCCCTCAGCTCAGGTCTTACTCTCAGGTCGCATTGGGCTCTGAGCTGGGCATGAAGCCTACTTAAAAAAAAAAAAAAATATCCAAGGGGTGGAGGGTGGAAAATACACTGTTGGATACATAGGTCTGCAGCTCAGAGGGGAGGTCTGGGGAAAAAATGTAAATGTGGGAATTGTTAGCATGTAGGTTGGATGAGATTACCACAGTAAAATTTAGAAAATTAGCACCTGGGGAGCTCAGTTAGTGATAAACCAGTTTCGGCTCAGGTCATGATCTCCTGGTCATGTGGGTTCAAGTACCACATTAGGCTCTGTACTGACAGCTCAGAGCCTGGAGGCTGCTTCGGATTCTGTGTCTCCCTCTCTCTCTGCCCCTCACCCACTTGCTCTCTGTCTATCCCTCTCTCAAAAATAAATAAACATAAAATAGTTTAAAAATTAGAAAATGAGAAGAAAAGGTGACCTAGGACTTGAGCTTTGAGAAATTTTTATACCTAACAGTCATATGCAGGAATCTACACAAAGAAGACCCTGGAGGTAGAGGGGAAACCAGGATGGTATTGAAACAAGAGAGGAAAATTTTTTTAAGAAAGGACACATTGGGCAAAATGAAGACTGAGAAGGGTCCAGGGAACATTAGTGCTCTTTTGGTAGATGCAGGCAAAAGATTAGGAGCGAGCATATGAAGAGGAGAGATGATGGTACCTCAAATGCTTGAGAAGTTTAGTTGTGAGAGAGAAGGAAGAAAAAGGCAGGAACTGGAGAGGGAAGGGGAATGCAGTGAAAGGAAAACATTGTCAAGTTTTGAGGGTGAGAGACTTGAATTTGTTTAAACATCAGTGGCTAAGTGAGAAAATGAATATCCTGGAATTCCATTGCGTTGTCCCTCCTTAAAATTCCAGGACTTTGAACTTAAAGCACCTAATGATACTGAAGTATTAAATTGTTAATGAGATTATAGTAAAGTCACTACATTGTAAACTCCTTAAGACAGTGCTCATTCTTATATTCCCAATGCCAAGCACATTGGCCCAATACTTAGATGATACACTTTTTAAATTTAGAAAGATTGAATAAGTTGGACTTTCATACTCATTTAAATAAAATATTTAAATATTTAAAAATATATTTTTTTATTTTTTTTAACGTTTTATTTATTTCTAGGAGAGAGAGAGACAGCGTGAGCAGGGGAGGGTCAGAGAGAGACGGAGTCACAGACTGAACAGGCTCCAGGCTCTGAGCTGGCAGTCAGCACAGAGCCCGACGCGGGGCTCGAACCCACGAACCGCGAGATCGATGACCTAAGCGAAAGTTGGACGCTTAACCGACTAAGCCACCCAGGTGCCCCATATCTGTAAATATTTTTAAACTTTATCCCCATCTGTATAAAAACACAGCTAATTTCCCCCCTTAAGAGCTCTTATTTAAGAAATATTTATAGGCTTACCTCAGAGATATTACGGTTAGATATTATATTAGGTTCCAGACCATGACAATAAAGTGAATACCACCAGAAAGTGAGTCAAATGAATTCATTGATTTCTCAGTGCATATACAAATTATGTTTACACTATGCTATAGTATATTAAGTGTGCAAGATCATTATGTCTAAAAAACCAATGTACATACCTTAATTTAAAAATGCTTTACTGCTAAAAAACAACAAAAACAACAACTAACCATCATCTGAGCTTTCAGTGAGTCATAATGTTTTTGCTGTTGGAAGGTCTTTCCCTGACAACAATGGCTGCTGATCAATCTGGGTGGTGGTTGCTGAAGGCTGGGTGGCTGTGGCAGTTTCTGAAAATAGAACAAAAATGAACTTTATCACATCAATGATGTGAACAAACATGAACAATTTCTCTACAGCATGTGACACTACTTGATAGCACTTTACCCACTTCTCAAGTTTTATCATGAGATTGCAGCAGCTCAGTCACATCTTCAGGCTCCACTTCTAATTCTAGTTCTTTTGCTATTTCCACCACATCGGCAGTAACTTCCTCCAGTCTTAAACTCCTCAAGGTCAACCATGAGGGATGGAATCAACTTCTTCCAAATTCCTGTGAATGTTGATATTTTGATCCCTTCCCATAAATCACAGAAATTCTTAATGGTATTTAGAATGGTGGATCTTTCCAGAAGGTTTTCAATTTAGTTTGCTCAGATCCATCAGAGAAATTGCTACCTATGGCAGCTATAGCCTTATGAAAGGTATTTCCTTGATCTGTGGGCTGCAGAATGGATGTGTGTTAGCAGGCATGAAAACAACATTAATCTCATTGTACATCTCTACCAGAGCTTTGGGAGACCAGGTGCATTGTCAATGGGCAGTAATATTTTGAAAGGAAGCTTTTTTCCTGAGTAGTAGGTATCAACAGTGGGCTTAAAATATTCAGTAGGCCATGTTGTAAACAGATGTGCTGTCATCCAGACTTTTTGGTTCCATTTATAGAATGCAGAAAGAGTCGATTTAGCATAATTTTCAAAGGTCCTGGGACTTTCAAAATGTTCAATGAGCACTGGCTTCAACTTGAAGTCACCAGCTGCTTTAGCCCCGAATAAGAGAGTCAACCTGTCCTTTGAAGCTTTGAAACCAGGCATTGACTTCCTCTAGCCATGAAAGTCCTAGAAAGCATCATCTTCTAATAGGAAGCTATTTCATTTACATTTTAAAAAAATGTTAAGTGCAGCCAGCCATCAATTAATTATGTTAGCTGGATCTTCTGGATAACTTGCTGCAGCTTCTACATCAGCCCTTGCTGCTTCACCCTACAGTTTTATGTTCTGGATATGGCTTCTTTCCTTAAACCACACGAATCAACTTCTACCAGGTTCAAACTTCTTATTCAGTTTCCTCACCTCTCTCAGCCTTCATAAAGTTGTCAAGATTAAGGACCCCACTCTGGGTTAGGCTTTGGCTTAAGGCAATGTTGTGACTGATTTGATCTTCCATCCAGACCACTCAAACTTTCTCCATATCAGCAATAAGGCTGCTTTGCTTTCTTATCATTTGTATGTTCACTTAGAGTAGCACTTTTAATTTCCTTCAAGAATGTTTCCTTTCCTTTATAACTTGGCTAACTGGCACAGGAAACCTAGCTTATGGCTTTAAACATGCCATCTTCACTAAGCTTAATCATTTCTAGCTTTAGATTTTAAGTGAGAGATATGTGATCCTTCCATTTGAATACTAAGGGCCATTGTAGATTGTTAATTGACCTAATTTCAATATAGTTGTGTCTCAGAGAATAGGAGGCCTGAGAAGAAGGAGAGAGATAGAAGAACATTCAATTAGTTGAACAATCAGAACACACACACTTATTGAGTTCACTGTCTTATGTGGGTGCAGTTTGTGATGTGCCAAAACAATTAAATAGGAACATCAAAAATCACTGATCACAGATCACTGTAGCAAATATAATAATAACGTTTGAAATATTGTGAGAATTACCAAAATGTCACTCAGAGACACAAAGCGAACAAATGTGTTGGGAGAATGGCGCTGATAGACTTGCTAGATGCAGGATTGGCACAAACCTACAATTTGTGAAAAAACAAAGTATCTGTGAAGTGTAATAAAGTGAATTACAGCACGACGAACTATGCCTGTATAGTTTCTCAGTAGAGCAATGGACTAAAGGTAACATACACATGTTGTCATCTTATTCACGAAGACTGGAAGGGGAGCCTGGGTGGCTCAGTTGGTTGAGTGTCTGATTCTTGATTTCAGCTCAGGTCATGATCTCAGGCTTTGTGAGTTTGAGCCCTGCATCAGGCTCTGCACTGACAGTGCGGAATCTGCTTGGGATTCTCTCTCTTTCCCTCCTCTCTCTGCCCATCTCCTGCTTGCTCTCTCTCTCTCACAATAAATAATAACTTAAAATTTTAAATAAATAAGTTACCAAAAAAAAAAAAAAAGATTGGAGGTTTCCTGACTGTTTAAAGAAATTATAGGGGTGCATGGGTGGCTTATTTGGTTAAGTGACTCACTTTGGCTCAGGTCATGATCCCACAGCTCTTGAGTTTGAGCCCTGCATCAGGCTCTGTGTTGATAGCTTGGAGCCTGCAGCTGGCTTCAGAATCTGTGTCTCCCTCTCTTTCTGCCCCTCCCTGGCTCACATTCTCTATCTCTCTCAAAAATAAACATTAAAAAAAAAGAAATAATACATTTAAATAAAATTAGTGTTTTTTATTTTTTAATTGTTTATTAATTTTAAATTTGTTTTATTTTTATAACTATTTACAATTTATTTACTTTGAGAGAGAGCATGGGCAGGGGAGGGGCAGTGTGAGAGGGAGAGAGAGAATCCCAAGCAGACTCTGGGTTGTTGGCGCAGAGCCTGATGTGGGGCAAGATCTCATAAAGCATGTGATCATGACCTGAGCTGAAATCAAGAGTTGGATGCTTAACTGACTGAGCCACCCAGGCATCCCTAAGGCTCTGCTTTTAAGAGCAGAATGCATTATTGATTAAGCTGATGATGGCATTTTCTTTAGAATGTATCAGCACAGTACTAAGTAGATATTTTGCAAGTAGTTGGTCAATGAATTCAATTGGGAGAGGAGAAAAAACCCGGGGAAGTTTAAAGAAGAAAAAATACCTTTCTCTGTTTGAACCACGTTATTGCTGTTTTTTTTTCTTTTTTTTCCGATGAGTTTATTTATTTTGTGTGTGAGAGAGAGAGAGAGAGACGGAGGCTAGGTTCCCAAACCATTAGTTTGAGGTCTAAATGATCCCATTTGGACTCTTCAATATACAGAACATTTATAAAAGTAGGCAGTTGGAATATTCTAGGCAAAAAAGGCTCTTCCACAACCAGAGGCATCTGAATGCAGGTCTTTGCTGGCATTTCTCTATTTGAAACTGAGGAGAAAATAGAGTACTCAGCACAGGGCTACACACACAAAAGAAATCCAATAAACATGTGCTGATTGAATTATAAGCTTACGTAGATTATGAATTCAACATGATGTTAAAGGTGAGGAAAGACGCTAAACAAAGGATATTGCAAGAGGCAGGAGGAGGTTTTACGATGATCTCTGTTGGACTATGCGACCTTTTCAAGTCCTTCCTGTCTCTACTAGGTAGAAAAAGGTGGAGCTGACATAACTATTTAGCTGTATCATGAACAGGGACAAGAATTTAATCTTTTTAGCTTCCCTGTTCTGAATGAGGGAAAGGGAAAATTATTGTCTACTGACTGCTTCCTCAGTAATGATGAGAACTTCAGTGGAAAGGTTGCTCATGTGATTAACAGAGTAAGCCAGGCAGCTTCTGCTCACAGCAATCATGACTATCTTTTCTGGCCATGGGCAGATTTCAGTTTGAAGGAAGACCAATGAGAATAGGGGAGAAACATGGGCCTCTTGCCAGACACAGAAAAGAAGCGAAGAGGTGTGGTCTGGGGAGCCACAGTGCCCTTGATGCACGGGACAAGAGAGGCTCACCTCTTACCCTGGGCCGCATAAAGTTTCCAGATCCTGTGAGACCTTGTAGAGGTCGGTGCTGGTCTGAGGCCCAGAAACCACCAAAATTGGACTCCTTCCCTCCTCCATTCAGATAGGGGTGACAAAATTAGTTTTAAAAAAATCCATGACATTCTCCACATTGCAACACCTCCACAATATGATTAACCCCTTTGTCCTGTTCTGGCATTTGTGATACTGCATAAAGTATCTCTGATTCTATTGTTGACCTCCACAATTCCCTAGTCATTTACCATGCAGAAACCTCTTTAATTCTTTGCTATCCTCTGCTTTGTTTTCAATGTTTTTAGAATGTTAAAGGGGTGGGGTGCCTGGGGGCTCAGTCGGTTAAGCAGTTAAGAGTCAGACTTCAGTTCACGTTCTCACAGTTGGTGAGTTCAAAACCCACATCAGGCTCTGTGCTTGCAGCCTGGAACCTGGAACCTGCTTCAGATTCTGGTCTCCCTCTCCCATTTGGACTCTGTCTCTGTCTCTGTCTCTTTCTCTCTCCAAGATAAAGAAACATTTAAAAAATATTAAAGGAGTATGTCAAAGACGGAAAAAATCTTCCTCTGTTTGAAACATGTTACAGCTATTTTTACTTCTTTTTTTAAGCTTATTTATTTTATTATATAAAAAAAAATTTTTCCCAATGTATTTTTATTTATTTTTGAGAGAAAAGGGGCAGGGGAGGGTCAGAGAGAGAGAGGGAGACACAGAATCCAAAGACAAGCTCCAGGCTGTGAGCAGTCAGCACAGAACCCGATGCAGGGCTCGAACCCACAAACCGTGAGATCATGACCTGAGCCAAAGCCGGACGCTCAACAGACTGAGCCATCTAGGCACCCCTAAAGCTTATTTATTTTGAGAGAGAGAGAGAGAGAGAGAGAGCGTGTGAGTGTGTCAGCATAGAGCCCAGCTCAGGGCTCAAACTTGCAAACTGTAGATATGACCTGAGCTGAAATCAAGAGCTGGACGCTTAATGGACAGCCACCCAGGTGCCCCTGCTTTTATCTCTTAAGGGCCAGAGTATGAGCCAAGTCTAGAAGCCTGGATCAATAAAGGAAGGGGACAAAGGCCACGTGGGGTGGCCATCCTTCCTTAAGAGCATTTGATCTCACCACTTGGCCTCAGGGCCGCTGCTTTCATCAGGTATTTCTTGTCACCAGGGGGGTTTCAGCAGCAGCTTTCCCTTCTGACAGGGTCCCTTCTCTGGCCATCTTCTTCCCTGGCACCAGCCTTCTGGAGAAACAAATGCTAGTCACAAAGGGGGGGCCAGCACATACTTTTCAATCCTGCCCTAAGTTCAAGCTATTTCTCCTTCAACTAAGATGAAGGAATGGAGGCAACAAAAGGTAAAAATCATGATAATTAGGCTTGACCTGAAGCCAGTTTGGAGAAATGGCAGAAAAGCAGATATCTAGATTCACACAGTGACTGAGATATAAACCAAATTCTCTAAACCTGGGTTTTCCTGTTATTCCAAGCCATATTGGTATCTCCAAGTCACAATAAAAAAATAAAGGAATTTTCCTGAAAAATAGAAAGCTAAATAATTCCTTAGTGCTTTGCAAACAGCTTTTCTGTAGTCAGTCTGCTTTTGTAGCAGAGAGTCTGAAGTTGTTGGCAATACCTGTGGCTTTGCAACTGACCCTGGGATAGAGGCAACAGAAAACCAAGGTCACACTGATAAGGAAAATGTTACAAGATCACATCTACCTTTAGTGGCTTCTTGAGGCTCATAAGATAAAGTCTAAGCACTTGACCATTATGTAAAGATCCTCAATCTAACTGAATCCTACCGTTCCAGCCATTTAACCTCTCCAGGGAATATCACCTATACTTCGACTTCAGTGCCTTTGAACTTGGCTTTGGTTTTGTCTGGAATGCCTTCTCTAACCCTTGCGTACTTTCAAGGCTACTTCAACTGTTACTTCTCAGAGAAAGAAACTGTTACTTCTCAGAGAAAGAAACCGCTTAGTCACTTCAACAGCTCTTACCTTGTTGAATTAGAATGACTACATTTGTTTCCACATGTCTTACTGTTCCAAAGGTTAAGCTCCTTGAAGGAGGCACCAAGTCTTTTTTATCACAGGTTCTCTAGTCTTTATCACTGTCATAATGCCTGGTGTACAGTAGGCAAACATATCACAAATATTTATGGAATTAATAATTCTTTAGGTAAAATTGAAGCTTAGATTCTTACAACGTTCTTTTGAAATTTAAGTCTTGTTACATTTCTATTTGTATTGTAAATCTAAAGATTTATATCTTGTCATATTTTAATGAAAAGGGAAGAGCTAACTACAGATGACCAATAGATATTTATTGATTTGACTTGAATATTCAATGGACCAGTAAAGTATAAATTAATGTTCAATCTAGCTGTTGCAAAAAGAAAAAAAAAGGAAATATTGTTCTGGAGTTGAGACCACAGTCCAAGGAGGTGTGCAGAGGTTCAAAGGGGACAGGAACTGATTCTTCTCTAGAGTCTCCAGAGGAAGTACGGCCCTGTCCACACTTTGATTTGGTTCACTGATACTGATTTCAGACTGCTAGCCTCCAGAACTGTGAGAGCATAAATTTTTGTTATTTTGAGCTACACACATCTGGCAATTTGTTGCAGTAGACACAGAGTACTGTTACAAGAGGTGCTGAGATGTTGGGCCAATCATGAAGGAGGAAGACCCATAATTCACTGTAGCTGCTTTAGCTACTCCTGAATATATTGAACATGGACAGACATAGAAGCTGGATCTAAATTCTTTATTCCCTTTTGAGAAAGGTGGAGCTTCTGGTCATCCAGTTCACAACACAAAATAGATTTGGATTGAAAGATCTATTAGGAATCTGAGGTTTTGTGTGCGTAAAACTAGATGCTGTGGGTTATTTATTTATTTATTTCTTGATACAGAAGGAATGAAAAAAAGAAAAAAGAATCCATCTTAGACTATTAAATTAGATAAGACCCTATCCATGAGTCACATAATTTTGTAATGGACCACATATTTTAATCCATTGTAAGTATCTAGAAGAAACACCATTCTTAAAATATTACCTAAATTTCCAGGCGTATATCTTGTATGATAAAGAGAGTAGTTTTAGAGAAGGAAAAAATAGAGGACAATTTAGGTGGGCATTTCTTTGGATGTTTTTGGGCATAATGGGCAAATGATTCTCTTCCTTGGTGCTATTTATCAATGGTGAGCTGTGAAATAGAACCAGCGAACTTTTATTCTGTTTTCTAAAAATCAACAAACTCTCTTCCCTCCAATAAAACAGAACAGCCCCCCAAACAATGTTTAGTTCCTAGTATTCTGGGAAATCTTTATTAATACTCTAGATAAATAAGATGTTATCCAATTATTTTAAACAAAATTGCACAGCAAAACTTTCCCTCCTCCCTTCAAATGTGCATTCATTCAATAAGTCTGGCCCTGAGATAATCCACCCGAAATCTCGGCATCAGAGATGATTTCACCTTAATCCTCCGACAATAATGTGGCTGTGAGGACATTCTAAGTTTGTGCTAAAATATTTCCTGATAACTTTTTTAAAAATTCCACTTGTAAAAATTAGGTTATTTGAGGTTCCCTGACAGAGTTACAAAAGTATTTTATATATTCTGGAAACAATCCCATTGTCAGAAGTTATGTTTCTCTGTGATTTGCCTGTATATTTTCTTTCTTTTTCTGCTTTTTATTTTAAAATTTATTTTTATTTACTTTGAGAGAGAGAGAAATAGAAAACAAGCAGGGAAGGGACAGAGAGAGAGGGAACAGTCTCCCAAGCAGGCTCTACACTGTCAGCACAGAGCCTGCTGTGGGATTCGAACTCACCAACTGTGAGACCAGGACCCAAGCCAAAACCAAGACTTGGACACTTAACTGACTGAATCATCCAGGTGGTTCAGTGTATCTTCTTGTATATTTTCTTAATGATATCTTTTGATGAGCAGAAGACTTTGTGATAGAGTATAATTTACCAAATTTTAAATCATGTTGCTTTCTTTACTGTCTAAGCACCTTTGCTTACTAACATGTCACAAATTATTCTCTTGTATTTTCTCTTAGAAGCTTTTAAGTTTAGTTTTTACATTTAGATTTATGATTCACCTCAGATTACTTTTGTGTGTGATGTGAGGAAGGATCCATGTTTACTTTTTTTTCCTCAGGTGACTGTCCATTTATTCTAGCACTGTATGTTGAAAAGACTCCTTGCCTCAATTACAGTGTTGTGGCACCTTAGTCAAAATCAACCGACAATAAAAATGTTCTGTTCCACTGCTGTTTTTATCCTCTCCCCAATACCAAATTGCCTTGACCAGTGTATATTTGCACTAATTCTTGAAATCAAGTAGTATGATTCTTTTTCAAAATTGTGGTGACTGTTTAAAATAGTTTGTTTTTCCATATAAATTTTAGAATCAGCTTGTAGATTTAAAAAAAAAGCCTGCTGGGATTTTGATCGAGAATGAATTTAATCTATATATCATTTTGGAGGAAAATGACATCTTAAAAACAGAGTGTCTTCCAATAATTGAATACTATATTTCTCTTTATATTAGGGCTTTAAAATTTTCTCTAAGCAATATTTTGTAACTGTTGGTATAGAAGTCTCGTACATATTTTAATTTATTGTGTATCTTATTTTTGTGATATATAAATGGCATTTTATTAAAATCATTTTATAATAGTTTGATTCTTTTATTTTTTTTAAAGATTTTATTTTTTTAAGTAATCTCTATACCCAACATGGGGCTTGAACTCACAATTCTGAGATCAAGAGTCACATGCTCTACTGACTGAGAAAGCCGGGTGTCCCCAATGCTTTTAATGTATATGAAAACATGTACACTTTTGTATATTGATTGACTTCGTATTCTGTGGTCTTGCTATATTATATTATTAGTCCTAGTAGTTGATTTGTACATTCCAGAGGACTTCTTATATATTGCTGGATTTGATTTGCTAGAATTTTGTTAAGGACAGTCACATCCATGTTAAAAAGGGATGCTGGTCAGTAATTTCTGTGTCATGCTTTGGTATCAGGCTACGGTTGCCTCATAAAATGATTTGGGAAGTGGCCCCTTTTCCTTCACTTTCTGCAAGAGCTATACAACACTGGTGTTTCTCAAAGTTCAAGAGAATTAAAATTTCAATATAATTTACCATTGAAATAATCCAGTCCTGGAGTTTTCTTTGGGAAGTTTTAATTTTTTGTCAGGTTTATTAATATCTAACTTTTATATTCTTCTTAGTGAAGAGTTCCCTGAATTTTAACGCATGTTTTTAGTTATATAACCACCATCACAATCAAGATTTAGAACATCTCTCTCACTCCCCCAGATTCTCTCAAGACTTCTTGGAGTCAGTCTCTCTGTAACCACTCATCTGTTTTGTTTCCACAGTTTTCCCTTTGATTGACTGTCATAAAAGTAGAATCATCCAGTATGGGATCTTTCACCTAGCACGATGTGTTTGAGATTTGTCAGTATCATTTCATGTATCAGCCATTCACTTTCCCTTTTTTTTGGGGGGGGGTAGTAATATTCCATTTTAATAGGTGTGCCACAATTTTTCTATCCATGTCCCAAGTGACAGATAACTTTGGTTGCTTCTATCTAGTCTGGGGAAATTATTAACAAAGCTCCTATAAATATCTGCATACAGGTCTTCATGTGGACATAAGTTTTCATTTCTTTTGAGTAAATATAGGAATGGTATTTCTGGTTCATATGGCAAAGGCATGTTTATAAGAAATTGCCAAACTTTCTACAAAGTGACATAATATTTTGCATTCCCACTAGCAATGTGTAAAAATTCTAGTTGTTTCAAATCCTCACGAGCACTTGATATTGCCAGTTTTTGAAACTTTTCATTTTAGGTATAGTGGCTATCATTTGCATTTTTCCCATGACTATGTTGAATATCTTTCCTTTCTTTAATTTTTAGTTTTTTATTTTATTTTTTTGAGTGGGGGGGCAGGTAGAGGGAGAGAGAGAGAATCTTAGGCAGGCTCCATGCATAGCACAGAGCCCAGCATGGGGCTAGATCCCACAAATCTCGAGATCACGACCTGAACCAAAATCAAGAGTTGGACGATTAACTGACTGAGCCACCCAGATGCCCCATCTTTTCATGTGCTTACTCTGCCATCCATAGATCTTCTCTCTGAGGTCTGCTTATGTATTTTGCTAATTTTACGAGACCAATGCTCTGATCCCTGAGCTATGGAGCCTCGTATTTTGTTAATTATAAATTGGTTTGTTTTCTTATTGATGCATTTTGAAAGGTCTTTATATATTTTTGATAAGTTGTTTATCAGGTATGTGTTTTTTTCACAATTGTGAATTATCTTTTCATTTTCTTAATATGGTATTTTGAAGAATGGAAGTTGTTTTTGATGAAGTCCAATTTATCAATTTTTTCTTTATGCTTCGGGCTTTTAAAATATTTTCAAATTTCTATTTAAATTTCTCCACTGGCATCTTAGCTGTACCTCTTTGTATTATTATCTCAGTGGCTGCTTTTGGGATTATAATGTATAATCTTACACATTTGGATAGCCACAGATAATAATCCTTTAGAACTAACTAGTGTAACTGAAAAAAGAAAAACTGTTCAATTATTTTTATTTTTTTACAACTAAATTTATGTTTTTAAGTTTTAATTTAAATCCCACTTAGTTAACATACAGTGTTATATTAGTTTCAGGTGTGCACTATAGTGATTCAGCACTTCCCTACAATACTCAGGGCTCATCACAAGGGCATTCCTTAATTGCCATCACCTATTTCACCCATCTCCCCACCCACTTCTCCTCTGGTAACTGTCAGTTTGTTTTCTTTACACTTAAGAGTCTGTTTTGTGGTTTGCCTCTCTCTCTCTCTCTTTTTAGCTTTTGTTCATTTGTTTTGTTTCTTAAATTCCACTTGAGTGAAAATACAGTATTTGTCTTTCTCTGGATGACTTACTTAGCATAATACACTCTAGCTCCAAACGTGTTGCAAATGGAAAGATTTCATTTTTTTTCATGGCTGAGTAATATTCCATTGCATATGTATATCTAAACAAACTACTCAGAAATACATTTAAGAAATAATTTCTGAAAGTTTTTCTAAATATATTAATCTACTAGTGAATATAATATTGGACCATTATTAATTTTTATTATATTAAACCCTAACATATACAAAGTTAAAGAGAATAGAATAATGCAAATCAGTACTTATCACTCAGCTTCAACACTTAACAACATATAGGCAATTTGATATGAACATAATGGGTTTTTGTTAAATTAGGTTTTTGAAGTATCTTGGGTCACTGTTACTATTGTTTATTTAAAAATATTTAACAAATTTCTTCCATGTGAGATATGCATTGCTAAGTGTGGGAATATGAAGAGGTGGCATATGGAAGGAGATAAAATCCCTGCCTTCTAGGATCAGACAATCTACTTGGAGAAATAGTATGGTGTGGTAGAAAGGGTTTCAGAACCAAATTCAACCATGTTCAAAACTGAGTTCTGCTATACCCCTGGGCAAAGTATCTCATCTCTGCACTTCAATTTCCTCATCCGCAAAGTAATCTCATTTTGCAGTTGTCATAAGAATTAGAAATGATACATATAAAGCTGGTAACATCACCTGATATGCAGACATTAAACAAATGTCACAATCAAGAGCTGCACAGAAAAAGCACACAACACTCAATGTGATGAGTCTTACACGGTATGGAACTATGACAGTAAGAGCTGGAAGCAGGGACAAGTAGATTAGCCCTGAATGTGGCAGTTGATAATTTTGTGAAGAAAATTTTGACAACAGAGTTGTGGGAAGGAAGTTCTTTTTTATATGTTTTTTAATATTTATTTTTGAGAGAAACAGAGAGACAGAGCACCAGTGGCAGAGGGGCAGAGAGAGAGAGGTAGTCACAAAATCCAAAGTGGGCTCTAGGCTCTGAGCTGTCAGCACAGAGCCCAACACGGGGCTTGAACTCATGAACTGTGAGATCATGATCTGAGCCAAAGTCTGATGCTTAACCGACTAAGCCATCTAGGTGCCCCGTGGGAAAAAAGTTCTTATGCAATGGCAGAAAAGTAGCAGAAGATACTTAAAGAAGACACAGTAGCCCACTTTGCTTGTGTGGGAGACCCTACTTGTTGCTTTCTTTTATCCCTTTTGCTATGGACTGAATTGTGTTCCCCCAAAATTCATATGTTGAAGCCCTAACCCCCGATAGGCCAGCACATTGGGGGTTAGGGCTTGATTGATTTTGGACTTTCCAGCCTCCCTAACTGTGGTTTTAGCCACCCAGTCTGTGGTATTCAGTCATGGTAGCCAAACAGACTAACACATCTTTCTTCTTAGACGTATTTGTTTTGGGAGGCAACATAGCCAACTTAAAACTTGTTTCCACAGCCTCCCTTGTATTCCTCAGGGGTCATGTGATACCATTCTGGCCAGTGAGCTGTAGACAGAAGTCCCAGACGTGGGAAAGGGATAAGAGAAGGGGAAACTTTTCTAAATAAAAGCAGAGCACCTTTTGTTTTCCCCTCCTTCCTCTTCAAATGGAAATACCATGTAGCCTTAATTTTGTTAAGAAAGCCACACATTAAGGATGGATAACTAATGGGCTTGAAGGAGCTTTCGCTCCTGATGCCTTCAAGGAGACTTATCCTCAACTTTCAACTTGAAACGATTTGTTTACCAACTGTTGGTCAGGTTTTCTGTTTCTTGCAAACTAATCTTAAATCAAACAGTTTGTGTGGGGAGAAGATGTGTGTCTTTGGAAAATGGTAGAAGGAGGACTGGAAATGTAGACTGGTCAAGTTGTCAAAAGTGGGAGTTTGTACTGTATCTTATAGAGCCTGGGGGGGAAACTAAAAGGTTTTACACAAGAGTGATAACACTAAATTGCTGTTTTAAAAAAGATGAATGGTAAAATAATGTGCAGTATAGAAACAAAGTGTGTGAGACAAGGAGAGAGATCATTTATGAAACTGCTGTAAAATGTGGAAGGCTATAATGACAGTCTAAACTATAGGAGGAGACAGAAAGGAGTGCAACCTAAAGTGGTGGACTGTTAAGAGCTTAGCAACTGACTGCATGTGGTAGAGTCATTTCTCTAGCACCCATTACGTGTCAGGTAATTTTGGTCTATTATCTCAGTTATTTCTCATAAGTTTTGAGAAATACTTATTTTGTAGTAAATACTTATATTTTACAGGTTTGTAAAATAATATTACTAGCCATAATTTAAGAATGAGTATTTTGTCTCAGGGAGGCTAAATATACTGCCATTGACTCAGAGATACTTAGATATGGAGCTGAAGGGGAAAGTCTGTCAAACTTGGTGAATCATCCATCCAAAATAAAGTGTTAGAGTCACAGAGTTAGAGGAAATCTCTAAGGAAAAGTATAGAAAGAGCAACAAAGAAGGCTGGGGAAGGTGCTTGGGCTTGTATCCGACTCTTGGTTTTGGCTCAGGTTATGATATCATGGCTGTGAGATTGAGCCCAGAATCAGGTTCCATGGTGGGCATAGAGCCTGCTTGGGATTCTCTGTCTCTCTGTCTCTCTGTCTCTCTCTCTCTTTCTCTCTGCAACCCCCTCACTTTTGCTGTCTTTCTCTTAAAATAAATCAATAAACTTAAAAAAAAAAAAAAGGTTGGGGGAAGATCACTGGAAACTCCCCCCACCAAGTCAAGAGGAATAACTAGTATGGTTAGGAAAGATTCTGAGAGTAGGAAGTGAACAAATATTCTTACATATTGTACGTCTTCAGTGGAAAGAACTCTATATTTATTAGACAGACAATCCGCTTTGAATTCTATGATGGGCAAATGGTTTCCTCTGATATTAGGTCCTTTCCTATAATGTGGGAATCATAATCTTCCCTGTAAGGAAATGAAATGAGAAGCTGAATGTAAATGTGTCTGGCATGGGTTCTGGTACAACAGGTACTCCATGAATATCTGCTAAAAGGATAAATTATAGGTGACAAGGCAGTCTGTAACAAACCCCACAATATAGTGTGGAATGTTTTTAGTAAAAGAAATTGCTTATTTTCTTTAATTTTTCTATAATTTCTTCTCTTTTAAAGTTCAGTTACATCATAAATTTCTGATTAAGAATCCAGTGAGGTGCCTTCTGGTACCTAAAGAACTTACTACATTATAGTCTCACTGGAACAATGAGCTTTTTTTTTTTTTTTTAAAAAGTTAATTAAAAACTGTATGGTATCGGAACAAGGTGAAGAACAAAACGGAGATTCAAAAACCCCAGTCTCCACTCCCTTCCTTGTAGTCACGGTACCTACGATCTTGGGGATAATAAAAATTAAGATAGGTAACTGGCTGCCAGCGTCTTACATTTTAATTATTAGTGATATTCTTCACATCACGGGAATCCAGCAACGTCCCAGGTCTAATGTAACACAAAAAGAAGCTTGCTTAACACATCTAATTCATTGCTAAGCCTTAAAAACTCTACCACCACTTTATGGTCATCCTACATTGGTACCCCCTCCTCTCTAGCTCCCACCACAGTTTAGACCACCATTAGTAGCATTCCAAAAGTTTTTAATCTTTTAAAATATTTTTATTATCTAATTTCTACATCCAACACGGGGCTTGAACTCACGACTCCAATATCAAGAGCCATATGCTTTACCAACTGAGCCAACCAGGCGCCCCACTAGCATTCCAAATTTTATAGCAGCCTCGTAAATGATCTCCCTTGCCTTGCCTCATCCACTTCCTACCATGATTTTTTTTAAAATAAAGGTTTTTATAGACTCCAGTATTAGAAGACCTCCTCAATGCTGGCTCCACCAGCTTCCTTCCCACCTACTGTACCCAACAGAGCACAACCGGAGGACTACATGACACTTAAGTTGCCCTACTCAATTTGTCTGGACATTAAATGTTCCTTGGGGCGCCTGGGTGGCTCAGCTGGCTAAGCGTCTGACTTCGGCTCAGGTCATGATCCCACGATTCGTGGGTTCGAGCCCCACATCAGGCTCTGTGCTGATAGCTAGATCAGAGCCTGGAGCCTGTTTCAGATTTTGTATTCCCCTCTCTCTCTGACCCTCCCCTGTTAATGCTGTCTCTCTCTCTCTCTCTGAAATAAATAAAACATAAAAAAAATAAACAAAATAAATGTTCCTAAGAGTAATGCCAGGAGTGAGTGAGGTATTTTTTTCTACCCCATTAAGACTATCAAGGTAACAACACTTCATGAATATTTCCATATTTCAACATAATTTGGCTTCTTGAGGAAAAGAAACAGACATACTATAAAGATAATATCTCCTTTCCCCAGAAACATCTGCTCTTCAGTGTTCCATTTCCCCTTGCTTCCTGTTTGGTGTAGCCCCATGTTTACATTTTATGGGGGATATAAAACCTGAACCCATTTGTTTATACAGTTCCAAAGAACTGTAAAACATTTTCAAGCAAAGACTTCTTTTCCTCTCTCAGGAGGGGAAGAAGGCAGCGTGTAGCTCATATAAATTCCCAGATTCATAGTTTCAGGAACCAATGTTTTCCTTGGTTCAAAACAAAACAAAAAACCACTTTTTCACATACAAGGTTAACCTGGCTCTCGCATTACCTTGAAGGAGAAAGAATGGGGCAAAGGGAGCCAATGTGTATACTGCTTTAAGTAAGAATAATCTGTTCCTGATCCAGATATCTCATTTTTGCTTTCATGAGAGCATAAATAAATATAGATATTAGATATATATATCGATATTTAGATAGATATATTTAATATACAGATATTAAAACTTAACCAAAGACAACCTTTGAGGGTTACAAAACATATTTTAAACTAATTTTCTCCAAAGAGTGTTGTGTGTATTCTTTTTTTTTTTTTTTAATGTTTTTTTATTTATTTCTAGGAGAGAGAAAGACAGCGTGAGCAGGGGAGGGTCAGAGAGAGAGGGAGTAACAGACTCTGAAACAGGCTCCAGGCTCTGAGCTGGCAGTAAGCACAGAGCCCGACAGGGGGGCTCGAACCCACAAACCGCGAGATCATGACCCAAGCGAAAGTCGGACGCTTAACCAACTAAGCCACCCAGGCACCCCGTGTTGTGTATATTCTTAAGTGATGTGCAAGACAATACAGTGGGATATGAGAGGAAAACCTAATTCATTTTAATGTTGTTAATCTAACAGATTAATATACGGACATTTTATATGTGGACTGCTAACAATGGCCTCACAAACTCAGGCTTTATCAGAGCAGATTACACACAGTGTGTGGGATATGCGCTGGGAGAAGTCAGAATTCTACAGCAGGGACGAAGGTGGCAGGGCACATTACTAGTTGCTTCATTTCTTTGCTCACTTTAAACATTTTGTGACATTGCAGTATATGTGAGCCAGTTAAAGGATTCATGGATTATGTTATTAAATACTTATTATAGTACCAGTTTTAACTATCACAAATAAGGAGCTTAAAAACACTCCTTGTAAGAGACTACTACTAATAACAAAAAGTTGAAAATGATACTAGTAATATGAACACAAACCAACAAAAGAAAATATCAGTGCTAACATTTCTACCCTCTTACCAGGCTCATTAGGAATTAAAAACAATAGTAAGATTTGACAAAAAGTTACTCCTTTCTACAAGAGACACCATATCATCAAGACAATCTTGAGAAAGAACAAAGCTGGAGTTATCAGATGCCTAGATTTAAAACTATACTATAAAGCTATAGTAATCAAAACAGTATGGTACTGGCACAAAAACAGACATTTAGATTAATGGAACAGATTAGAGAGCCCAGAAATAAACCCATGCTTATACGGTCAGTTAATCTATGACAAAGAAGGCAAGAATTTACAATGGGGAAACAGATAGCTCCATGCAAAACAATAAAATCTGACTACTTTTTTATACCACATACAAAAATAAGCTCAAATGAATTGAAGATATAAATCTGAGAGCTGAAACCATAAAATTCCTAGAAGAAAAGAGAGGTAATAGCTCTTTGACATCAGTCTTAAAAATAGTTTCTTGGATTTGTCTCCTCAGGCAAGGACCACAAAAGCAAAAATAAGCAACTGGAACTACATTAAACTGAAAAGCTTTTGCACAGGGAAGTAAAGTATCAACAAAATGAAAAGGCAACCTACTGAATAGGAGAAAATACTTGCAAATGACATATTCAATAAGCAGTTAACATCCAAAGTATTTAAAGACCTCATACAACTCAGTATCAAAAAACAATCCAACTAAAAAATGGGAAGAGGACCTGAATAGACATTTTTTCCAAAGGGGACATACAGAATGCCAATAGGTACATGAAAAGATGGTCAATATTACTAACCATCAGGAAAATGTAGAAATTAAAACCACAATGAGGTATCACCTCACACGTGTCAGAGTGATTATCAAAAGACAAGAAATAAGTGCTGGTAAGGATATGGAGTAAACGGAATCTTTGTGCACTTTTGGTGGTAATGCAAATTGGTTCAACCATTATATAAAATAGTATGGGGGTTCCTAAAAAAATTAAAAATAGAACTGCCATATGATTCATCAATTCTATTTCTAGATATTCAAAGAAAACAAAGACAGTAATTTGAAAAGACATATGCACCCCTATGTTCACTACAGTATTACTCACAATAGCCAGGATATGGAAGCAGCCTAAATGTACATTGATAGATGAATGGATAAAGGAGATGTGATATATACACACATATATACGCATATATGAGAATATTACTCAGCCATAAAAAAGAATGGTAACTTGCCATTTGTGACAATGTGGATGGAACTGAAAGATATTGTGTTAAATAAGTCAGAGAAAGACAAATGCATATATACACATGCAAGAGAATATTACTCAGCCATTAAAAGAATGAAATTTTGCCATTTGTGATAACACAGATGGATCTAGAGGGCATTATGTCAAATGAAGTAAGTCAGAGAAAGCCAAATACCCTATGTTTTCATTTATATATGGAACCTAAAAACAAACCCAAAACCGCCCCAAATGAACTAAACAGAAACAGACTTATACATAGAGAACAAATTGATGTTTGCCAGTGAGGAGAGGGGTGGGAGGATGGCCGAAATAGGATATAATATTCCTGTTATAATAGAAGACATAAGGATGTAATATACAACACAGTGGATATAGTCAATAATATTGTAAAAACTTTGTATGGTGACAGATGGTAACTAGATTTACTGTGGTGACCATTTCATAATGCATATAAATATTAAATCATGATGTTGTACACCTGAAACTAATATGTACAACAAAAAAAGAAATTACTCTTTTCATTTAAAATGATCAAGGTTTGGGGGTGTCTGGGCAGCTCCATTTGTTAAACGTCCGACTCAAACTCAGGTCATGGTCTTGCAGTTCATGGGTTCGAGCCCTGCATTGGTCTCTGTGCTGACAGCTTGGAGCCTGGAGCCTGCTTAGGGTTCTGTGTCTCCCTCTTTGTCTGCCCCTCCCATGCTCACCCTCTGTCTGTCTCTCTGTCTCTTTTAAAAATAAATTTTAAAAGATTTTAAAAAATAACTTTATATGTGCCTGGGTGGCTCCGCCAGTTAAGCGTCCGACTTCGGCTCAGGTCATGATCTCACGGTTTGTGGGTTTGAGCCCTGCGTTGGGCTTTGTGCTGACAGCTAGCTCAGACCCTGGAGCCTGCCTTAGATATTGTCTCCCTCTCTCTCTGAACCTCCCTTGCTCATGCTCTTTCTCTCAGAAATAAATACAAAACATTAAAAAAAAACTTTTTAAAATTACTTTAAGTTTATTGAAGGGATACAGGATGCTGTTTCGAAGGGGCACATGCACACCAGTGTTTATAGCAACACTATCAAAAATAGCCAAAGTATGGAAAGAGCCCAAATGTCCATCGATGGATGAATGGATAAAGAAGACGTGGCATCAATCAAAAAGAATGAAATCTTACCATTTGCAACTACATGGATGAAACTAGAGGTATTATGCTAAGAGAAATTAATCAGAGAAAGACAAATAATCATATGACTTAATTCATATGAGGACTTTAAGACACAGAACAGATGAATATAAATATAGGGAAGGGAAGCAAAAATAATATAAAAATAGGGAGAGAGACAAAACTTAAGAGACTCAAGTATGGAAAATAAACAGAGGGTTGCTGGAGGGGTTACGGGAGGGGTTATGTAAGGGGCATTAAGGAATCTACTCCTTAAATCATTGTTGCTTTATATGCTAACTTGGATGTAAATTAAAATAAATAAATGAAAATCTTTTTAAAAATTACTTTAAAATGATCAAGGTTTGAAAAATCAATTTATATTGACTGTTGCCATGAATGTATTTTCTGCCTTGAGATATTAGCTATTGGTACTATAAAGCTTTATTAGTAAGACATTAAAAATGTTATTCTAAATCTTCTATTTACATATTAGTATAGTATTTTTATGGGGGAAAAGTTTAAACTTTTTTTTTTTATAACAATACCAGCATATAATCAAAGTCTGGAGATCATTGTCTAAAACAACCACATTTCCTTTTACTGTACTCTGTAGATCTGTAATCTATAACTAAATATTTTAATAAATCCACTTAAATGTTTGTTACAACAAAGAGTTTTTTAAATGTTCATTTATTTTGAGAGACAGCATAGTGTGCAGGGGGGGAGGGGTAGAGAGAGGGAGAGAGAGAATTCTGAGCAGGTTCTGAAGAGCCCAACGTGGGTTTCAATCTCACCAACTGTGAGATCATGACTGGAGCCAAAATCAATGCCCAACCAGCTGAGCCACCCAGGTGCCCCAGTTATAACAAAGATATTTAAATGCAATGAATGTTGCACATTCTAATTTAAAATTCAACTAGATTGCATAGTTTTTTTTCCTCCAAAAAGCATAAACCAAGTTCCTTTATTTTCAAACGTATGTTTATTTATTTTGAGAGAGAGAGAGAGAGAGAGAGAGAGAGAGCGCGCGCATGCAAGCACAGGAGGGGCAGAAAGAGGAGAGAAGAGAATATCAAGCAGGCTCTGACCTTTCAGTGCAGAGCCCCATGCGAAGCTCAAACCCACCAACCAAGAGATCATGACCGGAGCCGAAATCAAGAGTTGGGTGCTTAACCGACTGAGCCATCCAGGTGCCCTGCAAACTCCTTTCCTAAGTAAATTTCATTTGATTTTCTCTAGTAGGTCAAGGTTTTATAGACAGAAATGAACATTCTCCTCTCCCTTCCACCCCAATGCCCTATCATCTTTAGATTAACAATCTCTATAATGCCCATCATATAAAATGCTGTTATTTTCTATAAGCCAGGGATTAAAAAGAAAGATTAAATCATAGTTTCCTCTTCAAACACTAAGTAAATCTTTGCAGTTCAAGAGGTCTTTCTTGTTTCACCGGAATCTTATATTCCAACCCCTAGATCATCCTTTCTCTTAACCTTTAGTCTTTCTTGATCAGAATGGCATAAATATTAAAGGTAAAAAGCATGATGATGGAGCCTCTTTGTTCAGCCTGTGTTAACATGAACATACCTTACAGAACTATTTGATATTAAAGGATAAGGTGGTTTACACATATGAATATTCAAATGAGCAAATAGCTCTGCAAAGCCAGATGGATTCATTTAGATGGTATTCTATGATGTAAGCACACCTAGAAAATTTACAAAACTTCAGTCTTGGGATACCTGAATGGCCCAGCCTGTTAAGTGTCAGGTCATGATCTAACAATTCATGAGATAGATCCCCATGTCAGGGTGTGTGCTAATAGCACAGAACTGGCTTGGGATTCTTTCTCTCCCTCTCTCTCAAAATAAATGAACTTAAAAAAATAAAATTTCACTCATTCTGAACATATTTGAGAGAAGCAAATCAACTAGAAGTATTTCTAAAAGCTCAATTGATTTTATATAATTTCCCTTGAGTTAGAATCATTCCTCTTCACCCAATATAAAAATACTATCTATTAAGTACAGTAAAATACTTCTATTTACTTGATATTCTAGTCTACATTCCTTAATTTCAGGCCATATCCAAATTCTGATTGCTCAAAACATGAAAGAACCATCTCTAATCAAAATCTTTCATACACATACAACACACACGTGTGTGTGTGAGAGCACAGATGAAGTAACCCAGGGATGGGAGACTGTTTTCCTCTCTTTTAAAATTTGTTCAGGGTTGCCTTGGTGGCTCAGTGGTTGAGGGTCGGCCTCTTGATTTTGGCTCAGGTCATGATCCTAGGGTCGTGGGATTGAGCCTGCATTGGGCTCTGTGCTGAGTGTGGAATGGAGCCTGCTTGAGATTGTTTCTGTCCCTCTCTGCCTGTCCTCCACTTACACACGCTCACTTTAAAATAAAAATAAATAAAAATAATTTGTTCAAAAAATTGAGGGGCTTTTCTTTCATTGAAACATTTTATATTTCTCAGCTCTTTCAGTTAGAGCTATGGAATAAAGAAAAGGGTGCCTGGGTGGCTCAAGAGATTAAACATCCAGCTTTGGCTCAGGTCATGATCTTGCAGTTCATGGGTTTGAGTCCCACATGGGCTTTGTGCTGACAGCTCAGAACCTGGAGCCTTGTTCGGATTCTGTCCCTCTCTCTCAGGAATGAATAAACATTTAAAAAATGAACTACGGGGTGCCTGGGTGGCTCAGTCAATTGAGTGTCTGATTTTGGCTCAAGTCATGATCTAGTGGTGAGCTGGAGCCCCCGTGGTGGGCTCTGTGCTGACAGGTCTGAGCCTGGAGCCTTTTTTGGATTCAGTGTCTCCTCCTCTGCCCATCCTCTGCTCATCCTGTTTCTCTCTCTCTAAAATAAACTTTAAATTTTTTTAAATAAAAAAAGAACTATGGAATATTACTTAAGTATGACAATTACATAAAAGACTTTAGTTCCTTGATATGCATGCTAGGCACTTCTAAAATGTCTCCAAGAGTCTCATCTACTAGTGTACCCATCTAGTATCATCCATGCCCCTTGAGTGTGGATGGAATTTGTTGAGTATGATGGGAATGTGAGTAAGTTATCTTATGTGGCAAATGGAATTCTGCAGATGTAAGGTTGGCCTCTAGTGAATCAAAAAGGAAATTACCTCAATGTATCAGAGCTACTCATAGGAGCCCTCTCCATCTGGGTCTAAAGGTCAGAGAGAAAGTTTAAGTCACTCAGTGTGGAAGTAATTCTGCTCATCTTGAAGGCACAAATTGCCATTTTGTGGAGGGCCACACAGCAGGAAGACTCGGGAATTCAGAAAAAAGTACTCTGTCAACAGCCAGCAAAAAAAGAGGAAACTTAGCCCCTAACAACCTGAATATAATCAGATTCGATACCTCGGATACCATGATTTCAGAAGTTTTAATTCTGAACAGAAAACCCAGGTCGTCTGTGCTCAGACTTCTGACCTACATAACTGTGCAAATAAGTGTTGTTGAAAGACATTAAATTTTTAATTGCTGTGCAGCAATTGCATATATAAAATAGAAAGGGAGTGAAGATGAAGTGGTTACTGAAAAAAGGGAGAAAAGCCAGTGGGAATGATATATGATATATTTCATTTTGTATACTCCAGTGACCTCCAAATTGGAGTGGTTTAAAGATAATCCTTTAAGGGTCCAAGAGAAACTATTAAAGCTTCTAGCTATATATTTCTCATTTTTAAAAGTTTACTTTTCACTGTTTATTTAGTAAAAACATACAATGTTAATACATGCAGATGATTTGTAAATGTTGATATATTTAGAGATGCTGTTAGAAAATACTCTTCTTATCAGAGGGAGAGTATATCACTTGTCCATCAAAAGATATCCTGCCCCATTTTTAACTCCTCTCATCCATTCTTAATGAAGTTTAGATCTATACTAAATTCTTAAATTATGTAGTGTCTCTTTTTGCATCTTGTAATCCTCAGGACAGTCTTTCTAGATGCTTCTAAGAGCCCCAGCAAGTTAATTTTATTGACTAGAGGAAAGTTTAAAATTTACTATTTGGGGGGAGGGCGTGGGTGGCTCAGTTGGTAAAGCGTTCAACTTCGGCTCAGGTCATGATCTCACGGTTCATGGCTTCGAGCCCACATTGGGCTCTGTGTTGACAGCCATCTCAGAGCCTGGAGCCTGCTTCAGATTCTGTATCTCCCTCTCTCTCTGACCCTTCTCTGCTCACGCTGTCTCTCTCTTTCAGAAATAAATTTTTAAAAAAGTTAAAAAAAAAAGATTTACTATTTGGGACACAAAACAGAATCCCAGGTTTCTTCTCTACACATCAAATTTAGTAGTTTTAGGGTGATCTGTGAATCTGTTTACAAACTGTTTATATCATTCTCATTTTCATGTAATTTGAGAAACTGGGCACTTCTGAATATATATCAAGTTAGCATAAGAAAAGTTAAAGCATGACCTTTACAAGAAACCTGTATTTGGGAAAGATAACTGTTCAACTCCTTAAAAATAGAACATGAACCATGAGATGGCCATACAAAAATGCTACAAAATACCAACTCAGGAAACACTAGAATTTATCTGGCTTCCAGTATTTACCTGTGATGTGTTATTATGTGCTGTGCATAGGCCTTCAAATTTCTGAAATCCAGATGTGCTGTAAAGAAATAATTTTGAAGGATTTTTTCCCAAGATGGTATTGTGGAAGGTATGTGAACTAGCAAACAATCTCTGCACCACATGCTCTTGTTCACCATATTTATTGTTGAACATTCAGAACACCCGATTATGACAGACTAAAAAGAAAGCACCAAAAATTGCTACACATTAATACCTGAGGAAAGACTGAAGGCAAATATTCATCTATTAAACCCCACACTATAATACCGAAACACACATAAAAATATACACAACACTCTACACAGTATAATAAATAGCACTTTTTGTGAATTACAACCAGTTAAATATAATGTTACTTATATAAAAAATACACACAAAATCGCATCTGTGTATTTCATACACCATATATTATACAAAGCACTGGAGAAGATCATGCATGCTTAAATGGAAAAATCTGCAAGGTGACAATCATTTTCCAGTATATGTCACAGAACAAGTTCCTCTGCACTAAGTATTGTTACTATGCACTGCATTTTCTGGATGAGAACAAAAGTATCAATTTACAAATAAAAGGTTACTGAGTCTATCTCAGTATAATACACAGTTTGTCTTTTATAAACTTTCTCCTATAAAAACGGAGGCAGGTTGACAACCATGTATTTTATTACATTTCCTAGGCAAACTACTTCCACCTCAATTTTACCAGGTTCTAAGGAAAGATGTTTTCTTTCTACCTATTTTTGTTTTTTGTCTCTAAGGGGAGATAGTGGAGGTACAATGGGAAGAAGAAATGTATTGAGTTTATGCTCAAAATTGAAACTGAAAGATACACAACACATTCTGAGTTCACAGATATAGGGGTATCTTTTAGCAGAGACCATGATATCCTCTGAATGGAATAATTTGTCATAAAAGAAATATTATTTTAAATAAGCACAGTAAAAACCCAAGCCTTTACATTAAAGAACAAAAACAAGAAAACACCTGGAGCCAGTTCTTTCTTGAGATCTTAAAAATAATCGCTAGGAAGGAAAAGGAAAAAAAGAAAAGGGGGAAAGAGTATTTAAAAATATGAATGAGTTTAATTACTGCCAAATTGTTATTGGGTAAACTAACTTTGATATTCAAGTATGAGCCTCAACAATCTGAGGAAAAATAAGTGTAGGTCTTAGGGAAGAATTCATGTCTTTGATAGATTACTCATTAAAAAGACCAAAAATATACTTGAAGACTAATTTTTCCATGTGTAAACATATGCAAAACAGAAGTGCCACCACATTTTCCTAAAATAAGTTTATTTTCAGAAACTTTAGCCAAACTTACTTTCTACATCTGTGAAATGGAAGTCAATTTTAATTCAAAATGAGAACTCTGGAAATTAAAGGTTTCTAGAGCAAAAAACCAAATACTGGTCAGCTTTAAAAAAATTACTTCGCCAACTTCAAAGAAAAAAATTTGGTGCCAATTTGAGAAGACCACCCATAATAAAATATAGCTATAAAATTGCAGGGCATTCCTTCATCATTTTAAGGCACAGTCTGTTTTATTCCAAATAACTAAAGTTCAAGGTCACAGTGATAATACGCATTCAGTTTTGGTCTGTTTTCTCCTGGGCACGTTGCTACATTTATAGTTAGTCACGTAAGTTTAAGAAATTGTAATACAATCACTTCAAAATAATACATTTAAAGTCATTTTTATATTTTTAAAAATATAAATACACAATATAATTTCATAAATTATATACACTAAAAATTGAGAGATTTTTTCCCCTCTCCACAGCAGAGGAAGAGTTTATTTCTACCAATTATCCAACAAACACATATTTAATTCTGTAGACAGCACAGTTATATTACACTGCAGATATTTCCTACTTAGGATAAAATTATTTAACACAAAGGAAAAATTCATTTGAAAAAACAATGTCAACTGAATTTTTAGGTCTTCTTGTACATCATCTTTTCACTAATATCCAGTCACTACCAGGTAAGTAGATGAACCGTCACTAAAGTCAAACATTTTAATATTTGGTTTTCTCTTGCCTCTTTACTTCCAAGGCTACTTTTGCAAACTGCATCAACATTACTGAGCAGAGAAACAGTAAGTGATTAAATCAATTAGATGGGGAAAAACTCTAATATGAGGGACTGAAATTCCCTTTGAGAATTTCCAAAGGGGAGAAATTAAAGAATTCAAATCAGATAAATATGTTTTTCTACTTTTCTCTCATGAATATAACACCTATCAATGTTAACACTTCAGCATTAACACCATGATTGTTCACACTTTCTGTTAAATTATGTGTTTTGAAATGTTTACCCCATTGTACTATGTTAGGATCTAGTAGATAATTCTCCCCTTTGAAACATGTGATTTATAAAGGGACTGAAGGGAAACACACAGAAGATAAAACAAATTCCACAGTAAACACTCTGTTACATAAGTAAGAGACTCCTGTACTAAAAACAACCTGTACAAAGTTTAAAGTTTTACAACACAGAATGAATCTGTGATAAAGCAAGATTACTTCAAATGATTACTTCAATTAATTACTAAAAGATCATTATTGGGTAAACTTAACTTTTAAACTCATTAAAAGCAGAGAACATTATTCCAGAAATTAGATAAAATAGAATATACTATGGTATATTACATATTTTCAAGGAAATATTAGAGTGTGGAATATAAGTTTTGATGATTTACATATTTAATACAAGTCCCAGATGAAAAATACTGAAAATATTATTTCTGCTTTTAATCTCAATACGTTAAGAAAAATTCATTGGCACAAATATCTGGAGGTATTTTACAGTTTCATTTAGCCTTTGGTGGCAAAGCATGTTTTGCTAACCATACTAATAGAGCCATATTTTTCAATGTAGTGTTTCATGGTCAAAAAACCTCAAATGTGTGTTTTTTTCCTGTAAAAGGGATATAAAAAGTCCAATGTGAAACAAGTACAACATGAAATACAAAATATGCTTATAATTTAGGCTTTTGAACAGTTAATAGTTCTATGTTTTGTCTATAAATCTTTTAATAGTACTAGTAATATTACTACTATACAAATACTAAAAATAAAAATAACATTAAAAATAACATATGAACTTTACAAAAATGGCTAATTTTTAGACTTCCTAAATTAAGATTAAATTCAAATATGCAAACAAATTTACACTGATCAAAATACATCAACAAATACAGGGTTTTTTTTTTTTTTATAAGTGTTCAAAGTTACAAGGTACAGAATCATTACAGAATAATTCTGACTCATACATATCGAGTCCTACACAAAGTCATCAGAAACTCTTGGCATTTCAAACCACAGTCATTTTTGACAGCATAACATAACCAAGCAAACACTTTTACACTGTACTTGACTTAAAATTTTCAACTATACACAATGTAATCAAGATGTAGTTTAGAATGTCCCCTAACTTTTGAAAGACTTTATTGATTCAGGTGTACTGTTATATTGATACTATTAATAAAACAAGTTAGTCTATTCTATTTCTAAACTTCATTCCATTCTGAAACTGTTCTGAATATACAAAATTTAGTCTTCTTTATTCATAATATAATTCATCACAAAAATGTGAATTCTTGAGCATTTACAGTACACATATTCAGATTTGGATTACTGACCTGTCTTTTCTTTCCTATCATCCTTATTAAAAGTAAAGAACACAAATAGCCTCTCAGACTTCCCACTTCCTCAGGCTGTTGAAACTTACTGTGAAAGAATGCATAAGAAATATGTATAAATAAAAGTTCATTACAGACGTTGTAATGCTGTCCTCTGTCATAAAGAGTGAGATAAAATTTCAGCTCTCAATCATCTATTTGTAAAAGTACCTTCTACATTTATTTACCTTGTGTGGCAAGGAAGCTTTCCGTCAGGGTCTAATTTCATAATACAAAGATATTCTTTTTTTTTTTTTTAAGATTTTATTTTTAAGTAATCTCCACATCCAGTGTGGGTCTCAAACTCACAATCCTGAGATCAAGAGTCGCACACTCCACTGACTTAGACAGTGAGGTGCCCTTTATAACACAAAGATACTTTTATTACTTCCTGGAAGTCTGTCATGCTCTCCAAATTGACTTCCCCCTGAAAAACTGCACAAGGTATCTAGTTTCCTATGATAGTAACACTGAGAAAAAAAAAAGTGATGATGAAAAATAATCAGCAGATGCCTCATTGTATAAAGTTACAACATACTAAAAATTTTTTTCCCAATTGATTTTAATAACAGATTACTAAAATTGCAAATATAGCACTGTAAAGTTTTGCACTAAAACTCCTAATAAAGCAAGATTTACACTCAGAGCTAAGGCTCAAGATGAAAATACAGGTCAAAGGAATTATCTGGGGATTCAGGAATCAATTCTTCCCATTTTCCCTACAGCTTTCTGGAACTAAACTGAAAATCAGTTTTACCTCCTTTTATTTCCTCTGGCCACTATGTGTAAGAGGTGCTAATGAGCAGTGAGGTGAAATAAATTTAATGTGTTATGAATGTCAAGTCTGAAGCATTAAGAAAAGTGTAGAACTAGATAATGAACAAATTAGATAATCTGCCTTTATTAAGTCGGTGTAGGTGTGGTGGAAACATGTACCGTCTGCACAAGTGATAGGATAATCAACAACAAACAAATTTACTAGGCCTAGTATATAGTTCTTTATTTTTGTTTACTATATAATCATGTAGCTATCATACTGTAGTTCAATCAAGGTATTCCATTATATACATCTGAATTTATCTGACCAAAATATGAAAAAAAATTAAAGACTAATGAGTACATGATCAATATATATTAAGAGACTCAAATCAATGTGAACTAGGCACGAGTGGTTTTTTAGAACCAGTGTTCTAAATATTTTCATTCTGGTGACAACCAAGAAGAGAAAGCAAAACCTGTTTAATTTCTGGCATGAAAAAGATCCAGAAAAAAAGAGGTTAATGTTTTGTGCTGTATTATCAATTCCAAATTATAACAGTAGTAACTCCAACTGAGGCTTTAGAAACACTGAAATTACTCAGTATTTTTCCTGTTCAGTCTGTATGTCTGATCTAGTTATCAATGATAGGGTCCAAAAGTAAGTTTTATAAGCACAAAACATACTCAAAACTCAAATTCTAAATAAAAATGTTATAATACTAGAGCTCAGAAGTTTGCTGAATTGGACACTCTGTAACTGCCAACAAACAACTTCATTTTTATTAACAGTGGTAATAAAGCTGTGCTGTTTTACTAGCTAATAATATAAGCTGTAAGCATGATGGAAACAATGTATAATTTAAAGAAAAAAGTACCTTCATTTTTCAAGTGACAGAAATATCCAATTTCCCTAATCTTCAGACAGAGCCTACCTTCTCATCTCTGGTAGTTATTTGGGTTTAGAGTTCATCAGGATTTGATAAAGACCCTGTCAAAATGTGTGTGTGTGTGTGTGTACATAATGGCTAAAGACCCAACCTACTGTTGTTTATAAAATGTTTAATTAGAATCCTTTGTATAGCCCTAAAATGAAATATCCTGTTGGAATAAATAAGACTTTAGGACTTGATGACTATACTCAGATGGAAATTGTTTAGTGAGATACAGTGTGCCCAGTCCTGCCGCTTTAAAAAGCTCATCTCCTACTCACATATGAGAAATTTAAGCTTGTTATATTTTATTCATGAACAGTACTGACTGAACAAGAAAACTTTAGATCATATAAACACCATGATTATGGCTGTCAATAAAAGATCCAAATTAGTTAATTTTCTCAAGTTCTTTCTATATATAAACATAAGTTTAAATTCAGAAATAAATGATACAACCTGTAACTTGAAATACATCAGTGAAAAAAAGATATACATAAATTTATGAGTATATGAATAGATAAACATATGCACATGTGGTATGCCATGGGACATCTTTCCTTTTAGGTACTGAACAAACAAGAATTTTGCATTTTATCCCTTTGCTACCTCTCTCAAATAAACAAGAGCCTGAAATATTTGCTATGTCTTACTATGAGCTTATCGCTTCCCTTTAATGATCTTCATAAGTGAAAACATAAATACTGAACAATAGGCATGTTGGGAGAAACAAGGAATCAAACAAATTTACAAACCCTCATTGATGATACCAAAACCCTCAACTGATGCCAAAACAGCAAGGACCTGAGGAAGAACTGAGAGAAGTGAGGTAACCCTCTACAGGCAGTGAAGTGGAGGTAACCCTCCACAGGCAGTAACAGCTGAGAGGCTACAGAGGAATCCAGATGCAATAGCTGATACAATGAATCTGGTACTCTAGGATATTTCTAGTTACTAACAAGGACACAAGTTCACAGGTATTAATGGGATTTAAGGGCTTTACTTAAAAAGGTTTTGGGTATATAGAGCATATACATCTAAAGGAAGGGCTCCATGAGCCAAATATACTTCAGCCTGAGTTTATTCTATCTTAAGGCAAAACACTTAGCTCCATTACCTATTCTTTTGTAGTTAAGAGTTAGCTGAAGTCTGAAATGAAAGAAATATTACTCTCTTTTCTGTGAAACAGTAATAATCTTGGCAAATTAAGATTCCATTGTTAAAACTAGTGGCTAAAACATCCAATTTATTTAAGCATATTGCTTATACTTAAGTAAATAGATGGAATAGTGGCTATTCCATTAATAGCATAATTTTATTTATCAAATGTGGTACAGCAGTTGATCGTGCTTTTTTTCTACAGTAGACAAAACTTGTGCAAACCTAGAGTTTTTGCTGACCACTGGAATTTAGTTATGTTAACAATCCACCATGATCTGAGGCACTTTTGGCAACCATGGGATCAACAAATTAAGTAAAATGACATATACTGGACAACTGTACTGGTCCAATGCCAGTAAGTAAATATCTGGGAGAATTCTCTTTCAATTTAACAACCAGATTTCTTTAATAGTCTCCTGATGTTTATCAAGAATCTAAGATCTGCACTTGAAAAATAGTAAGAAAATTTCATTAAGTTTTGAGTTTAAATTATGTTCATCAATTTTGTATTGGTTACCAAGAAAACATGTCTCCTTAAAATTAAAGGTTGTATTTTCACAGATGTAAGAACAAAAGATACGCCTTGATCACTGTGGCTGCCAAAAACTGACCAAAGATTTTCTGTGGTGATTTCATTTTTGAGAAAACAAACAGTTGTGAATTTCATTGACCTTTTAAGACAGAATTTCTCAATATGCATACTGTAGCAAATACAAAGTAATCCACTTTTCAGAAGTTTGATGAAATGAGCAGAACGTTTGAGTTCAGAAGTTTGGTGAAATGAGCAGAACGCTTGAGTTGAGATAACAAGCAATGCTACATTTACTGAGTGTTTAGAAGGTCCCTCGTATGGCCAATCAAGCAGAATAGCTGATACACAGAGAAGTCCTCAAAAACAGCGGTCACCTTAACCTTTTACTAATTTTTCAAAAATGACTAGTACATAGATGCTATACCACAAAACTAAACCATGCTTCATCTATTTTTCTCAAGCATTATAAAACTAAATTCCTATTTTCAATATTGTAAAAAATAGACTTGTCTTTTCCAAAGGATCCTGCTGTCCACATTGATGGATGTGTGCATTCCCTCTCATTACTGACCCTACAGATATAAATTATTTTTATCATTCCTTAAATCAAGTCTTACATAAAGTTGCATAACGCATGGAGTAAAAGAGGAATGAAAACAAAGCATGGAACCCTGTATAAGTGTGCTGACCCAAAAGCAATTACACCAACAGCCAGAGGAAGTGGAAATTGTGAAGTAGTCTTCAACAATTTACTGTAAAGAGACAGAGAAACATACATTATACAAACTACCTTGTAGGCAAAACCAGAATATGATGACCTTTTATACAGTTTTGAGGAAGTATTCTACATGGTGTTAGATGAAGCAATTTTTCATATAATTAATTTAACCATACATAATTTTTAAAAAGATCAATACAAGCTGTATCTTAGCCAGAGAAATATACTAGCTGGACTTTATTCAGCAATTCTACCTCTAAAAATTTACCCTTAGAAAAATAAGCAACATTTACTAAGACATAGCCATAGAAATATTTCAACCCTCAACCAAATAAAAAGGGAATGATCCTTAATTCCTAACAGGACCAGTATTAAAACAACACTAAATCTTTTTAAAAGAAAAATATTATCAGAAAAGGTTATTACTTTTTTATTCTGAAAACAAAAAAAAACTAGGAAAAGAAGGGTTAAAGCAATTTGTCTAAGGAAACAGGGCTATTAAATGGCAGAGCAAGATTTAAACCCCAGGTCTGCCTTATTCTAGAATATATACGAACATCTGCCAAAGCCAACTGAAAACAGGCTCCTAGTGCAAACAACCAGGAATGAAAAGTCACATTTTATTATGGAGAACTTTAAACATATACATAAGTGAGTTAAATGTATAATGAACCTCATGTACTCATCACCCCACTTCAAAAAGTATCAAGTGATGGCCAATCTTACTTCACCTATAATCCTATCCACTTCACTAATTCTGTACTTTTTAAAAAAGTTTGTTTATTTTAAGAGAGAGTGAGCAGGGGAGGGGTAAAGAGAGAAGGAGAGTGGGAGAATCCCAAGTAGGCTCCATGCTGTCAGCACAGAGCCTGACTTGGGGCTCGAACCGGTGAGATCATGACCTGAGCCAAAATCAAGAGTAGTCACTCAAATGACTGAACCACTCAGGTGTCCCTCCTTCTGTACTTTTCAGAAACAAATCTTATTAGACATCATACATTTTAAGGGCTAAATTAAAAAAAACACACATTATTATATGTAAAACCCATAATTAAGAAAACAAATATAGTACTTGCATATAAACTACATCGACATAAAACCATAATTACTATACAGTTATAGCTTTAACTTTAGGAACAGTCAAAATAATTAGAAATAAAGAACATGTGTCAGGCATCAAAAACTAGGAAGAGATACGAGAAAAAGAGAAGAATGAACTACTGTACCTGGATTTTATTGAAATAGTGTGAGTATTTCCAAGAATTGCCATAGTTGGAATAAGGATAAATGCCAAAGGTTTACATGGATCAGGATTAAGTTTAAAGTAATACCTATATCGAAGAGAAAAAAAAATCATCAAAGTATACTTAATCATTTCAAATTATCAAAATCAAATTAATTAAATTTCAGAATATTCCATAGATATGAGAGCTCTAAACAGCTCATGAAATTCCTGATAAATAATTTTTTGCTACAGATCATCTTCATACCTGAGGTTTTATATGGAGAATTATGTTCAGAAACTACTAAAGGAAATGAAAATATCCATGTGACAGGGAGGGGCAGGAAGAGAGGGGGACAGAAAATCCCAAGCAGGCTCTACACTTGCAGTATGGAGCCCAATACAGGGCTTGATCTCATGAACAATGATATCATGACCTGAGCTGAAATCAACCGACTGAGCCACCCACAAACCTCAGCAATTCCTTAATAATAGTTATAGGAGTATCTGGGTGGTTTAGTAGGTTCAGTGTTGACTCTTGGTTTCAGTCAGGTCATGATCTCATGGTTCCTGAATTGAAGCACCACACAGGGCTCTGCACTGACAGTGTGGAGCCAGCTTGGGATTGATACTCTCTCTCTCTCTCTGTCTCTCTCAATATAAATAAACTTAAAAAAAATTTAATAGGTATATGTATGTCTGAAAGGTCATACAGAAATAATGTTTTTATAAAACAAATTATTTAAAATATATTAAAGCTGCTCTAGTTTAAAAGAAGACAAAAGTGAAGATTTCTATAAAGCAATTGTCCCTTATTTTCTTTTAAATCCAAATTCTCATCTCTGGCACTTACTGACAGTGAGACATCTATTTCAGAATCATAAATTTATGATCCTCAAATAATTTTCTCCCCAGACTTGTGAACAAAAAAAAATCTGCATCTTGACTAAAATTAAGCACAAAGGATGACTATTAACATCTGGTAACTTGCTGATTTAATTTATCAAACTCTGACTTTTCAAAACATACACTTCTAGTATTTAGATAATTTGAAAATTTTATATTATTTCTGAAAACTAAGAGTAGGAGTTCAATTATTGGATGAGGTGGTCTATTTTTCAAAAACAAATTATAACTAAATATTCTAGAAACAGTCTTAGAGGGCATTTTCAGACTCTGATTTAACCTAGAACAATTACCATGTGGTAAGGCAAATGATGGTCATTTATTTTAGTTCAATGTTTGGTGCTCATTAGAAAAGTACACTTTTCTTCATTATTTCTAACATTTTTAAATGTAAGCATTTTCTTCTTCACTCTTATGTTTAAGAAAACATAAAACTGTTCATGAATTGAAAAATACTTGAAGCACTAGCATTATGAATACCTTGGTTCAGCAAAACAAAGCACATTTTCACATACGTCTAGACACACAGAAGATTAAAGGTAAAATAAAACATGATTCCCTCTTTTGGGCAGATTTTGAGGAAGTTTATATTCCCAAAGTTGATATTCTCACAGTAAGGGAAAAAAATGTGAATGTACTGAAAATAAATTTCAGGTGATACATAGCTTCCTGTTCTTGAGGAAGTATTATGAATCGTTAGGAATCTGAAGTCTCTACTTCCAGATATTTATTATTTGAACCACATAAATTATAATTATATAAATAAAACGCACCTGAGATTCTTTAACCAGTAAATTAAAGATGGCATGCTGAGTAATACAATCCATGTTAATAAGTTAATCACAGTATTGTGCATGCGAAGACTATCTTCAGCATCATTGGCAGATAAATGAAGATAATGTACCGAAGAGTCTTTATGGTGATTTGATTTTTTTTCATTTCTCCTAGAGTGCTTGAGATTCTATAAAGGAATAAAGTAAAAATAAGGTATTACGTAAAATTTATTATTTTGCTTAGAAACATTCCATTATTTAATGGCAAAATAAACACATCTTTCTATTACCAAACAGATAGAAAATACTGAAATTACCTTGCTCAAAAGTAATTTAAAGTGGTTATCATTATAAAACTTTTGTTCCTTTGACTTGCTATTTCCACTGCTGAGAATAGATCTTCTAGGTAACTACTTAAAATTTAAAAGATAATTTGTAAAAATAAAAATTACATTTATTGAAAAAGACCAATTTAAAATTAGACAATCTAATTTCTAGGTTCAGTTATCTTAAAGTTACTTAAATTCATGACATCTTTTTAAAACACTGTAAAATACTAACTTAAAAAAATACAAAATGATGTTTTTCATTTCCCCATGTTCTTTTATACTACAGTGATGTAGAGCTTTGAAAATAAAACTTACCACCGCCTGGCCATTTTTAAAAGTTGTTAGGCTGGCTTGCAGATGAACAATCTAAGAAAAAGAAAAAACAGTTTAATTTCATTTTTACTTTGAAACAAAAAAACATTACAATTGAGAAGCATTATAATCTCAAATTTAAAGAAATCTAGAAAACTAAAAATACTTCTCAATACTTTCCAAATTTCCTTTGGAAAATTGAAAATAATCTATAATGTGCATGTATTAGTGTTAAAAAACAGATGTAAATAAACTTTGTTCAAAAGAAAAAAAACATAATCCAATCTATTATCAACTGTCTCTACAGAAGACTAATGAGGAAAATATGCAGTTGTATAACCTAGATTTTCCTGCAAAGCTGTCAGCCTTCTTGGAGTGTTTTTTCAGCTTCTCAGTAAAACCATCAGACTAATTATTTTCTCCTTGTCTTCTGATTCTTTAGCAACCTCTGTTAACATTCTACATTATCTCAGTACATTTGATAGCTTGATCTCACTGACACAATTTTTTGTTTACTATTCATAATCAAAGAGGTATGAATAAAAACTGCTCTAGTAAAATATTTTTTTAAAAAGCTAACATTGCTTGCAAGAGCAAGAAGCAATGTGAAACAGGTTATATTTTCTTCCCCTTTTTTAAAATAGACTAAACAAACTCAGATTAATAATTTCAGCTTTACACTTAACTACATTTTTTAAATAACTGAGATATTTTAAAAAACCTTCTACACTTAAGCCTGTTAGAGAATAGAAGGTTACTACAGCTGTAATTAAAATTTTTGTTAACACCAAAGGAAATTCTATGCCTGCCTGACCCAAAGCCCAGCCATTCTGACTTCGGTAATGTGACATACCTTAAACACATAATAAAGATATGTAAGAAGTATGGCAAATGCTCCACAAGTTGTCCAACTAACTATGATCAAAATAATTGTCAAAAAGGGCAAGTCTGGTGATACCATCTTGATATCTTTAGGAAGTTCAGGGGGCCTGGAATAAAACAAGAATAAAGCTTTTACAAGTATGTTTAACAGTTACGTATATGGTCACATATAAGAAGAAAATAATTCAGTACTCTCCCAGGTCCTCCTGCTTCTTAGTATGCAAGTACCATAAGGTAAGCAGTAAAATATTTTTCCATAAAGGCAAGGGATGACACATATTTGATTGTAAATTCTATAATACTCTGTGATAGCTCCTCTTTCACTTAGATACTATGGCTGATACTTATACTAACAATGTTGCTACAAAGAATCATTAATTATAGGCCTTGTGCCATGTATTTCTGATCTTGATAAGAGGAAAAATAGTTTTCTATTTCTTAAAGTCTCAAGATCACTCAGACAATGTGATGCTATTAGTGTCAAAAGCATCTCAGAAGGGTGAAGGAAGAAGAATCAGACCATAACCCCTCTATGACAGTAAATCATGTAACATGTCCGGTGAGGAGCAATGGCAATGGAAACTAAGTCAGCGGTTTATTAGAAAAGCCTATCAGTAACTTCAAACTGTGTCTCAGAGCCCGTAATAAAACTCTAGGCAATGTTTTTGGAGTTTTTATGCATTTCATCTAATATGACCGTAAATATCTTGATTGGAATCTATTGCCCTCAGGTTTGACTGAAAGTTAGCATATACAAGCATTGCCAGAGAAACACTTCTTCCTTGGAAACTTTTACAACCATAAAAATTAAAACCACGTAATTCTGTAATCTGTCACGTTTTTTTTTAAAGTAATGTCAACCCACATGTGTGGCTCTAACTCATGACCCTAAGCTCAAGAGTTACACACTCTACCAACTGAGCTAGCACAGCATCCTTCTGTCAAACTTTTTTGATTAACTCGTGGCATTAAGGTCAAACACATATATAGCATTTAACTTGCAATAATATTTTTTTTTTAAATTTTTTTTTTAATGTTTTTATTTCTAGGAGAGAGAGAGACAGCGTGAGCAGGGGAGGGTCAGAGAGAGAGGGAGTCACAGACTGAAACAGGCTCCATCCAGGCTCTGAGCTGGCAGTCAGCACAGAGCCCGACGCGGGGCTCGAACCCACGAACCGCGAGATCATGACCTAAGCGAAAGTCGGACGCTTAACCGACTAAGCCACCCAGGCGCCCCTGCAATAATATTTTTTAATAAAAGTTTTATTTAGATATAACTTTGAACATTAACCCATGTTTTTATAGTCATACATCTTTCCTTAGAAATTATAGTTTAGTGAAAGCAAATTAATTTTGAGGATCCCTATCAAATTATAATTTTTTACTTAAGAGCAATGAGAAAGCTTTTAGTCATTCTTTACCTTTTGAAAACTAGCCATAATGAAGAAAGGAGTCTCACAGATGTAGAAGAAAGCAGACCACCCCAGTAGGCAGTACATGTTCCAAACAAAAAGAGAATCAAGGATACCAGGGGAAAACACATACTCTGACTAGTTAAAACGATGGCATCTAATTCTGGCAACAATAACAAATCCCATAATTCCTTAAACCATTTATACCTGTGGATAAAAGAAAACATTCAATAAAGGCAAAAAAAAAATTCAACAACTGACATTCAAGTATTTAGTATCTGAGGTGTTTGACCATTTACAGAGTCCCCAAAGTTCAATGATACTCAATTCACAATTATACTGGAAAACAAATTTCAATTCTTTGTAGAGAACAAGTCATGTATCTTCCAAGTAAGTCTACTGATCTTCAAGGAGCTGAATCCCAAGTTTCGATAGAATTCCACTGCCCTATATTGATCGTTGTAATGAAGTAACAAGTGATCTTTTTTTAAAGTTAGAAAATCAACAACAATTGTAATGACAGAAGAAAAGAGATCTTAACCAAAAACCCACAAAATGTGAATAAAAATGGAATGTTAAGTGTGGTAGAGAGATCCAAAATATACTTCTATGGGGAGAAAAAGTGATCTGAGACACCATTTCATCAATACCCTGGTTTGTGGTCATGAATCTGGGATACTCAGAGATCATGGACCATGTACATCTGTTTGCAAATGTTAAAAGTCTGGTATGTTTACAGACTAAGTTTCTACAATTGATATATACATATAATTTGAAACCTTTGAATTGGTTATAGTATTAATGTCAATGTTGATATACGCATTAGGCCTTTGCCTAAAAGAAAAATCCCATTTAATAAAACATATTTATGAAAATTTATATTACATTATGGGGCCAAACATGTTTTATGTATATAAAACAATTAAAATACTTTTCACAGATAATAAAACTTACCCCAACAGGAACTTAATCATAAGTACAAAAGGATCGACTTTATATGGCTTGGCTTCTTTATTTAACATAGTTGCATATTCTAAGCAGTGACCTGGTGATTAAAAAAAATTGTATGTAGTAAAGAATTCATAGTGATCAAGTATAGACTTATACACTGACTGCACTATCTGTAAGAGCAGCACATTTCTTCTTAGAATGCAAGGGTCATTACTATCAAAAAGACTTTCTTCAAGAGTTTAAAAATTAATGTAATTCAATAGATTTCATATAAAAGGACACATTCAATCACTTGTGAAAGAGCTTCAGGAAGCCAAAGCTCAGTTTCACCATTTGTATTTTCACAAAGCTACAAAGGTGATTAAAAAAAAAAACAAACACCACCAACAACTCTACGGAGATATAATTCTTATACCACACAATTCAAAGTATATGCAATTCAGTGGTTTTTAAGCATTCACAGATATGCCTTCCTCACCACAATCAGTCTTAGAATATTTTATTACTTCCAGAACAAACTTTGTTCCCCTTAACTGTCACCTCCAATGTCTGTCTCCCTATTCCCAGGCAACAACTAATATACTTTCTGTCTTTATAGGCTGGCCTATTCTGAACATTTCATACAAATGAAACCATGGAGTATGTGGTCCTTTGTGATGAGCTTTCACTTGGCATGCTTCCAAGATTCATCCACATTGTAGCACATATCAGCACATATTATTTATCCATTTATCAGCTGACGGATATTTGCGTTGTTTCCACTTTTTGGATACTATTAATAGTGCTCTTGTGAACATTTATGTACAAGTTTAGTGTGGGTATATGTTTACATTTTTCTTGGGTATATAACTAGGAGTACCGTTCCAGAGTCATAGTGTAGCTGCCAGACTACTCTCCAAAACACCTATACCATTTTACATTTCCAAAAACAGTGTATGAAGGTTAAAATGAATACTAAAGGCAGACTTGAAACTGTAAGTTATTGGAATGAGCGGCTGCAGAAGGATTTGGCAAGACGGAGATGGTGGAGGATATTTTTTTTTTAAGTTATTTTTTTTTTTTAAATTTTTTTTTAATGTTTTATTTATTTCTAGGAGAGAGAGAGAGACAGCGTGAGCAGGGGAGGGTCAGAGAGAGAGGGAGACACAGACTGAAACAGGCTCCAGGCTCTGAGCTGGCAGTCAGCACAGAGCCCGACGCGGGGCTCGAACCCACGAACCGTGAGATCATGACCTGAGCGAAAGTCGGACGCTTAACCGACTAAGCCACCCGGGCGCCCCATTTGGTGGAGGATATTTTTGGACTACTTTTACATATTTTGGTCCCACTCTCTCCCTATCTCTTACTATCCAAGTCCAAAAGTGTGTGAGGGCTTTACAAAGTAGGCTCCTGGGAAACTATTCTAATTGCTATAGACTAGGAAAGGTTTTGTGCAATGTAGTATATATTCTGTATTTGCCTCTCCAGATCCATTCCATCTCTACCCTTTACTTTGCTCTGAATTCTGGGAGGCTGACTTCAGTTCAGTGAATAATAGGCCCTGGAAAATAAGGAGAAATAAAGTAAGTGTATTTATTTCCTGCCTTTCTTCCTGCTGACAGTGGCTAGAGCTGCAAGTAATGCTGCCCTCTCCTATAGCTCTCTCTAGGCTTGCTCCCTCTCTTGCCCTAGTCCTGAGGAATATCAGATGGCTCTGTTGCTAATCTGGCACATTATCATTTCGTATTGGTTTCCCTTAAACCATCACACATCTTTCAAATAGTCCCTTCATTAAAATAAACTCTCATTTATTCCATTCAGTGTGCCAGGACCTGATACAACCCAAACATTACACTGAATACCTATTGTGTACTTGACACTAAGTTAGGCACCAGGAATGGGATGGAGAACAAAATCCCCATCACTGAGACTCTACCTCTTAAGACATCCTCAGAAGAGAGGGAAAAACTTCAGACACAAAAGTATAAAATGGAAAAGCCCGGTAAGGAATCTTTTTGGGTATTTCCTAAAAATAGAGGATCTCAAACCCTTGTAAACTTAAGAGATGGGTTGTGAATTTTCAAGACATTGAGGTATTCCTTAACCACATGAGAGATAAATAAATAGAAATGAAGCACTGAAGAAGAGAGAGAGGAGAAACAGAAACATTCTTACCTGTTGAGAAAAGAGAGTGTAACTGTCCTCCATAAGCAAGAAGGATACTAGATATAACGTAAGCAGGAAGAGCTCCACCATGAAATCTAACTATCTAGAAAACAGGAAAATCAAAGGGTAACTTTTGAATATTCATGTTAATGAAATAAATGTACTTTCACAAGAAATAAAAATGTCTTTATTCACTTTTTATCTTTCCTGACATTGCCACCGAGGTATACTTCAGTCATGGGTACCAAAACTCTAAGTAAAATAAATGTTTAGAATATACAGCATGTTAGAAACATGTTATCAGAATTTTTCATAAAGGCATTAACAAAATATATATAACAATATATATAATTGAGCAGCATAGGCTACAAACTTTTTTTACAAGGTACATTTAGTGAACATTTATTTAATGTTTCAGGCTTGATAATAAACATTTTATATGCATTATCTCATGCTCTCCTCCCATAAATCCTGAGGTAATTCTTATCTCTATTTTATAGATGTAGAAATTCAGGCATAGGGAGCCCAAGTAACTTGCACAATTAAAAATGTAAAAGACAATCAAATTGTTAACTCTTAATGTTCTCATCAGTAAAATGGAGGCAACAGCAGTACTTACCTTATAGGTGTTTTAAGGTTTAAAGATGTTTATTTTTATAAAGCATTTAGAATATTAAACATGATAAGCTATCAGAAAACATTAGTTATTACAGACATGCCTCATTTTATAATTTGCTTCACTGTACTTTGCAGATTAAAAAAATTTTTTTTTTTTTTTTTTTACAACTTGAAGGTCTGTGGCAACTGGCACTGAGGAAGTTTACTGGTGATATTTTTCCAAAAGAATTTGCTCACTTTGTGTCTGTGTCACTTTTGATAACGCTCATAATATCTCAAACTTTTTCATTATTATAATGATCTATGATGATTAATGACAACTCATGGAAAGCTCAAATAATGGTTAGCATTTTTTAGCAATTAAGGTTTAAAAATAAATGTATGCATTTTTTTTCGACATAATACCACTGCACACTTAATGGTCTACAGTATAGTGTAAACATAACTTTTATATGTACTTTTATATCACTTGAGTTGCTCTATTACAACACAATTATTGTGGTAGAATTGAATTCATGACTTCAAGGTATATGCCTGTTAATATTTCTTAAACAGAAAGCTTTTAAAAGGGGGAAAATTGAGCTCTTTTTATGTACTTGGAACTAAAGTTAAAAATTATTCATAGATAAATGACTATGAAAATCTAATTTATTTGATCTTTCCCAATTTAGAAAGTGTACCATCTGTGTACTGCACTCAGTGTGTTGGCTCTGGGATTATAAGGGTGAGCAATGTCTAAAGAGTTTACAATGTAGTAACTTTGCTGTAATCTCATTAACAATTTAACACTCAGTCTCATTAGGTGCTTTAACTTCAAAGTCCTGGAGTTCTAAGGAAAGATGATGCAACAGAATTCCAGAGTATTCATTTACTCACTTAGCCACTAACATTTAAACAAATCCAAGTCTCACCCTCAAAACAGTGACAACACCTTCCCTTCACTCTACTCCCCTTCCCTCTCTAGTTACTGCCTTTTTCTTCCCTGTCTCCCATTACTAAACTTCTCAAGAGCTTGATGTACTATCTCTCCTCTTTATCTACTCACTCCTAACCTTTTGCTTGCATCATCCAAAATAACACTAATGCTCCATGGACCCTTTTTCTGGGGTATACCTGTATTAAACTTCTAGGTCCTTCAGTGTCTTTATAAATTGTGTGGAATGGGATTTAACCCAAAGCCTAAATTCATAACCATATGGTAGTGCCTCAAGACATCTTATCAGCTGATCTAATTTCTATAAAAATATATAGATAAAACAAAAGTGTTAAATTCTTTTAATGTTGAAGTTTTATTTTTTCAGCATAAAAAATTTATTCTGCTCTGTAAGCATCTTTTAATATTGAAGTTTTAAAAGGAAATTAAAGCATGTTCTCCATTCCACAGAATTTAAAAAAAATGTAAGGCTCTCCTGGCAATCTGATGAAAGCTACAGAAATGCATGTTTAAACAAAATGGCATGTAAAATTTCAAGAAGTTCAAGGTGTCCCTGAACCTCCTTCATGGATTTACAGGTGAAGATTAGAAACACTCAGAAAAACACTTATTGTCCATACTCATAATTTACAATTATAGCTTTGAGTGGAGGGAGAGTTGAGCAAAAGGGAAAAGGTCATTTTTCTATTACTAAGTGATACCCAATGCCTGCTAATGACATGCTGGGAAATATATACCATTCTTCACTTACCAATAATAGAAGCAAAGTTAGGCAGCAGCCAGCCTTAGAGTCAGACTCCAGGGTTTAGACTACAGCTCTGCCTCTCACTAGCTTTGTGTTGTTGGGAAGTTACTTTAACCTTCTTTTTTCTCTATGCCTTTCTCAGTAAAATGGAGATAAACAGTATTTACCTCACAGGGAGTTTGAGGCTTAAATGTGTTCATCTGTATAAAGTATTTGGAATAGTAACTGGTACAGGTAGGTGGATCAGAAAGTACTGGCTGTTATTAATAACTTTTAATGTTCTTCACTGTCTTTGGAAATCTTCTAAGACTTCCTATACAGTATTCTGAACATAACAGTTCTTTGTAGTGGCTGTCATTGAGTATTAAGTATTATACTGGGTCACAGATACAGCTCATATAAAGTATAATCCAACAATCCTAAACTGGTTTCCATGGGTCATATTTAAATCATAGACATGATTCATTTGGTTTAGTATTTGGCCCAGTATTTCTTTACATTTCAAATTAGACGCCAACATTAACATTTTTTTAAATCTAAAAATCCAGACTTCGCTTATCTTAAAACCTAAATATCTGGCAACATTAGACTTCATTCCTATACCAAAATGATTTACTAATTTATATAATTCTCTTGAGAAAGTAACTTCTGGTTTATTCCTTGTCATCTCTTTCATTAGAGTAGACTAAAGAATATGTAAATATTTTTCTCTTTCCTTTTTTTGGAAAAAAAAGTTAATTTTATGGAAAGCTGTCTAATCAAAAGCTAAAGATTCTCCCAAGCAAGGTTTCTCTTTATTCATTTTCTCAGTCTTCTTTGAGTCAGCAACATTGAAAATATGTACACTATATATAACTTCAATTCATTTTCCTATTCTCAAGCTAAATTTTGAAACAAACATGAAGAAAGAACACCTTATATCTTTTGAGTAATCTAAGGACTAATTACCACAAATTCTTTAACATTTAAAAAAGTACCCACCATTGATTCTGTAACACCTACGTATCTTGATTTTTTAGATAAATTTCCATGCCTACACGAGAAAACTAGTGTATCCTTCTTTGGGAGACATATAATTTTGCTTCACTATCAAGTATCAAGCTAACTTGACTTTTTTTGTCACTAATCTGAATTATGAGCCATAGGGATGATATGAGTAAGAGAGTATGCCTATACTACTGTGTACACTAACATGCCTTTTGGACATACTAAAAATACAGCAGTATCAATTCTTCCCCTATATTTCAAGGCATAAATTTTCTTAATGAAGGTTCTTTAACAATCTAGAGTATTTCTTAGAACTATGATCCATGACTATTTTCCACTTTATACCAATATTTAATCTTCTCTTTCTAATGTAGCACATTTTACATAGTAACTTAGAATTTTCTAATGCTCACAAATTTAAAAATAATTACAATCTAGCTCTCACCAGGTTGCTGTGAGAATCAAATGAGATAATGCATATAAAAAATTCTGACTTAATTTTAATTTGGAAGGCTTATAAATATAGAATGAGTTAAGTTTTAAAAATTCTGCTATGCCTGAATTACAAAACACAACACACCAGAAAATAAAATAAAATTAACAGAAGGAACAATAAAATTTTAATGAAATTTATTTATTTTTAATGTTTATTTTTGAGAGATAGAGCATGAATGGGAGAGGGGTAGAGAGAGAGGGAGACACAGAATCTGAAGCAGGCTCTAGGCTCTGAGCTGTCAGCACAGAGCCTGACGTGGGCTTCAAACCCATGAACCTTGAGATCATGACCTGAGCTGAATTTGTATGCTTCACCAACTGAGCCACCCATGCACCCCAAAATTTTAGTGAATTTTAAAAGTAGTATATAATTTTTCTGACTAATCAATACTATTATTTATGTCCAGGTTATACAATTCTGTAAAGTATAATGATGTTGAATAATTTGGTAATACTACTACTTGATAAGTTATTTATGTAACACTATTTATGAATTATACTCCCCAAAAGAATTTAAAATATTTCAACATGTTTATTTTTATTTATTCATTTGTTAAAGTTTATTTATTTTGAGAGAGTGAGCACATGTGTGAGTGGGGGAGGAGCAGAGAGAGGGAGAGAACCCCAAGCAAATTGTGCACTGTCAGCACAGAGCCCAACGTGGGGCCCACTCTCACAAACCAGGAGATCAAGACCTGAGATGAAATCAAGACTTGGATGCTTAACCTGACTGAGCCACTCAGGGGCTCCAATATATATATATATATATTTTTTTTTTTTTTTGCCAGTCTATATTCTTGAGTTTTTATGACATATTTTCCTTGAATTATAGCATCATCATCTGTTGGTTTTTTTTTTTTTTTAATGTTTTGTTTATTTCTAGGAGAGAGAGAGAGAGAGAGACAGCGTGAACAGGGGAGGGTCAGAGAGAGAGCGAGTCACAGACTGAAACAGGCTCCAGGCTCTGAGCTGGCAGTCAGCACAGAGCCCGAAGCGGGGCTCGAACCCACGAACCGCGAGATCATGACCTAAGCGAAAGTCGGACGCTTAACCGACTAAGCCACACAGGCGCCCCTCCAATATATATTTTTAATATAGTTTCCTTTATATTTTTTACGAACTAAGCACATATAGCATAAAACGTCATTTGAAAATGTTTGTTTATATGACACAGCCTAAAATTTTATTGGACTTATATTGACTTATAGCACAGTATGAGCAACATAAAATCTTAATATGACATTCATTTAGCCAAAAATATTAGTTTGTTTGAAAATCAGGAATCAGCTCTCAATTCTTAGGAATGAAACCATCACCTTAAAGCCAGAGGTGGCCAACTATGACCTATCTATGAAGAATGGTTTTTGGATTGTATTAAAGCAGAAGAAAGAAGGAAAGGGAGAAAGACGGAAAAAAAAAAAAAAAAAAAAAGAAGCAGCTGTAGCAGTAGTAGCAGCAAGAGACCATATTTGGTATGTTAAAATATTTTATTATCTGGCCCTTTTACAGGAAAAGTTTGCAACCTGTGCCTTATAGTATCTATTCACAAGGCAATCAATAAATCAACCAGGTATCTCTTACCTGTCCAAGTATTTGTGAAAAGGAAGTCTTAACTGTCACCTAGTTTAAAATAATTGTAAGAAAAGAAGTTATTTCTCCTAAGCCCTTCTAGTTCACATTTTATTAAAATGAACAATTCTGCACATCTCTAAGCATAATTGCTAATTTATTTATAATGACCAACCTAAAGGCCCTTATGGTCTTAAAAGAATCCTCTGATCCAGAAATTTTAATTTGTAATAAGTGTAGTTCTATTGTTCAATACATTTTCCTATATTCTAGTTCTTTGATAATTGGCTGAATGCTATGGTACATGTGGTAGGTAACCCTTTACTAACTAAAATTTTTGATTCACCTGAATATCTTAGTACCAGGTCATACAATCTAAAGCAATTTACTGATTGAGTCCAGAAGCTATACATATGTATGCCGAACAATGAAGCACAAATTTACCTACTACACAACTAATATTTTAAAAATCTAAAACCTTAACTGTGCAGCCCTAAGTGTAGTTAAGCTAAGCCACTTCTGAGAAAATTTCATAAAAACAAGTTTCACCTGATATAAGACTAGGAAAAATGGAGTACATTTGGTAAAATTTAAGCCAAAACAATGTATTAAAAAGAAATTAATCACTAATTATCTCTATTATAAATACACCCTTTTTGATATTAGCAAGTTTGGGAAAAGGAGATATGTATGTTATATGGAAATTATGGAGTGAGTATTCATAATACTTTTTAAAAATGTAAAATAGTTATAAAAACATTGATATTTTGAAAGTGCAGTATCTGGAGCCAAATTATTCTGCAATTCTCACTATCACGATTAGAACTATGAAGACACATGTTAAAAACCATTACACCCCTACAAAATCTTTCAATGTTAAAAACAAGGAAGTTACCAAACCATTAATAAATTCCATGAAATCTAAAGTAACTCCTAATTTAGGTTCAACTGAAATTTGTTGCTACAAACAGATTCCATGCATTTAACCTACCAATTCTAGTTTACCCCAAGAAAGTCAGTTCAAAGGAAGAATCAAAATAAGGCTGATTTAAAGGAATATAGAAATAAGATATTTCACATAAACCAGAAACCAGCATTAAATGTATATGTACTTCAATCCCTTAAGCCTGGAATCCTTAAAACCTGACACGTTCAAATACAGAGGGACTCTTGTAGTTCATGAATCCATAAAGGAAAATGTTACTCAAGTCTATTTCCCTTCTCTTACATCAGAGATCTGCTGATTATAAAACAAACAAAATAGGCACTACACTGCTCATTAATGGCTAACATTTAAAAAGCTAATTAAAAGGAAAAAAGATTCTTAAGTTTATCTAATAGAGCTGGAAACCAATATACATCATGTCAATTATTGCAGCAAAGCCGTGTCAGCTGATTTCGTGATGTTCTTTAATTTACAGAGGATTCTGGACTTTGGGTTTCTAAATTTAGAAGTTTAATCTACAGTCTCAATTTTTAGTTTATTTTCTACTACTTATTAAAATGTATACTTTCAATGGTCCAGCTAGGAAGATACTGAGGTGGTGCTAACAGGCAAAACACAGAATATTTAAAGCATCATAAGTGTCTATTTTGTATATTTATTAGCTTCCATGTTGCCATATTTGAGACTAATATAAAAATATATTTCCTATTTATTCTATAACTAAATCTTAAAAAGTAAGCAAACATACAACTTACTTCATACTGACAGTCTGAAGATGTGTACATTTTTAATAATGCTACATGACTGTCATTTTCTGGTTGAGCAATATGGAGTTTCAGAGAAATTTCTGTGGAAGATGGTACCCTGAAAAGATAATTGAAATATAATTTTCAAATATAAACTGCTGTTAAATAACCATTGCTAAGTCAATCCTCACACAACACAATGAAATATTGGAGAGAACGACACATGTCAGATACACTATTAAAAATGGGACACTTTTCTAATCCTATCACAGTTGTTTGCTCATTACTCTAGGATAGAAGTTGAGGATAGTCTAGGAAGGGGTTGATATTCCAAGCAAGTAAGGTTTAAATTCTAGATTATTTAGATAAGAATACTACATTATCTTATGAGCACAATGCTACATAAAGGATAGTTACATTTTATTAAGAAGCACTTAGTTTCATTAAAATTTCACTATGATTTAGATAAAATAAGCAGAATATGTATTATTCAAAAACATCAAAGTTTAAGATAAACTCATATACTCACTGTGCAATAGTTAGAGAATCTTCATAAGACCAAGGAATATGAAGTTTATAGATACTAGTTATTTCTTCTGTGAAAACATAAAGGAAATATGTTACTAACCTTATGTTACATTAAATGTTACATAAACTACAATAATACCTAATTACAGTTACCATTTCATAAAAAAAAACCCCAGTAAGAATTGAATGACATAAGAAATTATATAGAGAATTATTAACTAATACTATTTAATCAGACCTAAAAAAGATAGTAGAGCATATGGGAAGTACTAAAAAACTGAAAAAAGAAAACCCCTAAATCTGAGTTACTACTATTGTGAGGTAGAAAGATATATAGTATTTTTAAAAATGTGATTATTTAACTCGATACATTTGAAGATGCTTAGTGTTAAGAAAGGGTCTATGTTAAATTTGTTGGAAACATAAACAATTTTTCTATCATATATTTAATTTTAATTCACATAAACACATAAAATAATAAGCACTACAGAAAATTCAAGTGAAGACCTATTGATTCTTCAAATGACAATACTGTTCTTCTCAGAAAATACACTTACCTTTGACTCCCGAGCACTTGCTTACTATGTTGATTTTAAAAGCTTGGTATATCTAATAAGCGTTTGATCACGAAAACAAAAAAAAAACAAAAAAGTTATTTGTTTGCTTAATTAAATAGTAAAGTAAAATCAAATCCTTGTTATAATCAGGATAATTACCTGTCCAAAGTTTAGAAGTTCTATATTATAAAACAGGCCACTTGTATTTAATAACACTTTCCTTGAAGAGAGTCCTGTTGAGTTGAAAGCACTGTTATTACTTAGAACATAAAATAATTTTTTTTTAAGTAATGATTGCTTAATAATGCTTAAATAATGCTAACAAATAATGCTAACTTTTTTTTAAAAAATATTTTTTATTTATTTCTGGGAGAGAGAGAGAGAGACAGTGTGAGCAGGGGAGGAGGGTCAGAGAGAGAGGGAGATACAGACTCTGAAATAGGCTCCAGGCTCTGAGCTGGCAGTCAGCACAAAGCCCGACGCGGGGCTCGAACCCACAAACCGCGAGATCATGACCTAAGTGAAAGTCAGACGCTTAACCAACTAAGCCACCCAGGCGCCCCTAATGCTAACATTTTTAATTTTAAAAGAGTTTAAAGATTTTCATTTTTGGTATGGAAGAGTAAACTCCTAAACATCCTATTCTCTTTCAATAAACGGGACTACATTTAGAAGTATTTATTTTAAAAATGTTTAAGTTTAAATTAATATTTTAAATTAAATGTTTAATTTATTTATATAGTTCCAATTTCAAAAACGTATGCTTTCTTGGTAGATCTCTTAGAAGTTTGTTATCTTTAATGAGATGAGTGATTCAGAGTTTCCTTCTGACCAAAAGTAAACAAACAAATAAATAAATAAGGTGGGTGAGGGATAACAATCTAAAGGAAGTTCTCTCTTTCAACTAAACAGATTCTTCTAACAAATGGAATATTAAGAAAAATATACTTTAAAAATGAGTCATGCCAAAAGGGCAAGGAGCCAATCTAAAATGAGCTCTTAATATCCAAAACTGAAACAACTTAAGAAAAAAAAATGTTATGATATTAACAAATTATAATCCAATGAGCTTGGGTGGCTCAGTTGGTTAAGCGGCTGACTTCAGCCCAGGTCATGATCTTGTGGTTCATGAGTTCTAGTGCCACATCAGGCTCTGTGCTGACAGCTCAGAGCCTGGAGCTGGCTTGGATTCTGTGTCTCCCTCTCTCTGCCCATCCCCCACTCATGCTCTTTCTTTCTTTCTCAAAAATAAAAACATTAGGGGCACCTGGGTGGCTCAGTCGGTTAAACGTTTGATCGGCTCAGGTCATGATCTCAAGGTTCGTGGGTTCGAGCCCCGTGTCGGCCTTTGTGCTGACAGCCAGCTCAGAGGGTGGAGCCTGTTTCAGATTCTCTGTCTCCCTCTCTCTCTGACCCTCCCCTGCTCATGCTGTCTCTCTCTCTCTCTAAGAAATTAAAAAAAAAATTAAAAAAAGTATAATCTGATGAATAGAGTAAATATCCAGGAGTCATACTGACATAAATAAAAACTGAGTAAGTAGAGACAGAAGGGACAACTTTCCTTTCACAAAAGTGCCAATATATAAAGAATATCAGTAATAACTGCCTCAGACTAGAAGAACCAATGGAGGGACACCTGGGTGGCTCAGTCAGTTAAGCGTCTGACTCTTGGTTTCGGCTCAGGACATGATCTTCTGGTTCGTGAGTTCAAGCCCCACATTAGACTCTGTGCTGACAATGCAGAGCTTGCTTCGGATTCTCCCTCTCGCCCTCTTTCTACCATCTCCCCACTCTCTCTCTCTTTCTCAAATAAATAAACTTAAAAAAAATGGATGCTAAGATTAGTGGGTTATTTTGAAGACAAACAGAGTACTTAAACATTCTCAAAGTAACTCCCCTAAGATATTTGTTAGGTACAAAAGGAAATCAGTAAACTTACAGTGGAGAAACCTGACAGACACTACCGTAACCAACATTCCTAGCATTATACATAGTGAGGTCATGTGTCCAATGATATGATACACTAAGAAGTACGCATAGCTTTGGTGATATTCTTGCTAAAAAAGAACCACCTTAATCTAATCATAAGAAAGCATTAGACAAATCCAAATATTTGATATTCGATATTCTATAAAATAACTGACAAGTACTCTTCAAAAGGTGTCAAAGTTATGAAAGACAAGGAAAACCTTAGGCACTATCAAGACTAGAAGAGATGATGGGGTGCCTGGGTGGCTCAATCGGTTGAGCATCTGACTTTGGCTCAGGTCATTATCTCATGGTTTGTAAGTTTAAGCCCCACATCAGGCTCTCTGCTTCAGATCCGCTGTCTCTCTCTCTCTGCACCTCCCCATTCACTCTCTCTCTCTCTCTCTCTCAAAAATAAATCAACATTAAAAAAAAAAGACTAGGGGTGCCTTGGTAGCTCAGTCAATTAAGCGTCTGACTCTTGAGTTCGGTTCAGGTCATGATCTCATGGTTCATGAGTTCAAGCTGTATGCCAGGCTCCATGCTGACAGCTCAGAACCTGGAGTCGGCTTCAAATTCTATGTCTCCATCTCTCTCTCTGACCCCTACCCCCTCCCACTCACACTGTCTCTCTCTCTCTCAAAAATGGATAAACATTAAAACAATTTTTAAAAAAAGACTAGAGGAGATGAATAGGATATGACAAGTAAATGTACTGTGGGAACCTGGAGAACAGTGGTGGAAAAACTGATGAAAATTAAAGCCTGTAGTTGGTTAATAGCATTGTACTAATTTTAGTTTTGACGATTGTATTGTTTATGTTAAAGCAAATGAAGGATATATAAGAACTCTGTGCTCTTTCTATAACTGTTCTGAGTGCTCAAAATTGTTTCAAAATGAAACTTAAAAAAATTTAGTTATGTGTATTTTACCACATTAAAGGAAAAAAAAAGATTTAGAGAAATCTTGAAACTTCCATAGGGCAGGTAGCAATTTATACCTTATAATAAACATTAAACATTTTTTTGAATTTATTTTGAGAGAGCGACAAAGAGAGAGAGAGAGTGCACACACAAGGGAAAGGCAGAGGGATAGAGAGAAAATCTCAAGCAGGCTCCATGCTGTCAGGTGCAGAGCCTACCGTGGGGCCTGAACCTGTGAATCATGAAATCATGACCTGAGCTGAAACCAAGAGTTGGGGGGCTTAACCGACTGAACCACCCAGATGCCCCTAACTTATAAATAAGCATTTTATTAGAGGGGCCAATATGTAGTATAGATTCATAGAAGAACACACGCACACACACAAACACACACAAATACATACATGATTACCAACAAATGTACATAATCAGGGGGAAAATTTAAAGTTTCCATTATGAGAAGATGCCTGTTGGCCCAGTATTAAGTAAGAATCAAAACACAGAACCACATCACATGTTTATTCTAAAAACTATACTTGAAACACACAACATTTAATGTTACAGGCTCTCCTTTACTGCAACTGACTGGTAAAATAAATCACTCTGTTAAAAATAAAAGCACTTCTTAAGATTTTCCAAAATCAAAGTACTTACCAAAGGAAAAAAGATGAGTTACAGGAAGCTGAATGGATCTTGTCTCTTTTTTAAAGAATTCACAATCTACAACAAACTAAAATATAAAATATTGATTGATTAGGAAAAAGTAGAATTAAATTTTTGGTAAAATGTCTTTACCTGATGTTTGAGTAGTAAATAAAGTCTATAACTTTGCAGAAGGTATTACCTATCACATTCTAACTCCGACTATCCATAAATGGCCAACTATTACTCAAGGAGAGATGCTAACAGAATTTAATGCACTAGCTTAATTTCATAGATAAATTATTGGACGATCATCTGTGTAATAGGTGATGTATAGCAGTTTCTTCAGGTCACTGTTAGGTGTGTTTAGAAGAAGGACTTTAAAGGATGGATCAAAGCATTAAGAACCAAAGTTAACTCAAGATTAATTAGAAATTTAAATAAAAATCTCTGAATACTTGCAGAGTCAAAAAGAAATGATTTTGTTACATTTACTTTTTTTTTTTCCATCATTTATTTCTAGGAGAGAGAGAGAGGGAGAGAGCGTGAGCAGGGGAGGGCCAGAGAGAGAATGAGTCACAGACTCCGAAACAGGCTCCAGGCTCTGAGCTGGCAGTCAGCACAGAGCCCGACGCGGGGCTCGAACCCACGAACCGCAAGATCATGACCTAAGCGAAAGTCGGACGCCCAACCGACCAAGCCACCCAGGTGCCCCTGTTACATTTACTTTTTTAAAAATCCCATATTTATTATGTATCTACAAAACTCTAATTAGACTACCAAAGCCTTGGAGACAGGCATACCACCATTCATCTACCAGTGGCTAATGATCATTTGCATGATCATTTAAAGTTAAACGGTGATTAGAATAAATGGGAAATAATAAATGTATAAAGCAAGAAAAAGAAATGCTATCTTGGAACACGTGGGTGGCTCAGTGAGTTAAGTGCCTGGCTCTTGATTTCAACTCTGGCATGATCTCATGGTACAGTTCATGGGATAGAGTCCCATGTAGGGTTGTGCACTGACAGTCTGGTGCCTGCTTGGGATTCTCTCTGTCCTTCTCTCTCTCTGCCCCTCCAAAGCTTGCACATACTCTCTCTCTCAAAATAAATAACTAAACTTTTTTTTTTAATCTTTATTTATTTTTGAGAGAGAGAGAGAATGTGAGCAGGGGAGAGGCAGACACAGAATCTGAAACAGGCTCCACAGGCTCCAAGCTGTTAGCACAGAGCCCGAGGTGGGACTTAAACCCATGAACCATGAGATCATGACCTGAGCCAAAGTTGGACAGCCAACCGACTGAGCCACTCAGGTGCCCTAAACTTTTTTTTTTAAGTTTAAAAACTTGAGGTTCCATGTATTATTAGCGCAAAGACCAATGTGGGGTTTGAATCCATGAACCGTGCATGAGATTATGACCTGAACCAAAATCAAGAGTCAGACACTCAACCGAGCCACAGAGGCGCCCCTGAATAAATAAAAAAAGATGTTATCTCAAAAAAAGTAAAACTAAAATGTGACATCTGTATAATTTCAAATTTTCATAATGACATTTCTTCTGTAATAACATTTCTACAACAGCATAAAGGAACTTTGCCCTAAGCTGTCTGCAATAAAAATATTATCATTAAAATAATTTCCAAGAGGAAATCAAATTTCTTTGATCTATAAGAGCTGAAGAAATTAATCTGATGCATTATTGTAGCTAGCAAGTAGTCTGCTATTGATAGGAAGTAGAAAACCAGTGAGGACTATCCTAGGGTTTTCCTATATGTACATCTTGGATTGTTCTTGAAACCCAATGGATTGTTATTTTGTTTGCCTCTTGGGTAGATTTGTTTCTGAAAGTGAAAAACAGATGTGGGAAAATGCCATTTGACTATAGTACACACGAGGCAATAGAAGGAAACACTTACGCAGGGGCTTTGCTTTATTCTCCACATCTGTACTTATATGTCCAAGAATACCATCAGACATTTTCCTTATAGAAAACCACTGTTACAAGGGTAGAGCAATCGTTTACTGAATAGGATTATTCATTTTATTTTTACAAAGCATTTTTGGTGACACATTGCCTCAGACAGAAAATCATTTTAACTTTTTTTTTAAGTTTATTTATTTATTTTGAGAGAGAGAGAGTGCATGCACGTGAGGAAGGGGCAGAGAGAAATGGAGAGAAGAGAATCTCAAACAGGCTCTGAGCTGACAGTGCAGAGCCTGATGTGGGGCTTGATCTTACTAACTGTGAGATTATGACCTGAGCCGAAATCAAGAATCTGATATTCAACCAACTGAGACACCCGGAGAATTTTAAGTCACTTTGTACAGGTATTTAAAATAATACAATTTTTATTACTGCTTTAAAAATTTGGTTATGCCCTTTATGAATAAACTAATTCCCAAGAAAATAATTCAAGGGTCTCTTCCAGTTCATGAACTTAGTTGTTTTCTGTCATCAAAAAAATGTAATTCCATATTTGTATTTTGAAAATTATATTACCAGTTGATTAAGAAATAAATTCAAACTATTTACATACATGTATCCTTCTGATAATGGGTTATAACAGATATACAGAAATTATGAAAGGCCTAAATTAACATCCCTGTAAGACTGGGTGTACAACAGTACAGTCAGCAAGTGGTACTTGACAAAGAGCATTAAGACATATTAAATATTCATTAGGCTGCTAAGGGTGGCTATTTGTGAAAGGCTCATTCACTTCTTGCAATAACCAGAGAGGGCCTTTCCAAGTTTGGAAAAGATGTTTAATTCATTCAAAACCAACTTACCTGACAGAAAACCCCCTAAAGACAGCTTTTAGAATTGAAGATGTTGAATTATCTCTCACTTGAGCTAAGCAAAACAAAACAATCAATCTATTATAAAGTACTTCTGAGATTCAGTCTTTGAGTTGATCTCCGACAAATCCTCCTTTTTCCTTTATCTTTAAAATTTTCCTAATGATTTTGGCCTCAAATTTCAACAACTTTGTCATTCAAAAAACATTTTTTGATCATTTATATGGTAGTGAGTTGCTAAAGGTTGACAATGCAAAATCTATCTGGTCTTACTCTCAAAGAATTCACAATACTGTGATGGGAATAGAGACATAAATTATAATTCAGTGTAGTAAGTCACTCAAAGTTAAAGTGTCATGGAAGGAAGAAGTTGCCTAAAGGAGTCACGAAAAGGAAAATAGAAGACACTTAAGCTATACATTGAAGGATAAGTTTGTTAGGTGAAACATGAGGATCTTTTACTGCCATTTTCTTGTGGTAAACGTCTCTCAAAAATCACCATCTCCACCAAGTGAGAGTATTTCTACAATCATTTCCGTAATTCAAGCCCTCATAACCCCTTATGAAGTAGCTTGTCTGTTTCTAATCCATGCATACAATAGGTAGATTCATCTTCCAACTGGCTGATTCCATTTCTTAAAATCTTTCTGCTGTCTAGTAACTCCTGAATTCTATAAAGCCCTGCATCTTCGAATCAAAGTTCTCCACAATATGTCTATAGACTACTTTCCCAGACTTTTCTTTCATCACCATTCTACCCATGGTGGCCATTTAAAAAAAATTACTGTTTACTTATTCAGTATTTCTCAAACATATCTTACACTTCCACACTTCCATACTTGCATCTATTTTTCCCAGCAGTGCTGTTCATTATTACTGTCTGCAATGATGTTACTATTGAGCACCTGGAATGTGGCTAGTACAACCAAGGAAATTAATTTTTATTTTATTTTGTTTTAATTGCTTTAAATTAAATAGACACATGTGCTCATAACTCCCATATCAGATAGCACAGGTCTACAATGTTCATTCTACCCATAAAAATTTTAATTATCTTTTAAGGCAATTGTATTTTATTATTCTTAAATTTTTTTTTCATTTTTATTTATTTGAGAGGGGGAGAGAGAGAGTGAACAAGTGAGCAAGCAAGCAGGGGAGAGGTGCAGAGGGAGAGAAAGAGAATCCAAAGCAAGCTCCATACTCAGCCCAGAGCCTGAGGCAGTGCTTGATCATACGTAAATCAAGAGTTGGATGGTCAACTGACTGAACCACCCAGGAACCCCAAGGCAATTTTAAATATCACCTCATAATAAAGTCTTTCTTCATTCCATCATTCAGAGATATCTCCTCTTTTCATACTTCTTATTTATTTGCTATATTCTGATTTGTATTATATTTTTGGGTACCTCACTCTTCCCTCTGCTTCCAAATGTTTCTCTCCTCTACCCAATAGTATATAGCTCTTTGAGAATAAGATTCATCTGTGTGCCTCCTAAAATTCCTGGTAGACTCTTGACACAAAAGGGAACTCAATAATGAATAGATTTTGAAAAATGAATACATAAGTTATGTTCCCACTTTAAACATAGAGACTTGGGTTTATTCTGCATAGTTCAAGTTAGAATAGATGATCCTAATGATTTAAGTCTTAGGTAGATCACTGAACTAGTCACTGTTTTACATAAGCATTATACTATATACTAAAGGACTCATCAAAAAATAACTTAAATATTTAGTTATATCTATATAACCATATAATATCCATAAAACATTTTGAATAATAACCTTAATCCATTTGTTACCTTACTTCCATGAATAGATGGTACATAAACAACAAGATGAGATAAAGAAGGATAGTCTTGAAGTCTTAATGTCAGAGACTAAAAAAAAACAACACAACAAAAAACCACAAATATAAAAGCTGAGGATACATAGAGCTTAAAGCACATTAAAAGATAAATTACAAACACATTTCTTATTATTTGGTTATTAAAGAAACTAATTTCAAACTTTACATTCAAGACTTCATAAAATTCCCATGTTTACATTTTCAGGTCAATAATCCTGCTGAAGTAAAATTCCTAATAATTTATGTGGACTACCAAAAATATTCCTTGAACTATATCCTTTCATGTAGGGATGTGACTCTTAATACTAAATTAAATGTTTTATATAATTATTTCCAGATCTGGTATCTTTTATAACTTGTCCATTTGTTTTTTATAACATTACAATATGACTTCTACATGATGAATGAATAAATGAATACTAAAAATAATGGAAGAGTTGCAACCTAACCTCAAAAAATTCTGATCTATCCCAAGCAGTAAAGAGTTGCTATCTAATGATGTATATAAACATCATCTCCTGGAAATTATTCATCAAATGACATGAAGACACTATAAGACTAATAATGCACCTTATTAAATGAACATCTACTTTTAAAATTAAGACCAGATCCTATAATCTATATTTTGAGGAATGAATAGACAGGAGACTGATCTACTTAATGAAAAGCCAAGCCACCAAATACAGGTTTGTTTTTTTTAAGTTTATTTATTTTGAGAGAGAACATGAGCAAGGGAGGAACACAGAGAAAAGGAGAGAGAGAATCCCAAGCAGGCTCCACCCTGTCAGTGCAGAGCCTGATAAGAGGCTCAATCCTATAAACCACAAGATCATGAGCTAAAATCAAGAGTCAGATGCTTGATCGACTGAGCCACCCAGGTGTCCCAAAATACAATTTTAAAATCCAGTTTCTTTTTTTTTTCTGGAAGTACGTGTGGGATGGAAGTAGTTCTATGTGGTAACAATTTGTACGCATTAAGAAATTTCTCCAGACAGTTAACTTTCTCCAGTGTTTTTCAGAAGCACGTATGTTGGCAAGTTGAACAAAGGTGCTGAACCTACAGAATTGTTAACTAGTGGCCCTCTAACAACCTGACAAGATTCACCTCTAAATGCTAATTAAACTCGTAGGCTTCACCTCTACTTGGCAGTCTCAACAACAGACTGAATACATTCTAAAGTAAATTAAAAGGTCTTAAAAAGGCCTCAAAAATCATAGGGACAGGCAACTGAGATACTCAGGCAAATGTTAGATTAATTATGAAAGATTAGTTAGAAAGAACCATAGTTACTCTGTGTAGTTATCCACACGAATAGCTTTTGTTATCTATGTGCAAGAATAATTTTTTCTCAAGAATTATTTTTAGGATCAGAATACTCTGACAAGATAACAGTGCCAAAAAATTTCCTTATAAAAATCTTATAGTTATAATGTCGGTAGGAATGAACAATATTCATAAAATTGTTACAATGACAAAAAAAGATTAATACGAAGTTTGGAAATTTTACAGTATTTTAAGGGTAAAATGCCCTTAATGCTGAGATAATACACACTGGAAATCAAACACCAGGCTTTGGGGACGCTGGGCAGCTTAGTTAGTTAAGTGTCCAACTCTTGTTTTCAGCTCAGATCTTGATCTCAGGGTCATGAGTTCAAGTTCCACACTGGGCTCCAGGCTTTGATGTCAGAAATTCTCTAAGTTCTAGGGGCGCCTGAGTGGCTCAGTCGGTTAAAGTGCCTACCTTTGGCTCAGGTCATGACCTCACAGTCTGTGGGTTTGAGCCCCATGTCAGGCTCTGTGCTGACAGCTCGGAGCCTGGGGCCTGCTTCAGATTCTGTGTCTCCCTCTCACTCTGACCCTCCCCTGCTCACGCTGTCTTTCTCTCAAAATAAAATAAAGACATAAAAAAATTAAAAAAGAAAAAAAAAACCCCTCTAAGTTCTGTTGCTGTTTGCAGACCAAAGTATGGTGCTAAAGTATGAATAAGGCAAAATGGTGACAAGATAGTGTTGTCATATAAGTTAGGTAGGTATCTTTAGAAAGTTAATTTTTGTGTTTGTTTTCAACAACAAATCCATTTTGGCTTACCAAATTCTTGGCCTGCTGTGCTGTGTGTTTTTAAGAAACTTCTTCATTGTACCCATGATAGAAAAATTCCATGTGATTGGTATTTAAAAACTGAATTTACAAGTGCTTTGCTGTACTCTATTTATTTACAGTTCAGTCAGCAGCAATGCTAAAAGTGGCATGTTTCTCATCTGACACTGCTTCCATTGAGTGTCATATGAATCATTTCATATTCATAAATATGAATAAAATTCTCAAAATCTTATTCTTTTCTTTCCCTCCAACTTGATGGCAAAATAATTTGTCCTTTTTACAAATGGAAAACACATATATAATTCTGATTCATGAAAATGGAAGTTTATGTTTAATAATTATAATTCTCTTCAGATGGGAACACCTAAGATTGCAGAATATTATAATCCTTGTTTTCTAAACTTCCCTCTTCCATTCCACGCCCCCTCCCCCCATATTTCAGTAGGCTTTTAATGCTGACAACCTCTCTCTGCTTTCACTGTAAAATGCAGCTAGAAGAGCTTGTTCCCCTGCTGTTCAGCCAGCTATTTCTTACATTTAGAAGAAACAATGTAGCGGTCTAGAACCAGATAAATACGTTGTTTAATCTTTGAGATCAAACATATATATAAGGATTTTATTATTTAAGAAGTAACTTTTTAAAAATAGGAGCAAAGTAACATACTATCAGGGTTAGTTTTTTAAGTTTATTTATTTATTTAGAGAGAACATGAGTGGGGCAGGGGCAGAGAGAGAGAGAATCCCAAGCAGGCTCTGCAGGGACAGTGGGCTTGAAGTCACAAACTGTGAAATCATGACTTGAACCAAAAACCAAAAGTCAGACACTTAACTAATTCAGCCAACCAGGCGCTCTTCTATCAGATTTTAATTATTTATTTCCTTCTAACTCTTAAATTACAGATTGGATAGGACATCCAAACTGGAAATTCAAGGAAAGATTTATGAATATCAATAAGTATACCTTAATACTTTTGTTTGTTTTGCTCCTTCCTAGATTAGGACAGAAACAGTGAGAGACATTAAAAATGTTCATATGAATCTAATCACTTTCCTATAATATTTGTCTCCTAAATATAAAGTCACATCACTGAATATGCACAAAATAAGGATGACCAAGGTGATAGGAAAAATCACTGCCACCATTCTAAAGTCAAGTGTGAAGTAATTTGACTTGAATGAATAAGTAATTTATTCATTCTGTCATTCCTCTCTGTTAGTAAAGCTGACTATTTATACATATAAATATAAACAATCATGAACACAACTAGTTAAACTGTAGTGGGAGATGATAGGGACCAGCCAGATGGCTTCACTTTCTTTTTAAAAATTTATTTATTTTGTTTATTTATTTATTTTGAGAGAGAGAGAGAGAGAGAAAACATGAGTGCAGAGGAGGGGAAGAAAGGAAAGGAGAGAATTCCAAGCAGGATCCACGCCATCAGCCCAGAGCCTATTGTCAGGCCTGAACTCAAGAACCATAAGACAATGACGTGAGCCAAAATCAAGAGTCAGAAGCCTAACCAAATGAGCCACCCAGGCGCCCCAGATGGCTTCACTTTCAAGATGATGAGGCTAGTATTCATTATGAAAATACACTTTAAAAATTTTTTTTTTCTTTAATGTTTATTTATTTTTGACAGAGAGAGACAGAGCTCAAGCAGGGGAGGGACAAGAAAGAGGGAAACACAGAATGTGAAGTAGGCTCTAGGCTCTGAGCTGTCTGCACAGGGCCCAATGCGGGCTCTAACCCAAGAACTGTACAATCATGACCTGAGCCAAAGTCAGAAGCTTAACAGACTGAGACACACGGGCACCCCTGAAAATATATTTTTAAAGTATAGACTTACCTAAAGACTAAAAATTATCAATCCTGATATAAGATTATGGGTTATAATAAATACAATTTGGAAATCAGAATGGAGTTTTCATCAAAGTTTAGAATTATTTTCCTAACAAGATTAACATTTTGTAAAAAGACTTGCTGACCTACCAGATAGAAGTACCAAAATTACTTAATCACTAACAATTATATAAATCCCATGGAGTACTAGATAAAGTAGAGTTATCCAAGTGCTTGACCACACAATGAGGATGAGGTTGATTTGGAAAATTACTTTATGCCTCTTCAAGATGCTCACTTCCCTATTGTAGTTCCTCTTTAAAATTCAGCTTCTATTTTAAGATAAACCATTCCAAACATGCTCTCAAATTAAATTTTAAAAATTTATCTAGCTCTTGGTATGATGCTATAATATACAGAATTAATTTATTTTTAAAAAATTTTTGCTTATTTTTGAGAGAGAGAGAGAGAGTGTGAGTGGGGGAGGAGCAGAGACAGAATCTGAAGCAGGCTCCAAGGCTCTGAGCTGTCAGCACAGAACCAAACATGGGGCTCAATCTCACAAATCATGAGTTCATGAACTGAGTTGAAGTCAGACACTTAACTGACTGAGCCACCCCGGTGTCCCTAGATTTAATTTTATTTAGAAAAGTGTTAACATATAGTTTTTACCTCTGAAAGTTCAAAAAAATTTTTCATGTTATTCTCCATTAAATGTATTACCACAGAAATATTTCTAAAACATATGTTAGCAAATCTCAAGTTTACTCAATACTTAGATGAATTTATAAAAGACCATACTCTAAAATGCCTATAGACTCCAGTCCTTTTCAGTATTTATTCACTGGATATTAAAATTCTAAAGCCATAATTTACCTTAATTGTTGGCAGCAGTTCAGCTTTCCATGATAAATCAATCCCTTGCCGGCTTTGAAATGAATATGAAAATATAATTAAAGGACAAACATATTAAAATACTATAAGTTATAAATAAACTTCAGAGGAAACATAAACCAGCTACAGACCTACCAGTGAAAGTTCTAATGAAGCTAAGTCCAGTAAATCTAATCTAATATACTCTTATCTATGCAGTCCTTTTGGGTAAAAAAAAAAGTTTTTCTTAGCAAGTAACTATTTCAATGTCTGCAAATATTATTGATGTTAATTCTCTTTATTATTCATTATAAAATCAATGCTATAACTTGGTAAAGCAGAAAATGAGTTTAATAATGTATGCAGCTATTCTAAAAAGTGTGGTGTGATTTGTATTATTTATATTGAGAAAAATCAACAGTCAAGGCCCTTAGGTTCAAAAGACTTACCACATAGAAGTGCTATTTATACAGCCAAATATCCAACTATTTGTATCCTGTTGATTAATAACACAAAACACACGATATTTTAGAAAATATTCACATAAAATAGGCAGCTTTAACATTTTACTGTTATATTATAGAGTTAGTAGGCACAATGGAAACACAAAATATCAACTTTTTGTTTAGAAACATTTCCAAGCATTCTCAAAATCATATAGGTCAAGGGTAGGCAAAGAAGTCTGATATCAGCATCATTAGGTAATCAAGTAACCTAGAACAGCAGTAAGAGTGACCTCTGCACAGCATATTGCCTAAGTGATTCTAATTTTTGAACCAACACTTTCCGAGTTCAGCAATGCTCATACTTTAATTAGGTAGTTACATAGTAAGTTACCTACATTTTAAGTAAAAACAGAAGAATGAATACCTAGAGGTAGACTTTTATAAAAATAGAAAAAAAAAGTCAGAGCCAAGTAATTAAAGGTAGCAATCACTCTAAGTATATAGCTTATTAGTTTATCATTTGGTACTCATTTATTAGGCAAAACTTCTATGTAACTGAGCATGTGTTTGGGTTGAAGCACAACTAGAAGGGCTGAAGACAAAAGCTAGTTATTACTTTATCAGGATAGCAGGGGAATGCTGCAGAGATGGTAGTGATACTTTAACACAATTATGTATTTATCTTCAGTAGTTTAACAGCACTATGACCAAAGACCAAAGGAAGTAGTAAGAGCAATGTTCCAAGATGTGATGATCCAATTACTGAAATTCTACACACCAAGGAATAAGAGGATAAAAAACACTGCCCAGATAGCCACATATTATTTGCCTTAGTAAACAGAGAGGACAATAAGAAAGAAATGAATCTCTTCATTCCACTAATATTTATAAAGTCCATTCTAGAACCATGGAACTATGCTAAGCCTTCAAGGAAAATGATGAATGAAACAGATACAGTTTCTGCCCTTATGGAGCTTAAATACAATTTTAAAATATTTTCCAAGAATACAGAAAAGAAAGCTGAAAGGAAACAAACAAACAAACAAAAATGCGGTATTTGTCAGCTCTCCACAGCTGGCAGAATACTTACGTGAACTTCTCTATCAGCTGCCCATGTTTCCCAGAATAATGTAACGTTAAAAAGCAAGGCAAAAAAAAAAAAAAAAAAGATCTGTATAGCTTAGAAAACTCCAGAGACCTCTAAGGATCCAACCCATTTTTGTAATGGGTTTTAAGGGAGCCTACCCTAAGATAACCCTTGATATGAAAGTTGCCAATATTCAACACTATTTAGACCTTAGTGTATAGTGAATTCTGACTTATTAACAAATTGAAAAAGTATTATTCAAGCCCACCCTAAAACACCACGATTTATAATTTATAAGGTGTCAAAAGAACAACTTCAGGTCATCTAGTAAGCAGCCCTAACTCAATTAATTATAAAAATCATATAAAACTCTTAGAAAAAGTCACTCATGAAATGCCAACTAATTTCCAAGGTATATACAGAAAAAAATGCTACTTAATTATAAAATTTGTAGATCTAAAAAGAAATCTATCTATAGTTAAAAAAAAAAACCAATGTTCTCAATGGCTGCTAAAACTGTTAGGTGAAAAACTGATTAAGAACTTTATAAAATATATCATGCTGATACCATCCAACTCCACTGACAAGTCTTTAGGTCACTAAAGTGGGACAACCAAATATAGATTTTCTGATAAGTACACAGTTCTACTTATAAAATATATTTGCCACAAAAAAAATGAATGATAATTAAAAATTAATCAAGATTCTTAATTTACAGAAAACATAAGGGATAGAAATATATGTGAAATGATACCACAAGAGGGGCACCTGGGTGGCTCAGCTGATTAAACATCAGACTTCGGCTCAGGTCATGATCTCACAGTTTGTGAGTTCAAGCCCCACATCAGGCTCTGTGCTGTCACACAGAGCCTGCTTTGGATCCTCTGGTCTTCCTCTCTCGACCATGCTCACGTTCTCTCTCTCTCTCTCTCTCTCTCTAAAATAAACAAACATTTAAAAAAATGATCCCACAAGAATACAGTGAGCTAGAGGAGCCTGGGTGGCTCAGTCAGCTGAGCATCAGACTCTTGATTTCAGCTCAGGTCATGATCTCTTGGTTCCTGAGATTGAGCCCTTGTGTTGGGGGGAGGCAGGAGTCTCACTCTCTCCCTCTCTCTCTGTCCCACCTGCACTTGGCTCTCTCAAATAAACTTAAAAAAAAAAAAAAAGAATATAGTCAGCTAAACCCAGAATATGGGAATTCTGTAGAACATATAACCTATTTTCTTAAACAAATAAATGGCAGAGGTGAGGGGAGTGGCCGTTATAAAAGAGACTGAGGATCCATGAACCATGCAGTATGTGTACTTTTTAGATTCTGATTCAAAAAAACCAACTTAGAATTAATTGAACAAGAGGAAAATTGAACATGGACTGGATATCACATGATATTAAGACATAAGTAATTAATTTCATTGGATGAAATAATGGTATTAGAGTAACATGCATAATTCTTATCTCTTAGAAAAACACATTTAAGTATTTAAGGATGAAATGATAAAATGCCTAGAATTTGCTTTAAAAATGTTTCAGTCAAAAAAATGAGGAAAGGATAAATAAGAATGGCAATGTTGTTAAAGTTATGTGATGATTATGTGAGATTTCATTATCATATTCTACTTTTCCATGATTGAAAACTTCTATAATATAATTGAAAGATTTAACAAATTCCCTAAATGACTTTATGCTAATCAATACCCACAGACCTTAAATTACAGAAAAGGGATCCTCCAATAAGCCAAATGGATAATTTGAACTTTATCAAGGATTTTTCTCAATATAATACTAACATTGTGATTTGGAATTTAATATTAAGTGAGTTTGGATATTTTAAGACAGCAGTCTAAGGGCCAGATTCTCCTAAGATAAACTGCCCAAACAGACTTTAGGCTAAGAGATGCTAGTTTCTGTGAGAAATGCAAAACTCTGGTCATCCCACTAAAATTAATTTTCATTAGCACCTATCCCACAATGCTTGCCTATAATCTTTTCCAAAGATTTTACATTCTTTCTGAAGATAATACAATGACAGGATTTACCAACACACTGACATATGAGATTCTAGTTCTAAAGAATACAAATAATCCAACAAAAGGGACAAAAGGAAATAAATTAGGAAAGATGCATAGATAAAGTGATCCTGGGAAGTGCAAAAAAATTTTTTTTCAAAAAAAGAGGGAAAAGAACTCAAATTGGGAAACAAGTTCCTGAAAGTAAGAAATGCTGATAAATTATTAAATTTTTACTTAAATATTCCTAATATAACAAAGGCATGCTATAGCATCTAACACATTTTTTTTTACAAGGCCTAACATATTAGGTACTCATTAAAAAGAAATAATCACATTGTTAACTTAAGTCTAGATAACATTGTAACAAAAAGTATTTTAGAAAATGTTTGGTATAAAAAACCCTGCAATTTTAGTATGGTAGCCAATGGAAAAACAGTATTTACTTCATACAGAACAGCTTCGTTTAAATAGATCTGTTCTTTAAAGTACTAATAAAATTTTAGAATTAAAGGAGATTTGAACTGAATTCCTTCATCCTAAATATAGTGAAAGGCAGAAAAACAGGGTGAAAGACCTAAACTAGAGCCAAGAGTATAATTTCATAGTAAATTATCAAAGAAACATGGATTAGTATTTTTTAATCAAAACTCTGTTCCAGACAAATATTTTTCAACTTATCAGATTTAATTAATAGCTCATAGCTACAGAGATCTATTAGATATTAATCAAATCTTTTAAAAACCTCAACTTTTAAAATGTATATAAAATGTACCAATTGTCTTACCAGCATGGTGCTCTGACAATATACATGAGTGTAGATTTTTCTATGATTTTCAAGAGGAAATGTAAAATATATCTTATCAGATTCCTAAAAAAAAAAAGCAAAACATAATAAAACTATCAAGAGAATAGATAAATTCATCATTCAAACATCCAGATAAAGCAATCAGTAATTATTCTAGTTTTACCATTCTTGGTGTTGTTAAGAACCAATATTCTAGCAGTGGAAAATGTAAGACAGATGTAAGACAGGGGTTTCAAGTACCCTGTAGTCCTGAATTTGTCCTGGAAATATCAGTATAAATGAATATTTTTTTTGTTTGGGTCGGAATTTTGGCCTTATGACGAAGATAAAATACATTTCTTAACTCTGTCCACTGAAAAGGCCTAGAAATGCCAACCTACAAGTCATAAACATCTTTGGTGCCCAAACTATGGTTTCTAGACACCAAATAATAATCAGAGTCCCTTAGAGAAAATACGGATTCAAGGTTTGGGGCAGGAAATGTGCAAAATGAATTCAAGTATCTTCTCATACTAGATAGGGAAGAAACTATCAAAGACAACTAAAGAGTAGCTTTATCAATAAGATTCAGAAGCCTAACTTGAAATGCCTTCCACTGGTCAAAGACAGAACAATTTTAATAGTTTAGATGGAAATACAAACATGTTTAAAGTATGAGTTCATAATAAAACTAGAAGAAAAATCCCCCAAACCATTTATGATCACTGATGGAGGAGGTTTGGAGCCAACTTGCTTTTCTGAAAACCAGGAAATCTAAGAGCCAAAGATCTAAGCAATTATAGTTTTTTCCTTTTGTGATATGTTCCCCTTCTGATAAACTTAGATGAGAAACTTCCCAATACGGTGCTCCTCTTAATAAAAAGAAAAATTAGGGGCGCCTGAGTGGCTTAGTCGGTTAAGCATCCGACTTTCGCTTGGGTCATGATCTCGTGGTTCATGGGTTCGAGCCCCACATCGGGCTCTGTGCTGACTGTCAGCTTAGAGCCTGGAGCCTATTTCAGAGTCTGTATCTCCCTCTCTCTCTGACCCTCCCCTGCTCATGCTGTCTCTCTCTCTCTCTCCTAGAAATAAATAAAAAAATATTAAAAATAAATAAATAAATAAAAAGAAAAATTAATCAAATTAGAGTGTCAGCATTTTTGCATCCTCCTAAATGAATTAATGATTCTAGGCATTCTTTGTCAATAGCTGCTAATATCACAAAAAAAGAATCTAGCCAAAACAGAAGCTGAATCTTATCAAGCAACTAAATCTGATCCACAAACGAAGTCACAAGAAAAGAGTAGACAAAGGAATATATAATTTTTTTTTTACCAAATGACCAAAAACTTTTATTTGACTAAATTCTATTTCATGCATAAGCATGACAGTCTCCTGTTTATTAGACTTTGGCAATAGAAAAAAACAAGCAGCCTTATACAGAACAGTGACAATGCCAAGGGTGAGGGTGGTCTACAGTTTCACTGTAGGATAAATATACATATTTTTAAAAGGCCTCTCTCCCTTTGGCCATATCAACTCTCAGTTCATGCAATCAGCAAAATAAGACTGTGTGAAACTCTATAGGAGAAATGACTTGTTTTTTCAACAAATAAGCTGCAAGGAAAAGGGGTAGAAGAAGTATGAGAGATTAAAAGAGGAATAAGAGACATATCAACAAATGACAATATGTGGATATTTGTATTCTCATTTAAACAAACTGAGAAACAAAAAAATTTGACAATTATGACAAAAGTGGATAAATGAACACTAACTAGATATTACTAAGGAATTTTCATTAAATTGTTTTAATGTGGGAAAATAATGGTTATCTTTTTAAAAGAGTCTTAAACTTTTAAAGACAAATACTAAAATTTTTTTTGAAAAAAGTAAAAAAAAATCCATTAATGGTATACTTACATTGTAAGCCACATAGGTCCATTTGGACACTTTTACTGGAACCCACATAGATGTCACTAAGGTAAAGGAAATTAATTTGTTTGCCTTGTTTTTGAAATATTAAACAATTTTTTTTACTGAATGCTCATAAAATATACATTTTTTGAAACACTTCTCAATTACAGCAGGATTTGAAAAAGAAATGATTTCCTGAACAATGGCTATTTTAAAATAAAAAATCTAGTAAGATATTATCCATATACTCATCAGCAACTAGCATTCACATCAAGTAAAGCATCTTAAATTTATCTGGTGTCTTTAACTCTAATAAAGTATCAATAAAAAGGAAATAAATTATTTGATTTTCAAAGTGAGTATGACAGGTAGTTTATTAACAGCAAAAGATATGCTGTTATACTAAAGGAAGACTGAAAAATGACTGATATTGAAAACTTAAGATTAATTAAAGTATTTTATGTAACTGTCAGAATAGAGACATTTAACTCTATCTTTAAAATTTTTCTACTTGTCATATTATTTTCAGGACAAAATTTTTATCAGCAACATCATATAAATTGTTTTTCTACTTTTTCTCTTCCTTAATCAAGAACCTCATAAGAAACTATCACAGAAAAATTAATAAGATATAATAGGATTAGAGTACCTGAAATATCAAAGTTTCAAAGACTTTGCTAATAATTTACCTAAAAATAATAATAAAAACTTGATTTAAAATAAAAACATGTTATTGCCACCAACCTGTTAAGTCAGAAATTATTGCTGGATTTTCTTCAAAGTGTTTTGCTGGGTGTCTTATAAAGTGGTGATTCAAAACTGACAATTTCTTCTTGGGATTTTGAGTTATCTAGAAAGAATAATGATACATTCTGCATCTTTTTGTTATCTACTGTGATAGTTCAATAAAACTTTGCTTCAAATAATAATGGCAAGAGCCAACAGTTACATACTCTGTGTCAGGCACTATTCTAAGTATTTAAGCATCACAAGAGCTCTAGGAGATAATAACTACTATATCTGCATTTTTCAAAGAAACAAAAGCACACAGAAACTAAGGAACTTGCCTAAGGTCACACTCCTATTCAGAGTCTGGGTCAGGATTCCGACCCAAGTAGTCTGGATCCAGAGCCCATGATATCAACCATTATGCAATAGTCCCTCTCAAGTAACAGTTAAAACATACAAAGGTATATAGAGTCAGATGAGAACTTAAGAGATTCTCCAGACTAGTGATTCCAACACATTAGTTTCCAAATTCAGGCCAGTGCCAATCCCACAACAAAGAATTCACTGGTCATTAAAGAAAATATGAACTGCCAAATGCACTTCCTTGGAAACTGCTTGCCTTGCCTCTACTCTTACTTTTATTGTGTCTAAATGTCCTTTCTTTCATTAAATGAAAATGAGAGCATACAACAGGACTTTTTATTGTCTGTTTTAAAATATTGTAGCACAATAAATATCTACAACTTTATACCAGTTTCTACCTTAAAGAAAAAAAAATACTGGGTATAAAATCCATTTAGAATCTACCGCTATTCAATTCTCTAGTTTAAGCACGGAGACTCTGACAGGTTAAGTGATTTTCTCAATGACATAGCGAGGGAATAAAAAAGAAATGACAGTGAGGACCCACGTCTAGCAAATCTTTTCAATCCCTTAGGAAATCACCTTTTGCTTGAATATTTATTTCTAACTTGCTCTTGTGGAAGTTAGTACATTCCAATTTTAACAATTCTTATGAGGAGAATGCTCTGCCATATCTGATTCCTTGTTACTTTGACATATTAAGTTAGCGGCCAGCCCTTCAAGAAATTAAAGAGCAATAAAACATTTCTTTACAGATTAAACAATTTCAAAAAAAAATCAACTGTTTTTCATAGAATTATTTCAAACCCTTTACCACCCTGTCTTCCCCAGATAAACTCAAGTTTGTTAATGTCCTCCTTATAATACAACATACAAAATAGAATACAGTTCTTCAGATATCGTATAACTACTGTAGAGGATACTGAAATTTATCTTCATTGATGCAAACTCAATAATTCAATAAACTCAATCTCATATAAAACTAATTCTGACTTTATTTATTTATTTATTTATATTTTTATTTATTTCTAGGAGAGAGAGAGAGAGAGAGAGAGAGAGACAGCGTGAGCCAGGGAGGGTCAGAGAGAGAGGGAGTCACAGACTGAAACAGGCTCCAGGCTCTGAGCTGGCAGTCAGCACAGAGCCCGACGCGGGGCTCGAACCCACGAACCGCGAGATCATGACCTAAGCGAAAGTCAGATGCTCAACCGACTAAGGAGCATTCATAAGTTTTCAGCTATGACTTTTATTTATTTTTTTTACATTTTTTAAATGTTTGTTTATTTTTGAAAGAGAGGCAGAGCATGAGTCAGAGAAGGACAGAGAGAGAGGTGACACAGAATCTGAAGCAGGCTCCAGGCTCTGAACTGTCACTCCAGAGCCCAATGCAGGGCTCAAACTCCCAAGTGACTGAGCCACCCAAGTGCCCCTGAGCTAGGTCTTTTATGATAACATCAGAAATTATTGTCTAATTCTGATTCCTTCATACTACATGTTTGGGATTAAAGAAAGGTAGCGATCATATCGTAACTTTTTATTGCCTAATATTTGGTCGAGTCTACTTATATATAGTGAATTTGTGAAATAGAACTCAGTTTCATATTCTAATTCTTAGTAATATTAGTTATAAAAAATTTCTCATGTCTCTTAAAATGTGTCTGTAAAATACTTATCTATCCAGAATTATAACTTATTACACACTAGTATTAAAATTTTCTCATCTCAGGATTTAATGGAAAACAAGATTAAAATTAGTTTTATGTAGTGTTTCAACTATACTTCAATTAAAAAATAGCTTTATGTACAATTTTTAAGTATTAAACCTGTCTCTGATATTAATGTTCTTCATGGGCTGAAATGAGTTTTCTCCCTAAGCCTACCAAATGTCATTCCAAACACAACCTGGTCTTGCAATTTTAAGGGATTCTATTATCGTATCTAGTTGCACTCTCTCAAACTAAAAACCAATGACCATAGTTAAGACTCACAATTAAAACAAGGTTGAAAAACTGAAAAATGTTTGCATTCTATGGCCAATTCAGTGTTAATGCTATAAAGTTGATTTATTTTAATAAATATCTAACTTAAATACAGTATCTTGTGGCTTAAAATGTAGTAAAACACAACAATCTGGGTCTCCCTTTTTTTTTGGGGGGGGGGTCTCTTTTATTGCATTCTTCAGGAAAGAGGTAAATACCTAATCTACTAGTAGTTCTGCAGCTTTCTGAAGGGTTAAGGAAAAAACACAAACACTACCCCACTTCCAACAGAGAAAGCAAAAGAGCAAAGTTCTAGATATAATAAGGAAAGCATTACCTAGAGATCTAGTAAGAGGCCACCCATACTAGTCTCTCAAAGAATTGGAGCCTTCAAGGGAAAGAATCCAAAAATATCTGAGCTGAATACTTTGTCATAATGAAGAAAACTACCTAATACACAAGGAACTTTTTCTTCAAAAGAAGCCACAACCACAGTTCTCAAAACATGTTTCTATAAAACAGTGAAGGACTCCAAGATGACCTGAGGTTTAAAAAATGGCTGCTTTAAGATGAAAAATAGCAGTACATTCCCAGTACATTATCACAGAAAAATAGATTAAGTTCATTCCCTGAATTTTGCTGGAATCCTTGGTGCCCACTACTATATAAATGCTGGCAGACAAGAAACTATAAAGGGTACTATGACTTCCAGGTGTCTTGCTAATTGAACAACTTGGAAAATCACTAGCCTAGAGAGTTTATAAGTGTAATCTCATTACAGAAAAGGTTCAACTTCTAGAAGTACATAATTTAAGTTTTGGCCAGAGTAGGTTATTCAATGAATTCAATGATAGGAATACCTTTTCCTATCAGAGGGTAAAGATGGTTTTTTAAAAAGAATTAAACAAAAATGTCTAATGAGACAGATCATGAAGTCTACAATGTGTTACTAAGAAGAAAAAAAAGCTTGTAGTAAGTATTTTCCTTAAAGTTAAAAGGATGTATATCAAATTTTAAACAAGTAAAAAGGAAAAACTGGGGGGAACATTTAAAGTATTCTTTCACTTTTTTACTTTCATTGCATTCAATTAATTATTAATAGTGATCAAAGTATTATCAGATAAAAATAGAGATTTCTATTTCGAAACTAACTGCTGTTGATATATGGCTTCTACTTTTATGAAAGTAAAAAAAATGTATTAAATCCATCCCTGCTGAGGGGTGCCTGGGTGGCTCAGTCAGTAAGCATCTGACTTTGGCTCAGCTCATGATCTCATGGTTTAAGTTCGAGCCCCATGTCAGGCTCTGTGCTGACAGCTCAGGGCCTGGAGCCTGCTTTAGATTCTGTGTCTCCCCCTCTCTCAGCCCCTCCCATGCTCATGTTCTGTCTCTGTCTGTCTCTCAATAATAAATAAACGTTAAAAAATTTTTTTGAAAAAAATAAATCTATCCCTGCTGTAACAAAAGCTTTTACTTTACTGAATATTTAATTTTAAAAATACATACTTGTTTAGTATCAGCATCAATAAGATCAAAGAATGCTCGAATTGTAGTCAGTTGCAATTGTTTACACCTAAAAAATAAAGTTACAAAGGAAACTTTTTTTAATATACTTTTGATACAAACATGCATAATTCTATTATTTAATGGAATATCTGGGTTTCTTTTACTGCTCTAAACTCTAAAAGTATTTAACAAATCATTATTATTAAGTATATTTCTTAAAGTTGAAACATAAAAATAAAGCAAATTAAATCTTCCTGGATGTTTGACAGTGTAACTAACAGGGTCCTTCTGTTTTCCCTAAGTTTTCTTGTCTACTTCAGCTACAGGCAACCATCTGCCCCATCTTTGTATTCCTGAACTATTGTGCTTCTTGTAGACACCATTGACTGCACAGCCAGAGGAAAGTGAAAAAAGAATCTTTAGGCTTAAACATAGAGGGATAAGATAACTAGGGTCTATGTATTTCTTACTCTTATTTAATCTATTTACATAAAGGATAAATCTAATTCCTACTTCGTTTTCCATGTACTGTTCTAGAATAGTCAATGCTATATTCATCAAGTTCCTGAGTTTGGTGATTGGCGAAGAGCTCACAGGTTCTATAGCAAATACCTTTGATTTTGGTAAACTATGATAAACTCTAAAATTTTGATATTTGAGTCTAGCTTCATTTGAGATTGATGCTATTGGTTCTTCAAGAAATGATTTTACAGGTTGTCAAACTGAGACAAAAACCAAGGTTAGAGTTCTCAGTACATAAGTCAGTCTTTCTCTCATACTTTATTTTTGGATAAAGTTCTAATTAATGCACTGATGAGAAAAAAGGAGCACCACAAATCACCAAAATAAGTTATATTAACTTACCACACAATGGAGAGGTGGTCTGTTGAGACCCAGGTCTTAGGCACTGCTGAACTCTAAAAGGGCCGGAAAGAAAAAATCCAACTTAAGAAAAGCACATTTGTTATTCTCCAAAAGGTCTGAAATTTTCATAAGCTAATATTTAGAAACATGTAACATTAGTTTCACTATTTTATGATGCACAGACATATTAAAATGATGCATTCTTGGGGCGCCTGGGTGGCTTAGTCGGTTAAGCGTCCGACTTTCGCTTAGGTCATGATCTTGCAGTTCGTGGGTTCGAGCCCCGCGTCGGGCTCTGTGCTGACTGCCAGCTCAGAGCCTGGAGCCTGTTTCAGTCTGTGACTCCCTCTCTCTCTGACCCTCCCCTGCTCACGCTGTCTCTCTCTCTCTGCTAGAAATAAATAAAACATTTTAAAAAAATAAAATAAATAAATAAATAAATAAATAAAAAATAAAATGATGCATTCTTATAAAAGGTGATCCAAAAATATTAAGGCAGTCCCCGCATAAAATCATTCTGTCATTACTCCTTAGTCAAGCTTAAATTACCCTTTAAAAATTATTAAAGTATCCACAGACTCCTTATTGAAGCTTAAGGTCTAATTCTATTACTCTTAAAAGAGGCTTAGTTTACGATTCTTTAATAAATCACAATTATTTTAGTAATTTCAGTTCTGACTAGACTATCCCTTGATAAATTCTTTTTTTTTTTTTAATGTTTTTATTTATTTCTAGGAGAGATAGAGAGAGACAGCGTGAGCAGGGGAGGGTCAGAGAGAGAGGGAGTCACAGACTGAAACAGGCTCCAGGCTCTGAGCTGGCAGTCAGCACAGAGCCCGACGCGGGGCTCGAACCCACGAACCGCGAGATCATGACCTAAGCGAAAGTCGGACGCTTAACCGACTAAGCCACCCAGGCGCCCCTCCCTTGATAAATTCTAAGATGTTACTTCTTAATCAGGTGTGCTTAAGAAATACCCATACTTGGGGAGATTTTTCAAAATAAACACGACTGATCACAATTCTAAAACTATTAAATCAGACTCTTACAAGTAGGGCCCAGGGTTATTTATTTGGAAAAAAAAAAATCCCTAGATTAGGAATATATACTACTAGTAAGAGACAGAATAGCAAAAGGTTCCTAAAAATATATAACCATTTGAAGAAAGCTTCCTGGCAATGGCACTGTACCCTCTTCAAGAACTAGGGACTCCTTTCCATACCAGGTAATGACTTCCTTCCCTGTGAATATCATCTCACGTACAACAGGGAAACATTAAGTAAATCTGATTATTATTTTTCAGAGTATCTCTCTTTGCATTTAAGAAAAGGTTGCTTACTGTCAGCCTGGGTCCCTTAACTGAACTCCTTCAAAAACCTCCCACCAACTTAAATACATATTTAGGGTATTTATAGGAGAAAACGTAAATTTGTATAGTGTTTAAGTGTCCATATTGGATGAGTGTATATCACAGTATTTCAGTCTACCTTACTAATGCAATCAAAGTCTCTAACTTAATTTTCCTATTTCCAGCAGATGTAAATGTCAATTAACTATTTTTGAGATAATCATTGAAAAATGGTTACTTCTTAATAATTATTTTTTAAAGTAAACATACATGTAGATATATAAAAGACTCTAAACTATTTAGAAGACTAAAACACTAAATAAAATTAAGACAATAACCAGCTTTGGGAAAATTCCATTAAGAGGTAAAATATTTTTATCAGAGATACAGAATCACAAGCTCCTCAAACAACAAATTATGAAATGCATTAGAAAAGAGGGACATGGACAGATACACGCACGCACACAGCAAGAAACCAAAGGTCTTTAAAAGATAAGCTGCAAGAAAGGACATCAATATAGCATCATGTTCCAACCAAGTCTAGGAAACAATACATCAAATTTTATACGACTAAAATATCTGTGTTTACTAAAGGATTGATATATTATGTTTGAGGACTTCAAGCAACGATCTGCCCAAAACATTCAACATCAAACAAGATTCATACTAATAATGAGATCTGAGAGATTCTCCAATTTAGTTTCAAAGCTATTATATGGTTATATCACCACTCCTCCAGTAATAAGAAAATGCTGGGTAACTGCAGAATGGGCTAATAACTGTTGTTCTATGTGTGGCAAGTATTCAATAATACTTGTTCAATAAGTGAACAGTAATCTAAGGTGGAGCAATAGATGAACTGAGTAAGGGACTATTTGAGAAAATAACAACCATGAAACAAAGCACGATCTCCTAAAAAGCAAAAGGAGCTCTATGGACTTTTTCAGAAATTAAGTTATATGGGGCACCCGGGTGGCTCAGTTGATTAGGTTGTCTAACTCTTGATTTTGGCTCAGATCATGAATTCAAGGTTCATGGGTTTGAGCCCCACACTGGGCTCTATACTAATAGCACTGAGCCTGCTTGGGATGCTCTCTCCCCCTCTTTCTGCCCCTCTCCTGTGTGTACTCTCTCTCAAAATAAATAAGCTTAAAAAATTATTTAAAAAAAATTAAGTTATATTTGGAGATGATGTATACATCATGTAGATGTACACATGTATACACACTACATATTATATCTACATACTGTGTAGAGTTAAAAAGTTAAGATGATAACTGAAGATGTCAAGGTAACAAATATAAGAAATAATATAAACCCTAAAAGGAAACTTGAACTCACTTTACTGTATACTAGTTAAAGAGCAAATACTTGATGTCCTAGCAAAGAAGAATAACTAGCAATTTAATCAGTCAGGGTTCTGTCTTATTATCAAACCTGCTTTTTAAAATTTTTTTTATTTAAATTTTTTTAACATTTATTTATTATTGACAGACAGAGACAGAGCATGAGCATGGGAGGGGCAGAGAGAAGAAGAGACACAGAATCTGAACCAGGCTCCAGGCTCTGAGCTATCAGCACAGAGCCTGACGCAGGGCTCGAACTCACAAGCCACTAGATCATGACCTGAGCCAAAGTCGAACGCTTAATCGACTGAGTCACCCAGGAGCTCCTTTAATTTTAAAATTGGTAAACCTTAGGGCATGTTGGTGGCTCAGTCAGTTAAGCGTCTGACTTCGGCTCAGGTCATAATTTCACAGTTTGTGGGTTTGAGCCCTGCATTAGGCTCTGTGCTGACAGCTCAGAGCCTGGCTCTGGTTTCAAATTCTGTATCTTCACCCCACCCCACCCCCGTCTCTACCCCTTCCCCACTCGCTCGCTCTCTCTCTCTCTTTCTCAAAAATAAACATAAAAAAAAATAATAAAAAAACATGGAAAACCTTTATTCAAGTTTAACACTCAAGAGTATGTGATATGCTTGATATTCCACTTCCATTGCATATAGCACACCACTCAGATTTAAGAAGGGGCCCTTGGACTTCAGTCTGCAAATTCTTATAATTAAAACTCTCAGCAATGGGTAGATATTTATTTTGACAAGAAACAATTATTCTTACAAGTCACTTTCATAAATAAGTCATTTTCATAAACTTTCTAAGGTCCTTTTCACTTTCTATGGACATATGCACCAACATATTCATTCTTTTATATTGTCTCTCTCACACACCAATGTGCACACACACACACATAGCACTACACCAACTCAGTAGTCATTTTCAAGCAAGTACATATTTTTCCTTTCACACCCCACTGTATCCATTCTGTTACTATTTCAGTAGAATCTTAAAAAAAAGATTACCACAACAGATAAGGCACTGGTATGATGGCTTAATTTTGGTAGAAAAGTCAGTCCTGAACGAACTTGGTAATCCCGAAATCCTCCAGCTACGGAAAGTGTGGTGAAATTTATGTGTCTAGCATTTAGAATCCAATAGTTGTTTACAGTCATATAAAAATCTGGTAGGAAATAAAGACACACATTAAAAATTAGTTGTCATTCCCTGCAACAATAAAGTATGTATGATACTAATACTAAACTGAATTTCTGTTTAAGCTGTACTGAACTGTCTATAAACAATGTTATTCACATTTCTTGCTTTTGGTAAAGTCAGTATCTTTATACACAGTCTGTTTTCCCATTATATCAGACTACAAATACTAAGAGTTGCTAAACGTCTCAATAAAGAAAAAAGATATCCAACCTTTATTAGTTGTGACAAGTCCAAACACAAACAAGTCTCTAAATCCCACAAAGGTGCTGCTAGATTATGAGGCACACAGTGTAATAAGGAGAAACCCTCTAAAATTATACCAAAGATAAAGTTCACAATACTAAACTATTGTAGATCTTCCTAATCATGGCAGTATGAAAGATTAGCAGCTCTCTACTATGGCCAGTTACCACCATACAAAGTACTATTTGAGTGCTAAAAATACAATCAGGGCAATGACAATCATTTTAGTCTTGGGACTCAATACTGCTATGGAAAAATCTAAGGGTTAAGAAGGTTCTACTCATGGCGTACCTGGGTGGCTCAGTTGGTTGAGTGTCTGACTCTTGCTTTTGGCACAGTCTGTGAGACTGAGGCCCACAGTGGGCTCTGTGCTGACAACATGGAACCTGCTTGGGATTCTCTCTCCCTGTCTGCCCCTCCCCTCCTTGTGTGTCCTCTTTCTTTCTTTCTTTCTCTCTCAAAATAAATAAATAAAGTTAAAAAAAAAGTTACACTCATTTAGTTTAAGTAACAAGTAGCTCAATGGGAAGAATCTGCAATTTTTCTACTTTTTCTATGGAAGATGAAAAAAATAGTGTCAAAGATTTGAGGCCAAGGCAAGAGAGTTCTCATTTCCTTTTCTGATTATCAAAACTTAATGTATTTTTATCCTGGCATTTGATCCTATTGAGGGCTTCAAACATTTTGGAACAGCAAACTCCTCCCATTAAAGATCTCAGCAGTATTTACTTGGAATATGACTAAGCAGACCCATTCCTAACAACTGCAGGGCCTGGGACAAGAGTAATGAGGTACACTGCTATATGTCTAAATATATGTCTAAATATTTAAAAGTAAAAATTCCAGCTAACAAACTGTTAAATCAACTATCTCTGTCTACCTTGATAAATACATATCTTGAAAATAACCTGGAAGACCAAGTTCAAATTACAAGTTCTAGGATACCTCAGAGACGGAAACTAGATTATGACAGCACAGGAAGAGCAGATCTCTGACCTATTACTGTTCTATTGTCTCCTCTTCCCATCCCAATTTCATCTTGTATAACAAGGTAAAAATACCCAAGTTCTACCTGTACCTCATGCAGAGCCATCCCTTAGCCACAACTCAAGTTTACCTATCTGCCCTCAGAAGAGATCCAGGTGAGAGGCCCACACAGGCCATGGAAGAAAAGTCTGCAGATAGGGTTACCTGGATCGTGGTCCAGAAGTAAAAGCACAGCTGCAAGTAGGGAGGCTGCTTGGCCTATATACTTCTCACCTTGTGGGGAACGGCAGTGCCAGGGACCCCTAAAGTGCACAGCCCAGTGTACAGCTTCCATTCCCCTATGGAAGGGTAGTTTTCCATCAAGTATAAACAGGGAATGCACTTCAGGAGGTCATATAGGTCTCTCAAAAACCTAAGATCTGCCACACCTTGAACTTTTGTTTCTTTCATTCTAATTTTGGCATACTGAAATATGAAGTAAATACAGAATAAATAAGAAAGAGGATTGCTAATTACTGGAAAGGCACCATGACCTTAAGAATTGCTTTCAGCCTGGAGCAACTGGGTGGCTCAGTAGGTTAAGTGTCCGACTTCGGCTCAGGTCATGATCTCACAGTTCGTGGGTTTGAGCCCTAAGTCGGGCTCTGTGCTGACAGCTAGCTCAGAGCCTGAAGCCAGCTTCAGATTCTGTATCTCCCTCTCTCTCTGACCCTCCCCTGCTCACACACTCTCTCTCTTAGAAATTAAAAAAAAAAAAAAAAAAAAATTAAAAAAAAAAAAAGAATTGCTTTCAGCCTGAACCTTTTAGAGACAAACCCTCACTAGCCTTCAAAAACAGTAAAATTAGACTCTTTTGAAAGCTCTTGCTTTTTTAAGATGTATTCTGATAATTCTAATTTAGCATACACGGCTCATCCACATAAAATGTAATTTAAAAAATTTTCTCAATTGTGGTGACAAGTATTATGACTATGCTTTTCAATTTTTTTCTAAATCTATAGGTCATTTGTAATTATTAGAATTATTAAAGCAAATTTAAGCAACTTCACTAAAACTAAAAATTTATAGTGAAAGATTTCTATAGGCAAAGTTTTAAATGTAATAAATGAAATGAAAAAATTAAACTTCTCTGTAGGTACTGCTGTACCAGATATTCCAGCAAATAAATTATTCTTGGCAATGTTATGTTAAAATGAGTACTTTGGTTTGGAGTCACTAAGGTGTATTTCTCATTTTCATCACAATTAAGACAATGAAAATTTTGAGAGGGTAAGAAATGGTGTAATTTTACTGATCAGGCAAAAGAATTCTTTTTCAAAGACTTTCTTCTGTCATATAATATTTCAATAAACAGTGAAGATAATACTTTTTTTTTGAATATTTATTTATTTTGAGAAAGAGAGCAGGAGTGGGGGAGAGGTAGAGAAAGGGAGAGGGAGAATCCCAAGCAGGCTCCATACCCACCACAGAGCTGGACACGGGGCTTAACCTGATGACTGTGAGATCATGACCTTCACTGAAATCAAGAGTCAGATGCTCAACCAACTGAGCCACCCAGGCACCGCAACACTAGACTCTTCTTTAAACATGTGGGTAATAATGTGTCTTTATTTCCTTTATAGTCCTTACCTATCTGAAAGGACTGCTCTAAGCCTCAAGTGAAATAATAATACATCATGTAAAGTCCTTAATACAACACCCAAAGTATAGCAAAATATAGTAATAAGTATTAGCAATTCTATCTCAAATTCTAAATTTGTTTAAAAATCTATTTAAAATTTACATGGTGACCTATTTATTTTAAAACAAGGCATTTCTACTGTTCTACTTAAAATATAAGCTTATTCTGAATAGAATACTAGAAGAGTTGACAAAACACAGGAAGTTTAATAAACATACTTTAAGAAACAGAGTCATCCCCAAGAGTAACTAAACTGAAGCCCAAGTGTCTAGGGATTATAAGATACCTGCTCTCTACTGTAAGATGCTACTGACAGAGAAAACTAACAAAAGTTTCAATTATTAGCCTAAGCTGAAAGTCACAAAGAAAGATGCTCAGAAAATGGAGGTGTTAATTTGAAACTGCGCTGCTTCATACATGGATAAATCTACAGCACACTCTAAGACTTTACAGTAGATGTAAATATTTGTTTAATTTTGTTTAATTTTAAACAATAAGGAGGTCACTTAGTGTTTATCTAATAGTACTTACCTGTTATGAAACGATCTAATGGCATCACAGGAGCAACATGAGGTGTAGCTTGTGTAATAAGAAGATTTATCAGATCTTGTTTAAAATTTTTCAATGTAAGCAGTGCTCTTGCAACAAGGCCCCCCATAGAATGACCAATTATTGCCACACTTTTTGGAGCAAATTCTTGACCCTATTAAGAAACATCACCAAGGCATAATGAAGGCTAATATCATAACAAAAATTCAAAATCCTTTCCTCTACATATGAGCAATTTTATAGAAAAAAGAAAATTAAACTACTTATATAAACTTGCATAAGAGAGAGAAATATATTTTCATTTACTTCTAATTTATATATATTATTATTTTGTATTCTGCCAAATATTTTTAATAGGTATGCTTTGGTTTTCTGAACCAAAATCAGAACCTTTGGTCTAGTGTATCATGTCTTACCATTTGTTATACTGGATGTAAAAGGTATAATTATTATTTGGTTTATACCAGACTATTAGATTTTATAGCACAGAAATCAGAACATTTTTTTGAAACTGAAAACATCACAAAATTCAGAACAATTATGGTTGCCATAGGAATATAGTACCTCATCATATTGACAGATCTTATCAAAAGTTAATTCTCTATTGTGTATCTGGGTTTAAAAAGAAACCAGCATTCCAAACCATTTATTTATTCACTGACAATTAGATATTTTAGTTTTAAAATAAGCACTACTTTTTAAAAAATCTTTTCTGTCTCCATATAGTATTCTTAGTTTCACTACCAAACTTTTGCTTATCACCCTCCACATTGATCTTTCATCTATGCCTTCTCTCATAACTATGAATAAATTGGACCTTTTACACAAAAGAATTAACATAATAAGCCAGGGACTATTATCCTTATAATGGACTGCATATAAGTTGGCTTTGGGATACAGTCTGGGACCTTAGATTCTGGGATTTCTCCATAATTTCCTAAATGGTAAAAATGGCTCACTGTCTTGCAAATAATATGGTTTATACTATACACCTGCTGTCCTTCTGGTTGGGATTTTAGTACACGCTAGGCACAGGGTGTCTACATGACCTGCCCTCAGTAAACACTATAAGCACTAAATTTCTCATGAGCTTCTCTCACAGACAACACTTCATGCATCACAATTCCTTGCTGTAGGAATTAAATGGATCTAGTGTTACGCCCCTGAAAGGACATTTGGAGACTTGCACCTGGCTTCCTTTGGACTTCAATCCATGCACCTTTTCTTTATTCATTTTGCTTTGTATCTTTTCATTGTAACAAATCATAACCATGAATACAACTACGTGCTGAGTCCTATGAATACTTCCGGACAATCACCAAGCCTAGGTGTGGTCTTCATGATCCCCAACACAGAGCTGATCTTAAAAAACGCCAAACCCTAGAAAACTTATGAAGGAAACTGAAGAAGACACAAAGAAATGGAAAAACATTCCATGCCCATGGATAGGAAGAATAAACAGAGTTAAGATGTCATTACTACCTAAAGCACTCTACACATTCAACGCAATTCCAATCAAAATTGCACCAGCATACTTCTCAAAACTAGAACAAACTATCCAAAAATTTGTATGGAACCACAAAAGACCCCGAATAGCCAAAGTAATCCTGAAAAATAAAACCAAAACGGGAGGGATCACCACCTCAGACTTTAGCCTCTACTACAAAGCTGTCATCATCAAGACAGTATGGTATTGGCACAAAAACAGACACATAGACCAATGAAACAGAATTGAGAACTCAGAAGTGGACCCAAAAGTATACAGCCAACTAATCTTTGACAAAGCAGGAAAGAATCTCCAATGGAAAAAAGATAGCCTTTTTAACAGATAGTGTTGGGAGAACTGGACGGCAACATGCAGAAGAATGAAACTAGATTATTTTCTCACACCATGCACAAAAATAAACTCAAAATGGATAAAGGACCTGAACGTGAGACAGGAAACTATCAACACCCTAGAGGAGAAAGCAGGAAACAACCTCCTTGACCTCTACCGCAGCAACTTCTTACTTGACACATCCCCAAATGCAAGGGAATCAAGAGCAAAAATAAATGATTGGGACCTCATCAAGATTAAAAGCTTCTGCACAGCCAAGGAAACAACCCAGAAAACTAATAGGCAACGAACAGAATGGGAAAAGATAGTTGCAAATGACATATCAGATAAAGGGTTAATATCCAGAATCTATAAGGAACTCACCAAACTCCACGCCCGAAAAACAAACACCCAAGTGAAGAAATGGGCAGAAGATATGAACAGACACTTCTCCAAAGAGGACATCCAGATGGCCAACAGACACATGAAACGATGCTCAGCATCCCTCCTCATCAGGGAAATACAAATCAAAACCACACTGAGATACTACCTCACACCAGTCAGAGTGGCTCAAATGAGCCAATCAGAGAACTCTAGATGCTGGCGAGGATGTGGAGAAACGGGCACCCTCCTACACTGTTGGTGGGAATGTAAACTGGTGCAGACCCTCTGGGAAACAGTGTGGAGGTTCCTCAAGAAATTAACAATAGAACTCCCCTATGACCCAGCAGTAGCACTGCTAGGAATTTACCCAAGGGATACAGAAATGCTGATACATAGGAGCACATGTACCCCAATGTTCATAGCAGCACTCTCCACAATAGCTAAAACATGGAAAGAGCTTAAGTGTCCATCAACAGATGAATGGATCAAGAAGATGTGGTTTATCTATACCATGGAATACTACATGGCAATGAGAAACAATGAAATCTGGCCATGTGTAGCAACATGGATGGACCTTGAGGGTGTTATACTGAGCGAAATAAGTCAGGCAGAGAAGGACAAATATATGTTTGCACGTATAGGAGGATTAGAAGGAACTTAACTGAGGAACAAGGGGAGAAGAAGGGGGGAAATGGTGGGGGAAAGGGAGAGAGGCAAACCGTGAGAGACTCTTGAATGCTGACAAAAACTGAGGACTGATGGATGTGGGGGGGCGGGGGATGGGCATGGAGGAGGACACTTATGGGGATGAGCACTGAGTGTTATGTGGAAACTAACTTGACAATAAACTATTTGAAAGAAGAAAAAAAAAACGCCAAACCCTCCATTTGTGCTCTAAAACCCATCCCCTTCTGTCTTTTCAAGCACATCACTCCAGCAATTCTTCTCATTTTTTTCTTGCATTGTTGTTTCTCCCTCTCTACCAGGTCTTTCTTGTTAGTATAAAAATATAATATTATTCTCCCTTAAAAAATAAAATCTCTTTTGGGGCGCCTGGGTGGCTCAGTTGATTAAACATCTGACTTCGACTCAGGTCATGATCCCGCAGTTTGTGGGTTTGAGCCCTGTGTCAGGCTCTGTGCTAATAGCTCAGCCTGAAGTTTGCTTCGGATTCTATGTCTCCCTCTGTCTCTGTCCCTCCCCTACTCGTGCTCTGTCTCTCTCTCAAAAATAAACAAACATTGGGGCGCCTGGGTGGCTTAGTCGGTTAAGCGTCCGACTTTCGCTTAGGTCATGATCTCGCGGTTCGTGGGTTCGAGCCCCGTGTCGGGCTTTGTGCTGACTGCCAGCTCAGAGCCTGGAGCCTGTTTCAGTCTGTGACTCCCTCTCTCTCTGACCCTCCCCTGCTCATGCTGTCACTCTCTCTCTCCTAGAAATAAATAAAAATATTAAAAAAAAATAAAAAAAAATAAACATTAAAATTAAAAAAATAAATAAATAAAAATTTTTGACACCAACTTTGCCCTTAGCACATCTTTCTCTACATCTCTGTAGTGTAACTCTTCAAAATGAACTGCCTATACAGTAGGCAACTGCTGTCTCCAATTTCTCAATTTCCATATACTCTTACACTCACTCCAATTAGGCTTTCACTTCAACACTCCTCCAAAATTGTTATCAAGTCACCAAGGAATCTAATGGTCAATTCTCAATCCTCATCTTACATGAACTATCAACAGGATTTGACATAGATCACTTCTTCCTCTTTGAAATAATTTATGTGGATTCCTTGACAATATATTATCTTGGTTCTCCTCTTACCTCACTGGCTAATTCTTTTTAGTCTCTTGCTCTTTCTTGCTGTTTGTTTCCTTCTCATCTCCCCCATTTCTCTCTCTTTTTTTTAACATTTACTTTATTTTTGAGAGAGAGAGAGAGAGACAGAGTGTAAGCAGAAAAAGGGCAGAGAGAGGGAGACACAGAATCTAAAGCAGGATCCAGCCTCCGAGCTGTCAGCACGAAGCCCAATGCAGGGCTTGAACTCATGAACTGGAGATCATTACCTGAGCCAAAGTCGGATGCTTAACCAACTGAGCCACTGAGGCACCCTACCCCCCATCTCTTAATATGGGAGTGACTCAGGCCTTAGTCCTTAGGTCTCTTTCCTATCTTTTTTTTAAACATTTTTTTAATATTTACTTATTTTTGGGAGACAGAGAGACAGAGTCCAAGCATGAGAAGGGCAGAGAGGGAGACCCAGAATCTGAAGCAGGCTCCAGGCTCTAAGTTGTCAGCACAGAGCCTGATGTGGGACTTGAACCCACAAAGCACGGGATCATGACCTGGGCCGAAGTTGGATGCTTAACCAACTGAGCCACCCAGGCACCCCACTTCTCTTTCCTATCTTGACTCCATAGTGATCTCATCCAATCTTCTGGCTTTAAATACATCCATATACTGTCAAACCTCAAGTTATTATCTCCAGACTGGACATCTTCTCTTGAACTCTAACCTTAAATTCCAATCACATCCTAACTACACGTGGGATATCAAACATGCATGTTAAATCAAACCTGTCTAAAACTAAATTATTAATTTCCTCCAAATCCATTCCTCCTATAGTTTCTACCATCTTAGGTAATGGCATTTCAATCCTTCTAGTTGTTCAGCCAAATACTCTGGGTCCTTCTAAATTCTTTTTGTTTCACATTGTCCCTCCATATCTGATCTGGCAGCAACCTTGTTGCTTTTAAGACTTATACCACTCTGACTACTTCTTATCACCTCCAGTGCTACCAACTTGATTTAAACCACCATTATTCATGCCTTAATTATTGCAATGAGCTCTTAACTGGTCTCTTTACTTCCACTCTCATGTCCCTTCAGTTTATCCTTGAAACCAACCAGAGAATAATATCATTAAAACCTAAATCAGGACATGTCATTGCTTTGCTCAAAAATCTCAGCAGTGTCTTTCCCTATCATTTCAAGTAGAAGTTAACATTCTTAAAATTGCCTACAAGACTCTAAAATTTGTCCCCCCCACCCCAAATTTTCCTTTACTAACTTATTTGAATAAGTCTGCTCCAGCCACATCAGTCTCCTTGTTTTTCTACTAATACAGCTCACATGTGCTAGTCTCACATATTTCATCTGCTTTCTCTACCTGAAGTACTTTTTTCCTAAATACTCTCATGTCCTCTAATTTATAATAAATTGTATGCTTCTCAGTACAGATCTCTGCTAGGCACCCTTATTTGTAATTGCAGTCCTCTACCCTTTGTTCCCTATGTCCCTTTCCTATTTTGTTTTACCTCTTGGCATTCATGAAGAATAAATGAGGTTTTCACCATGTAAAATGTTCTCTCACTTTCCCACCCTCAAATTCTTTTTTTTTTTTTAATTTTTTTAATGTTTTATTTATTTCTAGGAGAGAGAGAGAGAGACAGTGTGAGCAGGGGAGGGTCAGAGAGAGAGGGAGTGACAGACTCTGAAACAGGCTCCAGGCTCTGAGCTGGCAGTCAGCACAGAGCCCGACGTGGGGCTCGAATCCACGAACTGCGAGATCACGACCTAAGCGAAAAGTCAGACGCTTAACCGACTAAGCCACCCAGGCGCCCCTCCCACACTCAGATTCTATCCATTCAACAAAATTCAGTTGTCTCGAACTCCTATAGTACCTGGTTGTAACAGGAATCTTATGTTCTAAAAGCTTCAACTTAAAAGGGAGTATATTAGCTCTATTGTAAAATTTAGTAGGTAGTCATTAGGGAAAATATGAAAACAAAAATACAGAAGGGAAAAAACTACCAAGTATAACACATTAAAGATATGCTTATTTATTGTGAATGACATTTACGGAGATAAATTTCATTCTGTAAAAACATACTTATATCTGATATAGATATCAAATACATAAAAGATCCTATGCCTAATTTGGCTTGTCTCCTTCTATAATATCCAGTACAGATTTAAGTTTTAAAAATACCTGCCATTGAAGTAACTTTAAAATGTTGGCTAATGCAAGGAACCATGATGTCTAAATTTCATTTTCAAGATAGACAGGAATATCATATTGCCTGAATTTTACTATAGGTATATAGTTAAGTCTTCAAGTCAGGCAGTGCAAGTTCTCCAACACTGTTCTTTTTCAAGACAGTTTGGCTTTATTAGGTACTTTGCATTTCCACATAAGTTTGTCAACTTTTATATAAAAACATCTGCTGGTATTTTCATTTGTACTGCATTAAATCTACTGGCCAATTTGGGAGAGAATTTACTTCCTAATTTTAAGTCTTCTAATCCTTAAACTTGGTTCATTTATTTGGATTCCTTTCTTTCAGCAAGTTTTATAGTTTGCAATGTACAGATATTTTACATCTTTCATTAAATTTATCCATAAGAATTATACTTTTTATTACTAAAAAATGCACTTTAAAATTTAACTTTCATCTGTGCAATGATTTTTGAATACTGACCATTTCCCCTGGGAAACTGCTAACTTCATTCATGAATTCTAATAATTCTCTGTAAATTCCTTTAAATATGTCTGTATATTTGTATCATTTGTGAATATAGAGAGTTTTAATTCTTTCTTTTTAATCTTTATTAATTCTATTTCTTTTTCTGACCTTAATGCACCAGCTAGGATCTCTGTGCAATGCTGACTAGGAATGATGGCAACACAAAGCTGAAAAATGTAGAAAGAAAAAAATTACCTGATATAAAACATTAAAAGCATTTATTGAGAATAACATGGAAAATCTAACTTTGTGATAGGATCTTATTTATCTTATCCAATAAATATCTTTATCAGATACAGAAATAGTTCTTAACCTAATAGCTTGTTTTCTCCTGTGATGCATAATACTTCCTCAGGTTGAGAAAGTTTGGTTCTATTTCTAATGCGCTGAATTGTGTGGTTTTTCCTTAAATCATAAGCGGGTACTGAGTGTAACCAAATGATTTTCTTTATCTACTGAGATGATTCTACAATGAATTACACTGACTGATACTTAAATATTAAACCAACTTCGCATTTTTGAGATAAATCCTATCTGGTCATATTATACTTTAAAATATTGCTGGATTTGATAGCTTAATTTTTTGTTGAGAATCTTACATCTATGTTCATGAGGAATAGTAAGTCTCTATTTTCTTTTCAAACAATATTAATGTCTGATTTTGATAATCAGGGTTTGCAGGTTTCTTAAAATGAACTGAAGTATTATCTCATCCTCTATTTTCTGAATTTGTATAAGACAGGATTATTTTTCTTTTCCTTTTTTTTTTAATTATTTTTTTTAATGTTTTATTTATTTCTAGGAGAGAGAGAGAGAGATAGCATGAGCAGGGGAGGGTCAGAGAGAGAAGGAGTCACAGACTGAAACAAGCTCCAGGCTCTGAGCTGGCAGTCAGCACAGAGCCCGACGCGGGGCGTGAACCCACGAACCGTGAGGTCATGACCTAAGCGAAAGTCGGACACTTAACCGACTAAGCCACTCAGGCGCCCCAGGATTATTTCTTTTTTAAATGTGTCATGGATTTCACCATTGAAGTCATTTAGCTCTAGAGTTTTTTCTTGGCAGTAAGATTTTTAATTACAAATTTAAAAATAATTAAAGATATAGGACTAGTCAGAGATTTTGTTTCTCTTGCATCTGTTTTGTAATTTATGTTTCAAGGGATTTGAGAATCTCAACTGAGTTGTCAAATTTATTGGTATAATGTTATTCATAATAATCCCTTAATAGCTTCTTATTATCTGTAGGCTCTGTAGAAGTGTCCCTTCTTTCATTCCCAATATTATTAATTTGTATTCTTTTTTTTTCTTAATCAGTTTAGATAAGGATTTATCAATTCTTAGATCTCTTAGAAGAATCAGCCATTGGTATAATTTTTTGCCCTCTACTGTTTGTCTACTTTCTGTTTCCCTGACTTCTATTCTCATCTCTATTGTTTCCTTCCTTTTGAGTTTTACTTTGTTCTTCTTTCTATAGCTTAAGTTGAAAGGTTGGATCAGTATATTTTTAAAATTTTTTTAATGTTTTTTATTTATTTCTAGGAGAGAGAGAGAGACAGCGTGAGCAGTGGAGGGTCAGAGAGAGAGGGAGTCACAGACTGAAACAGGATCCAGGCTCTGAGCTGGCAGTCAGCACAGAGCCCGATGCGGGGCGCGAACCCACAAACCGTGAGATCATGACCTAAGCGAAAGTCGGACGCTTAACCGACTAAGCCACCCAGGCGCCCCTGGATCAGTATTTTTAAACATTGTTCTGTTCTAATATAAGCATTTAAGACTACAGTATTTCTTCTAACCACTACTTTAATCTTATAACTTCTGATGTGTTTTCACTTTAATTAGGTTTAAATTTCAAATTTCACCTGTGAGTTTCTTTTTGGCCTGAGTTGTCTAGAAGTAATATCTAAGTATTTGCTGATTTTCCAGATATGTTTTTGTTAATTTTAAATTTAATTCTGCTATGTTCAGAAAATATGCCCTGTATGATCTGAATCCTTTGAAATTTATGTTGACTTGCTTCAGGACCTAGCATATGAAATTTCTTAGTAAATGTTCCTTTTGCACTTAAAGAGAACATAGTTGGTGGGGAAGCTAAGATGACAGCATAGTAGGTGTACCCTAAGCTTGTCTTGTCCCTCGAATACAATTAGGTAACTACTGAATCATTCCGAACAGAACAAACTGCACAACTAGAGGGAGAAAGCAATCGTTGGTGCTACAGAGGGAAGGAAGCCCTGGTCCTGGAGAAAGCCGAGAGAGGGTGGAGCACACAGGGATATACACAAAGAGAACACTAGAGCCACTGGCTGGAAAAATGAGAGGGGCTGATTTTCATGCATTTTTGCAATAGCAGGGCTCAAAGACAGGAGTTTTAAAGGTCAGCAGGCTTGGCTGGGAGAGACCCCTGAGAGCACTGCCACACTCCTGAAAAGAAGGCAAACAACCCCAGGATGGAAGGCACAATCTACATATCACCCGAGGCACATGGGGAGAAACTGTTCACTCTTCTAGGAGTGCATCTGTGAGAAGCAGCATTCAGAGAGATGCCTCTCCAGGGACAAAACAGCTGGCAGACGCCATTTCTTTCCCCTGCCCCTCAGCGTAGGCACAGAGACACCTGCTAAGGACGGCTAAATCGGACACTGGCTTTTAGCCTGTTTTGCTCCTAATACCATATTACTGTGCTCTGGCACAACTGCTCTTCTAGGTCAAACCTGCATCTATCCCAGCACAGTGAAACCCTACCTCAAAAGATCAGTGTAGGCCCCTGCCACAGCTCTCCCTGAAGTTTAATGTTTTAAAAGTCAGCAGGCTCGGCGAGGATAGAGCCCAAAGTGCACTGTGCTTGCCTAGGCAGGCAAGCAACCCAAGGCAGACAGCCTGAAAACAGATCTGAAAAATTACTGGGACAAACAAAGGGAAATTGTTCATCCTTCTGGGAGAGCTTACCTGGGGAGGGGTCTCAGGGGACAAAGGAGTTGGCTGGTACCATTTTCCTCTCCCTGCCCCAACTCAGCATAAGGGCAGAACCACCTGCAGTATTAAATAGCACAGCACCTACACTGGCTGCCTAACCTGCTTACATCAACACCTGCCCATCTGCCCAGTACCAGCAGAGTGGATCCCTCCTCCCAAAGATCAGCAGATACCCCCACACATACCAGGTCAATCAACCAGAGAGTTCTGCAAAGCTTCAGTATTTGTGGAAGTAATATCAGGTATGATTCAATAAATAGACCAGAGCACACCTATTTAAAACTTACCACACTCTGGCCAAGGTCCAAACACTGCCCACTGTAAGCAAGGAGAGCCTCTGTAGACCACTGACCTGAAGAATAGAGTAGCCAAAACACAGCAGCAGTATGCAGGCAGCACATATCAGAGACACTCCCTGAGGCATCAGGCCCTGGGCACTATATGACCTCTTCATAAAGCTACTACTCTTGGGAGCAGGAAAGACAACAGGCTTTTCTAACAGAGAAGAAGACAAAGAGATAAAATGCCAAGATATAGGGAATCATCCCAAAGGAAAGAACAAGAAAGGGTTGCAGGGCCAGAAATCTAATCAAAACAGATATAAGTAGTATGCCTAATGGAGAATTTAAAGTAATGATCATAAGGATATCTGCTGGGCTTGAGAAAAGCATAGAAGACATCAGAGTGACCGTGGCTGCTGAAATAAAAGAATTAAAAAACCAATCAGTCAGAAATGAAAAATCCAGTAACTGAGATTTGAAACAGACTGGATAATACTAATCCACAAGAATAGAAGAAACAGAAGAATGAATAAGTTTTATGGAAGATAGAATACTGGAAAAAATTAAGCTGAACAAAAGTTAGAAAGAATTATGGGTCACAAGAATAGACTTACGGAACTCCAGGACTCCAATAAATGTAGTAACATTTGTATCACAGGAATCCCAGAAGAAAGAGAGAGAGAGAGAAGGGAGGTGTGTTTGAGGAAATAATAGCTGAAAACTTCCCTAATCTGGGGAAGGAAACACACATCCAAATCCAAGAGGCACAGGGACCTCCTATCAAAATCAACAAAAGCAGGCCAACAGCAAGACACTGTAGTTAAATTTGCAAAACACAAACCATGAGAGAGACTCTTGAATGCTGACAAAAACTGAGGACTGATGGATGTGGGGGGGGGGGGATGGGCATAGAGGAGGACACTTATGGGGATGAGCACTGAGTGTTATGTGGAAACTAATTTGAAAATAAACTATTTGTAAAAAAAAAAAAATTGCAAAACAGTGATAAAGACAAAATCCTAAAAGCAGCAAGACAAAAAGAAGTCGCTAACTTTACAAGGGAAGACCCATAAAGCTAGCTGTACATCTCTCCACAGAAACTTGGCAGGCCAGATGGGAGTGGTATAATTTATTCAATGTGCTGAATAGGAAAAATCTGTAGCCAAGAATACTCCATCCAGCAAGGCTATCATTCACAACAGAAGGAGAGACAGAGAACTGCCCAGACAAATAAAAACTAAAGCAGTTCATGACCACTAAGCCAACCTTGCAAGAAATAGTAAAGGAGACTCTGAGTGGGAAGGAAAGGCCAAAAGTGACAAAGACTAAAGAAACAACAGAGAAAATCTCCAGAAGCAACAAGTAATAAAATGGCACTAAATACATATATATCAATAATTACTCTGAATGTAAGTGGACTGAACATTTCAATCAAAATACATAGGGTGTCAGAATGGATAAAAACCTAAGACCCATCTATATGCTGCTTAACAAGAGACTCATTTTAGACCTAAAGACATCTGCAGATTTTAAGTGAGGGGATGAAGAAATACTTATCATGTAAATGGAAATCTATTTAATTGATATTAAGATAGCCATGCCAGCTTTCTCAAGGTCTGTGTGTATGCATATTTTTCCCATTCTTTTTAAAGTCATTTATCAGGATCTTTAGATTTAAAGTCGCTTTTACTTTCTAATAGCTAGGTTAGCATACAATTGGGTCGGTCTTGCCTTTCTTATGCAGTCTGACAATGTTTTCCTTTTAACTGGAGTGTTTAATCCATCTATACTTATGTAATTATTGATAGAGTTGGGTTTAACTCTATCATTTTTGCCATTTGTTTCCTATTTGTCCCAGCTTGTTTCTTTCTTCTTTCCTTCTGTTTCTTCTCCATTTACTTTTGCTGTATCTCCTTTTTGTTGCTGGTATTCTAGAAATTACAATATGCAACCTTATCAGTCTACTCTGAATTAATATTAATTATATCACTTACTTAATGCAGAGGAATAATTCTATACATTCCTTTCCCCATCCTTTTCACCATTATCATATATTTTCCTTCTAAATAACTTATAAACCTCATACTCTGGGGGTTTTTTCTGTAAACAAATTGTTAATCTTTTTATTTTGAGCGAATTAAAGTTGCAAAAATAGCACAGTTTTCTCCTATACCTCTCATCCAACCTCACTTACTAGTAACATTTACATAACTATGTGACAATATCAAAACAAAGAAATTAACGTTGGTAGGGTGCCTGGTGGCTCAGTCAGGTAAGCATCTGACTCTTGATTTCAGCTGAGGTCTTGATCTCACAGTTCATCAGGCTCTGCACTGATGGTGTGGAGCTGCTTGAGATTGTCTCTTTTCTCTGCCCCTTCCCTGCGGTGCATGCTTTCTCTCCCTCACAATAAATAAAGCTTAAAAAATTAACATTTTAACACTGGTTCAACAGTATTGACTAAGCTGCAGACCTAATATAAATTTCATCCATTTTCTCACAAATGTACTTTTTTCTATTTCAGGATTCCATCCAGCATCCTACCTTGCATTTATCATTATTTCTCCTTAGTTTCTTCTAACCTGTGACAGTTCTTCAGTGTTTGTTTTTTATGTTCTTGATAGAGTACTGGTATTTTGTAGTATGACTCTCAATTTGGGTTTTTCTGATGTTTTCTCAGTATTACCAGGAGGTTGACAATAATGCCACAGAAATTATACTGCATCCTTCTCAATGCATCACGTCAAGGAGGTTTATATCAATATGTCTTATTACTGGTGATATTAATTTTGGTTAAAATAATTTCTGCCAGGTTTCTCCACTGTAAAGTTATTCTTTCCTTTGTAGTTAATATTTCAGAAAAAGATACTTTTAAATCATGTAAATATTCTTTTTCTCCTCAAACTTTCATCCACTAATTAGCATTCATCTTGTCTGCAGCAAGTATTATTTTACTATTCATCCAATGCTAATCTTTAATTTCCCTTTGTCTACCAATGACAAACTGCCAGTTTCTGTAACTGGCATATCTGAAAATATCTTTACTTTGCCCTCACTTTTGAAGGATATTTTTGTTGGGTATGCAATTTTTGGTTGAGAGTACCCTTCTTAACCTCATTTCCAAGATCTTTAAAATGTTATCCTGTTGTTTTCGGCTTTTGTTATTTCTGATGTAAAAGCAGTGGTAATTTTTATTGTTTACCCTGTAAGTTAGGTAAAGGTTCTTTTTCATTTGGCTGCTTTTAAGATTTTTCTCTTTACTTCGGTTTTCAACAATTTGACAATGATATACATAAGTGTGATTTTTGTTTCTCCTGCTTGACATTCACTGACCTTCTTGGACCTGTGGGTTCAAAATTCTGAATTAAAATTGACCCACCGGGGACCATTAGTTCTTTAAATATTTTTTCCTCTCTAATTCCTTTCTCTTCTTCTAGAGTTCCAATTATATCAATGTTAGACTGTTTAGTATTGTCTCATAGGGTCCTGAGGCTCTTTCCTTTTCATTCTTTTGTCTGGCACTTCATTTTGGGATTGTTTCTATTATCATATCTTCAAATCAAATGATCTCTTATTCTGTAGATTCAACGGGCTTAAAGCTTATGCACTGAATTTTCATTTCTGATATGTATTTTTTCAGTTCTGTATTTCTTTTTTTTCTTTTTTTAATAATTTCCATGTCTTTGTTGAGATTCCTCATCTGTTCTCTTGTTATACATACTTACCTTACTTAACTCCTTACCCTTGAGTTTTTTGAGGCTTATATTTAAGCATTAAGGTAGATTTTAGAATAGCTCTTACTTTAGAGCTAGAATAGTCTTATACCTAGATATCATCCTTTCTGGGATCTCAACTGAATCCCCAGAGTGTTCAAATAGGTCTTTATGCTCTAGCTGATTGGAACTCCTGTTTTCTAGCACCATGTGGCATCTGGAATTTCAATTCAAGTGATAATTCCCCCAGTAAATTTTTTTGGGGGGTCAGGGGTTTCACTGTGGCATATCATAGAAAAGCAGTAGCCTCCTCCTTTCAGTAGGCAGTAGTATTTTATCCCTGACATTGTTTAGAAGTGTTGGCACAGAATGATTTTTAGAGTGTTTTACCACCCTTTCAAATTTCTCTAAAGATATACATTGCTCCTTATTCTTTGCACTTGAGGTAGATACATCCCATCACTTCCTCCTTGGTATGCCATTACCTTGTAGCTTCTTGCCCTGTGCACATTCAACACTAGAGTCAAAGTTGAAAAATGCAAATTTCCAGAGCTTCTATCTCTGCCTGATTCTCTTCTTTCTAATACCATGCCCACAAATCTAACCACTCCAGTAGCCCCAAATTCCAATCTGCCTTTTTCAGCTCAATTATATAAATGTGCTCTGCCTGATCTCCACCCACTTATCCCATGGACTGGGAAATGCTTCCCGGCAGAAAATCAGGGCAATCATAAAGTTAACCTTACACCATTTTCCTTCTTTCAGGGATCATGGTCCTTTTCTATTTGGTTGGCCAACACTTAAAAACATACACTTCAATATTTTGGCTAGCCTTATAGCTGCTTACATATGGAAGTGGTCTACCCTAGTACCAGTTATTCATAACTAGAAGCAGAAATCCATACTAATGATCTTTAGGAAACTCAATACACTTCGGATTTATAAAGTTAAAAAAAATTTTCCCCTAAATTCACAAGAGAGGTTTCTTATAAATTCAATTTAAATTTCAAAAACCACTGAGCTCAAAATAAGACTCCCACCAAAAAAATAAATCTTTGTGCCATTTTTAACTTCCATATAAACAAATACATGACTTAAAATATGTGGAATATCTTTTAAAAAGATGTTAATAGGTTATCACTATTGATCTGCATGCTTATCTCTTACCTTATAGAGTTTGAGAATTGTTTTAATGCATTCATGTACAAACTTGGTCTGTTTCTGAAGACTTCCACCATATAGTGCCACCAGTTCTTCATTGAAATTCACACTAAAGAAGTCAAAGTGGTATTTGAAGTCAATGTCTTCGGCTTTTCTAAGAGCAATAGAGCCAACAGAACGAACTGCAGAGGAAAATACAATGTGCACATTAAACAAAATTTTAAATTTTTTAATGTTTTATTTATTTTTGAGAGAGACAGAAGATAGTGTGGACGGGAGAGGGGCAGAGAGAGAGGGAGACACAGAATCTGAAGCAGGCTCCAGGCTCTGAGCTGTCAGCACAGAGCCTGACAGGGGGCTTGAACCCATGAACCATGAGATCATGACCTGAGCCAAAGTCGGATGCTTAGCTGACTGAGCCACCCAGGTGCCCCAAACAAAATTTTTAAAAGTTGTTTCAAAGCCTCTTAACAAATAACTTTATCCCACACTCCAAGTATAAACAACCTACTTCAGGGTGACATCCTTCAACAGAATCAATTTAGAAGAACAAACCATTGTTTGTGCCCTGTATGTCTAATGCCCTAAATGTTTTTCTTAATTTAAATTAATTAAATAAAAAGTAAACAGGTCATTCATTCTTTACCTGCTACCACTTCAACAGGGACAACAGCTAAAAGGGAGGGGAAGACTCCTTTGAAGAGTAAGAAATGTTTGCTATCTATACAAGTAAGTCATGCTTGAGGACTTTAGGAATGAGAAAATTCCAGAAATATATGGTCATCACTTGGTTATCTATGCTTCATTTCTCTTTTTCTTACACATGACATCCAATCCATTAGTAAATCCTATCATGCTCGACTTTCCAAACATATTCCCACTTAACAGTTCTCACCATTTCCATAATCTTTTGCCTTCGCTACTTCTAATAGTTTCCTCACTGGGCTACCTGCTTCCGTCACTGTTTTAGGATTTGCTCTGTAAACTCTTTCACAGAATTTGTGAATCGACTGCTTTAACTGGCATTAAAAATTGCAGTGTATGGTTTAGCAAACAAAATACCTATGTCCCATTCCATTTCTTTAACAAACATAATCACATACTTACAACTCATTATGTAAAGTGTATAATTCAATGACTTTTAGTATATTCACAGAGTTCTAAAATCATTAATCTAACTTTAGACATTTTTAATTACCCCAAAAAGAAAACTCTGTACTCATTAGTAGTCTCTTCTCGTTCCTCTTCTCCTTCCATTTCTGGAAACTACAGAAATAAATTTTCTGTCTCAATGGATTTGCTTATTCTGGACATTCCTATAAATGGGATCACATATGTGTTTTTTTATGACTGCCTTCTTTCACTTATGATGTCTTCTTGGTTTATCCACAGAGTATCATGTAATTCATGTGATCAGTTAATTCATTCCTTTTTTATTACATAAGCTTCAGGTGTACAGTTTTATAATTCAACATCTGGATACACTACAAAGTGATCATCACCACAAACCTATTTACTATCTGTCAACATACAGTCGGTTCCCTTCATTCATTTTACTCACTCCCAAACCCCTTCCCCTCTGGTAACCACTAGTCTGTTCTCTGTATCTATGAAGTTATTTTGTTTATTCATTTTTTTGGTTCCACCTGAGTGAAATCATATGGTATCTCTCTTTTTCTGTCTGACTCACTCACTTAGCATAATACCCTCAAGTTCATCCATTTTATTACAAATGGTAAGATTTCATTCCTGTTAGGTCTTGGATTTTGTGTTTTATTTATTTATTTATTTTTTGATAGCCATTCTGACAGGAGTGGGGGAATTTGGTTAACTTTTCATGTACCAGTTAGCCACCTGTATGTCTTCTTTGGAGAAATGTCTACTCAGATCTCCTGCCTATTTTTTGCTTAAATTTCTTGGGAGCAGGGATAGAGAGAACAAGCAGGGAAGGGGCAAAGAAAGAGGGAGAGAGAATCTCAAGCAGACTCCTTGCTGTCAGTACACAGCCCGACATGGGGCTCAATGCCATGAACTGAGAGCCACCCAGGCACCCCTTAGATCCTCTGTCCATTTATCTGTTGTTATTTAACTGTTTATCTGTTATGTTGTTTAGTTAATAAGTTCTTTATTTTGGATATTACCCCCCTATTGTATATGTGGTCTACAAATACCTTCTCCCATTGAGTAGGTTGTCTTTTCATTTTAATGGTTTCCTTTGTTGTACAGAAGCTTTGTAGTTTGGTGTAGTCCCATTTATTTATTTTTCCTTTTGTTTCTCTTGTTTTTGGAGTGAGATACACAAAGATGGTGCTTAGACTGATGTCAATGAGCTTATTGCCTCAGTTTTATTCTAGGAATTTTAAGGTTTCACGTCTTACATCCAAGTCTTTAGTCCACACTGTGTTAATTTTTGTGTATGGTGGAAGAGAGTGGCCTAGTTTCATTCTTTTGCTTATGGCTGTCCAGTTTTCTCAACACCATTTATTGAAGAGATGTCCTGTTTCTACTGTGTGTTATTCGCTCTTTTATCACAGATAAATTGTCCAGATATATGTGGGTTTATTTCTGTGCTCTCAATGCTGTTACAGTGATCTGTGGGTCTGGGTTTTTTTTGTTGTTGTTGTTGTTGTTTTAACCAATAACTACTGTTTTGATTATTACAGCTCTGTAGTACAGTTTAAAATCAGGGAGAACAATATTTTCAGCTTTTTCTTTCTCAAAATTGCTTTGGCTGTTCGGGATCTTCTGTAGTTCCATACAAATTTTAGAATTATTTGTTCTAGTTCTATGAAGTATGTCATTGGAGTTTTGATAGGTATTGCACACAATCTATAGATTACTTAGGTAGTATGGACATTTTAACAATATTAATGCTTCCAATCCATAAGCATAGAATATCCTTCCCTTTATTTGTGTGTTTTCAATTTCTTTCATCTGTCTTAAAGTTTAAAGTAGAGTTCAGTGTACACATCTTTCGGTCCTTAGTCCCTTTGTTAAATTTATTCTTAGGTATTTTATTCTGTTCAATGTCATTGTAAATGGGATTGTTTCCTTAATTTCTCCTGTTATTTCATTATTAGTATACAAAAACGTCACAGATTTCTGTATATTGATTTTTTTTTTAAATGCTTATTTTTGAGAGACAGAGACATAGCATGAGTTGGGGGGAAACAGAGAGAGGGAGACACAGAATCCGAAACAGGATCCAGAATCTGAGCCATCAGCACAGAGCCCAACGTGGGGCTCGAACTCACAAACCGCAAGATTATGATCCAAGCCAAAGTTGGCCACTTAACCGACTAAGCCACTCAGGCGCCCCAGATTTCTGTATATTTTGTTTCTTGCATTTTACTAAATTCATTTCTTAATTCTAACTTTTAATGGAGTCTTCAGGGTTTTCTATATATGTCACCTGCAAATAGTAACAATTTTACTTCTATCTTTCCAATATGGATGGCTTTTATTTTTCTTGCCTTATTTCTGTGGCTAGGACTTCTCACACTATGTTGAATAAAAGTAGCGAAAGTGGGTATCCTTGTCTTGTTCCTGAAATTAGAGGAAAAGCTTTCAGCTTTTCACGACTGAGTATGTTGTTAGCCATATGACAGTCATATATGATCTTTATTACGTTGAGGTACATTCCCTCTATACCTACTTTGTTGAGTTTTTATCATAAACGAATACTAAATTTTGTGAAATGCTTTTGCTGCATCTGAGATGATCATATTATTTTTACCTTTCATTAATGGAACTGTATACGTTGACTGATTTATGGATGCTGAACCTTTCTTGCATCTCTGGAATAAATCTCACTTGATTATGTCTTGTTGGATTTGATTTGCTAATACTCTGCTAAAGATTTCTGCATCTATGCTCATCAAGGTTATTGGCCTGTAATTTTCTTTTTTCATTTTTATTGCTCAATAATATTCCATTATATGGATATATTTTATTCATCCATTCATTAGCTGATGGATATTTGGGCTGTTTCTACATTTTAGCTATTCTGAATTGCATTGCTATGAAAATTTGTAAACAAATTTGTGTGAATGTACGTTTTCATTTTTCTTCAGTAGATACCTATCACGAAATTGCTAGGCATAAAACCCTATGTTTTGTATTCCAAGGAACCACCAAATTGTTTTTCCAAAGTGGCTCTACCATTTTACAGCCCCACTAGCAACATATGAGGGTTTCAATTTCTTCACATCCTCAACATTTGGTATTATCTATCATTTAGATTATAGCTACCCTAGTGGGTATGAAATGTTATCTACCATTGTGGTTTTGATTTGCATTTCCCTCATGATTAATGATGCTTGTTATCTTTCCATCTTCCACTCTCACCCCTTTACAGCATATTCTCTACACAGCAAAGCCAGAGTAATCATCTTTTAAAAATAAAACACACCTACCAGATGGTTTAAAATTTAAAAATCTGACAATTCCAATGTTGTCAATGATGTGGAGCAAAGGGAAGTATAATGTGTTTTTTTCTGGGAGTATGTTAGCACAACTAGTAAAAGTAAAAGGATACATATAACCTGTGACACAGAATTACATTATGGTATACATCTTACAGAAAGAAACACGGGTTTATGTGATCCAAAGTAAGAAAAATGTTCATTACTTATAAGTGCCAATAAATGTAAACAACACAAGTGTTCAAAGACAGGATATTTAAACTATAGCATAGTCATTCAATAAAATAATATAGAGTGAGAAAAATGAATGAATTGCAGCTCATACAACAACTTGAGTGTCTTTTTAAAATACTGAGCGGAAGAAGCCAGACACAAAAAAGAATACACACTGAATGATTATGTTTATGACGATGTTTAATAATAACCCCAAATAAGTGGATTATATTAGAGATGCATATTCAGATACTAAAACAATAAAGTCAAGAAAATTACTAGCTTAGTTAGGACTGTGGCTACATCTAGAAAGAGGGGAGAAAGTTTTATCAGGAAGGCACATAGAGGGAACTTCCACAGTATTGGCAATCTTCTCCTTCCTGACTTAGGTTTTGGTTCTATGGGTATTTACTTTATAATAACTTTTAATTGATTATATTCTACACATTTCTCTATATGTGTGTTATATTTCAAATAATTAACAACAAAATGATCAGAATACATCATTTCCTGCTCAAAGCCCTCTAAAAGTTTCCCCTTTACACTTAGATCAAAATTTCCCATTACACTTAGATCAAAAAAGTCTTTTCCACAGCTTATAGGATACAGCCTGTGGCTACTTTTCCATCCTCATTTCTTGTCATTGTCTCTAGGTTCAGTGGCCTTGAATGTACCAAGCATGTTCCTGCCTCAGGGTCTTTTCCCAAATAGTCACATACCTCAGTCTCTTGCTACATGCAAGCCTCTGCTCATATGTCACCTCCTCATACTGGCCTTTCCTGCTCATTTCAACTAAACTAGCCACCTAATGACCCTATTTATCTTCCATCCCTCATTTTGTTTTATTTTTCTTTCTAACTTCTAACATTATTGACATATTTGTTTGATGTCTGTGTTCCCAACAAGAATGTAAATTTAATGAGGGGAGAGATTTTATCTTGGTCTGTTTGGGATCCCTACCATCTAAAACACAAATATTTGTCAGATAAATACATGACATATAAGTAATTTTACTTAAAGTTAAAATAGTTCTATTCTTATTATATAAAAACATATGCCAGTTAATAACCAAAAGAGCACATCTTAACTGAAATTACTTCCAAGGTACTTGATTGTTAAGCCAGAAATAACTGCTATTATCTCCAGGCCAATATTCAGTTTGGAATCTATACATATAACTTCCCTACCATAACTTTTCTGTGTTCCCATCAGTACTTCCGGATCTAATTTAAATAGCTCCAAAGGAAAAAAGAAACCCTTCTCTCATTTAGCATAACATACACTGATTAACTTCTCTAATCAGTGTTTTAGGTTGTTTTCTGTACCTTCCATTTCCAACATAAACCTTTCTTCGGCTGATTCCTGAATCCCTGTTTCATCTATTTGTCCTACACACTCCATCCTGTTTTTTCTCCTTCTTATTCTTTTCTTTTTTTTTTAAAAGAAACTTGAAATTTATACCAAGGCATGGGACTGAAAATATCTACTTTTGCTTCCAAATATTTCATTAAATGTCACCACATGGACTAAGAGTTCAACGTTTGCCCAATACCATTACTATCCCACCTTTGCCTTCTCTTAGATGCTATTATGTCGGAAATAGCTCTCCCTCTTCAAGATCTTTTACTTTTTATCCTTCCATCCTTCCTTCTCCTTTAGTTTTTCAACACTTTATCCATTTTGCCCCAAACTTTTAAACAACGCCCACTCTTCACACCAAGCACGTTCCTAATGGTCTGTCCAGTCCACATGCAAAATGACTCCATGGTCCTTATGGAACCTGACTCATTTGAATATGTCAATTATTTTAGAGATGGGACTGAAGTTGACCCTACTATGAAGTACAGTTTGCTAATGCTTTTAAGTTAAAAATTATTTTGCTAATTAAAAATTATTTAAGCCTGTTAAGCCAAGTCCCCAAAAGACCTCTTATTGGGCCGTTTTTATTAACTCAACTCTAAAATACTATATTTTAAGGGGCACCTGGGTGGCTCAGTCAGTTAAGCCTTCTTATTCTTTTCTAAGTGGTCTTCAACTATTCTTCGTACTCACATCTTTTTCTCTCAAACAAAATGTCACATATTTGTGTCTCCCAATATCCTAGCACAGTACTTAACACAGAGTATGTTATCTGATAAATTCTTCAATTTAATTTTATAGCTTTCAAAATTTACTTCCAAGACTTACCTTGCTTGTAACTTCCAGCATTACCAGGAAGAAAGAGAACTGGAATACCCGTCAAAGGGAGAATTTTGTGTTCTTCAGCATAGGATCCTTCTCCATAAAGATATAATTCATATGCAGGATAGCGTTTTGCCAGTTTCCTTGGAAGTTCTATTTTCTACAGCAAAAAGAAAAAAAAAGCTATTTTACTTTAATCAGTTTTATTAATACAATTCAGCCTATTGTGCCATTTCTATATTACACACATTTGAAACAGTGTAGCATAAAAATACTACTAATGATAAAACTGCACTTGACCCAAACACATTTTACTTTTAGCTTATTCATATATAGAATTAGTCTTGAATTATGTGAGTTTTGAACATGCAGTCTTCAGGAACGCATAAAATGGAACTACCTGAAATTCTAATGAATACAAATTACTCAAAATAGCCACTTATTAAAGAAAAACACTGAGGTATGTTAGCAAGTTACATGTTAACATTAACTGGAAAAACATGTAATATAGTATCAGTATCAATTATACTCAGAAATGATAAAGGCTTTCAATTATCAAATCAATTATTTTTTGCTATTTTAAACTGTTTTGTAATGTCTCTGCTTTTATTCAGGCCCAACTATATATTCCAGATGTTATATGAGAAAGTAATAAGCTTGTTTTATAATGCAGCTTTCTCACCTCTCAACTTAATATGCTTTGACCTGCAATGTGCTTAACAAATTAATCTGAACTTTACAGCCATTTCTTGGTCAAGACATGTACACTCTTCTCACCATAAACATTCCAATGAGTTAGCATCTTTTCAGTTTTTGTGGACTAGGTGTATGGTCTGTCAGCAAGCCTTAAACTACTCTGCAATTCACTCTGATAACAAATGAGCCAGTAATTCACATAAATTTTTTTTCAACAAAAGAGAGGTTACGGTCTTAATGTCATACCCAAAACATAAGCATCTATAAAAGTGATGGTTAAGTATTTGCCCTTCTTCTGCCCTTTTTTTGAGTATAGAAACCATTAAAAAGGAAGCCAGTTACATTGAGTAGACTTTAAGTAGACATTAACAGATTTAATGATCTAGCAGTGCTGTACATATGCTTGATAAAAATTTAATTACCGAATGAATTTTAAAGCCTATAAATGGTAATGACACTGAAAAGCCTCACTGTTCTACAAAGTGGAATTCTGATCATTCATGCACATTCCTGAACATTCTTTTAAAAATATTACCACAAGCAATCTGTGCTAATAACACCTGAAAACATCTTTAGAGACTGTGCACTTATTGCTTAAGATATTAGCAATTTTATCTCCTCCAATATTCAAAATTCAGAAATACCAATCCTGCAATTCACGTTATATATGTATGTGGGCTTCAACTCAAATTAGTCCCAATATTGACTATCCACAATATATAATCAAAAATGAAAACGATGCCATGTTTTAAGTACACACTAAGCAAAAAGGAAATGTGAGAAAACAGGAAATGTTAATCTAAACTTCTCCCAATTTAGTACATCTTTTGATATAACATTACATGAATATTAGATCATTCTTTTTAGTACATTTGCTAAACAAAGTTTTGAAGTAGTTGAAAATTTAACTCAGAAGAATAAGAAACCATCAATATATTGAAAAAGACATATTTAATTCTCTGGAGACTGAAAAACAAGCAAAAGAATATATTTAATATATTACATAATATGCTATTATGAAACCAATTCTGTAGTGAGAAAGCCTACATATTAAAAAATATGAATGCATACCAGATGAAGTAGAATAATGTATAAAGATGGAAAAAATAGGTAGAACCACAAAAAAGTGGTAGTTGTAGGCAAATGACAAAATTGCATTTCCAGTTCAAGTGGGAGTGGCAGGAAGAGACAAGAAGGATTCTGACCAAATTGAAGGCAGAAAAGGTATAGGCCTATGAAAAGGATGTTGATGAAGAAAAAGATGAGGGTCAAGGGATTTAAAAGAAAACTTTTATAGTAACAAGAGTTCCATATATACTTAAATTATTTTGCATGTATTATTTTAAATGAGCACCCCTTCCCAAAACAGACCTTTAATCAAAATCAATTACCTTTATACTTAAATAATATGTCCACAATACTGCCCCTGCTGTCCATCCTCTCTTGATGCTGCCTTAGTACAGGTCCTTATAATCTCTAACCTCAAACCCCTTCAAAAGCCAAAAATTCTAGTAAGTCCCAAGTGCTAGAAAAATACCGATTCAAGAAACAAATATCTTTTTTCTATGACATATATCTTTTACTTGTAAATTAAAACTGGCAAATTCAAATTTGAGCTCCATATTTAACAAGAAAAAAAAAAAGGAGAAAAAGAGATTTGATCAAAATGAAAGCAGTTTAAAAGATCTTACAAAGCGCTCTCAGCCCTTTACTCATCCTACCCCTAAGGACTTCAGTTTAATAAAAACACCAAGGGACAATTGAATCTTTCAGACTCATTGGTCTTTCTTCCTGTCATAACCTCCCTGCTACAATCCATAGTTCATAGTGATGTCAAGAAATACCCTGGTAAAGCATACACCTGTGTTTCCTGACTGCATTTATAAAGGCCTACAACAGAGGTCCTCTAATATTTGGCTTTTATCTTTCTTATAACTTAAACATGCCATGTTTTAAAATTTATTTTTAATATGCTTCAAAATTCAAGGGTCAATAGGATATACGTTGAAAGGGCCTTCTTCTACCACTAGTCCCTTAGCCATCTAGTTTGCACCCAGAAAGCAACCAATGTTAGCAGTTTATATATATATATAATATATATATAACTATATATATATATGTATAGTTTATACAATGTGTCCTGGTGCCATCCCACCTTCACAAATATTATTCTTTATTACTGAAATTTTCTTGTTTCTGCATTTCATGAACTATGTATTTATAGTCTAATAGTCTAATTCACTACAACTTGTCTACAGACTTTTGACTACTGAAGATGAACTTGGCCGCTTTCTTTTGTAAAGAACCTCATATGCACTCATAGTGAAATTACAATATTTAGCACATTTTAACAATCCATTACATTCCTGTCTCCCCCACTGTATTATAAAGCCATAAAAATTATAAAGACATAAAGGCAAAGTCTGATTCGTCTCTAATTCCTTCTTATCCATACCCTGTATCTAGAATATACCTAACACAGAGTAGTTATTCAATAAATTATCTGCTAAACAAATGTCACACTTCAATAACAAAATGCTATGATCTGCATTTTCTAATATCAACATTTTCTTCACATAGCAACTGTTAGGTCTCTTATCTGAAGACAGCCAAATAAATTACTGTATGGGAGAAAAACAACACAGATGTTTCTTCTTGAATTCTACAATTTGCCTAAAACTGTTTGCTACCAAATAAAAACTGTACTTTGCCATCATGATAAAGCAAGAAGCTTTAAGGGATAATGTGTATTTGCCTGGTAGGTTTCTGAGATGTTCAGTTAACTCTGAATAAGCGAATCTAGGAAAACAAAAGGTAGAAAATGAATACTCAATTTTAAATTCAAAACTTCAGTTTTACAAATAGCTTCAAATTCCTATCCGATCTTTAATTTTTAAAATGAAGAATAAAATAGTGTGTGTTTCAACTATCTTCCATTTCTTCTAAAATTGAGCTAATGAATGTACAAATTAATGCAAATTAATGATAAAAAAGAAGAAAGGACTCAAGAAGATGAAAAGCCAACAAGTATGTCATTTCATATGCAGGTATCAATCTGTGAACAATTAGAAAGCTTATTATAAAAAAGAACTAAAAGCAAACAATACATATATATGTATTTAGAATACTTTTATTCATTAAAAACCACTGGTTCTTAATAGATGATCTCAGTTATCCAGAAATCTTACCATATTCAAAATGATTCATTTCTATAGACAGGCTCTAAACTGTATTTCTAAAATAACATGACCTGATGTGCACAACAGAAGATCTAAGAATCAAATATAAATACCGTAGTGAATTAACACAGCCTCTTTCTACATCATAAAAATATTTACCTAAAATGTGAATCAGAAACTCCTGCCACTGTAATTATTACTGTACTGGCAAATTATTAACAGCAACAGAAGAGTAAAACCACAAAAAGGGAATGTGAATCAAAATAACTAGACTACTCAACAACAAAAAAGAGCCAAACAGCTCCTTTGCATTAGCTAATTTTCTGTCTTCTAGTTAATTTTATGAGGCAAGATATGCATCTGTGAGGTCCATATGCTTTGTTCCCAACACTAAGTGATTTCCACTACTGTAGATATTGAAAGAGCCTCAATTATTGTTGGCAATCTCAAAATAAATGGGAATTAGTTCTATATTGTTACAGATAATTTTGTTTTAAACGAACTCTTCAATGAAGTACAAAACTAAAGCGACTTACTTCAATCTATTGAGTTTCTCAATTAAACCATAGAAAAATTAGATTATAAGGGCTCTATTTTCCGTTTAAAAAAAAACCTTAGAAGCCAACGTATTTAACTAGGTATTGCCTCTAATAAACTTAAAACCTCTAATAAACTTAATAAAATCAATAAAAAATAATAAAATAAACTTAAAACCAGCATATGTGCTTAGAAACTGGGACAACAGTAACACGTTAAAATAGCCTCCTTCAATAGCATCTGATATCAAGTTCTTCCACCCCTTTATAAGCACTGATGCAAAACAAGATAAGGATCTCAAAGCAAATGAAATCTAAACTAGAATTTTGCCCATGGGAAAAGATGTTCTTCAACAATTTAAACCTTACCTAGTTTTACAATCTAAATAATAGCAACATTAATCAAATCATATGCTACTCCATAATGACCTGTACACAGGGGCGATCACGATCCGCATTCTTCACCTTAAAAAAAAAAATCTGCTATGGTTTTAAAGTTATTCCAAGAATAAGTTTTATCAGTAATGTATTATAGCCCATATACTTTCTATGATGGGTTGTTACCATTATGATAGGCATTCCATAATTAGGAGATGCGTTTACAAATAAAAGAATCATTCGGGAGAAATTTTTTTGGACAGTTGTGTAATGTGTCACCACCGCTGGTCCTGAATGAAATTCCAGATTCTCCCAAGCTCAACTGATGAAGCAGTTGTTATGGAAAATGCCCAAACTGGAACGGAAGAGATGAGGGACGGCGCGCGCGCTCTCGAGACAGAAGGGCCGGGTTTCTCTTAAATGGCAAAGACAGCGAGAAAACAAGAACAACCACTATGAAACAGATTTTGTGTACAACTGCTAAGAGGCGACAAGCAGAAACACAGGCATGCGTGCACACGCATGCAGTCACCGACAGAACCCGAGGCTCCGCAAAACTTTGCAGGGCGGAGCCTCCCCAGTTCTCCCTTTAAGGACTCCTCAGGTCGGCCTTGCACACAGAGGTGAAACCCTGGAGTCTCAAAGGCAGCCTAGGGATCTAGCCAAAACACACTCTGTAGAAGCTCAGTGCCCTTTCCAGAAAGCGAAAACTGACGTGCAAATCACTGCGCGGGACAGGAAGGATTTCGGTGCGTGGATAGCCAAGGCGGGTCCAGGGCACCTGTTAAGGCAGGAACACCAGGGAAAACGGGGTTTGGGTGGAGCTCCAGAGAGGCGCTGAGTTGGCGTCTCTGAAGCAGGGTGGGCCCGAGCCGTCAAAACCTGGCCCGGGATGTGGGACGGCGAAGGGGGCGGGAGACAGGGAAGCAACTATGGGGGTAAGGGGGGAAGGGAGGATGCTGGAGGAACCGTCTACCTAACACCCCACTGTTAAGAGACAGCACAAAGGCGGGGTGCCCGGCTGGCTCGTGGGAGGAGCATGGGACTCTTGATGTTGGGGTAATAAGCTCCAGACTCATATCGGGTGTAGAGATTACTAAAAAATAAAAATCTTAAAAAAAAAATAAAAAGAGGACACAAAGGTTAGGTGAGGTGAGCAAGGAGGGCGGGTGGTCTGCAGAATCTTCTGGGAGGTAAAAAAAAAAAAAAAAAAAAAAGACCAAACAGACGATGTTGGGATAAGGGTACCACAGAGGCGCGGGGAACCAAGGAGGAGAAACCCACCGGAGGGGCCCGGGTCTCAGAGCGCCCAGGTGAGGAGAGAGCCGAACCTCACCTGATACTCCGGGTACTCAAACATATAGCTCATACTGCACTTGTTCTCCTCGAAGCCGAAGAAGACGTCCCACAGCCCCAGGGTCGCCATGAAGACCATAAGGGCATAAAACGCCAGGTTCCAGAGATTGACTGACGGAATAAACATGGTGCCGCCGCCTGCGCGCGGCCGCAAGCGCTGACTGAGGGAGACGGAGAACGCCTGGCCGCCAGCGTCCGAGCGAAGCCCGGGCAGCGAGCGCCTGCGCGGACGCCCAGCCCGACCGCGCGCCCGCCGCGCAGTGCGCCTGCGCGCAGTCGGCCTGCTGCGCCTCCCGCCTGGCTTCTGGTGGAGGAGGCGGTGTTTGCTTCGCGAGCGCGAATCTGGGGGGAAAAAAGAAGGGATGAAAGCGGGGTGGGCTGGGCGAGAGGCCGAGGGGAGAAAAGGGAGGGAACGAGGAGAGGGAGGAAGGGGGCGGGAAAGGCTAGGAGAGGCTGGCTGAGGGAATGAAGAGGAGGGCGCGGGAACCTCAGAGGCGAGGAGGGGGAAGGGCTGTGGTGGGTGTATGGCGAGTTAACCCGGACAAGGGAGAGGCGCTTACTGGTGGGCAGCTGCCCGGCGGGGTGAGGGCGCCATCAGCTGTCTCTTCGCAAACCTCTCCACTGCGCAGTTTGAAAACCGCGTTCGCTTTTGAAATGCCTCAGGCCTCCGCAATTTCGGTTCTCCCCGTGTTGCTAGAGCACGTTCACAGCTCTCAGGACCAGTTAGCTTGTAGCTTGAGAAGGGCAGGAGGGCGGGGTGGGGGGTGGGGGAAACAAATGGTTTTTTCCTCCTCTTTGACCGAAGACTTTGGCCCAGTAGGTAACAGCACTTAAAAGAGCCAGCACGTAAAAAATCACCAACAAGATCGTCAAGATTAAGTTCTCGGTGTAAGATGAAAGCCTGAATCACAAAAAGCATTGCTAGTCTTTAGAAAACGATATTAAAATGTCCATTAACAATGACTCAGTTTCCAACCAACAGTTACCAGCGAGACCAGTTTGACGCTGTCCTGTCTGGCTCCCCAGAAGCTTCACCTCTTCGGAAATTGGTTCCACATTAATGCGAGGAGACAATTTCGCTCCAGCTTTCACTCAGACTCTCAAGTGACTTCCTTCATTTGGAAGAAATTCGGTTTGGTTTTGCACAAGGAAGGGGGTAAAAAGCAGTTCAAAAACCATTCATAGTCATCAATAGCGGCTTCAGAACACTGGAATGTTATGAGAAGACACAGTATCACTCTTTAAAGCTGACCCAACAGCAGATGCACACACTTTGTGTGTGTGTGTGTGTGTGTGTGTGTGTGTGCGCGCGCGCGCACACACACACACACATTTTCCCCAAGAATTAATTTTGACACTAAATTTCATTTCACTTCCTTCAGTTTTATGGGATGGAATTAGGGAGGCGTTAGTGTACAGGATGACAAATCATTTGGAAAACAATTTAAGTTATACACAAAATAGGTAAATACAGTGAGCCTGGGAGCTCAAGAGCATCACAGAATACCTGCCACTTGTTTTTCCTAGCGTATCCTGACGGGCACATATACATCAAGGGGGAATCTACACTCTTTCTACCCCAGTGCCTCTTAAATGTAATGATATGAATCACTGGGAGATTCTGATTCAGTAATCCTGGAGTGGGGTTTAAGATTCTACTTTTTTTTTTCTTTTTACTTTTACTTTTGAAATCTGGAGTGAGTGGGGGAGGGCCAGAGACAGGGAGACAGAGGACCCTGAGCTAAAAAAGCTCAGAGCCTGATGCGGGACTCAAACTCTCTGAGATGATGACCTGAGCTGAAGTCAAGCACTTAACCAACTGAGCCTTCCAGATGCCTCAATATTCTGCGTTTCTAAGAAGCTCCTAGGTGATGCCAATAATGCTGGTCTGTGGACTATACTGCTACATGGGAAGATGACAGAGCTTACTCTTCTGGTGGCCTTCATGAGTGGTGGCAACCTGCTGCCTCAGAAAGGAGTCGGACAGAGAGTCAATAGACTTTTTATGTTTGTAATCATTCTGTTTCAATTTTTTTTACTTTCTTTTTTCCTATCCATCATCATCCCCCTCCTGGGTTCACTTCCTTTCATATCTCACGTAACCCCAGTGAGCCTCAATTAACCACCTCTGCCAGTGCTGTCAACATCCTGAACTCTGTCTTGCCACCCTAGACTGCTCACAGACTTCTAACCATGGGTCATTATGGTCTGTCTCTGAGCTCTGACACTAGTATACCTGAGCACTACAGGAGAAAAATGACACAATCATTTGAAATACTATTCAAAAATACTTTCATGTTTCTGCTCAACTTCCTCTCCTATTCATCAAACCATCACTTTTTAAGCTCCCTTCACCATCACTTCTTCCTTCTCTTAGAGATTATTAGTACACATTTCATCTTCATGTTCATAAAGATTATTTTGATTTTCAGATAAACATTCATTTTTCATTCTCAAGTTCATCATCTCCATCTAGTTCAGTTAATATGTCTAAAATGCTTGCAACAATACCTGGCATGAAGTAAGCGTTATTATGGTACTTTACTGCTCCTTAGAGGACATCAATAGCAAATCCCTTTAGTTGTGTTTTAGCTCCATCCGCTCCTCCTTTCTCTTTGGGAAATTAGTTCTATCAAGTTAAAGTCTCTGCCAATCACCTGCATATTAATATGCTTAAATCTTATTCATTTCAAAAGAGAATAATGGCTGCAACTATCACCTGTAGCTCTTGCCTTTTTATTTCAGTCAAGGTTCCTAAAGGTGTGCCAATACTTATCTCCAATTCCTCACCTCCCATCCATGCCTCAACACACTATAATTTTGACTCCCCCAGTATCACTCCAAGGAAACTGCTCTTGCAAAGGTAGCCATTGGCCAAATCACCAAATCCAAATGACACTTTTCAGTCAAACTTGATCTTTCTGCCACTTTCTTAAAACATTGTCCTCTGTTGTCTTAACACCGTTTTCCATTGGGTTTTCTTCTACTCATTTAGCCTCTCAGTCTGTATCCCATGTAATCTAGTTCACCCAATTCATGGTCTTAAATGTTTATTATTTATCCAATATGCTGTGAAGTATCCTATTTCAATGACCATGTTTCTCTTTTTTATTCAAATGAATCTGTCCTTTTTCTCTCATAACATCCTACCCTTACCTTATGGAGTTCATTGGTATTTTAAAAATCTCTTTTGAACCCCTGTATGGCTCAGTCTGTTAAGTGTCCCACTCTTTATTTCAGCTCAGGTCATGATCTCATGGTTTGTGGGTTTGAGACCCACATAGGGCTCTGTGCTGATGGTGTGGAACGTGCTTAGGATTCTGTCTCCCTCTCTTTTTGCCCTTCTCCTGCTTGCTCTCTCAAATAAATAAAAATCAACCATTGAAATTTTTAAAAAATCTCTCTTAAAATATTTTGAACATCTTCATTCTAAACTAAAGATCATTTATATGCTATCTAGAATACCTCACTGTTATTTCTCCCATATATATCTCTCATGATGCTATCCATGCTTCTCTCATGAGGTCAGATTTCCTTAACTGCATTGTAATTTTGGTTTGTAAACTCATCCTCAGCACAAATTATATACTTCAGGGTCCTGTACCTCTCCTAGGTTGTGGAGATATTTTCCTGTTGACTGGGCCCACTTATATTAGTTTATTGGCCTTTTTTTTTTTTTTTTTTTTTTAGTTTCTGCATAATAAAAGCAGTATGAATAATTGGAATCATCTTGGAATCACTTCAACAAATTATGTGGTCTGGGATGCTGTTTTTTACTCTAGTCAATTATCACTATGAGCTACAGAGATTCCTTACTGTTATGGATTTCTCCCTATGGAACTTAAAGATTTTCATTTCTTTCTATAGCATTCACTAATGAAGTAAAATAAAAAATCTAGAAGTTCTGTATGTTTAGAATTAGAGCAGATAAAGGATATAGGTGACAAGTTTCTTTTAAGTCATTTTTTTGAGAGGGGCGCTGTTGGGTGGCTCAGTCGGCTGAGCATCTGACTCTTGATTTCAGCTTAGGTCATGATCTCATAGTTGGTGCATTCAAACCTCACATTGGAGAGGCTTGAGATTCTGCCCCTCTCTCCCCCTCTCAAAAATAAATAACATTTAAAAAATAAATTAGTTTTTGGGATAATATTATCTCACACTTCTTGTACAAAATTTAAATCATAAAGGAAAAGTCATTTTGAGGATGTTATTTCAGGAGCACCTGTGTGGCTCAGTTGGTTGAGCATGTGACTCTTGATTTTGGCTCAAGTCATGATCCCAAGGTCATAGGACTGAGCCCTGCATTGGGCTCTGCACTGACTGTGGATCCTGCTTAAGATTCTCTGTCTCCCCCTAAGCATCTCTCCCTGTTTTGCACACACTCTCTCTAAGATAATAATAATAATAATGGGGCACCTGGATGGCTCAGTAGGTTAAGCATCCACCTTTGGCTCAGGTCATGATCTCACAGCTTGTGAGTTCAAGCCCTGTGTCAGGTTCTGTGCTGACAGCTCAGAGCCTGGAGCCTGCTTCGGATTCTGTGTTTCCCTCTCTCTCTACCTCTCCCCCACTGATGCTTTGTCTTTCTCTGTCTCTTAAAAATAAACATTAAAAAAATTTTTAATAATAAAAAGAATGTTATTTCACTTGAGTAGTGAGGAGAAAAGGCAGATTACAGTGTTTTAAGAAATAAATATATAATGGAAGCTGTAAATATAGGCAACTCTACCCTCCTTTTCATATGAAAGTAGTTTAAGTAGTAGTTTCACTAAACTTTTTTTAGGCTAAAAGTTCACCAAAATACATTTTTAAGTAGATAAATAGGAGCTAGTAAAGAACAATCTTAAATGAAGAGGAGAAGGAGGAGAAATATATCTTTTTCAGAAACCTGAGAAGAAAGAAGATATTGAGTGGAGAAGATTAAGATGAGGAAAATTTCACTGGATCATCTTAATCCTTATGTAGGAATAAAACCCATTGGATGGGAATAAGGGATTGAAGGAAGGATTAATGCTCAAAGAAAGTGGAAATACTTGGGAATTACTATTTTAAGAAATGAACTTGGCAGTCAGCAAGAGGTGATCAATAGTGAGGACCTAGTCAACAGTGTTCTACTCTTGCTCTCCAGTTTTCCTTGTCTCAGCTAATATAGATCTCTTGTTTTCCCGTACTTCTCTCATCAAGGGAAAGCCTAAAATAGATATTATGTAGTGATGAGAATTTAATTGACTATTATGTGTCAAGCTCCATAACAGAGATTAGAAAAAAGAGAAATGAGACCACTGAGCTGATTTATAAGAGATAAATGAATCACTGATGTCAAAGAATCTAAGGCAAGTACATAACTACACTATAGCATGGTAAGTGTTAGAATAGAGATATAAACAAGGGGTATTAGAGCACAAGAGAGGGAGTGTTTAACTGTTTAGAGGGAAAGGGATCCCAGAGAAAAATGATTTATATGCATAATATAATAGGGGTTCAAAGAGTGCTCCTTGAATTACTGAGTGATTGAATTAATAGATAGATGTTGCAATTGGAACAATTAAGGTGAGCTTTCCACAATTCAAAGTAGTAAAAGCCTTTTTGATCATTCTGACAAGGTTTACTTCTGACACTTTCTGAAAAGCATACAGCTTCATACTTCATTCAGAACTTAAATGTGGCTATTAAAGTCATATTTGTTGGTTCTTCCATTTGGATACATGTTCATAAAGTTTTTATTTCTTTTGGTGCATATCTTGTTTTTAAACAATAGAAGAGTTGCTAAGAATTCTGTAAACTTAAAACATTTGCAAAATGAAACCTCAATGAACTTCATTACTACCAGTGCACTAAAGAACACTGGTAATCAAGAAATCTCGGTTCTAGCATTTCTAGTTCTGCCACCCATGTATGATTTAGGGCAGGTGTCTCCGTCTCCTTAGACTTCAGTTTTTTCATATGTAAAATGAAGATATTTGACAAATGATTTCTGAAAGTTTATGATATTCTAATTGAATTAAGTCTTTTAAAACTTAATGCAAGTTTTCATAAAGGAAAAGATTATATTACAATCATATGATGGTCACTCCTCAACTGAAAATGTTTAGCATTTTCATTAATATATCAGTTTTTCAGAAAATATTTAAGTTTAGTTTAAACTCAATTTAGTTTTTGTTTTATTTCTGGGAAGCAAAAACTGTTTCCTCAACACATAGTAATGACCTTCATATTCCCCAGTTTTTGTACACAGGAAGACGGAATCATGCTGTCTGGTGTAGGAATCTAGTTGTTTTCTAAAATTAATTTCACTAAGCTACACTAGTTTCAATGTACTATGCTTATATTATAGGTTTTATTTTTTTCTTTTTAAATAGGGCCTATTTCCTCCCTCTTTTTCTTAACAAAACAAAACTCAAATATATAATACATTGGCTCTTAGAAACTAAAATTTCTTCCACTCAGTTGGTTTAAAGCTCTCTTTCAAACTTGTTAATTTTACCTCCTAGTACCTTATATGTAAAATGCATTCAATACTTGTTTTTCATTTGTTCGAAAATAAGTCACATTCTAGATTATAGCCCTAAAACATTGCCTTCCCTTGGATGCTTCAAAGCTTAAAAAGAAAACATAATGCCAGCAATTCTGTGACTGCCAGCTCTGTTTCCAAGGAAACAGAGAGTAGATCATCAAAAACAAAATAAGGATTTTCAACCTGATTACCCTTCTTTCACCACTTCATTCTCCATTGCTGCAAAACGAAAGACAACATAACCTCAGCCCTGCAATCCAGATTTTTAATTCCATTTGTGCTGTCTCTCACTATTAAAATCAATCAAAAAATTTAATATTTGGCATTATATTGGTTTTCTTTTAGAGAGAATTTAAAAAAATTCACTCACAAGAATAAAGAAAATCTTTTGAATATAAAGTACAATGTACATTTGCTGAATAATCTAGTATGTTTTAATCTTAAAACTGTCAAATGTTTAAATTATTGAATCCCAGATTTAACATTTCTTATGAATAATATAAGAGAGTAGTGGGAATTTATAAGAAAAGGATAAACACTTCTAGAACTAAATATTTTAGGGGAGCCTGGGTGGCTCAGTTGGTTAAGCATCCAACTTTAGCTCACGTCATGATCTCACAGTTCATGAGTTTGAGCCCCACGTCGGGCTCTGTGCTGACAGCTCAGAGCCTGGAACCTGCTTCAGATTCTGTGTCTCCCTCTGTCTCTGCCCCTCCCCTGCTCATGTTCTGTCTCTCTCAAAAATAAACATTGAAAATTTTTAAAAAAAATTTTTATTTAATGAAATAAGGAGATGTTTATTTAAGAAATAAGGAGAGAGGGAACAGCGTAAAAGAAAATAGGAATCAAGGGGAAAATAATTGGATTTCTATTCAATAGATCAAAATTCCATTTTTAAAGTTGTTTTTTCCCACAGATTATTGTCTAAAATAAATAAAATTATGATCCTGATAATAACTACAGGTAACAAAAGCTTGCTTTAGCATTATTATATTATCTAGTGATGCTATGTCTTTTATAAAAGCAGTATTGGGGCGCCTGGGTGGCTTAGTCGGTTAAGCGTCCGACTTTCGTTTGGGTCATGATCTCGCGGTTCGTGGGTTCGAGCCCCGCGTCGGGCTCTGTGCTGACTGCCAGCTCAGAGCCTGAAGCCTGTTTCAGAGTCTGTGACTCCCTCTCTCTGACCCTCCCCTGCTCACGCTGTCTCTCTCTCTCTCTCTCTCCTGGAAATAAATAAAACATTTAAAAAATAAATAAATAAAAATAAAAGCAGTATTTATCTCAAATCAACACAGTGTATACCATAAACTTAAAAATGTTATCAGTCAATTATATTTCAATAAAGCTGGGGAAAAAACACCAGTACTCCTATATTTTAAAAATGTAATTAAAGCCAGAGGAGTCTCTACAGGGTGAAGTGCACAATAGAAATTCGCTTTAATGGAAGTGCAGTTTAAGAAGCTTTAGATGGCATATTAATATGTTCGGTTAATGAATACTGAAATTCAGATAACTCTAATGGGAAAGAATGATTAATGTAATCATTATTTGGGATCTTCCTTATATCAGTTTTCTGCTTGTATGTCTATTTTTCTCCAAAGGATTCTAGCTTTTCAAAGGCACAAACCATAAGAGGGTCTCGGTCATTTTTAGTTCCGGGGCTCAGTACAGGATGTTGTAATTAGAGGTATTTGATAAGTGTTTTTAAATAAATATTTATTTATTTATTTAGTACAGGCATACATGTTTTATTATGCTTCACTTTATCTCACTTCACATACACTGTGTTCTTTGCAAATTCAAAATTTATGGCAACCGTGCATCGTGCGTGGGTATCAGCACCATTTTCCAAACATTTGCTCACTTCATGTCTCTGTGCCACATTTTGGTAATTCTTGCAATATTTCAAACTTTTTCATTATTATTATATTTGTTATAGTGATCTGTGATTAGTGATCTTTGATGTTACTATTGTAATTGTTTTGGGGCACCACAAATGACACCCATATAATATAGTGAACCTAATTGATAAATGTGCCTGTTCTGACTGCTTAACCAACCAGTCATTCCGGTCCATTTCCCCTCAGGCATTCCTATTCACTGAGACAAACAATATTGAAATTAGGCCCGTTAATAACCCTTACAATGGCCTCTAAGTGTGCAAGTGAAAGGAAAAGTCATATGTCTTTTGTCTTTCACTTTGAGTCAAAAGCTAGAAATGATTAAGCTTAGGAAATAGAAGGCATGTCTAAAGCTGAGGTAGGCTAAAAGCTAAGCCTCTTGTGCTGGTTAGCCAGATTATGAACCCAAAGGAAAAGTTCTTGAAGGAAATTAAAAGTACTACTCCAGTGAATACACAAATGATAAGAAAGCAAAATAGACTTACTGATGATACAGACAAAGTTTTATTGGTCTGGCCAGAAGATCAAACCAGCTACAACATTCCTTTAAGCCAAAGGCTAATCTAGAACAAGGCCCTAACTCTCTTCAATTCTATGAAGTCTGAGAGAGGTGAGGAAACTGAACAAGAAGTTTGAAGCTAGCAGAGTTTACTTCACGAGGTTTTAGGGAAAAAGTTATCGCTAATACTAAAAAATGCAAGGTGAAGCAGCAAGAGCTGATGTAGAAACTGTGCAAATTATCCAGAAGATCTAGCTAAGATAATTGATCAAGGTTGCTACACTAAACAACAGATCTTCAATGTAGACCAAATAGCATTCTATAGGAAGAAGACGCCATCTGGGACTTTCAAAGCTACTTAGTAGAAGTCAATGCTTGGCTTTAATCCTGGAAGGACAGGCTAACTCTCTTATTGAGAGGCTAATGCAATTGGTGACTTTAAGTTGAAGCAATGCTCACTGAACATTTTGAAAATCTGAGGGTCTATAAGAATTACATCAGATATACTCTGCCTGTGCTCCATAAATGGAACAAAAAGGCCTGGATGACAGCACATCTGTTTACACATGGCCTACTGAATATTTTAAGCCCACTGCTGAAATCTACTGCTCAGAAAAAAAGATTCCTTTCAAAATATTACTGCTCACTGATAATGCACTTGGTCTCCCAAGAGCTCTGGTAGAGATGTACAATAAGATTAATGTTTTCATGCCTGCTAACACATCCATTCTGCAGCCCACGGGTCAAGGAAATATGTTTCATATGGCTATAGTGGCCATAGATAGTGATTTCTCTGATGGATCTGGGCAAAGTAAATTGAAAATCTCCTGGAAAGGATGCACCATTCTAGATGTCATTAAGAATATTCACGATTCATGGGAGCAATTCAAAATATCAGCATTCATAGGAATTTGGAAGAAGTTGATTCCATCCCTTATGGACGACGTTTAGGAGTTCACGACTTCAGCAGGGGAAGTTACTGCTGATGTGGTCGAAATAGCAAGAGAACTAGAATTAGAAGTGGAGCCTGAAGATGTGACTGAGTGGCTGCAATCTCATGATAAAACTTGAGAGGTGGGTAAAATGCTATCAATTAGTGTCACATGCTGTAGAGAAATTGTTCATGAAATGAAGAGTCCATTGATGTGATAAAGTTCATTTTTGTCTTATTTTAAGGAACTGCCACAGCCACCCAACCTTCAGCAACTACCACCCTGATCAGTCAGTAGCCATCAACATCAGGGCAAGACCTTCTACCAGCAAAAACATTATGACTCAATGAAAGCTCAGATGATGTGAAGCATATTTAAGCAATATTTTAAAATTAGGTTATGGACGTATTTTAGATGTAATGCTATTGCACACTTAATATGCCACAGTATGGTGTAAAAACATAACTTTTATATTCACGGGAAGCCAAAAAATTCATGTGACTTGCTTAACTGCAATATTTGCCTTATTGTGGTGGTCTAGAACTGAACTCTCAATAGGTGTCTGAGGTATGTTTGTAATACCCTATACTGTAATTAAAGGATTTAACTATCTTTTGGGCCTTTTTACTATGAAATGCAAAATTTGTGATATTTAAGCATATTTTCACTGTAAACACTAATAACCAAGGTAGACTTTTTATTGTAAAATAGCTCTTAATATTTGAAAAAGTTTTTGAAAAATTGTGAGGATAAAATACTGATTCAGAAAATTATGTATCACAAAAGACTTTCTGTTAAAAAGGAATACAATAATATGTGAGACAATATGTACTTGTCTTGAGAATGGTAAGACATGTAGGAAAAGATAGTGAGTTTTGGCTAAAGAACATGTTCATATAGTTAAGCAAAGGATGAAGTTTTTTAAGATCTATGAAAATATTATCAAAGGATCTGGAAATATGTCCTTATTTACATATTGGGAAGATTGAACTAAATGAGGAGTTAGCAAGCTTTCTGTAAAGGACCAGATAATAAATATTTCAGCGTTGTGGAGCATAAGGTCTCTGTTACAACTACTCAACTCTGCTGTTGTAATATGAAAGGCACTGTACTCAATAGGTAAACAAGTGTGGTTATGTTCCATAAAACATTATTTATGAAAATAGACAGCAAGCCACATTTGATCTGTTATCCGTTGTTTGCTTACCCCTGGACTAGGAGATTCCTTATTCAATATTCCACATTCAAATTCTGTATAGATTTTCTGATTTTCCAAACTCATTAGACATCAGTCAAGAAGTGTGATCAATGGTGAGATAGCAGAAAACTTGGGCTTTTAGTGTAATACAAACTTAAACTAAATGTGTGTCAATTTAACTAGAATTCTGTCACTGTACATACATAGGAAATATTGTGACATTGTCTGATGTAGTATTATGACTAATTTTATTAATAAATCCATTTTAAATAACTAATATATTTTATTAAGCATAGTCAAACATACAGAGATACAGGAAATATCTCTAAGAACTTTAAGGCAAAATAAATTTTGTTAATTTTTGTTTGTTTGCGGGAATTTTGTTAATTTTTAAGAATCTTTAGTTTCTTCTTGGGGCATCTAGGTGGTTCAGTCGGTTTAGCATCTGACTTCAGCTCAGGTCATGATCTTGCGGTTTGTGGGTTCAAGCCCCGCATCAGGCTCTGTGCTGACAGCTAGCTCAGAGCCTGGAGCTTGTTTCGGATTATGTGTCTCCCTCTCTCTGTGACCCTCTTCTGCTCATGCTCTCTCTCTCTCTCTCTCTCTCTCTCAGAAATAAATAAAACATTAAAAAAAATTAAAAAAGAATCTCTAGTTTCCTCTTAAAGGACTACGGACCAAAGTAATAGTTACTCATATGTGAGGACATTTCTAGAGTGGTACCAAAAAGCCAAGTCTGCACAATATTCTACTATTCTATTCTATTCTAATAAAGCAAGTAGTTGCTTTATTATCATATGAATGTCTCATCTATAATTATCAATGTATATCTTCCCTAATCCTGGTGCTAGTCCACTAAAGAAAAACAAATTAGAGTTAAACTTTTTTAATGCTAAAAACAGGGTTAGCAGAAGGTTTTTACCCTATTTGAGAGACAAATGTCTATTTGAGACACAATCTCAGTAAAAGGGGGATGATGGTAGAAGCAAATTGACATATCTAAAAAGAATTGTAGACATCTTGTTTCCATTGATTAATTAATTTTTTAATGTTGGATTACTTATGATTTGGTAAAAAGCAGAGTTTCCAGGGAGTCCCAACTCCAAAATGAACTTTTCTCAATTAACACCGTAATAGAAGATCAGTTTCAGTTTTACCTCTGACTCACTATTTTTATGATTTGTGAAATTATTTAATATCTTTGAGTATCTGTTTCCTTAAGTTCAAAATAGGAAGAATAATTCCACCCTGGGGATTGCTGAGAAGATTACAGATATCTGTATAAGTTGCCTGGTATGTAAGAGGCACTCAAAAAAAAAAAAAAAAGCTACTATTACTATGAGCTTGACTATTTAGAAAAACTAGTAATTGCTCCCAGTAAAGTTAAAGAGGATTTTCTGGTACTAGATGGAAAAGAAAAAGGAAAGACTAACAGTTTATTGAACAAAGAGACCATCATCTTTCTATCTGTCAAAGAGGATAACATGATTTATGACATAAAACTGACATTCCGAAAAACTGACTTAGTAAAAGAAGGTGGGAAGTTCTTAAAAGGAGAAATTAGTGCACTTACAGTCAGTAGGATGATGGTGGAATTTTTTTGTTTTGTTTTTGTTTTTAGGGGATAGGAATCCCTCCAAGGAAAGCACATTTCAGTGAAGGCAGAGTTTCTGCGGACAGTTGATTTTGAACCTCTGTCACATCTATGGTCTGATGCAGCTGTTCAGCATGTTCAGTGGCTCTTCCTAAAGCCATGTGACCCATTTTTCCCTCTGCTACTACAGGGCCTACTGCAAACATACACCCACTGTCCAGTGTCTCCAGGCCTCTCTTCTGGACAATTACCTGCTGCCAAAGCCCTGCTTCAAAGCCCCTAAGAAATGAAACACATGGGAAGGTTTCAGGCTCATTTACTGGATGTTGTAGAGGCCGACGCCAAGATGGGTACATTGAAAAGTCCCTGGCTCTGTCTCAAAACCCTCAATCCAATTAGTCACATTATAAAGGCTGGAGAAACTCTTCACTGAGAGTATCTGCATGACAATACTCACTTGGTTCTTTGAGAGAAACAGATCCCACAGAGTCTGTCGGGAGGGGTTAGCCTGAATTTCAACATGTTATTTCTTTTCCAGTGTCTTGTTGGTGGGTCACATGCCGTGGGAATATGCTGGTGCCCAGGTCTCTTCAGTCTAATCCAATAGCTCCCACTCCAGTTCCCCTGACTTACTCTGATGCCTAGTGGAATGGAGGATGATGGATGCTCCTTCTTTCTCATAACTGGTGCTGAGATGGGTCTCTTCAAACTGTCAGTGAAAAGAATCCCAAATATAGTCACTAGATTGAGGTCAGAAACTGAGGAGATGGCAAGTTGCCAAAATTTAGTCAACAAAAGCAGAGTGAGGAATATAAAAGTGGGAACTAAGACAACAACCAGAGACTCTAAGTCTGAACAGAAGAAAATGAGAACAAAAGTCCAAGTAACAAAATGAAAATGATGGTGGGTGCTGGCAGAGAGACAAGAACAAGGACACAAATATACTTGTAGTTAAGTCAGCTATAGAGCGTTCCACTGTGTTCGATGTCAGCATGTCTCAGAGGCCCTACATATGCTCCTACAGGCCCACCTGTTACTCTTCCTCCTCCATATATACCTCCCTGTCCTAAATATGGGAAGCGCTTATGAGTTAATAGTGGTGATACGTTTAAGTGGGTGATGGTCCTCAGATATGTGTACACCCATGTTCACAGCAGCATTATTCACCACAGCTAAAAGGCAGAAACAACCCAAGTAATGAACATTATTTGGACTTAAAAAGAAATTCTGACACATGCTACAGCATAGGTGAAACCTGAGGACATTAAGTGAAATAACCCAGTCACAGAAAGATAAATGTTGTGTGATTCCATTTATATGAGGTACCTAGAGTAGTGAAATTCATAGAGACAGAAAGTAGAATGGTGGGTTCCGGGGGCTGAAGGGAGGGAAGGGTAGGGGGTTATTTTTTAGTGAGTACTGAGTTTCAATTTTCTAAGATAAAGAGTTCTGGAGATGGATGGTCACAATGGTTACACAACAATATGAAGGTACTGAGTACCACTGAACTGTACACCAAAAAAAAAAAAAAAGGTTAAAATGGTAAATTTTATGTTACATATTTTACCACAGTTGTTTTTTTAAGGAGGTGATTGTAGGGGTGCCTGGGTGGCTCAGTCGGTTGAGTATCCGACTTCAGCTCAAGTCATGATATCATGGCTCATAGGTTGAAGCCCCACCTCAGGTTCTGTGCTGACAGCTGAGAGCCTGGAGCCTGCTTTGGACTCTGTGTCTCCCCATCTCTGCCTCTCCCCAGCTCTCTCTCTCTCCCAAATAAATAAACATTAAAAAAAAAAAAGAGGTGATTGCCTTGGAGGATTGTTCTTTTTCATAGCACAGGTCCTGTCCTCAAACCATTTTCAGTTTAGTGAGAAATCCAATGATTCTTCTCAGGAAAGAAATATCACAAAGATATTTTTAGGGAATTGCTTACAAATAGAAGTGTCTTCCTTTTGGCACCACCAAGAAGCCAGTACTCTTGTGCCAAAATCATAGTTTCCTGAAGAGTAATTAGCAGTCCATCCTGCTAAGAGAGGAAAAGGAGGTAGGTTAGGACAGTGTGTCATGTAGAGCACAGTATGCTCAGGAAAAATCTGGAAAGAAAAATAGACAAAAGAAGGAAATGGAGATAACAAGTGAAAAGTAGAAAGCAACTCAAAACCAGAGGAAAAAGAAGAAAATGTAGCAACAGCTCTCTGAAAAAGTCTGCGAACCCCCAGCAATAAGCATAGCAATTAGGACTATGAGACTTAAGGCACAATAATATGCCAGCTAAACAACTCAGTGAAGGCACAGTGGAACAAAACAGCGGTAGAGAAAAAAACTGAGCATGGATCTCAGTCACCTTTGACTTAGTTTATGTAATTTTCTGTAGGAGAAAGGAAGCCTAACCAACATGTATTCATTCTTTCTAGAACAGTGCTCCTTCAGCTTGGGTATGCATCAGAATCCTCTGGAAAGGTTGTGAGAGATTATGTACTCATACCAGAGATTCTTCCTCAGTAGATCTCCACTGGGGACTGAACATTTACATTTCTAACAAGTTCACAGGTGATGCCAGATGCTATTGTTTGGGGACCACACTATGAGAAACAGAGCTCTAAAATTAAAGAGGTATAAGATATTAGTGATTGGCTGCATTTTTTTTTATTGCTTAAAAAGGAAGGTCTAAATCAAGTACTGTAGTAAGGGACTGTATCGAAAATATTTAAATCCAGGTAGACCTGTCTACCATTCGGTCTCTCAGTGAAGTGGTTAATAGTATGAACTCTTGACTTAGACAGACTTGACTGTGTCACTTTATAGTAGTATGCCTTCCGGTAAGCTACTTGACCTTTCCATACCCTATTTTCTTCATCTGTAAAACTAGGATAATATAGCACCAACCCAGTGGTGTTGTGGGAAGATTAAATGATTGATGCATGGGTGGCTCAGTCAGTTAACGTCCGACTTCGGCTCAGGTCATAATCTCACGGTTCATGGGTTCGAGCCCTGCGTAGGGCTTTGTATTGATAGCTAGCTCAGAGCCTGGAGGCTGCTTCAGATTCTTTGTCTCCCTCTCTCTCTGCCTCTCCCCCACTCACACTGTCTCTCTTTCTCTCTCAGAAATAAATAAAAACATAAGAAAATTTAAATAATTGATGTGTGTACAAAGACAGCACAGTACCATCATATACAGTAAATGTAGCAGCACCCAACATTCATCTCTGCTACTTTTGTACCAGTCCCAATTACCTTTCCACCAATGTTAACAATCTTTTGAAACCTGAATCATAGGAACAAAGCCAAGATAATAATCTTCTGAACTGATTCTCCCAATTTACCATGGAAACCACTTTATCCTGTGGCAGGTAATTACAGGCAAAAGCATAAAAATATATACCGCCTTTATAGAAACGTTTAATCCTGGAATATTCTTTTCAGTGGTTGCTAGAGAAGGAGATAGTTCCAGAGGTTTCTTGGGAAAATTAATTAGTTTGCAACTGTAATATTATTCAGCATCTTATATTCATAGGCCTGTGCAAAAAATGTTGCAAAGAAAGCAAAGGGTTTATGTCCTTTAATTTGTGATGAAAATCTGGAGGTAGCTGATAGGATGAAATGCAATGTTTTGTTAACTATAAACTCAATAAAGATTATTAATTTGGGAAGAGAATTTTAATTTCAGCAAAGCAAATAAATGACCAATTTCAATTCTCTTCTGTTAGAGGATATACTTATGATAGTTGAGAAATGACTGGATTAATTATTTCTCTTAAATCTATCACAAAGGATCATTCTGGGTCTGGCCTCAAGACTAGTTTATATGTTATGACTTTTTAGAGGAACACAAGCCTTTGCTCCCTGTATCTGCCCCTTAATCTAAGAAGATAAGCTCTTATATGGCTCCATCGTATGGTAAGACAGGGTTCTCATAAGTCCACTCTCCAGAGACATACAAGTGTCTCTGAAGACTGGAATTTATGTTGTTGTTGTTTATAGGGGAGAGTGAGAATGCTGTCTCCCACAACCACAAATTATATAGCTGAGTTTTCCAAATTTGGGTAAATCATGGGGGTCAGCATATCTGGAGTGCAATGGATAAGCCTCTCCCTGGGAAAGCCACCTTTATGATTATAGTATCTTCTCTGCCAGGTAAGTATGGAATTTACTGTTTTTTAAATGGATCTTTTTATTGTGTCTTTTGGATAGGTTCATGGAGCAGGCATCTTTAGCTGCTACCTATAATCCTTTCCTTTTTTTCATGTGAATTGTCCTTTCTCTTGCACATAGCCGTATGTGTCAGGGAGGCCAGTCTAGTTTCAGCTCTGTGAAGCATGGGGCGGGGGTGGTATTTATCCTAGATTGGCATATGACAAGAGCTGATGACAAAATTCTGGCTATGATGAAGTGAGGGGGAAGTCTGCTGGCGACATACAGGAAACCCTCACTTTTAAAAGGGCACACAAGAGGGGTGCCTTGGTGGCTCAGTTGGTTAAGCCTCCAATTCTTGGTTTTGGCTCAGGTCATGATCTTATGGCTTTGTGGTTTGGGCCCTGCATGGGGCTCTGCTCCAACAGTGCTGAGCCTGCTTGGGATTCTCTCTCTCTCTCTTTCTCTGTCTCTCTCCCTTCCCATCTCTCTCTCTCCCAAAATAAACTTAAAAAAAAAAGGCACACAAGAATGAGGTGAGCTCATTTATGTCTGCATCTTGTTTATGTTTGCCTCTGATTTGGGATAAGGGGCAGCCATCTTGTAACTAGGAAGGGAGCTATCCTAAAAGATGGCAGGATAGAAGGTGGAAGGTAAAAAACCTGAGAGCTTGGTGATATCACTGAGCTTCTGAATTCAGTAACCTAAGAGGTACCCTTCCTCTAGAATAGTAAATAAAATAGTAAAAGATGTTAAATAAGATAGTAAAATTTCCATATTGTTTTACATATCTTAAATTAGATTGTCTGTTACTTGCCAACAACATTATTCTAGCAGTCAGTTATATGAAACCAGTCCTTGACCTGGTGAAGTACTCAGAGACTAGGGTTCTCAGACCCAGCAGGTAGGCATCTTGGCTCCAGTCAGTGCTACCACTGAAGTAAAGTCTATTGAAATGCACCATAAAGCTTTGAGTGAAGCTCTTCCTGGGGACAACAGTGGACTTCAATATCAAGAATGTGCCTGTCAAAAACGTTTGTTGTAGCAGTGTGGCTGACAGCAAAAATGACCAACCAAAGGAAGCAGCTGGTTTCATGGCTCAAGTGATTATCCTGGCCAGGGCAAATCAGTGTGAGATGTGCACCTGTTGTGGACGATCACACAGTTCACGTTGCTTGCAAGTTTGCCGAGCTGAAGGAGAAAATTAATTGTCATTCTGGGAACCAGCTGGAAGATAGCCCCCAAATGCTTGAAATCTGGTAGTTCTGCCGTCATTAATATGACTCCTGGCAAGCCATGTGAGTTAAAAGCTTTTCTGATAATTCTCCTCTGGGTCATTTTGCTGCTTGTGACATGAGACAGAGGGTTGCTGTGGGTATCATCAAAAAACTGGACAAGAAGGCTCCTGAAGCTGGCAAGGTCACCACCTCTACCCAGAAGGCTAAATGAGTAGTATTTGTCTCTCCAGTCTTAATCAGTGGTGGAAGAATGGTCTTAGGACTGTCTCAATTGGGCATTTAAGTTTACTGGTAAAAGACTGGTTTGATGATCAATGCACTGTAAAACCTTCAGAAGGAAAGGAGAATGTTTTGTGGGCCATTTGTTTTTGTGTATGTGTGGCAATTTAAAAGCTATCAGTATTTTGTAATGGAAACATCTTTATTTTTATTATTTTTAGCAATCTTTACACCCAATGTGGGGCTCACACACACAACCCCGAGATCAAGAGTCACACGTTCTTCTGACTGAGCCAGCTGGGCACCCCTTTAAAGGAAACAACTTGACTAAAAATCTTTTACAGAATTTTTTGATTCATCAAAACACCAGTTTTATAAGAAAAAATTCTGTAATTCAGCCTGATCTATTTGAACCCTGATTAAAGGACTATGAATGAACATCAAGAATCTTCTAGTGATGAATAACCTAATTGTGGGAATGGTATCATAGGTGTTTACATATGCTACAACTTGCCAAATTATACACTTGATTTTTTAAATAAAGTTTATTTATTTTGAGAGAGAGAAAGCACACACACGTGAGTGGGGGAAGGGCAGAGAGATAGGGAGAAAGAGAATACCAGTGCAGATCCTGATGTGGGCTTGAACCCATGGTCAGATCTGTGCCACACAAGCACCTCTCAAATTATGCACTTTAAATATGTACAGCATCTTGTCTAGCAACGATATCTCAAAGACAAATTTCTCTGACTACAATGCAATTAAGTTAGAAATTAATAATAAGAAAGGAAAAATCAGTTAAAACACTTCTAAAAATTCATGACTGTAAGAAAAAATCATGATAGAATCATGAAATTCTTTAGAATTGAACAATGAAAACAGTGTAGAACAAACTTTGAGATGCAGCTGAAGTGTTACCAAGTTGTAAATTTACTGTTTTAAGTGCTTACAAAAAAACCCGAGGACCTGATATTATAATCTAAGTTAGACAGGGACGCCTGGGTGGTTCAGTCAGTTAAATATCCAACTTTGGCTCAGGTCATGATCTCGCAGTTCTTGAGTTCGAGCCCTGCCTAGAACTCTGTGCTGACAGCTCTGAGCTAAGAGCTGCCTTGGGAATCTGTGATTTCCTCTCTCTCTGCCCTCCCCTGCTCATGCTCTGTCGCTGTCTCTCAAAAAATAAATAAACATTATAATCTAAGTTAGACAAAACAGAATGAAGAAGTAGAAGAAAGTGAAAACAAGAATGAAGTTGAAAAAAATTTATATAAAAGGAACGATCAGGAAGCAAGAGTTGTTTTCTTAAAAAGAATAATTAAGCAAACCTCTGACAAGTTTAATCAAGGAGAAAAAGAAGAGAAATAAAAGACCTGAAAAATGAAAAAAGATGCTGTAGGTATTAAAAACATAATAGGGTATTATGATCCACTTTTCGCCAAGATGGAGTAACAGAAACCAGATTTATCACCCTTCCTAAAACAAGCAAAAAAACCCACACAAAATACATGAAAAAAAATCAGAGAACAAAAAGGAGTGGTCTCTAAGAGACAGAAAACAGTAAAGAGAACAGAGATGACAAACGACAGAAATCAGAGTCCCGTGAGAATCCCAACTTACTATTTTTAGAGTTTCCAGGCTGGGGTGAAGGGTGGGGGGAGTCATGGTGGAGTCTGGTAGATTCCCTAAGGTGCTGAGGAGTTGATTCTTAAAGAATACGGAGCTGAAAGTCCAGAGAGATCAAAGAAGCTAGGGTTTGCAGGACACTGTCTGAGTCGAGATAGAGCTTCACAGAGAGTGAACCTAGAACATCAGCACTTGTGTGTGAGGAAACCACCTGAGGCCAGAGAAAGGAACGTCTGAAGGCATTTAAAGGAAAGAATGCCTGGAACTCACAAAGGAGCAGTGTCTGCTACTACCAGCTAGCTTGGAAATAGTCTCGTAAATCACAGGCACTGGGTGGAGTACTCTGTAAGGATTACAAAAGAACAGGAGAAAACTTTTGGGGGACAATGGATAATATTCACCATCTTGATTGTGGTGATGGTCTCCGGGATATTGGCAAATGTTAAAACTTATCAAATTGAAAAAAAAACTTATCAAATCATATACTTTTATATGTGCCGTTTATTGTCTATTAACTATATCTCAAAAAGGCTGTTAAAAAATAGACACTAGAACACAAAAGTACAGTACATATAATAGTGCATAAGACATCCTCAATAAACACCAGTTTTTTCATATAAATAACTTTATACAATAGACTTGAAAACTTTTTTTAATTTCTTTTTTTTTAATGTTTTATTTATTTCTAGGAGAGAGAGAGAGAGCGTGAGCAGGGGAGGGTCAGAGAGAGAGGGAGTGACAGACTCTGAAACAGGCTGCAGGCTCTGAGCTGGCAGTCAGCGCAGAGCCCGACGCGGGGCTCGAATTCACGAACCGCGAGATCATGACCTAAGCGAAACTCGGACGCTTAACCGACTAAGCCACCCAGGCGCCCCAACAATAGACTTGAAAACTTACATGAAGTAGATAAATTCCTAGAGAAATGTAAATTACAAAATTGACTCAAGAAAAAAGGAGGAAGACTGAATTACCTATATCGTTTAAAGAAATTAAAATAATTTAAGAACTGCTTCAAAAAGAAAAGCACTGTGCCCGCCAAATTTTTATAGGCATATTTAAGCAAATATTCAAGTGGAATAAATAAAAAACAGAATATAACAAGCTACGAGTAGAGCCACATGTTCAATACTCACTATATATATAAAACACGTTAAACTCAACAGTTAAGAGAAAAAAATTCAACCCTAGGGAAAGAGTATCATAATTACCTCAACAATTGATAGATAAAGCAGAAAAAAAATCAAGAAGGATAATGCTAACTTAGAATAATTTCAATCCTTAGACATCTATTTCCAGGGAATAGAAATAAAACTCCTTAGTTTATCTTCTGATGTTAAAATACCTTGATATGAAATCCAGCACACACAAAAAAATTCCAGATCAATCTCGTCCATGAACATAGATGCAAAATCTTGAACAATAACCACAAACCTATCAATGTATAAAAAGATAAGTTATTGGGGTTTTTTTCAGAAATAAAACATTGATTTAACATCATGTTATATGTATAATAATATATTGTTTAGAGATACATACATATGCTATAATTAGTGCCAAAATGTTGAACATATTCCCTGTAGGATCAGGAACAAGGACATCCAGCACCACAACTTTTATTATATTCTCTATTTTATGACAAAGGTATTTACTATCATGACTATTCAATATTGAACCAGAGATCTTAGCCAGTGTGATAAGATGAAAAAAGAAAAAAAAAGGACACTTGCAACAATATGGTTGAAGCTACGGAGTATTATGCAAAGCAAAATAAGTCAGCCAGAGAAAGACAGATTTCACTCACATGTGGAATTTAAGAAATAAAACAAATCAACATGGAGGAGGAGGAAGAGAGGAAAACCAAGAGACAGCCTCTTAACCACAGAGAACAAACAGGTGGTTACTAGAGAGGAGGTGTGGGGGGGGGGAAGATTGGCTAAATAGGTGACTGGGATTAAGGAGGGCACTTGTGATAAGTACCAGGTGTTGTGTATATAAGTGTTGATTCACTAAATTCTACACCTGAAACTCGTATTACACTGTATGTTAACTAACTGGATTTTAATAAAAAAACTTGGTATGCCTGGGTTGTTGAATAAGTTAAGGGTCCGACCCTTAGTTTCTGCTCAGGTCATGATCTCGAGGTTTATGGGAGTGAGTCTGCATCAGGCTCTGCGCTGAAGTGCAGAGCCTTTGCTCTCTCCACCCCCTCTCTATCTGCTCCTCCCCCATTTGTACATGCATGCTCTCTCAAAATAAATAAAGACTTAGAGGAAAAAATATACACACACCTGAAAAATAAGCAAATAGAAAAAAAAAGAGAAAGAAATGGCATAAGAGTCAAAAAGGAACAAATAAAACTCTCATTTGTAGATAATAAAATATATGGAAAAACAAAAGATTTCTAGATAAACAATTGGACTTAATAAGTTTTATGGTTTAAAAATCAGTAAATGAGTATGAATTACAATTCTAAATAACAGAAACAAATTAGAAAAAAAAATTTTTTTAAGTACCATTTACAATAGCAACAAGACAAAATACCTAAATACCTAGGAGTAATCTTGACAACAGATGTGCAAGTCCTTTATGGAAAAATTAAGAAATTCTATTGAAAGACCTTAAATAACATCTAAAGATAATGAAATGATATATCTGATGCTCATGGATTAAGAAAAAACCTCAATATAAGAAGTGAGAATAGAATGCAAATATATCTAAAAATACTCAATTTTTTAGTAATTTGGGAAATGTAAGATAAAATCACAATGAAATACCATTTAACGTCTACCATATTGACAAACATGTGGCTTAGGTCTGTGAGCAACGTTGAACTTGAGAATTAGGCTGACATACCCACTCAGCAATGGGCCACCACTGGTGGCCTATGTGGGAATTAGTTATGCCCCATGGCTTGGAGATATGGGTGTTTCCTGTGGCCAGCTGGCCCCTAACAGGAAGAAAGGAGGAAGTTGGGTCTCTGATTGCCCAGTTTCTGCTCCTAAAATCATGTTCAGCTATGTCATTTTTCCTTCCTAGGGTAGAGTAAGAGGATAGAGAGGAGTTAGGAGGATTGTGTTAATTGACCTCCCTTCAACTAGAAGGAAACTTCAGGAGAGGGAATAAACATTCCTACTAAAGATAGCTATTTTTTAGTTAAGGCAAACAGGTTACTCTCACAATAGTATATTTTTACAGTTATTTTTACAGGGATGGGTAGTCAGCATGTAGAGTAATTTTACAGCAGTGGTAGATTACTTAAGTTTATCAGTACCATAACCAAGTACCATTAAGTTCAATAGAACAAAGACACCAGAATTTAAAGAAACAGTATATATTCACTTGCACTTATAGAAATGTTCTAATATATGTTCTAATGTTCTAAATATATTATTTGGTAGTTACTTGTAACAATTTTTAAATTAAAAAATTTACTGGGGGGATAGTTATCACAATACATATCACAATACATATGGTATAAAATTCAGAGGATATAAAGTATGTAAGGTGAAGTCTTTCCCTTGCTCTGGCAATTATTTTTAAGAGTTATTTTTCTAATTATATATAATCAGAAGTGTGTTTTATTTCACTTGCTCTTCCTCTTGATTTGATGAACACAAAGTCATCAATTTACTTTTGTTGCATAATTAGCAACAAATTTTTGAGCATAATTTGCTTTCAAGTTTTTGGAATTCAGACTACATAGTAAATTTCGGTTTCCAGTTTCTTTAAGGAGGCTCACTAGCTTTAAATTAGTGACATGTCACTAATAGACATGAAATAATGTAACACCTAATGCATTTAATCACGTAGTTTCTATACTCAATTACATTCCAAGTTCTAACTGAGACTATCAGAAATATATCTAATATCTGCCATTTTACCTTACTTCAGAATCCCAGCAGAAACCATCCCTCTTCTCCTCCAATATCTATACTGGAACTTTCAAACTAATTCTCAGGGAAGAGGGAGGCAAAACATGTGTCTATGGTGGTGGCCAGGGTAGTGAACTTCTGGGAGAGTAACAACACATACTATGGGAATCCACTGCCAGTTGGGGATTGGGTAATTGGACCACAATGTCACTGAGAGAACCCCAAGCACTGGAAGACACAGCACTCATTACACAAGCTGTAATTTGGCTCTGGAGTACACAGTCACAAGTAGCAATGACTGTTGTACATATGAGTTTCTTTAACTTGTAGAGGCCATAAAAGATATTGACAATCTGTTAATCATATATGAATGGTTCCTTTCCTGGTTCTTAATTCTAACAGACACAACTTGAAAAAGAAGTATTTTTATAGTCATTTTTTTTTACTTTACTTCAAAGAAGAATGAACATTTCTTTTATAGTATGTTTCAAAACCAACTCACTATCATGATATTAAGACAACTGTTTTGGCTAGGAAATCCAGAGTAGAGATATTTATAATTTATAGTCTCTTACTCCAGAAATTGAGATAGCAACTGTCAAGTAATTAAGTCAAACATTTTCTTTTCTCACCCACTCAATGTATTGGCCAGTACATTAGGGCAGGGGGTATGCTTAGAGAGCAGTCAGATAGTCTGGTGGGATGAAACAGACATGAAAATGAGCAAGACTCCCAGAATACTACTAAGAAGGAAGTAGCAAATTCTATCTGGAGCTAGGAGTGGAGGTTGGAAAGAGGAGAGCACTCAAGAGACTTCAGTGAATGTGACACTTGAAAAGAAACAATCCTCTAAGTCCTACAAAGAATATGTCATGCACAGAGGTTGGCCAGGGATCTACAATTAGGTGGGGCTGAACAGGCATAAGGGACATGGGAGGGGATGTGACTCCAGACCATCTAGGATATACAAGCTAATGCTTTCCATTTTATCCTGTCCATCACAGTCCTCTGGAAATCTTAAAACAAAACAAACAAAACAACTATTAGATATTCTTATTCCTATTACTAGCTAGTTTTTTAAAAGCTTTATAAATATTGCTAATAAATCAAACAGGTTATATAAGATTAAAAGTCAAAAGTTGCTCTCTCCACTTTCATACCTTAACTTAGCTCTGCTCACTGTGGAATATTTTTTTCATTGGTAGAATATATTTTAAGATCTTAGCAACACCAAAATACATAGGTGTCAACAATTTTTAAAAATTTATTGGAGATTTGGAAAATCAGAGATGTGTCTTACCTATCTTTAGGAATCTGGTAATTTTTTTCTGTATACATATAATACAAATAGGTCACTTATCAATTATGGAAGGTGGCATCTATTTTATGGAATCTTATTTTATGGAATTTTTTCAAACCTATAGAAAAATAGAGATAATAATACAGTGAACTTCTATAGTCTAATCATCCAGATATAATGACTAGTAATATTTTCCTTTCTTAATTCTACATTCTATACCTCCCTTTTTTGCTGGAGTTTTTTTTTTTTTTCTGGAGTTTTAAACACTGATTTCAATTTATATCTTCAGTTTACATCTTTCACAGATGAATAAAAAGTACTAATAAGTACTTCAATTTATAACTTTCACAGATAAATATTTTAAATACGTTTACAATACCCTATCATACCAAACAAAATTAACACTTTAATATCATATAGTATGTATTCTGTATGTATTATTCTTTTTTAAAGATTTATACTTATTTTTGAGAGAGTGTGAGTGGGGAAGCAGAAGAGGAGAGGGGCAGAGAATCCAAAGTCAGCTCTGCGCTTACAACAGCAAGCCAAGTTCAGGGCTGGAACTCATGAGGTCATGACTTGAGAGGAAGTTCAATGCTCAACTGACTGAGCCACCCAGGCACCCCCTGTGTTCATTATTCTTACCATTGACTCAAAAATGTCTTTTATCTTAATTTGTTTGGATTAGGATTCAAATAAGATACACATATTACATTGATTTGAGACACAACTTGTATCATTTATTAGTTTTCTATTTTCACTTGCATCTAGTTCTGTATTTGCTTCTATTTCCATAGTCTTTATGTCTAATCATATACCAATATAACATTGTTTTGATTAAGCAGATTTACAATGTTTTAATATTTGCTAGTACTTTTTCCACTCTCAATTCTTTTCTTGAGGCTTTTCTTTTTACTTGTACTTTCAGATAAACTTTGTAATCAACTCGTCTAGAGTCAGAAAAAGATCTGATGGTAATTTCATTAAATTTATAAGTTAACCTAGGGAAAATTTACACGTTTATGATGTAAGTCTTCCTGTCCATAAATATAATGTATCTTTATATTTTTTCAAATCTATTTTTGTGTCATCAGGGGTGTGTCATCATTGTTCTTTAATAAATATATTTTTTAATTTTTTTAACATTTATTTTTGAGAATGAGAGAGAGAGAGCGAGCACACGGGGAAGGGGCAGAGAGAAAATGAGACAACAGAACCTGAACTAGGCTCCAGACTCCAAACTGCCAATGCAGAGTCCGATATGGGGCTTGAACTCATGAACCAGGAGATCATGACCTGAGCTGAAATTGGATGCTCAACTGACTGAGCCACCAAGGCACCTCTCATCATTTTTCTTATATAGATTTTACCTATTTCTTATTAAATCTATGCCTCAGTATTACATATTTGCTCTCTGAAATAGCATGGTTCTTCCATTATTTCTTCTATCTGCTTACTGTTTGTTTACATGAAGCTATTGACTTACATTAATTTTACATACTACTTCTTTACTATAATTCTCTTACAATTTCTTAATTTTTCCATTCATTTTTTATGTCTAGCAGATATATCATCAAGTTATCTGTAAAGAGAGGTAGATTATTTTGTCTTTCTAATTCTTGTATGATTAAATGCTTTCTTTTGTCTAATTGTATTGGCTAATACCTCTGTCTCCACCGATAAGTAGTAATGGATATGGTGGTCATCTATGTCTTCTTTCTACTTTCAGTAATGTTTTCCCATTAAGTAAGAATCTGGTTTATGGTCTGAAGTATCCCTCAACTCCTATTTTAATAAACAATATGAATGAATATTAAATTTTATTAAATGCTTTTTTGGCATTTAGGAAGGCAATGAGCTGATTTTTCTCCCTAGCTTTATTAATATGATGAGTCATAGTAACTGGTGACCTATTATGGAAAAACTCTTATATCCTTGGAAATATACTTCGTAAACATACATTATTTTTAAATATGTTGTTGGTTCTCTGTGTGAACATTTAAGATTTTTTTTTATCTTTCATAAGTGGGATTGGTTTTCTTTCTTTTCCTGTGCTCTTGACTGGATTAAATAGCATTGGGATGATCTTGCCTTATATGGTTTGATAGAATTCAAACCATTTTTTTTTTTTTTTGGTATGAGATTCTTCAGCTCTACTCAAGTTCCACAGAGTGTAAGACACAGAAAAAAAAAATGTTTAAGCCCTTTTCTTGTCCAACTACTGCCATTGATACTCACCCATGGGTTTTGCATTTTGGAACCACCATAGGATATGGGGATACTAAATCTTCCAAGAAAGGAGTATAATATTAATACCAAGCCTGACAAAGATCATACAAAAAAAAAATTATAGACCGATCTCATTTATTCTGTGAATATACCAAAAAACCACTGCATTATACACTTTGAATAGATACATTTTATTATGTGAATTATATCTCAGTAAAGTTTGTTTTTTTTTTAAGGAAAAGAATTACTATAGTCTGATTCCTAGATATTTCACTTATGGAATTGAGTGGTTAGTGGTGCCAGTAACTAATACTAGGAGTAGAGAAAGATGAATAGACTTGGAAGGAAAGCTATTGAATTCAGCTTCAGACAGGCTGTAAATTGTAATTGAAGCTATGGAAGGGGATTAAAATCGAGACAAGCCCATAAAATTGTAGAATCAAGGGCATATTCACTCTCTCACATATAATCCTGAAATACTACATAGAAATAAATTGAGTTTCCAAGTTGTTTAAAACTAGCTGAAATTCTCCTTTACTTTCCATTTTATTGTTAAAAAGATACATGATTAGTTTATCACAATCCATATTTGATGGAATGTTAATTTAACTCAATATAATGGTCATTACCAGACACTAAGAGAATAACAAAGTTTAACTATTTTTAACCTTTACCTGGAAATTAATATTAAGAGTTACCTTCTGACATCAGGGAGAGAAAAAAACATCTCCTCTATGACTGGCTTTCCTCTGAAGGCTTATGAAGGTTTGACTTGTTTGTAGAAGAATGGTAGTGATTGAATAAGGTGTACCTTAATTAAGATGAATGAGTTTAAAATTAAATCAGTTTAAAATTTCAACCTCACAATGAGTTTGGCAAACAATGGAGTATAACTTGTTTCATGGGGATGGAGGTTTTGTTGTTTTTTTGGCTAAGGCTTTAAATTGACTTCTCACAAGGAGGCTACAAACAGATTCTCTAGCAAATTGGCATCCTGGGGAGAGCCGGGTACTCTGAACATTTCTAATTAGGAGAAGTTAAAGGTTATATAAGTCCAGCTGCCAAATTGACTGCCTAACCTTAACGGCCAAACAGATTTACCTTTCTTTCCTTCCTTCTCCTTATCTTGAGACCTGGTCTAGAAAAAGAACTCAAAATGCAAACACGAAGTTCTGTGATAAACCAGGTCTGACAACGAGAAGGGAGCTTGTTATGGTTTAACAGATGCTGTAGCTCATCCAAGACTTTATATCTAAGCACTCATAATCAAAGTAGTCCCATATGTGGCTTCGGTGTAAAATAATCCAAGGAGAGGGCAAAAACATGTAGTACGCTCTACTGTGTCCACAGAACTTTTGTCTGTTAAGCTTATTTACATTTCTGAAAGTAGGATAATTTCAATCTGGAGTTATAGACCCTATTGCCTATATAAAATCTAATCAGGACCACTGCCATAGATACTGAACAATTTTAGAAATGATGTTATTCCTGGAAAAAAAATCCTAGAATCATCTATTTAATAAGAGTATTTCTGAGACATCTGGATGACTCAGTTGGTTAAGGATCTGACTTTGGCTCAGGTTGTGATCATATGGTTCGTAGGTTCGAGCTCTGTGTCAGGCTCTGTGCTGACAGCTCAAAGCCTGGAGCCTGCATCAGATTCTGTGTCTCACTCTCTCCTGCCCCTCCCCCACTCATGCTCTGTCTCTGTCTCTGTCTCTCTCAAAAATAAGTAAACATTTAAAGAAAAAACAGTTATTTCAGCATTTGTGGTTCAGAAAATATTCCTAATCCAATTTTCACCTATCTTTACCAGCCCGTCAATCATACTATAGCTATTCATAAATCACAAAGGATCCAAATTCTATCCTTTTTAAACAGGAGATATTTTTTCCCCAAAATGATCCTGGTTATTTCTAGGAGTCCCCAAACAAGTTCCTTCCCCATATTTACAAACCAATCTTTCAGTTTTTATCACTATATGGCACCATTCATTCATTCATTCATTTGGTTAATCTGTACTGAGTGCTTTCTGTGTGAGGGGACATTGCAGAGTCTTACAGACATGTCTGTCATGGCCTTCTTGGGGATTCCAAAGTATTTTTCCTGGAAAGTTCCAGTTATCATTTGTCAACATTCATTGTTGGGAAGCAGCTGGTTAAAATTTTTATCACTGTCTCTGCTGAGGAAGTCCACTATGAAACACTTAAACAAGGACATACCAAGAATGCTGTCTCTCAGTGTTCCCGAAGCCTTCAATCTTATGTGCCAGAACAATGCTGGATTCCATGAGGAGATGGAGAAAATGGCCCTTCTCAATTCTGTGCTATTCTTTGACATCTGGGCTCTAAATCAGGGCTGCTTCTTGAAAAAAAAAAAAAATTTCCATAGTTCTTGGGGCTCAAAACCAGTTCTAGAGGCTGTATGTCATGTTTTCATCTTCATGGTTCATCATCCCCCTTGCCCACCCCAAACCTAGTTATTGAGCTGAGGCACCCCGGCATGCCAATGACAGCAAATACTTCCTAGGTGTTGGTGGTTGTGCTTGTATTAGGAGTGTTTGGATCCCAGCTGAAATGGCTTGCTACATCATGTAGCATAATTCAAATGCTTGGACAGCAATCTAGCAATCACTTAAAAGTTTTGCCCAGAGCGACAGCAAAAAAAGAACATGGCAGTTTAGTGAGCTTTGTCCATTCTTCAGCATGCCCAAAGTGCAGCAAAATATGGCCAAATGTTGGTATGGATTGCTTTAATTATTTGGAGGTAGATATGAATTGTACGGATCTACTAGCCTAAAAGTGGGTGTCCAGAGCTAGACATGTTACTAGGTTGAGAGTGGCAACAAATTCTTGTGGGAATTGATAAGAGTTTGATATTGTTATCACTAGAAGATCCAAAGTAAAGTGGGAAATGTGGTCAGGGAAAGGATTCAGCCCTGAAATATCGAGATATCATGCTGTCAGGGAGAATGCATGCATGGCAATCTATAGGAACAAAAAGAGCAAAATAAAACCAACCAACCAACCAACCAACAAACCAACCAACCAACCAACCAACCAAAAAACAGACACCAATCAGAACTGTTACTGATGGGTTTGCTCTGGGAAACAAAGTATAAATTCGAATAAAATTCAATCAATACCAAGTCTGATGTGTTTTGTGGGTAAGTACCCACTGTTATCTTGCATGTGTTAAGATTGGTCTTATTCAAAAGTTTCTAAACTACTCTAAAGAATAATCCAACACGGGGCTATGATGTAGCATGTATAACACCTTATATCAGATGTTATTTGTTACTGGAGTGTGGGTCAGGTAGCTCAGATTTTGAAATTTCTAGTATTTTTTGGTGGTGTTTCTTCCACCATTTAATTATCTCAAAAGGAAATATTGATAATTATTAAAGTTTTCTATGACTCAAGAACAAGAAATTTTTCAGCCTAGTACTTGAAAAAGCAACAAGTAATTATTGTTTTTACTTTGGGGCACCTGGTGGCTCAGTCAGTTGAGTGTCCAATTTTGGTCAGGTCATGATCTCATGGTTTGTGGGTTTGAGCCCCATATAAGGCTCTCTGCTCTCTTTCAAAAAGGAATAAATATTTTAAAAACTTAATTATTGTGTTTACTTAAAAGAAACACATATTTTTAGAAATAATTTTTTAAAAATAAAAACAAACAAACAAAAAAAGGTACCTTCCTTTCCTACTCCAATTTCCACTTACCAGAGGTAGGCATTGATAAATTTGCACTATATCCTTCTTATCTTTCCCCATGCACATATGTCATTTTTCTCGTCTATGGAATCATACTACATAAGCTGTTCTACAGTTTGACTTTCATCACTAAATAATTGAAATTGGATATCTTTGCACGTCAGTAAGTAAAGGGCTGTATCCATGTTTAAAAGATAAAAATATATCATATTCCACCATACTGATATAACATTATTTATCCAATCCCCACTGATGGACATTTGGATTATTTCCAATCTTTGATTATTCCAAATAGTGCTATAGTTAACATCCTTATACATTCTATGTACTTACACAAGCTTTTTGGGAGATAAATTCCTGGAAATGGAATTGCTTGGTCAGATGGTATATGCATTTAAATGTTTGATAAATATCTCCCCAATTACCTCTAAAATGTTTACATCAATTTACACTCCCACCAATGAAGACTCAGAGTGCCTGTTTCACTGCCTGCTCTCCAAATTGTATTCAGGCATTGCCTGGTGAAACTAGAGAATGTGTCTCTTGCTTCAAAAAGCCGTGGTGATAAAGCCTTTCCTTGTGCTCTTATTTTCTTTTGTTTTCTCTTTACTTTTCATAACTGAGGTTTAGTCCTAAGACAGGAGAAAAAGAATATGCCTGTTTGGTTTTCAGAATGCTCCCCAAAGCTCCAGGCATTCTCCAAGTTATGAACACCTATCTTATAAGCACCCACCAACATCTTACAGATAAACCACTCATCAAGATACAAAAGGTAAACACCCTGAGGCGGGAAGATGCTCCCTTTCAGATCCTAGAGATGGAAAAATATATTTCCCATGTCTCCTTATGAACTTCTCATTCACCCAGGCATGCATGTTTCTATGCATTAGTTGTTATTTGTATGCATGCATTCACCCAATATTTACTCTAAGTCTGCTCAGTTCTGGGTACCATGCTAATCACTGTAGCTATGGGAATGAAATAATCTGCCTTCGGAAGACGTGCAGTCCAGCCTAATCACAAGACAGAAAAGGAAACTATCAGCTGTAATTGAGTGGGAAAGTGCTGCTTTCAGGTTAGTGCAGGGCGCGGCAGGAGTGATGAGTGGGGGTGGGGAGTACACAACGGAAGGTGAGGATTGCAGAGAAGACCAGGAATATGGTTCTGGGAGGGCCCAGGTAACTATCACATCTAACCCAGTTAGGGAGGAAGTGAGGAAAATGCTGGGCACTGGGCACCCTGATGGGTAATCTTTGACTAGCAGTTTCATTCACAGCAGAAAGTTACCTTTTGTAAACACAGTCTTGCTTTACTCTTAGTTTTTTTCGTGAATACTCTTGAGTGAAAAAAAAATCTCAACCTTGTCTTTGCTGAACAGAGGGAAGCTGGAAAAGATAAGAAGACTATGATCTCATCTATCAAAACTGGCAAGAGATGAAGTGCCTCTGTCCCTGTGGGTTGGCAGCTGAACTGTTTCACCTTGTTGACCTATATGAACCCTGTGGAGATGGGATAGATAGAGGAAGGAAGGAGGGTGAGAGTCAGAGTCAGCTCTGGAATGAACAGTAATCCTGTTTTGAAGTATTTATCCTAATTAGGTATGACATTTATTGTAGGTCAGAGGTGTGGACAAAGACATTTATTGATAATTTACAAGAACCAAATTTGGAAACAACATAAATGACCAGACATAGGAGATAATTAAATAATACATGATGGTAAGTCCGTGAAATGGACTAATACAGAGCCATTACTGTATTAAATCATAATGTATCATCTTCCATTAAAATCTTATTTCCAAAAACTGGTCAGGTGGGAAAATATTTATAATACTGTACATTAAGTCAAAAAAGGAATATACAAAATAGACATACAGTATAAATTCACCTTCGTAGTGACAATGAATTTTATATATTTGTGTATGTTTTTCTCTTTGTGGGCACACACACACATACATGCAGTGGCATTTACATACATATACACACAGATATGTGTTTATCTTTCTTGTCAGTCAGGGTAAGCTAATTTATGCTTCATTATAAACGTGAAAATCTCCAGAGCCTACAACAACAAAGTTTATTTCTCTCTCATGCTGCCTGTCCATCCCAGGTCACCAAAGAACCCCTAAGGATGACAGAGGCTCCATCTTGAGATAAGCTTCTATGACTGCAGCAGCATGAGTGAACTTTTAAACCTTCTGCCCAGAAGTGACTCATGTCATTTCTATTCCTGTTTCATTGGCTGAAGGAATATGGCCTCATTGGACTTTAACCAGACAGGGAAGGGCACCAAGTATTTTTGAATAATATGATAGCATGCCACATCCATATACCTAAGCATTAAGAGGAAGGAGTAGGGATGGGAAAGAAATTCACCTAAAGAAATGGTTATCACAGTGTGATGAGAATATAATTTAAAATAGTTTCATATGCTTTTCAGCATTTCCTAATTTTATAAACAAACATATATTACTTCTACTTTTTGTTTCTTTATTTACCTACATAATACATTGCTGTATTTTGTAAATAACTGAAACATTATGGAACTGTAGAGTCAGTGAAATTCCACTATCATATCACGTCACTCTAATCCCCAGTCCTTCCAGAAGTAACTATTCCCAGAAGTAATCACTGTTTACAGTTTGGTGTATATCCTCCAGACTATCTTTGTTTTTTTTTTCTTAAATAGTTTATTGTCAAATTTCTTTCCATATAACAGCCAGTGCTCATCCCCACAAGTGCCCTCCTCCATGCCCATCACCACCCTCCCCCTCTCCCCCACCCCCATCAGGCCTCAGTTTGTTCTCAGCATTCAAGAGTCTCTCATGGTTTGCCTCCCTCTCTCTCCCCACTATTTTTCTCCTTCTCCTCCCCCATGGTCTTCCATTAAGTTCCTCCTATTCCACTTATACTTGCAAACATATGGTACCTGTCCTTCTCTGCCTGACTTATTTTGCTCAGCATAACACCCTTAGGTTTCATCCATGTTGCTACACATGGCCAGATTTCATTCTTTCTCATTGCCATGTAGTATTCCATTGTATAGATAAACCACATCTTCTTGATCCATTGTCAGTTGATGGACACTTAGGCTCTTTTCATGTTTAAGCTATTGTTGAGAGTGCTGCTATGAACATCAGGGTACATGGGCCTCTATGCATCAGCATCCCTGATTCCCTTGGGTAAATTCCTTGCAGTGCTATTGCTGGGTCATAGGAGAGTTCTACTGTTAATTTTTTGAGGAACCACCACACTGTTTTCCAGAGAGGCTGCACCAGTTTACATTCCCACCAACAGTGTAGGAGGGTGCCCGTTTCTCCACATCCTTGCCAGCATCTATAAGTCTCCTGGTTTGTTCATTTTAGCCATCTGATCAGCGTGAGGTGGTAACTCAGTGTGGTTTTGATTTGTATTTCCCTGATGAGGAAGGATGCTGAGCATCGTTTCATGTGTCCGTTGGCCATCTGGATGTCCTCTTTGGAGAAGTGTCTATTCCTGTCTTCTGCCCATTTCTTCACTGGATTGTTTGTTTTTCGAGTGTGGAGTTTGGTGAGTTCCTTATAGATTTTGGATATTAACCCTTTAACTGATATGTCATTTGCAACTATCTTTTCCCATTCTGTCTGTTGCCTATTAGTTTTATGGATTGTTTCCTTTGCTGTGCAGAAGCTTTTTATCTTGATTAGGTCCCAATCGTTCATTTTTACTCTTGATTCCCTTACGGTTGGGGATGTATCAAGTAAGAAATTGCTGCGGTGGAGGTCAAGGAGGTTGTTTCCTGCTTTCTCCTCTAGGGTTTTGATGGTTTCCTGTCTCACATTCAGGTCCTTTATCCACTTTGAGTTTATTTTTGTGTATGGTGTGAGAAAATGATCTAGTTTCATTCTTTTGCATGTTGCTATCCAGTTCTCCCAACACCATCTGTTAAAGAGGCTGTCTTTTTTCCATTGGATACTCTTTCCTGCTTTGTCAAAAATTAGTTGGCCATACATCTGTGAGTCCAATTCTGGGTTCTCTATTCTATTCCATTGGTCTATGTGTCTGTTTTTGTGCCAATACCATACTGTCTTGATGATGACAGCTTTGTAGTAGAGGCTAAAGTCTGGGATGGTGATGCCTCCCATTTCGGTTTTCTTCTTCAGTATTACTTTGGCTATTCGGGGTCTTTTGTGGTTCCATACAAATTTTAGGATTGTTCTAGTTTTGAGAAGAATGCTGGTGCACTTTTGATTGAGATTGCAATTGATTGCATAGATTGCTTTGGGTAGTAATGACATTTTAACAATATTTATTCTTCCAACCCAGGAGCATGGAATGTTTTTCCATTTCTTTGTGTCTTCTTCAATTTCCTTCATATGTTTTCTATAGTTGTCATCATACAGATCTCTTATATCTTTAGTTACGTTTATTCCTAGCTATTTTATGGTTTTTAGTGCAATTGTGAATGGGATCAGTTTTTGATTTCTCTTTCTGTTGCTTCATTGTTGGTGTATAAAAATGCAACCGATTTCTGTACATTGATTTTGTATCCTGCAACTTTGCTGAATTCATGGATTAGTTCCAGTAGGCTTCCGGTGGAGTATGTTGAGTTTTCTATGTAGAGTATCATTTCGTCTGCCAAAAGTGAAAGTTTGATTTCTTCTTTGCCACTCCTGATGCCTTTGATTTCCTTTTGTTGTCTGATGGCTGATGCTAGGACTTCCAGCACTGTGTTAAACAACAGTGGTGAGAGTGGACATCCCTGTCGTGTTTCTGATCTCAGGGGAAAAGGTCTCCGTTTTTCCCCATTGAGGATGGTGTTAGCTGAGGGCTTCTCACAGATATCTTATATGATGTTTAAGTAAGTTCCTTCTATTCCGACTTTCTCGAGGGTCTTTATTAAGAAGTGATGCTGTATTTTGTCAAATGCTTTTTCTGCATCTATCGACAGGATCCTATGGTTTTTATCTTTTCTTTTGTTAATGTGATATCACATTGATTGATTTGTGAATATTGAACCAGCCCTGTAACCCAGGAATGAATCCCACTTGATCATTGGATAATTCTTTTTATGTGCTGTTGAATTCGATTTGCAAGTATCTTGTTGAGGACTTTTGCATCCCTATTCATCAAGGATACTGGCCTGTAGTTCTCCTTTTTTGCTAGGTCTCTGTCTGGCTTGGGAACCAAAGTGATGCTGGCTTTGTAGAATGAGTCCGGAAATTTTCCTTCGATTTCTATGACTTGGAATAGGTTGAGAAGAATGGGTATTAACTCTGATTTAAATATCTGGTAGAATTCCCCAGGGAAGCTATCTGGCTCAGGGCTCTTATTTGTTGGGAGATTTTTTACAACTGATTCAATTTCTTCACTAGTTACGGGTCTGTTCAGATTTTCTATCTTTTCCTGTGTGAATTTTGGTAGTGAGTGTGTGTTAAGGAATTTGTCCATTTCTTCTTAGTTGTCCAGTTTGTTGGCACATAATTTTTCATAGTATTCCCTGACAATTGCTTGTATTTCTGAGGGATTGGTTGCATAAGTCCATTTTCATTCATGATTTTGTCTATTTGGATGCTCTCTCTTTTCTTTTTGAAAAGCCCTGACTAGAGGTTTGTCAACTTTATTTTTTCAAAAAACTGACTCTTGGTTTCATTCATCTGTTCAACTGTTTTGTTTTTGTTTTTGTTTTTGTTTTGGATTCTATGTTGTTTATTTGTGCCCTGATTTTTATTAGTTTTCTTCTTCTACTGGGTTTGGGGTGCTCTTGTTGCTCTCCCTCTAGTTCCTTTAGGTGCGCTGTTAGATTTTGTACTTGCGCTTTTTCTAATATCTTGTAGTAGGCCTGGAGTGCAGTGTACTTTCTTCTTAGGACTGCCTTTGCTGCATCCCATAAAGTTTGGGTTGTTGTATTTTCATTTTCATTTGTTTCCATATATTTTTAAATTTCTTCTCTATTTGCCTGATTGGTCCATTCGTTCTTTAGTAGGGTGTTCTTTAACTTCCATGTTTTTGGAAGTTTTCCAGATTTTTTCTTGTGGTTGATTTCAAGTTTCATAGCATTGTGATCTGAAAGTGTGCATGGTATGATCTCAATTCTTTTATATTTATTGAGGGCTGCTTTATGTACCAGTATGTGATCTATCTTGGAGAATGTGCCATGTGCACTTGAGAAGAAAGTGATTTCCATGGCCTCAGGATGTAGGGTTCTAAATATATCTGTCAAATCCGTCTGGTCCAATGTGTCATTCTGGTACATTGTTTCTTTAGTAATTTTCTATCTAGTTGATATATCCATTGCTGTAAGTGGAGTATTGAAGTCCCCTGCTATTAGCACAATCTTATCCATAAGATTGTTTCTGTTTGTGATTGTTTCATGTATTTAGGTGCTTCCATGTTCAGTGCGTAGACATTTATAATTGTTAGCTCTTCCTGATGGATCGACCCTGTAATTATTATATAATGCCTTCTTCATCCTTTGTTACTGCCTTTACTTTAAAGTCCACTTTGTCTGATATAAGTGTAGCTCCTCCAGATTTCTTTTGACTTCCACTAGCATGATATGTATTTCTCCATCCCCTTACTTTAAATCTGAAAGTGACCTCAGGTCTAAAATGAGTTTCTTGTAGACAACATACAGATGGATTTTGTTTTTTTATCCTGTTTTGTTTATTCTGCTATCCTGTCTTTTGATTGGGACATTTAGTGCATTTACATTCAGTGTTACTATTGAAAAATATGGGTTTAGACTCATTGTGTTCTTTGTAAGATTCATGCTTGTGGTGGTGTCTCTGGTACCTCGTATTCCTTGCAACATTTCCCTCATACAGCACCCCCTCAGGATTTCTTGTAGGGCTGGTTTAGTGGTGATGAATTCTTTCCATTTTTGTTTATTTGGGAAGACTTTCATCTCCTTCTGTTTTGAATGACAGGCTTGCTGGATAGAGTGTTCTTGGCTGCCTATTTTTTCTGTTCATCGCATTGAAGATTTTCTGCCATTCCTTTCTGGCCTGCCAAGTTTCAGTAGATAGGTCTGTCACCACTCTGATAGGTTTCCCTTTGTATGTGAGGGCCCTTTTCTCCCTAGCTGCTTTCAGAATTCTCTTTTGTGCTTATATTTTGCCAGTTTCACTATGATATGTCATGCAGAAGATCAATTCAAGTTACATCTGAGGGGAGTTCTCTGTGCCTCTTGGATTTTAATGCCTGTTTACTTCTCCAGATTGGGGAGGTTCTCTGCTCTAATTTGTTCAAGGACTCTTTCAGCGCCTTTCCCTCTCTCTTCCTCTTCTGGAATTTCTATGATATGGATATTGTTCTATTTGATTGTATCACTCAGCTCTCAAACTCTCCTTTCATGTTCCTGGATCAGTTTATCTCTCTTTTTCTCATCCCCCTCTTTTTCTATAATTTTGTCTTCTAATTCACCTACTCTCCTCTCTGATTCTTCAATCTGTGCATTGGATGGATTTGATTTTATTATACATGTATGGCATTTTTATTATATACCTCATTTATAGCATTTTTTAATTCACCACAACTATTTTTAAGCCCCATAGTCTTCGTAGCAATAGTTTCTCTGATGTCTTCCATGCCTTTTTCAAGCCAAGCAATTAATTTTATGACTATTGCTCTCAATTCTTGTTCAGTTATGTTGATTATATCTGTTTTGAGCAGTTCTTTAGCTGTCATTTCTTCCTGGAATTTCTTTTGAGGAGAGTTCTTCCGTTTCATCAATTTGGCTAGCTTTCTGTCTCTTGTTAGTTTTAAAAGCTTCTTATGCACTCTGAACCTGCAAGTACTGCTGTATTAAAGAAGGCTCTTTGATTGTCCAGGGCCTGTCCATTCAGGAAGTGTTCTTTGAATGGTGTCTCTTGGTCTCTCTTGTTGAGACTCTGGTTATTTTATTTCCCTACTCATAGTTGTATTTGGGACTCTCCACCATGTGTGCTTTGGCCTATTTCTTGAGGTAGTGCTGGAAAAGAAGACAGCCAAACACACAAGGAACAAAGGCATGCAAATGCACAGATAAATCCAACAAACAAGCAACCCAAAAGGAGAAAAGAAAAAGAAAAAGAAAAGACGGAGAAAAAGGAAGAGAAACAAATAATAAAAAGAAGAAAGAAGAAAAGGAAACAAAAAAGAAAAAAACCCAAAAAACAACGGACAGTCTAAAAGCATAAAACCAAAATTCCCAGCTACAAATAAAGAGCAGGGTGTATGCAGTGCTGATGGAAGAGCATATACAAGAGAGAAATGACAGGGTAGAGAGAAAGCAAAATTGGACAATGACCAGGCATAGAGTCTAAGAGGCTTAATTCAGAGAGAGAAAGAGGAGAATAGGGTAAGAGGCGAGGAGAAAGAAACGAAGATAATGTTACTCAGAGAAACTATATAGTCTGATTACTCCAGAGAGAGAGAGAGAGAGAGATAGAAAGGTAGCAGTGGAGGTGTAGAATATACATCTAAAAAATGGATTAAACGTGACTGTTAAGCAAACCAAGGACCAGATTGCCCAGTCTAGCAGAGAGGAGGGATACGAATGAGACAAGGGAAAATATATCTGAATAGAAAGAATTGATCTAGAATTAATCACGGCAGTGCATCCATATTGGTCTTGCACTGGATCTGGTTAAAAAAAAAAAAAAGCAATTCTCTACCATGGATGGGCATGGTTTCGTGTAGGCAGGTCTTAGCCTCCACTGCCTCCAGAGGGCTGCTCCCTGAGGTATTTCTTCTGTGGTTGTGGAGAGAAGGGCACCCCAGTCCCTTCTTGAACCAAGCATTGCAAATCATTCTTTTGGGTCCAATCTCCCTGTGCCACGGGTGTAGCCAAGGTGGGCCATGTTCTATGTCCCAAGGCAAGCCTTCTTTCCAGATCTTAGTCCACGCACTTTATTGATACTGTCCAAAATATAAACCTGCAGGCAGAGTCCTTCAGAGCAGTTTCAGGCTTTGCTGCTTCCCTTCTGGATTGAGCTGGAGAGCAGAGGAGCAGTTTCTCCTGGCACCGCCTGGGACCACGTCACCCAGTTCAATGTCAGCACCACAGCTGGAAACCGGATCGCTCTCTGAGGTTTTTCTCTTCTCCAGGAACAGTTCTCTGAGCAGTTTCAGCCACTCTTTCTTTTCCCCTCGACTCTATGCGGCTCCCTGCAAAGGGGGCTCCTTCCTTTTCCCAATGACTCTGGTCCTGGCTCATTTTTATCTTCCCCAGTTCTCACTCAAGCACCTATAAGGTTGTTTTCTCAGCTGACTCTGTCTCCTTTTCCTCCCAAACTCCTGCAGTTCCGTAAGAGTTCCTATGGCTTCAGGCCTTCTCTGTTTGAGATATGGGGGCGAGTGAAATGTATGGAGCTCCTTCCTTCTCCACCATCTTGCCCCAGACTGTCTTTGTATATGCGTTCACAAACATAAATATACATGATTTGATTTTATGAGAGAAAAAAATTAAAACAGCATGTAAATTGATCAATATGCATATTATTTTAATAAATTACTTTCTTATACGAAATGCAATAATTCAACTATACCAGTTCTGGGTCCTTAATAGCTCCATCCCAACTCATGAATTCATCTATAGGCAATCCATGCTCTGCTCTTCTCTGTATTTCTGACCTTCTGGTAGTTTTTTCAGTTGTCTCTGTCCTCTACTGCTGACTTCACTTTGGAACTTCTGTGCATTCCACATTACTTCCTAATGTGGAATTCCTTACTTCCTAACCCTGACTAGGCAAAGTTCTCATTGTGCCTATTTTTTGAGACCCTACTGCTGCTAGCCAGCACTGCCTGCTCACAGCACCAGGGTCCAGCGTCACCAGCCCAGCTGCTCCCCTACTGGGAGAAGTATGTGGGGAGATGTGCGACTTAACTGCTAAGATCATGAACCTCAGCTAGCTATGCTCAAGACAATGTGGAATAATGACTCTCATGGTGGGGTGTTAGAGTTTGGTGGTTATCAAAACCACCATCATGATTTTAATTTGGAAAATAATAAGCAAACCTGTTGTTTTTACATTAGAAACTTTATTTTTTTTAAACTTTTTAAATGTTTTATTTATTTCTAGGAGAGAGAGAGACACAGCGTGAGCAGGGGAGGGTCAGAGAGAGAGGGAGTCACAGACCGAAACAGGCTCCAGGCTCTGAGTTGGCAGTCAGCCCAGAGCCCGATGCCGGGCTCGAACCCACAAACTGGGAGATCATCACCTAAGCGAAAGTCGGACGCTTAACCGACTAAGTCACCCAGGCACCCCTACATTAGAAACTTTAAAAGTAAAGCTTGCAAGGGGCGCCTGGGTGACTCAGTTGGCTCAGAGGGGCGTCCAACTTCAGCTCAGGTCATGATCTCATAGTTTGTGAGTTTGAGTCCCGCGTCAAGCTCTGTACTGACACCTCAGAGCTTGGAGACTGTTTCACATTCTGTGTCTCCTTCTCTCTCTGCCCCTCCCTCACTCATTCTCTGTCACTCTCTGTCTCAAAAATAAGTAAAACATTTAAAAAAGTATAAAAAAAAGTAAAGCTTGCGGATGAGAGTACTATAATAACGTCAAAAATAAGGAGCAATAGTCAATAATAGTCAATAACAGGGAAAATTTGGTGTATGGTATATAGTAATGCTTTGTAACTCTTGCAATTTTTCTGTAAGTTTAAAACTATTCTAAAACTTAAAGTTTTTTAGGACCAAAAACTAAAGCTTATGAAATCTTATTGACTGGTGGAGAGATTCAGAAGTCACAGAGAATCCCAGCCAGGTATAGTCTCTGACATTCTGTAGGAAAACCAGTGTATAACCTCAAAGCAAATATTACTTAGACTAAAAATTCAGAAAGAATCAGAAAAGTAATCTGCACTGGAATACATCCCCAAAGATGAAAATCCAGTTGTGAACTAGCAAAGGAGTGGAATTTAAATTTAGAAGATATGTTTTATAATTTATTATTTATATCCACTTACTTTAAAAGAAGTATAAAAATGCTTATAATGAAACCTCATATCAGCAGAAGAGTTAAAATAAAAATATCACAGAAAGGCAGAACAGAATTTTTCAAAGTGTGTTTTATAGAATGGGAATAGATGTCATGTGAAAAATAAAGTCTGTGTTGAAATTAGCTTGAGACATGTTTTAACAAAATGAAACAATAGTTCCTCTCTTCAAAACTTTGCAGAGCCCTTGATGCTAATGAACCTGGTGAATGAACAAGGGGAGTAAGGTATATGCGAGTCTCCTGATTAGAGCATGCTTTCTGTGATAATGAAAATGTTCTATAATCTGCTACCCACATTTGACTGTTGAGTACTTAAAAGGTAGCTAATACAGCTGAGGAGCTACATTTTTTATTTTATTTGATGTAAATTTAAATAAATGCAAGTGGCTACTGGCTACCATGTTGGATAAAGCAGAGAGTTAGAACATCTCAAAGGTCAACCGTCCAAATAATGCACTCTACGTTGGTGGTATAGTGGTGAGCATAGCTGCCTTCCAAATAATGCACTCTGGGAAGCATATATAAAAAGCAACCGTTTTCAAACTACTTTTGGTCTCAGGATCTCTTGACACTCTTTTTTTTTTTAAGATTTTATTTTTAAGTAATTTCTACACTCAACGTGGAGCTCAAATTTACAACCCGAGATCAAGAATCGCATGTTCCTCTGACTGAGCCAGCCAGGTGGTGCAGGGTCTTTAGGCACTCTTAAAATCAATGAGGAGCCCATGGAGGTTTTGTTCATGGGAATGAACACTGAAAGATTTAAAATATATATATTCAGTCATTCACTGAAAAATACCATCAGTTGTTTTCCTTGAAGTGACATTCATCTTCAAGAAAATCACTGCCAAATACCCAAGTCTGAGTAATCACAGTCCTCTCATCATCTGTGTATTTGAGTAAAAATGGTATTCCATGCAAACCCTGCTGATGCAGCTAGCAGATCAATGCAACAGTGCTCCAACCGTACTTGAGCATGCAGCACAAGTGTTCTCTGCCTATTTTCATACCTTTAAGGACTGAGGTTCAATAAAATTGATAACTTTTACTTTATCTTTTTTTTCTTTACTGCAAGTGTGTGTACAGTGACAGCTAGTATAGTTCCAGCACATTGACACTGGTGCCAAGGCAATGGCAACTTTACCTGCTTTAAAAGTTGCTTTGCACCATTAGTGAAACAGGCAGGTAATCTTAGAATTATTATTAAAAAGTGTTTTACTCGTGAAATATTCCAAAGGGTCACTGGGATGCCGAGGGTCTGCAAACCATGTTTTGAGAAAAGCTGGTATAGGAAAAGAATAAGGTGGGGGAAGGATGGGTGGGAGATGATATAATCCAGGAACCTGAGCCTTTTGTTGACATTGATGATGATATGGAAACGTTGTAGTTCAGAGACAACAGTCAAGGTATTCTTGAGATACCTTGGGTGCAAAAGTGGTTTTATTAAAGCATGGGGACAGGACCCACAGGCAGAAAGAATTACACTGGGGTTGTGATGGGTGACTTTAAGTTGGGAGGGGGGGTAGGCCTAGTGTAAGTCTCTATGGAATTTGGAAGCAAGATTTCCAGGACCTTGAGGGGCTACTTGATGTTAGGAAAAGGTCATTTATTACTGTCCAGTAAACTTAAGTCATGAGACCCTTCAGATGTATATCAGGGGGCCATATGCTTGGAAGTTGGAGGATGATTGTTAACATGTATCTTTTGAAGTTAGAGATAATGAGGTTAGAGATAAAGAAAGTTTCTAAACTAATTTTTATATGTTAAAAGAGACTTACAGGAGTTTGGAGGTCAGGATCATGTTAAGCTAAGATTGCTTTTTGCCCTCAGCAAAGTATTAACATGGAGGCAGTTGAGTTCCTAGAGTTCCTCTGCCTGTCTCAAGAACTTGTCAGTGGGATGTAAGTTGTAAGGAAGTTTAACTGAATTTTGTCTTTTGTCTTTGTTTTCCAAATCAATGAGAAAACTGGTGAGAGTCCAAACTTTATTATGCATACTTAGGTTAGAGGGACATGGAGATGTCCAAATAGAATCCATCTTTGGAAGCAGGTAGTTGCAGCAAATGAAAGGAGGTACCAATCATTATATCCCCACAACTGGGATTGTTGTTAGATATTCATTAAGGACAACTAAATAGTATAAATTAGTCAACATAGGGTTCCTAGAGCTAATTCTTCACAGATGACATAAATTGGATAATGAAACAAGTTAGAACACTATTTTCTTACTACTAGTTTGCAAAGCAGGGTACTTTACTTTTGTACAGCCCAGGGCTCATTTCAAAATATGACCAAATTCTTTTTACATTCATTCCCAAGTTTCCACTTCTTGACTTTTCCTCTGCCTTATAACTCAGAACAGGATTTATTTTTCCTTGCCACATTAGTAGACTTCGCTTCCATCAGGCGTTTCTTTTTGTCTCCATACCACACATGGTTTCTCCCTTCCCTTTCAATGAGAACTTTGGGGCTTACATTTTGAATTATTTATCCTACTTTTCCATCCACTCTGTCCCCTCTCACTTTTGTCCAACAGGCAGTAGACCATAATATGTGATGGGAATAGGAGACAGAGGTAATTTAATCAGAGGCTGAGTTTGCATGCTTTTGACTCTTCCCTCTTTGCACAGCAATGCTCTCTTGCTACTTAATTGTTCATAGCATTGTTACTTTCAATTAAAAAAAGCTCTTCTTGGAGAGTTATTGATGAATTTAACAATAGAAGAAATAATTTGTGTTCTTACGACATTTTTTCCTGAAAGACTTCCAAAGAGCTCTGGAAATACTACCTAGTTCTAATTCCCACAGCAAGCACCCTAGTCTTCTATTTTTAGGTGGAAGGGGAGTTTCCAATACCTTGCTCCCAGTAAGAAGACAGAGTGAAACTTCCAAGCCAGTAGGGCGAAGAAAACCTCTCCCATCCTCTACTTCAGTGCTTGCAGCCTCGCAGAGTAAAACTCTTCGCATTGGGTGGCTGTACAAAGCACATCCTGATTCCTAATTGCTCCTTCAGGGCTCCTGTTTTGCAGCTGACCCATGTTCTTGGATCTTGAAGGATTAACAGCCTGGGTTGCTGTTTAAAAAAAGAGAAAGACAAGACAAAGACAATGTGCAATTATGTTAATTTTTTCAAAGTGGGGAATGGAGAGTGTTCAAGAATAAAAAATATTTGCTGAAACATGATACCTGATTTAAATGGTTAAAAATGAGATCTTTCAAAACTATCCAAGTAATGGGGCACTTAGGTGGCTCAGCTGGTTAAGTGTCCGACTTCAGCTCAGGTCATGATCTCACGGTTCGTGGGTTTGAGCTCCGCGTTGGGCTCTGTGCTGACAGCTAGCTCAGGGCCTGGAGCCTGCTTCACGTTCTGTATCTCCCTCTCTCTCTGACCATCCCCTGTTCACGCTGTCTCTCTGTCTCTCTCAGAAACAAATGGAAAAAACAACATTTAAAGAAAACCACCCAAGTAATTATATGCAATAAACAACCTAGGACCCAACATTATACAATGGCAATAAAAGCTGATCCCACAACAGAATTATCTGTTAAAAAATTTAATAGTTAAAAAGTGCTGCACTTAAGAATCTGGAAAATAATTCTCACAGTTTTATGTTGTTTCCTGTATCAAGTCAATGGCAACTTAAAAGACTTATCTCAAGAGGAAAAGTAACTATGGAAGAATAGGAAAGACCAAGTATGGAAATGGAGTTCATTGACTGAGAACATTTAATTTTCTTCAAGGTTCCTACTGATTGTTCCAGGAACTGGTTCCACAAAAGGCCATTGACTGTATCATCAACACACTATGAAGGCCCACAAATGAGTTCTGTCTTCACAATGTCAGCTTTATCCAACCATAAAGCAAAGGTGATCACAATTACAAAGCAGGTTCAGGATTCCAAACCCAATGACGTTTCACCATGTAATTGAACGTGGCTTCTTACACAGCACCCAGAGTGAACATAAGGCAAACCACATAACAAACAAGATAACAGAAGTGTGTAGGAAGTTAATGAACCAAAAGCAAAATCACTTTGTGGGTTTGCAGCTGAGATAAGACCTCAGTCTGGTCCCGGTCAGCTCTCGACACCTACTGCTTATTACGTTCCAGCAGTGGAGGATCTCAGTTCTGTCTGGGGATCAATCAGGCAGAGCCTTTGGTCATGTCTGAAGAGTCTGACAGTTTGCTGCAAAAATCCTCCCCTTTTTAAAGGGATTTCATTGGTCTTGGATCCCTGGAGACCTCCTCTGCTTCTGCTTGTTATCAGTTCTGGGGTGTCAGCTGATGCTGGTCCTGGTGGTATCTCCTAGTCTTTAACTACTTGTGGCATTGCTTGACACAGGCTCCTGCTTGACACGAAAGACTCCATTTTGCTTTCTACAGGCTGGAAAAGTGGGAAACCAGGGAGATTGTGTCTTACTTCAGAGACAACTTTTACTGCATCATTATTTTTTCTTGCAAGTGTGTCAGTGTAGAATACAGTGACTACCGGTACAGCACCAGGATATAAACATGATTTATGGTAGGGCACCAGCAGTTTTAGCTATTATAAAGCTTGCCTTGGATGCTCTGGACTGGACTGTTTAGTGGGGGAGAAAGAGAATGAAGCAGGGTGATGCACAGTGTGTTCCAGTGTCTTTAAAAAGCTGCACCTGCCCCCTTCAAAGACACGTTCTGATGACTATCCCCTTCTCAAATATCTCCTTCATCTGGCACCTTGAGCTGGAACATCATCCTTGGATCTCTCCTGGCCACTGATCTCACAGCTTGTGTTACTCTTAAGCCTTTGTCTTGCCTTTCTCTTGGCATCACATTAATAACTATTCTCTTGACCATTGCCACGCTTTCCTCACTTTGATTTGGTCTTCCATCCAGAGCACCGGTGCCTCTGCTTATGTTTCAGCCTGTGGGCATTCCTCTCAGCTGTTGGCCTGGCCTCGAAGACCTCTAGTGTTTGAGCATAAGCAAAGTGACTCCATCTGGAAGTGTTCTTTAATGCTAATTTGGAAAACTGGGACATTTTGTTGGAAGGGGCCAAATACAACATACTCATGCACATTCATTCATTCACTTATTAAATCATTCAGGCACTGTCTTAGGTACTGGAGAAATAGACATAAAGTAGAAAAGGGAGCAACAGATATATGTGTGATCTAAATAAATCCCAGGGCTCAATGTGGCTTATCTCTGTGTGAGAGGCACAATTTGGTTTTCAAGAAGTAATTATACATCTATTCTGATATTTATTTATGTTTCTCAAAGAATATTAAAGGAGTCCCAATCAATTCCCCATATTTAGAGATTTTGATTACCTAGAGTCTCTCATATGCTAATCCTCCCAAACCCTTTCCATGCCTGCTTTTAAATCACCCAGGAAAGATCCAAAATTAGGCCAACCCAAACTGTTCTTTGGCATGTGGCAGAGAGGAGATGGGGAGTGAGGAGCATCAACACAAGAATATTTCCTCTTCATCAAACATATAATCAAATCATTACAACAGTAAGTGATATGATCAACCATTGCTACTGGCATATGTACAGTGCCTCGGAAACATAGGGGAGGAAACAATTACTTCTGACTTTTGTTTTTTAGGTAAAACTTTTGGAAACATTTGAGAAGTGACATTTGACATAGGTTTGGAAAGGTGAGTCCAACAGGCATAAAAGGGGAAGTGTATTCTAGGTAGGAGGAATAACACACATTAAGGCAGCAAAATATGTGAGGGGGGACTTCAGTCCTTTCCAAAATGTCTATAGCGTGGAGTGGATGAGTGGTACAAGTGACAGAAAATGAAGATGAAGAGATGGGCAGGTGACTTTTAAAAAGTATAGGTTTTGGCAGCAATTTTGAAAAAAAAAAGATTGAAGAAGGCAAGACTGCGGTCAAGGAGATTGTTAGGATGTTATTTCAGTAATCTAAGAGTCCTCTGATGAGAGTCTGAAACAGGAGTGGATAAGGAAATGAGGTAATTGATTCAAAAGACATTTAAGAGGGACAGAAGTATTTTAAAAAATTAAAATTTGTTTTAAAGGCACAGAAGGAATAGAACTTTCTAACCCAGTGGATAATTATAGCAAAGGAGAGGGAAGGGTCTAGGATGTCTGTCTGTTTTTCAGCCTGGGGACACAGGATGAATTTTGATGCTGTTGAATATAATAGGTAGGATAGGTTGTTCACGGGTGAGAGGAAATGTGTTTGAGCATCCATGAAACAACAAGCTGGTGGAGATGGCTGTATATGTAGTGCTTGAAAGACTTCTGAGCTATGGAGCACATTGACCAACTGACATCTCTCTAACACCATCCTGTCATGATGAGTGACAGCCTTAATTCTGAAAGTTTACAATCCGTCTTGTATCAACCACTTCTATATTACCTCTACATTTTTTCCAGTAATTCTTCATGATCCTAAATTTGTCATGCCGAAGTTAAATCCCATTTATTTTCTTGCTCAGAAGAGGAAGAGTACATCTTAATCTCTTCTATCTGGAAGAAATCCTTTTGGCGGAACGACTAATGGTGCAGGCAGCCTCCAATCATGTTTATTTCCCAGCATATGCAAATGTCTTCTTCTCTGCTTCAGATGCTGCAAGCAGTTGGGGGTTACTCTGTTGGCCAACAGGTCTTGTCTAAGAAAAAAAATTGTTAGACCTGGAAGGATATGAGAAATTACTGACTCAAATTTCCATATTTTACAGTTCAAGGCACCTTAAACTATTTAGGTTTAGTTTCTTTTACTCTTACAAAAAAGATGTGTTTCTCAATTTGTAATGTATCTGCCGTGTTTACTGGAGCAAGTTTTCTTCATTCCTTTCTAACTATGGCGCTTGGAGCTAGTTCTAATGAACACTATTAACCTGCCAGAAAATAGAATGACTAAAATTTGCCTCCCAGTTCTTGTTATGCATTCAAGCCTCTTTTCTTTTTAAAACCTTTATTGCAAAAACAATAAACCTAAATGTAAACATAAATTCAGAGTAGAAGTTGCCCACAATTCTGGCACATAATTAAATCGATGTTTAAGTTTGTCTATATTACATTTCAGTTATTATTCATACACATGTTAAAATTTTATCTATTTTTGATATAAAACAATTTTATATTCTACATTTTATATTTTCACTTAACATCATGCCATACACATTTTGTACATGTCATGCATGTTTAACGACAATTTCACCACTACCTTATACCCTCTTCCTCTAACATTATAGGGTAAGTCCTGCCATATCTTTGTCTGTGATCATGCAGCAGATAGATGCCAATAAACATATATATGGATTTTTTGGTTGATGATGGGATTGTAGCTATAAACATTTCACTGAAACTTTCTTGTTTTAAGCCACATTAAAAACTGCTTAACCACATTATTATTTTTAATAGCTTCATATCATTCCATAGTAGGGATATAACAGAACGACATTCAATTTGTCTCCGGTTTTTTCTTTCCCACTAATAATAAATGCAGCAAACAGGGGTGCCCGGCTGGCTTAGTTGGTGGAGTATGGGACTATTGATCTCTGGGTTGTTAAGTTTGAGCTCCACATTGGGTGTAGTGATTACTTAAAAATAAAACTTTAAAAAAATGCAGTAAACATTTTGGCACGTTAAAGCTGCTTTTCTGATGGACTGATATTCAACTTGTAGTTACTAGAAAAGTATACTGGCCAGCAGTATTGGCCTGAGACCGGTGCTCCATACTAGAAGGCAATGCTCCTGGTCCTTCTCCAGTTGTGTTCCTCCCTGTATGGCAAGGAGTCTGTGGCTGAAAGATGTGCCCGACTGTAATCTGTGACCTTCTATCAGACTATTTTGATATCTAAGATGCTGCAGTTCCCTACTCCAAAGCATGGCTCATTTTCCGACATCCATCCTCTTGAGGGTAACTTATGCCCTCATTGCAAACACCCATAAGCCTGAGGGGAACCAGGGGGCTGAAGGTATAAATGGAGCTTGGTCGTGCCAGCAAGGTATCCATACGTGTATGTAAGATTCCTCTTGGTGAAGGATCAGGCTGTAGGTAGGAAGAAAATGGGGTGAATCACGAGCCACAGGTTGAAGGTAGGAGGCTACCTTCCCTGTGCTGCAATGGTCTGACTTAGAACTCCAAAGAAGGCAACACTTTTACCAGTTCTTCTAGGTTGTAGTTCTAGGTTTGCATGAAGGCATATTTGTCAAAGTATGATGATAGAACATATTTTATTTAGTGATTTTTTAACTTGATTTCCCCCCACTTTTAAGTATCTAAATATCTGGTATAAAAGCTTTAATTTATACTGTGGCTCAAGACCTGACAATGTTAGAGACAGGCCTATTAGTTGGTGTCTATTTTGATTACTGTCTGTTCTGATTGGTAGACATCTGTACCATATTGGCAATTAAATATTTTAAATATCATCCTTGCTTACCTGTAATTCTATTTCCGCAGCATAGATTCCACAGGGTAGGACTGCTTGGTGAAAGTGTATGTGTAATTCTAATTTTAAGGAATATTATCATATGCCATGTTTTATCATTCACATTTAATGTCTTTAAGATTAGGATGCATCCTATAATCAAAGAGAAGAAAGTATTGTATCATTGTTCAGTTGGCAGGGTTTTTTTCCTTTGATAAAATAATGGTACATCTTTGCTATAGAATGAATGTGTCCGTCCAAAATTATTAAGTTGAAATCTAATTTCCAACGTGACGGTATTAGGAAGTGGGGCCTTTGGGAGGTTATTAGGTCATGAGGGTGGAACCCTTGTAAAAGAGAGGTGGTGCCCTTGTAAAAGAGACCCCAGAGAGCTCTCCTACCCCTCCCATCATGTGAGGGTACAGAAATAGGGAGGAGGCTCTTACCAGACACCTAATCTACAGCACCTTGTCTTGGAATTCCTAGTTCCCAAGCTGAGAAATGAATGTTGTTCAGGCTACCCAGTCTATGAGATTTTTGTTATAGCAGCCTAAATCGACTAGACAATCTTATAATTGCTATCTTAGATTTGATGAAATACAGTATTGTTCTACTGTAGCAGTTCCCATACCCACTATCACTGGAGGAGAGTTCCTGTTTTTTTGGCCTGCACCATGTGGTATCACTCTTTAAAAAAATTTTTTTTGTCAATATTAAGAATAAAAAATAATATACCACTTCCTTTAACTTGGATTTCCCTAATTACTAGTGATGTTGAGATTTTTAAAAATATACTTATTAGATACTTGACTGATCTTTTTGTAAACTATTAATATAGTTTTCCTATTTTTAAATTGTGTTCTCTGTGTTTTATTATCAATTTTTAGATATTATATTATAGACACTAAACTTTTATCTGTCATTTTATTATAAACAGAAATTATATAGGTGAGAAATGAGGTATAAGCAAATGCTTGGTGAGCCACCCCAAGATTTCCTACAGTGTGGGAGCCTTCATGTTCATACCAGTCATTCTTTGACATCTTCCCTCCTGGCTTCCCATGAAAAATCAGGACTCCTCCATGCATTGTGGTGGATATGATCTGGGAAGCCCCAGTGACCAATGAAACCAGAGGCCTTGGTTCCCCACCCCTCTTGACCCCTGCTGAGGTTAGATGGGGAGAAACAAAATCCAACAGTATATAAAATGGATTATACACCATTACTAAGCAGGATTTATCGCATGTATACAAGCTGATTCAACATAAAAAATTAATGTAATACTCATATTAATAAAGGACAAAACCACATGATCAGTTATCTCAAAAGATGCAGTGAAGCATTTGGCAAAATCCAAACTCCTTTCATAATTTAAAAAACTAAACAAACTAGAAATAGAAGAAAACATCCACAAACTGTTAAGGGGCATCTGTGAAAAACCCACAACCAACATCATGTGTAATAGTGAAAGATAGGATTCTTTCCCCTTAAGATCAAGAACAAAATAATGATGTCCATTCTCACCACTTCTATTCAACATTATACCCGAGCTTCTTGCTAGGCAATTAGGCAAGAAAGAGTAATAAAAAGTGTCCAGATTGAAAATGAGGAAGTGGAACTATCTCCATTTTCAGACGACATGATGTTATCTACAGAAAATCTAAAGGAAGCCACTAAAAAACTATTAGAAATAATAAACAAGTTTAGCAAGTTTGCAAGATACAAGATAAATTGTTTATAAGTCAATTGTATTTCTATACATTCACAATGAAAAATCTGAAAACGAAATTAAGAAAACAATTCCCTTAACAGTTGCGTCAAAAGGAATAAAATACTTCAGAATTAATTTAACAAAAGTAGTGTAAAACTTGCATGATGAAAGCTACCAAGCACTGTCAAAAGAAAGACCTAAAAAAATGGAAAGACATTCCATGTTCATGGGCCAGAAAACTTAATATAGTAAATTGGGCAGTACTCCTCAAATTGACTTACAGATTCTAAATGTTAAGAGCTATACCTGTAAAACCCTTCAAAGAAAACATAAGAGTAAATTTTTAAAAAATTTTTAATGTTTTTTAAAAATTTATTTGTGAGAGAGAGAGAGAGAGACAGTGTGAGCAGGGGAGGGTCAGAGAGAGAGGGAGACACAGAATCCGAAATAGGCTCCAGGCTCTGAGCTGGCTGTCAGCACAGAGCCCAACGCGGGGCTCAAACCCATGAACCGTGAGATCATGACCTTAGCCCAAGTTGGATGCTCAACTGACTGAGCCACCCAGGCGTCCCAAGAGTAAATCTTTATAACTTTGAATTAGGCAGTGGTTTTCTACATATGACACTAAATGTACAACTTTTGTGCCTCAAAGGACACAATCAAGAAAGTAAAAGAAACAAACAAAAAACACCTAATCAATAAAATGGGAGAAAATATGTGCAAATCCTATACCTGACAAGGGACTTGTATCTAGGATATATAAAGAATTTTTACAACTCAACAGTATAAAAATAAATAACCCAACTTTAAAACGAGCAAAGGATTGAGGGGCGCCTGGGTGGCTCAGCCAGTTAAGCATCTGACTCTTGAGTTTGGCTCAGGTCATGATATCACAATTCATGAGATTAAGCCCTGCCTTGGGCTCTGTGCTGATAGTGAAGAGTCTGCTTAGGATTCTCTCTCTCCTTCTCTCTCTGCCCATCCCACACTCAGGCATGTGAGCTCTCTCTCTCCCTCTCTCTCTCAAAATAAATAAATAAACATTAAAAGAGAACATTAAAAAATAAAATGGGCAAAGGACTGAATAAACATTTCTCCACGGAGCACACGAAACAATGCTCTACATCATTAGCCATGAATCAGAAATGCAAATCAAAACCACAATAAGATATCACTTCACACCACTTGGGTGGCTATAATAAAAATAAATGGGAAGTAAGATAAGGGTGTGGAGAAATTGAAACTCATATATTGCTGATGGAATGTTTGGCAGTTCCTCAAAAAATAAGTCTAGAGTTACCCCAGAAATCTCAGCAATTCCACTTGTAGGTATATACATAAGAAAACTGAAACACAAGTTCATACAAAAATCTGCACACAAGTATTCACACATCGCACCATTATTCATAATAGCTCAAAAGTAGGAACAACTCGAATGTCATCAACTGATGAATGGATAAACAAAATGTGGCATATCATACAATCAAGTATTATTTGGCTATAAAATGGAATGAAGTAATGACACATGAAAAAACATGGAAAAACCTTGAAAACTTTATGCTGAGAAGCCTGTCACAAAGGACACACACTGTATTACTTCATTTATATGGAATGTCCAAAGTAGACAAGTTCATAATGATAGGAAGTAGGTAAGTGGTTGCCAGGGAAGGTGAGAAGGAGGGGAATAGAGAATGACTATTAATGTATATGGGGTTTCTTGTTTGGATGATACCAATTTACCAGAATTAGATAGTGGTGCTGGTTACAGAATTTCTTAAAATCACTAAAAATGACTGAATTTTATGGTATATCAATTATATTTCAATAAAGCTGTTATTGAAAAAAAAATGTGGCTGCTGGTTTTGGACCACAGACCATAGTTTATCAACTCCCTGTTGCATACCAATATTTACTGTCACAGAAAGAAGACCATATAGTATTTTTTAAAAGGCTATGGAAAAGAAAAGAAAAACTGACCTCAAGCAGTTTATTTTCCTCCCAATATATATAGCATGGTAATTAAGATTATGAATTCTAGAGTCACCTGACTAGGTTTGAATCCCAGATCTGCCACTAGTTATCATGTATTTTGGGGGGGTAATAATAACATTTACCTTCGAGGTAGGGTGAAATGGGTTGATGCATGTAAGCACTCCCAGCAGTGTCTGGCACAGAATAAGCATTCAGTGGATATAGGCTATTTTTATTATTCAGCCATATTGGAAAAGTAGCTCGACTAATGCGATAAGATGATTTTTATTCAGTGTTCTGGTCACAACCAGCAGCTTCCTAAGAATGGCCTCTGTTCCCCATCCAGGTCACTATCAGATCATGAGGCTGGATGCAGGAAAAATGAGGATGGATCATTAATATACACTAGAAAATACGTTCTCATCTCCAGGAAATATTGTTATCACCCTGAAAGGCTTTTCTTTTTCTATATCTAAAATATATTGTGGGACATTAATTAGTTTCTTCAATCTAATTTCTAGTGTCAGCTGTGACATCACAAAGCAAACTCCCAGATGGTACCAACTGATCCCTTTATCAGCTTTGTTAGCACTGATGCCAAAATGAAACTGGCCCAGCAGCTTAATCAAAATTTACATGCTAATGGGTGGACCCTTGTGAAGAAGTTAAGCAGAAAATCAATCATTAGGTAACATTCCTCTAATAAAGTTGTCATAGATTTTAAGTAATAATGAAATAGCAAGGAGTAAACTCAAGACCGAAAAAGAATGTAAAATAGAAACATGGCATGTACTTAGAAATGGAGAAATCATTTCTTAAAAAAAAAAAAAGAAATGTAAAAGAAAATTATAAACACAAATTAGTTTTCTTTCCTCTTAGTTAAAAGTTGAGATTTTCAGGAAAAGTTAATATTTTAAGGCAAATTTAGTTTTCACTTAAAGAGCGAGACAGATTTCCAATGATTTTAGTCCTTTCTCTTCTGTAGAGAGCCTACTGCTAAGTATTCAGTTTGTCATTGTTATTACTAAGATGTTTGTCTGATCCACACACTCCTTTTGTTCATTCTGCAGCTCTTAACCATCTGTCATGTTTTCTGGAGAGCATTATAAACACATTTAGGTTAAACCATATGGTCATGAAACCTGTCTTCGTATTATAATCAAGGTGTGGTTGGTTCTTTTTCTTGTGTTTGTTTGTTTTGAACAGAAATGCACTTGACCATTCTTTAAAAGCGTCATCCTAATCCTTGAACCAAACTTCAGTCTGATAATAAATCAACTCTGAGTCTACATCTACTCAAAGCAAATGGCCTGAATAAGAGATGTTTTGAAATGGCCAAATTTTGTCATAAATTTTGCCCAAACACTATGTGAAATGGCTTTTGGGCCTTCGTTATATTGGCCACTTCAGTTTTTACTTCCACACCTCTAATGCTTTTTCCTTCAGTCATCCTAAATCACTCACCACTTGGTCATCATCAAAACTGTACCACCTCTGAAAGACCTACCTCAAGCATCCCATGTTTAATTCATCAACTCTGATGCTACAACTCAGCAATTCTTCCATCTTGCCAACACCTTCAGTTCAGTGACTCTACTACTTTTTCACTCTCCATAACCTCCCTCATGTCTTTACTTCTTTCCTTACCCAGTTTAGAATTCATGATCCATATAATCATGTCTGTTGAAAGCACCATAGTTCCATAGCTCCCCTTGACCCACCTGGCAAAGCTCTATCCCTGTTTAAATCCTGCTATGTACTTATTCTATAACTGTACCCAAACATTTGATGAAAAACCCATCAGGATGACTGATATCATTTAAACTAATGGTCATAAATCTTAAATATACTAAGCCCTCATCAGCAATCCTCCTTTGCTGCTCTAAAATGTTCCTTCCAAAATTACTTTCCATCACTTCTCAGACCTTCTTCCTGCTCTCTTCCAGACACTTCCTCAGCATCAGTATGATAAAGCATGTCCTATCTTAAAAAACAATACTCTCTCTGGTCTCCATAGCTTCCTTCAACTATTGCCTTGTTTCTCTTTTTCCCTTAAGTTTCTCTGCTTTCTTTCTCTCCTCATCCTATCCTCTGGACTGTTGCCCCCACCACTGTGATGCATCTGCTCTTACAAAGCTCACTACTAAATTTTATGTTGCCAAATCCAACGTCACTCTGTCATGTTTTATTTGACCTCCCAGAAGTGATTGAGACCATAGATACAACTGACACTCCTTTTTCCATGACATTCTTTTCTAGGTTTTAGAGATACCTTGTTCTCTTGCATTTCCTCTTTCCTCACTGGCCACTCCTTTTTGATGTTCTCTGCTAGGTCCCCTCCTCTTTCTGAACTCTAAATGTTGGTGTGCCCATGGTTCAGTGCCCTTCTCATTCCCTATTACTCCCAAAGCAATCTCCCACGGTCATCTGTAATTTCATATGACCCAAGCCCCAGCCTCTCTGCCAAACTCCAGACTATTTACTTGACATCAAACCATTAGCAAGTTCAGTCAACTATACTTTCAAAGATCCTCCAAAATTGCCACATTCTCTCCATTTCCCTCATTGCCACACCTATCCAAGCCACCATATTTACTTGTCTATTCTATTGCAGTGGCCACTGAACTGATCAGTAGGATTCCTCTCTTGCTTCATTACAGCAGTCAGAACAATCCTTTAAAAACAAAATAGAACCACAGCCATTTTTCTCCTTACATTTCATTAGTGGATTTTTATCACATTCAGAGTAAACTAGAAACTTGGCACAAAAACAGACACATAGACCAATGGAATAGAATAGAGAACCCAGAATTGGACCCACCTATGTATGGCCAACTAATCTTTGACAAAGCAGGAAAGAGTATCCAATGGAAAAAAGACAGCCTCTTTAACAGATGGTGTTGGGAGAACTGGATAGCAACATGCAAAAGAATGAAACTAGATCATTTTCTCACACCATACACAAAAATAAACTCAAAGTGGATAAAGGACCTGAATGTGAGACAGGAAACCATCAAAACCCTAGAGGAGAAAGCAGGAAACAACCTCCTTGACCTCCACCGCAGCAATTTCTTACTTGATACATCCCCAAACGTAAGGGAATCAAGAGTAAAATGAACGTTGGAGTGCCTGGGTGGCTTAGTCGGTTAAGCATCCGATTTTCGCTTAGGTCATGATCTCGCGGTTTGTGGGTTCAAGCCCCGCGTCGGGCTCTGTGCTGACTGCCAGCTCAGAGCCTGGAGCCTGTTTCAGTCTGTGACTCCCTCTCTCTCTGACCCTTCCCTGCTCACGCTGTCTCTCTCTCTCCTAAAAATAAATAAAACATTTAAAAAAAAAAAGAGTAAAATGAACGATTGGGACCTAATCAAGATAAAAAGCTTCTGCACGGCAAAGGAAACAATCCATAAAACTAATAAGCAACGGACAGAATGGGAAAAGATAGTTGCAAATGACATATCAGATAAAGGGCTAGTACCCAAAATCTATAAGGAACTCACCAAACTCCACACTCGAAAAACAAACAATCCAGTGAAGAAATGGGCAGAAGACAGGAACAGACACTCCTCTAAAGAGGACATCCAGATGGCCAACAGACACATGAAACGATGCTCAGCATCCCTCCTCATCAGGGAAATACAAATCAAAACCACACCGAGATACCACCTCACGCCGATCAGATGGCTAAAATGAACAAACCAGGAGACTATAGATGCTGGCGAGGATGTGGAGCAATGGGCACCCTCCTACACTGTTGTTGGGAATGTAAAGTGATACAGTCCCTTTGGAAAAAAGTGTGGAGGTTCCTCAAAAAATTAACAATACAACTGCCCTTATGACCCAGCAATAGCACTGCTAGGAATTTACCCAGGGATACAGGAGTGCTGATGCATAGGGGCACAGGTACCCCAATGTTCATAGCAGCACTCTCAATAATAGCCAAATCATAGAAACAGCCTAAATGTCCATCAGCTGACGAGTGGATCAAGAAGATGTGGTTTATCTATACAATGGAATACTGTATGGCAATGAAAAAGAATGAAATCTAGCCATTTGTAGCAATGTGGATAGAACTCAAGGGTTCTATGTTATGTGAAAGAAGTCAGGCAGAGGACAGACACCATATGGTTTCACTCATATGTGGAACAGGAGAAACTTAACAGAGGACCATGGGGAAAGGGAAGAGGAAAAAAATAGTTAAGGAGAGGGAGAGAGGCAAACCATAAGAGATTCTTCAATACTGAGAACAAACTGAGGGTTGATGGGGGTAGGGAGGGGGAAAGGGTTATGGGCATGGAGGAGGGCACTTGTTGGGATGAGCACTGGGTGTTATATAGAAACCAACTTGACAATAAACTATAAAAGAAAAAAAAAACAAAAAAATTTAAAAAAAAAACAGAATAAAATAGAAACTACTTCTTCTGGCTCATAAAACTTAATAAGATCTGGCCCCAGATTGCTGTTGATCTCATCTCCTTCCCTACAAATCTGTAGCCCTACTGGCCCTGTTTCTATTTCTGGAACATGCCATACTCACTCCTGCCTTTGGGTGTTGGTAGCGACTGTTCCCTTTCCTCTGATCTTTATATGGTTGGCAATTTCTTGTCATTAAGATCTGAGCTTAGATGTTTGTAAATCTTAGGAAACCCAACTATAATAAATATGAGTTATTCAAGTTCTCAAACTTGCTGGGTATTTTCAACTGAATATAAACATGGGTAAGTTTTTTGTACTCCAAATACTGCTTCGCTTTACTATTTTTTTTCTTGAAAATTATAAAATTCTTCTAGACTTTAAGTTTGCTTAATTAAATCATCACTTATCATTGTGGTGGTAGCCACAAAGATCAAAAAAAAAAGTATCCTAGAAATTGTGTCTACCAAAGCCTAGACTAGAACCACATGACACAATAGTGCTTTGCTGCCAGATCTTGCCATGTAACTGTGCACCAAGTGCCCACGCTTTGTGAACAGGATCCCCCCACCTTGATGTAGATACAATCATACCCTGGTGAAGACAAGGAATATGCATCTGCATGCATGTATTCATGTGTTTAATAACAAAAGAATTAACTGTCTCAATTCTTCTCAGTACTTTACTCACTTCCATGTGTTCTTTTCTGGAAAAACACACAATCAGGGACCCTGTTCTCAACATTGCTTCTGAATTTTTTCTTTTTAAAAATTTATTTTAATATTTATTTTTGAGAGAGAGAGTGAGCATGAGTAGGAGAGGGGCATAGAGAGAGAGAAAGAGCCAGAATTTGAAGCAGGCTCCAGGTTCTGAATTGCTAGCACAGAGCCCGATGCAGGACTTGAACCCATGAACTGTGAGATCATGACCAGAGCTGAAGTTGGATGCTTAACCAACTGAGCTACCCAGGTACCCCTGAAATTCTTTTCCTTAAGCTTGTAAGTGCTTTTTAACAGGGATACATATTAAAGCCTGTTTATGCAATTGTGAAAATAGATTTGAAAATATGGTTGGCTTCACAGATAATAAAATTGATGAAAAAATGATTCAGCAACCAGTGGTGTGGAGGCAGATGAGCTGTGAGGCAGGGGAACACTGGCACTGAGGACAGGGAAGTCATCCACTGGTCTTGGTGGGACATTTGGTCTCCCTGGCCTACTAAATGTTACTACAGTAAAGGCTAGTAGCAAACCGTCCCACCCACAGTTACTGTGCCGGTCACAAATGCTCACATTTCCAATCGCACCCTGAAGTGCTTGAAAATGAATGAATGGCACCGTCATTATCTTTGCTGCTTTATATTTTACAACAAATGTATTTTCCATATGAAATTTGCTAGAGACTATTCATACCGCACTTTCACCCACAGTATTTTTTATGTTATGTTAATAGCCTTTTAGCTGAATGCCTTTGTGCCTTGCAAGCTAATTCTGGAACACATTAAATGTGTTAAGTGAGGGTAGATGTACAGGGATCTAAACCTGCTGAATGGAATTAGAAGGGTCCTTTGACAAGCACTTTGGAGACAAAGTGCTGCAGCAGTGTTCAACAATACAGCTACTGCTGCAGAGGCCATCGGCCCTTTCTGCTTCCTTATGAGAGGACAGGTGAAATTAGGGGATCCCTATGCTTTCCTTGAATTTAGGAGATCAAGTGAACAATTTCCCCAGCAAGGCTGGGAAGAAGTTATCCTAGGAGGATGCTCTGTTGCAGAAGGACATTGTGATAGATCCAGTGAGATAAATAGTTTCCCAAAGAGTTCCCAGTGATTCCTGCCTCCTGGTAGTCAGACCCTTTGGTAATAACCCTTCCCTTGAATATGGAACAAACCTAGTGACTTGCTTCTTGTAAATAAAATATTATGGGAAAAATGATGGAATTTCACTTCAGTATTCAGTGTAAAAGCTGTCACTTCTGGGGCACGTGGGTGGCTCAGTCAGTTAAGCGTCTGACTGAGGTCATGATCTCACAGTTTGTGAATTTGAGCGCCATCCGTGCAGAACCTGCTTGGGATTCTCTCTCTCTGTCCCTTCCCAGCTTGTTCTCTCTCTCTCTCTCTAAAAGAAAAAACAAACAAAAAAACAAACAAAAAACAAAAAACAACCCACAAACTTAAAAAAGAAAGACATTACTTCTGTCTTGCACTTTCTCTTTCTGGCTTTTCTCAGCTTGCTAGCTCTCGTAAGGTAAGGTGCCATGTTGGGAACTGGCCCTTTTTGGAATGGCTCATTTGGCACGGAACTGAAGGCAGCAAACAGCCATCAAGAAACGAAAGCCTTCAGTCCAACAACCCATGAGGAATCTACCAACAACCATATGAGTGAGTTAGAAATGGATCTCTCCCTAGCTAACACCAAGATTACAACCTGTGAGGAGCCCTGCGGCAGAAGACCCAACTAAAGCGTACCTGGACTCCTGACTCTCAGAAACTGTGACAGAATACACATTTGTTGTTTTAAGTACTATGAAGTACCCAGCTGTGGTATGACTCATGCTTCACAGTCTTCCAGAATGAAAAGTACTCACATCTGTATATCTGAATAAGGAGACATTGCAATGTACAATAGCTCCTTACACATCTCTAGCAGGAAAAAAAAAAACCCCAACAATCACAAAGCATTACTGCCAGGATGGCAGAAAAGAAAGAACATCTACAGGCGCAGGTTGCGTATTCAGATCATCAATTCTACAAATTTGAGCAAATTATATAACTTCTCTGAGATTCGGTTTCTTCATGATGGGATTGGGGTAGCAGTAAGAACTGCTAGCAATCTGGGACACTGTGCTTTGAGGAGGAACTCGGGTGGGCCCTACCCCGAAGTCTCTTTCTCTTCAGATGGAAATGGCATCACTAGGAATTTGTTCCTTAATGCTTCTAGGGACTGTCCCTGAAATTGTTACCTAAGGAGAGGTAACGTGACAAAGAGAGGAAATTCTATAGATACCTCTAAGAATAGTGCAGCAAGGTGGGGCCTTGGATTGCTGTGAAGCAGTTGAAGGGTAATGGTGGCAGCCACAAAGATAAGTGTGGTTGATTTCACGATTTTGAAGACCTAGTAGACTTCCTCCTTTCTAGTATATGTGACCTACACAATCAGTCACATTTGCCCTCTCACCATGAGTGCAAGGAAGCTACAGCAATCTCACATTCAGTCAGAGCCACTGTATTAAATTTTATGGTTCCCATATTTGTATTCTTTTTCTGTCCTGATTCATCTACTTCCAGTTTATACATGTCCTTTGTTGCAGGCCCAGATCCTTTACAAAAAAGATTGGAGGCACAAATGAATATAAAAAACACAAAAATACATATTTGACCTTTCCTCCTCTAAGTGTGTTGATATAAACAAACACGGCAAATCTGGAAATACTCTTCTATCTTGATTGTTAATTTTCTTTTCCTTTTTTACATTTATTTTTTATATTTGGGAGACAGAGCACAAGTGGGGAAGGGCCAGAGAGATAGGGAGACAGAATCTGAAGAAGGCCCTAGGCTCTGAGCTGTCAGCACAAAGCCAGCTTCGGGGTTTGAACTCGTAAACCATGAGATCATGATCTGAGCCTAAGACAGACGCCTAACCAACTGAGCCACTCAGGTGTCCCTTGATTGTTAACTTTCAAAATTTAAGGTTAATTTGGCTTTGGTGGCCACAATGATTTAAATTAGCAGAATAATTGGTGCAATTAGCATAAGTTGGACGAATTAAAGACAAACACAGATTGCAACAATATTTGTACCGTTTTTATTTGTAAAAATAACCATCTGAATGCATTTCCATAGTATATTACAGTTAAGTACTCCATTACATTATTAGCATTCAGTAGTTGAAAAAGTATTAAACTGTGCTTGAAAAGATTCAGATTGGTTCAAAGTCATTCACTGAACTGAAAGTCATTTTCCTCATTTTTACAGTCATGACATTTACCAGAGTCCTTCAACTCCAATTTACATAAGAAAACATTACAGACAAAATCCCACTGAAATCATCAAACAGTATTTTATGCGATTACAAATATGTTATGCAAAATATAACACTGGCACCAGATTTGTATCATCGTGCTTTGCAAAGATATATTGCACATGCTAAAGCATAAAATATATAGACAAAACTACCAAACAAAAGATATTTGCATTGAATTTTTAGATCACTGCATAAGAAACGCATAAAATTACATTTTTACACACACTCAGATTGTCACTATCTTCAAACGCTTTTCCCCTAGAACACTGACCTATGGTTTACAGTTTTGTAAGAAGAAAGCATTTTAGCACTGCAAAATTCAACATGGTTCCTATAGAAAACTTCGGCATTTTCATTTCAAAGCAGGTAAAGGGGAAATAGGAAAAAAGACACTTTATACATTCAAAGAAAGGCTGAAATGGAAACTCACTGGTATCATATTGCTCTGATAACACTCAAACGAAAAAAATACAAAACATTTCACAGAACATTTTCAGAATATACAAATATAAAAAGGCACTCTAACTTCATATTATGAGACAAAAAAGGGGTAAGTTCTTCAACCAACGCAACAGATAAGCAAACCAAGTTGCTCAACAGTACAGAGAATAACGAGTGCAGCAAATCCATTTGATGTTCTTGCTCTAATTTAATAGTAAAATAAAAACTCAAGCAGCTGTTTACTGCCTAAAGTACCAAAACATACTATGGTGCCCTTTTCGTAGTGATAAATAGAAATCCCCTGAGCTTTTTACTGTAGAATCAGAGCAGATTTTAGGCAATTCGGGATAGTAATGTATTTACCAAGGACAGGCAGACACGGCGAATAGGTAAGTGCAATGAAACATGATCCCTGTGGCTGTGGTTAAAATACAGTCCAAAAGTAACATATTTAGGTAAAAGCACTAACAGCCAAGACTCAGTTAAAAGCACGATGGTTTTTTTCTTAGAAAGCAATGCTGCAAATCTAGTTTTATTTCTATGAGATGTACTTAAAACACACAGAACTCATAATTTTAAAAGTCATTTCCTAAAGAAAAAAAATTGGTCTTGGGGAATGGAGAAATAGAGTGAGAGGGAGATCTGATTCAATGAACAATTCAGAGCGTGCATGATTTCATTTGGTTCCTTTGTCCTCCTTCTTTCTATCAGTGAGAGAGGGGAAAAGCCAAAATGCAGCTACATGGAGAGGAATGTCCGGGGCCGGCACTGCTTTGTTGGAACCCTCCTTGTCTCTAGGCTACTCTGCAGGAAAAATGTGAACGCTGCTTCACCATTAAAAGCAGGTATTTCCTTTACTGCTTTAAAGGCCAATGGAGCAAGATTTCCATTCACTTCTAGAAAAGACACCACAGTATATCCTGCCTTTTTTAGCACTGGATCTCCCTTACTTTCAGTGTTTTGGTAAAGATAAGGTCATTATTGCTCATTAGCAATTTACCTACTTTTAAAAAATTCATCTTTCCTAAACAAACAAAAAGGACAGAGGAAGGAGGGAGCACAACACCAAGAATTTGAAAAACAGTGAGGGTGGGGTTGAAAATTTTCAGCCGAATTAATACCAATTCTAGAAGTCCTTTGAACAAGTTCTCATTTGTGAAGAATCCAACGTGAGTTTTTAATTGAATCCAGGATATTAAAAGAGTAAGAGTAAAGCCTTTTACAGTTAGATGAAAAATATAATACAGTATGTATATTTGATCCAGATATGACAGAACACTGTTTTAAAAATACCTCACATACACTATAAAAGAGAAATTCCCAGGCTGAAATGGAACTGATGATAAAATGTCAGAGTCCTGTCCTAATGCAACACATTTCTCTTCTGTTTCTTTCTTGGAAAATAGCTCTTGAGCTGGTGATTTGAATGTCTTCTCTTGGTACATAGACTCACACACTGCTATCATTGGCCATTCCGCTTTTGGGACCACATGAGATTTTCAGCGTGTTCACAATAGCTTGTGCATCTTTCTTTGGGCCACCTTTGTGCATATGATCCGCCACCCACCTTAGTTTTCATCTCGCAGAAGAGCTTTAAGGACGGCAGTGTCTCCTAGGCTCTTGAGGCTGGTATAGATTGGGGCTGAGCACTGGATGTCACACCCCACTCCAACCGAAGTGTAAGAACCTGAGGGTCGGCTGGAAACCTTAGCAGGCGAAATGCTGGGCTTGGCCCCACCACTGCTGGCTAGCCCAGGGAGGATCCGGAGGGTTTTTCTGCTTTTTGTTATTCCAAGTCACACACATAGCAATAAAAACAGAGAACAATGGATATTCCTTGACATTTGTTTCATTTCAAATAAATACAAACACATTTACATCAAAAGTATATGAACATTTTCTCTAGTTTGGCCAAAAAAAAAAAATAAGCCTTGGTCAACGCATCCTCAGTTACAAATGTTAAGCCACCAACTAGAAATCTGTGTCATAAGAAATATAAAATACAACAAAGACTGTTACACAAAAAGATTACATTTGAACTCCATAGAAAAGCTACTTCAGTTCTCATTTCCACTTTGAAGGAAAACAATTAAATTCTTCCACTTTAGACTGAAGCATTTTGGTCCTCCTGTATAGCTGGTTGATGAATTACAGACATATATATATACATATACATATACATATATGTGTGCGTGTGTGTGTGCATAATGTTTAAAGAGTCTCATTCTTCTTTTTGTACGGCTATTCCAGGTGCAGAACGGGGTCCATTTGACCTAGAAGCTTTGGCAGAGGGAGCAGACACAGTATTCACTATGTTGATTTGATCATCAAGTAACTACCAATTGGCTTTAATTTCCAAATCACCCATTTCTACCTTCTGCTTTCACCTTCTTTGTTTCCTTTTGCAGTCACACTTCCACTCACTTGGCATGACCTTGACTGAGAAGCTCATTTAACATTTTACTATTGATAAACAACTTCGATGGTTCTGATGTTTTTTAAAAAGTTAGCATTCTGATTTAAGGATGAGTTAACAAATAAATAAGGGGTAGTTTTGTATTAAATTTGCATATGTCTCAAAGTTTTGGTGCAATACAACTTTTCACCTGAACTTTTATTAGATAGATTTGGATTCAATCAGTCGGGTGAAAACTAGTCACAGACTTGTTACAGGGAGTATTCGGTGCCATATTTGTGTTAAATGAAAAAAGCAACTTCAATTTTCAGTGAGTTTTTCCATTCATCTGGCAACTTTAACAAAATTCTTGGAAAGAAGTTCTGGATATTTAAGTGCATATTATAGAGAGGATATATGAATAATCGGACTCCCTTAAGATTGTTACAGGCATCATTTCTGAAGATGAACACCTTTACCTTTGGCTTCTAGTAAGGAAGTAAACATCAAAGCGAGAAGAGATTTGAGGCAATTCCTATCCACGCCTTCCCTCCCCTTTTGGGGGACATGAATGTCACACTGATATATTTCTTAGAACTCACTGCTGGGTGAGTATATGAAAAAAAATTCTTTATAGAGAACCGCTCCCTCTCAATTGCATTATGCCAAAAGAAAAAGAATTATATGCATTTTGTACTTCTTATTTAAAATGAGAGGTAGACTTTCACAGAAATATTTTAGATCTAAGGAAAACATAAAAGCAAATAAAAGTTGGGGCACATCTGTGTGAGTGCTTTGTCCTACAGTCTAGCTGCCCTCTCTGGCTTTGATTAATTCCTTCTCTACAGGCTTCTGGAAGCCCAGGCCCACAATAATACTTGAACACAATATATAAACCTGGAAGTCAAGTTTCTTTCCCTTCTTCCAATATGGGTGATGAGGGAAAAGCTTCTATAGTCCAAAGTCAAAACGTTTCTGAATCAGAATCATTTTCATTGTACCCGTCCTCTGAGCCTACGTTGTTACTGCACAGGCTAACCATGCTACCCAGATTGGAGAGGGTCGTCCTGCTCAAATTGTCTTTTTTAAAACAAACGAAGTTGACAGCCGTCATTGTACTGGAAGGAGAAAAAGGCATCATGGTAGCCAAAATGAGGGCCAGGCAGTCAGCCACGTCTTTGTTAGGAGCGCAAGCCAGGGCCGGGGTATGACCTGGGCGTAAATGCAGACAAGGCAGTGGTTAGTCCAGGAAATCCAAAGGTGCTGTGAGCATTCCACAGTACATCTCAAACGACCTCACACGCGGAGATGTATGTTGAGTTAGAAATCATGCCAGGCAAAAAGAGGAATTACTTCCCACGAGTCATGCTAGGGGTGAGGCTAGAGGGAACTGGAAGGGGGAGACATTTCATGAAGGATTTGGGGGTTTGTTTTTGTTTTTTCAGTTTACATGACAGCAAGCACTATGTTATCCAAAGTTAGGCAGAATTCTAGTCTTCATCTAGTGAACAGAAACACAAGGGGGCAGGGATGGGACACAATTCCACACACAAATAAAACAGCAACAGGACAACCACAAAGGTGTTTCCACTTGAGAGCACATGCCACCATGCGCCTCAGGCCTGGGCCGGGGCACTCTCATTCTGAGAACAATGACTTTCCATCGTAGGTAATCGTGTGTCAGGTTAGGAGAGAAACTGAAAATCAGATGTCCGTAAAAGTGACTACTGCAGTTTGGTTGCTTTGTATATATTTACATAAAGTCTATACCAATTAACTAGTTCCAGGAAAATGGAATCATTTGAGCGGATCAGACACAGGAAAGCACTGGTCATTTGTGATTTGAAATTTACTATTGATCAGGGGAAATCTGATAGAATTTTAAAAAACAGCAACACCACCAACCAAAGTCCCAAATCCCAATTGTGGAAAAATGGCCGTCAAGCCATGTCATTTTCTACCATTTAGACTTGATGGGTCCTATCCAGAAGAGAAAACTATCTCAACACGTGCAGCAAGTGCATGGGGAAGTAGACCAATTCTTTGATTCAATTACTACCCCTGCCCACCCTTCATTTTACTGACTTGGAAGGGCTAGCCTCTCTCCTCTGTCGGCGAAGTTCCTATCACCTCTCCCTCATTCATTCAGAGGAACTGGCTCAACAAAACGCAACCTTTTTTTGTTTTATCAACACTTGACCTAATTTCTGCCCCTCCTCTCCCTCCCCCAACAGGTTATTCCTCTCTCTAGTATGAAACAAATAAGAATAGACAGGTATGATTTATGATTGTAGTGCTGTCCAAAACTGCCCCAAATTGTTCCCAGGCCTCTGGGATACAGCTGAGCTCTGAGGAAAGCCTCAGTTCCACTGACCCAGGGCTCTCATTCCCAAGGTTACCATTGGCAGGACAAGCCTCAGATGCAGCAGGCTTATCCTGGAGAATGGCAAAACCAATTTATTTTGATCTCTTTGGGTCACTTTGGAGAAAAACTGCATGCTGACCCTAAGATACATAATAAGAGGGTGAGGGAAAGGGGGTGGGACAGCCAAGGAGATGGAGTTATAGAAAACTTTCTGTGCCTCCTAGATGAGTCAGGTTGGGGACAGAGAGGGGTACATGCTAGGATAAATGGGGCTGCAAAACAAAAACTAAGAAGAATTAGCTAGTGACGTCATATGGCTAATGCTTACTTCTGAGAAATAGGCATGGGCTGCTAGTTCCAATACCTGTAACAAGCAGTTAATTGAGTTACATTCATTATAATACTTTATAAATAAAGATGCCACAATTAATGCCACATTAAAAATTACATCATTCATAAATATCCAGAAGTTCGTCTTTTGCTCCTCCTGGCTAATAGGCATTGTGCTTAAAATGGTAGTTTAACACAAATCTGGTATTCGTTAGGTTTCCAAATTTCTTAGGAAGCAGAATAGAAAGCTTCTGCTAAGAGTTAATTCATTTAGAAAAGGAATGTTACATAGATCAGGAGAAGCTTTCAAGCCAAGAAATGAATTAAAACATTATACCCCAAATATCCATACTGAGGATATGGGTTTTGATCTGTTCCTTAAAAAGAAAAAAAAAAGTCTGATCTCAGAATGAACTGAAATACAAAGACCTGGGTTTTCCTTTGAGCCCCTGAGCATGCACTAATGATATGTGTCGTCTCTAACTCTTTAGCGTACGCAGTTAGAGGTTTTAATGCCTATTTGAAAGCTTTTCAGTGTGTCTAAAACGGTTTAACCACCACGCTGAGGAGTCAGAGACCAGCTGCTGGTATGACATGCAAAATGGAAGGCACTGGTGGGCTACAGGTAGACGATGTGTTTTACAGACAGACAGGACAAATTATCCTTGTTTGATTTCTCACACACAGAAACTTCTATGAGGTAGAGAATTCTTACTGCCTTTTTAATGAACTCCTATCTTTCTCATTTTCCTCTGGCTTCACAGCGTAGGGGAGGTACCTGTGGTGATTGCTTACTTTTTCCACTTACCGTTTTCATCTACAGCAAGTACACAGGCCCCTTTGGCCAACAACTCCTCAACTACCACCTTCAAGCCATTTCGTGCAGCAACGTGGAGGGGTCTGAAAAAAGACAGCACCTGACATTACCCATGATGCATATTTGTATGAGAATGTGTCATTTGGGGTAGCTGCATTGCGAAAAGGAAAAAAATACTTAAGAAGCTATAAATAGTACATGAATATTTTTACTTTTTTAAATAAAAGTATTCGCTGACTAATTCTATTCCAGTTACTAATGATCCAATTGTTCTTCCATGTTGTCCAGATTTCTCTGCAGATATTACAAATATTCTGCATCTTAAACAACCCTAATGACAGTAGATAGAAAGTCAGAAAAAGAACGCAAGCTCTGGCATGTTAGAAGGTTTTTACCCCTTGCCTTCTACTCTAGCATTTGAATGACTGTTTCACACTGTCCATCAACATAATTGGTATTAATATCATCCATATACGTTAATCTCGAATCTCTTTGTTATTAGTAGATGCATTAAACAATATTTTGTTGAATTGAGAATACCTTAATGAATAATGTCAAACCCAGTATATTCATCTCTGCTACATACTTCTTAAGAAACTTAATGGAAAAAAATTTCTCATACTTTTTTTTCCCTAAAATGCAGAAGTGATTTCCTAAAATGGGAAATGAATCAGCCTTCAAGCCTTTCACACTGAGGAATACACTGAATTATATTAAAATATAATTAAACCGAAATGCTTAGAAACTCTTCAAATGTATGCTGGGAACCTGATTTATAAAACTGTCATTTCCCAGTAAGAATACATAATGTTAGTGTATTTTATTATAAAATTCTCTGAAGGCTTCTCAAAATAAAAATTCTAACTAAAAATGTCTGGCTTGATCAGCAGTTGTAGGTATGTGACTGTCAGCTTCCTGAAGGAGAAGCCAAGTCTATATCTTTCACCACCGTGTTCCCCAGTGCTAGACTGGCACATAGCACACTCTTAGTATCCATTGAATAAACGACTACGTAGTGATGATGAATAAATGACAATGTCCAAATCCAACTGTAGTAGTCACACTTACGTCTGCAGTGCGTTATTTTTTGCATTAATAAGGCTCTCGTCCTGTATCTTGTCAAGTATTAACAAGGCACATTTTTCATGACCCTAATAGAGGAAAAAAAAAAAATAAGAAACACAAGACAGAAACACAGAAAACTTCCTGCAGTTACTTGATTTTGCTTTAAATTTAAAATGAATGTCCTCTGCCTAAAAACATTTTATTAAGGCTATGTTCTGAGTAATTCCTTTTTTTTTTCTAAAAAGCAAATGGTTAAAGGACCCTAGATTCTCACAGATTCTGGAAAAGGTCTATTAGGACTTGATTAATGGAAGTCTGATCTAAATATTAATACTTCTAACGTAACTGAAGAATTAATGTTTAGAGAGCTGAAGGAGACACTAGTTCAGCAAGGTCAGCTGGTAAACATGAGGAACATTCTTTAAGTCTGTCAATGTTGCTTTTAAAAAAAAAAAAAAGTCAAGTCCCATCTCCTTCCTCAAGCCCTCAATGACCATGTCAGTGATCCATCTACTCCTGAAATTTCCATCACATCTATTATCAGTATCACTTATCATTATGTGACACCTTATGTTGGGAAGGGACTCTTTCAGGGAAGCTCATCCTTTTCTTTCTCAACCAGGGGAAGATATATTTATACCTTGTAAGAGATGGTTGATAATTTTTAAAAATCAGTTGACAAGTCAGAGACCCTTTCATTCTTCAGGCCTATGCCTTGTTAAGAGGTCATAGTTTCCTAAACCCTTGCTATTCAAAGTGTGTCCCAAAGACCAGTAACATCAGCTTAACGTGGGAGTTAGAAATGTTGAATCTCAGGCCTCACTTCAGACCTGCATTTTTTTAAAACACTTATGTATTTTTGACAGAGAGAGAGAGAGAGAGAGAGAGAGAGAGAGAGAATGAGCTGGGGTGGGACAGAGACAGAGAGGGAGAGAGAGAGAATCCCAAGAAGGCTCTGCGCTAACAGTGCGCAGCTTGTCTCTCAATGCGGAGCTTGTCTCTCAAAACGTGACCTGCATTTTAATGAGATCCTCTAGGGATTCATTTGCACAATAAAGTTTGAAGATCACTGTACTTCTATTCATGAAAATGCTACACACTGAAATAAACTTCATGAAACTGAGGTTTTTTATGGTTTCCATGGGCTTTCCAGAGCATGAAGTGAGAAAATGCAATCACTGAAATGAAAAACCAAGTCTTCTGGTACCAATGGGTATAGACAACACCTTTAAAACTGTCACTGTATTGAAATAAACCACCATCACTGGTGTCAGTTGGCATCACACTATAAAGCCTTATAAGAGAGCCCCTGAAATGCAATTTCAGAAGTGTCTCTGGAGTTTTCATTCTGATGTACTGCTGGTATAGTGTAAATGGCTGTGATCTTTTTAGAGGCCCATCTGGGCTTAAAAATGTTCATAGCCTTAGGCTTAGTAAGTTCACATTTGGAATACATCTTAAAGGAATGAGTAAGAGTTCTTTTAAAAAATTTCTCTCGGGGTGCCTGGGTGGCTCAGTCGGTTAAGCGTCCGGCTTTGGCTCAGGTCATGATCTCACTGTTCCGTGGGTTTGAGCCCCATGTCGGGCTCTGTGCTGACAGCCAGCTCAGAGCCTCGAGCCTGTTTCTGATTCTCTGTCTCCCTCTCTCTCTGACCCTCCCCTGCTCACGCTCTCTCTCTCTCTCAGAAATAAATAAAACATTAAAAAAAAAATTCTCTCAATGACATCTATAGTAGCACATTTTAGAAAACAAGCAAATGTCTAACAGTTGGGGATGGGTTGAATAAAGGATGGCACATTCCTAAGGTAGAATACCACGCATCTTCTAAATCACTATTAAAATTTCATATCTAAAAGAAATATTCGTAAGAGATGATTCAGTAACAAAAGCAGGTTTTAAAATAGTATGATCTCCCTTTTGTAAAATTGTGTATTTATTTATATATCATTTATCTTTTACAGAAGCAGGAACCTTGAGCTACATGTGAACATATGTTTAAAACCAAAATGACATAGTACTACAACCACAGAGACAGACACAGTCCAGCATGAAGACAGACAACGTAAGAATGCAAGGTCCCATTCCATGAAAGTCATATCCTCATCAATCCCTATGTGGGTCTGCCCTTAGCGTCTTCCCCTTCCATTCTGCTTACAGTTGACAACACCCTGGGGACATGTACATCTTAACTAAGAGACATGATACACACTTCTGAGATAGCTAGTATTCCAGTGGTATTATTATTATTATTACAACGCTAAGTAACACTGTTTCAAATTCATTTACATACTTTGCTACTAGCCAAATGTAAGGATGTGTTCAAGTCTTTATCCTTTACAGTCAGATCAGCCTGGGCAATGTTCACCAAGATATCTATGGAAAAAGCCAAGAGAGAATTACTCAGACTACATGCCAATTATAATCACACATTCAAGTTAGTATGGTCACATAATCATATTTAATGCTTTTAAAGAAAAAAATGGAAAAATTCATCGCCATACTTGGTCTCTCCAAACCCAAGGTATATAGGCAGTAAGTTTAACTCTCTGTACATAGTTTTGTTATTTCCAAGTAAAATAAACCCGTTGCTATATTGTGTCTCTAAATGCTGAGATTTTTTCACTGCAGAGATGGGTTCACTTTGAAAAGGTCCACCAATAATAACTGAAGACGATTAGCAAGCAGGATCAAATGGCTTAAATAAAATGTCCGCCTTTTTTACATGCATATACCAAGAGAATAACTGATTTCTTGGTTTCATGCGACTCCGGCTCCAGTTGGGCATGGACGTGAAGCGCGCCAGTCCGCACATACCCACAGCGCCCGCCTGCCCGTTCTCAGCAGCCATCATCAGTGCTGTTTTCCCTGAATGGTCCGCTGCGTTCACCTCCGCGCTGTGTCTCAGAAGCAGCTGCAAGCACTCCACGTGATCCGCAAATGCCGCCGCATGAAGTGGTGTCCTAGTGATTTAAAACACACATGATGTAGTTCCTTTTAATTTTTCTTTTTTACCTTTTATTCATTTTTGAGAGAGAGGGAGAGAGAGAGAGAGAGAGAGCGAGCGGACGAGCAGGGGAGGGGCAGAGAGAGAGGGAGACACAGAATGGGAAGCAGGCTCCAGGCTCCAATCTGTCAGCACAGAGCCCGATGAGGGGCTCTGACTCACAAATCGTGAGATCATGACCTGAGCCAAAGTCAGATGCTTAACTAACTGAGCCACTCAGGCGCCCCAATTTTAGTTTCCTTTAACCTTAACACACTCTATTTCTGTATATGCCGGAGAAACATGTGCACAGTGTCACCTTAGGGATTTAAAACTTCTCAGTTTACAGAGATAACATTCAGGGCCTCTCCAAAGTCCATTCAGGGTGGACACTGAACAGTCACCTATGTGAATGGCACCCCCTAGATTTAGAGTGACCCCTAGATTTTAGTGGTGACCTCGATAATAAAATTAGCATCTTCATCGACCCTTTGATGTTGAGGTGCAGTCACTTTGTTCTTATCTTTGATAAAGATACTTTCAAAATTAGGCCTTAAATTTGAAGATAATTGGCTATATAAATAATAAAAAAGCCCATATTATCTAATGTGGATAGGTGATTTCTCTAGGAGCACAATTTGGCATCATTTGTAAAAATTAAAAACCATTGACCTTCTGGCCAAGTAAGTCTATGTTTAAAATGGTATCTCTTAGATGTACTTGGTCATGTGAATACACACATATACTAGACTGCTCACTGTACCACTCTGCAAAACAGAAAAATATTGGGAACAACTTAAATATTCTTCAGTAAAAGACAGGTTGATTAAGTGACTATATCCATTCAATGAAGTAATATGTGGCTTTAAAAAGAATATGGTAGGGATACCTGGGTGGCTCAGTCGGTTGAGCAACCGACTTCAGCTCAGGTCATGATTTCACATTTTGTGGGTTCACACCCCACATCGGGCTCTGTGCTGGCAGCTCAGAGCCTAGAGCTTGCTTCATATTCTGTGTCTTCCTCTTTCTCTGCCCCTCCCCCTGCTTGCAGACTGCTTTTCTCTCTCTCTCTCTCTCAAAAATAAATAAACATTAAAAAATTTTAAAAAAATAAAAAAGAATATGGTAAATCTATATGTTCTGGTATGAAAAGATCTCCAAGATACCCTAAAAGCAGAGCACTGCAATAGAATTCTCCCATTTGCATAAAAGGAACATAAATATATATATACATATTTACATACGTTTGTAGTTATATATAGAAACTACTTGGGAGAATGCAAAAATTTGAAAAGAACAGTTTAAGGTGATGGAAGAAGCTGGGGCTTCTGGACTAAGAGAGGAATTTCTTCAATTATATACTCTATTATATTTAATTTTTAAAAATGATGATTTTATATTATTTTTTGTGGTTTTTATGGTTTGTTCTTTTTTCTTTTTTTCCTTTTTTTCCTTTTGTTTTTTTTTTTTAGAAAAAGTATGTGCATGGGGACAAGGGGTAGAGGGAAAGAGAGAGAGAGACAGGGAGGAGAATCCCAAGTAGGCTCCACACTCAGCACTGAGTCTGATGCGGGGCTCAATCCCATGATCCTGGGATCATGACCTGAGCCAAAATCAAGAGTCATATGCTCAACCAGGAACCCCTATATTACTTTTTAAATTAAAAAAAAAATGTTTGGCTACTTTGCAACCACAAAGCAGAGACTACTATCGATCAAGATAAGAGGCATGCCATCTCAGGACAACTTACCTGCCTTTGTCATCTCTGCAATTGACAATACTGGAATCTATGGCTCCAAGTAGCAATGATGCACAACTCTCATGATCATTTATTCTAAAATGAAAATAAATTTTACATTTTAAAATATCACTCTTTAAAAAATTACATATTTCCTCCTACTCCATCTTCCTATGCACTATTTAACTACCTGACAGATTTAAAAAAATCTGATGTAAATATCTGTGGTTTATGTTCTGTTCAAATGATTGCAGAAGTCAATTGAGGCCACACAAATAAACTTTAATACTTCATGAAGCAGGCAGTGTTCATTCTCAAGAGTTTGGAGAACTGCTTACTTCAGGAAGCGTTAAATAAGATTTATGCCACCTAAATTGTCTTCTTTAATCATTTTAACGGGTGATGAGGGTGGGATTTGAAGCTGACTATTAACAGCCTGCAAGAGGAAAGACAGGCAAGGCACCTGCCTAATGCTGAGTTCACTGTCCTCTGGTTACCAAGGGCTGAGGGTGAGTCACTCTTGGATTTGAGGTCTGCTCCCTCATCTGCAACTGTCCAAATCAAACATACTTTATCCAAAACCTTTTAAGGTATAAGAGTTTATTAAAGTTCCCAGAGAAGTTCTACGATTCAGGAAATGCTCAGGGACGGGTAGATGACAGCAACTGTGGGACTAACAGGGACCATGAAGTAAGTCTACAGCATAAACCACTGGTAGACTTGGGGAAATAAATTAAGAGTCTGCACAAATACAGACTGTTTTGACCAATGGCACATCAAAATCTAAGTAGACACAAGTCGGACTATTAAAAGCCCTCAGGGCATCCACCATTGTATAGAACGCTTGTGAAGAGTAATAGATCTTTTGTTAATGCCAGTCTCAGAAGCCAAAGCCACAAAATTGATGGGCATAGATTGAGCACTTAAAAGCTGTTAGAGTGCTCACCACATAAATCTAAGACTCTTGTGATAAGTTGGTCATGGAACAGGTTAGATTCATACTAGGTCACCCAACAGCTTCAAGAAAATTTCCATGCAACAAGCGACACCGTAAAACACCACACAAACTCCAAACTCAAGGGCACATCTCTGTTAGGTATTAATTTGGTTCCAAGAGACTCTAGGCTTAGCTAAAGAAAGAGATCCTCAAGTGTCAAAGAACTGAGCACTCTGCCTTCCAGCACAGCTGCTTTTTTTATGTCTAAGAAGTGCGGTCCCAGATGCAATAGGTACCTACAAAAATGGCAAACTCTTACTGACACAACTCAAGATTGAACGGCCTTCACGGGGAATGTTCCAGTTAGAGAAGATTGTTCCTTCCAGAAGTGCACTTGAAAGCAAGGGTTCCCAAACCAACAAAGAGAATGGGATACCTATTTTAAGTGGTTTGCAGAAGCTTCCAAAAGATTTCAAGATTCCAAGATAGCTTAATTGCAAAAAGTTAATGAAAAATTAGACACAAGAGCTACCTAAAACAAAGACTGTAAGACTGATATGACTGCTACTGCTGTCCTATATCCTCCTTTACCTGAGTACTCACAGTCTACTAATTCTCTTCTGAATTGCCTTTCTACTGTGAAGAGCCTACAAGAGAGTAAACAAGTCTTTTCAGAGTTAAGGGTCCTATAGCTCCTACTGCTCGAAGGCCAGAAACTTAAATTAACACCTGGGTGTCCCTCAGTGCACCATCATCAAAACACTGGCTCAGAAATTGGTGTCTCATTTGAAACCCACGAGGACACTGGAGAAAAGGCTTATCTATAATATTTGTTTTACATTTAATTTTTTTTTTACAAATAGTTTATTGTCAAATTAGTTTCCACATAACACCCAGTGCTCATCCCCACAAGTGTGCTCCTCCATGCCCATCCCTCCTCCCCCCCACATCCATCAGTCCTCAGTTTTTGTCAGCATTCAAGAGTCTCTCATGGTTTGCCTCTCTCCCTTTTCCCCCACCATTTCCGCCCTTCTTCTCCCCCTTGTCCTCTGTTAAGTTCCTCCTAATCCTCCTATACATGCACACATATGATATTTGTCCTTCTCTGCCTGACTTATTTCGCTCAGCATAACACCCTCAAGGTCCATCCATGTTGCTACACATGGCCAGATTTCATTGTTTCTCATTGCCATGTAGTATTCCATGGTATAGATAAACCACATCTTCTTGATCCATTCGTCTGTTGATGGACACTTAGGCTCTTTCCAAGTTTTGGCTATTGTGGAGAGTGCTGCTATGAACATTGGGGTACACGTGCTCCTATGCATCAGCATTTCTGTATCCCTTGGGTAAATTCCTAGCAGTGCTATTGCTGGGTCATAGGGGAGTTCTATTGTTAGTTTCCTGAGGAACCTCCACACTGTTTTCCAGAGGGACTGTACCAGTTGACATTCCCACCAACAGTGTAGGAGGGTGCCCGTTTCTCCACATCCTCTCCAGCATCTAGAGTTCTCTGATTTGCTCATTTTAGCCACTCTGGCGTGAGGTGGTATCTCAGTGTGGTTTTGATTTGTATTTCCCTGATGAGGAGCGATGCTGAGCATCATTTCATGTGTCTGTTGGCCATCTGGATAGGCTTACCTATAATATTTTGTGCAAATCCTCTGCCACCAACTCAAATGGCCCCATATATACCCTCAAAGGAGGGTCCCTATATGAGCCCCTTGCAGTGTGGATGGGATGCCAAGGAATTCTCCGATAAACGGTTACCAGTTATCCCTTTTAACGGCCAAGGGGAAATAAAGTTAAAATTAATGGAAAAGTCTTGCCAAATTCTGGTAGCCGCATACCAAAGCAATATTCTCTACTTTAAGCTCCGCTCACTCTGGAGCCTACAGATGGGATCCTGGGAAAATTGGCAGGAGCAGGCAAAGGGTGAGAATTCTTACCAGATTCAGCTTTCCTGGTCTCTGTGGTGCCTGTTCAAGAGGGGAAGGTGTAATACGTGTTGTCCCTTCCTTTCCAAATTCACTCTTATGAATTTGGTTTTGAGGCAGCTATTGGTTACTGATCCTTTTCTTTCCCAGGGACTGCTGGTGCCTTCTTGTGTGTCCTAAATCCTTCTTTCCTTTGGCAATCTTTAGGAGGTGGCTGTGGATCTTGGGAAAGTGGATTCTTTTGCATCATCTTTGGGGGCACCTCTTGCATTCATGGATTGTTCAGTATTGCCAGGTATATTTACTGTTTGTCTGGGCTGAAACTTGACAAGATATTGGAAAGGCTTTTTTTTCTTTTTATTGTTTTTAAAGTTGCTTTATGGTCAGAAGTTGGCCACAAAGGAAGTTGGTATTCAGAGCCTGATAGTAACTTTCTTTAGGCCTTTCCACTAAGTAAAATTAAACTATGTACCTGGGATTGTAAGTGGAAGATCAGGGGCATTCCAAAGGCAAACGACTCTAAATTTTAACCCCCTTCTAAAAAGAGGGTCAGCCTTCTTTTTGGAGGAATGAAAATCAACTTCTCTTGCCTTACAAATTCAGCTTTTAAAGAACAGAAAAAGCTCACCTATCCTTTTTACCAATCCCCAATCATCCCTTATTCATTGCAAAAGGCTTGTAGGTATTGTAAAATCCTAGATTTAGGAAACAGAAGTCCTTCTTAGAGGATCTCGCATTCTTTCTCTGTGCCTTTGAGGTGTAAATGTTCTAAAGGTCTTCTTTAGGAACTTGTATCTAGGCCATCTCTTTGAAATGCACATTTCAGGAGATAATTCTTGTCAGAAAGAAGAAAAAAAGAAAGGCCTTTTGGAAACTAGGAACTATAAAATCATAAGTGTTGATGAACACTGGGTGATGTACAGACTTGCTGAATCTCTATATTGTACATCTGAAATTAATATAACACTGTATATTAATTATACTGTAATTAAAAATAACACTGTATATTAATTATACTGTAATCATGGCTCAGGTCATGATCTCATGGTTGGTGAGTCTGAGCCCTGCATTGGTCTCTGCACTGACAGTACAGAGCCTACTTGGGATTCTCTCTTCTTCTTTCTCTGCACCTAGCCTACTTGTGTTCCCTCTCTCTCAAATAATCTTACAAATTTTTTTAAAGTCTTAAATTTTCTCCTCAAATACTAGTAAAAAGTTTAAGCCATCTGAGCAGATAATCTTAATTTATTTCATTTGCCAGAAACACAATTTAGATCTGTGTGTTTGTCTTGTTTTGTTTAAAAAAAGGTGTTTTTTTAAATGTTTATTTATTTTATTTATTTATTTATTTTTTATTTATTTCTAGGAGAGAGAGAGACAGAGTGAGCAGGGGCGGGTCAGAGAGAGAGACACACAGACTCTGAAACAGGCTCCAGGCTCTGAGCTGGCAGTCAGCACAGAGCCCGACGCGGGGCTCGAACCCACAAACCGCGAGATCAGACCTAAGCAAAAGTTGGACGCTTAACCGACTAAGCCACCCAGGCGCCCCAAATGTTTATTTATTTTTGAGAGAGACTGACAGAGCTTGAGCCAGTGAGGGGCAGATAGAGAGGGAGACAGAATCAGAAGCAGCTCCAGGCTCCAAGCTGTCAGCTCGAACTCACGAACCATGAAATCATGATCTGAGCTGAAGTCAGATGCTTAACCAATTGAGCCACCCGTGTGCCTCTGTTTTTTTTTTTTTTTTTAATAAACTAGTGAGTTTTGAATTATTATACCTGTTTAAAGGTTAAAATTTAAAAACAAAAGCTATAAGATTTCTGTTTGTGTCCATCTATACGTATGTCTATGTATGTATGTTAGGCTTTTTTTCTACCTCCTGATGGTATTGCCAAAATTAATTTGTAAAGGGCTCTATTTAATAGGCTTAAAGAATATTATTAAGCACTTAGAGAAGTCAAGTATACTCTCTGAAACATAGAAACAAAACCAAATGTTTTTCAGGTTCACATGATCTAGGTTATCTTTGGTAGGCAAAGAATAATTTTAGGATGGTTGGTTTAACTAAAACAGGCATGTCTTCAGAATTATCAGCATTTATCATGTAGACATAAAACTCTTATTCTACTTACATGTACTAAAAATCACATAAGCTCCTGTCATCACTGTTACAGAATTTGTCAGCAAGAAGGGAAATCTAAGATGATGGTTAGCTGTTTACTATCTCATGAAATTTTCATGAGTGATCTAAACAATTGTTAAGAACAAATAAATTAAATAGATGTAAGTAAGAAAAAAATAGATATAAGATAAAAGTTTATAAATAAACTTTTCAACAATAATTATGCTTTATGATGTGTATACTTAAGAATAGTTTCCAAAATGTTTTTGGTAATCTGAAACTTCAAAGTTACACTGAGATAAATTAAATGATGGATAGTCATTGACTACATAGATCATTTCCAATTAACATAAAATTATGAAACATTAATTACTAAACATAGAATTATCTACTTTTGGTTTCCTTTGACAGAGGAACTAGAGATATTTGGCTCCATGTGTAAACATGTTTTGTACTACAATGAAAAACATACTATGAGGAAGAGATATACTTCTTGAAATTATGAAATTTATTTATAAATTTGCCAATCCACTGAATGCTAATGTAGCAGACAATCCATTATTGCTTGCTTCTTAGTTTTCACTAGGAGTTAGGGCTCTAGAGGTTAAGAAGTTTAATCAATTAAAATTATTGAGAAATAATAAGGGTGAAAGAAAACACTGTGTAAGAAAAGTAGGTAATAAAAGTAAATGCATTTTTTTGGATAAGGAAAGGTATGAAAGACATGCGGTTTTGTGTTTCTTCAAGTTTTTTTGGTAAGAAAAAAGAGAAAGTAACTTTTTCCTAAAGTAAAATGAATATTTTTTTCTGATAAAAGAAAGGAAAAATTAGTATAAAATCTGAATGGATATAAAAAGTTATAAAAGGTCTACAGAAAAGGAATCTTGGAAAAGGAATTCTATGGGTCAAGCTGGCTAGATTGGAATGGATTTAAATTAAAAAAATGAGTTTTTCTATTTTAAAAAAATTTTCTAATGTTTATTTTTGAGACAGAGAGAAACAGAACATGAGCAGGGGAGGGGCAGAAAGAGAGGAAGACACAGATTCCGAAGCAGACTCCAGGCTCCGAGCTGTCCACACAGAACCCTACCCGGGGCTTGAACCCACAGACTGAGAGATGATGACCTGCACCAAAGTTGGACGCTTAACCGACTGAGCCACCCAGGTGCCACTAAAAAATGAGTTTTAATATCAAAAGTACACTACTGCAAGATTAGAATTTGGTTTTCTGTCTGTTAAATAAGAGAACAAAAGTTTTTTTTGTTTTTTTAGATTTCTGGTCTGCTCTTAATAAGAAATTGTAAGCGAAGTTTTTGTTTTTTGTTTTTTTAATATAACCTTTTAAGTAGTTCTTGTGGAGAGTAAAGATTTTGTTTGTTACAAGAGTAGTTTAATGTGCTTTATGCTATCTTTATCAGGTCTTTATTTTATTTTACAATTTGTTTTTAAGTTTATTTATTTGAGAGAGAGTGTGTATACAGGCATGCACAGAAGCTCAGGAGAAGGGCAGAGAGAGAGGGAGAGAGAGAATCCTAAGCAGGGTCCGTGCTGTCAGCACAGAGCCTGATGTGGGGCTTGAACTCATGAACCATGAGATCATGACCTTAGCTGAAATCAAGAGTCAGACACTTAATTGACTGAACCACTCAGGTGCCCCCAGTGGGTCTTTAATTACTTAAGAAAAAGAACTACAGAGTTTGTTTGTTTGTTGTTTAGCCATGAAACTTGAAACTTGCTGTATTTGTCTTTTAAAGTCTATAACTATTATTTTGGTTAGTTTTGGATAACTAAGTATTGCTGCACAGTGACCTATGATCCTATTTGACCAAGTGCTTTAAAATTTTTTGATATTTTTGATAAACTTCCCCCATATCAAATTCTTCTTCTATTTTTTTTTTTTTAATGTTTATTGTGCTGTCAGAGCACAGCCTGATGTGGGGTTTGAACTCATGAACTGTGAGTTTATGACCTGAGCCAAAGTCAGACACTTAACCGACTGAGCCATCCAGGCACCCCACCTCCAAATAAAATTATAAATGAAATCTTTTTGACCTTGAACAAAGTTTGGGATTTTTCAGAGGTACCTGAAACATCTCAAAAGATTCTTTCTCTTTCCTTATAAAAAGATAAATATTAAGCTAATCAGGTTCATTTGGTATGTTAAATTATATAAGAAGCATTGTCAAACAAAAAAATGATGTTTTTAGGTTATACTGTATAGGTGTATGTTATCATCAGTGTTCCAGAAATTGTATAAAATTCCCAAGATTCTGATACGTCTGGTATAATGTTACCTGTCGTAATTCCATTTATCATCTTAAATGTTATGCTTAACAACAATAAAAAAAAAACCAATTTCCCTGTCAATTCCTTATAATTACTTATCAAGTAATTACCTGTCAAGACAGAAGATCTGTCTTTCACGATAGGCATATTTAAGTCTTTTGTCATTTCCAGACAGTTATTGTTTTACTTTGATGCTTTTGCAGAAGTGAGATTCCTGGAAAGGACCCTAGGAGGTACCCTTGAACACTGACACTGCTGCCAAATTACATGATGTTGAACCTGGGTGCATATTTCATGACTGTAGAAGGCTCATCTGATACCTGGTCCTGGCTCAATGCCAGAGACCTCAAAATCAAATTCACTGTGCAGGTTAGTAGCTGACATTGAAGTACACTGTTTCCTCCTAAGATGTTGGATAAAGAACCTTTCTCTCCATTCTTCTTTCTCTCTCTGACCATTCTTTTCCTAATTATTATACCATGAAGGTCTTTATGATTCTTTTGTCTACCTTTCACCTTGCGTTGGCCTAGAAAGAGAATGCTATCACTCACATATGTCAGGCCACTTCAAAGGAGGGTAATCAAACTCTCAATTTACTGTTGGGTTTGCTCTAATACTGGTGACCCTGTGGTTCTGTCCATCACAAACTTTCTCCTGATTTCTAATGCCTAGATTTCTCTAGAACAAGCTTGCTGGATAAACACTTCTGGGGGAACTGGAAACACAGTTACACAAGATACATTAACAGGCCAACGGGCTTAAAGAAGTATCCCCTCTTTAGGATCATCTCTTGATTTATTTGATTCTAGTTGGTTTGGTTCATGGGGACCCTGGTTCGGAAATGTCCTGCAAACCTCAGGAATACTTTTTTTTTTTTTTGCTGTATAATTTTTTTTTTTTTTACAAATAGTTTATTGTCAAATTAGTTTCCACATAACACCCAGTGCTCATCCCCACAAGTGCCCTCCTCCATACCCACCCCTCCTCCCCCCCACATCCACCAGTCCTCAGTTTTTGTCAGCATTCAAGAGTCTCTCATGGTTTGCCTCTCTGCCTTTCCCCCACCATTTCCGCCCTTCTTCTCCCCTTGGTCCTCCGTCAAGTTCCTCCTAATCCTCCTATACGTGCAAACATATGATATTTGTCCTTCTTTGCCTGACTTATTTCACTCAGCATAACACCCTCAAGGTCCATCATGTTGCTACACATGGCCAGATTTCATTGTTTCTCATTGCCATGTAGTATTCCATGGTATAGATAAACCATATCTTCTTGATCCATTCATCTGTTGATGGACACTTAGGCTCTTTCCAGGTTTTAGCTATTGTGGAGAGTGCTGCTATGAACATTGGGGTCCATGTGCTCCTATGCATCAGCATTTCTGTATCCCTTAGGTAAATTCCTAGCAGTGCTATTGCTGGGTCATAGGGGAGTTCTATTGTTAGTTTCCTTAGGAACCTCCACACTGTTTTCAGAGGGGCTGTACCAGTTTACATTCCCACCAACAGTGTAGGAGGGTGCCCGTTTCTCCACATCCTCGCCAGCATCTAGAGTTCTCTGATTGGCTCATTTGAGCCACTCTGACTGGCGTGAGGTGGTATCTCAGTGTGGTTTTGATTTGTATTTCCCTGATGAGGAGGGATGCTAAGCATCGTTTCATGTGTCTGTTGGCCATCTGGATGTCCTCTTTGGAGAAGGGTCTGTTCATATCTTCTACCCATTTCTTCACTGGGTTGTTTGTTTTTCGGGCGTGTAGTTTGGTGAGTTCCTTGTAGATTCTGGATATCAAACCTTTATCTGATATGTCATTTGCAACTATCTTTTTCCATTCCGTTGGTTGCCTATTAATTTTCTGGGTTGTTTCCTTGGCTGTGCAGAAGCTTTTAATCTTGAGGAGGTCCCAACAGTTTATTTTGCTCTTAATTCCCTTGCTTTTGGGGATGTGTCAAGTAAGAAGTTGCTGCGGTGGAGGTCAAGGAGGTTGTTACCTCAGGAATACTTTTACTATTAATAATTATCTCCCTGGTTTATTGCTTCCTGGTATGTTATTCTCTCAAGGTTTTTAGATGAGTGTGTGCAGCCATAAGCCAGCCAACAAATGGTCTCCCTCCAACTTGATTGTAAACCTGACATCATCTCCTCCTGTGAAATATATACTGACACCCAAAGAGACAACAGTAACTGAGAATAGCTTGCAACATCACCTTTGCTCACACCTCTTGGTTGGCCAGAGGTTGATCAAAGGGATGAGGAAGAGCTGCCAAATTGATCCCACATTAACCCTTCCTTGGTAGGCCAGGCATCACTGATCCTGGGAAACAACATCAGCAAAAAAAAAAAAAAACTTTTAGGTTCCATGTTCTTAAAAATGTTCCATCTCCCCAGAGGTAAGACCATCTAGTTAACCAATTAATAATCATCGAGTTATATGGGTGATTGCCCCATTCCTCTGATATCTCAAATAAGGCCAGACTTGTAACCCTAGCTAAGCAGGTGGTTTTTTTTTTTTAATATTTATTTTTGAGAGAGAGAGAGAGTGTGTGAACAAGAGAGGAGCAGAGAGTCAGAGGGACAGAGGATCTAAGGTAGGCTCTGTGTTGACAGCAGTGAGCCCTATGTGGGGCTCGAACCCACAAACCGTGAGATCATGACTTGAGCCAAAGTTGGATGCTCAACTGACTGAGTCACTCAGGTGCCCCGCTAATCAGATATTTTTATTCCTTCTCTTCCTTGTTCCCTATTTATTATTCTGTAAAAGCTTCCTGCTTTCTGCCCCATTTTGCAATTCTCTGAACTCTTCCAAGTGCAGTGTCTGCTTTATGAAGTGCAAAATAAAGACAGCTTGTATCACTTCAAATGTCTTCTTTAATCATTTTAACCATTCAAATGGCACACATTCTGTACTCCCAGCACTTCTTCAGAACCCCTACATCCAGGAAGGAGTTTACTGAGTACCTCTTATAAAAGACACTATGTTAGGTTTGTTGGGGATACCAAAGTGACAAAGAAATACTTCCTTCAGATTTGAAATCACTCCTACTCTTTATTCCTTGCTCTTTCTTTATGGAGCCACTTTATGCCTCCAATATCTTTCAATCAAATGACCCAGCTCCATGTGAAGCCCACAGACAATGCACACAAGGCACTCTCAAGTCTCGGGTCCAGAGGCTGGCCATCATTGCCCAGGTGAACATGGACCCCTGGGTGAACATGTTCTTCCAGGCTGACTGTGGAAGTTGGACTTACGGTCACTGTATTCTCTAAACATTCATACTATGAGACGGCAGAAACAATTACATTTATCAAAAAAGGACTTACAACATATGACAAATGGAGAATTACAATATATAAAAAGTCTTCCTGTTATAAAATGTCTTTCCAGTTATCCATAGGCACACTGTTTCTAATCCCAACTTAGTTTTAGAGTTTGGTACACAAATGTGAGGTGTGTCTGAAGAGCTCTTCACCTGGTGTGTAACATGCCTGTTAACAGTCACCTGTTACTCTTCATGTCATTTCTGTCAGGTGATATGCAAGCCACCTGGGAACCTGGGCACTTTACAAAAAGCTCCTGGGAAATCATTAACACTAGGGACCACGCTCGGCTATCAGACTATTTGCCATTAGCAGCAAAATGGAATATATTGGTCTTATCTCTGGTCTGAAAGCCTACCCCTTCCCTAAAAGGCAATTTCTCTGCATTTAGTTAAAAGGATTAAAGCAACACCATTAGCTTCCAGCAGTTCTACTTACATTGCACAGTGCAGTGGAGTAAAGGGATTACCGATAAATTTTCGAAAACATTTCTGCTCCAAAAGTACCTCTATACAGTTTTCATTACCTGCAAGGAACCAAAAGAATTTAGGGAGTTTCTAAGAAAGAAATCTTGTTCAACGCAACCTAATTTTTTCATTAAGTATTGAATTTGGCTTATGAATTCTCCTGAATTGGCTACATGTTCATTCTCCATGGAATAAAATTCACAAAATGCCAAAATGTTATTAACTATGCTCACAGGTGTTCTGAGACTTAATGAAACAGTGACTGCCATATGTTCTGGTGGAGAGAAACAGGTAAAGAAGAGACCTCATTTGCAAGTGGAATAGATTCTATGTCATCCTCAGCTCTTGAAGGATAGATGCCAGACATAGATATATATTCCTCAGTTTGCCTATATTTACAACAGGAAATTCTCCTTTCACCCATAGGAATAGGTTCACTACAATTATGCAGCCCAATTCAGGAAAGAAGATATGATTGATAGAATTTAGTATCTGAGATAATACAGGTGAAAAAGCTTTGACTATAAAATACTATATATGCATTTAAAATGGCACCAAGATTGGTTCCCAGCTAATAGTATGCACCCAATAAGTATTTTTTATAATAAGTAGAGGAATGAATGTAAGCAATGATTGTCAGCAAAATGACAAGTAGTTTCTAAATCAACTGACTTTGAGTTGAGTAAGGCCCTAGTTTTGTTGGCTTGTTATCTGACTTAGGCAACTCACTTGGAATCTATAAGCCTCAGTTTCCTATATATAAAATATCAGACTAGTAATGCCTGTTCTCTCTACGTCACAGGATGATGGCTTTTTCAGTTGATAAAGGACCTATATGTGGTTTGCGAGGTGATGTACATTTGCTGGAGCAAGAAGGCAACGTTACTTGGCTGTGGAATATAGATTGTTGTCCTGAAACTCTTTTTGGTTAAATTTAGTGCTAAATTCAAGTTCTTTTATGATCTACCTCAGAATTATGTAGATTTGTCTAATTTTATGTGTGAAAATACAAGTCATACCTTTCTTGCACCTGTAGAGAGAAAAGGTGAAACGGTTTTTACGATGAAGAAGCAGATGAATGAATATAAAATCCCCTAACTCTATTCAGGTTATACTGTTTAGCTTTCCAACCATATCCAACCCTCACTCGAATAGTCCCAGACACGGTTGCAGTGCTGGGAAGAGGGGCTGCCCTCTATCAGTCTGACTCCCCACAAAGGACCTAGCTTAGTGCATCATCAACACCTACCACTCCTTGGAGACCATGTGAATCCCAACTTGAGATCTGTGTGGAGAGGACTGAGGACTGTCCAACTTTCAATATTCTAAGTGCTCAGTGGAGGGGATTCTGGGAAAATGGGAGCTTGAACCTTAGATTTGGAAGGCTGCACTGGCAAGGTGATTGCTCAGGAGAGGGCTGCACCCCCTCCCCTGCTTGCACCTGGAGAGGCCCAAGAGGAGAGGCACCTGCCATCCCCGCCCCGTCCCACTCCAGGGGAGAGGCTGCGGTCTATAATCAGCACTCTTATGTCCTCCCCCTTCCTGTAGGCTTTCCAGTGTCAGAGAGATCTCACAGCTTGACTCAGACGGGGGATAGGGAGCTCTCATCCATTAGGAGGGAAGAAAAAATAATCACAATCCACCAATAGCAGGGAAGGGGTAAAACCAAGTCAAACAAGCAGCAAAATCTGGCTCTCACTGAAGTTAGAACCACTGAAAAAAGGAGAACTCTAATGAGACCATGATGAAAAGGTCTTAACACTGATATATCAGAGCACTCAAAAACATTTCTGGACCTAATAATCATAGTTTCTGAGTGGAAATTTCAATAGAAGAATTAAAAATGGAAAAATAGAATTATAGAAGCTGAGTAAGAAATATATAGGAAAATATCCACATATACTTAGGGGTGTAAGACCTGCTTAAGCAAGGCTGGAGACCTAGATGCAATAAAAGAAAAAGTCTGATAAGTTCAACCATTCAAAATTCAAAATACCTGCATGGAAAAAGATGTCATAAACAAGGAACAGACACAAATGGTAGACGGAGAGAAGTCATATGCACATATAACAAATGGAGAATTCGTATTTCTAACACAGGGTGCTTCTACAAACATTACGAGAAATGACAACTCAGTAGAGAAAGAGCAACAGATGAAAAAGGTAATGTCCAGAAGAGGAAAAGGAAATGCAATTACATAAATAAATACACTATCAGAGAAACACAAACTGAAATAATGAGATATCTGTTTCTTGCCCTTCAAATTGACAAAAACTAAAAAAAAAAAAAAAAGATGATACTGTCCTGAGCCGGCAAAAGCTTAAGAAAACAGTAAGTTTTCTATACACGTGTTCATGGAGTAATAAATCTTTATACTCTTTGTGCAAAGTATTATGGTATAATTTACTAAAATTAAAAGACATACATGCCCTCTTATCAACAATTTCACTTTTGGGAACATCTGATAGAACTCAAGTTACCATAATATGAACACACACACTGCAGCATTGTTTGTAATAGGAAAAAACCTGAAGGTGATCTGAATGTTCATCAATGAGGATCTGGTACCAATAAATAATAGATTTTGGTATATACACTCACACATGCCTGTATCTATCCAGCAATGTGCTATAAAATACACAATTAAAAAGATCAATTGTATATTGATACACATTGACTTGCAAGAGGATCTGCAATGGAAAGTTATGTAAATAGTAACAAAAAAAGTTATATGTTTGCGCCATGATTTTAGTTTTTAAAAATAGATGCATATACATTTGTATTCATTTACTATTATCAAGGGAAAATTATGAAATATATACCAAATTACATCAGAAAGTAATTTGGAAACGGAGACAATTTTACTTTAGGCACTTCAGTATTTTTGATATGTTACAATTAGTACGCATTTTCTTTTTTACTCGAATAAATGAAATGCAAATGTTAAAATCTCCCAAATAAGAAGTGCTACTAAATAAATAGGGGATAGAAGACAAAAAAAGAAATGTCCAAGAAATAAATCATGCATCTACTAGTAGTCAACTGTGACAGGTTATTATATATTTTTTTGTTTGGTTTTAGCTTTATTGTTTTAATTCCTTGTAGGATTTTTGGTTATCTCATGTAAACCAGAATCCCTGATTAAAACTAGTTATTTCAGTTCATCAGAAGTTCTGAATAGAAAATACATATTGGTGGTTAACAAAACAGAGGAAAGTGGGGGTGCCTAGGTGTCTCATTCAGTTAAACATCTGATTTTGGCTCAGATCGTGATCTCATAGTTCATGAGTTCAAGCCCCGTGTCAGGCTCTGGGCTGACAGCTCGGAGCCTGGAGGCTGCTTCAGGTTCTGTGTCTCCCTCTCTCTCTGCCTCTCCGCCACTTGTGCTCTGTCTCTCTCAAAAGTAAAAAATAAACATTAAGCAATTTTTTTAATTAAAAAAAAAGGAGGAAAGTGAACTTTTACTGCATTAGGGCATCATGTAGCCACGAAGGGAAAAAAGGTTATCTTAGACACAGAAGGATCAGAAACCATGGTTTATAATGTTACGCTATGTTCTCACCTCCACTGAGACCACCGTGGTCCCAGGCAGGAAATCTACTGGAATCAGTCAAACAAAATCAACTCACCATTGTAACAAGCCCAGTGCAGGGGCGTGTATCCTTGGTTATCTTTGAAAGAACAGTCCTCCTCGGAAAGTGCCATCTGGAGCAGCTCACTCAGCCACGTGGCATGGCCACGAGCAGCCGCATAGTGCAGGGGTGTCCTCCCTCTGGAATCTTTACAGAGAATCGACACTTCTTGTTCCAGCAGCATTTGCACACATTCCTCATGGCCTGTCATAATCTGATGCATTGCAATCAAAAACACAAAACACGTCTCAGAAGGGCAGAGATGCAGGGAGCAAAGCAGTGCTCGGCGAGGTAAGGCTCCGAGCAAGGGGACGTACACTTGGGCCTCCGGGCAAGCAGGCTCTGCCCTACCGCAGAGGAGGCGGCAGCGCAAGCCCAGCTAGACTCCTCACAGAAAAGTCTGTGGACACCAGGGTTTTAGAAACACCTCTGGCTCTCCAAACATAACCTGTTAGTGTATCATGCTATAGTGGGAAATATCAGCTTCAGATTCAGAGGGGTGCGAGTTAAATCTTGGCTCCCACTTATGAAACTGGGACAAATTAATCTGCCTTTCTGTGCCTCACTTTTCTGTGCCTCACCTGTAAGCAGGAACGGTAATCATGCCTCCGAGGTTGTTGTGAGGCCTCATGAGCTACATAAAGGCTCCCAGCCTGTTACGAGGCCCTCAGGAAGTATTGAAAAGATAAGCACTACGATTATGACATTAACCACTTCGAGTTCTTCTTCTTTCCATTTATCAGAATGTTCAGCACCGTTCCCAAATAGCAATTTTATAGTTTATTTTTGTTTCCTTTTGTTTCTGTGACATGCTTTAAAAAAATTTCAGCAGATGTGTATGAAGAATTGTCTAAGGATACATATTTCAGCAGGACACATATTTCAGGTGGCACACTGTCACAGGATACATGTTTTAGGTGCTGAATGGGCCAACATTTTTAATAAAGAACAATCAGACATAGCATGACTACTGAAAACTAGGTCATCACTAGAATAAATTATACCTCCTGCACAAAATGGCTCAGTCAGTTAAGTGTCCGACTCTTGATTTCAGCTCAGGTCATCGTCTCATGGGCCCTGTGTCACTCAGCATGTAGCCTACTTAAGATTCTCTCTCTCCCACCCTCTGTCCCTCTCCCTAAATAAAACCATTTAAACAAAGAAAAAGAAAAATATTTAGTGACATGGAAAAAAGTCCTTGATCTACTTAGAGAAAAAAAAAGCAGTTTCCAAATAATATCCTCAGTATTCTCTCTTTTTAAAATTCAAAACCACTTCACATTACAGCAAAAAAGACTGGGGATATATTTACCAAAAAGTGGTTATCTCCAGGAGGTAGAATTGCTGGTGATTGTGATTTTCTTCTTTAAGCTTTGCTTTTTTTTTTTCGCAAATTTTGTATGATGTGCATATAATCACAAAGTAGAACCAATTCTATCAACAGCAGGTGTTCATGTATCTATTATCACAATCTAACATGAAATCTGAAGAGCAGGATCTAAGAATACCTGCCACTATTTTACCTTTGCAAAAGATATTGTAATTTCTTTTCTTTTTGTTTTATAATCTCTACGCTCGATGTGGGGTTCCAATTCATGACCCTGAGATCAAGAGTTCCATGCTCTACTGACCGAGCCAGCCAAGTGCCCCTGTAATTTCTTTTTGACTGACTGAGGTTTATTAGTTATCTTAGAAAATAATCTTTTTACTAAAAATTCATATGGGGGAACAAAGAGGAAACAAGCTCACCACAAAATTGCTTTACTAAAGCCGAGGGAGATGTACATACCCCTCTGTGTAAAGCTGTGCAGCCCATGATGTCAACAGCATCCACATTTGCTTCCTTTTCAAGTAACAATGAAACAGCATCAATGTGTCCATACGCTACTGCAAGCATCAATGGGGTTCTAGGGAGAGAAATAAATTAGGCTTTTAAAAAGAAGATGGGGGGAACCCCAAACTACATCACTTACAGAAGGAAGACCTCTCTCTTCCTTCTCTCTTTCTCCCTTTCCCCATACCCCTCTCTCAATCTCCATCTCTCTCTCTCTCCTTAACAATTGCTTAATATTTTCTGAGTGTCCCTAGTTTGCTGTATGCTCCATGGAACAAGCTATATGCTCCTCCTCTGGTCTCTATAAACCATGTGGAATGGTGTCAGTGGAATGATCAGTACAGGATTCCTTCGCATCATTTTCAACACTGTGTAGCCTTCACCAAATACTGAGTAGGGAGTGTGCGTACGGGGGAAACCATCTTGCTTCTAGCATTGCAGCTCTACTTTCACAGATTCCTATGTTGGACTTCTGCTCAAGATCAAAGTTTCATTGCCTTGAAGAACAGTCTGACAAGTCTAGAGGAAAGCACAAAGTGCTGGGGTCCAGGAAGTGAGGTTCTAATTCGAACTCTGACACGGATTCATTTATCTGGGGTGAGCCACCAGTGCTTTGTTTTTTGCTCTGCATTTCCTATTTGTAAGAGAAGATTAGGTGGGCAAATAGGCTAACAGATGGAAAATACTTTGGAAAAATAAACTCAGAAAGGATAAAAATATGAAGAATTTTTTAATGATAGATATAACCCCTTGAGGTCTGTCCTATTGTCATCATTAATATAAAAAGTGAGAACGCAGCAGCTTCAGAGGAGTGTAAAAATGGATACAAAGAAGAAACAAATTAAAGAAAGCGCAGGACACCTGGCCACAAAAGTTAGCCCTTTTTCATGAAGATACACATCTCCCGGCCCCATACTTTTCTTGGATACATACTTTAGCACAAAGACCTTTCATTATTCTAGGACTCTCAACTATTAATTTCACCCACATATATAACCCAAACAAGAAGTCAGCAGTCAGCCCTCCTAGCTCTTTAAAGAATTAACCAATGACCTGTTGTGACTGAACTGTCAACCCCAGGCCAAGTTTAAGAACACTTACTGTCCTTTGGCGTCTTTCACGTCAATCGCTTCTGGGTTGTCTGCAATTTCTAGTAAGAGCCGCAAACACAGTGTGTGACCATTAATTACTGAAAAAGAAAATAATGGACATTCTTTTAACAGACCAGCACTACATGTATCCTTCCAAAGAGAAATTTGTCAAGACTTCAAATCAGTGGTTTTCAATTGCTGCTGACAGATACCCCAGGTTTCCAGCTCATGCTAGCTGTTGGGCACATCACGCTCCAATGTTTGTGTTACTAATCAATTCATCTTCCCTTTCTTTCCATTAGGGCACTTTGGTCCTCACCTAACTTTTCCCTGCATTGAGAGTGTACGCCTTATAAATGACAACTTTTCTTACCTCCTTGTATGGGATTGATAACCTCTCTCCAATTTTCAGCCAGCTATCCTTTGTGTTCCTCTAAGAGAGCCACCCAATTCTATATAATCCTGTGTCCAACCTGCTTCTAGCCCATTTGAAAAATAAGGAAGAAGGGAGAGGAGGGAGAACAGGGGAGAAGAATAGGATGAGAGGGGAGGAGGGAAAAGGGGAGCAGAGGAAGGGAGGAAGGGAGATGCAAACAGGTCCTGCCTCTTTTTCTCCCAGACTTCACATTTAGAGGTAGAAAAGAACAACCATTCTAATTGATTAGTAGTCACTTAAAACCTCAAACCGGAAAGGTGTACCCAGCCCTGGGGTCACTGCTCCTTGATTGACTAGAGGCTCCCAGGAGACTCCAGGATGTGCTCCCTGTGGCTGGAGGACAGCTCTGTCCCGGAGTTCCTTAAACTACAGCCCTAGGTTTATCCTCCTTCCAGGGTCTCCTTCACAGGCTCCCATGGCTGCCACCTGCCTGTCCCCTCGGACCCTCTGTTCCAACTCTGGCTGATCTGCGGCTCCAGCGCCTGCCTTGGCCCTCCCTCTTCTCACCGCCACCGACCAAATGTGGGCTGCCCATGGGGCCTTGACCTGCTGGGGAGAAATAACAAGATGGCTACTTTGGGGAGTGGTGGTGCCCCGGGGGTTGGGAAGCAAGCCTCCTGGGATGATAATCTGCTGGGCGAAGGTACTTTCCTCCAGTTTGTTGAATGGAATCCATGGCCTTACAAAAGATGTGGCTTTCCACTGAGGGAGAAGGATGAGAACAAATATGTTTAAAATTCTAAATGTGACCTCCTCTCCCCTCCGAACAATGAGAACACCATAAAACACATTGCCTTTACCGCGTTATGGCTGTGGAGAGAGAAGGGAATAGATGCAGCTTCGTTAGGTTGATAAAGGTTCTTCTAAGAGCTGCATTTTATAGTTCTTTTCATTGCATGCCAGTTGTGAGAGAATGCTAATTTAACAACGACATATTTTTCGGAGACAATGCATATTAGAATTAGCTTACATTCATTGACACAACTCAAATTAACTACAGGAATAATGCCCACATTTTGTAGACCTCTGCATTCAGCTCACTCAGCAATATTCCATTTATGTATCTCAGGAGGAAATTTTGTGGACCGGAATACAGGCGAAATACTGCCATTGCTGTTGTTTTGTTTTGTTTTGTTATTATATTAAATCTATTACTACTGGTAAAATATGCAAGAATTTAATATATAGCTTAGAAGGAAATGATCAGCAGAGAAATGATGACTACAGACAATGGGTTCTTGAAGGTGCAGGTACAGAATATTTTGATTGATTCCTCTTTCTATATCAATTTGCTATTCATTAAATACTCATAATCATAATAGTTTCAAAGATGTCTGATTTTTGGCTACACAGAAAAAGGCAATAAAATCGTCTAAGTTCACATCACTCACCCAGTATCCTGGAGAACAAACCAACTTACACAGTGGTGCTTTTTTCTGGCAGGTGTAGGGTGGCATAGAAGGAGCCTTTTGAACTTAGCTAATAGCCCTCAGGTAATTATAATTCCCCTCTATTGTAAAAGTGTCGCCAAACTGGAAATCTCATTGGCTTCCCACACACTACATTTTCCCCAGTCGCTTTCGAGGAAAAAGATGCTAACATCTCCTTCAGCTGTGCCTGCCAACTCCAGCTTTGTCTCAGACTAGCTCAGTCTCTCCCTGGCTGTGAGTGACAGCCATTTTTCACACTGCTCAAAGGCCACAACTGTCAATGCAACGATCTGTGCCAAAACTCTAATATCCATCCTGGCTCCTGCCCCTCACAGTACTCCCAGGATTTGAAACAAAAACCAATTGGCCTCTCAAATGAGTTGGAAAAGATTCTGGAAGCACAAGCTAAAGCTTCTGCACAGCAGACATTTTGTGGAGAACAGAGTCAAATGACAGCCTGCATCTTTTTAGTGAATGACATGGGGGAAATCCAAAAGGAGTGAGTCATCTTGACCACAAGGGGGCTCCATTGGACCACAACCTATATCACAGTGGCAAATGAGTGACAACGATTATCCTTCACTGTTTACCTGGTAACAAGGACAATTTTCCACAATCAAAATAGACCTTTTGTAATGGTCAGGAAGTACTGTAACATGGTAACTAAAGCAGGATGCTTGCTGTAATAATAGACAACTAATCTCTAAAAAGGAGAACTAAATTTGAATTTTGTAATAATACCAAGAAAGCCCAGAATACCAAACTTTGCAATACTTTACAATATTACCAAGAATACCAAAAAGACTAAATGTGATGGGAAATTAGAATTTATAATTCATAACCATACTATCCATTACTAACGTCATGGCTAAAGATTTTTTCAGGAACAATCATTTCCAGAGAATTAAGTAACACCATGATTTTTCAATGTCCATATTGCTTTTCTTCGGTGGTTTGGAAATTCAGGGATATACAGAGAAATAGTGCCACAAGATCTAACATTTTTCCAAATAACAAGAATTAGAAAGTCTTTTGAAAAGCTGTCTCTACTCTTGATTTCTCAATCCACCCATTATTTCATGGTCTGAGTACGATAGTTATTTCTCTTTATAAGACAGTACCAGGGTACCTGGGTGGCTCAGTTTGTTAAGCATCTGATTCTTGATTTCAGCTCAGGTCATGATCTCATGGTCTGTGAAGTTAAGCCCTGTGTCAGTCTCTGTGTTCACACTGTAGAGCCTGCTTGGGATTCTCTCTCCTCCTCTCTCTGTTCCTCTACTGCTTGTTCTTGTGCGCATGCATGTGGATGCATGTGCATTCTTTCTCTCTCCCTCTCTCTCTCAAAATAAATTAACAAACTTAAAAAATGACAATATCTACTAACCTGATCAAAGGCTGGTATCATTGAATTCCTGACCCCAAGGGATTTGTCTTAGCTGAGTTGGAGATTCTTCCACATTACCTTTCTGTGTATATATCCAGAAATGTCTTGACAGAGTTTTATTTTATGTATATTGGAGAAAAAACTCAGAAGAGGCAAATTACTTACTTTTTTTGTATATATGCATATACATTTTAAGAGTCTCTTTTTTTACACCTGATGCATCAAGAATCAGAGCAAAAGCTAAGAAGCATCATTTAGACAGGCAGAATGATGTCTAAATTTTATGAAAAAGCCCTGAAATATGCATTTTACACTTTAGAATGCTGTGTGATTTTGTCTATGTGACTCATTTGAAGATCACATTACACCTTGTCTCCTTTTTAGAAATTTTTGTGATAGCCATTGGCCAAAGTTCTGAACTCTCTTCTGAGAGTTCCAGAAAGAGTGCAGAGAGTGTTTAGGGCAGTATTTTTTAATATCATACTTTGTATGATACTATAATGCTGGATGTATGTCATCATGCATTTGTCCATACTCATAGAACATATAATGAGGGGACCCTATTGTTAACTATGGACTTGGATGATTATGATGGGTCAATGTAGGTAATCAATTGTAATAAGTGTACCACTCTGGTGAGGGATACTGATAATGGGGAAGGCTATGTGGGGAGAGACAGGAAGTACACAGAAAATCTCTGTATCTTCCTCTCAATTTTGCTGGGCACCTAAAACTGTTCTCTGAAAAAAGGCCAGAGCCTACCTAACCATAAAACACTAGTCATCTCCGAGTGGATAGTAGGTCAAAAGCATTTTGGAAGACTGTAGGCATATCTGATGTAGAAAGAAAACGGATACTTTACAAGTTGGGATGAAAGAAGATGCTGTCATCCTCTACTTGAATTCATAAGTGGGCCATGAAACTAGGGAAACCAGACTCTTGACAAGACTCACCTGAGGCATGAAGTGGGGTTCTTTTGGTTACATTGTCTTTCACAAAGATGGACGCGCCCTGATTGATAAGTGCTTCCACACATTCTGTGTGTCCCTTAAAGGCAGCCAGGTCCAGCGCGGTGCGGCCTTTCTCATCCCTGATGTCCAGGTCCACCAGTGACTGCAGAAGGACTTCCAAGGCTTGGTGGTGCCCATTGTAGGCCTGCAGAGAAGAAACCAATGACTCAAATCTTCACTCGCCTCAAATCCCTCAACGACCCACATGAGGGGCTAAGCCTCCCAGGTCACTGTTGGAGACCCCTCCAAAGAGCACATCGGAAAGATGCTTGGGATAATTATTGAAACAGGCACACCAGAGAGTCAGACTGAAAGATGATAATGCAAAACCCTCACTGGTACATATGAATTTCTTCATGTTCTTTCTTGTTCGTCAGATAATTTGCTCCAAAGGTACTAAATGCATTAATATAGTCTTATATTTATAGCTATCAATCTAATAATCTAATACAGACAAACGGCTGAATGAATTAGTATAGTCTTCTATCAGTTGAGTCTTAAACATACTGACACAATCAGAATATTTTTTCAGGATATTTTTCTATTAAACCTGGAGGAAAAAGAAATCACTGAAAACAGACTTGGTAATTCAACAGAAGCATACTGACCTGTTACAGTTCAAACTTTTAATTTCTTTTTTTTCTTTAATGTTTATTTTTGAGAAGGAGAGACAGAGTGCAAGAGGAGGAGGGGCAGAGAGAAGGAGACACAGAATGTGAGCAGGCTCCAGGCTCTAAGCTGTCAGCAGAGCTGGACGCGGGGCTCAAACTCGTGAGCTGTGATATGACCTGATCCAAAGTCGGACGCTTAATCAACTGAGTCATCCAGGCACCCCACCATTTTAATTTCTAAGCATGGGACCCTGGGCAAGTTTCTGAATTTCACTTAGAGTTTGCTTTTTCATCTATAAAATGAGAGCAATAAAAGCTGCCTCCTATGGAAAATGAAAGAGATAAAATCACACAGGCTTCCCTTCATATCTTGTACACAGTCGATGCTTCCTCCTTTCTCCTTTACTTCTCCCATTGATTATAATGAAAACCTAGACACAATTATGGAAATATATTTCATATACCAGCACCAAGTTCAGACCTATTATGAGGTCCTATGCCATGTTAGGTTAAGAAGCTTCACATTATTAAACCACAAAATTAAAAGACTGAGAGATAATTTTCATTAAGTCTAAAAGGTATAAAATTGTGTACGGTATACACATACAAGGCAGAGGACATTGGAAATAAAAGAGAGAAGAGAGATAAGGATAGGAGGGAGGAAGATGGGGGACAAAGAAGTGAAGGAGATACAGGAACAATTTGCCTCCAAGGTCTTCAGCAGCCAGAGTCTCCTCTTATGTCAGCTGCACTTTATGTTTTCCCACTGCAGCAATGACCCAAGGCACAATGTATTTGAAAAAAGGCTTAGCTCAGACAAAAGATCAATATCTCTAATACACAAAAAGCTCTTACAAACCATTTTAAAACTTAGCAAGGTGTACCAAGGCCATGAAGAGACAGCTCCCAGAAAAAGAAACATGAAAAGCCAGTGAACATATGGAGAAAATATGTAAATTTTTTATGTTATTATCTTTTGACTACCAGCCTGGCAATGATTAAGTTTGGTCATGTCCAGAGGCATCTGGGTGGCTTAGTTGGTTAAGCATCAGTCTCTTGATTGTGGCTCAGATTATGATCTCACCACCTGTGAGATCAAGCCCTATGCTAGGCTCTGTGCTGACAGTGTGGTGGCTTGGAATTCACTCTCTCCCTCTCTCTCTGCCCTTCCTTTGCTCTCTCTCTCTCTCTCTCAAAACAAATAAACTTAAAAAAAAGTTTGGTCATGTCCAGCATTCAATAAGACATGGTGAAAAAAGCAATCTATGCTCTGTTGCTGTATATATATATTTATAGACACACACACACACACACACATCTATACACCAATCAAGGGGAAAACTTTATCCTGGCAATTTTACAGTCCAAAGTTTTGTTGAAATAGCTATTATGCCCTTTTCAGCTTGTTTTTCTGTACAAAAGATATATTTTTGCTTTCTTCATTCCTGATGAGATTTTTCTGTGATAACTTTACATTCATACATTGCCAGTTGTCGACCAGTGTTTCCCATTGTTATGCCTCCAGCAAAAAATAAACACGGTAACCAAGAGTCTGACATTTGTGGAGATTTGACAAGATCTATCAAAAAATTTTTGAAAAACTGTAAGCTGCAGACAGTACATATAAACGACCTCACTTATATAAAAGGCTAATATATCCAGATATACACATATCTGTATCTATGTATACTTCTATATTTATAGAAAATCTTAGAAAAATACAAAAGAAACTGTTAATGCTGGCTACCTCTAGAAATGGGAAGTAATGAGCATATGGACTGATTTCATCTTACCTTTTTAAGGTAAGTCACTTGAATTGTGTTCCTAAGTATATATTCATAACAACAACACCAAAAACTCAATATAAAAGGATAGAATTTAAGAGTACTTATAGGAATTGTCTTACTACTTTCTTTTTACATTATTTTTGTGAATGATTATGGCTATTATATGTTATGTATTAAACATATATATTACCTGTAATATGCAGTATAATAATTTATATGCTGATGAATCTCAAACTTATATCCCATTTCTAACTTCTTTTACTTCTAAACTTGTTTTTTAAGTTCACGTATGCATTTTTGAGAAAGAGAGAGAGAGCATGAACAGGACAAAGGTAAAGAGAGAGGAAGAAGGAGAGAATCCCAAACAGGCTTTGCACTATAGGCACAGAGCCCCATGCGGGGCTTGAACTTATGAACCATGAGATCATGACCTATGCCTAAATCAAGATCAGAGACTGAATGAGCCAAACAGGCACCTCTTACTTCTAAACTTGTATATTTAACTGCCTATTGTTTGTTCCACTTGAATATATGCATCTCAAGCTTAACACACTGCAGACCAAATTCTTACTATCCATCCCCACGCTCGCTCCATCTGCAGCCTCCTCCATCTCAGCAAATGGCAACTCTCTGCTTCTAACTGCTCAGGTCCAAAACTTTGTAGCCATCTTTATCTTCCCTCTTAAGACCAGGGTTGTAGCCCTATACAAGGGCCCTGGGACACTGGTCCAAGTGTATGTTGAAAAATCCTCTCCTGCCCTATCCCAGCTTTGCCATGCCCGGGAATGGGGATGTGTCTGCTGAGAAGAAGGGACACCTTTTGCTCAACACAGAGGTGTCATCAGGTTCTCAGGCACCTGGCAGGAAAACACCTATCCCCAACCCCCACACCCCTGTTCTAATTCACACAGAGGCGTCATGTGGCAACCCTAAATGCACGATTGTTTCTAAAGATCTATCCAGAATCTACCCAGTTCTCACTACAGGGCCATCCTCTTTGGCCAGGATTATGACAAATACTTTTTTGCCATCTTTGCCCCACTGCAATCTATTACTGACACGGTCTCCAGATGAACTCTCTTAAAACCCAAGTTGGACATATTACTCCTTGATAAAAACTAGTCAATGGCTTCTTCCTTCCTTGATAATAAAATCCAAAACCTTCCATGACCATTCGGGCCCTTAGCATTAGTCCACTGTCTTCTTCTTTTTAAAAAATCTTTATTTATTTTTGAGAGAGAGAGAGAAAGAGAGAGAACAAGCATACTCATGTACAGGTATGGGAGGGCAAAAGAGGGAGACACACAATCTGAAGCATATTCCAGGCTCTGAGCTGTCAGCACAGAGTCCAACGTGGGGCTCGAACCTATTCATGAGATCATGAGCTGAAGTTGAAATCTGACACTTAACCCATTGAGCTACCCAGGCACCCCAGGATTAGGCCTCCTTCTACCCTGATCTTCAGCATGCCCCCTCACTCACTCTGTTCAACCACACTAACCCCTCCCCCTCCCCCGTGTTTAAATACAGCATTTCCTCCTCTGGGCTACTGCATTTGTACTCTTAAAAAAAATTTTTTTATGTGTTTATTATTTTTTAAGTATACTTATTTGAGAGAGAGACAGCATGTCCATAAGTGGGGGAGGAGCAGATAGAGGGAGAGAGAGGATTCCATGCAGGCTCTGCACTGACAGCAGCAGGGCCGGAGGCAGGGCTTGAACCCACAAAACATGAGAGCACACCTTGAGTCAAAACCAAGAGTCGGACGCTCAACCCACTGAGACACCCAGGTGCCCCTGTACTTTTTTTTTTTTAAGTTTATTTTTTTTCTAGCAATCTCTATACACAATGTGGGGCTCAAACTCATGACCTGGAGATCAAGAGTTGCATGCTCCTCTGACTGAGCCAGCCAGGCACCCCGTATCTGTACTTTCTATTTCCTCTGTCTGGAAAGCTCTTCCCCCAAGGGTCACATGGTTCTCTTGGTAGTTCTGCTTCACATATCACCTTATCTGGACACTTTCCAGAGCCAAAACACAGCCCTCCACCCTCCACCTCAGCATACTATCAGAGGCTCTCCACCCCACTTTTCCTGCTTTATTTATCTTTATAGCACTTATTACCACTTGATATCTGATACTTATCCATTGATTTGTTTATTATCTGTGATTGAAGGCACTTCGTGTGTATTGCTCACTGCTGTATCCTAAATCATGCCTAGTGCATAGTACACACTCAACAATTATTTGATGAATAAATGAATTAATTTAATAGATGCCAATTTCATGTATTAGTATTAGTGGTAGGAATATATTTTTAAAATAGCAGCTATTTGCCTATGCAAACATTCTTTTTGCTGATGAAAAAACAAAACAGGCAATGTAAATTAATTTGTTCAAGATCACTTAGCTATTAAGTGACAAAGTTAGAATTTGAAACCCAGAGCCCATGACCACTCAAATCTATGCCTCTACCTGTAACGACACAAAGAGGTAAAGAACAAATATTAGATCAGAAATGCAGACCCCTTCTGTAGAAGGCTTAACACAGAGGTAAAGTGACTTGCACGGAACTCTGAGGCAAGAAGGTACACACTGGGGCTAACTTCTAGACTATTGTTCTTTTACTATACATACTGCCTTTCTTGAGACAGGGAAATAATCTCCTATATGTCCATGTTTGTGATCTGTGCTTGCTGTGCAAACCATAACTGCATAGGATTGTAAGCCTTTTAGTCTAATCTAAATTATGAAGCAAGAGCTAACTTCTACTGAGCCCCTGCTGTGTGTCAGGCAGGGTTGGACAGGTAGCACCTCATTTAATTGTCAAAACAACTCCTGATTTGGATACTACTGTTACCCCCATTTTACTGACCGGGACAGTAGACAGAAAATAACAACCCAGTCTTTCCATGGTCACTCAGCTTTATGTGGTGGAGCTGAGATTCAAAGACGGACCAGTAAGACCCCAGAACCTGAGCTGTGGGCTTTTCATGAGCTCCTATGGAAAGGTTGCAACAAGGCCAAAAGGTGTATGTTTCTTTACTTCCTTATTACAGGAAGTTTGAAACTTGTACAAAGAGGGGATAGTATTATGAATTCCTATATACCCACAACCCTGTTTCAACTCAGCCATTATCAACTCAGGCCATATTTTAAGCCAACTTGGGAAGACCTCTCCTATAAAAAGCTGTGGTACTAGCAGTATCTACATCAGGGTGTACATCAGTCTATCTCACTTTACTGTAGGCTCAACTGTGACTTATTTGAAAATTAATTTTGCATAACACTTCTCACTTCAATCTGTAATGGTAGCAACTGATCCAGCTTTCGTGGAAATCCTGACTTCACACCAAAGGGAAATGAATCCCTGTAGATAGATAACAGCAGGGCCTAGATTTCATTTGCAAATGCTGTTTGCTTCAGTGCCAATTATTATTATGACAAAGACAATTATGCCAATTATTATTATGACAAAGACAAAATTAAGACAAATTAATATTATTAATTTCCATCAACATGACTTAGCCTAGGAAATAGAATCGGCAACTTATAAATTCCATGCATATCTACAAAACGTGATGGCTAACGTATCTAGATTTAATAAATAGAAGACACAGGGGAAAGAGAAAAGTAGGTAGGAAGGAAGCCGGTGTGAAGGGACTGGTGCTGTTCAGTACAGTAGAGTCACACTGCAAGGCACCTGAGCTAGGTGCTAAACTTATCCCCACACTTTCTTCTTTAATCCTTACAACAAAAAATAAATCCATCAGCCTTTGTTAAATTTAGAGGCTCAATATTTCAAAAAGAAAATACAGTGGCCCTGCTGGTAATTAGGAAAGCTTCCGAATCCCAAGCCATACTCTCTTCTGTATCAGGTGTTTCAAATTCTCTTAAAGACAGGATGGTTGAAAGGCCAGGTTTACCTATAAAATTCCCTTCATTTTCCCCCCCAGTCTAGCTAGCAGTTTTTGAATTTTAGCATGCAAAAACATGACCCCACAGAATTGAAGACATAAAACTATGTATACTAAACTTCAGGGACAATTTAAGAGGAATAATAAACTGACTTTGGTTGTACAAGAACTTTCACTTACTTCCACACTCTAGAGCTTAACCCTAGAAAAAAACTACCATGTAGCATGGGGTTCTATTTTATGGTTAAATGTATGATTCTGTCTTTGGGCAGGTACATAGTTCTTGGAGTACACACACACAAAAGTATATAATACAGCTTGAAATCTTTGAAGGAGGCTCAAGTAGGCAGGAAAGGAGACCTTTCTCATGTCAGCAGTACAGGATGAAAATTGTCCTATTTCTATTTCCATCTTAACCCAGGTATTTAGAAGGTAGTTTCACCAATCATTTCTGAAATAACTAAATGAGGAAGGAATCACATAAAAGAACAAATAGTTGTTTTGAAAAGCATGTAATGTTTTGATTTCCAATAGACAATGCAGTTAAAGCCTTCACTAGAGGTAGCAATCAAACATTTTAAATTTGCTTTATGAAATGTCTTTATTTAAAAAAAATTAGGTAACTTTAAATATGTCCTAAACATGATTAATTTCTTTGAACTTTTTAGACAGGAACTGAGGGCAACAAAGAGAAAGAATTTGGGATCTCAACAGAATCCACGAAACAATGGGCCCATCTGGAAATCTTGACAGCTGGAGGCTTTCATTTGCATAGCCTTGTTTCTTGATTTAATTTTTTCAAGTGGATGAAATGTTTATGATATTCACTGAGTTGATAACCCTGGAGACTTGAATCATTCAGCCAGGAAATAGTAACTCAAGGCAGGTCAGGTTTCTTGTGGCAGTCAAGGTTTGGGGGCATCTGGTTTGATTTCATTGCTAGAATGCATCCCCGGAAGAAATAATGTGCCTTAGGTTTTTATCAAGTTAATTGCCACTGAGGCCCCTGGAGAGGGTGATGGGTATACTTGTAGGGTTCTTGAAGCAGAGAATAATTTTTAAAAAGGTGTTAGCAGGCAAGAATAATACAGTTTCAGAACCAATCCACTGCTATCACCCTGGTCAAAGTCATTGTCATCATTACTTACTGGTTGTCTAGCTTCTATTTTTCTTCCCTTACAATGTATACCCCACACAGAAGCTAAAGTAATCCTTTTCAAACAAAAGTCATACCATATTATCTGTCCCTTCAAATCCTTCCAGATGGTTTTCTAATTTGCTCAGAGTAAGAGCTGAAGTTCTTACAGGGGAGTGCATCCTCTGTGCTCCTCACCCCCTCTATGACATGTCGGACACCATCTCCTCCACCACTCCTTTTCCATCTGCCCCAGCCTTGCTGCCTCCCTGATGTTCTGGGACCATGCCAACCATGCCCTTACCCCAGGGACTCTGCATTTCTGCCCAGAACACTCTTCTGTCGCATGATATCAACATGGGTAGCTCTTAAGGTCTCCTGTTAAATGTGAGATTCTATGCTATGTAAAGTGGAGCCTCATCTGCCACCTCAGCGTTGTCTCACTGATCCCACTGGTAGCACAGGGAGCACTTCACACCATGTGTCATGTTAAATATTTACTTGCTTTTCTCTGTCCTGGACTAGAACCTCTACAAGGAGAGAGGCTGAGTTCTATTTATTGCAAACTCTCCGGCTCCCAGAACAGGTGCTTAGTACACACACAGTCAAATGAAAGAATGATATGTTAGCATTAGTGAGGATGAAGCTTAGCTGATGGCATATATGTGCCAGGCACTGTTCTAACCACTTGAATGCATTGACACACGTCATCCCCACAATGGCCCTATGACAGAGGTACTGCTATTCTCTGCATATTATGGATGAGGAAATTGAAACACAAGAGGTTAGGTGCTTGGCCAATATCATACGACAAACAATTAAATAGATCTACAAATGAGAAAGGGCGTGGAGGTCCTTAACCTACTCCTTTGAATTTACAGGTGGGAAAACCATGACCAGGCGAGTTACTAATGGGAGGACTGGTGGCTGGGCCCTCCTCTCTGGGTGTACTTCCAAGCCTCTTGCCAAGTGCAGAGCTGCCAGATACCCCGCTCTCTCCAAGGATAACAGAGCACCTGTATTTACAGGACCCAGAAACTCACAGATCCTAGCAGAGCAACTGGCACACAAAGCACTCAACAATAATATTTTTTTGGGGGGAAAAAAGAGAATGACAGCTAGCAGAATTTGGGAAAGCTAAGAAAGTCTCTTCTCCGGTTACCAGCAGGTGTGGCAAGGCAACGAGCCCCACTTAAAAAGGTGTGAGGATTCTATCTGAGATAACCTCAGAGAGTCTTCTCGAGGGGCAGCTAATGCTGTTGTGAACCCTCAGCTTTGGGGTAACTTCTCTAGGAGCACCAGAGGGTTGGGCAGGTAGGGAGAAATCTTTAGGGCAACCTGTACTTTAGGGCATAAAGTTTTATACAAATACCCACTGTCCATTCACCTTTCCCGCTCTAAGTCCACCTTCAGAAAAAGACTGATGCACATTTTAGCCTGATTTCAGGACTCAAACTGGGTGTGGATGTGGGTGTGTAGTGGATGTGTTGGTGGGTGTAGCAGAGGGTGGTGAGTGGGATCAAAAGATGTGCTGGTGAATATGTGGGGAGACTAGCAAGGAAGCGGGGGCTCTTTGCAGTGTGATGTGGTCAGTTCATCCTAAGCCTCATGGGATGGCCTCAGCCCCTCACCTTGCCTGATTACTTATGTATGCCCATCAACAAAACCACTCCCCTCTGCTCTCCAAAACCTCCATCTAAATTTTTCATCTGAATGACATCGAGGAAGTGCTCGTACATGGATGGTGCTAAGTGAATGTCATAACAGTTAACCCCAGAGACCCACCCCCTTCTCTCTCTTCTCAGTGCTCAGCTTCCAGGTGCCTCCAGCCATCATCATTGTCATCATCATCATGGCCATGGACTGAGGGCTCACAATATGACAGCATGTTCTGTAGCTGAACCGATTCTTGGTTGGAGAGTCTCCTAGGGAATAGCTGTTGATTACCACCTGCTGGCAGGACACTAACCGGGGTACGGTGGTGGGTGAGTTTCCTGACTCCGTCATCCTTATGGAGAATTTGGGGATCCTCAGTCTGGGCTGCTGCTTTTCCCTTCAATTTTTGGGATGTGGAGAGGAAGTTTTATGGATGACAGCATGGCTCTTCCTCCCTGCTTGCAGATCTCAGCCATTACAAGAATCAGAGTCTCATACCTCCTCTGAGACCCTGAGGTCAAGCCCAGACAGAAAGAGCAGAGCTGCAATAATGCACATGCTTACCTTGCTCTTATGCTTGTGTTGAAATATCTCACATGTTTTTAATTGTGGTATTTGGTTTATTTTCTGGTAGGCTGTATACTCACTCATTGTTGGCTATAATCAAACCTTTAAACCATGATGCTTTCCTATTTCCTCACTTTTTTGATTTTAACTACTATACACAGTAATAATAATTTTAAAGACTTTAGGGGTACCGGGGTGGCTCAGTTGGTTAAGCATCTGACTTTGGCTCAGGTCATGATCTTGCAGTTCATGAGTTCAAGCCCTGCACTGAGCTCTGTGTTGACAGCTCAGAGCCCAGAACTTTCTTTAGATTCTGTATCTCCCTCTCTCTCTTCCCCCCTCTTGCTCACATTCTGTCTCTCTCTCCTTCAAAAAAATAAACACTAAAATTTTTAAAAAAAGATTTTAAAATATATAACAATCATTTATTAAGTATACTGTGGTAGAGGCTTTATATAAATTATCTTTTCCTTTGCCTTCATTTTACAGATAGGGAAACTGCGGCCCAGACAGGGTGAGCAATATGTCTGACGTCACCAGTGGGTGAAGCTGAGATTGAAATTTGAAGCGGTCTTTCTCTCTGCACCCTGGGCCTTTACCCATGTACTGTTTTCATTATTTGTTATTATTGTGTTACTAAGCTTTCATTTTAAACACAGCCTAGTTCTAGGACACTTAGGGTTTTTTTTTTTTTTTTTGTAACAGCAGAAGCCACCCACGGCATTTCACTTACAGCTAAGTGGAGTGGACTCTTAGTAGCACCGGAGTCAGATTCTTCAAAACCATTGTTGGTTCTTTCCAAAAGCTGTGGAGACAAAAAGAAAACAATAGTACATGAGTGAAATGTGCAGAAGGAATCCTCCCATACAGATATTAACGTTGACATAAATGCAAAAGAGGTTTCAGAAATGTAAAAAAGCATACAACTTAGCAATATAAGAAACCTGGTGCAGCATATCTGAAACAAATAAGAAATGAGATGTAGCATATCTAAAACAGATACTCTAAATATTTGAACTTCTAGATCATCTCAACATTTGCTAATGAAAAAAGGCTTTCATACTTGAAAGATGTTCAGCCTCACAAATCTAGGAAAATAATTCATGTTTAATCCCCTTTTTACCCAGCAGATGGTAACAATGAAAAATTATAATACCTGGTGTTCCACTATCAAACACACATTTACTGGAGATAAGTGTTGGAAAAGACATATAAAGTTCCTGTTCTCATGGAGCTTACATTCTAGAGAGGGAAAGCATAGACAAACAAATAAATATAGAAGTAAGAAATATCTGGTGATGACATATGCTATAATGAAAATGAAATAGGGTGATGTGATATGGAACTGGGAAGTTACATAGCAGCTGATGATCAGGGAAGACCTCTCCAAGGAAGTGACAATTAAAGGAAGATCTGAATAATAAGGGGAATTAAACCAAGTAAAGGTGTGGCAGGAGAGTATTCTGGAGGAGGAGGTCATGGAGGAGGAAATGCAAATGCGTCAAGAGGGGATGAACATGTTGAGTTGAAGGAACAGAAAGGATACTGTGATCAGGGTATCATGTTGGCGAGAGTATCAGGAAGAAGATATTCTCATGGATTCTTGGTGGAAACGAATTGTTAAAACCTTTCTGGGCAAGTTGTATATGCTTTTGACCATAGGAATTAATTCCCAATAAATAATTAGACAAGTGCATACTGATGCATTTATGAGGAAAATTATTCAACAAATATTTGATGAATGATTCCCAGTATGCCTAGACACTGAAGATTCAGTAATAAATAATATGTCAATAATATATTAAAATACCCATTTCCTTAGGGTGAGGGGGTAGGGCAGATAACAATAGAAAGAAGTTATATAGTTAATAAGAAAATGGTATGTGCTATGGAGAAAAAAAAAACAGAGAAGGAGCGTTCAAAGAGCTGGAAAGAAGATCAGACTGCAACTTAAATTGCAAGACTGGCTGAGCAAAGTCTTGAGGGTGATGAGAGAGCCTATCTAGGGGAGGAGTGTTCCAAGCAGAGGGGGAGCAACTGCCATGTTCCTCAGGGATAGACATGCGTTAAAACATCCAGGATGTGGAAGCAGAGTGACCAAGGGTGAATGTCACAGGAAAGGAAATCAGAGAGATAGTGGCAGTGGGGGTGGGGGTGTCATCAAGAACCTTCCGGGTTGTTGCAAGAAATTTTAACTTTGCATCCTGAGGTGGAATTTCACTGGAGTGTTTTGAGCAGAGTGACGACATGTTCTAACTTTTCAATTCTAGGAAGGGCACAGAGAGAAAGCAGGGCAATAGTTCAAGAGAGAAATAAGTGGTTTAAACTAGTGGAGAGCAGTGGTGATGGAGAGAACTGGTTGGATTGTGGGTATTTTTGGAGGTAGAATCAACAGGATTTCTTGATGGGATGACTGAATGTGAATGTAAAAGAAAGAAAGAAGTCAAGGACGACCCCCAGCATTTTGTCCTATTCAAATAGAAGGATGGCAGTTCCATGGACTGAGATGGAAGAGACATTGGTGGAATATACATAGTGGGAAAGAACAGAAGTTTGTTTTCAAAAAATTTTTTTAAAATATTTTTAAAAAAATATATTTCTGAGAGAGAGAAACAGCATGAGCAGGGGAGGGTAAAAGAGAGAAGGAGACACAGAATCCGAAACAGGCTCCAGGCTCTGAGCTAGTTGTCAGCACAGAGCCTGATGTGGGGCTTGAACCCACGAACCATGAGATCATGACCTGAGCCAAAGTTGGACGCTTAACCGACTGAGCCACCCAGGAGCCCCTAGAAGTTTGTTTTTGTAAATGTTAAGTTTGAGATGTTTTTAAAGCATCCAAAAGTACATGCTAACAAAGCAGCTGTTAGGTACATGGGTGTGGAGTTCAGGTATTTAAAGCCATTAGATTGGATGAGATGAGAAAAACAGTAAAGTAAACAGAGATGACAGATAAGGATAGAGTTAGGAGAGATTGGGGGGGGGGGGTGAAGTCTGAGCAGATGCTCTAGAAGGAACACCAGGAAGTGTGAGGTCTGGGAACTGAGTGAAGGAAAAATTTCAACAAGAGAATGAGTAACCATGTCAGAAGTCCTCATAGGTAAAGTAAAATGGTAAAGTAAAATGAATTGTGAGAATTGACCACTGGGTTTGGCAACACAAGGCTATGAGTAACTCTGTGAAGAGCAGTTTAGCAGAACATAGTTTATATGAAAAAACTAGAAAAACAGAGAGCAACAGAGATGGGTTAAATAAATTGAAGTGTTCCAAGGACTTCTGGGGAAAATGGAAGAGTAGGAAATTCCAAAGCTCACCTCATCCCATGAATACAACTAGATAATACTGACATCAATGTAAAAAAAACCCAGAAAATGACCCAAAGATTGGCAGAACAGACTCTGCCCAGCTAAAGATAGACAAAAGGACACATCAAAGGGTGTAGGAAGGGCAGAGATGTGGTCAGGATCTAAACAGACCCATGCAACTGTCTAAGGAGGGACCCCTAGGACACAGAGAGCAGGGGAAAGGAAACAGACCCTCGGACCAAGCATTCCAGGCACGGGGAACCCAAATTCCTATAACATTCGGCTTTGAAAATTGGAGGGGCCTAATTTTGTGAGTTCTTAAAATCAGCAGGGCTAAATACCTGGAACTTTATTATTTTTTTAAATGTTTATTTATTTTGAGAGAGAGAGAGAAAGAGAGAGAACATGTGCATATGAGTAGGGAAGAGGCAGAGAGAGAGAGAATTCCAAGCAGGCTCTGTGTTGTCAGCATAGAGTCTTAAGTGGAGCTTGATCTCACAAACTGTGAGACCATGACCTGAGTCAAAAATCAAGAGTCAGATGCTCAAACGACTGAGCCATCCAGGTGCCCCAACACGTGGAACTTTAAAAATCAGTGGGCTCCATTCTGGGAGAGCCAGGAGGGTGATAGAAAATTGAGTCTCTGCCCTTAAGGAGACAGTACAAGAAACAGCCCAGCAAAGATACAGCATAGAACGAGCAGTTTGAAAAATGCCTGGGGTATATAGGAAGAAGATCAAAGTATGCATTGAAGGGGCAAGGATTTTTAGGAGACTTTTCAAGAATAAAGGAGTTGGCAGGTACTGTTTCCCTCCCCTGTCCCCTAGTTTAGACACATTGACCAACACTGTGACAACATTTTCCACCTAACTTGCTAACAGTGCCTCTGTCCCCTCATTCTTCTATGGACTTTCCCCCTTGAATACATCCTTAGCCAGAGTCCATCCAAAGTGGTGTCACAAGCCTGGCAGTGTGCAAGGATTCCTGACAGGAGGCAGCACCACCCCAAAGTGACTCGTAGCCTGCAGAAAGGGGAGGATAACCACCCACACCAGTCTGATTGTGGCTCCAGCAATGGGCTGGGAGCAGACATCAGGTCTGACTGCCCTGCCAGCAAAAGACGTCTTCTCAGGGCACAAAGAGGGGAAAGTACACTGCCATTTGGTGCTATTGTATCTCTGACAAATGCCTAGTCTGATTCAACTCAAGCCCAAGGCAGTCCCAGACTGGCCCACTAACAACACAAAGACCAAACCCTGCCCTAAACAGACAATAGAACGATTGGAGACTATTGGACTGAAGGCAAAAGTGGTCCAACCACAACAGGAGGGTACACACGACATACACAGGAAGTACCCTAAAGCGCCACGTTGTGTTGAATAGGGGATACTGCATTGCAGGGCACTTGAGGATCTCTTCCTCACAAGGCCACTAATTTCAAGAGAAGAAGATGTAGCTGACTTTCCTAACACAGAAACATACACAGAGAGTTAGACAAAATGAGGAGATAGAGGAATATGTCCTGAATGAAGGAACAGGACCAAATCAGAGCAAGTGAGCTAAATGAAAAGGAGATCAATAATATGCCTGCTAGAAAATTTAAAATAATAATTATAAAGACACTCACTGGACTTGAGAAAAGATGGAGGACCTCATTAAGGCCCTCAACAAAGAGAAGGAAAACAAAAAAGAATGAATCAGAGATAAACTTAATAACTGAAATAAAAAATACATTAGATGAAATAAAAACTAGACAAAAGGAAGCATAAGAATGAATCAGTGACCTGGAGGACAGAGTAATGGAAAGCAATCATGCTGAACAGGAGAGAGAAAAAATAGTAAAAAATGAAAACAGACGTAGGGAATTCAGTGACACCATGAAACATAACAGCATTCACATTATGGGGATCCCAGGTGAAAAGACAGGAAAGGAGGATGAAAATTTATTTGAAGAAATAGTAGCTGAAAACTTCCCTAATCTGGGGGAGGGAAACAAAAATCTAGATGCAGGAGGCACACACACTCCCCCAACAAAACCTACCCAAGAAGGCCCATGCCAAAATACATAGTAATTAAAACAGAAAAGGAGCATCTGGGTGGCTCAGTCGGTTAAGCATCTGACTTCATCAGGTTATGATCTCACAGTTTATGAGTTCAAGCCCCACGTTGGACTCTGTGCTGACAGGTCTGAGCATGGAGCCTGCTTCAGATTCTGTCTCCCTCTCTCTCTGCCCTTCCCCTGCTCACACCCTGTTTCTCTGTCTCTCAAAAATAAACATTAGTTGATGGACAATTAGGCTCTTTCCATGTTTTAGCTATTGTGGAGAGTGCTGCTATGAACATTGGGGTACATGTGCTCCTATGCATCAACATTTCTGTATCCCTTGGGTAAATTCCTAGCAGTGCTATTGCTGGGTCATAGGGGAGTTCTATTGTTAGTTTCCTTAGGAACCTCCACACTGTTTTCCAGAGGGGCTGTACCAGTTTACATCCCCACCAACAGTGTAGGAGGGTGCCCGTTTCTCCACATCCTCGCCAGCATCTAGAGTTCTCTGATTTGCTCATTTTAGCCACTCTGACTGGCGTGAGGTGGTATCTCAGTGTGGTTTTGATTTGTATTTCCCTGATGAGGAGGGATGCTGAGCATCGTTTCATGTGTCTGTTGGCCATCTGGATGTCCTCTTTGGAGAAGTGTCTGTTCATATCTTCTGCCCATTTCTTCACTGGGTTGTTTGTGTTTCAGGCGTGTAGTTTGGTGAGTTCCTTATATATTCTGGATATTAACCCTTGAGGGTGTTATGCTGAGCGAAATAAGTCAGGCAGAGAAGGACAAATATCATATGTTTGCACGTATAGGAGGATTAGGAGGAACGTAACTGAGGAACAAGGGGGAGAAGAAGAGGGGAATGGTGGGGGAAAGGGAGAGAGGCAAACCATGAGAGACTCTTTTTTTTTTTATTTAAAAAAATTTTTTTTTAATGTTTTATTTATTTCTAGGAGTGAGATAGAGACAGCATGAGCAGGGGAGGGTCAGAGAGAGAGGGAATCACAGACTCTGAAACAGGCTCCAGGCTCTGAGCTGGCAGTCAGCACAGAGCCCAATGCGGGGCTCGAACCCACGAACTGCGAGATCATGACCCAAGCGAAAGTCGGATGCTTAACCGACTAAGCCACCCAGGCGCCCCCATGAGAGACTCTTGAATGCTGACAAAAACTGAGGACTGATGGATGTGGGGGGGAGGGGGGGATGGGCATAGAGGAGGACACTTATTGGGATGAGCACTGAGTGTTATGTGGAAACTAATTTGACAATAAACTATTTGTTAAAAAAAAAAACATTAAAAATTTTTTAAAAACAACAATCGTAAAAAGTAGTGATAAAGAGAGAATTTTAAAAGCAACAAGAGAAAAGAAAACAGTTACATAAAAGGGAAGCCCCATTAGGCTATCAGTGGATTTTTCGGTAGAAACTGCAGGCCAGAAGTGAATATCAAGATATATGAAAAATGCTGAAAAAATCTGCAACCAAGAATCTATCCCGCAACACTATCATTCAGAATAGAAGGACAAATAAAGAATTTCCCAGACAAAAGTTAAAGAAATTCATCACCACTAAACTGGCCCTACAAGAAATGTTAAAGGGGACTTTTTCAATGGAAAGGAAAGACCATAAGTAGAAGCAAGAAAAGTAGGAAAGCACAAAGGCAGTTAAATTAACTATATTTAGTCCAGGGATTCACAAAATAAAAGGATGTAAAGTATGATGCCATATATCTAAACTGTGCAGTTGGGAAGAGGAGTAAAGAATGTGTTCAAGCTTAAGCAAGCATCAACTTAATAAAGAGGGTGGAGTAGTCAGACACAGGGACAGAGGGCATCCACGGTTTGGCAGTGTGGATCAAGCTGATGTTGTGGGGCCTCTAGGGCCAACAGAGGTGCCACTGACAAGTGTGCCAGGGTGTCAGCCAGGGTGATGTGTCTAGGAGCAACCGTTCTGGTGGCTACTTTCCCAATTCCCTGTCTCCCTGACCATGGGGAAGAAGCAGCCGCCCTGGCAGTCCAAGTTCATAGTTTGGGCTTATTTCTCTTCTTCTAGACAGCCCCACAGTCTTGTAAATACCTACTTTCAAAAGTCAAATTCCTTTCTGCTTAAAATAGCTAGCATTGTTTCTATTCCCTTCATATGAACCTTGATCAATTCAAAGCCGAATAGAGTTTATGACAGAAGTTGTCTTAATAAGCGAAGCGAAGGGGAAATTATAACATTCAACATACCAGAAAGCAAAGCTTCCTAAAATCCACTTTACCTATTTTTCTCCCTAAAAGTCCCAAACTTCTTAAGTGGAAAACACATTTTAAAGCCATATATGTGGAATAGTACTATTTCATTAAAAAAAATCTGTATTGACATGATGATATATGCAGGAAAAAAGCCTAGAAATACATACTCTATTTATACAATAACCTAAAAGTGGGATTTTGGATGATTTTTATTTTCTTCTTTCTTTTTCCAGATTTTTTTTCCTGGAAGTTTTTTCAATAACTGTGTATTGTTTTTGTAATCAGCAAAAACATAGAAGCTATATCTACTTGGGAAAAAAGCTATTAACCTTCTTTTTCATTCAATAGAATGATGTGCACAGACCTCACCAGAGAGGTCTTGAACTCCTTTCTGACCAATGCATATGGAACAAAATGCTTGGATTCACTGGTAGATCAAATAACAGCATAAAAGTTATCATCTAAGAGCACACAATTTTTAGTTTGTGAAGAATACAATACAAATAGTTATGTCAGAAGGAATTTTATGTTTGTTTTTATTAGTATGAGAATAGAATTTGGAACTTAATCTAGGATACATTAGACTAATGAGACTAAATTTAATTTGAACTTCAAAGCAAATAGCTTTAAAACCAATCTGCCTTGCATAGTTGAAATACAAGTAGCCTTAACTGCTTGAAAAGGCTAGAAAACAGCTGTTCTTTGCTTTGTTTTGCAACATTATCACCTGCAAGACTTCCTGGAATTGACAGTGTGTACCAACGCCAAATCCTGTCCTAGAATGAACTTTTAATCAAAGGAACACAGAATCATTTCCACCATTACCACAAACATGATGAACAGAGACAAGAAGACAATATACTGTCTATAGCCACAAAGTAGGCATGTTCCCAGATTTATCATGGAGTAAGATTTTTCCACACACATTCTTTCTTTGATTTTTCTAATAGCATGTGATATATTACTTCTATCATTTACCAAATATTAGTGGAGTGTTATCTCTGTACCAGATCCTGGGTAAGGCACCAGGATTCAACCTTGCAGTGAGCAGATGCTGCTCCTGACCTGAGTGAGCATGGAGGCTAATAGGAAACCCACAGAAATTAACAGCATTGAAAACAATGAGAGCTAGGATGCAAGATGCGATGGTAACATAAAGAGGTGCCTGACATAACCTGGGGGGCCAGAGAAGACTCCTCTGTAAAGGAAGGTCTAGCCTGAGACCTGGATGGTAGGAGTCAGCCGGGCACAGAGAGAAGAACTTCCAGGCAGAGGGAAGAGTATGAGAGAGCCGTGAGTACAACTAATTTGAAAAACTTTCAGTTCAATAAGGCTGGAGTAGTAGGCAGGGGTGAGGAAAGGATTAGGAGCAGAATGGGAGGCTGGAAACACAAGCAGGAAACAGATTAGATGCATAGTGATTATATCCTTATTGTTCAATCCAGGGTACTTTTAAGAATAATAATTGTACCAGGACAATAACTGTAAAGCAGGACATCTAATCAGGGTGATTATTCTGAGTCACTGAAGTGCTAAGCAGAGAAGAGGCACAATCATGGTAAGATTCTTGGGGATCATAAAAATCACTCTGGCTGCAGTGTGGCAAATGAACTGCTGTGGTATTGGGGTGGGGATTACAATCTTAGAAGCAGGGAGATAAGTTAAAATATTTCACCTCTGGGGTTTTTAAATTGTGAATTATTAAACTGGTGAGACCTAATGGTGGCCTGAGCTGCAGAAATGGAAGGAAGTGAGTTTCATTCACTCCTGTATTCATTCATTCCATAATTATTTTTCTGGTGCTGTCCCTACTCATATGAAACTCAGAGTTTAGAAGGTGTAGGGGACACCATCCATTGATTGAACAGTGGAGGAAGGGGAAAGGGTGCAGTTACGAGTGACCCCCAGTTTTGTAGCTTTGGTAACAGGATGAATGTTGATGCTTTCTTTAAGAAACAAAGAGAATATGCAAAATCTGGGGAGAGAAAGCTATGTTGAGTTTTGGTTTCAAGAGCTGCTGGGGCATTCAAGGGCAGATGGGGATCAAGTTTGAAGCTTAGAAGAGAGATCTGGGTTAGAGCAATGGATTTCGGAATCACTAGCAAAGGATGATACATGAAGCCCCCTGTGGTGAGGTTGCCGAGGGAGAGCATGTAATGAGAGAAGGGAAAAGAGAACAGGGCATAAGCCTCAGGAACCCCAGGGTTAAAGGTTTGGAAGAGGAACAGAGTCTGCAATGGAGGCTAAGGAATGGGCAGAGGTAGGAAAAAAAAAAAAAAGCCAGGAGAGTGAGATGATGATGATGGTGGTGGTGGTAGTGGTGGTAGTGACGGCAATGATTACCAGGTATGAAGGTGGTTGTGATGATAAATGATGATGAAGATTCTCACAGATAACAGCCAAAAGTTGTAAGGCATTTACTATGGGCCAAGCATTCTACTAAGGGCCTTACATGGATCATCTCAATTTATCCTCAAGTAATCCCTTATGACCTTCTCAGATTCACAGCCTGTAAAGGATAGATCACAGAACTAATCCTGGTCTAACTCAAAATCCATGTTATTTATCCCACACAACACTGCCTTCCCCATCAACTGAAAAGCTGAATGTCTCCCATAATATTTCACAAAGGAAAAAAAAAAAAGCAGCAGGGATGAGTGTAGGAGACAAGGAAAGGTTGTTCTGTGTGTTGTTGTTTTTTTTTTTTCCCTTCAAGTATCTGAGTCTTCAGAGGTCTCTAACTTCACATATAGATTTTTTTTTCTGATTTAGAATTTGGTCCTAAGTATATTAAGTCCACAGGATTAGACAGGTACACAGCACTGCTCAGACCATTTTCCGTGCATAAATATCTCAGGGGAGGAACACGGAGACCAGAGAGAGACAGAGAGCTCATACCATGACTCATTATAGAAACTCGTAAGTCAGGCCCTGGTCTGCAATATTCCTGGAGAATAACATTGCTCTGCAGAGATCAACCTCAACGAACCCTGTCAAAATCAGAAAAGGGATGGCTCTTTTGAAGCACAGTTATAGCTAAGAATGCATACCAAGGAAGCAGCATCATAAAAAACAATGAGTTCTTTACCTAAAGCTTGTTGTTATAAATCAATCTTAGAATACAATCCTACACGTAAACTATAAAAGTGAACTAGTTATAACTTTCTCCCCTTTAAGACCATTTCCAATTAATGTAGCCTCATGCTTGTCATCAACATTTACACAATCTATGCATTTATGTGCTAGTTTTCACATTGAATCACCTGCATAAATTCAGCATACATATGCAATACGTTGCCATAGGCTTCTGTTGGAAAAATAAACATTTTGCAGACATTCCAAGGATCGACATGGTTCTCTGCCTAAATAATATTAAAATGGCTGCTTTAATAAAGCCTTTATCTGGACTACTTAATTTTATTCTTGTCATCTCTAAAATCCCAGAAATACTTCTTTTCTCAATTAGTAATTTATGAAGCCTATAGGTAGAGGCTAGCACTACTTGATCTCATTTCTTTCTCCAGTCTCCTCCTGTTACCTTGTATTTGCTATGACTCTCTTGGCTGAAAACAAAACAAAACAAAACAAAACAAAACAGAAGGTTTGGGATTAAAGCTACTTCAAATCCCCACTGACAAGTAAAGACAGGTGCCTAAAGTGGGAATTGAGAGAAAGAACCTACGATGAGAGCAAGCAAACTTTTCAACTGTCTAAACTGTGAAAGAAAACTCCTTGTTTCAAGTGTAGGGGCAGGTAGGATGTTCTACAATTTTGTGGGACCCAAGAAGATTATTGTATTTTACATTATGGCAACTTATAGGACATTTTCCGAATCTGGGGGGTGTTTGCATAGGATTGGAAGGCTCTCATAAAAAGCAGCTTCATGCCTTGGAGTTAAAAGCAGCAAAGGTAATAGAAGGCCCAGTTTTAGCCTCTTTCTCTACAAAGTGAATTTGTGATAACAAAGTCAAGAATAAATATGAACTTAATGGTAACCCAACTGGCCACTGGGTTAACAAAACAGTAATCTTATCATTCAAAATTGTGAGGACACACATAAATATTACACTTGAGCTGGAAACCCAAGCTTATAAATAGTTTATGTTGTCACTGGCTATTTGAAAACATGGCAGGGAAAACTTCAGGGATCCCAAGAGACCTCAAGCTGATCTAAACCAGTTTTTAAAAGTGCTTTTTGAGAAAGCAGAAAGCAAATATGGCTCAGACTATAAAAACAGAAATGTGTGGCCAGTGGGTCTGTGGGACATGGTTAGATTCTGACTATACAACTAGTTTCCAAAAGTTAGGAGGGATAGGAGGAGCTAGAAAATCAATCAGAAAATATCTGTGGAGGGTGGCGCCTGGATAGCTCGCTTGGTTAAGTGTCTGACTCCTGATTTCAGCTCAGGTCATGGTCTCATGGTTCGTGGGTTTGAACTCCACACTGGGTTCCTCCACACACAAAGCACAGGGCCTGCGTGAGATTCTCTTTCCTCTCTCTCTCTGCCCCTCTCTTGCTTGCTCTCTCTCACTCAAAATAAACAAACAAACTTAAAAAAAAATATCCATAGGGATCATATAAAGGAGATGCTCTGAGGCAAAGTTAAAAATGGATATATTTTTCTTTCAGCATTGAGGGCTGAGAGGACATTATGAGTCTTCAAGTCTGTGAAGGGTTGGAAACAGGCCAAGGGCCCGGGAAAGTTGGCACCTCTGTCAGAAATTCTATTTCATATTCCACTCGTCTGTGCTTGAGATTGAAATGCTTTTTGGGCAACCTCAGGGCCACTCCTGAGTCAGCTGTGCTGGGATCTGGCTCTGGCTCAGTCCACAATGAGGGAGGGGTCTGCAGCAGTTTCAGACCACCAGCCTGTGTCAGTACGCTCTATTCAGAGGATCCCAGGGGCCCAGGACAGAACTCAGGGATCCCACAGGTCTTTAGGTCTCAGAATAAATATGATGTTTCAGGCCACACTGGACCTCAGTGAGCCCCTTGTCTTTGGGCCTCGCCCAAAATAAGCTAGCTTCCCCATGATGGCACATTAGTAATGGCCGTGACTATCTGTTTCTTGTGATTCTGCTCACACCCCTTCACAGCTGTTGGAAAAAGCTGTGTTGCTTGAAATTGTTATTAACAACAATTATCGGAAACTCAGCAGTTTCTAGAAATGTATAAATCTAATCTAATTTCTGCCTTCTCCCTCGATTGCACAAGTAAGGAACCATTAACCTTCTACACTTGTGTAAGCCAAAGTCTATGCAACTTTAATAGGAGATAACATGAATTAAGGAGGGTGCTACTGGAGGCTTAGCTAGATTAAGTTTCCATTTTTTCTTTGGAGCCGATTTTGATTACTCTGCTTATCTTCTCCCTCCAGTGTGTATTCAGTTCCTGGTGATTTCCTTGCCAATTAAAAGGCAGAAGAGTCTGCAGTATGTGTAAGGAAGGCTAATGAAACCTGCTGTGAAGATAACGTCAAATGCAAGATATAAAAGGCATGGTGTTCAAAATCATCTTGCAAGAACCTTACAAATGTTCGTATACATTGACCCATAAACCTACTTGAGAGATTTTATCCTGAGAAAATTTTAAGCCCAAAGCCATTCAATAGTGAATAGTGTAAGCAACCTAAATAGTAGAAGAATGTCAAAGTTATGGTTTATCCAATAATTATTATTTAGATTAAAATACGGTTACGGAGTTCTTAATAGTATTGAGAAAGGGTTATATCATAGTGTTTCATGGGAAATAAATCAATGTACAAAGCTGTATATTTAATATTATCTCATATATGTAAAAAATAAAATATGTGAAGAGACTAAAATGAAATACAAGTGATCCTTGAACAAATGGGTTTGAACTGCATGGGTCCACTTATGAGCAGATCTTTTACAATACTGTAAATATGTTTTCTCATCCTTATGATTTTCTTAATAACGTTTCCTTTTCTCTTACTTTATTGTAAGAATACAATGTATATTACATATAATCCACAAAATATGTGTTGACTGATTATTTGTGTTATTGGTAAGTCTTCCAGTCAGCAGTAGTAGTCAAGTTTGGGGGGAGTCAAAAGTTATGCTCAGATTTTCACAAAACAAATGAGCAAAGGAAAAAAATAAGAGAGAATGACACAAGTCAAGAAACAGACTCTTAGCATCTTAACAACCTGATGGTTCAGAGGGGAGGTGGGTAGGATGGGTGAAATAGGTGTGGGAATTAAGAAATGCACTTACGATGAGCACCAGATAATGTATGTTGAATTACTATGTAGTACACTCAAAACTAATATAATACTGTATGTTAACTAACTGGGGTTAAAATTAAAGCTTAAAAAAAGTTACACTCAGATTTTCAACTGTGCAGAGGAGAGGGTTGGTGTTCCAACCCTTACATAGCTCAAGGGTCTATTGTGTACCCAAAAGGTTAATAATGATTGTTGTGGGGTGGTGGAACTTTGGGTGTTTGATTTCTTGTTTCCACTTTTCTACATATTCTCAAATTTCTACAGCAAATATATATTACTCTAATAAAAGGATAATTTTATTTAAGAGTAAGATGGTTGAGTCCGATGATTTCCAAGGCCCCTTTAGCTACCCGCTGCATGGTATCTGGTTAAAATTTAAGGAGTCAGTGTTTTCATGACCATAACAATATATCTGCATGTTAAAGAAATAGCACCATTCTGGTCAGTATCAATGTTGGTTGAGTGCATTACTTTCTGGCCATTAAAAATTGCAAATTCCTTAGAGGCAGGGACCCTCAGTACTATGTAGTAGGTATTAAACAAGTGTTGGATTTCATTTAAATCTGGTAAGTGAATGAAAGCATTTTTGGAATTAATTACAGGGTGATAACACATTTCCTTGCCTGTTTGGATATTGCAGAGCTCTCAAAAATGATACTGGTATCTTAAATTTTGGATGGATTTTTGCCTTGACAGAAACAAGTTAAATGACATATTCATTGCTGCATTTATAAAACCAATGAACGAATCAGCAAAACAACCTAACAGATTTGACCTTTCACAGAATATGGTCTTGTAAATGAAAACTGCTCCAGGATAAGTGTGTCTTTCTACATCACATCACAGCTTACTGTTACCAGGTGGTGGTATAATTCATCATGAGGTGACCCTCTGTTCTTCTGTCATAAGGAACTGAAGAAAACTAATAGCAAATGAGATTTAGATATGATGGATGGACCAATATTATGAAGAAGATGAGATACCAGGGAAAGAATTCCAAACACATTTCCTGTTTCTAAATATCTAAATCAGTCCAGAAAAAAACCAATTAATATTTGTTGAAGTAGCAAACCAGTATGATCCTTCAATCTTGCCATAGGCATTCCAGATGAAGAAAAGTATTGAGATTAAGTCATAAAAAAAATGTCAGTGTCTTTAGGGATAAGGCACCCTGGTTACTGAAACCATAAGCACTGATCCAAGGCTAGAAGCCAAAGCTGATTATGGATGGCACATGGGTTTTAACTAACTGAAGGAGTTGCAAAGAATCACTACAGCAGCCATCCCAAAGGTAAAAGACAAAAACAAATACAAAGTGCTCTGGTATTATTTTGATGTTTTATGGCAGCTTTGGCTTTAAATTGTTTAACTAATTCTCAGAAATCTTAAATTCAATTTTTCCCAAGCAGAATAAAAAATATATAATTACTATATCTAGGTTAAATAGAATCAGAAGACATAATTCAACTTAATAAGGAAATTATTCTCTTTGGCGCCATAGTTTCCTATAACTGAATTTGGTCTGATTCTTTGTGTGTAGCGTGTGAGCCAAAAGAGGGAAGGAATGTTTATGTCCTGGAGACAGAAAAGAGAACTGAAAACTGTCTCTATAAAAACCTCTGAGGGAATACAAAGAGGCTGCAGGCACCAGCCAATTTCAAAAGCACCAACCTCAGACACAAAGTCAATGCCTTGGTTGTGGCTGCCTTGGGAACACCCTTAATATATCTACTAGGGCTGTGGTTATAAGTCCTGAAAGTCCTCTTGGATCTAACAATAGTTGCTGCAAGGAAATTTCTATACAACAAAATCTTTGGCTCTTCCCTTGGTATTCATGATAAAGGAAAATCTGGACAACATCTATTCACCTCCTGAGTTTTGTAAAGTAATTCGAAAGTTACTATATTACTAATGTGGAACACATTGGTATATTGTATCAATGGGAGAAATCAACTATTTCTCCTTTATTTTTTTTCTTTTTGGATCCCCGTATCACATGTTTGTGTTGCAGTGATGGCAGCGGCGGCGGTGATGGTGGTAGGGTGTGTGTGTGTGTGTGTGTGTGTGTGTGTGTGTAAGGGGGCAGGGGAGAGAAAGACAAAAGCAAAAGGTCTGTGTTAATCAAACATGGATGTTATCATATGTGAGTAACATGAGTTTAGAAAAGAGTAAGAGGGGTAAATATCAAGAGGTACTTGATAGATCCCCTATTGTTAAGAAAAATGATCCAAAACTTATGAATAAGGCAAAGAGGATAATAATTCCATTTCTTTTTAAAATCATACTGAGGCACTGTTTTAACGAGCCAACACAACGATTAATTTTTTAGTATAATGTTAATTAAGTGCCCATTCTTTATGAAGTCACATGTTAACTCATAGAGCTTCCAGCTTCCAGGAGAAATATACATTATCTCTGTGTGGTAGAAAAGATAACTCCAGAGGACATCACCTATTGCCCTTTACAACATAAACCAGTTTTGTATCTAACCTAGTAAACTATTCTAGTATTATTTTATTAAACTGCCTATAAATGCTCTGTTCCTCAAATGACCCTTGAGTAAACTCTAGCATCTTTATAAATGAGATTTTAAAAAATCTTTTAACACATATCCCACCTCTGTTTTTATGAGAGTCTCGTTTTAAGTTTATTGAGAAGTAGACTTTGACACCACTCATCATCTCCAGTCTTAATGCAAGACCTCAAAAATCTTAATATGCTTTGGAAATGCCTGTAACAGTGTCCCCTACTCAATGCTGTTCCACAACAGACTATTCAGGCAAACCCTGAGAGAATGGGAGAAGGTGCATTCCTCTCTTTCCAAAGGAACCTGTGGGCAGGCAGAGCTATGTTGTCCCAGAATCAGAAAATTGGTTCTACTGGATTTCCAATGAACTCTTCTCAGGCTCTAAGACTGAGGATTCATGTGCTTCTCTCCTCTTTTCAAGTGTCTACTGTATCCAGAGAATCATGGTAAAGGGCAGGCACTTTTCACATGGGCCGAAGGCCTTATGGCCTACACTTGCTCATTTTTCTCCCAGGAACCAAAAGGAGTTGTCCGATACCAACATAGCCCTTTTTATTGTTCCTGTTCTAAGAAAGGAGGTCTACCTTAGCGTACTAAGCTCATTCAGCACACTTTGGTGGATAGTGGGGGGCCTCACAGTGCACCACCTTTTCTCTTCCTGGCCTTCTTCCCTGCTTAGAATCCTCAGTAGAACTGTACGGAACCTCACAATGGTCAGATGCCTATATGGGACTTAAATCTCAGATCACCTACTGCCGAAGAAGCAGGCCTCGCTTTCCTCTTCCACCTCACCTCTCTTCAGAAATAAATCTCACTGCAGAAGAAGATCAAATACAAAAGAAAGCACAGAGCATTTATGACTGAAAGCAAGAGCATGCTAATTTCACACTAAGCTAAATAAGATAATTTAAAGAATTATGTCTCTCAAAGCTCAGTTGCATTTTATAAAATCATCTTTTCATTTATGTAAAATGACTGTTACGCCATGGTTATTTTGGTGGTATAGAAATTAAGAAAATATGGTTGTAGATTTATATAAGATAAAACATAACAAAAACCATAACAGAGTTCTAATGAAACCATGATGTTCCAAAGCTTGATTTGTTTGGGTCAGTTTAAAAAATGGTTTCTTCTATGGGTCTTTCCACTGTGGACCCACCTTAGCCACACACCCTATTTTGGATACTTAGCTTCTCCTTAAATGAAGGGCTTGCTGGGAGCCAGCTTGCAGGCAGCATTTAGGCAAATATAGCCCTCCTAGATTCTCTTTCTGTGGGATGTTAGGCCATCCACCTGCCCGAGTCTGACTCCTGTTATCCTGTCCTTTGGCAATTAGTGACCACAAAATATGGCCCCTATTCCCTTCAGGGTTGCCAGTATTCTGGGGAGAGAAGGAAGGTCACTGTCTATAGAACCCAATTAATTCCTGGTCCTCCAACCTCATCCTCCCACCCCAAGGCTTCCTCCTTCAACACCCACACTCAAATTGAAACCCAAAACCTTTCCCAGCCACCCAGGACACATATGTAAATAACTACCAGTTCTTGGGGAAAACATGCACCTTGTTTCCTACTTACCGCTGCAATACAAACTATAATCTGCTGTCACAAACCCAGACAGTCCACGGATAACTCATGAATTTTAATGAGTTGTCAATTCAGCCCCTAAACTATTTTATCTCCCATTAAGTTTCACAAACCCAGCAATTCTAAAAGTTAGTTATGTTCAGCCGATGGCAAGAATGAAGCATCTTCAGCAATGGTGTCTATCATTTAATGGGGCATGTGGGTGGCTCAGTCGATTGAGCATCACTTTGGCTCAGGTCATGATCTCACAGCTTGTGAGTTCAAGTCCTGCATCGGGCTCAGTGCTGACAGCTCTGGAGCCTGGAGCCTACATCAGATTCTGTGTCCCCCTCTCTCCTGCTCCTCCCCTGCTCACATTCTGTCTGTCTCTCTCTCTCAAAAATAAATAAACATTAAAAAAATTTTACAGCAGGGGCGCCTGGGTGGCTTAGTCGGTTGGGCGTCCGACTTTCGCTTAGGTCATGATCTCGTGGTTCGTGGGTTCGAGCCCCACATGGGGCTCTGTGCTGACTGCCAGCTCAGAGCCTGGAGCCTGTTTCAGTCTGTGACCCCCTCTCTCTCTGACCCTCTCCTGCTCACGCTGTCTCTCTCTCTCTCTCATAGAAATAAATAAAAAACATTAAAAAAAGAAAAGATTTGGGGCGCCTGGGTGGCTTAGTCGGTTAAGCGTCCGACTTTCGCTTGGGTCATGATCTCGCGGTTCGTGGGTTCAAGCCCTGCGTCGGGCTCTGTGCTGACTGCCAGCTCGGAGCCTGGAGCCTGTTTCAGTCTGTGACTCCCTCTCTCTCTGGCCCTCCCCTGCTCACGCTGTGTCTCTCTCTCTCTCTCCTAGAAAAAAAAAAAAAAATTTTACAGCACACTAAAGGTGCCTAAGTGGCTCAGCTGGTTGAGTATCCAGCTCTTGATTTCAGCTCAGGTCATGACCTCACGGTTCATGAGGTGGAGCCCCACATCAGGCTCTGCACTGACAGCGCAGAGCCTACCTGGGATTCTTCCTCTCTCTGTGCCCCTTCCTCCCTCTCTCAGAATAAATAAACTAAAAAAAGAAACCAACAACAAAAAAACCCCTATACTACATTGTGTGAATCTGGGCCACTGAATAGGATGCAAATGGAGCGATTTCACTCAAGGAATTCAGAGACTCTTACCAATTTGGGAGTGTTATCTTTTCCTTTTAGCTGTTAATTAGCTCTTTGAACAGAAGGTGCAAGAGTATTTAATGTGGTAAAGTATATCACAAAGGTTCCTCAATTTTCAGAGTGAACAGTCTCATGGCTTGTTAATACTTTCAGTAAAGAATGTAAGAAGACAAGTGAAATTATTGACTAAAATTGGGCTTTTACATTACCCATGCACTTATCCTACTACCTCGTCACTACTAAATGAAGAAAACCTTAAAAAGTTGTGTAACTTTGTGTTACTCAAAAGAAAAATTTAAAAGAATTCTATACTCTTGTAAAGTTCTTTTCCTTGTTGCTCCTGTTGCTATTGATCAGAATGACTTTACTCTGATTTTAAGGCTTTATTCAAAAAGAGTCACATTTATTTTATATATATTTTTTAATGTTTATTTTATTTTGAGAGAGAGTGTGAGCAGGGGACGGGCAGAGAGAAGGAGACAGAGGATCCAAAGTAAGCTCTGTGTGCTGACAGCTGACAGCCCGATGTGGGGCTCGAACTCATGAACCACGAGATCATGACCTGAGCTTAAGTTGGACACTTAACCGAGCCACCCAGGTGCTCCCAAGAGTCACATTTAAAAGGTACTTTATATGTAGTCTCAAAAAAGTATGGGAAACTCTAATTTGGATGCAGCCCTGTTTTAATATTGTAATTACTTTGTATGGTAACAGATGGTAACTAAACATCATGGCAATCATTTTGTAATGTATATAAATGCTGAATTACTATGTTGTATACACGAAACTAATACAATATTGTACACTAACTATACTTTAATTAAAAAATTGAAAAATAAGATAAAATGTTGAACATCAAACACTTTGACATGCAGCTGAAAAGGACCTGAAAAAAATTCAGAGTTCCATTTTAAAAATGGGTACTGACACTTTCAGCTCGACACATTTGAAATGAAGCTGTGTTTATTTGTTGTACAATAGCACAGTTGTCAAATCTGGACCCAGTATTTTTCCCCTCGAGGACACACATGGTTCCATGAATTCTTTAACTTAGTGTGTGGGCTAATTAGGAACACATTTGAAACTAAAAGCACTAACTTCGCTTCTTGTTAGAAGTTCATAAGTCCATAAATTTCAGGTCCAAATTCATAAATTAGACTGCTGAAAATTAGATAACAATGATCCATGTATAAAATCTAGTGCCAAAAATAAAAGAAATTGAAATATTAGTGTGATTTCAGTGTTTGTTTTAACAGTCGAGATTGGTGATCACAGGATAAAAATCATGAAAACATCTTAAAAGAAAAAAGCCCACAACTTATAGGGTATTTTTCTTTTTTCTTTACTCACTGTATCTCTTGGAATGTTACTTACCAACTAATAAAAATGGCAATGAACATAATTGCATAAAAAGTCTTGGGAGACTCTCTATATGTTATCACAGTAGAAAGATGTTTTTTCCCCCAAATTTCTCTTAACTACCAAGTTATTCTGAAATTGCCTGAATGGTTAATAAATACTCTAAGCGCTAAATTGCATACCAACTCCTGCAGATTCCAATTGCATATTCCAGTTTTAAAGTCAGGCCCATAATGAATGTGTTCCTCAGGAGGGTGCTTTGTATTTATTTATAATGATCAATTTTTAAGTATATGCCAGAAAAGTGACATGATCTTGAGAAATGCCCAAACACACCAAAACACAGACTGTGCTTTCACCTGGTTCTAAAATATTAAAGTAAGCCATCAATCCATAAATAGTTTATACAAATTCCTAGCTATGCCATAAAGGGAGTATAAAAAGGAAGTTTTACATCTAAGCAAAAAAATTTAAATATAGCTTAATTTCAGCATTTATTTGCTGAAACAGCTTTTGAAAAAAGTTTCCAAGATTGTGCTCAGGGAGAACGCTGGATTGGAAAGACTACCACAAAATTATTAAAATTAAATATTAATGGTGAATTTTCTTAAAATGCCAAAAGAGTTATCAAAGGTTCTGATAATTTCATAAATAATCACACAACTTGAACTATAACTTGGATTTTTCTTTTTCTTTTCTGCTTTTCCACGTAGGCAGCAGGGAGTCTGAGCAATCTTTTTTTTTTTTAATATTTTTATTTATTTCTAGGAGAGAGAGAGACAGCGTGAGCAGGGGAGGGTCAGAGAGAGAGGGAGACACAGGGAGTCTGAGCAATCTTGTCAGTGGGCTGTACAAATTTGTCTTACGTTGCTTGCACACTCATCTTCTCTTAGCTGAATAGACAGGAGCTCTTCTTTTTTTCCTTTCTAAGTGCTAATAATTCTGTCTTCATTTTACTTTCATCCCTCAGTTTCAGTAAAGAAGTTGTTCAGATGTGCTTTCTCTGCTATCATAATGAGGTGAGCTTCCTGCAACCTAAACTACTCCGAAGGCACTTTATTTTTAATGGGACGGAACCACTAACAGAGACTTTAAAGTCTCTCCATCACTCTGAGCTACGCCCACCTGCCGCTCAGTGTTGATCCCCACCCCTGTGTCAGTTTTCCCCCCAAAAGCATTATTAGTAGGAGGCCGCAGAGTCGGACCTCCAGGTCCTTGTCTTCCTCATCTAAGGGTAGGATTGGAAGCTCACTCTTCTCAACACTACTGGTCACTCTGAGAAGCTTAATTTTCCTTTAAAAACAAACTTTGGTGACTTTTCTTCTCATTGACCTTTAAAATTATATTTTTTAAAAAATGGAAGGCTATTTGACATCCACTGACTTTTAACGTATGATTTTTCAATAAGATACATCCAGGAAAGCATGTTATCTAACATGGTGCCTGACTCTAGGACAGTATTTAGCCCAGAGAAGATATTCAATACATTTGCTTTAATCCATGAATTAAAAAAAAAAAGAAAGAAAAAGAAAAAACTGTAAACTAATTTTTAAATCTAGGCCAAAAAAAAAAAAAATGAATGAAAAGAAAAGAAAGAAAGGAAAAGAAAAAGAAATTAAAGAAAAAAAAAAGAATGTAATAATGTGGTCCCTAATCCATAACGGCAATGGCCAGAGGTAACCAGTGAACATTTTACTATGTGCCCTTCTAGTCACGTAACAGCACATATCACACATAAATCATGATGTATTATTTCTTAACTTTTCTCTTTGTATGATTTAATATGTAGTGAGGATTTTTATATACATTAAATTTTCTTTTGCAATGTCATTTTAATGGCCATACTGCATGCCAATAATCAGTGCAATACTGTCTCAATAATTTAACTTTCTTCTCTATTGTTGAACTTTTACGTTGTTCCCTACTTGGCTTTATTATTTTGATATTAACAGCTATGGACACTTGTGTGGCTAAACCTTTATGAATATTCATGACGATTTCCTGATGATAAATTGCAAAATGCAGAATACTAATATTTTGATGTGCAATTGGCAAAATATTTTTGGAAGTTTATTATTAAAAAATTTTTCAATATATTTATTTTTGAGAGAGAGAGAGAGAGCACGAGTGAAGGAGGGGTAGAGAGAGAGGGAGATGCCAGGCTCTGAGCTGTCAGCACAAAGCGCGACATGGGGCTTGAACTCATGAACACAGGGGATCATGACTTGAGCTGAAGTCAGATGCTTAACCAACTGAACTACCCAGGTGCCCCTCTGGTAATTTAAATCAGTATCTGGGGTAGCTTGAGTTACAGTGCCTGCAGATACAGTGCCTGGATCTTTTTCTTTTTTTAACATATTCTTTTTAAAAAAATTTTTAATGTTGGGGCGCCTGGGTGGCTTAGTCGGTTAGGCGTCCGACTTTCGCTTAGGTCATGATCTCGCGGTTCGTGGGTTCGGGCCCCGCGTCGGGCTCTGTGCTGACTGCCAGCTCGGAGCCTGGAGCCTGTTTCAGTCTGTGACTCCCTCTCTCTCTGACCCTCCCCTGCTCACGCTGTGTCTCTCCTAGAAGTGAATAAGACATTAAAAAAAAAATTTTTTTTTTAATGTTTATTTTTGAGAGAAAGAGAGAGAGACACACACACAGAGCATGAGCAGAGGAGGAGCAGAGAGAGGGGGGAGGAGACACAGAATCTGAAGCAGGCTCTGGGTTCTGAGCTGTCAGCACAGAGCCCAACACAGGGCTGAAGCTCACGGACCGCAAGACCACGACCTAAGCCGAAGTTGGAAGCTTAAGCAAGTGAACCACTTGGATCAGTTCACTGTTTCCAACTCCATTCACCCTTATCTTTGACTTTTTATTTTCAGGCTCAACAAAGCAGTTATTCTGTAAGAAACTAGTGACTGAACCCTCAAAGAGAGCAGGAAACTTGTTTCTCCTTTATTAAAAATAGTTCCATGGGTATTTCCAGCTGTTCTTTCATGCTCAGCTGGAGTAGTTTATATATCTTTCAATTCTTTTTCTAGTAGCAAGCACATTTTCTAAAATGAATCTTGTACTCTTACAAGTTCTTATATCTTTACTGTGCTCACTCTTAATAAGTAAAATATGAATTGATTCATATTTAAACTAAATTAAGAAAAAAAATCTGATTTTTTCTACTAGTTAAAAAAAAAAAAAGGAATTCCAGGGGTGCCTGGATGGCTCAGTCAGTTAAACATCTGACTTCAGCTCAGGTCATGATCTCACGGTTCATGGGTTCAAGGTCTGTGTCAGGCCCTGTGATAATAGCTCAGAACCTGGTGCCTGTTTCAGATTCTGTATCTCCCTCTCTCTCTGACCCTCCCCCGCTCACACTGTCTCTCTCTCCCTCTGTCTCTCAGAAATAAATAAAACATTAAAAGAATTTTTTTTAAAAAGAATTTCAAGTTGCAGGAAGGAAATAAAAGAAATGAATAAAAGACAGCCTTTATTTATGATTTTAAAAAGTATTTATAGCTGTCTACGGATAACTATCTCTTGAAGCCTTAAATTTTTCTTTAAATATTTATCTCCAGTTGATAAAGTATCTAGAATTGCTATTTTAAGATGATAACCAAAATGCAATCCTTTACAAATATGAGTGGACACAAAATAATATGGCATTTATCTACTTGGATTTTAAAAGTTATCCTTAATTATCCTAGGAAAATATACACATTGAACTCTGAGTGATCACTTGAATAATTAAATGGCTTGTTCATTTTACTTATAACCACTACAAATTAATGAAGAAAAAATTTCTCTTCTTATAGGACTACTGCCATAATGTTCTAGTAATGACAGAGATACTCAGCATGTTTTATAGTAACTTAGTAGAGAAGGATTTGCAACCTTTTCCAAAAGGGACCCTCAGGGTAGGCTAAGAGGATAAGAGGTAAAAATTTGAGAATGACTTCAGTGGATTTTTTGAATGCTTATAACATATGCCTTCTGGAACTAAAAAACAACCAATTCCAAGAGAATACACACACACACAATTTCTTTGTTAAGATGCTTTTTGCTATTCTTTAAAAAATTCAAATCTTAAATCTTACTTGTATCTGTATGAATATTTCATATGGGTTTCCTGCAAATTATGAAATAATTTATTTTGTATATTGTGCTTTTCTTTTTATTAAAAAAAAATTTTTTTTAAATGTTTTATTTATTTCTAGGAGAGAGAGAGAGAGAGAGAGACAGCGTGAGCAGGGGAGGGTCAGAGAGAGAGGGAGTCACAGACTGAAATAGGCTCCAGACTCTGAGCTGGCAGTCAGCACAGAGCCCGATGCGGGGGTCGAACCCACAAACCGCGAGATCATGACCCAAGCGAAAGTCGGACGTTTAACCGACTAAGCCACCCAGGCGCCCCATATATTGTGCTTTTCTAAATATACCTATTCTCATGTATCCAATTATTAAAGATTTTTCATCTTCTAAAAATTTATGTGCAAAGGATTTTTCCATAACATTCACAAGTTCACAGGATACCACTATGGAGGGAAACTGAGGACTTCTAAATAAGTGCACGAGTGCAAGAATCCCTTGCTTAACTCTCCTCTAATAGTCACACAACCACATGCTAATATTTAGTTCTACGCTATTAAGGGAACATTCTCATTGTTTACTTAACTTTTTAATTTTCTTTCAAATAAGCCTCAAATTTTCATGCTTTACATGCACCTTAGGATAACCAGATGCTCTTCTGTAAACCAGATTCTCACCTTAAGATTTCACCTTAGCAGTGATTTTAATCAAAGAAAGAAAGAAGATTCCCGGGGTGCTTTTTCTATTTTAACAAATAAACTACTCTTCTTCCTAATCTAATCCAGAAGCCTCTCTCTATATCTTAACCAGGACACTCCTTGACCACCAATAATAAAGCATTATACTTCTTCCTCATTCCAAATTCACAATATTATTTGTTGCAATTAAAACCTTTCTCCCCAAAACTTTGGGCTAATTAAATCTGAGCCATTTTCTGTTGGCAAGCCACCAAGTTAGTTTTTGAAATTTCTTGCTTACGGAAAGTCATATAAATAAACCTTAGTTACTCCTAGTTGTGTTCGGGCTCTGTGAGAACACAGCACTCTCAGAGGCAGAGCTGAGCCCAGCAATGAGCACTTCCATGTGAAAGTATTCAAATGCCTCCCTTTCTTATCTTTGAAGTACTGATGACTCATAAACAGTAGGACTCAACCTGTTCAAAACCACAAGCTTCTACCAAATCAAGCTACTCGGAGGTACCAGTTGGTTAAATCAGAATATCTGGTCAACTTATTGTGCCCCACATGTGCCTTCTGAATTATTTAATAGCAACTTTGTTGAAGAGATGAATGAACAGTACTAACTTTGACAAATCTCACCAATAAACATCTACTTTATCTTACTATCACCACTGAGGTATGAATACTATTCTGTAGGCCAGAGGTTCTCGACAAGGATGACTGTAACCTCCAGGGGACATTTGGAAATGACTGGAGATATATTTGATTGTCAAAACGTAGAGGGGATGTTGGTTGCTATTAGCACCTACTGCATAGAGGCCAAGTATGCTACTAAACACCCTACAATGCACAGGACAGCCCCCCACAACAAAAAATTATCTTGTTCAAAATGGTAATAATGCCGAGGTTGAGAAATCCTGCTTTAAGAAAATGAAATAAAAGTAGATAGAAGAAAATTATTCCCTTCGAACCTTTGGAAAGGGTTACCACCCAGGTAATACAGAGCTCTTAGAGCTTTATGATAGGAAGACAAATTGCCAAACATAAGCCCCATGATGGCAGCACCTCAATATATTCTTATAAAGGAGTTTAGTAAACATGAATCCATGGTATACAGACCAAATTCTAGAAAAAATATAATCATCAACTTGATAGTTGTTGATAGCTAGTGACAAATCCATCCTTTACATTTAATTTGACTGCACAGGAAATTTATGAGTTGAAAGAAGAATAAAATAGCAAATAGATGTTAATCAAGCTATTTAAATTAGGTATAGCTTTTTTTGATCCATTTAAAATCTTCTCTTGTTTTGGGAAGTGTTGAGCTTGGGGGATGGGGCACTAATAAATATCTTCAGTGTTCTGTCAGTGTTGTGACACATGAGAAAGCCTCCAGCCATTTTCAGATTTTAATCATCTTACCCACATTACAGATGCAGGCTATCTGGCAGATGCTCAGAGGAAAGAGCCTTATCAGTCCTCAGCATCTAATTACTTATCTTAGAGAAAATTAGGCAAGATTCCAAGTCTACAGAAGACTCATGTTCTGTTGGGAGTTATTAATTACAAGCAGTCTTAAGAAGCATTAATTTGTTTTAGTAACCATGCCAGGGTGTGTACAACTCTGCCAAAAAGCACAGGAAGGAGAGACTGGGAAGAAGGTGAGCTGCTCGGCTCAGCTGGTAAAGGGGGGACTAAAACCAGATGGCCCCAATTTATCTCTTTTAGCCAAGTTCCAAATAAAATATTCCTTGTGCTGAAGTTTAAATGAAATTGATGCCTGATTGTCTCACTCCTGAGTAAGAATCTAAATTAATTCCTTCTTTGTGATTTCCAGCTTTGTTGTTACTGTTGTTTTGAAGACCTTAAGATAGTTAAAACATACTCTGACATACAAATACACATCTACATATATTTGCGTACATGTAGGAAGAAAGACTGGAAGAAAATATACCAAACTTTAAACAATTATTATATCTGGATGGTGGAATTATCCAGGATTTCAATTTTCTTTCCTTTTTAAAAAAATTTTATTTTAGAGAGAGCATGTGAGCAGGGGACTGGGGCAGGTTTCACGCTCAGTGCAGACCCCAGTGTGGGGCTTGATCCCATGACCCTGGGATCATGACCTGAGCTGAAATCAAGCATCAGCCCCTCAGAGGTCCTTGGATGGCTCAGTTGGGTAAGCACCTAACTTCAGCTCAGGTCATGATCTTGTAGTTTATGAGTTCAAGCCCCACACTGGGCTCTGTGCTGACAGCTCAGAGCCTGGGGACTGTTTTGGATTTTATGTCTCCCTCTCTCTGCCCCTCCCCTGCTCATCATGCTCTGTCTTTGTCTCTCTCAAAAATAAATAAACATTAAAAATTTTTTTAAAAAGGGTCGGCCGCTCAACCAACTGAACCACTCAGGTGACCTTCCTTTTTTTTTTTATATTTCTATGATGTTTACAAAATTTCTACAATTAAGTGCATATTACTTTTATAATCAGAAAACCTGAAATAGGGTAGTTAATTATACTTCTCCCATTTTTCTATTCCATTCCCTAATTATAATCTGGTTCTACTGACAGTGTTACACTTCAAAGGTTGACATGAGTACTTATACTGAAAAGAGGTGAATAACTAGTCAAAGATGCTAATCAGATCAAAATCTCACCCAGTATTACCTACTAACATAGCTGTCTGTATAAAATATTGCTAATGGGTAACATGTCACTTAAGAACTAATTTAGCAAGGACTTCTCAAATTCTATCATTCATGATTTACATATCTTTATATTCCAGCGACGTATAGTTAGAGGGAAAGCAAAAATGGAGAATGGATACATCAGGTCACAACCAGGCCAGTTGTGGGGCACACTGAAGAGATAATGCTCAAACCTTGGAACGTATTTGAAATACAATTATGTTTAACCTCAAGGTCTAGAGTTACATGCAATCTATACATTTAGCGAAATCCCTTGACCAGTTGATAATATAAGGTACCTGATGCTGGCCTAACTGAAACAGAAAAAAATTCCAACATACATGAAGTATCATAGGTTTACCTCAATTTCATGGTCAACGAAGAATTAAGAGAAAGTGTTTGTCCTGCTATGATGCTAAGAAAACTCAGATGATTGAAATTATATGTATCAAAGCAAGGGCTAACAACTCTACCTCAAAAAAAATCATCAACATCAAACATTAATAGCTATTAGTATTGAAAAGAAACATCCATTTTTTGAGAGAAAGAGAGAGAGAGAGAGAAGCAGAGCTCACCCAAAGTGGCACTCATGTTTTACCCAAAGCAGGGCTTGTGCTCACCCAAAGTGAAGGCTCAAGCTCATCTGAAGTGGGGCTCAAGCTCACCCAAAGTAGGGCTCCAGCTCACCCAATGTGGGACTTGAACTCACAAACTGTGAAATTATGACTTGAGATGAAGACAGATGCCTAATGACTGAGCCACTCAGGTACCTGAAACATATCCTTTTAAAATTAAAGTCTAGATAGTTAAGCAAAAAAGATAATGAAAGACTTTTTTAGTACAAAATGAAGAAAATCCTTTTACCTACCACTCAGGTAGGTAATGAGACTGTTTTGATACAAGTCAATAAATGAGAAATAAAGTATGACCATAATGATCCTGGAAGCAGGTAAGTGATCTCTCGTCCACTAGCTATTTCCAGTTCCTCATTGTTAACCACTGGGGAATTTCTGTTTGGCTCATGGCAGTTTCCTGATGAGTACGGGATCATATAGATATTCTCAAGGTTCTTTTAAAATAATAGTTCTAGTAACTCTATGGCTAAAACCCCAAGTACAGAATACCTTCTGTATAGATGATAAAGTGGTAGATATTTTGAGGCCACAGAATATGGAAAAGATACAGTCCCAGGTGGCATCAACCTGGGGTAAACTTGGGAAAACAGACAGTTCTTTGGACCAAGAATCTTTCATCCATTCAATACTCTTATGCTGGACTTTGGCAGCTCAAGTCTTTCTCACAAAGTAGAATTTATCTGTCCTATTTCTCATTCTTTCAAGCTTTTGCTCTCTCTAAGCTAAGATGCCAGCAGATGTGTTTCCTTCTTGGAAAGTGATTTTCAGTTTAACAGAAACACAATACCTAGAGCCAGAGGAATCACTTAGCAGCAAGAATTTTATGTGACCAGCACACAAGTCAAGAAATACAACATTAGGGGTGCCTGAGTGGCTCAATCAGTTAAATGTCTGACTTCAGCTCAGATCATGATCTCGGAGTCTGTGAGTTCGAGCCCTGCATAAGGCTCTGTGCTGACAGCTCAGAGCCTGGAGCCTGTTTTGGATTCTGTCTCCCTCTCTCTCTGCCCCTCTTCTGCTCTCACTCTCTCTCTCTCTCTCAAAAATAAAAAAAAAAAAATAGAAAATTTAAAAAAAGAAATGCAACATTATTAGGAATTTAAAAGTTCTTCTCATGTCCCCTAAACATTAACCCCTTCCAAGAGTAACCACTATTCCAACTTCTAACACCAGAGATTAAATTTGCTTACTTCTGAGCTCTTTTTAAGTGGTATAATAAAGAATGTATTTTTTTATATCTGGTCTCATCTGATCAATATTATATATGTGAGATTAAACCATGTTCATATGTATAGCTGTAAATCACTCATTCTCTGCTTCCTTTATAGTATGTCACTGTAAATACGCCATGATATATTTTACTGTTCTACTGTGTAAGAACATTTGGTAATTGCCAGTTTGAGATTGTTAAAAACAGCCCTTTGTGAACATTCTTGTATATCTTTTGATATTCAGATATACATATTTCTGTTGGATGTATACGTAGGTATAAAACTTTTGGGACATGAGAATGCATAGCTCTAGCTTTAACAGATACTGCCAAACAGTTTTACAAAATGATTCTATTACTTTGCTTCTACCTAGGATGTTGAAAGCTGCAAGAACACATTGCTTCTACTCTAACAGTAATAAAAAAGATAGTTTACAAAATCATAACTTGAGCTCACCAGAGAGCTGAGGTTGCAAGGCAACTCAGTAAATTGAATTACAAAAAGGAATAAAATTATCCAAGGAGAGACGGGGCACGTGTACTGTCTCATTTATGGCAGAGCATGGGTGACAGTTGTCACCTTCATGAAAAATCAGACAAGAAATCAACTCAAATTTTTAATGAATTCTTAAAAGCCAAGCCATCTTTTAGAATAGTTGGGTACTTGAGACACAAAGAGGGTTTGCACTTGGCTTTAAAGTCTTTATCATGAGTCTCCAGTGGGTGGTCGTGAACAAGACTGGGAACAGGGTGGCAACCTCAGGAGACCTCCCCTCTGTGGAACAGGTATGGAGGACATGATTGGCTATTGCTCTAAGACAAGCATGAAACAGTGCCTGTTTCCTTGGATCTTTCTCTCATAAAAAGGAAAAGCCTTAAGCCATTGGGATAGGAGCAGCAACCCTTTCATACCCAGGGCCCAGGAAATATAGCATTACTTCTGGTGAAGAAGCAGAAATAAAACCAGTCTCCTTGTAAGGGAAGAGCAGAAGTAAAAATCCTCTGTTCCTGGGGATGGCAGAGTATCATTTTAGGCCTCCATCTTATACTTACAGAAAGCAGCATTCTGTTACCACACTAAGAAGTGCAGGCTCTCCATAGATACAAGGCAGAGTTTGTCACAGATTAGAGGAACAGGAATGCTGAGAAAGTCTACCCCTTGAGATCCAGGTGCATAGGGGTTGCTTAACACTGAGGCTGAACCTGGACAACAGAGAGCTCCTCCTGTGCCCCCACAGTAAGTCTAGTACCAAGTAGCAAGCAATAGCAGTGTAGTGCTGGGAAAGACGCAAGAGCATGGGAAAGGACCACATCCATGGCACTAACATGCAGGGACACTGAAAGGTGAGAATGAAGCAAAAACACTTAGCAAAACCTTTTGTCACCTCAAGTCAACGTATGAAGAGCCCATTCCACCCATTCCAGAGGAATGTGAAGCCCCTGCTGGACTGAAGCCATGGCAACACAAAACTCAAACCCCCTCAGCTCTGAGACAATCCCACACTAACAGTGAGAAGAAAAGGGCTACTCATTTCCAGCTGTGAATATTATTTACTTCAGTCTCCACTGTTTGTTCACACATAACTCCAATTATTTATTCCAAAATTATGAGAGACATAAAAAAAAGCAAGAAAGAAAACCTGCATCCTGTTTTTAAGAGATAAGGCAATATAGTGTGATTCAAAGATGGGTGAGCCAGATAGTGGAACTAGAGGCATAGACTATAAAATACTTAATATACATGTGAAATGATTCAGTAAAGAAAGTAAAAAAATAAGTCTGAACAAATGGGGAAAGCAGCAAAGAGATAAAAACTATAAAAAGAGTTAAATGGAAATATGAGGGAAAAATCATATCAGAGATAAATTCCTTTGAAGGATTCACCCTCAGGCTGGATACCATGGAAGCAAAACCCAGTGAACTTGAAAATAGGTCAACAGAAATGATAAATGGAAACAGAGAGGATAAAAAAATAGTGAAAGAAAAAATAACAAAGTATTAAGAACTACAGGACTATATCAACTAGTGTCATATATATATAATTGGAGTCCCAGAAGATGAAGAAAGAGCTAGCAAAATATCTGAACTTTTCAAATTAAAAAGAAAAAAGTATCAAGTCACATGTTCAAGAAATTCAGGAACTTCAAGGAGGATAAATACCAAAGGGGAAATGCAACTATATACATGATAGTCAAATAGCTGAAAGCCAGAGATAAGGAGAAAATCTTTAAGATAGAGAATAAAAAGAAACTTTATATTCAGAAAAACGAAGAATTATAGCAGATTTCTCATTAGAAATTATACAAAACAGAAGACCATGGAATGACATTATTAAAGGAATGATATTCTATAACCAGTGAAAAACCTCTTTCAAAATGAAGGCCAAAATAATAATAATTATAATAATAATAATAAATACTAATGAAGAGGAGAAGAAGAAGACAACATTGAAGGCAACAGTGACAAAGTGGTTCTACTTTCAGCAGCAGTGTAGGAGAGCTATTCTTGCTCCACGTCCTTACCAATACTTGGTATTTTCTTTTTCACTGGCAATTTTGGTTGGTGTGAAGTTGAGACATAATGTGGTAGAAGAGTAGCTTCTCTATGTTTTAATTCCTAGAACCTGTGAATATATTACTTTATATGGCAGAAGAGAATTTACAGATACGACCTTAAAATGGGGGAATTACTGTGGATTATCTGGGTAGAAGTAATCTAATCATGAGTCATTAAAGTAGAGAACTTTTCCCAGTGGTGGTCCCAGATATACACAATGGAAGAAGTGTCAGAGAGATGCAACATTGTTGGCTTTGAAAACAGAGGAAGAGGAGAAAATCAAGGAATGAGGGTGGTGCCTAGAAGCTAAAAAAGAAAGGAAAATAGATTGTTATCTAGAGCTTCCAGAAAGTAATGCATGCTATCAACATCATCATTTCAGAGCAATGAGACCTTTGTTGGACTTTTAACCTACAGAACTGTAAAATAATAAATTTGTTTTGGCTTAAGCCACCAAATTTGTAGTAATTTGTTATAGCAGCAATAGAACATGAATACATACATTGTGGTTCTAATCTGCAATTCCTTGATGGCTAAAAGAGTTAAACAACTTTTCATGTTTATTGGATAATATTTTTTATGAAGTGCCTGTTCACATTTTTTGATCCATTTTTCTATTGATTGCTTATCTTGTTCTTATTGGTTTTTAAGGCTTATTTATATATTCTTTAAGAGTTATTTATATATCTGCTTTTTAATATGAATATATTGCATGCTGAAACTTGTCTTTACATTCTTTATTAAAAATTTATTTTATTTTTTTATTTTAGACAGAAAGAGCATAAGCAGCGGAGAGGGGCAGAACAAAAGAGAGAGAATCCCAAGCAGGCTCCACACTGAGCTCAGAGCCCAATGCAGGGCTCAGTCCCACGACCCTGTGATCATGACCTGAGCTGAAATCCAGTGTCAGCCACTGAACCAACTGAGCCACCCAGGTGCACCCCCACCCCCTATCCCTGTACATTCTCTTAATGGTGTCTTTTAATGAAGAAAAATTTTAATGTTAATATATTCCAGTATATCCAATTTTTTTCTTTTTGGTTTATTATTTTTACATCTTATTTAAGAAATCTTTTCCTCTAAGTCATGAAGATGTTCTCCAATGCTTTCTTCTAAAAGCTTTATTGTTGTAACTTTCGTGTATAGATCTACAGTCGATCTTGAATTATATCTTGTATATGATAAAAAAGAAAAGGTTTATTTTTACCATGTGCACATCCCATTAACCTTTAGTGAAAAGATCTTCCCTCCCCTCACTGAACTGCTCTGCCAGCTTTATCATGAACGAGGATACCATATATGTGTGGTATTTTTTCCAACTCTCCATTCTGTTACATTGGCTAGTTCATCTGCCTTTGCTCCAATATCATATTGTTTTCATTACTAAGATTTTGATATATGGAAATCTAAGACCCCAAATTGTTCTTTTTCAAGACTGCCTTGTATATTCTTTGCCCTTTGCATTTCCATATAAAATTGTAAATCAGCTTTCCAGTTTACACACATACATAAAGCCCCACAGGGATTTAGATAAGTTCTAGAGAGTTATTACCTTTACAGTATTGAGTCTTTTAACTAGTGGAAATAATGTTTTTCTGTGTATTGAAGCAGAGTTAACTGTTCTCAATAATACACTGTAGTTTTACGGTAATGGCACTTAATATTTTTATGTTATTGAAAATTATAAGTTTTTAAGTGTTATCGTTTTGAAATTTCATTTCCTAGTTGTTGTTAATGGGATATAGAAAAACAACTGATTTTTAAAATATTAACCTTGTATATGGTAAGAGTAAGGGTGTTTATTAGGTCATCTCTAATTTCTCTCAATATTCTTGCAGTTTTTATGGAAAGAACATTTTATATAATATTTTAGATGCTAATAGAAATAAAAATATCTTTTATAAATGGTATATTTAAAAGTTTTTATTTCTTATTTGTTTTTGTTAGTGATATACAGAAACATAATTGCTTTTTGTATGTCAACCTTATACTCTTACCAATCCATCCATGGTATGAGGTAGAAAAAAATTCATTTCTCCCTATATGCATATTCAATTAGCCCACCTCCTATCTTATTGTCTGTAGCTTATTAACACCTGCAAAGTGTCTTTTGCCATATAAAGTAACATATTCAGTTTCCAGGAATTAAGGGTGTGAACATCATTGGAGAGCCATTTGTCTACTACACTTTTATTTCCTTTTCTTCCCTTATTATACCAACTCCCAGTCCAGTGTTGTACAGAAGGGGAGACAACAGGTATATTTGTCTTGTTCTCACTGTAAGGAAAAAAGGTGTCAATATTTCACTATCAAGTATGATATTTACCATAGATATTTTGCAGATAATCTTTATCAGATCAATGGAGTTATCTATTCGTGATATATTATCTTCTTTAGCATATTGTTACACATAATTTGCCAATACTTTATTTAGAATCATCACATTTTGCATGGACACTGTCAGTCTAACAACTATTGGTTTTTGTTGTTGTTGTTGTTGTTGTTCTATCTTGAGCAAAAGAAGACCTGTAGATAATACTGAAATAAGAGTAAATCCTTATACTCAAGCATTTTATAATCTACTGAAATTGTCCACATTGGTCCAACCATATAACATTTCTTTTTGCTCCAGTAAAATATTTTTTGTGATTTCTTTAAATTAAATGAAACATGTCTGGGAGTTGGGATAAGAAAAAGAATCTTATAGGAACCACATGTTTCCAATAGAGCAGTCCATTCATTTATTTTCAGCATTTTTGCGAGTTGGCAATATATGCTGAGTCCATGAAGGGGAAGCTGGGCCCACTTTATAGAGTGCATACCTGGCACATTATGTATTCTTAATAAATATGCAGTGACATTAACAACGAAACCACCAGATGGTGCCACTGTAGGTAACAGCCAGTTTTTCCATTCCAATGGTAAAGAAGGCTTTCTTTCTAAATACTACCTGGAAAGATCTCTTGGGATTGCAGTTACTACACATACTAATAATCATCTACTTCATCATCCCACTCCTGACATTGCAGGTCCCCAAAGTCACCAAATATTTAAATCAGTTTTGGCTCAAAGTTATCAGAAAAAAGCACTAGAGTTTAATTGGGGGATTCAGAGAGGTGTTCTCTCTATATTTAGCCTGTGAATCTTTAGAGCATTTTTCAGTATGGAATTGTTATTGCCCTGTGTTCTGCAAATTAAAGCCTTATAAACAGATGAAGGATACCCCAGAAGATGAGAAGAAATAGTGAATAATTTTAATGAAAGTCAGAAGCCTAGATTTGATGTCAGTTGTTTAATTTTTCACTTCTGGGCAGTATTAATTCATTGATAAAATGTGAATGATATCTACAAAGACTTTTATTATAAGAGAGTATTCATATCAGTCTGAGGCCTAATCACCACTCTAAGTGGACATCTACAACAAAAAGGCAGCAGGTGTCCTGGATTTCATACTGTGTAAAATGCATTCAAGCCCCCTGTCCATTATCCACATATCAACAAAAGTAGTCAACTGAGAGCTAATTCAGTTGAAGTTCTGCACTGCAAAACACTTGACTGCATTAAGTGACAGACATATTGAAATGATGACAAGTGCTCAACCCCGAAAAATATTCAGGGTCATGGGTGTTATATTTGCTCAATTCCACTTGCTGAGCATATACAGTTCTTTGTGTATTACCAGGAAAAACCATAATACTAGCTTCATGTTTCCATGGTTACTTCTGAGAGCAATTCTTAAATTTAAAAGTTACCTCTTTTAATCAATGATAATTTTCATCTAGATAATATTCCCAGGTTACCTTGACTTATATTAGCGTGTTAATTTACTTTCTGCCTCAGTGCAAGGTGAAATTTATTTGCCTAGGGCAAGAGACGTTTTATTTAGGGGGTAGGTAGGTTGTAGAGGCCTGTGGAAGCTAAGGGACATGGTAATTATGTGGTAATATGATTAAAAATTGCAGAAAAAGAGAACAAAGAACAATAGATTTTAATACAAAAAAATTATTAATTTTTTAATAATTAAAAAATTGTGCAATGGAAAGGGTGTTCTGCTTCAGAAAGGCATTTTGCTTACCTCAAAGCTGTGCAAACCAATGTAATGCCCCTTTGTACACCATTTTTATGTTAAATTACAATATAAATTCCCCACTCTAAGCATCAATGAACATTGTTGGGATTCTAGCCCAGTCAATAAAATATATAGCTTTACAGAAAATTTCTAATAATTCAATTAAAACTAATCTTGGTAGGATTCTAAAACACTAGCTAACCACCACAGACTACTTCTAGCTAATGAACATTAAAAGAATTAGCACAGAGTCAAATAAATGGGTAAAGAAAGCTGTTATTATTTTAAGCAAAATTAAAACAGATGGGAGAGACTGACACACATGTATTCAGATATGTGCCTGCCTCACATTTAATCTTTTATGAATGGCTGATCCCAGATGGTGGTGGGATTCAGGAGCACAATTTGAGATACAATATCCAGTTTCCTACTCCAATGTATATGTCATTTATATCTTTTCTATCTAGCGGATGATGCAAATACCATCAAAAGCAAAGAGACTTTTTGAAAGCAGGTTCTCTGATATTTTGATAATGAGCTATTGGTCAGTTTATCAAGCTAAGTCCTAACATCTGCCCACATTCTTCATCATTCAATTCATTTCAGGTTTGGTCTGCTATTCCACATTCACACAAATGGTGGGATGATGAAACAAGAAATCTAGGGACAAACACAACAAACACATTATGCTGACAAGTGTCAGGGAATCTCTCATTAACAACTGAACCCAGAAAGGGATGTGCCCTCCTCTGAACTCTCACAACATGTCACTAGTACTTCTTCTGGGACATCATATTTTATCTTGGATAATGATAAGAATAACAGAAACAGGATTCTAAAAGAGCAATTATAGTACTTTATCATATTAATTTACATGCTGATTTCCATTACTGGACAGTAAACTCCCAGATACAGTCGCTTCTTCATCTTTTAGAACTGGCAACACAACACAATGCCTGGCAGACAGGGGAAGTGATTAGGATACATTACACGAAGATACACTAATAGCTGCTACTGATATCCATCATATGCCAGGCACTGTGCTAGGCACTTCGCTTACATTATTCCATTGAATCCTCAGAGCAACCTAATCCCTATTTGACAGATTAGGCAAGATCTAGAGAGTCACAGAAGTGAAGTAAAATGCGTAATGGCAGAGCTGGCATTCCAACTCAGGCGTGTGTGATGCAGAAGTCCTTAAACTTTCAACTATACCAATGCCCCTTCCTCTGGCCCAGCTCCCATGGGCTCAGGCCCAAATTGTAGAGTGAAAGGTCTAAGGAAGTGATCAGTGGCACCGCAGGAAGTGGCTGAGTGAAGACCCCACACATTGGGCACAGCACTGGCAGCCTCTGCATTGACACTGGTGGATGGTGACGGGAGCAGTGTCTTTCCTGGACATCTGTGACCAAATGGGTTTTTGGATGCTAATGGCAGATATCACCACAGCAGGCATGAACAGGAGAGAAGGAAACTAGTAGGTGTACTGTAGTAGCCAAGAGAAATGCATAGAGCACATGCCAAAAGCTTTTCAGAGTGAACTGGAGCCAAAGCTTGGGCAGAATGAGAGGGGCCAGGGCCAGGGAAATACTTTGGGGATAGTTATTTTAATCCTATTATTACCATATGGGGAGCTAGGAAATGTGAGTGACATTTTGAGCCAATATCTATATAGTATATATTTTACCTCCCATATTCCATACTCCCATAGATTACAATCTCCTTGAAAGTAATATTCATGCCTAGCATACATCTATGTCATATAAATGTATGTATACCTACATATAAATGTATGTGTCATTCATATCTTTTCTGTCTAGTGGATGATGCAAATTTACTCTCTACCTCCAGAAAGCAACCATCCTAAAGGTAGCTAATGTAAAAGAAGCCACCCCTTGGAAGTTGTCCCAGTGGACTGCTAGATATGTTTCCCTGGAATCTAGAAAAAATAGTAGCAGTGGTAAGGGCTTCATTAACTCTTGGACAGGTTACCGAGGGTATTCTGACTGACAAGGCACTGGGTCTCAAGTACAGAATACAGAAGATCACCAGAGTTTGAGCTCATTTTACTCAGCTTCTTGATTTTAATTTTATAGACAGGATAAAGACTTCTGATCTTTATTCAGGTTATAAAACTGGATCCCCTCTTTGGAAGGGAATGTAGTTATAGCAAATGACATGAGTATCTTGGTCCTCTTAGCAGTTGGACTTTTCACTGTAAATTAATAAAGAATGTTCTTGCTTGTAAGTCTCATATGACTGATAAGGAGGACTAATAAGATTTATGAACTTGTAAACGCTGATATGTTGACCCTGATCTCCAACCTCACCAACTGCTAGTACTAATAGAGCCTTAAAAAGACCAGTACACAGGAAATACTGACTAATTAGGTATCATCTTTATTGTAATATTCCTTACACCTTAAACAATATTTTTAGAGAGAGAAGGACACTGAAAATATCCTTCTTGTCTGAAAGGATAGCTTTGGATTATTTCTTCTTTATGCATTGCTGAAGTGAGCACTGGATTATTTCTTATACAGTTTGTCTCACATCAGTGTGGGAATTTGAGATGCAAAGAAGATTGCTGAAAAATCTTTATTGAGTAAAAAGCAAATTATGTGAAATAAATCATGTGTTTGGAAAACTACAAAATTTTTCTAGAAAAAAATTCTATGAAGTTCTGGCTTATATTAAATTGCCTTCCCAGTGACCCAGCAAGCTTTATCATTTAATATTAACAAAATGACTTTCCAAGTCTGAATGGCACAGAATTTAAATCCAGCGATGTCACCTTTTAGCTTATAGGCATCTGCCCACACGAAAAAATAAATCTCAGTTATTGCTCAGCGACTTGGTTTTTCCAAATATCCTTTTCAGGTGTTAGAGATGGCGAGCCTCTACCCTCCTTTGGAATCTGAGAGAGGTTGTTTGTCCTTTTGACTATCATAACCCTATGACCTGAAGGCACAGGTGTCTCTGTCAGCTCTTATTCTGATAATGCTCAAGCTTCTACATTTTCTGTTACTGAATGAGGATCAAGGAGGAGATGTGATTATTATAGGGACCTGATCTAGACTTCAAAAACGACAAGTCCTTGGCAGCTGTTAAGGATGAGGCATCTTTGGAGAAACCATCTTGCTGGGAAGTCACTCCTCCTCTGGCCCCCCACCCCACCTCCCAGGCTGGAAGGGGTCATCCCTGGCAGCTGTTCTTACAAGGAGAGTGAGGCCAGGCTGACAGCAGCTGTTACACTGATACTGAACACAGATTCCAGGAGGAGAGCTGGATCTGAGTAAGAGTACTTTTCTAAAAATATGTGCTATAGTCCAGAGGTCAGCACTCAGTGGGATGCACTTGAGAGCTGTAGTGGGGGTCATTTTACTTCTCACTAAGTGGATAATGCTGTAAGGCCATTCTGCTTTCCTGATAGAAAAAGAAGATGCAGACCTCTAGTGAGGACAAAGCTGTCCAAAGATGACACAGACGTAACCGTTATTGACATTGTCCAAGGATGTCCCGCTTTCCTTTGACAAAGCCTAATGACTGTACGTCTTGGTGATATCTTGGTTGGGTGTCACTGTCTTGGTTGATACGGAATTTACATGTTCCGAGACAGCTTTCTCTTTCAGAGTGTGGAATTTGCCAGTCTTCCAGACAGTACCACATAATGGTTAAAAGCCTGGAACACCAAATCCGATATACATGGGTTTGTGCCCTAGTTCTACATTATTACACCAGCTGTATGACCCACGGCAAGTTAATTTTTTTTTGTACTTTAGGGTACCCACATGTGAAACACATATAAAAATAGGAGCTCCTTCAGTGTTGTTATGAGAATCAAATGAGATGACGCAAGCACAGAGCCCAGCCCAACATGCTTGCAATAAATGCTCATTATTGTGACTTTACTAAAAATAGGCAGAGCTGTTAAACTTCTCCTCTGTGAGAAGAGGCTTTCAAAGAGAAGCAGAGTTTTGTTTTGTTTGAGGGATTGATTCTTTCAAGGAATGAAGGTCTGACAACTTTTTATTGATCAACGTTCCATGAACTCTAGTGTCCTAAAGTTCGGAACGTCTCTCCTTTTTTAGATCTTCCTTGACTTCTTTCATCAGATTTAGTACTTTTCAGCATACGAGTTTCATTTTTGTGGCAGTCATAAATGACACTGTATTTTTAATTTGATGTCTACATGTTCATTCTTAGTATGTAATAGTGCAACTAATTTTTATATGTTTATTTTATATCCTGTAACCCTGCGACACTTGCCTACGAGTTTGTTGGCTCATGTTATTTGCAAATAGGGGGTTTTACTTTTCCCTTTTATTTCCTTTTCTTGCTTTTTTGCTCTGGCTAGAGCTTTCAGCACAATGTTGCAGAAGAATGATGAAAGCAGACATCCTTGCCTCGTTCCAGATTTTAGGGGAAAGTGTTTGGTCCTTTGCAGAATGTTAGCTATTCCTTACAAAGTTGTTAGGTGCTTAGGTGCTTTTTTTTTTTTTATCAAGTTGAGAAATTTCCTCTCTATTCCTATCTTTTCTCAGACTTTTTCAAAAAGCTATTCAAGATGTTGAGTCTATTCAAGGTGTTGAGTTCTGTCATAATTTTTTTCTGTGTTGTTTGACATAATCATGTGATGTTTTTTCTTTAGCTTATTAATATGGTGAATTACATTGATTTTCAATTATTAAAATGGGCTTTCCCTATACTAATGCCACTTGGTCACGATATATAATTTCTTGTATATGTTACTGAGTTTTACTTTTTAATATTCTAAGGATTTTTGCTTCTATACTCTTGAGATATATTGGTCTATATTTCTCTGTTTTTGCTTGGTTTTGGTGTCAAGATACTAGCTTCATAAATGAATTGGATGGTGTTCCTTCCACTTCCATTTTTCAGAAGCTATTGTACAAAATTGTTAATTCTTTAAGTATTTGACATAATTCTCCAGTGAAATCATCTGAATCTGGATATTTCTTTGGGGAGAATTTTAAAATCCAATTTTCTAAATAGTTACAGGGCTATTCAAATGATCCACTTTACATTGGGTAAGTTGTGGTCATTTATGTTTTATGATTAATTAATCCATTTCACCTAAACTGTCAAATTTATGTGTGTGGATTTATTTACAATATTCCCTTATTATCCTTCTGATGTCTGAAAGATTTGTAGTAATATCTCATTTCATTCCTGATACTGGGAACTTGTGTCTCCATTCTCTCCCCACTCCTTGTGGGTCAGTCAGTAGAGGTTTGTCAATTTATTAATCTTTTCAAAGAATGATATATTCAAAAATTTACTTTCTCTGTTATTTTTCTGTTTTCAATTTTATTTATGTTTGCTCCCATTTTTATTATTTCCTTTTTCTGCTTATTTGGGGTTTATTCTGTTCTTTTTTTTTTTTTTTTATTCTTACAGTGGAAACTTAGATTATTGACTTGAGATTTCTCCTCTTCTCTAATGTAAGCATTCAGTCCTATAATTTTTTTCTGCATTAATTTAACTGTGTTCCCAAATTTGGATCTGTTATATTTTCCTTTTGATTTAACTCAGTGTATTTTTTTGTGGCATTCCCTTGAGGTGACTTTCTTTGAACAGATAACATTTAGATTTCTGTTATTTGATCACCGAGTCCTGGAGATTCTTCCTGGTACCTCTCTGCTACTGATTTTTAGTTTTATTCTATTGTAGAAGGAGAATAGACTCTATGATGTCAATTCTTTTACATTTGTTGAGATTTGTTCTATGATTCAGGATATCCTGGTGAATGTTCCATGGGCACTTAAAAAGTATGCATTCTGTTTTGGTTGGGTGGAGTGTCATATAAATGTGGATTAGATCCTCTTGTTGATGGTATTATTGAGCTTTTCTATATGTTTGATGATTTTCTGTATAGTTGTTCTATCAACTGTTGAGAGAGAAGCGCTAAAGTCTCCAATCATAATTGTGGACTTCTCAATCTTTTCGGTTCAATGGTTTTGGGTTCACATATATTGCAGTTCTATTGTTTGATGCACACACAAAAAAACATTCAAAAAAAATAGGACACTCTCCTTCAGTGGGTTCTAATCTTTACTGGGCTACGTTCTGCCATTTCTTCCTTAGGCTCCAGCCCAAACTAGACTACTTTCCTGCTCTAAGGGTTTTTAAATGAGTAGGAAGGAAGGAAAGAAGGAAGGAAGGGAAAAACAAGAGGGAGGGAAGAAAGGCCAGATTATTAATATTATTTGTTTGCTTTTAAACTATATTCTCTTGTGGTGCCTGGGTGGCTCAGTTAGTTAAGCATCTGAGGCCCGTGTTGGGCTCTGTGCTGATAGCTTAGAGCCCAGAACCTGCTTCAGATTCTGTCTCCCTCTCTCTCTGCCCATCCCCCACTCATGCTTTGTCTCTACTCTCCCAAAAATAAACAAACATTTAGAAAAATAAACTATATTCTCTTTAAGAAATCTTCCTTTCTCCTACATCACTGAGTCCTTAGAAGCTCCCATATGAGGAGCTTCCCTCATATTCCCCTCAATAATTCCCCTTGAGTCCCTTAGTGCTCATGATCCATCTGGAAGAAATGGCAAAAAATGTGTTTGTGGGCATGTGTGTGTGTGAGAGTGGATGTGTGTAACTTTAATTTGGTGGATGTTTTCATATCAGTTTGACACATTAGTACAGGTTTTCAGATCTTGAGGAAGAAAAAAAATTGGGAGGAGATAGTGTAATAAAATGAGTTGGTGCTGGGAAGTAATCAAATCTAAAGAAAAGGCCAAACCATAGGAAAGTAAATTTTCATTTCTTCTCTCACCTGTGTCTCTTCTATGAAATACCTTCCTGACTAACAGGATAGTTATCATAATAGTTATAAACTAGCATTTAAGTTTTATCACTAAGTCAAGTTAATCATTCATCATAAGTATATTTCATTGGTTCCCCAATTTTGGGCACCTGATAAGTGCATGGCATTACTAGAACCTCTGTCTTACATAGTTGGTATTTAAATCCACATATATTTAAAGAATAATTGTTTATTGTACTTTACAGAGGGGCATTCATCTTTCCTAAAATGATTCTGAGTGTGAGACTTTGTACTGAACCAGCAAGTCATGGGGTATAATCAAACATGAACTTTATTCTCCTTTCCCCCACACCAGGTCTCATCTTTATAAGGCTACTTCTTTTCCTGCTACGTCAGATAAAAATCTCTAGCTAATAATAAAAAGTTCATTGGGCACTTCAGTTACAACTATAACTTTGCATCAGTAAGCAGTACGCCTACTTTGATATAATAATCACAAACTCCTAATGCTGTTTAATGCTGAAGCTTCCCTATGCCTCCTGCACAGGCAACGGTGGGGAAGGAAGGAGATGTGGCTGACTTCTCTGTTCCCCACCCCTGGGCTCCTCCTCCTCCTTTCCCCTCGATGTCTGCCTCTGCCTCCTCCAGGACTGGAAGAGTTGGGGAAAGGAGGACACAGAAGGGGATGCAGACCATGGTCTGACCGACTGACACCCTTCTGGCACTGACATTCTCTGTCCAGGTCAGATGTTTGAAACCGTCTCTCTGGGATGCTTATGTAAGTTCTCCAGCAACATCCCTGTCCCCGGGATCTCTGGCCGGTGGTTCTCTCTCCCCATGTCAATGCACCGCTCTGCTGATAGCTCACATTCCCTTTCCTCACCCTCGAATAGGATCTAGGAGAATGCCAACCTGTCTCTGGCCCTTGGTTCACATTTGGACACTGGGAAAGGTACACTTTTGACCCATTATTGCTGGGGATGGAGTATTTCTCAAACATAGACCTCTTTTTATTTAATTTCTGGCAAGCAAGCTCTGGTCGGAGCTATTTAGTCTTCAGATTTAGTATATGCCAGTCCACCTGGCCCCTAAATTGCATGGGACACATAGGTATCCAAGCAACTTCCTTGAAGCCTCTGTCTCTGGGCTTCAGGGCAGGAGAAATCATCCTTAGCCCCTGCTATGGTGGGAGGAAGCAGCAATGGGATTCAAAGCAGACCTGTCTCCAAAGCAATCTGCTCTCAGATCACCACCTTCTTAAATTGGGAAGGGGGCCATGGGTTGAAACACTCATATTTTACTTTGAAATGTGAAATTTCATATGAAATGAAATACCCCTCTTTCCTGAGCCATCAACAAAGGGTGAAACTGAAATTGTTTATTTTAACATACCCGGTTGAATGATTCCTTTACTGATGGCCAAATCCATTCACAGTAAAGACAAAAAAATCTGCTATATTACAAAGAAAAAAATGAAACACTGTGTCATAAAATATTGTCTTTTCTACTCTTCTGAATACAGATTTGTGTCACATTCTGATTCAAATTTTGTGCGGTTTTTATGCATATTCCTAGCCTAGTAGGCTGCCATGGCATCAAAAGATCTGTGCCCACCCCTCTACTCCCTCCCTGAGAGTTCTTATAGGATTTTATGTTTCTTTTCAACTAAATTAGGAGGAAAGAACAAGACCAGCATTGTTGAGATTTCCTCTGCCCCTTGAAGTCTTCCTGCTGGGAGGTGACATGCACCTCCAGATCCAACCCTGAGAAGCACCTCAGGGGACAGAAAAAAGTCATTAATGGGGCGCCTGGGTGGCTCAGTCGGTTAAGCATCTGGCTTCAGCTCAGGTCATGATCTCACAGTTTGTGAGTTCAAGCCCCACATTGGGCTCTGTGCTGACAGCTCAGAGCCTGGAGCCTGTTTCAGATTCTGTGTCTCCCTCCCTCTCTGCCCCTCCCCCACTCATGCTCTCTCTTTCTCTCTCTCAAAAATAAATAAATGTTAAAAAAGTCATCAGGGACTTGTTTGGGGCTGGGGTTTACATTTTCTGTTTTTTTCATCTTCTCATACTTAGATGGCTGCTTAGCAACCCTCTTCTTTTAAACTCTTCTACACCCTGCCTTTTCAGTCTTCAGAAGCTTAATCAGATATTGCCAATGTAAGTACATCTTATACAGAGCCGTGTGGTAATGGTTTCCTAAAGTTCTGTGATAAATAGAAGAAACAAACAAAACACTTAGTAGTTTATCTCAAGGCAGCATAATTTCAGAGTTCAGTTGCCCAAGACATAGCTATCTTCGAAGAGTCCCAGAAACTCCTTAGATAGACATGTAGGGGGCATTTGCCACCCCCACACACTCTCACAGTTGACATTCAAGTTAGCTTCTAGCAGTGAAAGGAGGTGAAGGGCCCAGGGAAGGAGCCACATTCCAAGTAATTTGGCACGGTATAATCTCGGACTGAATTTAATCACAGGCCTGGAGTTTTCAAACAATCTTTCTAAATTTCTGCAGGCAATTTACGTAATTATATTGGCATATCTATTTTTCCATTTCAATAACAAAGCCACAAAGACCTTTATGTTCGCAGACAAATCTTTAATACTGTAAAAGAAAAGCAGTGCGCCAATATAAACTCACAAATTCCAAATAGGGGCATGATTCTGTAATTTTTCCCTTCAGAGCTAGTAAGATGCATTCCAGGAAAGGGGAGGTACAGGGCTCTCCTCTGCCAGCTCCCTTCCTCCACTCAGACATAAGTTTTATTCAGACTCGAGATGCTTTATTAGCCAAGTCTCTTCCATTCTGCTTTGATATTGTGAGCTCAATTGATTATGACTTATCACAGCTCTCAGCATATATTTGTGGGGAGAGTTTTGCTTGCACCCATAGTACATACGTTTTTGATCACAACCAGCTGAGAACACTGGCCTCAGTAAGCAAACTTGGCAGAATCCTGAGCCTTGGCTATTCTACCAAGGCTAAGGAGTTCATACGACTTTCTAGAAGCTGTTTGCTCAAGGAATGAATTCTATATAACTTTCTACAAGGGAAGTAAAATGAAAACGACTGAAATACTTTCCGTTCCCTTTTGATCACAGCAAAATAGACTGAACACAAAATATGGTTTATAAATTCTAAGCTTATAATCACAGACAGGAACCACAAACCATGAATGCCACGTAAGCCCATACAAAGTTAAATGTCAGAGTCAAATAAAATCTGCATCAAAATTAATGATACATATTTAATGATATGTGTAATCACAATAATTGTTCAACCGGATGGGGGAAGAGGTGAAAGACAATTGTTACCAACCTTACTAATCAGCCGGCTCTGAAGGCCACCCACCCTCTTCAATGCTACACCAGCTCCCAAAGGACTAAGGCCCTGGTCTCACAGGAGAGGTCTGGAAGCTACAAGTACTCATTGCTTTATTTTTTCCACAGGCCAGAAACACAGGCCAGGGACTGAGAATGACTCCCTGCATAGTTCTTGCTGTGAGGCTCAAGTAAGCCATTCAGGACTACTAGAATATGTCTCTTGCTGGCATAATTCTACCACCTGTCACAGAGTCAAGGATCAATTTGTGAAAAGAATACTCCCCTGGAGGACAGGGGTGTGGTGAGATGAGGGAGCAGACTCCCATGGCAGTGGTGAGTCTGAGGAATGCACCACTTCGTGCATCCTGGCTAGTTGGTTTACCTTCCTAATATCTAGCACCCAAAGAAATGGGACTTTTAAGGAGTTTGAGGGTATTGTGGTCCAAGAGAAAGAGATAGGGAGCATAAATTAGAAAAGGTGCCCTCAAGAGCCCTACTTCTTGTATGAAGAACAAGTCTGGGTGTCTGGGTGGCCTAGTTGGTTGAGCATCTGACTTCGACTCATGTCATGATCTCACGGTGTGTGAGTTCGAGCCCTGCGTCAGGCTTACTGCTGTCACTGCAGAGCCTGCTTTGGATCCTCTGTCCCCCATCTCTCTGACCCTCCCCCACTCTCTCTTTCTTTCAAAAATAAGTAAACATTATTTATTTTCAACATTTAAAAAAACATTTATTATATTAACATTTTTTAAAAAAAGAACAAGTCTTATTATCATCACAAAGAAAAAAAAACTTCTCTTTCTTTTCTTTCTTCCTTTTGTGTGTGTGTGTGTGTGTGTGTGTGTGTGTGTGTGTGTGTGTCTCTATATGAGGTAATAACTAAGTTACTGTGGTAATCATATCACGATACTTGTAAGTCAGGTCGTTATGCTGTACACCTTAAGCTGATATGGTGTACGTCAACTATATCTCAATAAAGCTGAAAGAAAATATAATTAAACGGCATGCCTGGCATGTGACGAATATGTAGTAGATGCCATTAGTGGTGGTCCCAGCCACTCCCAAATCTGTTCACAGTGCTGTGATTCAGCAGTACAGCTAACATGCGTGCAGTGGTCTGGCTCTATGATGCTGGTCCCAGGGGAAAGCCCAGGATTGTGTTTTGTTTTGAGTGCAAGGGTGCAGGTTTAAGAATGCTGATAGCTTGCTGAGGATCTCCGCTTAGCTGAGCCACACCCAAGGGGGATTTGAGGATGCATTCCAAAATGGAAATGTACAGAACTTTCCATCCAACCAGAATCATTTAGGGTTATGAGGAGAATTTTTATCCCATCTGTGTTATAAATAACCCACTGAGGTCCTTTCCTGAAAGCAAACAATGATGACCTTTCTACCAATTTATATTGATAGTGCGGCTTTTTCAGCTGACAGTACAAATTAAGATCACTGACAACTTCCCCTACCCACTTTTGAATGTCTTAAAATTGCCAAGAATAATCATCTCTTTGTAAATCACACAGGGAAAGCTTTGATATAATCAAGGGGTAATTTCCTTATTAGACAGAACTTGCAAAACCTTCTTATGGACAGAAAACCTTTTTGTTGGATAACAGAAACAATGGCCCTGAAATGGCTTTCCTGAAAAATGAAAATAATATGCAATATATTATTTACATAGAATGAAAATGTTACAGAACAATCATTCTCAGAGTTACTCATGCTATGAGATTAAAGATAACTCCTCAAAGTACTTTAAAACAGCAAAGTTATTAAGACTATCATAACTTTGTAATAAAAGTTTGTATGTCCAATTATGACATGTGTTTTTCATAGAGAAAACCAATTAAAGACAGCTGTGTCTTAAGTGCATTTTGAAATGCAGGCTTATAATGGTTGTAACAATAGTAAGTCTTCACCCTGCCACTGATTACTAAACTCACATACACATGCAGGCACAAATTTTGTGAGGAGCCTTTCTTATGTGGGACCTAAACAGAGACTCCTATTTGGTGACAGGTCTAGATCAACTTCCACAGCAATGCTGGTGTTAGGAGGGAGAAGTGACACTGTCTTATATCTTAACCAAGTCCTTCCAAGCTTTGGCTCTATGTTGAAAAGGCTTGGGTGGTGGTGGAGCTTTGCCCTGCAACGGAAGGCAGCATGGTATGGAAAATATTTCTTGTTTTTTAAATCAGGAATCCTGATTCATGATACTGCTTCTTCCACTGACCAGGGCTATGTCTTTGGGACAAACCAGTTAATGCCCTGTGGTTTGGTTTGCTCATCTATAAGATAAAGGACTGCCCCTTGGCCACTTGTGGTTCTCCATTAAAGTCCATCTTATAGAAGGCTTTGAAATCACTGGCTTTCTACATCTTATTAGGAAACGGGATGGTTTTCAAACATGTCTATAAATCCTTTGACACTCTTCCTTTTGAAAGCTGGAGTCCTCTTCTCCTCTCTGGAGTGACCCTGTGTGACCTTCAAGGCTAGATCAGTAAGACTGATACTGTCTTTCTCTCACTCATTCTCACACTGGCTTTTTCCCACTTTCTTCTGGAGCAGATGCCTTTGGATCCCTGGGCCACCATGTGAGATATCCAGCTACTCTGAAACCACCATGCGAGAGAAAACCACAGAAAGAAGCCCCCCAGAAACTATTTAAATCTTACAATCCAGGCGAATGACATGAGTGAAGATGTTTTTGAGATTATGCCAGCCCCAGACATTGTCTACAATCTCATAGGATAACTTTAACAATAATTACTCAGCTCAACCACTCCTGAATTTCTGATCAATAAGAGATATTAAATAATTACTGTTGTTTTAAGTCATTAAATTTGGGGGTAATTCATTTGCAGCCACAGTAACTAGAAGGGGAACTATGATGGAATCAAAACTAGAGGGGAAAAATGACGCCACCAAGGTCAGACAAGGAAATCTTTAGTATCCACAGGAACCTCAGGAAAGGAGACTTAGAAGCCGTCAAGAATGATGAAGGTGGGTACAGTTCACCAATAAATGCCACACCTAGCAACACCAGAATAATCACCTCTCTATTTCCAAATGCTTACGAACATCTTCCCACATTCATGGTTAAGAGAAATACAGTGAGAATGACCCTAAGTGGAACCACTTAAGTCTGGCAGCAAGGTCAAAAGTAGAGGAACGAGCTAGAGCAGCATTGGTCATTTCTATGGAGGCACTGATACAACTGCTTGCTGGCTTTCCACTTCATGCCTCCTAAATAGACTGTGCAGTTGATAAAGTGCAAGTGTTTTCCCAAACACATCTCCCAATACTCTGGAAAGTAGGACTACTCCTTTTATTTATTTAAAAAAAAGTTTTAAATGCTTATTTGTTTCTGAAGGACACAGATACAGAGCATGAGCAGAGTAGGGGAGAGAGAGGGAGGGAGACACAGAATCCAAAGTAGCCTCCAGGCTCTGAGCGGTGAGCACAGGGCCCAACAGAGGGCTTGAACTCATAAAGTACAAGATCATGACCTGATCTAAAGTCCGATGCTTCACCGACTGACCCACCCAGGCGCCCTAGGACTACTCCTTTTAAAAAACAAGGAAAAGAGTTGGAGTCCAGTGAGGAAGGTGGCACTTACCAATGGACCAAAGATAGTGAGTCTGGGATGCCCCAGGCATTCTAGTGAAGCTGACTCAAGAGTGATGCTCAGGAGATGACAAATGGTGGCCTGCAGCCAGGATTTAACCACAAACCTGTAGTTTTTTTCCTGGTCCACCCAATGTTTTCGAAATAGGATATTTCACATAAAAAGTCTACATTTCTAGCTTTTCTTGAAATGCTGGAGTTCACCCCTGAGTATGAATTACCAGCTGATCTCAATCACTGGAGTTGACTGGCTGTTTCTCCCTTTATTTTTATTTTATTATTATTTTTTTTAAATGTTTTTATTTATTTCTAGGAGAGAGAGAGACAGCGTGAGCAGGGGAGGGTCAGAGAGAGAGGGAGTCACAGACTGAAACAGGCTCCAGGCTCTGAGCTGGCAGTCAGCACAGAGCCCGACGCGGGGCTCAAACCCACAAACCGCGAGATGATGACCTAAGCGAAAGTCGGACGCTTAACCGACTAAGCCACCCAGGCGCCCCTGTTTCTCCCTTTAGACATAACGTGTCCTACTGGCCACAGTCCCTGCTGCTCCCTGCTGCTCTACACTTGGGGTCATTTCACTGGCTTACTTTCCATTTCTGTCCCTGTGGTCATTTAAGTTTGTGTCTGGTGACCCATACCAGTAGAAGAGTTTCTGACTCCAAATCCCCAGATGTTTTTCAATAGCTGCAGGTTTGAAATTTTTGGTAGTTTGGAAATTTGAATAAATTCTGCTATTGTTCCCTTACCAGTTTCTCTCCCTAGAATACAAATGTGGGACCATGACAAACCCATATGCCTAGCAGCTATGTAAGTCATCTTACAACATTATTATTGAATATCAGAGTGATAAGTGTGACTGGAAATATATACTCAGCTTATTTGATACATCCAAATTATCTTTAAAATAACAACTGTCCAAACAGGAGTCTAACATTCCTAGTCCAAGTTAATATGGAAAAGCAGCAGCTGTCAGTCTGCTGTGAGATTAGGATGGATATAAGTGAAACAATGATATCTACATATTGTAAGCAATTTAATCACTTACCACAAAATATCTTCAAGGCGATTTCTAGTGCAGACTTAGTTAGGCAGTGAAGGCATTTATGAGAGATTAAGACCAGCATCTGCAGGGTTGGGTCTGTGTGGGGTGTGTGTGTGTGTGTGTGTGTGTGTGTGTGTGTGTGTGTTAGTGGAAACAAAACAAGACAGAACAACTTACCAATTCCAGACACTGTCTGTGGCCATAGGCAGCAGCATAATGTATGCTATTGTATCCTTCTTTGTCCCGGATAGATGGATTTGCATCATTTTGAAGCAGAAACTCTAGACATCTGTAAGTATAAAAATGAGGTGTTATTTTAGAAAACAGCTCTAGACTAAAAGTGATAATTAAATATTCTCCTATTGTAAATGTTCCGCAAAGCACTTGGTGAATTTAAGTGTTTTTAAAACTCCTACAGCAATGGGGCGCCTGGGCGGCTCAGTCGACTGATTAAGCTTCCAACTCTTGATCTTGGCTCAGGTCATGATCTTGACTCAGGTCATGATCTCAGGGTTTGTGAATTTGAGCCCTGCACTATCAGCGCAGAGCCTGCTTGCGATTCTGTCTCTCCCTCTCTTTGTTCCCCCAGCTCTCTCTCAAAATAAATAAATAAACTTTAAAAAAGATCCTGTAGCAATGAAGGTTTATGTATTGAACGTTTTATGTGTGTGTGTTTTCTGTATCCATCTTTATTTCAGCTTAAAATAGCCATTCCAGAATTCAGGGAAAGCTTTAGGAACAAGAGGGTAGTTAAGTACCCCTTGCCCCACCACCCCCTCAATTTATTGAAAGTACTATCCCCTCCCCACTGAGTTGTTTTAATGTCATTATCAACTACTGCATATGTATCCACACATGGGATCATTTCTGGACTCTGTTCTATTACAAGAATCAATTTGTCTCTTCCTGCATTGATACCAGAATGTTTTGTTTGGTTTTGTTTTTATAGTTGGCATACAATGTTATATTAGTTTCAGGTGTACAACATAGTGATTTAGCAGTTCTAGACATTATGCTGTGCTCACCACAGCGAGTGTGGCTGCCATCTGTCACCAAAGTTCTTACAATATTATTGACTCCCTATGCCGCACTTTTCACCTCCACGACTTATTTATTTTACAACTGGAAATCTGTATCTCTAATCCCCTTCACCTATTTTGCCCATTCTTCGGCCCCTATCCTCTGGCAAGCACCAGTTTGTTCTCTGTACTTATGAGTCTGTGTCTGGTTGGTTGTTCACCTGTTTTGTTGGTTAGATTCCACACAGAAGTGAAATTATATGATATTTGTCTTTCTCTGTCTGACTTATTTCATTTAGCATAATAAAGAATAATTAAGTCTTTTTCTTTCCTTTTCGCCTTAAAGTTGTCAGGATTACTGAATAATGAGTTTTCGAGCTCCAAGTTCAAAAGATGGGCTCTCAAATGTACTAGAGAAGTGCTCAGGCCACTGCAGCAGGAGGGGCAGGGGTTTACTTTTACCCTTGCTGTTGGAGGCTCTACGATCAATCCAAAAGTTAGGAAATGAAAGTTAGAAAGAATAGAAAATAACAACAGGAAGAGAACTTAAGAATAGCCCAAACAATAAAAAGATTAAAGGACTGGGCAAACATTTAAAAAATATAAAAGATTAATTCAGTAACCGCATGTGAAGAAAGAGGCCTAACTTGCATCAGTATGTATAGACTAGAACAAACTAATAAATAATAAACTTAGAAAGTCTTTTTGAACGGAGTTGTAATTTTTCTAAAAAAAAAAGCCACAATCTTTACAATAGGTTGGAGGTAGGGGTGTGGCTTCAACTTTGCTGAAATGCCCTAAACCCCAGGACACAAGTGCTTGGGGATGTAGGAATTCTGTTCAAGGTCTGTTACAAATGGTACAATCCTGCTAGTCAAAGAGGGAAGAAGTAGTCAGGAAGCACCACTCCATAATTTCAGTTTTATATCCGCAGCAGTGGGACAAACGTGTCCTCTACAAGGTCAAGCCGATTCAATTTCATACTCAAATCAAATTCCCAAATGCTCACATCATACTTACATCAAAATATGCAATGGAAGCATGTACATTAAATAAGGCCTTCCAAGGGGAAATGCCTATCATTTCCTCAAACACTTTATTTTTGGTTCTGTTTTTATTGTTTTTAAGTTTTTATTTTAATTCCAGTTAGTTCCCATACAGTGTTATATTAGTTTCAGGTGTACAATACAGTAATTCAACACTTCCATAAATCATCCTGTGACTCAAACACCTACCTACCCTTTGATATAAGGCAAAAGGATTAAATAAGTCACACATAGAGACAATTAACACAGATATTTTAATTCCTAGAAAAACTGATAAAAGACATAAATTTTTTACACCAAATATCTACATGCCACATGATTTTTCCATGAAATATTCCATAACAAATCAAACTATTATTGGAGTTCTGATATCATGCTGTTTTGGGTGATCTGTACCTTAAAAGGAAGTCCTTTTTTTTTATTTTGGTAATTAAATGTTCATGGACACAATCCCAGGTATGACTCATTTTAAACAGAATTTGGCTCTTGAAATAAAATCATTCAATAGGAATAGCGTTCTAGTGGACTCACAACCCCCAGCTTCTGAAAGAGTTTCACTGTAAAAAACCAGTTGGCGGATTTAATAGGTAATCTGGAAAACACTTGGAGTTGCTCCCAAAGTGTTATTTACCCCAGGATATAGCTGAACTATACTAACAGCAGTGCGTTTTGAAAAAACAACAGCACTATAGAATTTGCATACTCCCCATATCATTTCCAAGGGAAAATAAATTCCACTTTTAACTGGGGATGCTTATCTCTTCTCCTCCTAGGGTAGTGGCTAGCAATCTGGGCACCTACGCTGCAAAATCAAGACATGCACATTAAGTCAGGTATATTTGGATGAGAGGTGTAGCCTTTCTGCTCGGAAGAGCTCTCAGGAAGCCTGGTTCCCTGCCTTCCCCTGCCTGTACTGCTTTTTCCTTCTCCATCAGCTGTAACAGGGCTGCTTTGGCACAATCTCACCAGAGAAGGGGGCGCTGGCTGACATGGCTTAAAATTCTATAGTCTTTTGGGCACCTGGGTGGCTCAGTTGGTTGGGCGGCTGACTTTGGCTCAGGTCATGATCTTGCAGTTCATAGGTTCGAGCCCTGCATTGGGCTCACTACTGTCAGTGCAGAGCCTGCTTCGGATCCTCTGTCTGTCTGTCTCTCTTTCTCTCTCTGCCCTTCCCCTGCTCTCTCTCTTTCTCTCAAGAATAAATAAACATTAACATTAAAAAAAAAATTCTACAGTCACTGAATATCAAGTTTGGATTATTAGGGCAAAACCTTGGCCATTCTGCCTTACTCATGGCTATTTCCCGTCCCCACTCCAGTAACAGCCCAAGTTACGTCCCACAACTTGTATCAGGACCACACTCTCTAACTTCTCTCCCACAATGGTCTGGACCTGGAAGGAGAGGGGTCACAAACCTTTAGGTCACAGAGAAATTGGTTCCTCTGACAGGTGAAGAAGAGAATTAAACAGGTTAGGAACTGTGTGGGTGCAGACTCTTAGAGCACTGGATCCACTAGGTCTCAAGGAAGCAGGACAGCAAGTGTGAGCAGCACTCATTCCTTTGTTCATTTGTTTAACACACAGTGACTGAACACCAGCGACATGCTGGCTGCTGCACTGGGCAGAACACAACCTTCACACTGTGCTTTGTTGTATAAGAAGGACTCTCAGAGGACGAGGCATTAAAGCTTCCTGTGCAGCAACGCTGCTGGGTGATGGCAGGGACTCCAGCCCTTGTCATGGTACTAGCTAAGTCTCTGTCAGAAGCCAGAGAGAGACAGGTGGGATGAGGTGGGGCAGGGGCAGTTGTGGGAACAAGTGGGAAGCTGTTTGTGAGCTGATGTTTGTGTGCCGGGGAGGGAAGGGAGAGCACAACCAGTGTGTTGCACACTGAAATTTCAAAACGCTTATTTATAGAATCTACTAAATAGTTACCCTCAGGTCATTGAAGGAGAGCTGAAGGCCCCAGGGGAGGCTTAAAGTATCCCCTGTGGCATATGATGCATGGCAAAGTCACAAATGGCATTTAAGACACCTGTTCCTAAAAACTGCTGACCAGGGGCGCCTGGGTGGTTTAAGCTTAGTCGGTTTAAGCGTCCGACTTTCGCTTAGGTCATGATCTCGCGGTTTGTGGGTTCGAGGCCCGCATCGGGCTCTGTGCTGGCTGCCAGCTCGGAGCCTGGAGCCTGTTTCAGAGTCTGTCACTCCCTCTCTCTCTGACCCTCCCCTGCTCATGCTATCTCTCTCTCTCTCTCTCTCTCTCTCTCTCTCTCTCCTAGAAATAAATAAAACATAAAAAAAAAATTAAAAAAAACAACTGCTGACCAATCACAGGGACAGTACTGGTAAAGGTTTCGATTTTAGGAAGAGTTCCTTGTGTAAATATAGCATAACTGAAGGATATTAAAAGAATCATTTCTTCTTCACTAAAGGCAAGCCCATATTGCTTTCTCCATATCCTGAATCAAACCCCAGATTAGCAAGGCTCCCCTATGTGACAACTGAGAAAAGCAGACAAGCGTCAATAACCACATCTTGTACTTTAAGCTGAGAAGTAACTTACAATGCGGCTTCCTTTTCCTTCAGCTCTCTGGCTCTTTCAAGTTCTTCTGAATTTTCATGGGCATTTCCCAAGATAGTCTTACTTCTCAGCATAAGGGAAGAAAAAAAATTACAATTATTTGTTCTAATGGCAAAGTTGCTAATGATTTTGGTACAGCTTCTAACTCAATGACTTTTCCCCCAACCCAGAAGAAATAAGCCCTGGTTTTCATTGAGGATATAAGTGATTTTCCTAAAGGCCATCCAGTAAATCTATTCTCTCCCAAGGAACCCAATCGAGAACATGACTTTCCTAGAACTTCCACCCAGGTTTCAGTGAGTAAGACAACAATCAAGTCATCCACCCTTCCAAAAATATCCGAAATCCCCCAAGTAAATAGGAGGCACTTTAGGTTAGACCTCCCTGACTCCAACCACATTTCTGTTGCCTCCTTGTCAGTTTGGCATCTCATTTATCTGGGAATGAGGTTCTAGTCACCCCTCAACTGCCAGAGCAATTCTTCGTCATGTAGGGTTTCTTTTTCACCTTTAACATTGAGGTATACTTGTTCCCCCATTCTTTTCTAAGTGAGCAGCATAGAGCCGGCTGCATAGTGGGTGCTCAATAAATTGTTGCACTAATAACTTATGGGGCTACGGGGTCCTGAGTGTAGTGACATCAGACTTGCCAATATTATATAAACAGTATTTTCCAAACTGGAAATATGGACCATAATCCATAACGGAATTATAAAATTAATTTAGTAGGTTGTAGTAATTACGGTTTTTTTTAAACCAAAAGAGAAAATATCAGAATCATCACACATTGTAAAAGTAAATATAGTTTTATGAAATTCTGCTTCCTTTTTACATACACCTATCAATATATATAGATATTTAAAACCTACATATTTGAGTACCCATATTGGGTCATTAGGTAAAATGTATTTCCTGTCATGGATCACTGTGTAAAACATTTAAAAGCCATTGTTGTATAAGAAAAGAATTTAGCACTGACCTAGAATCAATTCTATAGCACAGAGTAGCAAGTAAAGCAAAAGTTTTCCAAACAATGTCACCAAAAACGCAGTCCTATAAAGGAGGCTCTGGTCCTCAAGTTTTTGAGAATGATCGCATAAGCTATGGGCACCTCTCACATCATTTCCACCTGATCTGGTTCACTTACTTCTCCTTTTCATTCCTGGACACCTAGAATCCAAACATGTCCAGGGCATCCAACTTCCTCTACTCCAGTTCCTGATAGAGCATTCGTGCCCAGGTTTGGAACAACACTGCCAGTTTTACGCATACTGACGTTGCATTTGAAGGCTACTGGGATTATGCATGGATGGATATTTTAGACATGTGACATATTTACAGCAAATGTAAGTTTGAGAGCCAATAAAGCATTTAAGCGGTGATGATGGCAACTGCAGTATATGACAGAATAAATCACAGCCGATCTTGAATGAACTGAAAACCTGGGCTTGACAGCTCCACTTGGCATTCAACCCGAAGACCAGAGAAGAGAGATAATTGGGCAGTGACACGTAATAATCAAACATAAAGAGAGCAGTATGGGAAAACCGGGGTTAGGGATGAGGCAATTCTAACTCCTCTGGTCCTGGATAAGAGGGATTCTTCATTCACAGTTTCCATGAGGCAGCATGAAGAACACTTATCAAACCCTTCCCCTCCCTAGCCATAGCCCCAAAGTAAATTTAAGCAAGGCTGTTTTTACTTTCTATCCATGTCTGACGCAGCAGCGTAGTGCAAAGCTGTCCGTCCCCAGTCATCCGTCTCATTAACATTGGCCCCTGTGGTCACTAATGTCTCAATACAGTGGAAATGACAATTTGCAGCTGCATAGTGCAAAGGCGTCCTGAAAAACAAAGAGCAATTTCCTACTTCATTCGGTCTGAAAAACAGACCCCCACCCTCACCCCCCATCATCAGCATTAGCACTGCCAGCCATATTCCTGGGAGTGGGGAAAGCTCTTCAGCTCTCAGAGTGTGGACACCAACGGACACGCCTTTCTTTGAATTTATACGTTGGAGCTGAAGATACAAAGACAGTGGCTTAAGGCACGGCCACCTACCCGAGGCTCTATCCTCTCTTTCCATTGCTAGTGCCTATCCTGGTTCAGATCTGCATTACTGCTCTTTCAGGCTATTGCAATACCATCCCTATTGGCCTCCTTAGCTCTAATCAAATTTCCATCAATTTCTAATTGGTATGAATGAAGAACTGGATTTGCTAAGGCCCAATATCCACATACAACATCCTATCGTCAGGCAATCAGTCCTCTCCACTGAACAAAGCCTTGATTCCTTAGTCTGGAATGGAAGACCTGTCCACGCTGGGCCCAAACTACCTTTATAAAGTATCTCTCTCTCTCCCCTGGATGCACCCATTACTATAAGCCCCTTGGGGGTAGGGATGTAGGTTAATGGGAAGAGCGATGCCCATGAGCTTTATCAAATCACATCCCCTCTCTGGGCCTCGGCTTCCTCATCCTTGCTTCAATAAGGACCTGTGAGCCCCCTAACATCTATTCTAGGTCTAAAATTTCTAGAATTTTACATGCACATGTTAACTTATTACATGTATAACTCATTTAGTTTCTCCAAGTCATTTTTCTTTGTCTATTAAAAAAGGATAATAAGCATCCCCATATATTTCATAGAGAAACTATGAAAAACCAAGTGGGTAATATATAGGAAACATATGCATCTTATAAAGCGTAAGGCATTGCAGAAACATGAAGTGATTTATTTTATATTACTTATTTTTAGTCCTCAATTTTTTAATAGTTTATCTGATGTGCCTAGCCAACATTTAGGGTATAATAATCAAGTGAATTACTTTATATGAAAGTAAATAACTTTACTTCAAGAACTACTGATTAATTTTCAAGTACCACTCTTTTAAATTTTGCAGTCAATGTATGGGCTCTTTTATTAGTTGACTAGGTAAATTGTATTTTAGAAGACCCAGTCCTGTTCCTCAGGAGACCCATGGACAGGTGAGAGGAGAGACAGGAAACAGAGGGTCGGCTAGAACTGTGTGATGTGTGCTGCAGTTGTGAAGTAAGGAGGGCATCTGGGGAAGGGGAGGGAAGTGTTACTTGACCTAAGTCTGGAAGGGTGAGTAGGAGTTATTCTGGGTAGGTTTGTAAGAGAAGAAATCGGTAGGCATCCAAGAGCCAGGGTGCACGTGGAGAGGACAGGTAGAGAGATGCATGGGGGGAAAAACAACTGGAAGAAGACACAACTGACATTTCTAAACAGAGCTGTGAGAGGAGATGCTTTTCTTGGGGTTTGTGCCTGCTTTGTTGTGTTGCACTACACAAGGGGATTTCCTTCTGAGGATAGACTCTCCCCAGCAAGCTTCCCTGTTTGCCATTTCAATAGAACCTGATTTCTAGATGGACTGCTCCCCACTCCTTTTACTTAGGCACTTGAAGCAGACAGAGTTCCCTGTTTACATACCTCCCACACTTGTCCTTTTTATGGAAATCTGCTCCGCTGCTCTGCAAGAGTTTTATACATTCCACATTACTAGAAAGACAGGGAAAACATCATTAAGATGGTAGAGGTCAATGGCTGGGCTATCTTCAGAAAGCTGTTTCTGGCAAAGCACAGGCCAAGATGAAATGATAGCTCCAGTTTTAAATTCTGCTAACCCCAAAACAACCTGAATATATTGGGGAATATAATATTGCAAGGATCTAAAGTTCCTGGAATTCCTTTTTCCAAGCCAATAAATCAATGCATTGAGCCTGACGGCACATTTTCAATTCCAAGACCAAAGTATTTAATGATCATTACGTGGTTATTGTTACATGGTTAAACCTTTTAATGATGGTTTCATCGTTTATCCTAAAATTCTCTTTCAAAACCATCAAGGGTTTGGGCAATAACGCCTTAAACCTATGATGATTTCACATCACCTTTAAACAATGAGCCAGGAGGGAGAAGCATTACCTTTTATCACAGGAGAATGAATTCACTGTGATAATCATTTTCAACCCAGACTTTCCATAATGGAAAATAAAACAGCTGCATTTCCCTGTCTTTGTAATGTAGGAAAATAAAATGTGTAAAAAATAAAAGGCCAAAGTGATGTAATGGAGCACAGGGATCTTCCAAACCTTCTTTGTCATTTCAGAAGCAATAAATCATGTTGAGGAAAGAAAAAAGAACCCACTGAAGTGAATTTTCCTATTGAAGGGCATGTAGCTAAATAATAATTCTATTAGGAGTTTCAGATATGAATCCAAGATGGTATGTTGTCACTCTCCATGTAGGTCTGATATGTTTTTCAAATGTCAGCATAAAAAGAGACAATCATCCATTATGGTTTTAAACTTGGAATGCTGAGTGGTCTCAGATTTATTGTTTTATTATCATTTAAATAAGAAAAATGATCTCATTAATGATGAACCTGAGCAGGGTCCCCTCAACTCCCCATCCGCCCTTTGTCGTCAGCTCTCTCGAGAACTGTTTCAGTCATAAAAAATACGAACTTTCTGAGACCATGATGTGTCGATGTAACATACCAGTTGATATAAAGCACCTATCTCTTACTGAATGAAGCCAAAGGATCAAAGGCCGAGGCAGCTCTAGTTGTGTGGCTCATGAAGCTCATATGATTTGGGGAGAGGGATAGGGGAGAAGGAAATTCATTTTAAAAATAATAAGTGATTACGAATACAAAACTAAATACAATATTTTGGAAGGACCCCATGCAAATAAAGGCCCTGAAACTTCATAGTCAACCCACCTCTGATAAAGAGGTAATGCCTTTGATAATGTACAGATGGCAAATGGAGAAGCACTGCTATTCCTTAAGGACTAGAAAACTGATTAAGAACTAACACCTTACCCAAACAAGGTCATCTGAGAGAGGCCATGTTTGGTCAATGTATAGTCATGTATCGACAATATTATCGATCAGAGCCTGAATCTCACCACTGATATGAAAAAGAGTACCTGATAAAAAATGCTTTTTTAAAATAAAACTTAAAAAAATGCAAGGATTAAATCATTTCTTGCCTATCCCTTTAGTTTTCTTGACCTTTGTTCACATTTAATTGTTTAAATACTTAAAAATCAGTTTTGAAATAAGGGCAAAAATATCTGTAAATAAACACAAACTAATTCGATCTTGGATTCCTGGCTCATCATCCACCTACCAGCGACAACAACAACAATAACAAAAAAAAAAAGAAAAGAAAAGAAAAGAAAAACTTAAGAACAAATCTCAAATTATTTTCTTTTGGTAGAATATCAACTAGATACATATCATATAGGCTTCAAGACCTACAATTTTAAAAAAATAAGGAAAATGAAGGGAAGAGAAAAGAAAAATGACTTTCTATATGAGATGGATTAACACTTTTTCTTTGGAAGAACAAATGTACAATTAATTTGGAAATTCAAAAGTGTTAGTGATATTGGGTATTGGTAGAAATGATTCTTACCCATCTTACTAACAGGAATTGACTTTGATTCACAGATAAGTTGAGTCAATGAAGATATATGAGAGGAGTTAAGTCATGAAATAACAAGTGAAATTGCTAACTACTCACCCTCCTGCAGCAGCAGCATGAAGGCACGTTCTTCCAAATTTATCTGGGGTGTCTATTTCAAAGCCTGCAGACAGCACGTGCTCATTACTAAACAAGGATACTATGCTATACTTTTGTCCTAGTTAAACCACAAGAAACATTGCAGAGACAGAAAAATCAGTTAGTAGAAAAACCAGAATGCAAGCAATTGTAGTCAGAAAGAGGTTGTCATGGAAACGAATGGTAACTGCTCAAGCTTGGCAATTTTATAGGAAGAACCATGAAGTCTAGAAGAATTTATTTTCACATTCAGCCCTGGGTGAACCACAGCCCCATATTTCAATCCCAGGGTAGAAATTTATGAAACCAATTTGAGACAAGTAAGGCACTAGACAGGCAGACAGAACACATGGAGAAAACATGGACAGCAAAGGAGTAATCTTAACATGCTGGAGTAGATATTTTCTCACGTGTATTATTAGCTTTCAGTTGGTTTCAGATCTGGGAAACATGCTTTCATGCAGGGATTATTTTTAAACATGCCAAAAGCAGTGAAAGCAGAATCAATCATAGGTAAAGCACTTAAAAGGAAGAAAAAAATGCCTCTGGGATGTCTGTTGAATTAATTCATAAACAATCTTTGCCTTGCAGACCTCTATCACCTTTGAAAGCCAGGAACTTCTTAATACATGGAGGTTGGCAGAAGCAGTGATAAGAAAGATTAGCAAAGCTCCAAACCAGAAAGAATTTCTTGGTTCCAAATAGGCCCATATTTAAAAAAATAAAAATTAAACCTAGTTGGAGGGGATCAGACTGCAGTAATTTTTCAGAGGCCACAGAATGGGGAGGTAACATGACATTTCTACTGTCAAACTGCAGGGGATTTGGCCTTTTTCCTTTGTTGAAAAGATTAACTGTTAAATCCACCATTTTCAGCCTCTAAGATGTTTTCTCTGATTATGACAAACTTCCGGTAAGCTAAGGCCATCCCTTCCTGCCTCTCCCTTTGAATCACCCAAGCATGACCTTGAAAAGCAGACAAGGCTCTCACTCTGGGGCAGAATATGGACGGTCAAACAGTAACAATACCAGGAAGCTGTCCCCAGACCAGGTCAGGAATACCATGAAGCGCAGGCAGCCACTTACTCTGACCAGACACCTAGAGCCATCTGGCTCATTTACAGGACACATTAAGCCTCATCTGTGGCAATGGAGTTACTTACCCGATGATAGCAGCTTTCTGCAGCAGTCGGAGTGAGCATTTAGGGCAGCTAAATGTAAGGGGAACATGCTATGGATTCCACACCTGAGGAGAAAAAGAACAGAGCAGCTCAACGGTAGCAGATCTCAAGATATATGCAGAACAACAACAACCTTTCTAGAAGTTCTCTGATGAAAATGAAATCCAGAACACCTTGCTAGGGACTCTTGCCTGAAATAATTTTATATTCTTTCACTCACACAGGAATTATCAACCATTTTCTACCTTAAAATAATAAAATCCTAAAACTAGACCAGAATTAAAAACCCCTAACAAGGAATGTAGATCTTCTTTTTTTTTTTTAATTTAAAAAATATTTTTAAAATGTTTATTTATTTTTAAGAGTGAGAGAGAAACAAAGTGCAAGCAGGGGAGGGGCAGAGAGAGGGAGACACAGAATCCGAAGCAGCTCCAGGCTCTGAGCTGTCATCACAGACCCAGTTGCGGGGGTCAAACCCACAAACTGTGAGATCATGAGCTGAACCAGTCAGACCCTTAACCTACTGAGCCACCCAGGAGCCCCGAGGAAAGTAGATCTTCAAGAAAATATTTCCTATAAATGGTGATTCTACAGTGGGAATTAATTTACCTTTCTTTTCCAGCTTAGCAATTTTATGTCAGCAACCTGTTTTACTCCTTGAATTAATAAATAGACTATTGACTTATTATGTGCTAGGCACTTGGCTAAGAATAATGGCTGCATTATCGAAAATAAAATTTTGGATGGCAATAAAAACTAATGTTTACCTTTTGCAGGTGCAATTTCATCTTCCTAATAGACTTTTATATTGCCTATTAACCCACATCAGGACACCAGTCATGAGAATGCGCTGAAGCAGTAAACATTCTCTTGCATACATTTCATAAATCTAGCATATTTTCCCTAACAGTATCACAGAAAGAATCTTGAAAAGGACGTTGTAGACTGACACCCCAGCATAAAACAGTCCCCAAGATGATCCCCTAAGGCATCAGCAGCCTTCTGGCAGTGCTTTTTGTTTTCAGAATCCTCCTCTTGCTCATCACCTCTCCTAAAGAAGGACCCAAAGCCGTGTGCGGAACTATAGTTGCTAACAAACAGCATCATCAGGAGTTTCCTGTGTACTTGCAAGCATTTATAATATTAGCATTCATTTCTCAGAACATCTCATATTCAAATACTGTATTTCAGATTTTGCAAAGTCTCTGCATAAGACGTGTATATATTTACACCTGCAGCATGAATAACCTAAGTTTCTTCTCTGCCACACAAAGTTAAAATTTTCAGATTCTACACTGCATTAAAAAACACATATGGTTTGGGCACTTGTGGGGATGAGCACTGGGTGTTATGTGGAAACTAATTTGACAATAAACTATTTGTAAAAAAAAAAAAAAAACACATATGGTTTGAACATGTTAGGTTTCAGATACATGAATTTTATTTGTTGTCTCAAAAGCTATTATGATGTGTGTGAATGTGTGAAAGTATCTACATATTCGCAGAGATTTCATGGTATGCAGTTTGCCAAATCTGAGTCTGCCAGCAATTAACCACCTCTCTCTTTCCATCAAAACTTCTCTCTGCGTGTTGGTGTTTTTGTTCAGTCTTCCCTCCGTTCGTTTTCCTTTCCCTATATGGAGATTTCCAACCCAGTGTATATAATAGCTGGCATCCATCAAGAGATGCAATTTGCTTGTCTTCCGGGCAGTGTCATGCAGAGGAGAACTGCCTGTAATTGCCTCTCTCATCATTTACAAAAAAAATTCTGAGAAGCAATTGCACCAGTGACAACCTTGATGCTCATGGAAAGGAAGAGTGAGTTGGGGGATGGGAGAGAAACCTTTCTATCTATGCTGCTACTTATATTGTTCCTTCTTGATTCCAGTGAAACACAGTAATTTTTTAAAATGTATAATATGCTTTTAAAACACCTTACTAAATGGAATTTTAAGCCAATGAGACTTTACCCAACCATTTTGTTTGTTTAGGGCAAGTAAGGCAAAAGTGTATGATCATATTAATATCTCTGGATATTTTCAAGAGAAAAACAGTATTTTCTAGGATGGTTTTAAGTTCCTGAAAGAATGTGCTGAAATTGGATTGGCTCTCTCAAGATTTCTTTGATCATTCCTCGTTCATTAAAAGTGATTTTAATAAAAATATATAAATATGTGTACAAATAAATGTAAAATAGAAATACATTAAAATTTTATACATTACACACATATATAACATACATATGCACACATGTATGTATACATGCAATATAGCATACATTTTATAAGGATACAAAAATATGTATCTTTACATACAATAATACAAGCCAATGAATTAGATTCTTTTTAAATGTTTTATTTATTTCTGAGAGAGAGAGAGCATGAGCAGGAGATGGTCAGAGAGAGAGGGAGACACAGAATCCAAAGCAGGCTCCAGGCTCTGAGCTAGCTGTCAGCACAGAGATCAACACGGGGCTTGAACCCATGAACCACGAGATCATGACCTGAGCCAAAGTCAGATACTTAACCAACTGAGCCACCCAGGTGCCCCCAAGCAAATGAATTAGAGAAAATAGCATCGGGACACCTGGGTAGCTCAGTCGGTTGAGCATTCGACTTCGGCTCAGGTCATAATCACACAATTCATGGGTTCGAGTCCCACTTCCGGCTCTGTGCTGACAGCTCAGAGCCTGGAGGCTGTCTTTAGATTCTGTGTCTCCCTCTTTCTCTGACCCTCCCCTGCTCATGCTGTCTGTCTCTCTCAAAAAGAAATAAAACATTTTTAAAATTTTTTTTAAAAACAAAGAAAATAGCATCAACATCTGTAAGAAACCAATTAGGAAAAATATAAAAATTGTAAGTGATAGTATAACGGCAACAGTTTTGTAACATATTCTATAAACTTCATCGTCTTCAGATAATTCATCATACTCTACATTAGCTAATTCTTTCTTTTTTTCCTGCTACTTATAAACTTGAGAAGACAAGGGAGGTAGAACCATTCTAAAAGATCTAGCAAAAATTCTCTTTGGTATATATTTTTTATTCCACAGCTAATAAAAAAATCACTACCTCAATTAGGTTTTAAAAACATATTAATTTAGACTCAAGTATAACTGGCAAATATCAGGCCAAGATTGGAAAGAGAATAAAAATTGAATTCAGAATCTCTGAATCACTTTAAAAATGATTCACACATTTCAAAATAAAATTATTCCCTTATTGTTATAAAATAAGGCTCTTTATAAGGAAAAGTCATAATTCCTTTGGCAGGAAAACTAGAGTTTGGCTGTCTTAGTCAAATAAGAAGCGTCATCTTACTTCATCAGGTATACATCCAAGAAGATCAAGAGATACAGATGTCAGATAACCCTAAACTTGACTATGCATAAATTACAGGAGAGGGGAGACCAATTCCACCTAAAATGCTACATTCATTTGACCAGTCATAAAATTAATGAGACACATTTGTATTAGCTCTAATTAATTTAGCTGTTACTGCGTCTCCTACCCAGTTATTTCAGAATAAATGATAAAGAGTAGGGAGCTACCAGAAGTATGGAAAGGACTCGTGCAGAATTAGAATAATTAATAATAGTCCTTTTAAGCTTTTCCCTTGGCATCAGAGAGCTATGGATGTCCCTTCTCACCTCCAGTGCTTTCTTGAGCCTTCCCTTAGGCTGTATGCTAAAAAACACTGTGGTTAAGGTGATGGGATCAGAAACCTTGGGTCTGAGTCCTAGTTTTGACGCTTGCTAGCTATTTGACTTTTAGGAAGTACACAATGGTTCCCTCATGCCAAAAATAAATATGATTCCTTCATCCATAAAGATAATTAATTGTAAGGATTAATTAATAATACACTCCAAGTGCTCAGTAAGGGGTCTGGGCCATGATAAGCCTCTACCATACAAGTTAGTATTGCTATTGCCCTTGAAATTATTAGCTTAGTTGGAAAGTGGGTAGTGTATGAGGTTTGAAGTTGTAACCAGGCAATGATTCCTTAAAATCAGGTTTGTGATCTTTCTTTCTTTCTTTTTTCAGGTTTCTGATTTTTTAAAAGCCAAGAATAAACTGGTCTGCTAGCATTTCTGTTACCTTTCTACATTTTGAAATTCTTGACAATAATTATCTCACAAGTCTTCTATCTAGAGAAGGTAGATTGATTTAGTTTTGCCCAATGAGCAGGTGAGATAAAATGTGATGGTTTTTGATCCTGAAATGATTCTATGATTCTTACTTGGCTGACCAACCCAAACCAAAAAATCAGTTTCCTATTATAATTTTATCTATGTCATTCCAAGTTTTATCATGCACCCCTAAGTTACAGGCATTTGGGTATAACTGAGAACCATGAGGCCTGGTCCTTGCTGTTTGCAATCTGTTGACATTCTAAGTGGTTTCTTTTGAATCAAGACCAAACATGCTAATGTGCCTTACAAGGTCCCTTCAGGTTCAAGGTGTTGCTTAACCGACCAGTATCCTAAGATCTCAGTGGACTTCTATCCCTTCCTCCTGGAGAAGCCAAGGCTCATTCCTGCCCAGGCTGTTTGGTAGATGCAGGCCCCTCTTAAAACTCATCCTTCTGCCTGGCTTCTTATAGCCTTTCTCAAACTAGTTAGTGCATCTCTGGGGGCCACTGGAAATACCTTTGGCCTTTCAAGAGTTCTCTGTGGGAATTTTTAAACTGTCTTTTCCTTTTGATGATAACCTAAAGCAAATGGTATAAAAGCATATTTTGGCTCATCTTAATACCCACCTTCTTACTACAGAGCTCAAGTCTGTATTTAGGGTCACCCTGCTGCCATGTGGAACTACTGTGATTGGCAGGGGCCAATAAGAACAGAAGGAAGGTGGACTTAGTAGACAAGTGATGTCTGGACCTGGGAAGGGTGAGTGATAATGCAGTATGCTGAGCCTTTTCTATGCACAGAATTTGGCAGTAGTTGGCCTTTGTGTTGTGTAATGAGCCCACAATTCCTCTAGCGCATTTGAAGCCACTGCAAAATCCTACTCCCACGGCATGTACCGACTTCAAAGGAGTCAGCACCTGGGCCACCAGGACAATTCCGTGAAAATGGTGATTGAATTCTGGCAAACGGTGCACTATCACATCGTCCACTACACAGACAGGCAGCAAGCCTCTTGCTGAGGAGACTCACCTCCAGATCCAGATGGATAGAGTCTCATTTCAACCCTCTCACAAGCTCTGTGACCTCGGGCAAGTAACTGAACCTCTCTGTGCCTCATTTACGTCACATATGAGATGGCGATAATCATATCACTTACTCCATAGAGTAAATTAAATGTAATTCCTCAGAGTGGCGCCTTGCATGAGTAAGCACTCATGAATGTTTGCTACTTCTGTGAGCTTGTTAAAGTTGAGTGCTGCTTGCATGTATTTTGTATTTTGGGGGGGGTTTATTGATAAAATAGAGTTAAAAGCCTAAGGAGTTTCTATCTAGCCTTACATTTATACATATTCAAGTAACACTATAATAAAAATAATTTGGGGGGGGGGCAAGATGGCGGAGAAGTAAGGCGCTCCGTACTTGCACTCGCGCCCATACATCACACAGAAAAGATCTGAAGCCATTGGAAGCCTTAAAAACCTGAGAGACTGGGAGAAAAAGGACGCAGAATCCACTGAGAAAGCTTCTAACGTGAGTGCGAACCGGGGAAGATAAAATCGGGCCGGGATCGGAGCCTCCAGGGTGGGAGGTGATCCCCCTCTACCCTCTACGGGGAGTGAGAGGGGAAAAGGAGAGAGTCCGAGACAGAAAAATCTCCGCTCGGTGCATAGAAAGACCGTACTTGCCAAATACCTGTACACCAGGTCCCCTCGCGACAACTGGTCCTGGGGGAGGCTGAGCACACAAACTGCTTCCTTGTGCCGCTCCTGGAGGTTGGGTTTTAAAGCGGCGCGGGCGCGCCTGCCGCCATTGTAGCTCCAGGGCGGCTGGGACCCCTGAAAGAGACGCGCAGACACCAGGCGTCCGCACTCCTGGCTGGCTGGAACTCGAGAGGGAAGGCAAAAAGCTAAAAACTGGAAATTTGCCTGTGAGTTCGTGTTTCGGGTGACGAGCCATAGAGAGACCCGGTTTTCCTCACTCCAGCGGCGGCGCACCTGCCGCCATTGTAGCTCCAGGGCGGCTGGGACCCCTGAAGGAGACGCGCAGACACCAAGCGTCCGCGCTCCTGGCTGGCTGGAACTCGAGAGGGAAGGCAAAGAGCTAAAAACTGGGAAATTTGCCTTGAGTTCGTGTTTCGGGTGACGAGCCATACAGAGACCCGGTTTTCCTCACTCCAGCGGGCTCAGGCTACGCGGACCCGGCAGGCAAGCCCCCACACATGCGCGCCAGCCCGACCCAGAGAAGGAAGCAGCGATCCTGACTCCGCCCCCAGAGCTCAGCAGGGAGCCTGGAATAGCCCGAGGGGGCTGTCTGGGAAGCTGTGTCTAAGGCAACTTCAGCGGGGCGCGGACTGGGATTTGGAGATTGGAACTGGCCTGGGTTGAAGAGTGCAACAAACTTCGGCTGCGTCCCTGGAACGGGGAGTTGACACGCCAAAAAAAAAAAAAAAAAAAGCGAGCTGCAGCGCGGGGTTCAAGAAGGGACTGGAGCACCGTCACTCTCCTTCCCACAATCGCCAAGGCAGAACCCCCGCCTGAGGCATCGGATCACGCCACGCTCATCCCTGCCTGAGAGGTGCCCTCCTCCCTTTTTTTTTCTTTGTTTCTTTTTCCCTTTTTTGTTTTTTTTCCTTTTTTTCTTCTTTCTTTTTTTCCCTTTCTTTTCTCTTTTTTCTTCTTCTTTCTCTTTTCTCGTTTTTTCCCCAAAACACTGACCTGATTAACTCTGGTCGCCAGCTTGCTTAAACAATCACAACAAGTCCATTCTATAAATGTAAATTCTACACCTACCAACTTTTTCAGCTATTTCTCTCAGGAGTAATTAGACTATATAGTTTCTCTGGATAATTCCAGCATCCTTCTCTCACCTATCCAACCATATTCTACCCTTTACCTCTTTGAAAAAAGTTTCTTATCCCTTCTGCCCGTTCATTCTATTTCCAAATCTGCCTTGTCTCACCCTGCCTTCTCTCTTTTTCTCTATGCTCTTCAACCAGCACTGCATACACACGGTTATTTAACTGTAGCTGGGAAATCCAGGTATATGCTTTAAACTGTTCTTTGTCCATTGGTTTTCTTCTTTTTTCCTTTTCTTTTCCCCTTTTTGACGCTTTTATGTATTTTATGCTCCTTATTATTCGCCCTCCCTCCTCCGTCTTTTCTATTAACTTTTTCGTTTTCCCTCTCGCTTTGCATGTTAGTTGAATCAGCCTGTGCGTTTGTGTGCTCCTGCTCCCTGTGTGTTTGTCTGTCTGCTTTCTTTTCCAGGGCTACCTCAAGAAACAAGCTAGAGTACACAAGGTGAAGAGTCCCAAATATCACTACGAATAGGAAAATAAAATAACTAAGGTCCCAACAAGAGAGACCAAGGGATACCATTCAAAAACACTCTCTGAAAGGATAGGCCCTGGAAAGTCAAAGAGTCTTCTTGGATATAGCAGCGCTAATAGATACAGAGAGATAACAGGTCTTTAAAACCTACAAGAGCCGGAAAGCTAACTAAAATGACGAAACGAAAGAGCTCTCCTCCAAAGAAACTCCAAGAAGAAATGACAGCTAATGAACTGCTCAAAACAGATATCAGCAGCATAAGTGAACAAGATTTAGAATAATAATGGTAAAATTAATAGCAGGGCTTGAAAAAAACATAGGGGACATCAAAGAAACTATGGCTACAGACAGAATGGAAAATAAAAATAATTTGTCTACACTTAGGATCTGCAAGACTCCCATGACCCAACTCACTGCTACTCAGCCTGCAGTCTCCAGTCACCGTCGCTCCTCCCACCAGCCCCACCCCCGCCCCACCATGTTCCACACATGTTCTGTATCCAGTGGCACCCAGTGAATGTTCTGGCATCACAGTTTTCAGGCATGATTGTCACAGCTTGTTTAATTCTTGCCCCCAAAGAATTATAAATTCCTTGAGGGCACGGATTTCTGTAACCCAGGAACCTGACACAGGGGGTAATAATTCACAGACCTTCAACAGACATTTAGTGAATGAACAGATGTCAGAACCAGTTACCTATCCTATATAACTATAAGACCCCTAATTTTGCAGCCATTGAGGCAGAAAAACAAATGAGAGCATAATCAGTAAAGTGAAAGACAAATTAAAATCCCAGAGAAAAGTGTCCCAAATGTAAAAAAAAAAAGTTAAAGAAGAGAAACCAAAGGGCTCTGACACCACGTAAAGTTGTGTGAGCACTGAGTCAAGCTGCAGCAAGTGCTCGGACTTAAAGTTCAGAGGAGGAAAATAAATATCAAAAACATTCATTTGGCCTTAGAATGAGATTCAAATAAATTCATAAGAAAGCAATGACCATAACATGTGTCATATGGAGATCTTTTAAAATACATTTGTTCAAAAAAAAATACATTTGGTCTATTGTTTATGAATGAGGATAAGTTAATTTTCATAAATACAATTTGTTTTCTTATTTATAGAAGGAAAGTCCTACTTTCCTCCTCTTTAATGAGCTACTTGACATAGATCTACATGGAGCCCAGGGAACACTGATATTCTGGGGCCTTTACCAAAGTTAATCTTCTCCAAAGTCCATCCTCCCCCACCCCTACACCTCATTTTGATATTTTCCCTCAGGTGACTTCCCACCCCATGTACTACACACACACACATACACACACACACACAAAGTACACATGATTGTAGCCTAATGAGCCACAGTTTGCTGCAGGAGGCACTTTTTATTCATTTACTTTTTTAGTTTATTTCTTTTGAGAGGGGCAGAGACAGCCCTAGTGGGGTTGGGGCAGAGAGAGAGGGAGAGTGAGAGCGAATTCTAAGCTCTCTGCACTGACAGTGCAGAGCCCAATGTGGGGCCTGAACTCATGAACCATGAGATCATGACCTGAGTTGAAACCAAGAGTCAGATGCTTAACTGACTGAGCCACCAGGTACCCCACTGCAGGGAGCATTCTTATCCCCAGATATGCTGTGACAAAAGCAGATGTGGCTCTTTGAGGCTGGGACAATGTTTGCCTCAGTGGCATCCCCAGAACACAGCACAGTCAATGGGAGGAAAGGGCACTTGAACAACAGTGCCACCTCTAAGGCACTTTAGCCACGTGGTGTGTGTTTGCATAAACTGAAGGCAAAATCATTACCAAGAAATGAACTTTGTGATTACTGAGTAAATGTGCTTGGGGAAATTTTAAGTAAGTAGTGAGCCCCGTTTACCCTCATGTGGATCCAACCCTGAAAGAAAATCAGAAATTCATGGTTGTTTGGTTAAAACTCTGCAAGTAGGGGTGCCTGGGTGGCTCAGTCAAGTAAGCATCTGACTTGGGCTCAGGTCATGATCACACGGTTCGTGGATTCAAGTCCTGCATCAGGATCTGTGCTGACGGCTAGCTCAGAGCCTGGAGCCTGCTTCAGACTCTGTGTCTCCCTCTCTCTCTGACCCTCCCCTGCTCTCTCTCTCTCTCTCTCACTCTCTCTCTCTCTCAGAAATAAATAAAACATTAAAAAAAACTCTGCAAGTAACCCTAAGTTCAAAGAAAAGTACCACTGAAAACATTAACATATCACAGGTGAAGTGTGTGTGCCTAGATAGTCTCCTTCTGACTAATGAACACCAAACATTTACAGTCTCTGGCTTTGGGGAGCCATGATCTAGTTCGGAACTCTGAATCTGTAAAAGCCTGCTGAACCCTAGGAGAGTGCTCCTTCCACAAGACTGAACTGTTTCTTTTAACTTGCAATAGCCTAGTCAGAAAGGTCCTTTATTCTGAAAGGAGACAGCCCACTACTCTTCCTATTTGTCAGTATGTCTCTCTCTTTCCACCCCCACAGTCTCGTCCTGAGCCCAAGCCCTCATCTTTTCCTCCCTGGACATTTGCAGGAGACTGCCACGCATTTCTGGTCTGGACCACCTCCCACACGTCTGGGCTATTGTCAGAGTGATCTTTCTCACATACAAATGGGATCATTAGACACAGAGTTCCCTACATCCACTTAGAATTCTTTAACAGTTTCTGAATGCCTCAGAATAGAATCAAAATTAGCGGGACATGCAAGGTCCTTCAAGATGTGGCTCTCCTGCCTTCGTACCTCATTTCTTTCCCTTCCTCCACACACATCAGAGAAGCCAGGCTTGGGAATCTGCTTTCAACACATGTGCTTGTTTGTGCTTTTGTAAATACAGTTCCCTCTTCCTGGAATGGCCCTCCTTGCTTTCCCTCTATCTTTTTACCTCACTCAATTTTGCTCTCCTGGCAAACACCTATCCATCCTTCCTTTTGCTGAAATGCCCCCTCTTTTTTTTTTTTAAATATTTTTATTTATTTCTAGGAGAGAGAGAGAGAGACAGCGTGAGCAGGGGAGGGTCAGAGAGAGAGGAAGTCACAGACTGAAACAGAATCCAGGCTCCGAGCTGGCAGTCAGCACAGAGCCCAACGCGGGGCCCGAACCCACTAACTGCGAGATCATGACCTAAGCAAAAGTCAAATGCTTAACTGACTAAGTCACCCAGGTGCCCCTGAAATGCCCCCTCTTTTGTGAAACCCACAGAGTTTGTGTCTCCCTGCCTGATCACATAGCGTGGTACACACCTCACAGTACTGCAGGCATCTGCTCTGACCTTATTCCCACCACTGGACGGGTACCCCAGAAGGTCGCTGGAACCCACTGATGCCTTCCATGGATTATTTAAATTCCAGTTTATTCTCAAGCAAGATTTTCAATCCTGTTGCACAACACTTGGCAAATAAAATAGAATTCCTTGTGTTACGCTGTCCTTATATCGTTCTACTGAACATTTGGTTTTTCTTTCCCAGTCTCTGTGATCAAAACTACACTCTTTATTCAGTCATTTAAAGCTCTCTTTAATTTGGTGTTACTACATGCCATTAAGTAATACAAAAAAAAACAGTTATTGATAGCTTCCTATGTGCTAGGCACTCTTCAAAGAGCTTTTAACATAGATTATCTTGCTTGATAATATTAGCAGATATATTTATGTAACTCATATAGCTCTTACCCAATAGCAGAGAGATCTGCTAATAATTATGTTGTTTAATACTCATAACAAACCCATGGGCAAGTACTATTATTATTATTATTATTATTTTTTAATGTTTTATTTATTGCTAGGAGAGAGAGAGAGAGAGTGAGCAGGGGAGGGTCAGAGAGAGAGGGAGTCACAGACTGAAACAGGCTCCAGGCTCTGAGCTGGCAGTCAGCCCAGAGCCCGACGCGGGGCTCGAACCCACAAACCGCGAGATCATGACCTAAGCGAAAGTCGGACGCTTAACCGACTAAGCCACCCAGGTGCCCCTGGCAAGTACTATTATTACTCCCATTTTTGAAATGAGGAAACCAAAGCACAGAGACCTTAAGCAACAGCTGAAGGTCCCACAGTTCACAGGCAAGGTGGCTTGGATTGGAGCCCAGGTAGTGCCCATGAAAACCTGTGCAACACGATATGACCTCAGGGCAGAGTACTGTGGAATAGGACTCTTTCAACCTTTGTTCCTGCTTTCCTCCCTGCCTAGGAGGCCGCCATCTGTTCTACCCACATCACTGTCATCCTTCAAAGCCTACCTAAATCTCACCTTCCGCTTAAAGGCTTTTGCCACCTTTGAGCTCTCTCCTTCCTGTCTACACCCTGTGGTATATGCTGTCTACACTGAACATTTTGCCACTTAAATCCTGCTTCATTTAGAACTTTGTGATATACTATCTTGCATGGTTCTTTGTCTTAAGAGGGCCTCCAACAAAATGATGAGCTCCTTGAAGGTATCAACCAGGTGACTTATTTCTGAAACTTCCCATAGCACCCCACATTGTGACAGATTTGTACAGCTGCTTTATATATTCTTCTTGAAGTGTAAAATGAAGTCAGGTCCTCCTTCCCAATGTAGATGATTTACTCAATTGTACCCCATAATCATATCATTAAAACTAAGGAAACACCCTGAATAAATTCTGAATTTGCCCAATTAGGTTGTAGTTTCCCTGCTTATCTAACATTAAATATTGGAAAGAACAGAATATTAGAAAGTAGAGTTAGGAATAGAGTTCAAGTCTCCTTGGTTAAAGTCACTGGAATAGGCCTCTTTCTGCTGTAGCTGAAAGTAAAATGGACTCTTCCTTGCATCCATCATTTAAAGTCAGTTAATTTAGTTTAAATTTCATTTGTATTTAGCACAATGGTACAGAACCACCCCAACCTAGATAAGCAGAAACAATCTACTGCATGGCAGAATCCCTTCTGCTGTAACCTACTTGGCTGTGTCAGCTCCGCTGGTTATTAAGGTGTTAATCAAAAGCTCGTGACCATATCTTGCAGCCACGTGGAGAGGAGTGTTGCCATCCTTATCCACACAGTCAATTTCACCTCCTGAAAGAGATGTTTTAAAATGGGATAACATAAGGATTGAGGTTGATTCAGATACTACATTTTGTGCTAGTCACTCCTGTTGTCCAAATGTTGATTACTTTTCCCCTCTGTGTACATCTCTATTCTGAAGTACAAGAATGGGAATGTCTTTCCAGGGGACAGGTCACCATCTAAACTAGTAGTATTATTAAATCGACACAGAGAGAAGTTTGTTAGAAATGCTTTGAGGGGCGCCTGGGTGGCTTAGTCGGTTAAGCATCCGACTTTCGCTTAGGTCATGATCTCGCGGTAGTGGGTTCGAGCCCCGCGTCGGGCTCTGTGCTGACTGCCAGCTCAGAGCCTGGAGCCTGTTTCAATCTGTGACTCCCTCTCTCTCTGACCCTCCCCTGCTCACACTGTCTCTCTCTCTCCTAGAAATAAATAAAAAACATTAAAAAAATTAAAGAAAAAAAAAAGAAAGAAATGCTTTGAAAAGTCACTCCATATTGTCTTATTTAAAGATCTAAAATCCAGGGGCACCTGGGTGGTTCAGTAGGTTGAGCATCTGACTTTGGCTCAGGTCATGATCTAACAGTTTATGGGTTTAAGCCATGCCTTGGGCTCTGTGCTGACAGCTTGGAGCCTGGAGCCTGCTTTAGATTTTGTGTCTCCCTCTTTCTCTGTCTCATCCTCACTCATACTCTGTCTCACCCACTCTCAAAAATAAACAGAAAAATTTTTTTAAAGATTTAAAAACTTAACAACTGAATTCCTTCTCTGAAGGAACAATGTAATCAAATTCCATAAAATGTAATTCTGAAGATACATTTAATTTTAATTTACCTGCTGGATTAAAAACTTTATATTAAAACTTTATAAAACTTTTATAAAAACTTTATATTAAAGGATATGAACCAAGAGAATAGAAAGTTCAGGAAAACATTTTATGTAGTTTGAGTATTTGGTTTAAATTATGATGAGTAAAATGAATAAATGCATAGACTACGAAATGAAAATGTCTATATTTACCACATGAATCATCAACAGCCCCTTTAATAATATAGTATTTTCATGTACTTTATTTTGTCTTCTTTTCCCCTAGCTTTTTGTTTTACTACATTTCTTTCGTTCTCTCCCTTTTTCCTAAATATATATGTACATATAGTCTGTCTATCTATTCATTTATTTGAGGAACCATTTTTAAAATAAGTGAGATATCATAACATTTCACCCCTGAGAACAAAGACATCCTCCTACGTAACTATAATTCCGTTAGTATTTAATGTTGCTATCATAATTTTATTAACATAAAAGCATATTCCAACTTCTCCAATTATCCATCAAATGAGCATTATAGCTGTTACTTTTTTAAAATCCAGGATCCAATAAAAGATTCTGCTACCATTTGATTGTCATGTCCCGTTAGTTTCTTTTAATCTAAAACAACCCTCCTGCCATTCATTCATTCATTCATTTATTCATCTCCTATGTCATTTATATCTTTGGAGAATGTCCTGCATTCTAGAGCTGTCTGATTATTTCCTTGATTAGATTCAGGCGGAACATTTTGTCAAGAACACCCCAGAGTTGATGTGCACTTCCCACTGCATCTCCACAGTGCACATAGGTCAGGTTATTTCACTAGATGATGCAAATTTTGATGATGCAATGTGTAAAGTTTCAGTATGGAAAGATGAAAAAGTTCTAGAAATGGACAGTGGTGTTGGTTACACAAAATGCGAATGTAGTTAGTACCACTGAACTGTACACTTAAAAAGAGTTAAAATGGTAAATTTTTATGTTATATATATTTTACCACAATAAAACAAAAAAAAGGAGCTTGATTACTTGGTTAAGGTGATGCCCACCAGTACTCTCCACTGCAAAATGTCTTTTCCCCTTTGTACTTAACAATTTGTGGGGAGTACTTCGAGACCGTGCAAATATCTTATATCCCAACAAAGTTTCCTGCGAGGATTTTAACATAAACAGGGAGTACTTTATTCAAAAGTTACCTAAATTCTTTATTCTCTATGCTATCAACTTGCTACATAGTTAGGTTCATTGGATTCTGTCTGTTTTCAAAACTTTTACCAGCTTTAATTTAATTTTACCAATATGTAAAACATTCAGAAGTCAAAATTATATTTTTTAAAAGCTTCACTCTGATTTCCATCCCTTCCCCTTCATTCTCAACCACATCCTGCAGTAATCATTTCCATTAGTTTTGGTTCATGCTTTCTTTGTTTCTCTTTGCAAAAATAAACACACCTTGGTTTTTTTTTTTTTTAACTTAACAGTATATCCTGAAAATCTCCTAAATATACTTTTACAAATCACTTCTTTCAGGTATTCCTCATTTTAGTACAGCTTTATTATTTTCCATTGCATGGATATACGAGTTATCTGGTAGGGTGAGCATTTAGGTAGTAAATGTCATTTTGCTATTATCAGGAAAGCTGCAGTGAATAACTTCATGCATATGTTTTTTTTCTTATTTGTGGGATGAATCTTCAGGGTAAATTCCTAGAAAGGGGATTTCTCAGTCAAAGAAAGAAACATGTAGTTTTGTTCAATTTTGCCACATTTTTTTCTTTAGATGCTGTGCCATTTTCCCATTCACATGAGCTATGTATGAGAATGTCTTTTCCCCCATAGCTTAATCAAGTCTTTGAATACCTGATATGTGATGGGTGAGAAGTACTATCTCAGTCTAGTCTCCATTTGCATTTCTTGTATTAAGGAATTCAAGCATCTTTGCCTATATTGAAGGACTAGTTGTTTATCTTTTTCCATGAACTATTTATTCATGGCTTTTGACTATTTTTTCTCTCTCTCTCTCTGTCTTTCTTTGTGTGTGTGTGTGTGTGTGTGTGTGTGCGCGCGCGCGTGCACGCGGGCGCACGTGCACGTAGCTTTTTATTCCTTGATTTTCGAGGATTCTCAAAATATGCAGGAGATTCACCATTTATCAGTAATATACATTACAAATATTTTCCCTCTATATTTTCATTTTTCTTCATTTTTTTACTCTGAAAAAAGCCCTTATTTTTTGGAATTCATGTATTTTCTATTTAGTATTTAGATTTTGCAATGAAGTTAGATAGGCTTTCCCTACATCCTGACAATAAAGGAAGTGACACATGTGAAACTATTTGCAATACTGTCTCCACAGATACATCAGAGCAATCCAGGGCCCATGTATCTAAGAGCTTCCCGCAGTAGTTGGCCTGAAAGGTCCATCCCTAGAGCTGATCCAGGGAGATGCAAGAGGCAGATCCTCAGACTTCAGAGAAACCTTTGTCCTGGACAAATACTGCATCACTTCATGTCCTTCCCAGTCAAGAGGCACCAAACCTTTCTTAAGAAGTGTTAGGTTAGAGCCTCCATGTTTATCAGCCCGAAATATGCCCAATATTCGGTAGGGAAAGAAAAGAGTGAAAAATACTGGAAAATGTAAAGGGCTGAGTTGATAAATGTCTTACTGTTGTTACTACCATTTCATAAATCAATGTAAAATTATAAAATTATATTTAATTACCTTCCACATATGCATTTGTTGTCATTTAAAATAGATTTCAGAAAAACATCATAACTAGTGGAAAAATAAAAGACAGATTGTATTTGTTATTCAGAAATATGTTTGATATTAAAGTAGGCCCTCTAGATGAATCAATTTCTATTTTATAGTTATTCCGCAAACCTCTCCATTTTCACTTGAAAATCTTTAAGATTTGCCTGAAATGTAAATTAAATATCTTTACAATATATTTGAAGGTTGCAAGTGAAATGCTAGTAATTGATTACCGATAATTAGTGAGGAAAATAAACATTCATGAGTTTAGAAGTACAGCAAGCATGTCAGAAGGGATAATTTATGCAGCATTATCTAAATATTCCTCTGAAGTTAGTTTTTCCTGCATAAATAAGGTCATCTTATTAAATTGCCTCAGAAGTATTGTGAGCCAAAAGGTCAAAAATCTCACAATGAATCATCTTAACCTATCACTTGACTCTTCCTTTTCAAACTCTACTTTTAAAGCTTCCATGAAGAAGACATCAGTTTTGAAACCTTGTAACCTGCCACACAGCATTTGAGGCAGCCACCTAGTGCCAATGGCTGGATCACATGCCTCTTGATGTCACACAGTGTCACACGGTGGTTGGGACAACATAGCTTCAGACAACAAACAATGTGATTGAACAGTAGAGGTAGTCCACTACCACCTATAAAAATAAATGAGGTGTGTGTGTGTGTGTGTGTTGGGTTTTGTTTGTTTCTCATTTAGTTCTTATTTAACAACTGTTGTATTGACGCTGAATGATCCCAGAAAAACAAAGTTATGAAGAACTAATAACTCTTGACTAGAGAACAGTCAGGGAAGTAGAGAAAGGCCATACAAAGTCCAAACACCAGGGTGATGTAACAAAACAAATAAATAAACAAACACAAAGAATGTTCCTCAGAAGCATGCTCCGTTGTTGTAAGGGAGCCAACTGGTGTCCCCACGTGGGACCAGCATTCCAAATCCTGTTGTGCAGTGACCCATTCTGGGGGACAGATACCAGATTCTGGGGTGTGAGCCTCTGGATTTTTCCCAGAAGGAAGCTAGAAAAACAGGAGGAAAGAAAAGAGCTTCCTATTCTTCTCCCTGAGGGCATTTTTGAAAATGTCAAATGGAAGAACTCACAGCTCTCAGATGTGTAATGAATGCAAAGAATTGTCAGCTGACAGAAGAGAATGCCAAATCATCCTTCCACAGGGACAACTCTACTCCAGATATGTGACTCTTAAAGTAAATAAAATTCAAGGTAAAAAAAATTTTTAAATATGCCACTGTGCATCCAGAAAATGCATTTGTAAGTGTAGTGCTTGAGAGTTCAGTCTCTGATGTTAGACTGGCTGTGTTCCGATCGCTGTCCTCAACAAACCTGCCATGTATCCTGACAGAAGTGACAACCTCCATGCCTCAGTTTCCCCCTCTTTGAAATGGGGAGGACGACAACAACTCTTCCTCATGGGGTGGTTGAAAGGATTTATGTGGAATGCGTACCTAAACACCTGGCAGTGTGAACACTCACTGAACATGAGCTGTATCATTATATATAATGGGCGATGTATTACTGCCACTTTATCCTTATCATTTCAGGCCCCTGGACTCCACCCAACCAACAAGCAAGATGCCAGGCCAGCAAGATCACAGAGAACGAGAGATGGGTTCTCTTTCAGGTCTCATCCCAACTCAAAAAGTTAGCAACCATGCCCAGACAGGAAATGGAAGTCTTTCAAGTCCACAGGAACGGCTTCTGGAGAAGTCAAAGCAGCCAGCAACACCCCCAGACAGCCATCAGCACACCAACATTCCCGGGGGAGATGTGTCATGGCCTGATTCAAAGGAGATGGCCAGTGCTGTCTGGCCACAGGGGAGGAGCTGTGTGAAGGCCGTACTCACAAAGGGAAAACTTGTTCTCTCCCTGACCTGACCACTGGTGCCTGAATATGCTTTAAGAAGCAAAGCTTTTTATACCAAAGAAGGCCTACTGATTATATTCAGACTCAATTTTATTTAACTTATTTATTTAGTTTGAGAGGTGGGGTCAGAGAGAGAGAGAGGGAGAGAGAGAATCCTAAACAGGCTCCACGCTGTCAGCACAGAGCTCGACGTGGGGCTCGATCTCATGAACTGCAAGATCATGACCTGAGCCAAAATCAAGAGTTGGACACTTAACCGATTGAGCCACTCAGGCACCCCAAATTCACACTAAATTTTTTTTTTATGTTTTTATTTATTTCTAGGAGAGAGAGAGAGACAGTGTGAGCAGGGGAGGGTCAGAGAGAGAGGGAGTCACAGACTGAAACAGGCTCCAGGCTATGAGCTGGCAGTCAGCACAGAGCCCGACGTGGGGCTCGAACCCACGAACCGCGAGATCATGACCTAAGCGAAAGTCGGACGCTTAACCGACTAAGCCACCCAGGCGCCCCTCACACTAAATTTTTTAAAATGGATCCAAAAGACTCCCTAGTTTTATTTATTTTTAAGGCAGGGGACACTGTTTCTGGGAAAAAAAAAAGTTGAGAAATATCTGAGATAAGGAAAGTGTGAGGAAAATTTCTAGGGTCATTCTCCACCTCCCCTTGTTTACTTAAGGCAAAACAAAACAACTAATGTGGCCCTTTCAATAAAGTGGATTCAAAGACATACCACATATTTCAAATTAGAATTAATGATTGTTATGCAGCTAATTTTCATTTATCTTCCTTTGCTCACTGGAAACTTGTCAGGGTTTATTTTTCCCTATAGTTACATTGAAATGCTTATAAATTTCCTTCACTTTGCTGCAGATATTTTGCTTCCTAAGCTTAATTTCCCTGGCTGATCTGCCATCCAAATGTCAAGTAACTTTTTGGTTTTATGACTTGAGTACCTAAGATATAACATAGTACCACTAACAATTCGTCCAAAATTCTTAAAGATGAGAAAAAGACAGGTCTAAGAAACTGACTAATGCCAGAACTTTAGAAAGTACAAATGTGGGTCAACTAAAAATAGTTTAGGAACTGCCGAATTTACCTGGAATGTCAGCATGAATTTTAGACTAAACCTGTTTCTTTTTTTATTGTCTCTAAGATTTGCTAAGAAAGCAGTAGTTCTGTGGTCAAGGTCAATCTACTCACAGATGCTGGCCACAACCCATACTAGTATTATAAACCATAATGTGAAGTGACACTCCCTAGTACTTTGGCTACAGAGACAACCCAGTGGTTCAAGTATACTTTTCCAAGTGAGCCTGGAAAATTACTAGATTATGTGACTTTCCAAGGTTTCTATCAAGCCCATGACTTTATCATGCTTTATATCATGCACTTAACTGTTTTTCCTCTGAGTCAGCTCATTTTTCCTACCTTTGTCCAAGTAGCTTAAAGAGTTTTAACTTAGGAAACTATGGTGAATTCTAAAACTTAAAAATAATTCAGATATGCTGCTAGAAAATGTATGATAGTTATTTTTATTAGATTCAGAGTGAAGAATGCAGGACCTTGAGCCCATATAAAGCCATCATTTACAGTTCTGAAACTCATATGTTCTTTGACTGACTGGGAATTAACTGAGAAATGGAGGCTTTATGTTCTTGCCCCTAAGCTGGATGGTGATGATATGTCTGGTAAAGAACTTTTAGCAAAATGCATCAAAGGATGGTGTAATTCTAAGCTAAATAAAACAGACCGTTATCTAAAACAGAGCATCATCTTTCATATTCAGATAACTGACAGCCACACTCAGATCAGGACACCGTTCAAATAACAACACTGCGGAAGAATCTCTTACCATTCTGAATAAGGGTTTGTGACCGTGTGAACCTTCCATGGACAGCTGTCATGTGCAGTGGACTTTTGCCATCTTTACTCTAAAAAATGAAGGGAGAGAAACAATGGATCAGTGACATCAATCTGAAATATGCCTATGAAACAGGGATGCCCTAAAAATACCAATTTAAATTTTTAAAAAGTATGATAAAAAAAATTATAAGAAGCAAAAGATAATTTTGAAAGCAAAAGGTAAAATATATATGAAGTCTCAAGTAACTGCATAATATCACATCATATCTATTTTTTAAAAGTTTTTATTTATTTATTTTTGAGAGAGAGAGTGGGCACACGCTCACACGCCTGCTCACACGTATCCCCCACACACACACAAGTGGGGGAGGGGCAGAGAGAGATGGGGACACAGAATCTGAAGCAGGCTCTGCATGCACAGCCCAATGTGGGGCTTGAACTCACAAATCGTGAGATAATGACCTGAGCCAAAGGCAGACATTTAATGGACTGAGCCACCCAGCTGCCCCAAGAAGTGAAAACTATTTTAGAGAGGAAATGTGAAATGTCTAGTTACACTGATCATTTTAAACTATCCTGTTTCAAACTGAAGCAATCATCCAAAATGTTTTTTCCTCTACTGATCTACTGATGAAGATGGTTTCCTTAAAGGTGTTTTATTTCTTTTCCAACTTTTGTCAAAAGTACACGAGAAAAGACAAATGATGTATTAACTGGCTTGGCCCTGTTTGACCTAATGTTAACTACGCTGCTATAAATGACTGTAACTCTCAAAACAGACGTGGAATCCTCCACCATTTCCTATATTCTAATTCCATAGCGCAACGACATTTTTTCTTGTTCCAAAACAGAAATGCATGCTTCATTTAACTCATTAGAAATCATAGGATTATGACATGCAATGGTTTAGCAAATTGCCATTTTAATGATCACCTGGAAAGGTGCTGAATTTATACATCTCTTCATTATTCAAGATATAAATGATAGAACTCTCTGACGCAGATTAAGCCAAAACATGAAAAATATACAAAATCTATATAATGATCATCATTATGCCAAATACCAAAGTCCTACATATTTATTAAGAAATAGTCATTTACAGAATTTCATATGAAAATAATAATACCAAAAAGAAAATATTAATTATCCCCAATAAACAGAATGTATCCTTTAATTCAGGTATTGTTAACAAAAGAAAAGAGAAGAGAAAGAAATTCAGGTACCTTATTTTTCTAAGTCTCAGGAACATTTTCCAAAGTCTGAAGTTAAATATGAGATGTCAAAAATGCAAATTCACTTTTGAAATGAAACCCATATACCTGTGCTTTAAAATGCACTCTTGGCAGGAATGTAAATTGGTACAGCCACTGTGGAAAACAGTACGGAGGTTCCTCAAAAACTTAAAAACAGAAATACCATGTGATCTAATAATTCCACTTACAGGGTATCTACCTAAAGAAAATTAAAACACTAATTCAAAAGATATATTCACCCCCTACTTTTACTACAGCATTATTTACAATAGCCAAGATATGGAAACAACCTAATTGTCCCTCAATAGGTGAATGGATCAGGAAGATGTGATATGTATACACACACACACACACACACACACACACACACACACACACACACACAAATATTATGTAGCCATAAAAAGGCTTTAGACTGTGGGTTAGAATAGCTTATAAAAACCACAAAGGTTTAACAGAAGAATTTTTATTATATCCTAAAAGCCCATTCCTTAGAAAGGAAGAAAAGAGTTACGTACAATCTGTGCCAAGGAAAGAGTTAATCAGAGCAGTAAGAGCATCAATTGAAGATAATCTTTATAGTGAAAAGTCATCAGGCAGATGGGAGAAAAAAAGGATATTTTCTCCATCTTATATGATTATAACCTGAGTCAGAAAAGATTAAGAAAGGAAGATGGAAGTAAGCTTGAAGCTTTACTGAAATGATATATTTAGAGGCAAAGGATCAGCAACCAAGAGAATAAGGATACAATTCCAGAAATTGCAGAGTTGACATGAACTTGTCCCTAGGTGGTGCTATTTCTTTAAATTTTGCTCCAATATTGTCTCTTAAATTTAATTGAAAACATAACTAGGATTAAATATATATAAAGCCATAAATATTTCATTGTTTAGATAATCTCTTTACAAATACTTAGCTAAGAACTTTTCCTTGTCTAGAAAATAGCTTAAAGGTTTTACAGGGAATAACTACCAACTTGGTAGTTAACTACCTAAGTTGTAGCCAGAGAACCAAAGCAGAAATAACCGGTTTCTGTGTTGTGCAGTTGACAATGACGGTTCCATTTCAGGGACAGAAAACACCGCACCATTTTCTCCCATGGACTGGTTGTGCCTTTGGTAAAGGGACAAATAAATAGGATGACCAAATTTTGGTAAAATACAAAGGACAGCTAGATCAGATCTATCTTTGCCTGGATTCATCAACCACTGAGTCCAGTCCTTAGCTGGTATCTTACCCTTTTTGGGATATGGTGGCAGGAGATGGGGATGGGAAGCATTGAGAGTATCATGGTAGCCATTTTGGAACAGTTGTATTTATATGGTATGGATGTAAAGGGAACTTGCTACTTCAAAAAGCCATTGGAAACTAATGGAAGTCCAAAGGATAATACTTTTTATTTAGTCTTTACAAGTTAGAACTCAGGATATTCAGGTTGAGACTAGGTATCCTACTGAGTTTCATTATCTGCCTGAGAAATCTGTCACACAGGGGGACTTGTTATTCCACTGTTTTAAGAACTTCAGAGAAGGATAAAACATTCTTTGCATTCTCAAAAGAGAGGATATGCTCAATTCTTCCACTTATTCAAACCTCTGCCTTTATAAGATTTTTTCTTAATTTCTAGTCTCTTTCCTATTTCTAGACTCATTTTCCCATTGTAGTTAGTGATTGGAAAATTCTGTTATTTTGAGAAATTTTTAAAATTAAGCAAGAAGCCCTTCTGTTGACGTAGGCATGGTTCAGCCATGTTCATGAAGAAAAACTAATGAAGATGAAGAATATTTTATAAACATTCTGCCTCCTCCAGGGCAGAATTCAACACCATTCACTAAATGGAGCATCTCAATTTCCTTGACCACCATTCTCCTCAGAAATCCATTCATTTCTTCCACTTTGGATGCCTTTTTTCCTCATCCTTCAACATCTCCCAAACCCTCCCTAAACTCATAGACATTGTTTTTACCCAGGAACTTGCGTCTGTGGCACATGCCTCCTGTAGTCACACAGCTCAACGGTCCTACTGGAGGGCTATAGAGCATCTGTAAGATAACATTAAGGCCAGCCAGCAAGGGTTAGGGGGAATGTGTCAGATGCCCAATAGGGCTTCCTAATTCAATGGAAGAGCAATCTAAAACACTAATCTGCAAAAAGCCATACGTATTCCAATTTTTTAATGGTTCTAAAAGCCACGGTTGGTTCTCATTCATTCCTCTCTTTTTTCCTCACATCCTCTCCAAAGTTCCGAGTGTCATGTCATGTCCCTATCACTGCTTTCTTTCTCTTCCTGGTGCCAGTTCACCTTCAACCTCTGCTGAACAACTCCTTCTATAATTCAGACCTGGTACATAATAAAGAAGAGAGCTAGTTCACTTCAGTAGATGTGTGATGGGCTTCCGCTCCAGTGTCTGAGGGCTAAACAGACTAAAGACCTAGGGATGGAAAAGAATTCAGACCATAGGCAGGCTGAATGCTAGTGACCTGGAGGAAGGCAACCTGGCAATGGTAATTTGTGAATCTGTCTAAGTAGTATTTGGAATAACTATGTATTGAGTGCTTTCTTTAACATTTTGAATGCTTCCAAAAAGAGCTTTGAGATGCTACAGGAATTACAATGTAATGTGTAACAGAGAAGAAAAATTATTTCATATCTTGTCATGCTCTTCCTATTTGCAAAATACAAGTGAACCTTCAGTGCATTATTGTATAAAGTATTGTGTCTTTATTATTTTATCATAATTAAACCAACACTACAAAGAGACATGGCCGTGGTCAATCTAAGCAAAATGAGGGATTGTAAAATGTGTACAGGACACATGTTCTCCCTCCCCTCTCCATCATCTTGTAATTGCTCATGAAGATATCACTCTTAGTACTTTGTAAGGATAGAGGAAAACAAAGTGAACACGTGCATGGGTTTTGGCCACATTTCAATATGCTATTTCTGTCAAACTTTGGAAAATCTAAACAAATACAAATTGTCTTGTGATCTACAAACACTTTCAAAATCCAAGGAGCATTGTGGGTACACCGAGATAACAACTTCAATTAGAAAACTATCTCCAGAGTCAGACAAAATGGCTCTACGGAAATGGTAGACAGTCTATGGCTCCAGAGTGCATCCGGAATCATGAAGGAGGATTCAAGAGAAGGAAATCGGATATAAACAGAGTAGACTGAAAGAGGCTGAAGCAGAAGGCTAGATTTAAACCAAAGTCCCATTTACACAGATCAGATATTACATAAACCTAAGTCTCAGATTTAAAAAAAAAAAGTATGTTTTTTTCAATACTCATGTTGAGTATTGAATGATTAGCAGTGAATGTGAAAAATTAATTATTTAAATTATGTGGCCATGCTTTCTAGGTCCATTTATGGGGGAGAAGGCTGCCATAAACTGACACATCGCCGTTAACTGGGGGGAAGTAGGGAGGTGTGCCAGAAAGTGGCCTTCTAGCCTTGCTCTCAGGCAAGAGGGAATGGAGAACATCAGATAACTCCTTGAGTTAATTAATTAAAAGTTGATGAAAAGAGCTACTTTGTTTAACTTCAATAATTTTCCTTTATTTGGAGAATTCAAGGATTTCCCTTCAGATACCAGTATGGTAATACAAGTGTCACAAGTTTTGGGAACAAGTTTGGCCACCTGTTAACCTCCCGCCTTCTCACCTCCATCCTCTGTGACTTCTTTTTTTTTTTTTTTTTTGATCTTTCTGGATGCTAAAACCTCAGTGTCTTTTTTTTTTTGTCAAATTATGCTTTTATTTATTTTTTTATTTATTTTTTATTTATTTATTTATTTTTTACAAATAGTTTATTGTCAAATTAGTTTCCACATAACACCCAGTGCTCATCCCCACAAGTGTCCTCCTCCATGCCCATCCCTCCTCCCCGCCACATCCATCAGTCCTCAGTGACTTCTATGCCATATGATGACTCTTTCCACCTTGGGTTACAGGTCCTTGGTCTCTGATGCCCCATAGTCTCTTACCCCCGACTTGGGACCCTGAATCGACTCTACTGAACACTCTCTTCTGTTTTACTTCTTCATTTCTGCCTGTTTTCCACCTTCAGGAAGACATTATATTCCCCTCCACTTCCTTCATTTCTGCCTGTTTTCCACCTTCAGGAAGACATTATACTCCCCTCCACTTCCTTTCTATCTTCTCTAACTTTTGTTTTTGTATCCCTTTCTCTGGCTCTTTCTCCTCTTCCTGATCCTAAGACTAAAGAGTTACTGGCATCCTCCATCCTTTCTCTCCTCATGCTCTGAGGTACTCTCTCCTTGGATGACCTCATCCTTTTCTTCTAGCCTCTACTATCGATCATCTCTGTGTGACTGAGGCAGCCTAATTGTTTTCTTCCATTCTCTACTGCTTTCCCATGATGGAGGATCACATTTTCCATTGTTGGTTTTCTCAGACTGTCTGTACCAAAGGCTCAAAATCACCTTCTCAAAAAATAACTTGTCAGTTTTACCTTCTAAGTCTACTCTTTCTCCTGACATCCCCCTTAATGATGGTAATTGTTTATGGAGTGCTTGCCATGTGAGGGATACCGTTCTAAGTAATTTATGTGCAATAACTTGTTTCATCCTCACAGTAGTTCCATGAAGAAGACGTTATTGTTTCCCTAACTTTACAGATATACAGATACACGGAGAGGTTGTTTATGATTACATAATTACTGAAAGCTAAGGCTAGGACTGGAATGTAGGCAGTCTAGACTCAGAACTGAACACTTAACCACTATGCTGTATTATCTCTTAACCAGATCTCACTTCTTACACTTGTCTTCAATTCCTCTAACTCCTATCCATCCAAATTTCATTGATTTTCTTTCTGCAAAGCCTCTCTTCTGTTGGTTGTGCCAACTCCCCTGGACTCATTACCTCTTATCTAGACCAGTTTTATTGACTTTTAGTTATTCTCTAATTGTCCTCTCTCTAGGTCCACTATACTTTAATTTTCTTTTTATAAAAATAAGAATAGATTTTTCTCACCTGGTTATAAAAATAACAAATGCCCATGTATCACAATCAGAAGATTAAAACAAGTGTATAAAAAATAAACTAAAAATCCAAATCATAATTTTGCCTCTCTGCAATGATATTATATTGGTACATATTCCAAATATTTTTCTCTTTTTATTCATATACACAGACACATACAGTTTTAAATTAAAAAATTAGATATTTTCTTACTACATATTAATTTTTTCACTGATAACACTAGGTATTAAGTCTTGTTCATATTTGCCAATCTTTTTTTTCTTTTTTTTTCTATTTGCCAATCTTAAAGGCAAATATACCTATGTATTAGTTTGCACTTTTCTAATTACTAATGATACTGAATATTTTTCATAGGTTTAGTGGGTATTATATTATGTCTCTTGCGATCTGTCTTTGCCCAGAATTTAAACAAGGTTATCAGACTTTTTCTTATTGATGTTTATGAGCTCTTTATATATTAAATGTATTAACTTTTTGCTTATCATGTATATTCCAGAAAAATTTTTCTGAGTTGTTCCTCTTTCAATTTAGTTTCTGTTTTTTTTCTTTGGGGGGGTTCTTTTGTTTTGTCTTGCCATATAAACATTTAAAAATTTTATGTAGTCATATGTACAATTTTTTCTTTTATGTTCTGTGGCAAGATTACTATTTCTAATGGTCAGTTTGGATCACATAATCTCTATAATGAGTATTGATCTCAACAGCCTATAGAAATCCAAACTCCTGAGCTAGTTGATAAGCCCTTTCCTTGGTCAGGTCACATGTTAGCTTGTTCCTGGGTACTTTCTTTCACACAATTCATTCAAGCACAATAAATGACTATTCTGAAAATTTGTCTTATATTTCCTCACTATTAAAAATCATAAGAAAACAACATAAAAAGATTTTAATAGTGAATGGGAAAGGTCATTAAAATAGATTGATCCAGGGGCACCTGGCCAGTTCAGTTGGTAGAGCATATGGCTCTAGATCTTGGGGTTGTGAGTTTGGGCTCCAAGCTGGGTAGAGGGATCACTTAAGTAAATAAATAAATCTTAAAAAATAAAACAGATTGATCCACTATTCTTAAAATCAAATCTCAGGAATGGTAGATTTTCAAAAGCAGAAGCAGAATACCCTGGGACCTTGCTTTAGGATTCCTATGTGCTTGGGCTAAGGGAAGTTGAGGATGAGTACAGGTGAGTGACCTCATCTCAATGCATTCAAATGATGTAACCTGGATGGTGAGGGCTGCACGCATAAGCTCCTCTTGACTATCTGTTACAGTGAGCTAACTACTAACCTAGAGTCTACCCAGAATTTTTCCTATCCAGAACTCCCAAGCCCTTTCATGTGATTCGCTTTACCTGGAATGCCCTCTCTCAGATTCTCTCTATTCCTTCTCATCTCAACTGATATCAGTCTTCTGAGTCTCAGCTCAGAAGCAGGCTCCAATTTTGATTCTCAAGAAAGAAGTAGGTGTTGGCTTGCTTCTTATAGTTTGCAGTACTCTATTATTGTCTCATTCCACTCAGCACATTCTCTCCTGCTTCACGGGCATCCGAGCACACTATCTCCTTACCGTACTGGAAATTCCTTGAAGGCAGAGCTCATATCTCATCTTGGAGTACTCCTTCTGAACTAAACAGAGGGCACTAGATAATCCTCAGTAAGTTCGCCGAATAAAGACTACTAGAGCCAGGTCAGTGTTACAATACTAAAGCCACTATCTAGGGTTTGCTATTGGACGATGCCTGAGAAACTTTTTGGTGGGCTATGCCAGGTTAGGAACAGAGCTGCGATCACTGCCTTAGGCTTTCCTTTTGATTCTCAAGCAGTTCTGCCATATTAGCTCAACATTCACCTCAGTGTTAGAAACTAAGCCAAGTCAATATCCTGGAGACCAGTATTTGCTCTAGATCATTCACTAAGCTACAAAAAGCACGTGGCTAGACCCTCAGTGCCTTCCAGCTGTCCAACCACTTCTGCGGTAACGACATGGCTAAGCTTCTGGAGCACGCCAACACAGGACAAGGCTGTGGGAGGCAAGGTACTCAGAGTTCTGATTTACTAAAACCGGGCATAATTTACAACAGTTGATTTTGCTTAAGCAGAGGCTCATTTAGTCCAGAAAGAGACTGAGAATGTCATACCTGGATGTTAACATCCGCCCCGTTGTTTACTAACAGTTCAAGACACAAAGCACCGTGTGTGGAGGCAGCAGCGAAATGCAAAGGGGTGAACCCGCTGTTGTTGGGCTGGTTCACGTTAGCACCGTAGTCAGTCAGCTCGTTAACTACAGTATCCTGCCCGTTGTAGCAGGCCAGGTGAAGGGCTGTGTTTCCATAGATGTTGATTTCATCGATCTGCAAATGAGTCCAAGACAGGGTGGGTAAAATCACCAGAGCCACTTTATTGCATTTTACACAAAAAAAGCCTAATGGCTGCACCAAGGAAAGTAAACATCCATCTGTCAACATAATGATTCAGAGCTTTCTCTCGCCCTGGTGTGGTCATCCTGGGAATGCCTGTCATCCCAAGGGAAAGACAGCAAAAAGTGAATGTGACAAAAAGTGAACTGGGAGGAGTTGGAGGTTTCAACTCGTAGGGAGAGAGCTATTGGCTAGGGAAGGGATAAAGAATGAAAGGCAAAGCTGCCTCAAATTGCCAGAGGAGAACTAAATCAGGAAAGATGGTTTTCCTTTCCTCTAGGGGCAGGGCTGTTCCAAAGCCCCACATTGCCCCTGTTCTGCTAGTTGAGGGAGACTGGGATGGAGCTGACTTCTCTGGCTCAGCATTGGCCATTTCTGCTGTTTGTCCCTGTCACTGACTCATTTATTTCTGCATGTACACCTAACTTAGGAGGCTGAATTCTGAAGGTGGGATGAAGAACCCTAGCCTACTTAAAAAACAACAGGCTAATATGTATTGCATGCAATATATATGTTTAAATATTTCTCTATGTTTACACAGAAAGTTAGCCATTTCCTGGTTTTTCATTACTTGCTGTATGCTCCCATTGCCCTTTGATTGCCCCTATAAACTCAGAAAGATAGGATGCTAGAAATAAAGGTGATTTTTTTTACCCTGTTGAATTAAAGTGCAAACAGGATTCAGAACAACGGAAGACCCACAAATACACCATGGGTTATTTTTTGATGCATTAATCATAGCTCACCTCCACCCCCAGATTCAGGAGATGTTTGACCACACTGATCTGTCCATTGGAGGCTGCAGCGTGCAGGGGGGTATAACCCTTCTTATCCTTACAAGTCACTTCTGCGCCGTGGTTAATGAGCAATGCCACAACGTCCAGGTGGCCTTTACAAACAAAGCAACAGAAGACACGGTGAAGCTTTTTAGGATAATTTGACAATTTATACCACCTAAATTATCTCTATTAGCTTCTACTGTCACCAATATTGTAAATCCTGCTAAATATGTTAGTACCACAACCTAAAATATATTATGTTAAAATAAAAGCAATGCTTTTGAAAGCAATTGCCATTCCTCACTGAAAAGCCCAACAGGGAAAATTCGGTTTGGAGAAACTAATGGAAGAAAAAAAAAACCAATCAGAATAACTCCAGATTATTGTTAAATCATATGAAATTGCTGCTGCTTGACCATAGTTTTGGATCACAAAAATGCCAATTTCATGTGGTTCAACTTAAAAGTGTTCTTGTGAATTCCTGATTAAATAGAAACCCTTTTAGATTCAACTCCTGTTGGCATATTTCCTAGAATATTTTCCTTTACACCCTACCTTACTATAAACAGTATGATAAATGCGTTTGCCCTTTATATTGTGACTGAAGATAGTTTGATGCTTTGGGTCATTGCTCTGAACATGGTTCATAATAGAGGGGTAGAAGGTAAGTACCAACTCCAAGGGCCTAAGATACATGTGGAGGTGTGTGTGCATCTGTGTGATAAAGAGAGATATGGAGAGAGGAGTCTATTGGGGGGGGAGGGAGAGAAATGTGTGTGTGTGTGTGTGTGTGTGTGAGAGAGAGAGAGAGAGACAGAGACAGAGAGAGTGCTTAATCATGGCTTGTTTTATTAAAATTTTACTCTTTTCCAAGACTTGTATATAGAAAAATTATGTTCAATTATTAGTGGTGTTATCTTAAGCTTAAGTGGTGTTATCTTTTGTCCTAGTTTTGTCCTTTATTCCCTAAAGATAGCCATCTATATATTTTTTCCTATTTGTATCCTGGTGACACACAAAAAAGCAATTCTACACAAATATTTTAACATCAGCAAAGAACAAACTTGAACCCCCAGGATCTCTGAGTCCCATCTCACACTAGTCTAGTGTGTGCTCTGCACAAACATTAGTGGGGTAAGTGTCCCCTAACTTACCAGTTCTGCAGGTATTATGCAGACATCCAATCTGCTTCAGTCAGCATGAAAGTTTGTGCTGTCTTTAAATAAAATGATACGCTTGCAAAATCTTAAGATTTTGATGGTTTAAGCTGAAATACCCATCCAGACTGATCTACAGCCACATAATTTAATGCATCCCTACCCAATCCACTCTTTTTTCTCCCCACAATTAATTAATGTTATTGTTTTAATGATAATAAGAGGCCTGTGTGCTTACTAAAAAGAATTCAGAAAAGGCAAAATGGTGTTAAGAGGAAACCAAAATCACCCATCATCACCAATCCCTTGAGGTAATCAGCTAACATTTCAGTATATAACACTGAATAGACATTTCAGTGTACACTGAATAGGCACTTGAATAGAAAGTTTATATTGCATATTTTTTAACAAAAATGAGGATCATAATATGCATACCGTGTATTGATCTATTTTTACTTAACATATCACAAATTCTTTGTATGTTAATAAATACTAATGACATCATCACAAAAGTTACAGGATAGCTCCCCATTGTGCAGATCTTTTTTTAAATTTTTATTTAAAAAATACTTTTTAATGCTTTATTTTTTTCTGAGAGAGAAAGAGAGTGAGCAGGGAAGAGTCAGAGAGAGAGGGAAGTACAGAATCTGAAGCAGGCTCCAGGCTCTGAGCAAGCTGTCAGCATAGAGCCCGACACGGGGCTCAAACCCACAAACCGTGAGATCATGATCTGAGCTGAAGTCGGACACTTAACCAACTGAGCCACCCAGGCGCTCCTCCATTGTGCAGATCTTTATAGTTCACCAACACAGTCTCCTGTGGGTGGGCATTCAGGTTGTTTACAACTTGGGGCTGATAGAATCTCATCAGCTTTTCAAATTGCAGGACGTTCTCCAGTTAGAAACACAAAGGAAAGGGGCGCCTGGGTGGCTTAGTCGGTTAAGCGTCCGACTTTCGCTCGGGTCATGATCTCACAGTTCGTGGGTTCAAGCCCCGCGTCGGGCTCTGTGCTGACTGCCAGCTCAGAGCCTGGAGCCTGTTTCAGAGTCTGTGTCTCCCTCTCTCTCTGACCTCCCTGCTCACGCTGTCTCTCTCTCTCTCTCTCCTAGAAATAAATAAAAAAAAAAAAATTAAAAAAAAAAAAAAAAAGAAACACAAAGGAAAGATCTTAGTTTTTCATTTCCCACAAGTCTACACTGAGAATAAACTCCATGAGGTCTATCTTTGTGAGCGGTATTTGTGCCAACAGAAGTGAAAAGGAAAAACGCGGACGTGTCATGGGTTCCTTCATCTCTCCCCCTCGAGCGGGAAGAAGCAGGAACAGTAAGCCCCAGCCTCGGTGGAGGTACAGAGGCAGGATACTCCATGGTTCCTCTGGTCACTTTAACCTCCGCAACAGCCAGGGGGCTGCCCTTCCTTCCTTTCCATATCTTTCAAAAATATTTATAAATAAAAGCACACATGGAATTTACGTGTCCTTGCTTTGCTAGCTAGCCCTCTTTCTTTTTGAACACTTCACTTTGCTGCCATAACAAGCCCAAAAGCAGCAGCATTCATGCCGCTCTCCATCCCAGATCGAAACCCAGTCAGTGAGGGTTGGACCATGATTCATCCTTCCTCTTCTCTGCGGGTAAAATGAATCTCCGAGAAAGCAACTGTCTAATAGGAGTGCAGTATGTAGGCCAATAAAATGGACCAAATCTTAACAAAGGTGAATCCCAACCTTGGAAAGAAGTCAGGCCTTCCCAAGAGAAGGCCTACATGGTTAACACCGGGCTCATGGCTTCTTTAGGCTCAGGTATCTGCACTCTTCTTTCCATTCATGGAATCCTTACCCATATATGCTGCCCAGTGCAGAGCACGCCGGTCCTTTTTGTCAAATGCATTGATGTTTGCTCCTCTGGCCAAGAGTAAGTTGACCATCTGAAAGGAAACCAACATGCAGACACTCTGAGTCAAATTAATATTGAATCTCAAGGTGGGTCAGAGACCTGGAGTTCACACAAAGTACGAAAATGATGTCACAGGCAACCATGTAGCATGTATGTCGGAGGAAAAGACTGAGGTGATGGCTAATTTTTCAACCCAATAGCTGTGAATTTAAAAATAGCTACGGTTGCCTAAGGTTTGGTGTACAGAAATATGCATCACACTTTCTAAAAACCCTCAGCATTAAGATTAGGTCCCACGTGGGGCTAAGAGAGCCCATAGGAAGAATTCTTGTTCCCAATGATGATGGCACTCACCTCCACGTGGCCATTCAGGGCAGCATGGTGCAAGGCTGTGCGCCCCCCTCGGTCAGAGACGTTGACGCTGCTCAGCAGGGGAATGATCACTTCTGCACACTTGACAGCCTTATTGGCAGCTGCCACGTGGAGGGGGGTCTGCCAGTTCTTGTCCCTCGCGTTGACATCAGCAGAGTGCTTAATCAATACTTGCACTGCTTCCTACAAACAAAGCAGAGTGTGCAAGGGTCACTGACAAATGCTCAGTCAATACTTATTGAACAGAAGATGCTTCACCAGACCCCAGAACTACAGGAAGGGAACACTCCGTGCCCTCACAGGCTGGCTCGTGATATATAATCTTCTGAGAAAAGCTAGGTAATATGTGATACAGATCAAAAGAGTGGCACTGATTAAAACAGATCCACTTTATCTTTGTTAGGTCAGGAGCCCTGGCACATCTTCAAAACCAAATAAACCTTCCAAGCACAAGGTTTCTTAATAAGGTATAAGTATCCTTGGGTTAGATGTGAGCACACGTGTGTAGGTGTATGCACCAGGGTAAAATATCCACAGCTCAAAAAGCCCCTAAAGATCACCTAAAGTTGGAAGTGTTGGTCCATAAGCCTCCATCTTCCAAAGCCAAAGGCCTCAAAGTACTTCAGACATTCTTGGATCAATTTATAAATCTTTGGTTTTCTCAGCCAATATCTTAACCTTCACTATGTGATCAACAGTGATCAAGAGAAGATGTCTATGGCTACCTCAACTAGAAACTACAAAATTGTCCCATTTTTTCCCAACTTTTTACATATTTTTGTGGGGTAACTTTTTTCCACTGCTGAGTTCCTTAAGCTGTACTGAGACTTACACTTTTTATTTTCCTTCTATTGACCTAATCAGCTTACTAGCCTCTTGAATCCTCAACCTTGGCTGCTATGCAATGGAATCGCCTGGGGAACTCTCAAAACTACAGCTGGCTGGACCCACACCAGAGATTCTAATTGGCCTAAGAATTTCTGTAAAGCCGTGAGGGAACTTTGTTGTACAGCTAGGATTTAAGGCACTTTTCTGTTCCATCAAGAAAATGATATAGTTTCTCTCAAGATGGGAATGACTGTTGGCTTTTCCTCTTTACTTCCAGAAACCTCTAGAACCAGTTAGTGGGACTCCTTTATGAACATCTTGTCAACGTGGCATCAACAAAACAATGAAACTCAATGAAAGGTACCATGCTCCTGCCGCCCTTCATGGGCCAAGAACTTACCCGTGTCCACCTTACTCCTCACAGGCCTGGACTCTCTGATCTACTTTATCATGCAGGTACATAAAAGTGCCCAAATAGTAGATTATTTGAACTCTTAAAATTAACATTTTTATCAGGGACATAAATAATGAAATAAGAAGATGTTCTAGGAAACAGTAGTAGCTACACATTGAGATGAATGACTAATCTGGACAGTAGAATGAAAGCAAAAAAAAATTTAATTTTGCAAATCAGAGAATACAGTTTAAACATACAGTGTGACTCCATTCAGATGCTATAAACAATAAATTGACAGGGCCCAAGCAAACAAAAATTACCAAAAAGGAAAAAAGAAGGATATGTGCCACCCTTCCTCAGAAAGGAATAAAGTCCCCTTAACATTTCTGGAGCTCATGTTAGAGTAAAACATGTATACATGTATTCTTTTTTTTTTTTTTTTTTCTGTAAAGCTTATTATTTGAGAGAGAGAGAGAGAGCACAAGTGGGGGAGGGTCAGAGAGAGAGAGAGTGAGAAAGAGGGAGGATTCCAAGCAGGCCCCACATTGTCAGTGCAGACAGAGCTTGATGTGGGGCTTGAACTCGAAAACCATGAGATCACGACCTGAGCTGAAGTCGGACGCTTAACCAACTGATCCACCCAGGGCCCCCTCTGTATGTGTATTCTTCTTTGTTGTTTTTTAACATTTATTTTTGAGAGACAGATCATGAGCAGGGGAGGGGCAGGGAGAGAGGGACACATAGAATCGGAAGCAGGCTCCAGGCTCTGAGCTGTCAGCGTAGAGCGTGCCGCGGGGCTTAAACCCATGACCTGAGCCGAAGTCACACACTCAACTGACTGAGCCACCCAGGCACCCCTGTATATGTGTATTTCTTAACACTCAACCATGGTGTGGAGTGAAAGAAACATTAGTCACATTCTTTTTTTTTTTTTTTTAGAGAGAGTGCATGTGCAAGAGGGGGGAGGGTGCAGAAGGAGAGGGAGAGGAGAGAAAGAATCCCAAGCAGAGTCCACACTCTCAGCACAGAGCTCCACATGGGATTCGATCCCACCAACCATGAGATTATGGCCTGAGCCGAAATCATGAGTCAGATGCTCAACCAACTGAGCCACCCAGATGCCCCCAGATTGCTTTAAAAGCTAGCTGGATGAACAAGAAATAAACAAAAGAAAAGCTATGACACAGTATAAGGATTAAGATTTAATAAGAAAATGATATTTTTATTAACTTTGGTCTCAAAATTTGTGAGATTTATGGAGATGTACATACAATCTACTGTGGTGTGGAAAGAAAATACTGGAACCTCCATTTATGTTTGTTTTCTTTAAAAAGGAAAGCATTTTAGGGGCGCCTGGGTGGCTCAGTTGGTTGAGCATTTAGCGTCTGACTTCGGCTTAAGTCATGATCTCATGGTTTGTGGGTTCGAGCCCCGCGTTGGGCTCTGCGCTGACAGCTCAGAGCCTGGAGCCTGCTTCGGATTCTGTGTCTCCCTCTCTCTCTCTGCTCCTCCCCTACTCATGCTTGCTCATTCTCTCTCTCTGAAAAATAAATGAACATTAAAAACAAAAGAAAGCATTTTAGCTGGTATTTAACTTCTGGGTTGGCACTGTGTCTTCATTCAGCTCCACAGATGATCTCACCTCGCACTATATGAGATGCACTCCAGGAACAATGGGACCTCCACATGCGGAGGGCATGAGGCTTGCCCTCTCCTTTCATTTGCTCTGAGTGCACTGAAATGCACAATGATAGGCCTGCCAAATCAATCTACGGACTGTAATATTAAACTAAAACTAAACTTGAAATATTAAACTTAAAATATTAAACTTAAACCTTAAACTAAAAACATTCTAACACGGGCAAGATTTATTCAAGGAACCTGCAGATTTAAAGATGATAATACAAATGCAAGTGTAAATAATGTGCAGTCACAGAGCTGACAGTTCTGCTCTGAGTAAAAGGTTTCTATCACCCACATTACAAGGTAAAAATAATGACAAATTTAATCAGATCTGACAAGAGCTTGGGCAAAACAGAAGAAAATCATCAAAAGTCTATGAGCTACATGGTTATGCATGACGATGATAAATGAAAAGTCTCACCCTAAGTATATTGTGATATACTTGAAATATTAGCTAATGATAGTCATTCCTATATATAATTTATAAATAAATAAGATGCATAACTTGAAGATGCATGCTGAAAAAGTTTTGTAGAGATATAGCCAAAAAACTTAGAGATAACCATCATAAAGCAATAATAAAAAAGTGGTATTGCACATATTCACAGCCAATAATAATATAGACTATATTTTTAATTCCTTTGTCTTGTGTGTTATTTTACTGTACTTATACAGATTCTTGCTTTGCACTAAATATTGTGTACATTCAGAATAGACTAACAAAACAGCAACTATACATGAACATTTGACAAATTAATACTATTTGGACATAAGAAAAATGAATTCATGAAAAAATTTTATTTTATTTTTATTTTTTATTTTGAGAGAGGAGGAAGTGGAGGGAGGGAAGGAGGGAGAGGGAGAGGGAGAGGGAGGGAGGGAGGGAGGGAGGGGGAGAGAGAGAGAGAGAGAGAGAGAGAGAATCCCAAGCAGACTCCATACTCAGCGCAGAGCTCAATGCACAGCTTGATTCCATGACCCTTGTGATCATGACCTTAGCTGAAATCAAATGTCAGACGTTCAACTGCCTGAGGCACCTAGGTGCTCCAAAAAAGTTGTTTTTTGTTTTTAGTTTATTGTCAAGTTGGTTTCCATATAACACTCAGTGCTCATCCCCCCAAGTGCCCTCCTCCATGCCCATCACCCCCCTTTCCCTCCCCAAAAACCTTTTTTTTAAGGTAACAAAATATGATTACTTTTCAAGTAACTCAGACTAGGTGAATAAGATATAACCTAGGAGAGGCCCTACTTCTAAATGATTAAGAATGATCTGCATTTCATACAAAGTAACAGTTAAGCCAAGAAAAAATATATTTACATATCAGATATAGTTTATTTATGAATAAGTAGTATTAGACTTTGCAGGGAGGAAAATCTGTATTCTTAAATAAGCAATATTTCTAAAAATAGTTTAATCACAGAAAAATTTTGGCCTGTTTTTGTAAATAAAGCTTTATTATGACACAGCATCATTCATTGCTTTACATATTATCTATGACTTGTTTCAATTGTAATTGCAGAGTATGCAGTCATCAAAACCTAACATATTTACTATATGGCCCTTGATGGAAAAAATTTGCAGATGCCCTGGTCCATCTAGCTCCTTGTCTGAATTACCCCAAATTGCAAATGATCAAATTTGGTTAAAATAAAATTTTGTTATTTACCAGCATGAAAAAAATACCATTTTGAGTCCAAATAGTCTTCTAAGGAGGGCAGAGGCCTCTGTGTTCAGTCCTTGCTATACAGGGGTGGGTCTACAGTGAATTTGGTGGGGGGGGGGGGGATGTACCAAGCTGCATTTTGGGGCATAATAGAGCAAGCAGCATTTGGAGCTTGGTAGGAAGGAAGGGGTGAGGGCAGAGAGAGAGGAGAGAGGACTTGGGCCCTGGTACCCTCAGGGCAGAGATATATGTTTGGGCAGGAAGAGAGTCAGCAGGCCATGAAGAAGAGAAAGCTGATACATAAACCAAACAAACATCAGGAGCAGGCTTGTGGACCCAGGCAACCAGTCAGGTCTCCATGAATTCTTGGGAATCTGGAAGAAAGTCAGACTTTGCACAAGACATGGCACATAGTTTCCAGTCAGTTACGTCTGTTTAGAAGGCAAGTGCCCAAACCAACATCCAAGTTATACCCCCTAAATTAGGCAAGTTAAAGGCTCAAGTTCATTGATTGGATGGGGAAAAAAGAGTTGGGTAGGGTCTCTATTAAGTGTCCTTTCATGTGAACTTTAAGTAAGTCCCGTGTGAGTGCCAACTTCATCTAATTTGTCTCTCATATCAACACTCAATGGCTATAGTTCAAGGATGCCTAGAATAACCATTACCTTTATTTACCTACTTTTATATAATGTTTTAGCTTTGCCATTCTTCATTTTTATTTCTCTATCTGCAATGGATTGCATTGTTTTCATCTTACTTGACAAGAAAGGACTATATCAAGAAATACTTAGCATATACAAAGTAGGGTATCTTATTTTCCAAAAATTAACTTTTTAAAAAAAATATTTATTTACTTATTTTGGAAGAGAGTGAGGAGGGGAGGGGCAGGAAGAGAGGGAGAGAGAGAATCTCAAGCAGGCTCTAGGCTATCAGTGCAGAGTCTGTCACGGGGCTCAATCCTATGACCCATGAGACCATGACCTAAGCCAAAATCAAGAGGCTTAACTGCCTGAGCCACCTAGGCACCCCCCAAAATTAACTATTTTTTAGTGAAAATACAACTATTCTAAAATGATCATGGAATTAACTTCATATACATGGGATATTAGAAGGAGAGAGGCCTCAGGGGTCATCTGGCCTGGCCTGTTCATTTAAAAGGCAGCTTCATGTAATAGGCAAGGTGACAGTCAAGGGGAGTGATCTGGCGGTCTGGCTGAGTAAGAGCCTGGCTCATGTGTTTTCTACCAGGCCAGAGCTTACTCACTGGACAGTTTTAGCCAAACACGCTGACGTAAGTTCTTTTAAATGTTAATTCTCTTTAGTTATTTAAAATTTTTAACTCCATTTAGCCTGCCAAACCTGCTTAAACATTAATAGAAATGTAATATAATATTTCAGTAAAAACAAAGCTTTGATTTAAAAAGAAAATATAATTTCCTTCTTTAAAATTGCATTTCTCTTTCAAAAATTTTAATCTTGGAAACACTTTACCCTAGTTTTAAGAGAGAGCAATTTTATGGCGATTTAGGAAGGGAATAATTTTTGTAATCAAAAGAAGTCTCTCTTTCCTAGTATCACACACTAGCTAAAAACTTGGTATCTAGGAGCCTGCTCTGACAGACATTTACAACATAAAAAGAAAACCAGGGGCGTCTGGGTGGCTTAGTCCGTTAAGTACCTGACTTCACTCAGGTCATGATTTCATGGTTCCTGAGTTTGAGCTCCTTCTTGAGCTCTCTGCCGCCAGCACAGAGCCCACTTCGGATCCTCTGGCCCCCACTCTCTCTGCCCCTGCCCTGCTCACATGTGTGCACTTTCTCTCTTTCTCTCTCAAAAAGATAAAATAATCAGCATTAAAAAAAGAAAATTAATGTGTGGCAAGGGATGCTGAACACTTTCTGAATCAAGAAAAGATACTTAAAACAGCACTTCTTAAACTATCTGTGGTGAAGGGCCAGTTTTTAAAAAAAACATGATTTCAAATCAATCATGAGTCAATGTTTGTAAAATACAATACAAAGTATTTAGTAGGATAATAAAATGTAAAAAGACAAAGACAAATTTTGAACTCGATTCCTTTATTATTAATTAAATTTAGCAGGCGTGAAATGACTGACTTACTCTTATTTTGTCTTAAGACAAAAGCCCACGGGCTTAGATAGGTACATAAGCCACACTGTGAGTAGGGCTACCAAAAAGACTGTTTCTTTTTTAATGAACAAGCACATGGGAGTCCAGCATTTCTCTCGAATGGAGTCATCAGCCCTGTTAGCCTTCAGTCTTAGGACTGTAGACCTAGTCGGATTACCCTCCTATCAATCATGTGCTCCATCAATCATGGAAATAATAGGTGAAGAACTGTCATGGGATGTCACACAGAAGGGAATTGGAGATGGCATTTGCAGTCACTCTATTTCTACTTTTTATGACTTTCTCTTTTTACGAAAGGCCACCCCAACCCTGTAAAAAGAAGTAGAAACTTACACAGCACACATGGAAAAGATGAGAAGAAATAGGAAGCATGTGTCTTAAAAACTGTTGCCCTTAATGTTTGTTCTTTCACTTCCAAATGTGCATTGCATTTAAGTGGTCATAAATTACTCATGGAAAAGTAATTGTTTGTGACTATACGGAGTCCTTGCAGGCATAAGCAATGTCAAATGTTATAAACTATAAATTGCTTTAGACGGGGTCTGAGTCTTACCAAATTTTCTGTGCTCTCCCCAAAGCCTGGCAGGTACCGTGTGCATACTGTATACTCAGTAAATGTGGGTAGAATAAATGCATTGGTATGACCGTAAGTAAACTCTCTAAGTAAAAATATGCAAGTATTAACAAGACATTTACCACAGGCTGATGTCCCTGAGGCTGCCCTCAAGTCCTGATGGCATTTACTCTATTACTGGAATCATTTGGGGGCTTTCATCCTCTATTGATTACAGCAATTTCATATTCTGAAAGAATTGCAAAAATCGGTACCCAACTAATTTGTTCAATGAATTGAAAATTTCTCCAAAAGCACTCATTATTAAATTAAACTTTCCCCTTATTATTATAATAATTATTAGAGTTCAATTATTCTAAGAACTAGCAGTACAAAGGGGGCTCACTGGGGACTCTGGGCTATGAAAGAACTCAAAGGCAACTGCTGAAGAAGTGCTGGCTTTCAACATAGCGAAGGCCATGGGGCACCTGAGTGGCTCAGTCAGTTAAAGCATCCAACTTCAGCTCAAGTCATGATCTAATGGTTTGTGAGTTCAAGCCCTGCATCAGGCTCTGTGCTGACAGCTCAGAGCTTGGAGTCTGCTTCAGATTCTGTGTCTCTGTCTCTCTCTATTCTCAAAAGTGAATAAATGTTAAGAAGAAGAAAGGAGAAAGAAGAAAGAAGAAAGAAGAAAGAAGAAGAAGAAGAAGTAGTCGTCGTCGTCGTCATTGTTGTCAACACAGGGAAGGCCAGATGCTATTCCTGGTGTTCGACCTTAGTTCCCAGTGCACTGTGGAGACCACATGCATCACAATCTTTTTAAAATGCAGATTTTTGGGCACAACCACAGGCTTTATCAGAATCTCTAGAGATGAGGTTCTAAAACAGGTACTTGTGACAAGCACCCCAGACAGTATGAATGCACAGTAAATCTGAGTTATCACTCATCTACATTCTAATAGGCCATAAAGTGCTTACTTTCTTCCCATTCCAGGTACTATGTCCTATATGTGATCATCTTTTTATAATCAGACACATAATTTAAGGAAAGCAGTAACATTCTAGTCTCCCATATAATTCTTCCAATCCTCCTGTCTACCAGCATTTAGCTCACAATAATGACAATGCTATTTAGAGAAAGGGAGAAAGTATTAAAATTTGAGCTATAAGATAAACTGCTTATCCTGCTCGGTTCTGGGAAACATTTTTACACTTATTGGGACTTCTGTCTGCACAGACACAAAGGTAGACCCATGTTTCTTGGAGGAGCAGGATCCATGAGGGTGCTCATGTGATCCGAGGGAAGTAGCAGAGCATGGTGGTTAAGACAGCAGATTCTCAAGTTACAGGTTCCCCCGCTTACTGGTTCTGTTAGGCTCATTCCTAACTTCTCTGAGATTTCCTTTCCTAAATTAGGATTAATAGCAATATCAGTCTGAAACAGTGGCTCAGAGGTTGCAATGGGATCATGCATAGAAAGTGCTTAGCATACTGCCTAGCACACACTAAGTTTTCAATAAATGTTCATGGTGACAATATCTATTTGGACCCAACATCCTTGTTTTGACAGCTTAAAGACAGGATACGATCATTTTTAATGGTGTTAACCAAATCAACAGGAAAGTGCAAAGTTCAGCCATTCTCCTTTGGTGCTACCTTCAGTTCATTCTAGAAGAAAAGGCATGTGTGAAAGGCCGGCTGCATTTGGACGTAGGCCACAGCAGGCTGTGTGCCCGGGTGTCTGCCCTAAATACCATGTCCTGGAAGACACACTCTGTAAGACTTTAAGGTCTCTGTAGCACACTTAACAGTGTCTTCCACTGGGTAAGCTCCAATGAACATTGTATTAAACTGTCCAGGTTCATATGCATTTAATTCCTGTCCTGTGTAGCTGTTAATTTTCTAAGACAGAAAAAAGCAGTAAGAATAAGCTAAACAGGAGGAACAATCAGAAATAATTCACACTTCAGAAAACTCTCCCTAGAAGCCCCAAATCTTGCTCATCTATGTTATCTAGAATCTCAAAATATGTTTCCCCAATATTCTGGCAAGAGACTATCTTCACTTCTCTCAGCAGGGAAAGTATGGGGGGTGGGGGGCGGTGGAGAGTGGTGGTGAAGGATGCCTCAGAGGAGTCACTCAGAAGACAATGCTATGGCTCCAGTGATTTGTTTGGCTGCCTCCTCCCTGGGAATCCCAGGAGTGAGGAGGGGAGGAGGAAGAGGGGAATTGCATCAGAAGGAAGCACATAACAGAGCCCAATCGGCAGCAAGAAAAGTCTTGAAGGTTTACCTCCAGGGCCCAGTCTATGCTGCATGATCTTCAGCAGGTATGACCACATCTTGACCTACTTTCCTGTCTGTGTAGGAGATGCTGTCAGGCACGGGTGGATGTTTAATGAATATTATGATCTGATACTTATATTGCTATTACAGGCTCTGGAAATATATTTAGCAAGGGATATTATTTTCCCAGGCATAGAAATCTGAACATAAAACTTGCCTGGATGGAAAGAAAGCTCAGAAAATTTGACTCATATCAGTATATTTGACTTCTACTGATACCTGGGCTGCGTACAATTTTGAAACTCATCCTGATCTTGCAGGTTCTGGTGGCCTACAGAGCTTCCTGTGCCACACTTCCATAAACAAGCTTCAAGTCCGTTTACCTTGCATGCATGATGGATGATTACCATCAGTGTCCTCTGTGGTGCACAACAGTTCTATGTTAACTAGACAGAATCACGTTAACACGGCTTAAGTTAGAAATCCAGTCTTAGGGGCGCCTGGGTGGCTCAGTCATTTAAGCGCCCAACTTCGACTCAGGTCACGATCTCATGGTTCAAGGGTTCAAGCCCTGCGTCAGGCTCTGTGCTGAAGCTAGCTCAGAGCATGGAGCCTGCTTCAGATTCTGTGTCTCCCTCTCTCTCTCTGACACTCCCCTGCTCACACTGTCTGTCTCTCTCTCAGAAATAAATAAAAATTTAAAAAATTTTTTTAAAAAAAGAAATCCAGTCTTAAATGAATCACTCAAAAAACAATTGTTTACTGAGCAGGCTAGATGCTGGAAATATAATGACAAGCAATAGGTGTGACACTCATTTCAAGAAACTATCTAGAATGTCTTTCTTTTTTTAAATTATTATTTACTTTTGAGAGAGAGAAAGAGAGACACAGAGGTATGAGTGGGGGAGGGGCAGAGAAAGAGACACACACACACACACAGAATCTGAAGCAGGCTCCAGGCTCTGAGCTGTCAGCACAGAGCCTGATGTGGGGCTCGAATTCATGGACTATGAGATCATGACCTGAGCTGAAGTCAGATGCTTAGCCAACTCAGCCACCCAGGTGCCCCCAGAACATCTTTTAAATTAGAACAGAACAACAATTTCAGTGATAGTTTTATATTGTGCCCACATAGCCAAGCTGAACTACATTTCCCAGAGTCCCCTTCCCAGTCCTGTTTGCCACAAGAGAAATCTGCCTGGATTTTGGAGGGCACAGATGAAACCACAGCCTGATGGGTGTGTTGGGTGCCGCTGCAGCTTGCACACACCATCACTGGCCAGCTGGATCCCTGTGTTGGCACAGGGCACGGCTGGTGCTTCTTCAGAACTTGCAGTATCTCCCTTGGTTTCTCCCGTTCTTGGGCCAGGTGCCCATAAGCTCTAAGGCGAAGCACACAGCTCCTTCTGCAAGTCTCCCAAGTCCAATGTGCAATGTTGAGGCAGTGAAAGTCAGGGGTTCCAGTGGGTTCTTGTTCTCCCCCATTTCACGTCCAGCTTATCTTTGCAACTGCAGACCCTGCCTGCCAGTAGTGACTTCAGTCCTGAAGTCACCTGCACAGAAACCAAGGTGACAGCCCTACACAAACTTCTCCAGCAGCTCACACAATTGTATGAGGTCTAATTACTGCAATAAATATCTTATTCTTTATCTCTCATGGTAGATCTGGTTCCCTGATTGAACCCCGAACCCTGAGACATCAATTCTCTGCATTTTAGAGGCAAAGGGCTTTGAGGACAGTAGAGAGTTTACAAACCTTTCAATGAAGAAACGGGTTTTCATTCATATGCATGTAAGTCATTGGGTCCCTGATTGAACCCTGAATCCCAAAACATCAATTCCCTACATTTTAGAGGCAAAGGGCTTTGAGGACAGTAGAGGGTTTACAAACCTTTCAATGAAGAAATGGGTTTTAATTCATATACATGTAAGTCATACCAGTGCTTGCCAATCTGAGCAATGGACCAATGTGCCAACTGTCAAGCTGAGCACACATATCCCCTTTGGCAAATGCTAACAGTCAAGTTCCAAAATACTGATCCAAACCTTCTCTGTTGTTTCCTCCTTGAGCCTGCATCTCTTCCCTCAGCTATTATTGAGGGGAGATATAATGGAATGTAAAAATCATGTAATTGGATCCAATTCAGAGGAAGAAGAAAATCTGAATTTAGGACTTCCACAGCAAAATGTGCTGGAGTTCAGATGGCCACAGTCTGTTCCAATTACGGTCACAGAGACTTCAATTTTCATAAGACACTTTTCAACTTGTTGTGACAGATATTAATATGAAGATATGACCCTGACTACAACTCAGGGTCAGCTTGCATTTAAGTCCTTCCTAACGAGAGACACCTACAAGGGATATTTTTCCCTCAGCAAACCTGCAGAGGGAGCTGGTTCCTTAGAGAAGCAACAAATGCCTTTCTGAGACATAAAGGATTCATCATTGGGTTGACTAAACTCAATCAAATACACTAAAGGCATGTAGGTAAGGTAAGCTGATGGTTGCTGGCAAATGGATGTTTTGAGGATTTAAAGCAAGAAGCTGAGCTAACAAAGGGGAGATCACTTGGGGAAGACCACATAGTATTGAAATCATCTGGTTTTATATCTTTCTGTCCCACTAGACTACATGCCTCCTAAGCACAGTGCCTGGCATATAGGAAGTGCTTGGTGATTTTTTTTTTTAACTAAAAAGACCTGGCTCATGTTAAAAGAGGAATCAAATCCATAGTTTTCAGAAAAATACTTAAAAAAGAAATTTACTGAGGATCAAATAGTCTTAAAAGACCAAGGAATACTCTGGAAGGAGCTGGTCTCATGACACTGGTCACACAAACTTAAGCAGTCCATTGTCCCTGCTTTCCCAGGTAAAATAGAAATGAAACGTGGGACCATGGGATTCTCCAGGATCTGAGTCAGGCAACTTAGGATCATTTGTCTCCCTCATTCCATGTGGGCTATTGGGAAAGAGAATAGACTGGCATCTTAAAAAAAAATACTCAAATCACACAGCATAGCAAGGAAAATTATGAGCACTGAGTTAATTGTCATCTTCTAAGCATACTGTGAAATTTCCAGGTAGTTGCCAAACAGCACCTTCTCCAGTAGCAGAGAAGCCTTATTTGGTAAAAATCAGCTATAAAGACTATTCATCCAGTGACAAGTGCCTCCTAGGTCAGAGCCTCCTCCTGTATCCCTGGAAGGTGGACATCCCCTCTGACCAGGTTGCAAGATTTATGTTCACCAGCGTTCCCCGCCACACCTCCCCCACACTGGTTTCTCTTCTCATCTCTTATACTTTCCCTGAACCAGCTGATCCATTTGCTATAATTTCAACAACCATCCTCACAGTTCCTAAGTGCGAGACCAATATAAATAATGAGCATCTGTTAACCATCTTTGCTTGTACTTCCAGAATTTAAAACAAATTCATGAGCACCTACAACGTCCCAGGCTTGGGATACTTCAAGGAACAAAAAAACAGGTCTGTGCCCTTATGGAGCTTACATTCTGGTAATATGTTTGCCAAACGTGACATGTTCAGACAGACGATTAGCCTCCCTTCCCTGCTCGTCTGCCTCGGCCTTCTCAGTCAATGGCATCACCGTTCATCCAGTCACCTCCCTTCTACCTCACTCCACAAGGTCCCAAGTCCTGTCAAGTTCATGATTATCTCTGCCTGACCGCACCCCACTGCTCAGAGGACCCCCAGCCTCTGCCATCAGACTTGGCTTCCACTGCATCCCTGGCTCCATCTATAGCCACCTGAACCCGCCATCCATCCATGTCCATGGCCCTTGTCCTCTAGCATGTTGCCCTGCTTCCACCCTCCCCCCTTCTACTGGCCTGGTAAGCCCCTACTCATCCTTTAAGGACCAGCTCAATTGACGCATCTTCTTGGAAGACTTCTCTTTTAAACAGTTATTTGGTTCTTCCTCCAATTAAGTTATGATACTGTACTGATCTGCTTACATGTTTGCCACTCGCTCCAGACCGAGGACTTGCTGAAGTCAGGGACCACGCTGTCCACCTGGGACTACTCCAGTTACCACCCCCCACCCCACACTATGCCTGGCATGAAGGAGGTGCTCAAAAGAACCAACTGTTCAATTTTGGTAAATCCTCTTGTATTAGAAGTAAAAGCCTTTTGTTCATAAGCAACAATCCCGAATTCAGCAGAAAGCATTTTTCTCTTTCTGTGGCCTGGAGGTGCTAGATTATATAAGATAATCACTCACTTCGCTTCTGGAGGCAACAGCCCGGTGCAGTGGGGTCAGCCACATGTTGTCCTTGGCATTTACGCGAGCTCCTAGAACCAAAAGCACAAGTTAGAGGCATCATGCAGTCAGGGAAATTCTATTGATGTTAAGTCAGATGTGATTATCTTGTCCTCTCGTTTGCCTGGTGCAACGACCATATTTTGTTTTGTTTTCTCTTTGTATCACTCATGCACTTGCTGGCCACAAGACAGAAGGAGAGACCCAGTGTAGTCGAAAAAGTGAAACCAGGAGCTGAAAATGTCACCAGAATTGCATAAAGACTGGATGAGAAGGACAGTGCCTCCTTGGATAGGAGACACAGATGTAAGAAGGTGGAGATTTGTCAGGAGCGGGGAAATGTAGATTATGAAGAATGAAGAACTTTGCAGGTATGTGTGTATGTATATAAATATGCATATAAATGTAAAATATTTTATGGATAATATACAATATATAATCACATATATTACTTTTATTCATTAAGTATCCTTATCACATAGGACACACAATACCCTTCTTGGCAAACTGCCTAGGATGAGCAACCTTCCAATAAAGGTATATCAGAAGCCATATGGATTTCAAATAAATCTTGTCAAGTTGAGTTCTCATGAGACTTGATCTGGGCTGAGGGGATTAGCAGAAATCTGTTCTATACAAGAATCCCAATTATTTCTCTGGGACTAGTCAGGTATCTTGGTAGGAAGAAGCCAGCTTCCAAAGCATTTGGACAGACACAACATGAAGTCTATGCAGGCTGCTCACAGCCCTCCCCTCCCTCACTAGGGGTTGGCAGACAGGCTCACACACGGGCCAGAAGGAGCACACACTCAGGGATGAGCCCCCCACATTCAACTTTCTGGGAGCCATGTCGCCATCATCGAAAGGAAGCTCTATGTGAATAGATTCCCAGAAAGAAGAGCATGCCCTCCCTCCACGATACCCTCACAATATCCATGAGTGCAAGCTCACCAAGTCTATAACTGAACTGTGGAAACACCCAATATGAGCTTCCCTTTTTTGGGTCCAGGGTTTTGATCAGTGTTTTGCTATCTGGAAAATTTCTTAAAAGGGCTGTAAAAGAGGAGGACAAGATAAATAAGTGTGATATCTTTGTAGATGCAATGTGAGGAGACTATGTTAGCTTGAGGACAACGAGGAAGGAAGCTCATGAGGAAAAGGAGTGGAGAGATGAATCAAGGAAACTAGAAAGTAAGGCAGAGGAGGGGAAGCATGGAGGGGGTGCTTCTGGGAAAAGGGCCGAGAAAGTGACTCAATTGGAAGCAGGGAGTGACTAATCTCAGTGAGGCCAAGGCCAGCTGAGAGATGAAACATAGAAACCATGTTTTAAAAAGAAAAAAAAAAGGGCAAGGAGACTTTATGGGTAAAAGTGAGCTAGCAATTTAGTTTAAGACACCAGCTAAAAGGAAGTAACAAATCATAGAAGTGACCCTATTTTTTCTCTTTCACTGAAGAACAAATACCATCAACAATATTAATTATAGAGAGCAAGAACATAATAATCCCTAAAACAGAGAGAGAGAGAGAGAGAGAGAGAGAAGGTCTCTCCACCCCTCCCCTCGTTCTGACTTCCTTGGTTTGAGATGGAGCCAAGCGCAGGTATTTTTTAAAAGCTCCCCAAGACCCAAGGTTATTTTAATATGCTGTCAAGGCTGAAAGCCACTGATAAAATGTTGCTTAGTTCATCAAGCTTAAAATTATTTGAATCCTAACTCTACTACCTCTGTCCAGGCAGCTTACCCAAAAAGGCTTGAGCCCCTTACATCAAGGATGAAATAAAATCAGTTTGGGCATGCTAAGAATCACCAGCAGCAGGTAATCTCTTTGCCCTGTAGAAAGAAGTCCTGGGCTAAATGCTCTGGAGTGAACATGCTACAGGGCTGGGTGCCTGGTGGGGATGCCTGCATCAAGATATCCCTTTCATTTGCCCTGTCTAGTTTTAAGGAACTTTATGTCACAAAGTCAAACCAGTCATCTGAGAGGGACAATGGCTGGTCGCATCACAGTCTGTGTCTGAGTCTGGGGTGTCACCAAACTGTCTGCATGTCATCCCGTTAACCACTGTAGTCACCCTTTCCTGTAGTACGTTCGTAGGAAGGAACGCTATGTGTGTCCGATGTGGTACCTGCTAAGGATACCGCATCCATTCAGACTCAGAGCCTGACTCAAAGTCAGTGTGGTCCAGTAGAAATGTCATGTGAGCCAAGGATGCAATCTTAAATTTTCTAGTAGCCACATTAAAAGGGGGAATAAAAAACAAGCAAAATTAATTTTAGTAATGTATCTTATTTAACTAGAAATATCCAAAATATTGTCACATAACTGAGTTTAAAAATTATTCAGGTAATTTATTCTTTTTCTCATGCAAACGCCTCAAAAGCCAATGTGTATATTTTACCCTTACAGCACATCCGCACTGAAACTGGCCATACTTCAAGTGCTCAGTAGCCACTGCGGGTTTGTGACTCCGTATTAGATGGTGCAGGTCTAAATGCTAAGTGGTAGAGCCCAGCTTGGCTACTCATTTGCTTAAGAGCTCCCTTTAGTTTGAAAGCACTGCAATTCTCCTATTACAGATGTGCAATTACTAAAGAGCCTTGTTAAAAATTGCTAACATAATCTGAGCTCTCCCTCGATACACTAACCTACTTGTAGTTCATTTAATAGGGAGATGCTATTATGATGCTGATTTTTTAGATGAAGGAACTAAGGCCGTGAGAAGTAACATGCTCCAGGTACCCAGCTAGGAAATGGTAGATTTGAACCCAGGCAGTCTCACCTCAAAGTGCAAGATCTTCAAAGAGTGCCTCACTTCATAACCAACCGTCAACTAAACACTGATTAAGTTTCCCTTCCACTTTCTCCATCTTTCTCTGCCTTCCTTAGATTCATTCCTCTCTCCCTCTGTCTCTCCATCTTTCACTCTTTTTCCATTTTCATAAACATTTTCAAATATTTATACATATATATTCCCCCTTGATTTCATTTCCTATCCCCCTACCTTTCTCCTTTTAGCTCCAAACACTGATTACAATAATATGAAACAGAAATACATACTTCATTATTCATAGTCTTTGAGAGAGCAAATTTTGCACTGCCTGGGTGTGATCTTAAAAAGCTAATGCAAGAAGAACCCCAAATGGCAAGACACATATGAAAATATACTTCTCAAAATTTATCAGGGAGTGGGGTGCCTGGGTGGCTTAGTAGGTTAAGTGTCCGACTTTCGCTTAGGTCATGATCTCGCAGTTCGCGGGTTCGAGCCCCGCGTCGGGCTCTGTGCTGACTGCCAGCTCAGAGCCTGGAGCCTGTTTCAGTCTGTGACTCCCTCTCTCTCTGACCCTCCCCTGCTCACGCTGTCTCTCTCTCTCTCTCTCTCCTAAGAAATAAATTTAAAAAAAACATTAAAAAAAATTTATCAGGGAGAAGCAAATGAAAGCAACATTAACCTACCATTTCACACCCATCAAGTTGGTGAAAATTATAAAGGATGATAAGTGCAAGAGTTAGTAAGGGTAGAGAGTAATAGTAAGACTTCCATACAGCTGGTGGGAGTGTGAACTGATACAACCACCCTTGGGAAGCAATTTCCGGCTACCTAGTAAAAGTAACACAGCATGTGTCCTCCTACCTAGCGACACACTCTCACACTGTGGAAGAATGTTCACTGCAGCATGTTTGTAACAGCAAGAAATTGGAATCCTAAATGCTGGTCAAGAGGAAAACGGATAAATATATTGTGGTGTATGTGTACAAGGGAATGCCACACTGTTCTGGAAATGAATGGACTGAAGTTTTTGATATATATAAACAGATGCACTTCAGAAACATAACGCGAATGAACAAATGAGGTTGCACATATACCTATGACATAATATCAGTCATATAAAGTTTTTAAATTTATAGAAATAATGTTACATGTTGTTTGTGGATGCATAGGTGTGAAACAAAAGTAACAAATATGGCTAAAGAAAACACATAGCCAATTTTGGATAGTGGTTGCTTATAGGAAGGAACAGTAGAGAAAAAAGGATGAAGTAAGAGCATCTTCAATATTTTCTTTAGAAAAAAGATATGATACAAACATGGGAAAATGTTAAGATTTCTTAAAGCGTGGTACACATGGGTATTACTTATATTTTTCTCCATATCTTCTGCATGTTTGAAATATTTGGGGGCGCCTGGGTGGCTTAGTCGGTTAAGCGTCCGACTTTCACTTAGGTCATGATCTCGCGATTCGTGGGTTCGAGCCACACGTCGGGCCCTGTGCTGACTGCCAGCTCAGAGCCTGGAGCCTGTTTCAGTCTGTGACTCCCTCTCTCTCTGACCTTCCCCTGCTCATGCTGTCTCTCTCTCTCTCTCTCCTAGAAATAAATAAAACATTAAAAAAAAAAAGAAAAATTGAAATATTTACTGTTAAACATTTTTACGAAAGCAAGTATATTTGGAGTCTTATGTTTCTTAATAAAAACAGGGAGGCTTGGGATACCTGGGTGGCTCGGACTCTTGATTTCAGCTCAGGTCATGATCTTGTGGTTTGTGAGTTCAAGCCCTGTGTTGGGCTCTGTGCTGACAGCTCAGAGCCTGGAGCCCACTTCAGATTCTGTGTCTCCCCCTCTCTCTGCCCCTCCCTGCTCATGTTCTATTTCTCGCTCTTAATAATAAATAAATAAATAAATAAATAAATGTTAAAACATCTTTAAATGAATTATTAAAGATTTGATTAAGTCCTCTGGAGTATCATCCTCAATGTTGGACTCTCCCCACTTACTGAAAAACAAAAACAAAAATTAAAAAAACACTGCTATGAGCCTTGTATATAAGCTTCTGGTTTCCTTTACCCCTACACATGCCGATATGTGTACCATGGAAAATTGAGAGAAACAAGCTAATGCGTGGTCAGTACAACACTCTTTTTTGCATATTTAAAACATTACACAGTAATTTTTAAAAATCTATAGTGTTTTATAAGTATGCTTTTACAGAGATAATATCATATTGTAATAACCCTCTGAATATTGTATAACACCTTTTATAACACTAAGTTTCTGAATTATTTCTGAATTGACACTTTGCATTGTTTCACTCAACAGTATATTTTTCATATCTATCTCTGTTGAGATACTTATGAATCCATTCTTCTTGATTACCACATTATCCCAACATATAAACACACTACATTTTTTAGACCTTCTGTCCACTGATGGTATTTCAGTTATTTCCAATATTTCATTATTCAAGCAATGCTGCTGTGAACACCCATAAAATGATTCCTTCTTCAAATGTGCAAGCATTTGTCTGAGATACATAATTAGAAATGGACTTTTCTGTATCATGGGTCATGCACACTTTTGGTTTTAATCCTTAGTCTCCACCGTCCAAAGAATGCTAATGTATGAGACTGCCTAGTTCCCCACATCCTCATCAATACTTGATATTATCACCCAGTTAAAATACTGCAAATCTGATTGGAAGGAAACAGCATCCCATTTTTCTGTTTTCCTGTTTAATAGTGAGGTTGGGCGTCTTCTAATATGTTTGTTTACTGGACATTTGCAATTTATTCTCTGAGAACTATGTGTTCATATTTTTTGCCTATTTCCTCTTTTTCTATTATTGTTTTTTCTTATTATTTATATGTATGCATTTACATTATATTGTTATTACTATTATTATTTATAGATTCTGAAAACTTTCAGTTTTTTTTTTTTAAATGTTTTATTTATTTCTAGGAGAGAGAGAGAGAGAGACAGCGTGAACAGGGGAGGGTCAGAGAGAGAGGGAGTCACAGACTGAAACAGGCTCCAGGCTCTGAGCTGGCAGTCAGCACAGAGCCCGACGCGGGCTCGAACCCACAAACCGCGAGATCATGACCTAAGCGAAAGTCGGACGCTTAACAGACTAAGCCACCCAGGTGCCCTTGAAAACTTTCAGTTTTATGTAGCACTCAAGGTGGCTTTTCAGATTAACATTCCTTCAAGGAGAAAAATGACCCCAAGCTTGCTGGTATCAGAAAACAACCCATACCCTGCATGTAACAACCAACCAATGCCAGTATTGCTTCGTTACAGCTTTAGAGTCATTTGAGGAATTGAAAAATAATTAGAAATCTAGGAAGTAGCTTCCTTCAATTTCTATCCTTCAACTCATCCTCCTCCAGAAGGTTAAACGGGCAGCTGCCGGGAAAATCTCCTCTCCCTGGACAAAACAGTTATTATGACAAAAGCAGAGTTCTCTGAATGGGGACGAAGCAGTATTTCATCAGTGTCACCCCCTGCCACCAGCTTCCTCATCCTCTTCCGCTGAACACGTCCAAAAGTCTTGTTTACATGTCAGAGGGAGACTCAGATGGTTCTGAGTTGAATATTTATAACTGATTTTTCTAAAGGAAGCTTCATGTTATTTACCTGCCTGTCAGGCGCCATTGTGCACTGAAGGACACAGAGTCTGCACGTCTAATGATTTAAGGGCAAATGCTTTTTACCCAGAGACATTTTTAACCTTAAACATAAAAAAAAAAGTGCTAGGCTATCCTGATTCTTCAGAAACAAAGACCCAACTAAAAGCTGTCAGGCATAAACTCTAATTATAAATTAAGTATGTTTTCATCTTATCCCTATTACTGCTTGATTTTTTTATATATATATCGAGATCAAGAGTAAAGGAAATTAAGTATCTTTCCCAGAGGCAATATTCCTGTTCTATAAGCCTTGCCATCTAGGAAGAAGTAAAACAAAGGAAAAAGGTAGACTAAGTGAAAAACCTTACAGGCCCAGCGAGGATAATTGATTCTTAAGTCTGGTGTATCCAAAGTTTGACTTTAATTGTAGAAATAAATATACACAAAAGAAAGATCATATGAAATATGATTATAATGTAACAGGATCAGCTTGCTATGGATTCTGCTTTTAAACAAACAGACCAAATGTTATTACAGCCCAGGAGCACTGTCCTTCAAAGCAACGACCTTGGAAGAGTGTATGATAAGTCAGGGTATGTGGCAATTGCTTAAACTATTTTTCAGACTCCCTTTGGACTTGCCTTTAGAACCAGTTTACACACCCACCAGAAAATGTCTCATTACTTTGTAATCACACCACACTGAGGGTGCCAGTGTCAGCATTGCCTGGTTTAATCACCCCTCTCTCACCAGACCAAAACAAAAACAAAACAAAAAAACCTAATCAACTCCAACCTCAAAGGATGAATACTGAAGATTTGTTATACATAAAAGAATCAAAAGTGTGACCCACACTGGCGCTCGTGGCAATTTGCATTGAGCATGGTAATCACATTTTGACAAATCACAGGAAATCATTTTTATAAGAATATATTTGTTTGGTGGCCTATGTCTAATAAACGTATCATTTTCAGTTAGTAGTTGCACCTCACCAACACTCCCATGTTAGAAGGAGGGTACCTCGGTTTTCTTCCTTCAGCCTGGGACTCAAACCTGAGTTTGTACATCCCGAGTTTCTCTACAAGGTATTGTGACAGTGCTTGTTTTTCTGTGTGCTCTGCTTCCTATAGCTCAAACTTAATCTCTTAACCCTTAGTAACTGATTGGCTCACACTGATCTCATTCATGCATCTCCAGCAAATGAATTAGCATGTTCTTCACCTTCTCTTTGCCTCAATTCTGACTCAGCTCATTCCCAAACAGAAGCCAAAGAGGCAGGGGGGAAATAAAGCCAGAATCTGAACTGGCAGTTATAAGAAGAGGAAAGTTTCAAGGCCTGAATTCCTCCCTTTCTACTCAGAGGCATTCAGGGTTCCATCCGCCTGGCTAATAGGAGATAATGTCAGTGGGAATTTAGTGGGCTTGGGTTACACTACGCTCTGTAAGTTAATACAACAATGGAGTACACAGCTGTAATGGGCTATTCTGGCAAGGCCAAATCATTTTCCAACATGGGAATCATTAACACCTCATTCATTATTAAGCTGGAAAACAGTTTGGTTGGATTCCCTAAAGGGTCAGCTGCCAGATGTAAGCTCAGAAATGAAACCATCATGCTATTGCAATGATATTTCTTCAGGAATTTAATATACAAATTGAATAAAAGACCTTTCAAGGAAATTGAAGCCATGTGAATTCTAAGAGTTTGTCCAAGCTTCCACAGTTGAGTAAAATTTCTAGAGAACTTTCCCAATACTCTCCTGTACACTAAATCTTCCTAATTGGATATGAGGAGGAGGAAAAATTCCATTGCATGTGCCATCCAAAATTATACCAGAAACCAAACAGGTGTGCAGATCAGGATCTATGGGAAATTTCTCAAGGCTCTTCTAGAGGAGCCCCATGTAAGTGATGTTGATGGACTCCATCCCACATGAAGGTAATGTGAACCAAGTTTCTCAAACAGTCACCAGCCCACAGATGCCCGAGGAAAAGAGATGGGTCAACTTCATGCTGCAGAATTAAAATCTCACTTCAGATGTGGAAAAACAAACATACAAAAAAAACAAAGTTGGGGATCCAAGACAAAATTTTGAATTTGCACATTCATGAACTAAACATTCCTCTGAGACTCTGAGATGTCTTTTTTTTTTTTTAATTTTTTAATTTATTTCTGAGAGGGAGAGAGAGACAGCATGAGCAGAGGAGAATCAGAGAAAGAGGGAGCCACAGAATCTGAAACAGCCTCCAGGCTCTGAGTTGTGCTGTCAGCACAGAGCCCGATGCGGGGCTCAAACCCATGAACTGCGAGATCATGACCTGAGCCAAAGCCGGACACTTAGCCGACTGAGCCACCCAGGCGCCCCTGAGACTCTGAGATGTCTCTTAATACATTGGGACCATTCAGTTGTCATACCACAAAATTATTTCATTTACACCCCCACTGATTCTGCCTACAATTTTCCATGGACCAAGTTTCTAGAGCTAGGGCACCCAGCCAGGTGTGTACTGGCTCTCAGCCATAGTCTGTGCCAGCACCAAACAATACATGTTTGTCTGGAACGCAGCCCTGGAACATCTTTAACACTGTCAGAAGGAAGGCCTGTTCTTCAAAGCACAAGGAATGCCACACAAAATCTAACGTAATCTCCATGCAATTGTTAGGAGCATAAAGCACACACATGTCGTAAGGCACAGAATACTCGTTTCCTGGGAAAAGCCACCTCACAACACGAACACAACAAAAGTAAAGGCAATGTGAATCTTCCTTGTGTATCAAAACACAATTCTCGTTTGTGTTTTCTACAGTGTTCCCCACGTCTGTTTGAATGCATGCATTAGCTCCTACCTTTTCATAGCTTACTTTGGAATTCTACAGTTTCCCTTTACTACTGCAAACAAAGGCGAAACCTTAATATAGGCCTTTTGCATAGTCTGTGGGCAGAGGTATTTCCTCCAGATTTTAATCTCCCCAAACAAAAAGTAGGAGGGAAAAAGCCAGCCCGTCTGCAATCCACACCGAGACACGTGCATGTGCTCAGATTCATTCTAGGGGTTTGTCCAGTAAATACTTAAGGGAGAAAGTACATATTGGTTTTGGAAACCTGTTTGGTGAGACGTACCAAGCATACAGATTTCCAAAAACAAAAGCATTGGCATTTCTAGATCCAACGAGATCTTTAAAATAGATAAAATATAAAATATAAAGAGAATAATAGCCAAAAAACATGTTTTCCATATTTGCTTCCAGTTTTTTTTTTAAATAAAATATTTCACAGAGTTGTAGTCTCTTCTTTACCCTTCTCTGAAAATATCTCTCAGTCAACTAGCCTCCTCAGCAGAGGTAACCACTATCTGGAAATATAATGGAAACTTTCCTTCCATTTTTTATTACATAGTCATAGTCGTGTATCCATAAACGAAACATAGTGTTGTTTTGCCACACAATTTAAATGTATGTGAATACACACATACGTTTGTGGTTTTTGTGCAGACTTTAAGGAATCAGTTTCATTTGTTCATTTTTTTAATGACAAAAAAATGAAAAGATATCCAAATTTATTGAATTCATCTATAATACTGAGCCTGATTAGTCAAAACAGACTTCCAAATCAATATAAATGTTTTACTGGGTATGCCATGTTTCATGTAAGAACAGCTTCTTGCATTGTTTTTTTTGTCTAATGATAAAGTCACGGATCAAATAAACTTCCATGAGCACAATCAAGAAATTGTTTGGGTTCATTGTCATAAGTCAATCTAGTGAGTTGGTCATTTAAATTTTTATCTGCAATTGACTTTTTAGTACATCTGGTATTTACCTGACAGAATCAGGAGTTCAATGATCTCTGCATCCCCCAGAAACGCAGCCACATGAAGAGGGGTTCGTTTCTCGGAATCCTGAAACAATGGCAAAGATAAACAACAAGTCAGTGGAGGGTGGAGGTGCCTTTTGCAGGCATAGTCAGACATGTCACTCACTCTGAGGTTAATGTCTGTGGGAGAGAGTGAAGGCTAAAACCTACTCAGGTGAGCCCTGGTTACACATTTCTCTCTGCATCTCCCGCAGTCACGTGTACAGAAGATCCCATTCCGGGTCTGTGTGTTGCATTTGTGGCCCTGCTCCTTTTACTAGAGTCCAGCTCAAGTCAGGGATGGAGCATTGTGCAATGGATGATGAAATTCAATTTATTTTCAGACTTTCGTGATGGCAAAAGAGAAAAAACTCAAACCTTTCTACGTACTCTAATAGCAGTGTTCAAAGCGTGCAATGATTTCTTTCTAAACGAACAGAGTGGAATTGCTCACAAGGACATTACATGTTAAGTACAGTCACTTTCTCTTCTTTATATCTATTAACTGTTGCCTGGTCACTACCCATTCATGTAACATGTATTGAATGCCTACTGTGTGCCAGGAACCAGATTTTAGGTTCAGTCACTGCCCTTATGAAATTTACATTCAAAAGTGGGGGCTGCCAATAGTCATGGAATCCAGTCACATGACATCATTTCTGATGGTGATAAAGGCTATAACAAAACTAAAACAGGGTAATGGGATCCAGTGACTGGGGAGATGGGAACAAGATTCTTCAGAATGGTGGTAGAATAAGGCCTTTCTGAGAATACTGACATTGAAGCTGAGAGCTGAGTTAGATATCACTATCTCTGTTTTACAGATGAGAAAACTATGGCTCAAATAAGTTAAGACATTTCCTCCAGACCCCACAGGTATATAGCAGAGCCAAGATTGGATTTTTGCCTGTCAGACTCCATTCTAAGTCTGTGGCAAAGCATTTAACATATTGTGTTGTTAAGATGATAAAATGCAGGGGAATGAAATATTGCTTCTCCATCTGTAAACTGGAGAATCTGATGAGAGAATTCAAGACAATGTAAGTAAATAAAGCCCTAGGCAGGCGCGAAGGTTGACCTATGCATACCATGAGTTTCAGGCAAAGCTGTCTTGTCATGAGCATAGATGACTGTGTGATATATTCCCTCCAAGACCAAGAATTCCATAAGGTAAAGAACTTGCTCTGTTTTATCCCCACAGCAGTGGCCAAGTAGATGCTCAGCGTATACTGGCCAAACTGAACAGGTCTATGTGCGTTGCCTCTTATACAAACTTCTATTGACTGCTCCAGGACAGTAATCAAAGCTTGTATGCTATGCATTTGAGGCTTTCCCTAAACGAGCATGCAATTTAGTTTCAAGTTTTGTGGAAGTTGCTGTTGATTTTAATCATCGTTCCTGTTGTCACTTGATGATACAACCTATCCAATCACCTTTGGATTCACCCAAGGACACAATTCTGTTTTCTGACGGTTCAGGCTCTCTGTGCTTTCTCAGGCTCTTTCAGACAACTGCTTTTAGGCATGTTGTGACTCACTAGTATCTAAAACAGATGGCATGCAAGGGACATGACAAGAACTGATCTTCAAACCAGTCTATTTGTTTGGAAGTCTGGGAAATACGTTTTATGAAGGGTTGGATGGACTCTTTTTTTTTAATTTTTTAATGTTTTATTTTTGAGAGAGAGAGAGATCACGAGTGGAAGAAGAGCAGAGAGAGAGAGGGAGACACAGAATCGAAAAGAGGCTCCAGGCTCTGAGCTGTCAGCACAGTGCCCGATGCGGGGCTCGAACCCACAAACGGTGAGATCATGATCCGAGCTGAAGTCAGACGCTTAACTGACTCAGCCACTCAGGCGCCCCTGGACTAACTCTTAAGTGGATTAAAAAAAAGGGGGGGGGGTCTGAATTAGCTGGGAATTTATGTCTCCTATGTATGCTGCAGGCAATTATTACTGATAAGTGGAAATAAGACAGTCATGTAACTACTCCATATAATGCAAAGGTATGCTGTAGAAAATTCAGAAAGTTATACAACCATGGTTAACCCCCTTATAGTTATATTACACTTTCCATGAAAATAGAGATTCAGTATTTGAAAACCTGAAAAATACTTCAAGTGTATTACTTTGTGCAAAGAGACTAGACTTTCATAAATGTTTTCTGCTTCTTTTTCTTCTATTGCTATCACTACAAGCACTTTCCATCTTAGCCTCATCTTCTCACTGAATCCCTGCTACGTCTATAAAACATTTTTCTTGAGTCTTGTGACAAAAGTTACATAATTATATGCTCTTCTGTGAACTGAACTGGTTCCAGGGATTGGTTCAACAAATTAAACCTTATCTAAGTGACTTAAATAAGGACTAACCTGGACTAAAGTATGACTTCATTTGACCGGAAGCAAAGTCAATGCTCTGTGTGAGAGCTTGGTCTCAAATTTAAAAACCAAGAAAACCTCAGTATCTAAAACTGCCTGCCTGTCATTATAAGACTGCTTTGTTGATCCTGTGGCCCCTTTTATGACAGGGCTTGTTCAAATTGAAGTTTTTATAATATAAAATGGGTGTGTTACATGAGATTGTGTTTTAAAAATTCTTAATTGCAAATACCAGTCTTCCTGTTGAAATGTATTTAAAGGTTTCCTGTAGCTTCTGAAATAACTATGACAATTGATATTCCCCTTCAGTGACATGTCATAGACAGGTAACTGCAAAACCTGTATTCAGGCAGCAGGTCTTTGGTTCTCTCAAGCATCAGAACTAGATAAACAATTTCATGTGCTATTAAGACCTTAACTAAAATAACAAGGCATGTTCACTATTGACCAAGGGCCACCAACACCAGCTCTCTGGCCAGGAACCTGAATGATATATAGGGTCATGAGCTGAGAGGTGAATAAAAGAGCCATAGTACTCACCAAACTCAATCAGGTAAAATCAGCTCGGAGGCTGCAGTTCATCCTAAGTATAAGGCCACTCGATTTTTCCAGAAACTAGACTAATGGACAAGAAGATGTAATGGTAGAAGAAGGAAGGAAAAGAGTCTGGGGAAGAGTATGCTAGCAGTAATATTAGAAAAATATGTTCTAGACCAATGATACTCCTAGAGTATCCAGAAGAAGAAGCAAAACCTAATTATAGAATGCTTTAATTTTTTTTCAGGGTAGCTTTTAATCTATTCCACTACTTGAATCTGAATAACATCCCTATCAGGGGAAACACACCTTTCAGAATCGTGTTGTTAAGTCTTACTATCATCTTACTTTTCATTACTGAAAAGCTAAGGAATCTGAGCATTTTGTATGACTTGCCGAACACTCAGGGATGGGTGATGAGGTGAAGAATTAGAACTGACCTTCACATAGACAGAAACACTTGCAGTGGTCTTGAAGAAAGATTCTTGAAATAAATTGATGTTGAAAAAAAAGGCCACTCTAGCAGGTAGATGGAAAAGCAATGCTTTGGCCTAGATTCCTGGTGGGGGAATAAAAGTGTCTCCACTGCGCATTCCTACAGTCTGCCCTGATGTGGTTTGGGGTTTTGAATTCATAACACCTGCATATTCCAGGAACTTTGAAGCTGAAAAACAGGCATAAAACTGGTTCTAGGCTAAAGACACCTCTTAGGGTGTCAAGAGGAAGACACAAGACCTATCTGGAGTGATGCGTCCTCAATAAAAGCAACTTCAGACACTCACAGTTAAGCCACCACTAAAGATGAGCTCACAAGCCTAAGCCACAAGACTCATGTAGAAGCAATAAACTATAAGCAAGAATCAGCAGGCATAACACCCAGAAAGAACTTGAGATAGCCCAAGAATCAAAGAGAGATATAAATAATGTTTAAAATCATTTAAGATGTAAAAGATAAAGCCCAAGAAGAAAAAAACATTATTTTTTAAATGAAAAAAAATTGGGGGAAGAAGTGTGTAGGGAGAGTTTCAGAAAGTAGTATAAACACATGATGCTGCCCAATCATCTAAAGCTTTGGACTGAAGACAGATGAAAACAAGAAGAGTAAACAAGAAAGAAAGGAGAAGAAAAAATAAGGACAGTGACTTTAGGGTATGTTTTACGAGCCATTTTTCAGCCATACTTTCTAGACATAGACATTTAATTGATAAGTTATTATACCCTAGGTATTGTGGTGAATGTTAAAAATGTAAATTAAAAATATCCAGTCCTTGGCCTAAAGAAACTTACAATCCAGTTACCAGTTTCCAAATCTAAGACATTAGAATATTCTAAGATACTAGAATAAAAGCAAGTGGCAATTAGTGATATTTGTGATGTTAAATGATTTGTGAAAATTACCATTGGTGAATACTGCCCTGAAACCCACCCAGTTCTGAACTGCTCTGGGCAGGAAATCTAAACTGAGAAGAAAACAATCACCCTTTATTGGGAAATAAGCACATCTTGCCCAGGGCTTCCTAGACCCCATACTGGCTCCAGCTTACCTGGGAACTTTGGAAACCCAAGGCGAGACTCTCTAGTCACAAAGGCCAGCCTGTATTTTACAGGGTTGACTTTGAGATTGTTTCTGGGTCAACATTAGAATTGAGGACCAGTCAGGACCAGAGAGTAGTGTTCAGACATAGCGGTGGAGCTAAGTGTTCTGCTCCGTTTGTGTTCACTGCCACCTGGTCCTCAAGTAGATATTCCATGACGACCGCGAGCTGAGGCATGGCCATGGTGGTCTTTTCAACACCCATGAATACAGAAAGAGAAATAATTCAAAAGCAAGCACAGTACGTTCAACACACATTAGAAATGACTCATCAGTGACTCATCCACATGGACAGCACAGAGCCCAATGTGGGGCTCCAACTCACAAACTGTGAGATCACAACCTGAGCCAAAGTTGGACACTTAACCAACTGAGCCACCCAGGCGCCCCACATCAGTATGTTTTTTAAGAGACTGTCCAAGTATCAGAAAAAGACCTTTTCCTATTACCCAGTAACTCCGATTCCAAACAGCCCTTCGAAAACAGATTCGGACCCATGAAAAAATGGTTTCTCCAGAAGGAAGGAAGGTAAACCCTTCCATTCTATGAATAGCCAGAGACACACACAGCCAGCTGGCGTCTGAGCTAAATTTGCAGTATGTCATAGAGAGATCAGGCAGAGGAAGTTTCTGTCGTCTGTTTACCAAAGAGGCAGATGAAAGAAAATAGGGAACTTGAAGTACGTACACATAAAGTGAGCTTGACATGGGCAGAGAAGCCATTCTCACAGCCAAAAATACTGCATAGGCAGGCAGACAGAGGGGGCACCCCAAGTCTTTGCTCTGAAGATGAAGAATTATTATATGCTTTAGAAATTTTCAGCTAGAAGTGCATGATCTAATCTTCATTATAAGGATCTATCATATGCTAAAACAAATATCCCTCCCTACATATAAATATCTTACATACCAAGAGAGGCAGAAGAAGCACTATTAAGAAAAGAAGCCCTGCAAAGCCTTGCTGTCATGAAACAAAGCAGTTAAGTTTCGACGGTCAATCCAAACTCCCACAAATAGTAAAGAAGCAAGGAAATAACTGAGAAGCTTATTGGGCCCAATAAGCTTAATACGATGTTGAACAGAGATCACTGGAAGCAAGGAGATGTCTTTAAAAAACTCTGAACATAGGGGTGCCTGGATGGCTCAGTTGGTTAAGCGTCCAACTTTGGCTCAGGTCATGATCTCACAGTCCGTGGGTTCGAGCCCCGCATCAGGCCCTGTGCTGATAGCTCAGAGCCTAGAGCCTGCTTTGGATTCTGTGTGTCTCTCTCTCTGCCCCTCCCCCGCTCTCTGTCTCTGTCTCTCAAAATAAAATAAAGACATAAAAAAATTTTTTTTTAAAAACCCTCTGAACACAAAATAGTTACCTTGGAGAGATTTCAAATCATGGGAAGAGAAGAGCTGAAGACATGTGATGTAGGTTGCCATCAAACAAGAAGCAAAATGGGAAAGATGGGTCTTAGATGAGGAATTAAAAGAAATTTGTAAAGAATCAAAAAAAGCAGAGAAACAAATGTCATGTTTCTCTTCTAAATTTTTATGTTTACTTTCAGGTTTTTACATCTCAAAAATACAGAGAGGTACAGAAAATAACAGATCTGTATGTTGCCACCAGCAAAATCAAACATGTTGACATTTTTTTATATTTGCTTCAGAACTCTGTTTTAAAAAACAGCTTTAGGCGTAAAGTGCCAGGAGTATTGTGACTTGCAACGGTTTCAAAAATAACCTGAAGTGTGTGGCAGTGGGAGAGACAGAAAGGGAGGAGGGGGTTGAGAGAGGAGCATATTTTGAATTCTTCACTATTACAAATGGTACTGCAATGCCACTGCATCTTTGTACATGTCCCTCTGTGCATATGGGTGAAAATTTCTCTAGAGCAGATACCACGAAAAAGAAGTGCTGGATCTCAGGGTTTATACATTCTCAACTTTATTAGGTATTTTCAAATAGCTTTCAAAAGTAGTGTTACAAGGGGCGCCTGGGTGGCTTAGTCGGTTAAGCGTCCGACTTTCGCTTAGGTCATGATCTCGCGGTTCGTGGGTTCGAGCCCCGCGTCGGGCTCTGTGCTGACTGCCAGCTCAGAGCCTGGAGCCTGTTTCAGTCTGTGACACCCTCTCTCTCTCTGACCCTCCCCTGCTCACACTGTCTCTCTCTCTAGAAATAAATAAAACATTAAAAAAAAAAAAAAAAGTAGTGTTACAATTCATACTCCCCAGCCATAAATTTGTTCCTTTCTCCAATATCCTTGCCATTATTTGATATTATCGACCATATTACCTTTTGCCAATAGGATGTGCCTGACACGATATTTCATTGTTGCTTTGATTTACATTTTACTACATACAAGTGAAATTAAGATTCTTTTCATATGTTTTATTTTTAAGTTTTGGCTTCTTCAACTGTAGATTGCCTGTACGTATCCTTTATCCACTTCTAAGTTCAGTTGTCAGTCTTCTTCTTATGATGTGTAGGGTTTTTAATATATTGTCTAGTTCAACTTTCAATGAAAACTCAAGTTATGCCTTCCCCTAGACCCAGGAGACATGGATCAGTGTCTACCCCAAGTTACTGTAAGAGAAAAATTTAGATTGATATTCAGTATTCATCTTTTCTATGGAGGTGGACTATCCTTAGCTGGAATTTTCTACATCCCAAATGTGACAGCAAATATCTGCTCCTACATTCCTCCAGCATCAAACAACTTTATTGAATCATCACTCTGTTGGCATTTTAACCCATCCATTTGAATGTAACATGAGTATATGAGAAACATCAGTACATTTTAAGATATCTAAACATGTTCAAATGATAAGCCCAAACCTCAAAATGATATCTAATTCTTAAAACACAGCAAGAATCACTCAAAAATCACTTGGAATGAAGTTTGCAAAATAAGAAAAATAAGAATGCCAAAGATGTTCTGATTTTATCTGCCTTAGGTAACTAAATATTGGATATTTTTATTAAACTAATTTTTTAAACTAAGATGCATGTTAAATTATATCAGAGATTATGTATTTTCTAATTTGATCCTTGAAACACTGTGGTAAGGTACATATTATCATTCTCATTTTACAGTAGAAGAGCCTGAGATTTTTTTTTATATATTTTTATTTATTTCTAGGAGAGAGAGAGAGAGAGACAGCGTGAGCAGGGGAGGGTCAGAGAGAGAGGGAGTCACAGACTGAAACAGGCCCCAGGCTCTGAGCTGGCAGTCAGCACAGAGCCCGACGCGGGGCTCGAACCCACGAACCGCGAGATCATGACCCAAGCGAAAGTCGGACGCTTAACCGACTAAGCCACCCAGGCGCCCCAGAAGAGCCTGAGATTTTAAGATGATGAGTAATGTGGCCAGGGTCACACAGCTCGTAACGGCAGAACCAGGATTCAGAACCAGATCTGATTCCATTGTTCATGCTCTTGCTGCCTCTGAATGGTTAACAAGCCAGGGTAAACAAAATGAAAGTTATTTTTCGTTACAATTAACACTCTTGACCTAGTAGTCTAGACCTCAGGACAAAATTCTCATAAGTAAAATGTACAAGCAGGCAAGTAGTATAAAGTTGGAGAATTAACACTACCTGATTTTTAGTATTTATCATAAAGCTACACTACTCAAGACAACTGGGAACTGGTGCAAAGACGCATATTTGGACAACATACGGGATTTTCAGGTAAGGGAAAAAGGCAACACACTGGGGCAAGGACAGTCTTGTCAACAAACAGCATCGACACAATCAGATATTCGTATGCAAATAAAATGAACTTTGATCTGAACCTTGAACCCTAGACAAAAATTAAATCAAGATGGATCACAGAACTAAATGTAAAACATAAATTATAAAATGTCTGAAGGAAACAAAAAAGAAACCCCTTCTGACCTTGGGTTAGATGCAAATTTCTTAGATATAACACCAAAACATAACCCAGAAAAGAACAGATTTGATAAACTGTATTCCATCAGCAGTAATAACTTCTGCTCTTTGAAATCACTGTTAGGGGAATGCAAAGATAAGCCACAGACTGGAAGAAAATATTTTTAAAGCACATATACACACATATTGAATAAAAGATTTCTATCTAGACTACTCAAAAACTCTCAAAATTCGCTAACATGAAAGCAAACAATCCATGTAAAAACTAGAGACAATAGTTGAACAGATATTTCACCAAGGAAAATATAAAGAAAGCAAATGAGCATATGAAATAAAGCTCAATATCATTAATCATTAGGGAAATGTAAATTAAAATTATATACTCATTAAATTAGCTAACATTAAAAGGGCTGGTGATATCAAGCGTTGAGGCTGTGGAAAAACCGGAACATGGATACACTGCTGGTAAGAACATAAAATGGTACAACCACTTGAGAAAACAGTTTGACAATTTTTTAAAAAGTCAAACACAGATATGCTTTATGATCCAGATTCTTAGCAATTTACCCTAGAGAAATGGAAGTATATGTCCATACAAGGATCTGGACATAAATGTTCACAAGTGTTATGTGTAAAAGCCAAAAACTGGAAACAATCCAAAATCTCCATCAACAGATTAATGAACAGTGTTATTTGCATATAATGGAAGACTTCAGTAATTAAAAAGAATGACCTATTGCTGTATGTCACAACATGGATGAATCAAAATAATTACATTGAGTGAAAGAGCTAGCAAAAAAGAGTATATACTGTATGAATTAATTTACATAAAATTCTAGGAAATGCAAACCAATGTACAGCAACAGAAAGCAGATCAGTGGTTGCCTGATGCGGCTGGAGGAGAGACTGGAAGAAATGGGGGTTCAGGATCACCAAGGGGCACAAGGAAGCTTTTGGGGATGACAGATATATTCATTATCTCGATTGTGGTAATGGTTTCTTGGGTGTAAATATGTCAAAACTTTGCAAACTGTATGCCTTACATATGTCTGGTATATCATACGTCAATTATATCTCAAGAAAGCTGTTGTGAAAATACGTAAGCTGGCAAATAAAATTTTCTGTCACTTGTGTAACATAAAGAAGGGAATATTTATGAGTTAAAAAATACACCTAGGCAACAAGATAAATTTAGTTAATAAGAGAAAAGAAATAGAATCTCATCAACCAACAACGCATTGATTTTAGAGGCAACTCATATGATGTCCCACTCATGTATAGACATAAAAGTGAAGCACTTGCAAAAGAATAGGGTGTTGGATTAAAGAGGCTTTAAAAAGAGGCACAGGCAAGAGTTCTCTTCAAAATCCCTTGGAACATTTACATTTCTTAAATGAAACCTTTGACAACTGTGTGTTGAGTAAGGATGTAGAAAATAAATCCAGAAAGTCAAGTACAAAGGGGAAGATGGATGGCCTGTGCCTAACCTGTGGGCACATTACAGCATGTCAGCAGATTACCAAGGGACCTCACCACAGTGCCCAGAGAGTCCCAAATGACAGAAGCCCTTTTAGATTGATTTCTTCCTGGGAAAGTTGATGGAGTGCCAACTATTTGTTCTGTTGCTCTGATATCATTTGGCCAGGAACATTTCTTGACAGTGCAAACAGGATATAGAAAAGGATTCTAGTCCTCAGGTGCTACAGAATGGAAAACTGGCCAAGATGCTTATGCTTTGTTGCCAGTGAAACAGTAATATACATCCAGCCACTGCAGAAACATCGTCAGGAGTTTCTGATGAAAACCAAGACAGGTCTTCAAAGCACTACCTCCCCTCACCTCCTAAAAACTAATAAAGTTCTCAGATGTTCTGTGCAGTATCCCAAGCATATTAAGGAGCAGTATCTTTTAATGCATTTGTTAAATAGTTTGTTTTTAATGAAGAAACCATAACTCTTGACCATGTGGGAATGTTTTACAGGAAGGGTATTTAAGGAAACTGATAGATTGGAACTGTTCTTGGTTCCAGTGAACTAACCAATGAGGTGAGAAGTCTAGTTTCAGTTAGGGCTCCACTCCCGACTCATTGTCTCTTTTAATTACTTCATTAACCAGCTTATTCAACAAAACATAGATGCCTAATAGGAAAGGCACATAACTAAGAAAATAACTTAATTGGAAAATTATCTCCTATTGATGAAAGAGTGAAGAGAAAGCAGTTGCTAGCCTTTCACACCTATCAGGGGCTAGCAATGGTGAAAATTTGACATCAGGTAAATGACCACACAGTGTCAGAATCAAAATCTCAGAAGAGGAAACCTAAATATATAAAATATTAGAACTGGAAAGCATTAGAGACATCCAGAGAGCTTAATTGATTAGCCTGAGATCACCAGCTATTAATGGCAGTGGTGGAACCCTTCATTCATACAAATGACAAAATATTTACTAGGGTCTTCTACGTGTCAGGCACCATGCTCAGTTCTAGGATGCAGCTGCGTTCAAGATATAAGTACCACCTCTCACAGGAGCCTCAAAGAATCTCACTCTCCTGATCATGGTGATGGACTCTTTACTACAGTAGACTGATATTAGACTAATCACACCAGTCAGCAAAGAGCAGACACACACATAACACAGTGTAGAAAATGCCAAAGAGAGAAAGAAAGAGTGTGGTATAAAAAGAGACAATGCTCAAAGGCATCTACTCTAGATACAACAATAACTTAGTTATTGGGTCTGTTTCTCTCTCACACACATGCATTTGGGTAGGAGGAGGGGAATTAAAACTAAAAGCTTAGAAAAACTGTTTCTGTTGTCATAGGAAATCATCTCAACTGAAAAGACTTAGTAGCTCCTTACAAGTTGTTGGTTTTTGTCCAGCCTCCAAGTGGATATTTTAGAAATAGAGTTTATATGTAATACTAACAATAAAAATCACCAATGCAGTTGTGGACATATCAGATCGGCTCAATGTACCAAGATGTTTACAATGATTACCTCTGGGTGAACAATTTTATGAGCGTTCTTTACTTTCTTCTTTCTTTGCTTGTCTTTCAAGACTTTGTACGTAATGCAGTTTAGAAACAAGAAAACACAATTCCTTTTGTAAGTAAGAAAAGACTTTCCTATTAAAGAAAATAACAAGAGTCAGTTTTAACTAACTACATATAAATGTAATGCACTGTACATTATTTATTGTCCAAAGCCTTCATTATCTTGTAATAGGTTATAATATGCAAATGCGTTTCTTTGCAAATGACAAAACATTATGTTTATGACTAAACATGGGAAGACTGTAATTTGTATAATGCTCCACAGAGTTTCCAGAGCATTGTCCTACACAATGCATCATCTAATTCTTGAGAAAACTCAAGGGAACTAATAAAGTGATATTGTTATCCCCATTTTGCAGGATAGGAATCAAGGCTGATTCTGAGAGTTAAATGACTTGCCCAGAGTGCTCTGTGTCTTATCGCAATACCATATAAAGCCTTCCTAATCAGTAACATTCTTCTCCAAAGAAAAACCTGCTTCCACCTTTTTAATGTCCTTTGGAGGTCTTTGGTCCTAATGTGATCTTTTCTGTCAAGTGACCTGCAGGATAGGGATGGACACACACACACACACACACACACACACACACACACACTTTCATTAGAGGCACCTTCCTGTGGCCAAAAGAGCATAGACTCTGGGGTGAAGGTGACCTAACTTTGAACTCCTCCTCTACCACTTACAAGCTGTGTGACCTTGGGCAAATAAATCAACCTCTGAAACTCATTTTCCTTTTCTGTAAGATGAAAATGGATCATCTCTCTTACAGGTACAAAGTAGATAGCCGATAAATATTAGCCATCCTATTATCATTATTATTGCAGACATCACATCTTTGCAGCTTATCCTGATTTTTTCAGTTCCTCTTGGGCTTAGACAAAACAAGAAGGAGATTCAGAGCAATTTCTGGAGAAACAATTTTAATGTCAAGAAATGATTTTTGTTGGGGTGATTACCTGGCTCAGTGAGTAGAGCATGTGACTCTTGATCTTGGGGTTTTAAGTTTGGACCCTACATTGGGTGTAGAGATTACTTAAAAAAATAAAATCTTAAAAAAAGAGAAAGGAATGATATTTGTTTACCAGTAGAAGGGCTGAGGCTGCCTACTCAAAGCTGGCCAATAGCAGTGCTTTGCCTGCCTCCCTTCCTGCCTGAAGCAGTCACCTCCCCCTGCAAAGGTTTAGCCATTGTATCCTGTCCAGCCTCAACCAAAGATAACCAAAGCCTTTCCCAGACTCTAGAGTGGGCCTTGCACGATTCATCTTTTATCTCACGTAACTCACAGTGGAGTCTTTTCCCTTCACAGAACCACCTAAACCACCCACACCTCAGCAGTCCTAAATCCTTGCTCAGAAAATATCTCTGCTACCCTGAAGGCTTTATTTTCATCTATTCCAGTTAGCTCAGCAGAGTCAGACCTGGCTGCAACCTGGACAGATGGAAGCTTCCCTGAGGGATTGGATGCGGTGCTCATTCTTTTCTTCCCCAAAGCTGAAGACCTTTGAACCAGGCATCCCCAAGCTAGAACACCCTTGCCAAACTTCTCTGACACTTAATAAGACAGTTTGCCACCCAAGACACCTATGCTATCAATAAAAGCTCCCCTCATTAACTTATTAGAAATCTACCACAGACTTGTTAAAGGTCCTCAGGAAGATAACCTGACAGTCACCTTCCATATAAACAAGGAAGGAAATATTCATTTATGCCTTTCCCAATTCAAACAATTGGATAGAAAGGTAACCACACTGTAAAGATTCCATATAGAACAGTCAGCTTAGAGAAGGTAGATTGCAAAATGGCAGTATTTGCAAGTCCCTCAATTACAGACTGATAGTATTGGTCCCAGAACCTGAAGAAGGTTACACAACAGTGCTTCTTGGAGATCAGGGGTATGGGAGATGTACTCTCGACCTCCAGGCAATCTCTAATAAACCTATAGCACTTGAGAAAACCATCAGAGAAAATGGTCTCTGGGATTCACTTGGCCGTCATAAACTTGGGCTGTGAGGGAAATTTTTCCCCACACCAACTTTAAATTACTGCATTTCCCAACTAACTAGACTTTTTCATGTGGTTTAAGAACCCCTTGAGATCCTCATTCAACAATCTGGAAGCATAGAGAAGACAAGAATGAGGTCTTCTCTTAGAAGACATCAAATACCCATGTACTCAACACCAGAGAGATAGTCTTATTCATCTCAGTATCAGCCCATGACTACATCTGGCATATGCTCAACATATGTATCTTGAAGGAATTAAAAGGAGTTATGTCTTGATTTATCTTAGACTCTTTATCAAAACCTACACCCCCTTTAAGAACAGGGTCTATATAAAGATGGCCTGAAGGTTTCTGTGGTGAGACAGAGAAGTGGTTGTCTACAAGGGGTTAGGGATGCTAAAGAGTCTGGGTGGGTAGGTGTCGCCGTTGTGTGTGGTTCTCATCCGCCTCTAACCTTGACTGAAGATAGCAACCCCCTCAGTCTATTACAGGTAGGCTTGGCCTTGTTTCAAAGCTGTCTGTGATGAAAAGTACAATAATACTGTAGTAATGTCGTATGGTGACAGACAGCAACTACACTTACCGTGGTGAGCACTGTGTAAGGTACAGAATTATTGAACCACTATGTTGTACACTTGAAGCTAATATAATATGTATGCCAATCATACCTCAGTAATAAAAATAAAATTTTTTAACTCTTTGATCATCCTAGAACCTTCAGCCCTTCAAACTTCCTATTGATTATGGGGCCTTGGTCTTGTACCTTACTTACCCAGGACGTAGGAAGCCTTGCTAAGAAGCTGGTAACAAGCAGCTAGGAGGCTCAGCTAACATCCTTTCTCAGTTAAGCTCATCTGTGCTCCCTCTTAATGAGAGCCGCCTGCTGCAGAGCTATGGTTTCTGTGAGAACTCACTGATAAGAAGACATGAATACCAGTTCCAGGAAACCTAGTGACTTGTGGAACTAGGGAAAAAACACTGAATTTTTTTTTTTTAATACGAAACATTTATTTCCTGGTCTCTGCTAGCCCAAACCTGTGTATGAAATTATTAGAGGCTCTTGTTAAAATCAAACTGCCGGTATGGAATAGTTCCAGGCATAGGAAATCTGGATGTTGGAACAGAGTCATGGAAAGTAAAAGGCGTGGGTTGGTAACTTTGTTAACAGGCCAGTGCAGGCCCAGTGCTAGGGAAGGGTGCTGGGGATAAAAGGAGAGGGTTGATGAGATTACAGTGGGGGAGTGCTTCCACCAAAGTGCTTTATAAAGGACAAGAAATAGAAGCAGGGTTAAGTATCTCTTTTATTTTTGTTTTAAATTTTTAAAAATGTTTGTTTTTGAGAGAGAGAGAGAGAGAGAGAGACAGAGCCTGAGTGGGGGAGGGACAGAGAGCAAGGGAGAAATGAATCTGAAGCAGGCTCCAGGCTCTGAACTGTCAGCACAGAGCCTGATGTAGGGCTCGATCTCCCAAACCATGAGATCATGATGTGAGCTGAAGTTGGACACTCTCAGTTGACTGAGCCACCCAGGCACCCCAACTAACTCTTTTAAGTTCTTCAAGAATTTCCTAAAAGGATGACTTTCGCAGAGGCTGAGGTGTGCTGGGGGACCCACAAGCCATACCAGCCGTGTCACTCTGCCAGGACCAGAGTTCCTGGAGACATTTTATTCAGAGGGTGAGAAAGGACTTTATTTCTAACCTGCTTGAGTGAGGGCTTTGTACATTCCTCAGGTCCCCGGAGGTCTGGCCTCAGACACTACCAGCTGTGTCTGGGTAGCAGGACCCTCTCTGATAGCACAAGGTCAAGAGTGTGGGGAAGACAGGGCTGAAGTAGGAGGGAGGGAAATGCAGCTGCGTGTTCCTGGAGTTCCCAGAAGGGGCTGACACAGGAAGCCTTTTTCCTCTGTTCTCCAGGGCCACACTGTGGGGTCAGGCAGGTCGTGCACTGCCCCCAGCTGAAGAGCAGCTCTCAGGAGAGCCCTTTCCCACAGCACTGTCTCTTTGTGTTGTTAGAAGGGTGGGCTTTGTCCCCACACTGAGCATGTGCAATGATGAAGCCCGTCCTCCTACACACACACACACACACACACACACACACACACACACACACACACACACAGAGTCCGTTTTCTATGGGAGGAGAAGGTTACCCTGCAACAGGGCTCTCACGGCTCCCATTGCTCCAGTGCCTGCAGCCCCCGCCCCCCAATGTCTCTCATCCCCCACCCCTGCCAAAGGACCCCCTCCCAGCCACAGAGCCCCAGCTTTCCTGGCCCGAGAACTTTGCTCAATAGGCCTGCCTCTTCCTCATTTTCTCTACCCCTAAAATGTCTTACACTTTGTGAGGAGGCCCAGCCCCTAACCTCCCCCAAGGCCTCCTAGCAAGGCTTTCTAAGCAGTATCCCTCGGAAGTAGCAGTGCCTCCCTCAAGGACTGACCCTGCCGGGGGTAGAGCTGTATGACCTCAGGCAACTTCCTGGACCCTCCTCTTAGCCTCCATTTCTCTGTCTGTAGACTGGGAATAAGATTAGACCTGCCTCCTGGGGATTTGTGAGATGGAACGAAACAATGTTAATAAAGCGCTTGCCACAATTCCTAGTATGTGGTTAGCAAATATTGCTAATCCACAAATGTTGCCCAGTGTTATTTAATTCGTGTGTTCACTCTTTCTCCAGCATGCCTTTCTGGCTGGCTGACGGAAGGAGGGAGAGAAGACAGGGCGGGGATGGAGGTGGGGGAAGTTAAGGTGTCCAATCCATTCTCAACTAAATTCCAGGGTAATCAAGATGGCATTATCCAAAAGGAGGAGGGAAAATATGTCCAAGGGCCAGATAAACATCGTCTCTAGCAGGTCCCATGGCTGCAGATGCATAAGATTAGATGAACAAAATCAAAACATGCTCAACATCGTGGGAGGGGACACCTGACAGAAAAGCTGACCAGACAAGCCTTTCATCTTTGGTGAACAAATTCTAATTACTGCCACATTCACTTATAATTACTACGGTGACAGAGTGGTGGAGTGAGCACCAACCACAGTGAGTAGTTCATGCGATAGGTCTCATTTCCTGAGGAGCCAGGACTAGAGATTGTACGTAGAGCCTCTGAACACTAGAGAAGCTCAGAAAATGCAGTTCTGTGTCTAAAAGACAATGGACAAGTTAGCCAAATGCTTGAGTTTTGCCAGCAGTAAGCCATCATTAAGTATAATTTATGGAAGCATTACTGACGAGAGAAGGTGTTGGCATCAGGAAACATTCACCCTAAATCTCACCCAGTGAAGGAAATGCTTAGTAGTAACTACGAGCAGTTATTTATAGGTAGGGGCATTTAAACTTGGACTTATTTTAGATAATTCACTTGACAGGACATGTTGATTATGTAAATGATTTGACTCCTTTTAGGAAATGAGAAGGATTTTCTAATAATTTTTACACTGAGACAGAAGAGAGTGGTTTCAATCCAAGAGAAATGGTACTGTTCTAGCCCTTAAATTCATACTTTAGTAGAGGCATCAAAACATATTTTTTAAAGTTTTTATCTATACCTATTTTAATCTATACCAGAGCTCAAAACTCAGACCCCAAATCTGCCCACAGATGTTGTCTGGCCAGCATGGAGGTTTTTAAAATCTAAATTTGAATGTCTTTATTTGGGTACAAAATACTCTAGTTCAGCACAGCTCTCCCCTACCCCCACCACCTGCCTACAGGACTCTGAAAGCTTTTAAGTTGGCAACCAGGTTCTATACTTTTCTTTCTAGGTATGTCCATGATTCCGGCTGAAACCAATATAATTTGGACCAATGAACTATAATCCAAAGACATGTTCTGAGGCACGTGTAATGCCATAAACTGATAAGGGCAGTTTTTCAGAGCTAGGCACTGTGATAGGTTCTGGGGATACCCAAAGAATCCCTGTACCACAAGGGATTAAAATACTGAAATAACAAAGGCACCAAATGAAATTGAAGAATCTTGAAAAGAGGATGTTACATGATAAGAACATGCCTAGAGAGGTGAGAGTTGCTGATTTTAGACAAAAATTAAATACTTTAGAAAGAAACATGCTTAGAATAGAGAAAGCACCAACATTGACTGGGTTCTTAACATGTGCCAGGCCCTGATCTAAGTATTTTTGATGGATTAAGCTTGGAGTGAGTCAGAACCATGGGTATCCCATTTTACAGATGGAGAAACAGGCACAGAGAGGTTCATTACCTAGCCCAAGGTCACACTGCAGCTGGTAGGCAGCAGATTCACTGGTGGAACACAGGCAGTCTGGCCACTAGAGCACTCACTTTTAGCCACTATTCTGTGCTGCATCCCAAGAATAACCCACCACTATGCTGCATTGGTTTCTTGCAAATATCCTTTAGGAACCTAAAGTTTATTTCTAGTTTAAGGTTCATCAAGCCTATGGTTTGATATTTTAGATTAAAAAAAAAAATTCTTATTATTTTGAGAGAGACAAAAAGAGCATGAGCAGGGGGAGAGGGCAAATCTCCAGCAGGCTCTGTGCTGTCAGCACAGAGATCGATGAGGGGCTTGAACTCACAAAACTGTGAGATCACGACCTGAATCAAAATCAAGAGTTGGATGCTCAACGGACTGAGCCACCCAGGTGCCCCTGATATTTCATATTCTGAGAGAAATCAGTTTGTCCAAGAAAAATAGTATAATGTGTATAAATGAGAAGTCTAGTTTTCAGGCTATCAGAAAATAATTTGGTTTATAAGTCAGTTTCTTGTAGCTTAGATAGTGTGAATCAATTCATCAAATTCTAATCACTCTCACACTGAGCTGAGAAAAATCAAGTTTCTATAGGTGATTTGTATGCATGAAAGTTTCAAAACTATTAGCTATAAGGTATAAATGCCCCCATCAATGAGAAAAGAACTTTTTGAGCAGAAACAGTTACTTATTTACTCAACTAGTCATTCATAAATTTCATAAACTCACTATTATCATATTCAATATTATCATATTCAATATTCTAAGATGCACACACAAATATACATTAAAATAATTTCCAAGAAATAGAAGTAGGTGCTCCACTGCCTCTAGTGAATCATCTTGCACTTCCTGGGATACTTATACTTCCCCTTTTGGAATCTGATCCCTTAGGTCAAAGATCTTATTTTAGGGTTAGAGCATCAAACTGAGACTAGCATGTTAAAAATCACCGAAGGCTACTCAAAACCCAAATCAAGACTAATTCCTAAACTTGAAGCACTGTGCACTGCTACCTGACGGATCATACCCACCAGAATGGATCTTAGAGGTCCTGGCAAATCTGTGTCTGTGTAATGTTTAAATAATTCCAACCCGCTCTTAGATGTCTTAGTTTATAAACATCCTTTTATTATTTGGTAAGCATAAAATGTGTTCGGTTACTTCACCTCTCAGGGCTGGGCTAGTGGAAGAGAATGGAAAAATACTTGTTTACCACACGACTGGCTCACAGCCAATGTAAGAATATCCTTGTCATCTGGTTTAATGCAAAACATCCAGTTCTTCCCTCTTACCAGATTCTTCTTCCTCGAGTCAGGTTATCCCCGAGACAGCATCCTGCAATCCCTTCCTTATCTAGCATTCTAGTAAGCAGAACATGAATTCAGCTACCTGTCCTGTATAATTCAGACATCCAAGATCTTTGCAATGATGACTCGCCTTTGGTGCCTGGAGCTGCCATGTCAGAAGTTCAAGTGCCCTGTAGGCACCCTTCTATGAGGAAGCCTGGGCCCTGTGGAAAGGCCATGTGTAGGTGCTCCAGCTGACAGCCAGCATCACCCACCAGGCGCGTGAGTGAAGACATCTCCAGAGGACTACAGCCCCCATCTGTCAAGTCCCCCCCGGCTGACAAGTCTCTCCAGTGGAGCACAGACATCATGGAACACAGAAGGGCTATCCTGCTATGCTCTGTCTTCGTGCCTAACCCACAAAATCCATGAGCACAATAAAATGGCTGTTTTCGCCACTAAATCATGGTGTGGTTTGTTACACAGCAACAGTAAAAGTCTCTGTGAGATTCTGAAGAGCTCTCTGAATTATTACAGAAAGACATTATGTTCAGTGTTAAATGGCCTTATTTGTTTTCTAATTCAGAGCCACCAGGCAGCTATTGATTTGTGATATAGGGCAACTCCCTAATAAGAATGTTTATTAAACCCCAACAGCATCATTTCTTTTGTGTACCAGCATAAAGCCAATTACTGTATTTGCAGAATAACTGTGGCTATGGTCACTTCACTGTCCCCTGAAAAGTAACTCTTTCGTTCTGTCCCCTCTCTCAGAAAGGAATTGGCACCCGTCTTCCTCCACCTCTTCCTCTTCTCTTCTCTTCTCTTCTCTTCTCTTCTCTGTTGCTCAAACCAGGAGCCCAGGAGTCGTTCTTGGCACCTCTCTCTTGTTGAGCCCCACATTTAAGCCATCATCAAATCCTTTGTGATCTACCTCCATAATATACCTGGAAGCAATCCAGGTCTCTCCACCTCCGGTAGATACAAGCAATCCATGTGAGTGGCGCCCCCTAGAGTTCATAGGTACGCAGCTGCAGCTCCCCTACAGGTGTATCATTTCTACCCAGACTCCAGCCTCCAGTCTTCCTGCTGCTCTCTCAACGTCTGCCGTTCCCGTCACAGTCCTTCCTTCACACCACACAACTTGAAATCATCACCAGAGCCTTTTGCCCTTAGAATGAAACTCAGACTCCTTCACTGAGCTCTGATGACCTCGCCTTTCCTGGTCTCCTCTCCATCCTCTTTTTCTTCCACTTTCTCTCTTGCTAACTGGCTTCCAGCCACACTGGCCGCCTTTCTGTTCCTAGAATTTGCCATTCTCCCTCACCCCATCAGGGCCTTTACTCCTGTCTTTATCCCGACTAAAACTTTAAGCTTGGGGAGCCTGAGTGGCTCAGTTGGTCAAGTGTCCAACTTGGGTACCAGTCATGATCTCGTGGTTCGAGCCCCACATCAGGCTCTGCAATGATACTGCACAGCCTCCTTGGGATTCTCTCTCTCTCTCTCTATCTCCCCCTCCCTTCCCCCACTTGCATGTATGTGCACTCTCTCTCTCTCAAAATAAATAGACTTAAAAAAACATTAACCTCATCTATAGGGCCTCAGTTTTTCATGGCCTGTCTCAGCTTAAAAGTCACTGCCACCTCCGAGATCTTTCCAGACCACCTTTTGTTCAGTATCAGAGCACACTGTTGGCTTCCTTCGCCGAGGCCTTCCCAATTTATATTGACCAACTGACTCATTTCCTGTGCCTGTTTACTACCTGCCTTCCCACTACACTACAAGCTCCTAAAGGCAAAGTCTAGGCCTGTGTCCACCAGGCATGTATGCATCCCCAGCACCTAGCACAGTGCCTGGAATATAGCAGGCTCCATGAGTACACTCGAGATGAGTATATTAACTTGCACACTATATACAGGCACACCTGTAGTACCACCACTACCCCCTGGAACTTTTGTTTTCTTTCCAGTTTGACCACAGACTAGTGGTTCTCAAAGTGTGGTCCCGAGCAGATCAGCATCACCCGGGAACTTATGAGAAATGCGTATTTCCAGCCCACCCTGGACCTCTCAAATCAGAACCTCTGGGGGTAAAGCCCAGCAACCTATATTTTAACAAGCTTTCTGGGATTCCAATGCATATACTCAAGTTCAAGAACCACTGCCCTAGACTATTCTAGAGACTCTCATTCTACAACAAAGTGTAAGCATGTTCTACCTGGGTCAGTTCCAGGTGATAAGTTAAAATAAAGAGAGTAAAAAAAAAGCAGGAATTTGAAGCCAAATGACTTTGGACAACACTATGTTCAAGAAAGTTCAACACATTTCCTCGCGGCAGAAATTCTCACAGCCTTTAATTCAGCAATATGCACTGTAAATCACTAAGACACAAGGAATATTGCAGGAGTACTTCCCAATTTTATTTAGCCACAAAGCCTCTTTCTTCCCCTTCTAAATATGTGTCAGATTTGTTTGAGACTCTGAGAAACACACTTTGGGAAATGGTATCTAATGTATTCTTCCCCCCGCCAAATTTTTCTACCATCATTCCAGTCCACCGTGCCTATAACAATATTAATAATGTCTGAGTCACCAGCAGCAACTGTTTTCAGCTTTGTGCAGCTTTATCTTTTTTGCTCTTACTCAGGTTTGAAAATAATGCTTAATATTAAGTACATATTCATACACGTATCTTTAATGTCAGTAAGAAGAAATTCGATCTTTGTTAAAGCCAAAAATGTTTATAAAGGCAAGTGCGGAAGGATGGAAAATGGTGGCAGTTTCGAGTTGAATTAGAAAAAAAGGCAGAGTTTAGTCTCTTGCTCTGTACCCAAGCAGGCAGCAATGAGATTCACTTTTTAGGCTGTGAGAGAAAAGTCCTCTGATGAGCAGTAGAGGACCAGCTTCCTGTCTGGGGCTCTGAGAGAGCCTCAGTTTTCTCCCCTAGTTGAATGGGGATGGGGAGGGCATTCTCCAATGACAGAGGGGCTGCACAGGTGACTGAAGAATTATTGGTCCCAGCTGACAATCAGTAACCTTGGGAAGGCCGAGCCAGCTTGGAAATAGGAAGTTAAAATATTCACGCCAAACATCCAGTGTTTACTTAATCAGGGCTAATGATTAGCTTCTTAATGACATTTTACAAGCTCAGCTGAACACAGAAAACATTGCCTTCTCTAAAAGCAAATAGGTCAGTTTGTATTGTAACCAAACATCTGGAGCATAGAAACCCCCTAACCCTCAGCAGTTCAGGGGCGGTCCCATATGGGGACTTCCAACCTTTCTGGAAAGATGAATGCGGCCAACCTGGGAGGAGGGAGGGAGGATGGTGACCAACAAGTGGGCCATGAGCACATCTACCACATTCCTTGGTTTTAAAACTGCAGGATTTGGTGCCACAGATCCTGACGTAAACTTTGGGCCTTTGTGCAGCTGTGAGGTAGAGGCCTGGGTGGCCAAAGGAGCTAACACAGTCAGCACTCATTCCAGAATGTGCTTGGAGGGCTTTGCGGTGGCAATCGGAGTGGCTTCTGCGCTTCTGGCAAACTCTTCCTGCTTAGGTTACAGCAAAATTCAGTAAAACGGGAGGGATGAACAGGCAGAGGACCACGGTGAAACGATTCTGTGTGGTACTATAATGGTGGTTACATGTCCTTGTACATTTGTCAAAACCCATACAGAGTACAACACCAAGAGTAAATCTTCATGTAAACTATGGGCTTCGGTGTAGATGTGAAAATGTACCCTTCTGCTGAGGTATGTTGAGAATGGGGAGAGGCTATGCATGTGCAGAGGCAGGGGATATAAGGGTACCTTCCTCTCAATTTTGCTATGAACCTAAATCTGCTCTAAAAACTAAAGTCTATTTTTTTAATTCAATAAGATTAAAAGTTTCTAGGGGAGCCTGGGTGGCTCTGTTGGTTGTGTGTCTGACTTCGGCTCAGGTCGTGATTTCACAATTCGTAGGTTCGAGCCCTGCATCAGGCTCTGTCTGTGCTGACAGCTCAAAGCCTGGAGCCTGCTTTGGATTCTGTGTCTCCCTCTCTGTCTGCTCCTCCCCACATGCGTTCTGTCTCTTTCTCTCTCTCTCAAAATAAGTAAACATTAAAAATTTTTTTGAAAAAATATTAAGTTTCTAAACATCTTTTTATTTATGCTTTATATAAGACTGAGAAAACATCATTCGCCCAAATAATAAATTATCATCATTACCAGTAATAGTAGTAGAGCAGCTTGGAGAAGGAAGTTAACAAAGATGGTAGATGGACTTAAAAGTTCTTCCACCAGCACACCTGGGTGGCTCAGTCATTTAAGTGTATGACTCCAGCTTAGGTCATGATCTCACAGTTCGTGGGTTTGAGCCCTGCATTGGGCTCTGCGCTGACAGCTCAGAGCCTGGAGCCTGCTTCACATTCTGTGTGTCCCTCTCTCTCTGCCCCTCCTCTACTCCCACTCTGTGTATGTCTCTCTCAAAACTAAATAAACATTAAAAAAAATTTTTTTTTAAGTTCTCTCACCAGCCCCACCCCAACACCAACCCATGCCCTCCCTGACACTGTTGCTGAGGTGGGGAAACTGCTGCACTAAGAGTCCTGGCCACACAGGGAGTGTGCAGTGACAGACCATTTCCTTTGACAACGTGATTAAATATGTGTCTCAACCCCCTGATTATATAACCCAGGAGGACAAGAACCCTGCCCTATTCATCTTAAATTCCCAGCCCCTGGCACAATGCCAGGAATGTGGTAGATGATGCTCGATAAATGTCTGCTGATTGAATGGAAGTGAAAACACCATGCTCAGATAGTTCTTTAACTGTCATCTGTATGTTGAATATTTTGTTTAAATACTCAAATTTAATAGGGCCCAAGGAAATTACCGATCAAATTTAGGAAATGCATAACAAGACCTGTTTTGAAATTGCTAAATAGCTCACTGAAGTCTGACTACATCTCTAGAAACAAGATATTCATTCATAGCCCCGTGGATTTTTATGAGCAAAATGCACAATAGGGTCAATCATGTGATCTTTCTAGAACAATTTCATATTTAGCCAAGGACTACTGCGTCATTATTCAAACTTACAGATGGTAAAATCTTCCTTAACTTTTTCAATTATACTTACAAAATCTACAAAATGCTTTTTAAATAAAACCTTGTTCTCTGACAAGTATTCTTTCAATAGGAAGCTGAGAAGGATATTTAAATGTGTACTAAAGAAAACCCAAGCACTAGAGTTATTCTGTACCTATGTCTGAAGTCAAATTGTCATATTATAGCAAAAACAGACTTCTCTGACATTTAGAATATTGTCAAAAATCAAGAATTCTAAATATTACTGTAAAGCACCTCAACATATCTGTTCTCTAGTTTTTCCTTCCTTGAAGGAAACGCCATTAAAGCTTTGCTAATGTGGGGGAACTATAGATTGAAATATGTGATTTATCTCTGGAGGAATTCCATTTTCTTTTTCTCTCCCAGTTTTATTGAGGCATAGTCGACAAATTGTTAAGATATTCAAAGTGTATAACATGATGATTTGACAGATGCGTACATTGTAAAAAAGATTCCCCGTGTGGACTGAACACATCTATCACTTCACATACTTACCCTTCATTCATTCATTCATTCATTCATTCATTTTTAGATTCCACATAGAAGTGATACCATGCAGAGTTTGTCTATTTTTTTTTTTTCATTTAGAATGATATCCTGCAGGCTTATCCATGTTGTTGCAAATAACAGGGCTTTCCTCTTTTTTAACTGAATAATATTTAGCTGAACAATACTCCAGGATGTGTGTGTGCATCATGTTTTCTTTATCTATTCATCCATCCACAGATACCTAGTTTGTTTCCACACCTAGGCTACTGTTAATAATGCTGCTATGACCACAGGAATGCAGATATTTCTTTTTTTTTTACTTTGCTTAATGTTTATTTTTGAGAGAGAGAGACAGAGTGCAGGCAGGGGAGGGGCAGAGAGAGAGGGAGACACAAAATAGGAAGCAGGATCCAGGGGCAGAGAGAGAGGGAGACACAAAATAGGAAGCAGGATCCAGGCTGTGAGCTGTCAGTGCCGAGCCCAACGCAGAGTTCAAATTCATGAGCCATGAGATCATGACCTGAACTGATGGCGGACACTTACCGACTGAGCCACCCAGGCACCCCTGAATGCAGACACTTCTTTGAGATAATGATTCCATTTCTTTTAGAAATATACCCAAAAGTTGGATTGCTGGATCAACGGGTGGTTCTATTTAACTTTCTGAGGAGTCTCCACAGTGTTTTCCAAAGTGGCTGCACCAGTTTGCATTCCTACAACGGTACACAAGGGTGCCCTTTTCTCCACATCCTCACTAATATTTGTTATTTCTTGTATAAAAATTTTAACCATTCTGACAGGTGTGAGGTAGTTATATATCACTGTGTTTTTGATTTGCATTTTCTTGATGATTAGTGATGTTAACCATCTTTTCATGTACCTGTTGGCCATCTGTATGTCTTCTTTGAGGGAAATCTATTTTCTACAATACCAAGAACAAAATCGCAATTCCTTAAAGAAGAGAATTTTATAAATAAATGTGGTCAGTAATGCTGAGTAAAAATCACTGTCTAGAAATGGTGGGGGAAAGGGGGAGAGGCAAACCATGAGAGACTCTTGAATGCTGACAAAAACTGAGGACTGGTGGATGTGGGGGGAGGAGGGGTGGGCATGGAGGAGGACACTTGTGGGGATGAGCACTGGGTGTTATGTGGAAACTAATTTGACAATAAACTATTTGTAAAAAATAAAAAAAATAAAAAAATAAAAATTAAAAAAAAAATCACTGTCTAAAAAATATCATTTATAATGATTTTACTTTTACAAAGAGGATAATTCTTATTGAACAAGCTTACTTGGTTCTCCTTCTAAATTATTTTTTTCCAAGTATACAATTTGCTAAGTTTTAAAATATTTTAATTGTGGTAAAATACACATAACAAAATTTACCACATTAACTTTTTATTTATTTATTTTATTTTGGAGAGAGTTGGGGAGAGGCAGAGAAAGAGGGAGAGACAGAATTCCAAGCAGGCCCTGCGCTGCCAGCCCAGAGCCCAATGCCAGGCTTGAACTCAAGAACCCTGACTGAGATGATGATCTGAGCTGAGATTAAGTCCGACATTCAACTCACTCAGCCATGCAGGTGCCCCAAGAGAAAGAATCTTAAGCAGGCTTTACACTCAGCATGGAGCCCAATTCAGGGCTTGATCACACAAGCCTGGGATCACGACCTGAGCTGAAATCAAGAGCTGAACGCTCAACCAACTGAGCCACCATTAGTTTCACCAATGTGAAACCACATTAACTGTTTTCTAACGCATTTCTAGAACTGATACAACTGTTACCGGAAGTTAAACTCAGAGAGTTTCTGACCAAAGAAAGGTAACGTATAGCTGATATTAAAAGGCTCTAGCCAGAGCGCCTGGGTGGCTTAGTAGGTTAGGCGACTGACTTTCGCTTAGGTCATGATCTCGCGGTTCGTGGGTTCGAGCCCCGCGTCGGGCTCTGTGCTGACTGACGGCTCAGAGCCTGGAGCCTGTTTCAGTCTGTGACTCCCTCTCTCTCTGACCCTCCCCTGCTCACACTGTCTCTCTCTCTCTCTCTCTCTCTCCTAGAAACAAATAAAACATGAAAAAAAAAAGGCTCTAGCCAAAAATAGGCTCACTGGGATAAAATTTTAGAAGGAATATTCAGGAATATGAAATATGAAATAAACGTTTGTGTATTCACATAGATAAATCTAAACACATAATGTCTGAAGAAGTAAGTTAGAGAGGATATATACAGTTTGCATATGTAATTTTTTTTAGAGAGAGAGTGTGAGTGTACATGTGTGGGTGGAGGGGGGAGAGGAAGAGGAAGAGAGAGACTCTTAAGCAGGCTCCACATCTAGCTCAGAGCCTCATGTGGGGCTCCATCTCACAACCGCAAAATCACAACCTGAGCAGAAATCAAGAGTCAGATGCTTAACCAACTGAGCCACCCAAGCAGCCTTCTAATTTTTCTGGCCCCCCACTGCCATATTTCTTTTTTTTTTAATTTTTTTAAAAATTTTATTTCTAGGAGGGAGAGAGAGAGAGAGAGAGACAGCGTGAGCAGGGGAGGGTCAGAGAGAGAGGGAGTCACACTCTGAAACAGGCTCCAGGCTCTGAGCTGGCAGTCAGCACAGAGCCCGACGCGGGGCTCGAACCCACGAACCGCGAGATCATGACCTAAGCGAAAGTCGGACGCTTAACTGACTAAGCCACCCAGGCGCCCCCACTGCCATATTTCTAAAGATACACAACACCATATATTGTTCTAGAGTCTGTATACACAGTGCACACACAGATATAAAGGCATAAATAAAATTAGATTATATAAAGACAAGGATGGGGAAGATATATACAACTTCAGGAGAGTGGTTCCCCCTGGGAAGAGAAGCAGGGACAGAGGTGATGGGTGAGGAAGCTGAAAAGAGGCTTCAGCTCTGTTCACTGGCTCCTAGCTTGTGGAAGCCTCGCTGGAGGAGTGGGAGATTCTGCAGGAACAAAGCCACATCCAGCTCTCACAGAGCCGACAGGCTAGTGGAAGGGGACGGACTGAGGACAAACAAATAAATACACCGTAAGTGTCAACTGGTGAAAACTGCTAGCAAGAGGAGGTTAGAGGGGAGGTCCTACATGGATGACTGGGGACAGTGTCCCAGATAAGGTGGTATTTATTCAGACATAAATGACCCAAGAACCATGCATTTACACAGGAGAAAAGCTCAACATCTATAAAATTTCATTTTGTGTGTGTGTTTTTTTTTAAACATGGCAAAGTGTTAACGTTTGTTCCATCTCAGGATGAGCCTGCAGTTGTTTTCTGTTTGAACATTTTTATAGTAAAACAAGGTTTTTTAGAAAAGTGCACTACCATCAATTCCTGAAAGATGAGGATGAAGGATTTTAGATATCTCTGAATTCCTTCCAAATGGAGTATCTTAGGGGCACATGGGTGGCTCAGTTGGTTAAGTGTCCGACTTCAGCTTAGGTCATGATCTCATAGTTCGTGGGTTCGAGCCCTGCATCGGGCTCTGTGCTGAAGCTCTTGCTCAGAGCCTGGAGTGTTCTTCAGATTCTCTGTCTCCTTCTCTCTCTTCCGGTCTCCCACTTACACTCTGTCTCACTCTGTCTCTCAAAAGTAAATAAATGTAAGAAAAAAAACAAAAAACAAAAACAAAACAAAACAACAAAGTCTGTGACTGTAGATCTTATTTTCTTAAGGGTCCTACAAATATTCAGGACCCCCGCCTTGAGAAACAGCCAGTAACAGACAATGCTACCTAATGATTAGATTATGCATGTTTGCTTGCTTATCTGTATTTATCCATCCATCCGTCCGTCCATCCATCCATCCATCCACCCACCCCCCTACCGGTTGACTGATTGATCAATCTATTGATCTATCTTTGCTTCCCAAGTAAAATGCATGCCTATTCAAACACAGTGTTCCCTATTTGAGGGCAGAAGATGAAGAGCCAATCCTGCACATGTGCCTTTAATAGGGAGAAAGGCATATATCCAAAGTAAGTGAGGATGCGAGATGTAAATCAATGTGAAGCACTGATGACAAAAGACAGGACCTCTGTGAGTGGGAGGGAAAAACATGCAGTCTGTACTGATGAGCTAGAGCTCATGATGACATGCTCAATGTCACCCTTCCCCTCCGTCCTTCTAAAGAAAGGGATTAGTATCTTAGTGATGTTCTATGCCCACATGCACAGCGAAGCGGGGAAGCATCACAGCTATGTGAATCCCTCAACTCCTTTTTTGGAGATAACACAAATTGACTAAGAGATATATGAGAAAGTCTATGGGGCACCAGTTCTAGTGCCACACTTCCAGTAAGTACTTACTAAACACTTGGTGAATGGATGGCAATATTACATAAATAATTTTTGTACTTGAAGCATTTCCTAGGTCACAAAGGTCCTTCATGAACTGTGGCAAAGATTGCTGGTTTGCCCCCACATTTTTCTTTCATAATAAATGCTGCCTTTTAACTGAGTACACAGCCCCCTGGTGCGGTTCTGTACAATATGTGAGCAATCCTTAGTGGAAGTATCCTTCAAGAGAGTGGGTACACCCTTCTTCCACCTTCCTCCTTCCTCCTAGCTGGAATTTAGATATGATGGGTGGAATTCAAGTGCTCATTCTGGGCTATGAGATAGAAACCATCTGGGAAGAATGTCAGCACAAAAGGAGACAAAGACGGGCTCCTACAACCATAAAGTATCATGCTAGTCCTGGGCAGCCTGGCTCTAGACTCCTACACAGAAACAACCGGAACTTCTATTTCCTAGTAAAATAAACTTCCATGTATTAAAAGTACTATTTTACTATTTTGCTATGTTTGTCAAATGCAGCCAAATCTAATCTTAACAGATACACATATACCATTTCATCTCCCTCACCATAACCTTATAAGAAGTTTGTTATGGTGGCCATTTTACAGAGTTATGAGTTATTTTTTTTCCACAGAGCTTTAAAAATTTTTTTTTGATTACAAGTTGATTGATATTCTCATTGTAAAAGAAATTACAAAATAAAGAAAACCATGAAGTGTCTGGCAACTTGTACTTAAGTTTTGTCCTAATTGAAACTAACAATCAAAACCTATTTTTTGAGCCTGAATAGCCAAAGCAATCTTAGAAGTTTCACACTCCCTGATTTCAAATCATACTATGGAGCTATAGTATTTAAAACAGGATAATATTGGTATAAAATAGGCAGAAAGATCAATGGAACAGAACAGAGGGCCCAGAATTAAACCTACAATGTATATGGTCAATTAATTTACAACAAAGAAACCAAGAATATACAATGTGGAAAAGATAGTCTCTTTAAATGTGTTGGGAAAACTGGGCAGGCACAGGCAGAAGAATGAAACTAGCCCACTACGTGCACCTCAAAATACTTAAATGTTAGTCCTGAGTCATACAAATCCTAGAAGGAAAAATAAGAAGTGGTAAGCAACTTGACATTGGCCTGGCAATGATTTTTTGAATCTGACACCAAAGGCAAAGGCAACAAAGGCAAAAATAGACAAGTGGGTCTACATCAAAGTATAGAGCTTCTATACAACAAAAGAAATATCATCAAAGAACAAACAAACAAAGAATCTAATTTAAAAATGGGCAGGGGATCTGAATAGGTATTTTTCCAAAGAAGACTACATATGGCCAACAGACACTTGAAAAGATGTTCAAAAATCAGGGAAATGTAACCAAAACCACATTGAGATATCACCTCACACCTGTCAGAATGGCTATTATTGAAAAGATAAGAAGTAACAAGAGTTGGTGAAGATGTGGAGAAAAGGAAACCCTTGTGATTGTTGGTGAGAATGTAAACTGGTGCAGCCACTATGGAAAACAAGTCATAGGTTCCTCAAAAAAATAAAAATAGAACTACCATATGATTCAGCAATTTTACTTCTGGTATTTATCCAAAGAAAACAAAAACACGAACTCAAAGAGATATATGCACCCCATGTTCATTGCAGCATTATTTACAATAGCCAAGATATGGATACAACCTAAGTGACCACTGATGTATGAGTGAATACAGAAAATGTGGTGTGTATGTGTGTGTGTACACACACAATGGAAAATTATTCAACCATAAATAATGAAATCTTGCCATTTGCAACAATATGGATGGACCTTAAAAGAATTATGCTAAGTGAAAGAAGTCAGAGAAAGACAAATACTGTTTGATCTCACGTATATGTGGAAGCAAAAAGAAAACAAACCAAGCTCATAGATAAAGAAAACAGATCGATGGTTGCAAGGCAGGAGATATGTGTGTGACGGGGGCGGGGTGGAGAGGAGCAAAATAGGTGAAGGGGGTCAAAGGATACAAACTTCCAGTTATAAAATAAATAAATCATGGAGATATACAGCATGGTGACTATAACTAATAATACTGTATTGCATATTTGAAAGTTGTTAAGAGAATAGATCTTAAAAGTTTTTAGGGGGAAAATATTTTGTTACTACATATGGTAACAGATGTTGATCAGACATATTGTGGCAATCATTTTGCAATGTATACAAATATTGAATCACTATGTTGTACACCTTAAACTAATACAATGTTACATGTCAATTATATTTAAATTTTTAAAATTATTTTCCCTAATTTATTATATGAAATGTTCATGTAGCTAAGTAAAAAGAAGTGCAATTTTATGATATTGTCATCTAGAATCTCACACATTTTCAGTCTTCAATATCAAAAAAGGGAGTCCTTTCTGAAATTCCTGTAAAAGGGGAAACCTGATGGTAGAAAAAAAGAACTCTGCTGAGGTGACATGGCTCCCACCACAGTCCTCAGGCTCCCACTAATACCATAGAAAAGGTCCTAGTGACGTAATACAAAATGGAAACACCTCTCTGCCTGTCACTGTGGTAATAAGCACCATGTCACCGAAGTGTGCTCTACAATTATTCAGACAAATACAACAAGTGCATTTTAAAAGTCATGGAGCGCCTGGGTGGCTCAGTTGGTTAAGCATCCGACTTTGGCTCGGGTCATGATCTTGAGGTTCATTTGTTCCAGCCCTGCATCTGGCTCTGTGCTGACCACTCAGAGCCTGGAGTCTGCTTCAGATTCTGTGTCTCCCTCTCTCTCTGCCCCTCCGCAGCTTCCTCTCTCTCTCTCTCTCTCAAAATAAATAAATAAACCACATATGATAGTACGATATTACCACATATATATGTACTGTAATATATTTAACAAATAGAGTACTGGTAATTCCCAGTTTCTTGTTATTATAAACTACCCAGCAACAGATACATTTATATGAATTGCTGTCCAGTGATTTCCCTTAAGGTTTTTTCCCAGGAGTTGCATTGCTGTGTCAAAGGGTGAACACAATTGAATGTTGATACAGACTGCCAAACCCTTTAAAGGTGAGTACAAATTAGACTTTCCCCAAAAAGGCATCAGAGTGTCCCTTCACCCACACCATCCCTGAGATCTTATTTTCATCTCTGCTGATCTGATGGGCAAAGCATGGCTGCTTTATTTGAATTCTTTGATTTTGGGTGAAGCTGAGACTGGACACCCTTTCGTATGTTTAGGTTATCTGCGTGTTTTCTTTGGTGAGTGCCCTCTGCATGTCCTTTTCTCTATTTGGAGGCTTTTCTTTTTCTAAATAATATACAAGAGTATTTTATATATTAGGAATCTTAATGCTTCTCACATATAGTGTATATGTCTTTAATTTATCTTTTAATCTCATTTTTGGTAATGATTTAATATACAGAAGTGCGTAGTTTTTATATATTCAATAGTATTCACATTTTCCATCTTGGTTTTTATCTTTGCTATTATGCTTAGAAAGTTCTTTCCCACACCAAGACTGAACAAAATATTTCCCCCTTCTTATATTCCACTACTTTCATCTTTTCATTTTCTACCTCTAGATTTATCTTCATATAGGAAACTTGGTGGGAGGAGGCGGGTGGGGGGAGGGAGGAAGAAGTCAGGGAAGAGTTCAGCGTTTTACCAGCCAGCTGTCTCAATGCCCTTTATTGATTAATCCATCTCATCCCAGTGGTTTCAACCACTTCCTTCATTTTTTTTTTTAATATTTTATTTATTTCTGAGAGAGAGACAGCGTGAGCAGGGGAGGGTCAGAGAGAGAGGGAGATACAGAATCTGAAACAGGCTCCAGGCTCTGAGCTGTCAGCACAGAGCCTGACGCGGGGCTCGAACCCACGAACTGTGAGATCATGACCTGAGCCCAAGTCGGAAGCTCAACCGACTGAGCCCCCCAGGCGCCTCTCCACTTCTTTCATTTTATACCAAATGTCCACATACACTGGGTCTAATTCTGGATTCCTGTTCCACTCATTTTGTTGCCTATTCTTGTGCCACGAACACACTATTTTAGTCGCTATGTTTTTGTTATTTCTTTTAATAAATTTTGTGAAACTCTCCTGTTGATTTTCTTTCTTTAAGTTGTACTTACTCTGAGAAAGAGAAAGGGTAGTGGCAGAGTGGGAAGGAGAGAGAGAATCCCAAGCAATCTCCAGGCTCAGCACACAGCCCGAGGCAGGGCTTGATCCCACAACGGACACCAAGATCACAACCTGAGTCAATATCAAGAGTCAGACATTCAACTGACTGGGCCAGCCAAGCACCCCTGATTTTCTTTTTTAAGAGTTTTTTCACATGTTTATTCCTCTAAATACTAAAGTTTAGAATGATCTTGACAAGTGTCCTCAACTGAAGTCCTGCCCCCAAAATTCAACTGTATATATGCATATATATGTTTGTATATATGTATATATATGCATATATACACAAATATAACCAAATTTATATATTAATTTAAAACAATTGAATTTCCTGGATATAAGAAAAATATAGCTCATTTATTAATATTTACATCCTTCTCCGAAACATAATATCTAATGTGGAAAAAAGAGCCATAACCTTTTATCCTAGAGATGTTCACATTCTCACACTATTTACAATATACATCTTTTAATTGCAAGATTTTTCTTTGCACTTTAAAAACACCTAGCAGTTGCAAAGTAACACTAATGCCATTACATTTAGAGTGTTTCCGTAGTTCCGAACAATGATCTCTATTATCTGGAGGATGCACAGCGTACACCCTTGTAAAATTTCTCATTCACGGAGGATGGCTCTTCTACTTCAAGGCCAGTGCTGGGGAAATGGGGCCATGAGCTGCCGGGCCAGCCCCTGGAGGATAATTAGGAATGATACTAATCAGCCCAGCCCTCACACATTTTAAACAGCCGTGAAGCCACATCACTGCAGCCTGCCTAGTGCCGTCTGGAGTTCATGAATCATTCTCTACAGGACACAGGTCATGGCTTCCAAACCACAGCCCCACGTCCTGGGCACTGGTCCAACAAGGAACAGGAGATGGGACAGTATTGCCAGGCACATGCTGAGAGACAGGCCTACCCTCAGGACAAAAACCACCCCTCCTAGAGCTATGAAGGGCCCACCAACCTCCCCCTAGGCTAGTGAGCCAGAAGTGCTGTCAATGTCTGAAGAACACAGGTCACCGCTCTCTCCAGAATACTGGGCCACTGGCTTCACACTCTAGATTTCCAGATACAGGTGGCCAGAGAAACCTTCGCTGCTGAATATTTGCTGTTCTCATCCATGGTTAGGAAAACGGTGGCCTGCAGGCCAGATTTGGCCCACAGATATGTTTTCTTTGGCCTCAACAATGTTGGATCACTTTTTGGAACCAACATTTAACAATTTAGAGATTTCCTGTATTTTCTTTTAAAAACCTAAGAGGTCTGGGCCACACCGGGCCTGCGTTCTTGCACAGCAACACTCAGAGCTGAGTGGGTCAGCATGCTTCTATTAGTTATGAGACTGGAGTTTGCCACCCCTGCCTGCAGCCTCCTTGTTCCCAGCAGTTTCTGGCTTAGCTCTAATTTAGAAAGTGCTCAGATATCTAAGCTAACAAAACATCTCGGGTTTTTATCCAAATATCAATTCTTCATTAAAAAAAGAAAAAAAAGTCAAGTGACATACATGTAAGTGAGGGAAAACACACAAAAATCTAGAAGTTTAAAAGTCTGTGCTATATAGTCCATAATGTTCTAGGGAATCTGATAAGATAGAATCAGCTGAGAAAAATTTAAAGAAGGTATTAAATTTATTACTCAAGTCTCTTTATACTTTTTAAAAAATGTTTATTATGTTTGAGAGACAGAGACAGAGCATGAGAGGGAGAGCGGCAGAGAAAGAGGGAGACACAGAATCTGAAACAAGCTCCAGGCTCTGAGCTGTCAGCACAGCGGGACTCAAACTCACAGACCGCAAAATCATGACCTGAGTCGAAGTCGGATGCATAACTGACTGAACCACGTAGGCACACCCACTCAAGGCTCTTTAGGCAGAGCCATATTGCACCCTTCTGGGTAGATTAAAAAAATATATTCTATTTTTAAAAGAAACAGTGCAAACTTCCAGTTATAAAACAATAAGTCATGGGGATGTAACTACAGTTAATAATACCATATTGCATATTTGAAAGTTGCTAAGACAACAGATTTTTAAAATTCTTATGACAAGAAAAAAACTTGTACCTATGTGAGGTGATGGATGTTAACTAGACTTATGATGATCATTTTAATATAAAGAAATGGGTGTCTTCCCTCCTACACTGTTGGTGGGAATGTAAACTGGTACAGCCCCTCTGGAAAACAGTGTGGAGGTTCCTAAGGAAACTAACAATAGAACTCCCCTATGACCCAGCAATAGCACTGCTAGGAATTTACCCAAGGGATACAGAAATGTTGATGCATAGGAGCACATGTACCCCAATGTTCATAGCAGCACTCTCCACAATAGCTAAAACCTGGAAAGAGCCTAAGTGTCCATCAACAGATGAATGGATCAAGAAGATGTGGTTTATCTATACCATGGAATACTACATGGCAATGAGAAACAATGAAATCTGGCCATGTGTAGCAACATGGATGGACCTTGAGGGTGTTATGCTGAGCGAAATAAGTCAGGCAGAGAAAGACAAATATCATATGTGTGCACGTATAGGAGGATTAGGAGGAGCTTAATAGAGGACCAAGGGGGAGAATAAGGGCGGAAATGGTGGGGGAAAGGGGGAGAGGCAAACCATGAGAGACTCTTGAATGCTGACAAAAACTGAGGACTGATGGATGTGGGGGGGAGGAGTGATGGGCATGGAGGAGGACACTTGTGGGGATGAGCACTGGGTGTTGTGTGGAAACTAATTTGACAATAAACTATTTGTAAAAAAAAAAAAAAGAAATGGGTGTCTTAAGTCTAGGGGTGAGCATCTGACTCTTGTTTTAGGCTCAGGTCATGATCACGGGGTCACGGGATAGAGCCCTGCTTTTCTCGCTCACCCCTTGCCCCTCCCCAACTTGCACTCACTCACATACTCTCTCTCTCAAATAAAAAATTAAATAGTGCACCACACCTACACAAATGCACACTGAGTGCATGTTACAAGTTTACTATTGGTAATGTGTCTTATTTATTTTTAGAAAACTCATCATACACTGTTGGTACGGTTCTTTTTTCTCATTTGGATCTTGAGACTCCAGGCCACCATCACTCAAATTAATGCTTATAGTTAAAAACAAAAGCTTTAATGGTCGTCTCTCCTTCTTTCACTTTAACTCCCTTCCAAATGTAAGCTTAATTTTCACCTCATTCCTTCCTATGTTGGAATTGGAGAGGACAAGCAAAATGTACCAATATTCTTGGGTCAAGTCCCATTAGAGGAAATAATAAACATTAACAGCTTGACAAAATCATTTTGTTGTAGAAAATAGATGGATTAAAATAATCAACTTGGGAACAACCCAACTGTAAAAAAAACATTTTTGAAACTATTGGAACAAAATAAAATTGAAAATGCACTGGGTATTAGAAGATAAGGAATTATTGTTGATTATATTTGGTATAATAATGGGTGTGTGTATGTATACATGAGTATATTCATAACTGTTACAGATACTTTAAAAAAGAAATAAACAGCATGGGTTTGTTATTATGTGGGACTTAAAAATCTTGGAATTGTAGCCCTTTACGGCTCTAAGAGACTTTAAACATCTAGTTCAGGCATGGGAAGGAGGTTTCATTTTAAAGGGCAACTCTAACTTAAGAGCAAAATAACTCAGAGAAAAAGAAATGTCACAAACCATTAACAAGGTCCATTCAGTGCACACGAATGTGCTACAATTAGTCTCCTTTAGAACCACTTAGAACCACCAGTCTAGTGGTATTTTAGGGAGCTTACTACTTATGAAGTCACCTCATTATTTTTTAGACAGCTCTGTCCATTAAGTTACTTCTTATATTTTGAGTTGGAAATCCATTCTGTAGCTTACAATCACCAACATACTGGTAAGTCTAGTTCCATTTTAACTTGACAGCATTTGAACTATTTGAGGTCTCAAATTCTCCTGTTCTTCCCAGGTCTAAAACATTGCCAGCTTCTTCAACCCCTCCTCACATGGCATGGTTCCCTCCTGGACTTCACCACTCACCAATGACAGGCACTAATTATCTCTGTCCCCATTCCAGCATGACACAGTAGAACTGTCTGTTGGTGTCATGTTGTCATAGCATAATCCTAAAAATGACTTTATTAAGTTCAATTTCATTTTCAGACTCTGTGCATTCATTTTGAATTCCGATGCTCTACTCTGAATTCTAGCTCAATTTGTTAGTGTGATAAAGCCTTCTAAAATCTTTCTAGTTATCAACCACATGTGGGTCAATTTAAATGAATTTCTCAGAGTGTACAACTGTATTCCCACATTTCCTGACCTTGGCATGCCACTAGCTAGAGAATCCACACAATGACTCAGAGAACCCTTCCTGATCCTTCAGTGGCTCCTCAAATCCATCTACAGATTTTCAATCTTACGAAGAAAACTTTCAGTCTTACAAGTGAGACCTGAGGCTTTGCCCCACCTCATTGGCAGATAAGAAAAATAGGCCACCACAAATTGGCTTAACATAACTAATAAAGCAAGATTTAGTTATTCACTCAACATGTGTTGCAAGGACTGAACTGGGCAATTGAACAAAAGAGAATGAATGACATAGCAACCATATTATTAAGCGCATAGTCTATCAAAAGTAAATAGCTCAAGTAAAGTGACCAGTGAGGGACAAGGAGCTATGGGAGGTGAGAGAAGAGGTATATTTCTTTGGCTGGGTTGGGAGGTGGCAGAAGAGGCAGCAGAAAGGAAATGAGAATTAGGACAACTCAGTGGAAGAAGCAATAGGTCTGGAAGGGCAGATGGGATGGGAACAGTGGAGAAGTGAGAAAATAAATATCAATGGGTTGAATAACTTTGTTCAGTTGACACATAGGGTCCATGAATATTGCCAGTGGGAAATAAAGTTTGGAAAAACACAGAGAGGCAAAGCTGAATGAGACTGCTTCCTATATCAGGATCACCTAATTAAGGGATATTTATACCAAAGAACACGTGACCCATCAAAAGACACATGAAGGTGGGGAAGAAAAAGAAGGCAAAAAACAAATCAGAACCTTGGACAAAAAAGAAACTTCAAGTGAATAAATAGGGTAAAGAGAGAATAGCAAAAGGTGAGAAGGGAAGAAGACTAACCGGCTAACCAGAGGCTCCTCCGTTATTTATTTTCCTTCCCTGACATTTAAATGTACTGGTTAGCACTTTCCTCCCAAAATGAAGCTCCAGACTTAGATTCCTAATCCTTATTTGTCTTCCATCTCCATATGCTCTTCATTAACAATCACTCTCCCTAAACTGCCTAATCCACCCCTAGCAAAACAGTCAACATAACTGTTCCCCCAAGGAGTGTTGGCCAAAGAAAAGCATGGCATTAAGAGAACACTTCACTGTCTCAAGCACACCTGATAAGAGAGCAGGGAATCAGGTGAGGTTCTTTACACTCACCCCAGGGAAGGGAAAGGGAGATATGAAGAGAGGGTCTACAGAAGTGAGAGTGGAGGAAAGGGACCAGGACCTGAGGAACCACATCATCACCAGAAGGAGGTCAGGCATTCATTCATTTATTGGTCTTCCTCCCTCTAGCTCACCGTTCCCTGATATGGTGCATCCAAAAGCTCACACACACAATCTCCACAACACATCCCTTAGGTGTCAATTTGCATGTCACTTCATCAGTCCCTCATGATTAACCTAGACCCCTAACAGTGTCCTGCATTTTCCTTTTCAAAATACATGTCAGTTAGATTCCACATTTGTTGCTTCTCTGCCATGTCACAAGCCCATGAGGGAGACAGCAATCTCACTGCTGTTTCCCTGACTCTCAGCACTGGGTCCAAACTCAGTCAATCACTGTTGAACAAGTAAGACACTATAAAGACAAGTAAGTGTTATTGCTTGAATTCCCTAAAATTCTGTAGTACCCAAAATTGGTGTGGCCAAGATCGCTAACTATTCATGTTCTCCAACCTTTTGGAACACAGCTATCCTAATTTCCCACCCCCCTTATAGTTCAATGTGGCCTAGGACTCCGTTCTGGTCAATGGGGTGTGTGCTCAAGTGATTAGGCCACTTCCAAGATCACCCACAAAAATCGTCCTGTGCTTTGCCTCCATGCTCCCCTTCTGGCTGGCTGGACTGAAGATGAAGCCCTTGGGTGACCTTGAAAGCTACGTGTTGATACCTGGGACCCTCTGTGGAAAAGAACCACCTCTCTGATCTGTTCATAAGAAAACTAAACTTCTCTCATATTTGAGCAATTATACATTTAGAAGTTCATGTGTTACAGTAGTTAACCTAATTCAGTTAACATAATTAGGCTACAACTAAAGTCTTCTTAACCTTTACCAGCCAGCAAGTGTTTGTCACTTTCTGCAGGGGAAATAAAGGCCATTCAGAGGACAGTGCAATCTTTCTTGGTATGAATAGAAGCTTGGTTTGCTCACAATCATCAGGAAAAGATAGTAACTAACCTTGCCCTGGGCTTGCCTGGGCTTGGGCCATAGCCACAAAACAGGCGAGGCAAATTCCGGTGATGTCAGAACACCGGACAGTCAGCTTGCTTGCCTCGGCTCCTCTCAGAAGTATGGGTCACGCCCTATAGGCCCTGGACAAATGCCTGACTGCCTTCTCAAGCAGTTTGGCCCTGGCCTCCTTGGTGCTTACCTTGCAAAAATGTCATAAAACATTGCCCTGTTGTTTTCGGTGCCAGCTGGGGAGAAGCTGCCAGGAGCTTTTTCAGAAAGCCACACCAATCTGCACTACCACAGAACAAGGGCTGTACCAAATGACTCTCCCAAATAAAGCATTCAGCCGACCGGACAGAGATTCGACCTCAGATTTCATTCATTTCCCTGTGGCAAAGCTCTTCTTCGGCAGATGTGTTTGACTCTTTCTGTTGTTTTGACCTCACACTAGAGAATTCAAAGACAGCCCCTCTCCCTGATGAACTAGAGCACTGAGGTAATTGACTTACATTAAGAGAATTAGTGGCATGTACTGCATATAATTGCTTGTTCAATCTAGGTCTAGGAAACTATTAAAAGGGTAAATTATTGACTAATTCTTCTCACTTTTCTTCATTGCAGGTTTATTTCAAGAACTTCCAGATCCAGTAGTTACGAATCTTCTGGGGGCCACAGATCCCTTTACAAATACTATGAAATGCCTTTACTCTTTCACAGAAAAAATACACGTCCACGAGCACACACATGTATTACATATGATTTCAGGGTACACACAAGATGCCTACTTTACCCACTGGTCCCAGGTTCATGGACCCTCTAGTGCAGAAGTCAGCAAAATTCCCTGTGAAGGGCCAGACAGTAAATATCTTTGGCTTTCTGGGCCACGTACAGTCTGTCATTAATTACTATCCAACTCTGCTGCTACAGTGAGAAGGCAGCCATGGCCGTGCCCCAACAGAACTTTATTTATAGACCCTGAAATCCGAATGTCATATAATTTTCATGTGTCACAAAATAATTCTTTCCATTTTCTTCCCCAGCCACTTAAAAAATGAAAACCATTCTTATCTGGTAGCTTGTACAAAAACGAGTGATGGACCATAGTTTGTCAATCCCTGCAATAGGGCATGGGTTCTAGGTGTAAAAAAATATTACGTCTTTATTTTTACTAACTTCCAATGGAAATTTCCTTCCGTTGTGAATGTAGGAAGCAGTTCTCAGTAGTGTCACAAGTGATTGTGACTTGGTCACCAGCAGAAACCACAGGTATGTTCATAGCACATTAGAATGGTCACAGACAACACAAAATATAGATCATGCTCATCACTATTCAATTATGCTCATTATTAGATCTCCTATTGTATCTTGCTATTTAAATGTACTGACAGAGAAACACATATATTATCCTATCACAGATTTGATATTTAATATGTTGATAACTCTATTTGCATATGATTGATTTCCATTCTAACATTATATTTTATTTTGTGGATTTAAAAAGAGAATTCTGAGAAGCAGCCCAGAGCTTTCAGCAGATACCAAAGAGGTCCGCGGGACAGAAAGGTTAAGAGGACCTGAGCAGGCAAAAGCACAGCATCTCCTACCAGAGCATTCACATCTTCCGTTTTGTGGATGAGCATCCGTATCTCCTCTGGATCACCGCTGAAGATTGCTTGGACCAGTGGTGGCTGTAAACACGGGAGAATTTGGATTAGAACTATAATCAAACACATTTAATTGCATTCAGATGCAGATGGCAACAAAAGTTTATTCAACAATAATCAACTGGCAGACAAAGACGAATATGGCTCAGACTCAGCCACACTAGAAGTCTGTTGGGGGAGCTATGTGCACAGAGAAGTAACTGTAACACAATTTGAAAGCCATAACAGATAGTCACATGTAACCTGAGGCTGAGTATGACATGAAAATCACCCATAATTGAAGACGTCCTTGAAACATGCAAATTACCAAATCTGCAGTTTAAAGCATACAGTCCCCTATGGTTCCCGACCTCTCATTAGACAATGTACCCTGGTTACTCTCAGACAATTCCATTTCTAGAGGATGTTAATGGGGCCTCCTGAACACTTCAGTGCTTGGAAAGCCTTTGAAATCATTCTCAAACGCTTCCCATAGCTTAGCCAACACGAAAGGCACTGAGTGTTTCAGATGTGATTATAACCCTACTACCTATTCAAAGTAAGTGGTATAATGGTTGGGTGGGGAGCATGAAGGGGGATATTAGTGAGCACTTATTATTGAACTCACCCACATTAAACAAGACCCAACACAGAGAAGGGATTTATAAAGTGTGATGGAAACAGAGCTGAAAGAGAAACCTGCTCTGTTTGGAGGGCAGTAGAGTGAAGAGAGGAGTATATCTAGAAAAGCTTCATGGAAGGCACTTTAATAAATGAGTCTGAGTTTGCAAACAGGAAAGGAAAAGCATTCCAGGCACAGGAATCAGGGTGTGCAAAGCTATGGACATGCAAAGAACCTTATATCTTACAAATGCTGCCTTCAACCTGGTGACCAGAGAGTGTGGTAAAAGAAGAAAAGAAGTGGTGAGCTCTGGGGTTGATGTTGGGCTTGCCCCATGTGAAGAAGAATCCTGTTGGAAACCAGCTCTGTCACTTGCCAGCTATGTGCTGAGTCCACTTCCCATGTGTAATCTGGAGGTGAGCATGATCTTTGCTGTCCAAGCCCTCATAGGATTGCTATTAGGAACAAACGAGATAATATCTGGAAAACCTCTCTGTAACCATACAACCTTTGTGACTAACAGATATTTTTATTAAGAAATGCTTGGGACACCTGAGTGGTTCAATCAGTTAAGCATCTGACTCTTGATTTCAGCTCAGGTCATGATCTCCCAGTTTGTGAGATTAAGCTTCTCATTGGGCTCTGCGATGACAGCACGGAGCCTGCTTGGCTCTCTCTCTCCCTCTCTCTGTCTCTCTTCCCACCCCTGAAAATAAATAACTATTTCTAAAAAAGAAATGCTTAACAATGCTAATGTAAAATATTTGAACTTTTTTTTTTAATTTAAAAACTTTGGCAATTACATTCTCTCTCTCTCTCTCTCTCTCTCTCTCTCACCTTTTGAAAACACTTTAGGGTAGTTTATGTCAGTAATTAGATGACAGTCCCCAGATGTGTCTGGAGATAAGAATTAACTGAGATGCTTGTCAAAACAATATTCCAAGATCCCTTCCCTGGAGATTCTGATTTTGTCTATCTGGGGTGGGAACTTGTAAATGTATTTTTAATAAATGCTCACTTAGAAAACTGACCTAAGGTAAAATCGTTAGTATCATCTGCCTCGATGTCCCCCTGTGCTACCTACATGAAAATCTCAGTCCTCATTATCCCTATACATTGTCTTTTCTCTTTTTTTACCCTCCTTGCCTTTCTTACAGGTTCTGGGAGTAGTTTGTGTTATGGGGCGGGGCGGGGGGGTAATAATATAAGTATTATCAGTAGAAAGTAGTTAAGACTCCTTCAGAAAACACTATATTTAACATTTTTTAATGTTTTTTTGAGAGAGAGACATAGACAGAGTATGAACAGGGGAGAGGCAGACAAAGAGGGACACACAGAATCTGAAGCAGGCTCCAGGCTCTGAGCTGTCAGCACAGAGCCCGATGCAGGACTTGAACTCACTCACGAACTGTGAGATCATGACCTGAGCTGAAGTCTGCGGCTTAACCAGCTGAGCCCCCAGGCTCCCCAGAGGAAACGCTATATTTAAAATGTCAAGTTGCAGATACATATTTCAATATGCCAGGAATTTTTCCACAGTTTTTCCCCTGCTATAAAAGTTTCCAGCAAGTGGACAGATAGATGTATCTTTCTTTTGACCCAAATACCCTCAATTCTACCTTCTTGCTAAGCTGTATAATTCAGAGATAGTTTCTTAAATTGCCGACAATTAAGTAACTGGAAAGAAGTCTTGAAAAGAAAGCAGGTTTTCTCCTAGTTTGATGTGAGCTGGTTGATCTGCCCAAGATGAGGAGATCTTCCACTGGCTTGCTGACTAACCAAGTCTACGGATCAGCTGCCCCATGGCAAGGACCCTATTTCATATGAAACAGAGTCAGACACAAACTCAGGATTTCAACAACAATGCTAAATCTCGTTCATCTGTTCTATCATTCTCTGTCTGCTATGCTCATTGCCAAATGCTCCTGCGCACTTTTCTGCCTTTTTTTTAAAATTTTTTTTAATGTTTTATTTATTTCTAGGAAAGAGAGAGAGAGACAGCATGAGCAGGGGAGGGTCAGAGAGAGGGAGTCACAGACTCTGAAACGGGCTCCAGGCTTTGAGCTGGCAGTCAGCACAGAGCCCGACTTGGGGCTTGAACCCACGAACCGCGAGATCATGACCTAAGCGAAAGTCGGACACTTAACCGACTAAGCCACGCAGGCGCCCCACTTTTCTGCCTTTTTGAACCTGAAGGGAAACAAATAAGAAACCCAACAGCCATATGAGTTAGATGACAAGCAGAGGCAGTCTGACAAGACTTTAGTGTTAAATCAGCAGTGATCAATTAACAGATGAGAGCAAACCCATCCCCTTAAACTATCTGGCACTAGTCACTTCAAGGAAAACAGATAGTCAAGCAAAGGCTCAGGTCACTTGTGACAGTCAGGAATGCACACAGGTTTTGTGTTGTTTCAGTGCTCACACTTCTTAAGAGAGACAAGAGCTCCAAGCTATGGCGGGAATGTTCCCAAGGAGAGCCACCCTGGCAAAGCTGCCAGACAAGGATGCCAGCACAGTCCTGCAGCAGGGAGCTCCCCAGACACCTCCAGGACCAGTCACTCAGGCTGTTTTGAAGGGTGTCATCAACACACAGAATTCCCAGCAGAGAATGGTATGCACACCTGCCCGATACCTCTAGGCACAGCTCCGTTAAAAGCCGCTTTACAGAGTACTGTCAATGCTCAGAATTTCTAGCATCCATCGGAAAGAAGTAACTCTTCCAATGTTACTGTCACATGTATACATACAGATACACACATGTACATGCATACATTCACACATACACATACATATCTACACCTATGTGTGTATACACAGAAATATGTGCTGATTCACATACAAATCCCTCGCACTCCCTATGGTAGGGAAAAGTTCCTTGTCCCCAAAGCCCAGAGTCTTGCTGGATGGACACCTCTAGCCCCGGCGGGGCCATATCCACTGTGACATCACAGTCTTCACAACTGGGAATCTGAGCATCATGGGTTTCCAAATCAGAACTTCATAGGTAAATGCTGTACTAGACAGAAGCTGTGTGTTTGCTTAGATGTAATTCTTGAACTAAATTGCTGTGATTCTTGAGAAAGTAGCATTTAAAAAAAACACACATACATTATCAGCATGTTTGTTTTTTGGGGTTTTTTTTTCCAGCCTCTCAAATAAAACACGCCTGGAGAACACTCTGGCATTCCTTTTTGTTGGAATTTTTAATCTGATCCGATTATTTTTCCCTAGGTAAACACTTAACCTGAGAATAAATATTTGGAAAAAAATATATATCTAAATACTGTCTCCATTACATGATCTTCAGAAAGGGGGAATATCCTAAATATCTTTGCTCATAAGTATCAAGTATTTATACTCCACTGACCAGTAATTCGGCAACTTAGTGTTGACTTTGACCTTGATAAGACTTAAGCAAAGTCTCATCTGCAAAAGAACAGAGTCCTAAGCCTTGGTATGTATTAGTATTTCTGACATTTCATACACTTCAACACTAACATATAGAAAATATTAGTGCTCTGTGTGCATTAGGATGCAAAGTAACTCATAACAAGGGTCAAAGTTGGGAAAAACAAATAGTGGCAGGAAAAAAAAGGGGAGATTCTCATGCCATGAAACCATTAGCTATCATAACCTAAAAAGACTGAAATTATTTTTTTAAATATTTATTTGTTTTGAAAGAGAAAGCATGAGTGGGGGAGGGGCAGAGAGAGAGGAGGAGACAGAAAATCCCAAGCAGGCTCTGTTCTGTCAGCACAGAGCCCAATGCTAGGCTCAACCCCATGACCCATGAGACGATGAGCTGAGCTAAAATCAAGAGTCAGATACATGGAGTGCTTGCGTAGCTCAGTTGGTTAAGTGTCCAACTTCAGCTCAGGACATGATCTCACTGCTTGTGAGTTCAAGCCCCATGTTGGGCTCTGTGCTGACAACTCAGAGCCTGGAGCCTACAGATTCTGTGTCTCCCTCTCCCCCTCACACTCTCTTTCTCTCAAAAATAAATAAACGTTTAAAAAATTTTTTTAAAAAAAGTCGGCCACTTAAGTACTTGAGCCACCTAGCCACTCCAAACATCTGAAATTCTTGAGAGGTATGCAGTAAGTTCAGTGTCAATTACCAAAACCTCCTTAGCATGCGTAGCAAGTATATACTGAAGATGAGTTGTCATGTGCTTTGGATCCTGGCACCATCCCTCACATAGATTCAGGAGGCAGAAGCATACTTCTTAGTCCTACTTTACCAATGATGCAAGTGCAATTCAATATTCAGATGGGACCTGGCCTTGTCTTCCAACAGCACCAACCATAAGCACCCTACCATTGCTACCAGAAGTGTACACAGCTGCCTTCTAGAAGTGACCACCCAAGAAGCTGATGACTTTGGACCCCTCTAAGACAGAGTGTGGAGTGAAAGGCCCCTCGGATTTAGCAGCCATTGAAAATTATGCTGTTAACCTTGTCAACACGAGAAACTGAAAATTCATCATAAAAAGCCACTTTCTCTTCCCACATCCCCTAACAGCCCATCCAATGCAATATTTTTATTTTATTGTCGGTCTTTGAAAATAAATTGGGAAAATATTTGATTTCCAAAAATAAGACACTAAATCAAAAGTGTACTGATACAGTATTCCCAAACTTTGAAGTAGAGTTACATTTCCACTAGGGGGAGCAAGATGGTAATTTGTTACCTGGGAGAAAAGAGTAACTGCTCAGGTTGTGTAGTTAAGACAAGGTAGCTGGAAGATCCACTTTGCCAAGACTTAAAAGAACTCAAGCTTCTGGGGTGCCCGGGTGGCTTGGTTAAGCGTCCGACTTGCGCTCAGGTCATGATCTCGCAGTTCGTGGGTTCGAGCCCCACGTCGGGCTCTGTGCTAACTGCCAGCTCAGAGCCTGGGGCCTGTTTCAGTCTGTGACTCCCTCTCTCTCTGACCCTCTCCTGCTCACGCTGTCTCTCTCTCTCTCTCTCTCTCCTAGAAATAAATAAAAAACATTAAAAAATTTAAAAAAAAAAAGAACTCAAGCTTCTAAGAGAGAGTGCTTAGTAAAGAGTCAACACACATGCTGCACACATATCGAAACAAACAACAGAAAAGCTTTCCTATGGATCCCTGAGTGTCCAGGTTTAGGAAATAAGAATAATGCAATCTAAAACTCAGGGGTTAACGAATCGTTTTCTTCACTTAAAAACTCAAATCAACTATTCTTCAATTCCACTTTTAAAAAGTTCAACTGGTGGCATCAGACAAGCAATTAGTTTAAGAGTAAAGCCCATCGTGGGTTTTATGGAGAGAGTGTAGCTGCTCCACCTTGTAACAAGGCTGTAAGTTCCCCTTCCACAATCCCTAGTGAAACCACCAATTGGATTTTTGCTAAAACCCTGTAGAGTGTACTTCACATTCCCTTTGCTGGAGCCTCATGTTCTTTACTAATGAATTGGCTTTGGAAGACACTCAGGGTGACAGAAGCTGTCACGTAGCATCTGTGTAACTACTGTCCAGGGTACAAAGCGTCAGAAGACACTCCAGCATTTCGACACAAATCCCTGGCATACTGCTTATCTTTTTTGGGTTAGACTGGGCAATTAAAGATTCCACATCTGAAAGAAAACATCGTGCATTCTAATCAGGAATGGGTGTGGGGAATTAATCAATAGCCAAGAAGAAAAAATGATATTCTTAAACATCTGTCCATACTTGAGTATTCTGAGTACAGTATGTCATTAAAGCAAGATGGGAGCATGTTATTAGTGGCTATTAGCTGATGCAGCAATAATCTAGCCATAAGAAACCATCAACTTATATGAACATGCTGAAACACTTCATTAGGTAACAACTGGTTTTTCTATGAGGCAGTGCCTGCATTTTAACAAAAGGATAATAAAAATTTGTTCGAGTCACTAGATTTAATGGACAAAACTTGTGAGCTCTATTCATGTGGGTCCTGCTGTGTGATCTGCTGAGAGGAGGCCATTAAGTGCTTCCTGAATACAGATCACTCTTTATTTGGGAAGAGGTTCACTCTATCACAGAAAGATAATGATGATCATAAAGTCAAAATCCGTTTCCCTTAAGAACTGTACAAAATACACGGAGTCCCCATAAACATTTTTCTTAAAAGCAGGCCTTCATATCTGAAAATGTGTCTTATAGGCTGTGCTACAGAGTAAATGTCTATAACATTTCCAATTACTTACAATTATTATTAAAAACAGAAAGCACAAAATTCCAAGTAACAGTAATACCCTCTATGTAGCTATTTATTAACTCTACACTTATATTCTATACTTACAAAAGAAGAACAATTACATTCAGAAAATGAAGAAAGTATCTAATCTCTTCCAAAATGAAAACAGTAATAAGTATGGACTATGGGGTAGCTATTCAAGAGCCAATTACTCAGTCTTTAAAACATTCATCCTTTGTTGCACCTTCCTTTCCTGACATCCTCCATTGCTATTTCTCTACCCTTTAATATTGCTGATTAACACCTTCACCAGAGGATAGTTCACCCAAGGAAAAAAGAAATGGAGGCATGTCAACTTCGCTACTAGTTAGTCACAAAAGATTAAGTAAAAAGGAAGTGATGAAACAATGTACCAGTTAAATTGAAATCTAGAGGTGATGTTGATTTTACAGATCTGAGATCTCACTCTCTTGTTCTTCCACATTAGGGAGCTAACATATGATATCATACTGACCTGGTATTAAATCCTAGCCATAGTTTCTTCATTTATAATATGGGGTTACCATAGCCATTTCACAAGATCTGTTTGAGAAATGGCCCTAATATGTGCAAATACCTAATGTGTGGTGAATAAAAGTAATGATTAGTGTTGCCATAGAATTGACAAGCTCAAAAACATTCCTAGACAAGTATACTTATGTTCATCCTACACAAGGAAAAATAAGGGATCTAAAGAGATCTCCCAAAATATACAGAGCAAGTAAATCAAGTTAGGATCATAAGCCATTCACACCAGCTCTAAAGCAGAGAGGCCCATCATACTGGGAGAGAAGCTTTTACAAGCCAGAAAGCAAAAATCCAGCTGAGACTGACTTGGTCTTCGTTTACATTGGGCAACCTCAAAAATGTTCCACAACCTCCCTTTACTGTGAGGTCTAATCTATTGTGCCAAAATAATAGCAACTCACCTGAAAAATATATCATCCCCGTTTGACTAATCAAAGGGTGCCACATATTCATATCCATGGGATGGGACATGAAATCCTAATTTTACTATTTAAGGTTACCATTAATGTGTATAGTTATACTTTTCCTTTATGATCTCCTGATGGTCATAAAAAGACAGATCCCCTGGTTGGAGCTCTCAGGGGGGGTGGAATGATTTACCTGTGAGTGGCAAAGTTGAGACTAGAATTTAGTTTTCCTGATTCTCCAGGATCATTACTATCTCTCACATGTCATCTTAATACAATAGGATACAATATAGTATAATATAATGAATATATAATAAATATATGTAATTCAGGATTAGGAATACAGTCTTAGTTTCAGGGTACTTCCCATGGAAAAATATTATTTACTTTATGGCTCACTAATGAAGGATGTCACCATGTGGTGTGTGTGTGTGTGTGTAATCTCTATATATGTGTGTATATTTATACTCTATGTGCATGTACATTGTGACTATATATGTGTATATAGTTACTCTCGACAAAGTAACAATAATCTTGCCAAAAGATGCAAAACAAAAGAGGTACAATATATTTTAAAGCAGGGTCTCAGTGAGAGTTTGAGTCACAAACACAGAGAAGGTAGGTGTTAACTTAGATTTTGAAGAATAACAAAGGAGTAATCCTTCTTTATGTTGAGGAATAGCCAATGAAGAGGTTAGAAAAGTAAATAACTGGGTGGAGGGAGCATCATGGCAGCAGCAGGAGTTTTAACCCAACCTTGTGGGCAAGCAGGAACTAAGGTCTTGAGCAAGAGAAGAGCACAGAGTTTTTGCAAACATTTAATCTGTCCACACCGTGCACCAGGCACGGGAGAAAAGAAGGGAGCCAAAGAACCCACTTAGAAGACTATTGCCACAATCTAAGGCATCACAGGAAAGAACTCCAATCTTCCTATATTTCCCTCTCTGCTACTTACGGGCCGGAGTGGAAACAACAGATACTACTGTCAGTTCTTTGATGCCGCTCTATTCCTGGAGGCAGGTTTGGCTCGGCGTCTTGGCCACTTTCCTTCGCTCTTTATATATAGCCTGAATCTGCTGCCCCCGAGACACTGATGTTTCCAGGTGAAACTGAGGTTACTTCCTTCAGTTCCTGGAACACTTCCATTTCCCCCCACGGAACCTCTGCTGCAGTCGGTCCTGTTTTGTCAGACTTGTCACTTGATCCCTGAATTTAAATCATAGCATTTCAAAAATAGGCCACTTCCATAAAGAGAAAAGCAAAACAAAACAAGGCAGGCATACTCTGCCAAATGCTGTATTTTTATTGGGATCTGCTGCCAACCACCCACATCTTTTTTCACTCTGTCTAAGTTTCAGATGACTTGAGATCAAATCGAAACTTTAGCTAAGTTAATTAGTGTTCGGGAGTTAACTTTTAAAGAAAGCTAATTTAAACAAGAGCACAATGGATCTAAGAGGTTCGTTAATAGAGAATATTTAAATCCGTGTAATTTGAGTAAAATAAAAAGAACAACAATATCTTTCTACAACAGTTTCCTGTTTTGAAAAACTGTTAGAGGTTTTATTTCCTATCTTAGTTTTGGTTACACTCTTTGTATAACTCTATCTTCTAGCATATTGAATTCATGTAGTTTCAAAAACGAAGGGTGATTTGATAATGTTAATCAGTATAAGCTCTTTTAGCAATCTCTGTGGAAAAAAATTATACAGCCAGATGATTTTCAGGGTATTAAGTGTATTAAGTAATTTCTTTGTTCAGATACAGAAAGTGGGTGTCTGTTTAGGATGGATCATACAACATGACTTTTTATTAGTATCTGGTATGTATCTCCCTTTTCATAAGGGCAATGATTAAATAGTATTCCTAAAGAAAAAATATGAGAGATTATTTATAACTACAGTAATATTCTTATGATCTAGAGTAATAATCATTTTTGAGGAATATTAGAAATTGAAAGCTAAGCAAAGCAACTTAAAAATAACAAGAGCAAGGGGCACCTGGGTGGTTTGGTTGTTTAAGTGTCCACCTCTTGATATCCACTAGGGTTGTGATCTCATGGTTCGTGAGATCAAGCCCTGAGTTGGGCTCTGCACTGAGTGTGGAGACTGCTTGGGATTCTCTCACTCTGACCCTTTCCCCACTCATGTTCTCTCTCTCTCTCAAAATAAAATAAAAACTTAAAAAAAAAATAACAACAGCAAAATCAATAAAAGGCACTCACCAGGAAGGTGGCAATTTCTTGCTATATTTGAGAGGGATAGATTTACCACATATGAAATATATACATTGACATAATCACATGAAGTCATTCATGATTCAGGCAAACTCCAAATTCGGGTTGTCTGAAATGTGTTAGAACCTGGATTCTTTCAAAAGCCACTTTTTGCCAAGTCAAGTCATTCCAAAGCTCGTGAGAACTTCTCCTTAAACTTTCTCCTTCTTCTCCTTAGTTCTTTGTCTCTGAATTCCATATGCATTCCTTGGAAAGGGAGAAAGCTGTCACACTCCACCACCTCTCCGCAGGGAGCCAGGTGAGGAATTAAGGAAATGTGTGAAACTGAGTCAGCTTCCTGGACTTGCCTATTCAAACCAGTCTCAAATCTAAGGCAGGGTGCTGACCAGGACCTCTATTAGTCTCTGGCTGAGATGACAGGAGGGCTCCTTCTGCCCATAAGACCAGGAAGGTCACAAGGAATGCAAATCTATTAGGGGCTCTGTCCATTTCCCCATCCAATGTCCTGGGAAGGGCAGGGCATTCAGTAACAGATATCAAAGAGAAATGATAAGGCAGCAGGAAGAGAGGAGTCCAAAAGACTGAAAAACATTAGATAATATAAAATGGGAAATTTTGAAAGAAAAAAAAAAGGAGTTACATCACACTTCCTTACAGAAACATAACCCAGTTCATTTTCCCTTTATTTCTCTACACAGCACCCTGCCACCAAGACATAAAAGTAATGTTTTTTAAAATTAATCTGGTGTATTTCAGGTAACAGCCATATTCGACTCAATTCAATTAATATTGATTAAACCTGAGGCCTGAGTGGCTCAGTCGGTTAAGTGTCCAACTCATGGTTTCGGCTCAGGTCATGATCTCATGATTCGTGGGATCAAGTCCCACGTCCAGCTCTGCAATGGCAGTGCGGAGCCAGCTTGGGAGTCTCTCTCTCTCCCTCTCTCTCTGTCCCCCCACCCACACTCATGCTGTCTCTTCTCTCTCAAAATAAATACACTTTTTAAAAAGATTGATTAAACCTAAGAAATCTACTAAGCTTAAGAAATTCAGACACTGAGATGTTGTAGTCAGTCTCTCCCTTGAAAGAGTTACTGAGGTGTAGAATGAAATATATTAGTATACAACCTGGATGTAAGGGAAATACCATATAAGTACATGAAGAAGGGAGAGTGATCACATCTGGTGTTCTGGAAGATGCAGCCTTTGAAATGAATATTGAACATTAGAGAGGATTTAAATAGGAAAAAATGGGATGGGAAGTGAATGCTTCTACCTCAGAAGAATGTGAGGAGATGCCAGAAGACTGAATATGCACAGGGACAGTTTCATTTGGCTGCAGCATGAGAGAAGTGAGGGAAGCTGAGCAGTAGACATGGATCATATTACAGAAGGCTGTGAATGCCAGGCTAGGAAATTGGGACTCTTTTCTCTAGCACTGGAGAGCCATGCATGGTTTTTGAGCAGAAGAGTGACCTAAATGATGTGCTTTAGAATAATCTCTGGAAATAATGGCCTGCATGATGAACTGGAATTAAAAACTAGAGTTATACGATAAGTTGGGTGAAATCAACACCAGTCTAGAGGTCCTGGGGATGGAGTGTCCCTCCATTGTGAGAGAAGCACTCTGCTGGCAGCCAAGATATGGATCTAGAAGGTGAATGAATTCTTCCCACCCTGAATGCAGCAAGAGCTAGCCCACTCAGGCGTGGCGGTCTACATTCAGAGAGACTCTCACCAGCTTCCTCTGCGGGAGGCAGAGCTGTCTGGAGCAGAGCCGCCCAGCCGTCAGCCGTCAGCCGAGGAGCACCGGAAGTTCTGCAGCACTTGCTTTTTTTTTTCCTTTTCCACTTGTGCAAGCCCCTCCAGTTACTTGCTCGTTCAGTTCTGCCCTGGGACAGGAAGCTCCCAGGGCTCAGACGTCAGTTAGCATCCTGCATCTGAACAACCTGCTACTTCTCTCCCCACCCCAGAGAAACCAGAAGCTTCGGGGCTTTCGGTTTGGGTGCTCCCTTCACAGTCTAGGTTTTGGTAAAAAGAAAACTCATCTTCATGTCATGAGCCGGAAACAAACAAAAATTAGCCCTTTAAAATAAAGCTATCTTTATTTCCCAATTCTAAAATTTAGTCAAGAGATAAAACTCTTTTTTTCAATCATACAGTGTTTGAAAAACAGAAAGAATTGGGGAAAGGTACTTTCTAACGCACGAAAACCTCTAGCCATTTTCTCTTTCTCTTATATTTGCTTGGTCTTAATCATAGTAGTTGTCCCATTAGGACAATACAAAGACAAGGTTAAGAAAAATCTTAATAACTTTTCTATACCACCAATGTTAATGTAGTAAATAATACCACCAATGTTAACAGCCTAATGTGTATCCTTCCACATCTTTCCCCATGTTCCTGCTGATAAATAAAAATATAGATGTAGGAGGTTACAATGTTATCACAAAAGTGGGATTTACTCTTTCCCTTTCTTGCTATTTATAAAAACAACAATATATTGAGGCTAACCCCAAGGTCAGTAGTTACAGGATTACGGCATTTCTTTGAATAGCTACATAATCCTCCAGAACACGGATATATCACAATGTATTTTACTATTCCCCTTTGGATGAACATTCAGGTTGTTTCTAGTTTATGCTGCAACAAACCGGCCGTGTCAGTATCTAACCTGGCCAGTGCATTTCACAGAAAAGTGCTGTCAGAACTGAAGGCATTTTCTGAATACCTACTATATGCTGTTTTTATAAAATATACAATAGAAATATGTGACATAGTCCCTTCCTCAAAGAGTGCCAAATATAGCTGGGGAAAGAAGCCTAACCCACACAAAACAATTAAAGTGTTTAAGACCAGACTGAACCAGGTTGCATACACTTCAGGCAAATGGATACCAAGTTTTCCTTCGGCATGGAGACAGACTGCAGTGAGAGCCTTAATGTTCTAGAGGGGCTTTCTCAGATTCTGAAGAGTGGGAAATGAGAAGGGCTAAGAAGTCAGGTGTGTGTGTGTGTGTGTGTGTGTGTGTGTGTGTATGTGTGTGTGTGTGTTCAAGTCTGGCAGGACTTAAACAAAGCCAGAGAATGGTTTAGATCAATGGAGAAAAAAATTGTATTTTGGAGTGACAAATGAGCCTCATATATGACTTTAGACACATATATGCTCAGAGAATGACAATAAGCAGGTTCCTTATTCACTGCATTACCAAAGAGACTCTCATATTCTTCCCACCCCCTCCCAGCCTCTGCTTAAAGACGTAGAAGAATCCCAAGCTTAACTGCCACAGAGCATTACACTAATGCTGATTTAAAATGCGCTACTTCCAGCCAGCAAAAACTTAAAAATACTTCCCAAATTTCTTCCTTCCCTGCCAACACACACAGACACACACACACACATGCACACACACACACACCACACCTTGTTCTGTGCCCTTTAAACAATAGCAGTCATTTTCACTGTTCCTGTCCATCTGGAAAACAACATGGATAACATGGGATAAAGTAATAATAAAGTCTGAGTGATTTAATTCAACCAAAACCTAAGGGTTTTTTTGAGAATAAAAATTGTTAAAAAGGTTGGTATAGATAGACTAGCCACTACAACATTGGTCTTTCACTCTATGTTGCAATGCTATGTTTGCAACTTACCAAGACCATTTAAATTTAAACCGTATTTAATAACATTTTTTTACATTTCATCATACTGGTAAACAAGATCTGAGAGCTCAGTGTTTATGCCAGATATGTGTCATGCCTTGATAATGTATATAAGCAGCTTATGAGAAAGCTCTGAAAATGAATTAGGCATAAAAAAAGTAATATGTTATCTCAAAGATTTGAGATTTAAAAGTTGTATGTAATTTTTAGGGTTGCCTGGGTGGCTCGGTTGGTTGAGCATTGGGCTCCTGATTTCGGGTCAGGTCATGATTTCACAGTCCATGCTGGGCATGGAGATTGTTTGAGATTCTCTCTCTTTGTCTCTCTCCTGCTGCTCCTCCCTACTCACGCTTGCTCACAGACTCTCTCAAAAGAAAAAATGATAAAAAATTAAAAGTTGCAGGTAATTTTTAATCAAAGTTGCACCACAAGAAAGTCTATGATTCTCTTTTTTTTCCACTGAATTTTACTGGGAAAAAAAACACTGTTGAGTCCAGGTGATGGTAAGCTCACTCGGTGAGAAAAGCAAGGCCATCAAGCATGGTTCAGGTCTAAAATCAGCTTTCAGTGTATTTTCTAAACTTTAGGAAAACAAGATTTACTCCCAGGATGTTAACTTGAATGCCAAGTTCAAAGATACAATAATCTTGATAGTCATATTACAGAAAATAAGGGCTTTTAATAAGGAGAAGGAATTACTGACTTTCAATAAAACCTAATTTACTATGTGTTTTTATTTAGCAGTAGGAAAAAAAAAGAAAGAAAGGAAGAAAAGAAAAAAGCCCTTGACCTCTGCTGTACCATTCGACCACAAAGGAGACTGAGGTCTGAGATTGGGTACCGAGGAGGGAGCCAGAGTCATAACGCTTTCTGTGACCTGACTGAGCATAACTGAGGTGACTCCATGCTCCGCTCTCATCGCCAGCCTCCTCACGACATCAGCTTCTAAATGGAATGAAGGCTCCGCTAGTGTCTCTGCAGGTCAAATCTAGATTTGGGAATCTGCAACACACATCTAACATCAAGACACTTAGCAACTGTTACTCAGTCAACACACAACATTCCAACAGTTTAAAATGCACAATAAGATCATGGTTCCTTTGAGATCATGGTCCCATTGTCCTAAATAAGGGGGACTTTTGGCTGCCCTTCCTCCTCCTGGGGCTAGAACTGGGGGTTTGGCCAACGGCAGTAAAACCAGGGTCTCGTGGGACAGAAACAGCCTGCCTGGACGTATTAAGACCTGTACTCTCTTCTAGAGTGCTCTAAGAAGCATGTGAACCACATTTCTCCTCTTGAATCATGAACAATCAAAAACGTCAACACAAGACCAATGAGGGGAAGTGGAGAAAAATTATCTGAGGAGTCAATAGACCTGGGTTCACACTAGCCTTGGTGAGTTGGCATCAGATAGCTAGAGCAAATAACAAAGTTAGCAGAAACCTGTTTCCTCACAAGAGAAGAGGTGTTCAAAACTAACAACTCCCTGAGGACAAGAAGGGGAAGGCCAGACTCTCTGAGGAAAAAACCCACCGAACAATCTGATGCAGTAAGTGACATACGGCCATCCCAGCACAAGCACTGGAAAAGACTTTCCAGGCAACGTGTATATGCTCCTCAAACATGCCATACTGAATGTGGTCCTTCCTATCAACACTAGAAATATTATACTTTGACCCTATAATCCCTCTTCAAGGAAGCTATCCTATAGAAATAACTAGGTATACAGACAACTTTTATATAGAGGTAATTATAGCAACAATATTTATGATAGTAAAAATTAGAAAGGAATCAATGTCAAAGCTAAGTACATTATTGAATAAGTTATAATACATAAATCCACAAAAGATATAAAATGGCCAACAGGTACATGAAAGATGCTCAAAATCATTAGTCATTAGAAAAATGCAAATCAAAATCATGAAGATATTCCATGTGCATGGATTAGAAGAATTAATACTGTCAAACTGTCCATATTACAAAGCAATCTATAGATTCAATCCATTCCCTATCAAAATACCAAAACCATAATGAGATACCACTTCAGACACACTAGGATGGCTAACATAAAACAAAAAATATGTGTTGGTGAGAATGTGGAGAAATTAGAACATTATTGATGAGAGTGTAAAGTGATATAGCCACTGTGGAAATGGTCTGGCAGTTTCAATTAGTCAAATGTGGAATTACCTTAAGACCCAGAAATTCCACTCCTAGGTAAACGCTCAGAAGAATTTAAAATGAGTGTTCGAACAAAAGTAGTATACAAATGTTCACAGCAGCATTATTCCAGCAGCCAAAAGATACAAATAACCCAAATGTCCATCAGCTGATAAATAAATGTAGTATAAACACACATGGAATAGTATTCAGCCAAGAGAAGGAATGATGTCTGGTGGCACATAAGACAACATGGATGAAACTTAAAAGCATTATACTATAGGAAAGAACCCACAAAAGTCACAAAGAGGCCATGCATCACATGATTCCATTTATGTGAAATATCCAGATTAAGCAAATTCATCAAGACGGTAAAGAGATTAGTGGTTGCCAGGGATTGGAAGGAGGGGGCGATAGGAAGTGACAGCTTCATGGAAAGAGGGTTTCCCTTTGGGGTGATGAAAATTTTCTGGAAGCTAGGTTGTGGTGATGGCTGCACAACCTCAGAAATGTACTAAATGCCACCAAACTATACACTTTACAATGGTCAAAATGGTAAATTTCAGGTCGATTAATTTACCAAAAAATTTTAAAGTTACAATCATAAAGTGGAATATTTTAGTTATTAAAATTGATCTTTTGAGGGAGTTTAATAAAATGTAGAAAATATGTAAAAAGCAGTGTGTGAAACTACTTATAGTGTGACCCCAGCTTCATAGTATGTAAATGCACACAGAAAAACAAGGAGTGAAAGGAAATTTCTAAAACGCTAAACAGGCTTATTGCTGGAAACATTTTCTGTCTTACATTTTTCTGAATTTTCCCAAATTTTCTATAATACTGTTTTTATTGTTAAATTATAATTCAACATTGTTTTTGTAATTGTAAAAATAAACAACTTTTTAAAAAGATAAGATCGGGGGGTGCCTTGCTGGCTCAGGTGGTTAAATGTTCGACTTGGTTTCACCTCAGGTCATGATCTCACAGTTTTGTGGGTTCAAGCCCGGCAGCCAGCTCTTTGCTGGCAGCTTGGAGCCTGCTTGAGATTCTTTCTCTCTTCCTCTCTCTCTCTCTCTCTGTGCCACTCCCCCACTTGCGCTATCTCTGTCTCTCTCAAATAAATAAATAAATAAAACAAATAAATAAATAATAAAAAATAAAGATGAGATCAGATGACACTTTGGGGCACAGATGTGAAAAGATAGTAAGAATAATAAAGGTCTAAAAAACAGACATCATGATGTAAGCGGCAGGAGCTAGGCAGTATTATGGGATGGTTTAGACTGCAACTCTGGAGAGAATCTATGTCCCATCCAAAGCTGGAATTGTGGCTCCAGATTCTTTTGAGTTTTCAAGAGACGCCGCAGCTCCAGACGTTTCAGTGAAATGCCCTGGGTTTTAAACCTTGGCAACTTATTCAATATTTTTCAAACCACAGGCCAAACAAAACACATCTGTGGACCGGATATAGCCCACAGGCGCCAGTTAGCAAAACTCAAGTTTATAGGAACAGGAATGTTTAGCCTGGAAAAGAAAACCTTTTGAACAGAGATAGTAATTTCAAATATCTACAGAAAGCCTATGTGGAAGATCGTGTGTACTTAATCCATTTGTCTCTGGAAGGCAGAACCAACCTGAAGGCTAGGTGTAGGCAAGAAGCAGAATAGTGCCTAGTAAATGAGGGAGTGCTTTCTATTAGAGCAGCTGTCAAATAAACAGGGACTTCAAAATGCGTGAAGGTGCCTATCCCTGAGGTGTTCCAGCAAAGGCTATGGGTCACACTGCTTTAGGTCAGAAGTTGGACTAGGTCAAAGGCTCCCCATCATGGCTAAGTACCAGAAACTTGAAAAAAATAAAAAACAGATTTTTGGACGCCATCCCAGAACCATGGGGGGAGGCCCAGGAGAGTATATTTTTCAAAAAGCATCTCAGCTGCCTTGTGGGTGGTTTAGAAACACTGCACCGAACCTCTGAATCTGTACTGAATTCTGTTGTTCTAATCCATGGTTTTACCTAGCCGGCAGGTAAGGGAAGGAGAGACCGGAGAAAGAAAGAACAATTTACTGGAACTGATTACAGCTCTGCGCTAAGTGCTTTCTTAATGTCAACTCACTGCATTTTCACAACAACCACATGAGGTCTAAAGCAATGTCCTCCATCCCACTTCTCAGAGAGAGAAACTAAGGTTTAGAGAGTTTGAGTACGGCCGAGGTTACTGCCAGCCACTGAGAAGATCTTTCTGGCTCCAAATCACACGCTAGTTCAACTAATCTGCATTGCCCTCCTCTGACCTGTTTGACAAATATCTCAAGTGCCCCTGCTAGACCAGGCATTACACTAGGTAGAGGGGATTCAACAATGATTAAAACACAGTCCCCAGCCTCCAGAGGCTTTGGAATCTAGTGAGGAAAGTAAGCAATTACATTACAATGAGAAATAGGGGGTCACACAGGAAGGGCATCCAATCTACCTTTGTGTTATCAGGGAAGGCTTCTGGGAGGAGAAAACATCAAAGTCAGGGCCCTAAGGTGACAAGGCAAAAGGAACTTCAGGCTGAGGGTGCAACCTCTATAGTCCCAGAGGCCAGGGGGAGCCTAGCAGGTTTGGGGAAACGTAAGAAATCAGGGTGGCTGGAGCATGGGAAGCAAGACATGGGCCTGGCAAGACGGGGAGGGCAAAGCCCCAAGCACGTGTGTGCCGCGCTAAGACTGCCATTTATCCTAAGAGAAACAGGAAGAGTTGAGGCTGAACACAAAGGAGTAATTCTTCAGAATCACATTTTATGAGGATCGGACTGGCTGCAGTGCGGCAATGGATTGGCAGGGCAGGATCCACATGGAAGGCAGGGGCAGGGACATTCAGAGAAAAGGTGATGGTCACCCACGCGAAAATGGGGGCAGGGAAGATGCTGTGAAGAAAAGATGATGTATCTTCCCTCCCTCCCTCCCTTCCTTACTTCTCGTGGTAAATAATACTATAGAGCCCTGGCTATCTACTGGCCACTCTGCTACGGCTAGCCATACAAAGATGGGCCAAAAGAAGCCTAGTCCTTGCCATCATGGAGTTTGCCCTCTGCTAGGCAACAGATGTTTAGGGATAGTACTTTCAAAAGTGTTTAATAATAGAGAAAAAGCACACTGGTCGGTTAGGTTACCAATAATAACATAGGTGGTAAAAGATGTTAGGGGGCTGGCTTCTTCCTCCTCCATCACCAATTCTCAAAGAATCATTAAGTGTAGGAGCCCCATAAAATAAATCTGAAAAGTTATACCCTAATAAAGCAAGTATCCTCAGAATTGTATTCTTCATATTCATATATGAGAAGGTAAATCGGACTGCTTTTTGGTGTATTTACATGGAAAGTAAGAACAATTTACCTATATTTTAGTTCCTCATTCCTCAAACAGAAAGGACTGCCTGACTAAAAAAGAAATGGGGATAGGATATTAAATTAATAAACTAGAAGAATTGTTAAAACCTTACTAAATGTGGCCTCACACTAAGTTAAATGAAAACCCTACTTGCTGTTCTCGGGATATTTGCTAGGTGCATTGGGAACGAGTTTGGATTTGCCCCAAAACTGACCAGAGAATAAGCAACAAGAGCATCGCGACTAGGAGGGAAGGTAGCAGGTGTCTGAAGGGGCTTCCTGCTCAGAGCCTTGCCAGAGGTCAGGAGGGGGCTTCCTGTGCCCAAAGTCTGCAGTATTCCATTTCCTGAATTACTCCAACCAGTTCCTGGTCCCCCGTGAGGCCAGGACATTCTTACCAGAGCCCCAGTTGTTTAAGTCCTGGCCACAACATTCTTTTCATTCCTCGATCCCAGCCTAAGAATCACCCTCGGTTAAACAGCTGTGTCTGTGGATGGCACATTAAACTGCCTCTCTCCTAGAGGTCATTTTTATTTTTTGTGACCTTTCAGGTGATTCTTCTGATCTTTGTCATTCTGGCATCTCAATGGCCAGCAAGGAGAAAAAGTACATTAGAAAATGAACTTGTTCCTGCCCTATGTACTTTTTCCTTGAGACATGGCTCTTACAACACTAGCTCGGGTAATCACACCACTGGTCACGGATGCTCTTTCATGGTGGCTTTGTTCTAAAGCTTTCCCAAAGGGGAGCATAACCTATGGGTTGGGAGTATGGAGTCAAAATCTGCTTCCCCCAAAATGTTCTAGAAATAAAGAAATCAGCTCCTATATGGTTGAGTAATGTTAACCTTGGCAGATTAGAGAAAAACAAATGATTTAGAGGCCTACGTTCCCTGGGTACTTTGAGCCAGTTTCCAAACAGAATCAGCTTTTCAAAAGATTTATTAGATTCCTAAAAGTAAAGTTTGAAAGCCCCACTTTCCCCCTTTATAAATTGTGCTGCAAGGAAAGAAGAGAAGATGCCAAATGGTGATGGGCACTTTTGTTGCCATTATTAGGTTATGGTTTTATGGTAATATTAGAGAGTACTGACAAACTCTGAAAAATTGCTCTCCTCAGACTTTCTAAAGATGTATTTTCCTCTGGCTACTCAAAGAGATGCTTAAGATCTGCTAAGCATTTTAGATATTTTCTGTCCAGCTCAAAACGAAAGTGTGATCTAAACCTATCTCGAGGTGTCCTAGTGGAAATGCTCAGTGTCAATAACCACCCCCGCACATGCCAACAGTGCCAGGACCAAGAGAGGCCAGAGAGAGCGCTGGTGGTTTCTCCTTAGTTCTAAGCAAAACTCATCTGACTATCAACCCCACCTCCGCTTCCCCTGGCCCCCCCAGAGGAAGAATGCAGGGAAGCCAACCTTCAAGAAAAGAGCCCTTAGCTCCTTCAATTTCCCAGGGAGAGGGGAGTGGGCAAAGCTAAGCTAGCCACGCACCAAGTGTCTAGTTGTCAACAATAGCTTTCATTTTAAGGCTTTCAAAAGCGTTCTAAAGTAACCTTGGAGAAGAAGTTCTTCTCCCTCTCTTTGGGGAGAAGAAGTTCTTCTCCCTCTCTTTGGGGAGAAGAACCCCAAACCCCATTTTCTCCAGGTTGTTTGTGTCCCTCTCTCAGAGTATAGTGTGATTCATCCATTAGGCTACCTGACAGATAGGCATGTAGCATAGAGGCAAAGTGGATACAGCAGTCAATACTCAGAGGCAGCTCTTTGCTTTGTGTTGCTCAAGTGAGTCATGAATGTAATTCATTTCCTTGCCTATGGTTCACTTGATCACAGCCCTTCAGCGATGAAAAAGCAAGATGTTTCGAGCAGTTTCTTTGAATGAACCAAATCTTGATGCTGTTTATGGACTTCAAGATCCAAAACCCTGACTTCATAGCCACTCTTAACTATTCATGTGAATGGATACCAATAACAGGATAAATATAAAATCTACAGAAAACCAAAGAAAAAAAGTTTTAGTTGGCATCATGCTTTCAACCTGCTAAATCTTTTACAGGAGCAAACCTGGCCTGAAAGCACATTCTTTGATCCCCAACTTCTCTCAAGTGGGAAAGCAAATGAAGAGAGAAATGATGGAATGGGTAGTGGCTGGGTAGTTGGAGAAAAGACTGACAAATACGCAGTCAGAGGGGTACCTGGGTGGCTCAGTCGGCTGAGTGTCAGACTTCAGCTCACGTCATGATCTCATGCTTTGTGGGTTCAAGCCCCATGTCAAGCTCTGTGCTGACAGCTCAGAGCCTGGCACTCACTTCAGATTCTGTGTCTCCGTCTCTCTGTGCCCCTCCCCTGCTCACTGTCTCTATCAAAAATGAATAAACGTTAGGGGCGCCTGGGTGGCTTAGTCGGTTAAGCATCCGACTTTCGCTTGGGTCATGATCTCAAGGTTCGTGGGTTCGAGCCCCGCGTCGGGCTCTGTGCTGACTGCCAGCTCAGAGCCTGGAGCCTGTTTCAATCTATGACTCCCTCTCTCTCTGACCCTCCCCTGCTCGCGCTGTCTCTCTCTCTCCTAGAAATAAATAAAACATTAAAAAAAAAATGAATAAACGTTAAAAACAAAGAAACAAACACACAGTCAGAGCTGCTACTTCCATTCCTGTGTCTCTAGCAGACATCACTAATCAAGCATGACACTTTTTGGTATCACAGATACAACCTCAGAAGTTTTCTCAACCCATCTCAATCCATCGGTTGTATACAAACGATAAAAAGTTGACCGGTCTTTTATTTAACATTTTTATTTTATTTTCCTCTAAGAACTGGAATCACTTATGGAAATTATTATGAAAAACTAGAAGGGGTGAAGTGCTAAAACAACGGCTTCCAACTTCTGTAAGATGGACAGATAAGGGTGAGGCCCCAGCACACAGCACAAGGTTGTCTTATGAGTCAGGAGAACAAAGAATCAGGGTACAAGTTTGATCTCAGAGGCAGTAAGAACACGACTGCAGCTAGAAGGTGAGGGCTGCCAGGGAGAGAGGGTACTTTGGGGCCCCATGTGAAGGAACAGGGGCAAAGCCAAGCTGCTCAGAAACCATGGGAACGGACTCCTACCATCTAAAAGACTGAGTAACAAAAACTCCTTTAGGCGTTAGTCACACAAGTGACTTAGAAGATTATCATCCAGTTACATCGTACAGAGAATTAGTTTATTTAATGGTTGAGGGTTTTTTTTTCTTGACTCCTAAATAGAGATCAGCAACAAGGGGGAAGATAGCGTTTTCACCAGGCTCGGGGATGCAGAGCAGCCAGGAGGAGCATTTATTGAATTGGTAGTACCTGGCAAGCACTTCTCATATGTTAATTAGCTTCCTCCTCACCACTAACTGAGTTCTTTTTAACATCATCCTCTTACAGATGAGGAAAATGAGGCTTGATAATGTCAGTAACCCAACCAACATTATAATGCTAGTAAAGCACCAGGGTTGGATCCAAAATGAGACCCATCTAATTTGGGATGCCTGGGTGGCTCATTCAGTTAAGCGTCCTGACTTTTTATTTTAATTCAGGTCATAATCTCGCAGTTCGTGAGATCGATCCCTGAGTCAGGCTCTGCACAGATAGCACAGAGCCTTCTTGGGATTCTCTCTCCCTTTCTCTCTGCCCCTACCCCTGCTCATGCATGCTTACGTGTGCACACTATCTCTCTCTCTCAATCTCAATAAATATTTTTTAAATGATCTGTCTGGTTCTAAAGCTTGTACCTCTGCCATTCCACTGAGCTGGCTCCGATGGGCAGGCATCTGAGCCACATTTGGCATACTCAGAAATTTTCCATAAGGCAGACGCTTGTCTCATTCTACAGCCTTCTTCCAGAGATTAGGAAGGAAGCAAATTCTCCTCTTACAAGGGAGGTCTTAAAAGAGAAGGATCACCCCACCTGTTGGAACTTCTTGCCTTGGAGAGATTAGGGGGCCAAGGGCTATGCCCTGGAATGGCAAGTGCCGGCTTCCTTTGACTCAGATATCAGTCCTCCCTTACGGAGAGATGCAGCTTCAAAGGAGGTCAGAAACAGAAGCCGAGCATGGCCTCAGCTCCACACAGAGTAAAGTGAAAGTTCAGAGGGACAAATGTCCCTATAGCCTTTGATGGAGTTTGAGGGAGCAGAAAGTGTCCAGGGCAAAATCTGTTTTGGTCACTGTTAATCAGCTAATCCTTCCTGCTTCCTCAGTGGGGTTTGCCTAGGGACTACAGACACCCTCTCATGTTACGTAGGCTCTACTGTGCACCTGTGTGCTAAGAGAGGGTAAGGGGCCAGGTGGACACTGTCCATTCTCTAAGCACATGTCTCTCACTCTGATGTCATAAGGCCAGGCTGTCACCACTCCACTCACTACTTGGTCCTGTACTATTTACCTTCAATACTGAGGAACCACAGGGTCTATCCTTTGAGCAGGTCCAGGGAAACCCAGGTGCAATGTCAGCAGCATTTGTGGAAGAGGCAGGCATACAGAAGGGTGATACGCAGAGCTAAGCATATTCAGTGTGAGAGAAAACACAGAGGATAACTCGAGGGAGTGGGAAGCCTGAAGGGAAAGCAACCAATATACCTTGTGTGCATCCTACATATCTCAGATATTAACCAAGAAGCCAGGACTCAGCCAGGCCTGTTCAAGATCTTCCTCCAAAGTACTTGCAACACAAGACAAGAGTGACTGTATTGCCCTGGATGTCTGACTCAAAAATAATTTTTTAACTTAAAATTCATATAAATTTTACAGTTTATGCCTTAAGTGTTTGCTTCAGTGTAAGAATGATGGGTTTTAGTTGACAAAAAAATTAACCATCTGGAAAGATAAATTGTGTTAATTCTGTGGATTCAGCAGATCCTGCCATACCTCAGATGTGCTATGTGGAAGGGCAAAGATTCTTGGACCGAGTCAAGGTCATTAGGTCCTGCTGCCCCATCCCACCATGAGATTCTCCTCCTTTTACCACTTCAGAGGTTGTAAGTGTTAAGAAAGACAGATTACATACTATAGCTCAGATAAGGGGAAGAAGCACAAGGAAGCCCCATGAAAGATCAATAGACCAAGACCAAAAGAGCCAAAAGAACATATGCAACTGGGGACCCAATCACTTGGCCCTCCTCTCCAGTTTCGTGACCAACAGTCTAGTGACAAAGAATCAGTAATCAAAAGAAAACTCTCACGCACAGGAATTTACTTTGTTGAAACTCTTTCTCTTGCGTACACACACCCTGTCATCACTACTTTAGGGGAAGGACAGGATGTAGGAAACAGGTTGTGGGAACGAAGAATTGGAGTGAGGAGGTACTGGTGATGGGTAGAGATGCCAGACATCAGGCCGTACTAGGGCCAAGAGTCTGAAACCAGGTAGACAGTGATACAGTGAGAGTACACTGCCCTGAGACAGAAAAGTCGTCTGGCCTCTGAGCCTGGTCTCTATATGCCAGCAGGTAAGTGAGTTTAGATACCGTAGCTCTCAAAGAAACTATTTTCATCATATAGTTCAAATCACAAGCCCAAAATAAGCAATTTCTGTACCAAATATTTCAATTTCTATAGATTTAATGACTATAGATTTAATCCAGTCAGTCCATTGATTCCTCAGCAGCAGCACATTCTCAGGAACCTACCAAGATCATAATTTCCAGAAGGGCAGGCATTGAGTCTACAGAGTCACCACTGTGTCCCTAGCTCCTAGCTCATAGTAGGTCCTCAACAAATCTATGCTCATTGAATGTAGAGAAGGGAACACTATCTATAAGATTATTATAGGATAGTTTTAAAATTACACATTCATTCACCCTGCCTCATCTACTCTTTTATAACATGTGTTCACCAAGAAGGTCATTGTAGAGTCTCACAGAAGAACTTCGACGCAGGCAAAGCATCCTGCATCCCAGCCACTGCTGTGGTGTCACACAGCACCTGCTTTAACTCAAAAGAATCCAATAACAGCCACTACAGGGGAGGGAGGCAGAGACACACATGTATGCGTGCATACCAGCAATCCCACTCAGTTTCCTCATGCTCTAGAATGAGGGAAAGAGAAGAGAAAGAAACCATGCAGAGCTCCCTCAGCCTCATTCCAGAGAGCTTCTCACAGTGTGAACATCTCTCAGAGGTGAGCGGGACTCTGGTGTTAAAGAAACATATTTTTCATACACACTGGCCCCTAAACACAAGCCAACTGCTTATCTGCTGCTCAGAGAAACAGCAATCCATTCCAGCTGTGCAGGCAAAACTGACTATGTTGGACCCCAGGACACTGTGTTAGACTCTCAGGCTGGATTCCAAAGGTATCCTAGACAATCATTTTGACTCTACATGGCTTTTACCTCAAATACAGACTTAAAATTAGGCGTTCAGAAAGCTGTACCCCCTCGTAAACAGTCTGGTGCATCACCCCAAATAAGATGAGGTTGAATAAGGAGTACCTTCCAAAGGAGAACACTGTACATCTACTTCCATGAGTGGTCTATAATAGAAGTATCAGTAATATAGACGATATTATTTTTGGCAGTATATCTTCCAGCCAGCTTTCTGGTTTTTCTAAGATGAACCAAAATAATACCTGCTTGGTGATTATTCCACAGCAAGACTGCTTGAAATTTTTTTGCATTTTTGTCTCATTGATTTCAACACATGTTATTTCAAACCTCTATGAAATATATTAAACACATTTAACCTCAGCTAAAATAAATCCAGCTAATTAAATGATATAAAGAACAGCTCATTAGCAGAGCACGGGTAAATATTTCTCTATTCCAGCTAATAAGCAAGGCTTATTATACCCTTGAGCACTGTGCAGCCTCATCATGCCTCAATTATCAGCCTTATAAGCTAAGCCTAAGCATAAAGCTGTTATTGAGCAAATAATGGCATTGGACATGTGCGTTGCCAAGCTCTTGGCAACTGATTCATATGATCTTCAAATGGCCAATTTAAACCAACGGCAAGTTTTCATAAACAAGACTATTCTAACACTTTTAATGATCTGGTTTATCAGACTTTTTGAGTAAACAAGCTTAGAACTCTTTTGTTCCCTGTTAGAAAGATGCATATCTCAACTACAGTTATCTTAAGAGATCAAAGGTTGGTATCTTTAGGAGTACAGAATCTTTTCTAAAATATATTTTGGGTTTCTTTATTGCTATTCAAATTTTAAGATCATTTTAAGGCAATCAAGTCACTTTAAAGGACAAAGAATCAAAGAATAAGATGGGAGTCTACAGCTGACCATATTCACATTTTTTTTTTGAGAGTGTGCTTGCACACTCCAGCACAAGCAGGGGAGGGACAGAGAGAGAGCAAGAGTGAGAGCGAGAGCAAGAGTGAGAGCGAGAGAGAGAATCTCAAGCAGGCTCCACGTCCAACACGAAGCCTGACTCGGGGCTCAATCTCACCACCCTGAAATCATGACCTGAGCTGAAATCAAGAGTGGGATGCTTAACCAACTGAGCCACCCAGGCATCCCTATGTTCCATTATTTACCCCTATAGGTGTTGTGGAAAATTACCCTAAGGAAACAATCAGGGATGAGCACACAGATTCATGTTTAAGATATTTATTAGGATATAATTTATAAAAAAATAATTGGAAACTTCTTAATTATCTAATCTTAGGGATATAATAAAATAAAACATAGCACATCCATGTGGTAGAATATTATGCAGCTGTTAAAAATGATATTTCAAAGAAGTTTTAAGGACTTGGAGAAATATTTGTTTGCAAGAGAGTAAGAAAACAAGTAAACAAAAGAAAACATAACCAAGATTGCCAAGGCTGGCACACAAACAGACATGCAAACACTCAAAGAAAAAAAATTTGGTTGTATCAAGACAAATATACAAGCTTGAAAGTCTCTATTTTGAAGTACGTATACACATATATAAGTAAGGAAGCATCGAGAGATAAAGGGGAGGAAAAATATCAACAAGACACTAGTATTTATCTCTTAGTGATTACATTACAGGTGAGTTGTTCTCCCTTTTTTTAATTTTTTTCATTCACATCTTCCAAACTTTACAGCCAATATCGATCTCTGATATCAATCTCTGATATCGTTGGGAGAGAAAAAGAAACATTATGAAAACGAAATGAGAAAACAGATACCTAAGTGAAATTAGAACTTTAGAACTAGAACAAAGAAGGCAGAGGGTATCAATGGCTACAGCAGGAGCAAAGCCTTGGAGACCAGAAGGTCACGAATGCTCCTTGCCAGACGGATGCTCAAAGGCAGGCCAAACCAGAATTCAGGCGCTAGAAGAACCGATAGCTGCATGCGTGCGACTGCAACTATTTATTTATTTATTATTTTTAATAGCTGCATTTAAAAGAGCAAGTTTGTAGTTCATCTTAAGTTCCTCATCAGAATTTTCCATGTTGGGTAAATACAGTAAATCTAAGCAAAATGCGCTAGTATATTTTACTGTTTGCTGAAAAACACTAAGAAGTCACTAGCCAGCCCCAATTTTTCACCTGAAGCTCTTTCTTGCTTCTGGTTTTAAAAAAAGGCTATTTTGTGAGGTATTGGCTGGGATACAGAAACCCAAGATTTGGGCAGCATGAGCTTCTCTCAGTGCAAGGGGTTAGCTGGTATTGGCTAGTCAGTGTGACACTCAAAATGGGAAAGTATGAAGCAGTAAATCCATAGCTTCCAACTTACCCCATCCCTACATCCATAAATAAGAGAAAAATCTCCCAATCTGTGATGGCTTCAATTAACTGAAATAAACATCTCTATGTATTGGTAGTAAGGAAGATACACATTCTAGGTTGACCAAGTATCTGGTACTTTAAAAGATATATGCTAAGCCTGTCATGAAGTAGCCATTTAATTAAAGTAAATGCCTCCACATAAATCCTACTGGCACAGGCACACGCAGTTTTGGAAATCAACCTGCAATTAAGACTCTGGGTCTAACTGTGTGGCAACAACTGAGAGATCCTAAGAGCCGTGACATGGTGAAGGCCTTTAAAAGACTTAAACTTTTGTGTCAGGATTTATAATGCAGTTTCCGCTTCATTTCCTTCTCGATCTGTATTCAACATCACAACCTTGATCAACAGTACATCTGCCAGTTCTCTCCCAAGCAGCTGGGGTGTCGAAGAAAGAACACAAAAATCACACAGACCTGGATTCAAGGATTTGCTCTGCCTTTCACTGGCTCTGAAACTTTGCCCCGTGGTACCTGCCCTCTCATCTGTAAAACGGAAAGGAAATCACCTACCTCTTCTGGCTGCTGTGAAGATTCAAAACAGCAACTCATGTGAAGGTTCAGTGGACAAAACTGTCATTTAAAATAGAGCATGTGCAGCATGGTTTTCAAAAATTTTTGTCCCAGTTTGTAAGTAATATACATGAATGGCACTTTTATTCAACTGAGGAAATGAGTGGATATTTCACCCTAAACATCTCTCACTTAGGAAGAATATTTCCTCCAGGGTTTCTGCTATGAGTGATCCAGTAAATCTCTTAAGCTATCCGATGAACTCCAAAGGATCAACGTTGCTGTAGGAAAAATCTTAGCTTTTTAGTTGGTCCTGCCTCCCTCCATTTTAGGAACTGACCCTCTTAAATCCTGTGATTCAAAAGAAACTATTCCTTCGAAAACTTTCTGCAGCTATCCTCACCACCAAGGCAGGCACATGACCCAGGCTGACCAGAGTTCTCTCGTAGGAATTGATTAGACTCTTGGGAAGGAAGCAAGGGTGACCTCTCTCCAAGACACTGAGTCAAGGTTCACTTCACCATCTTCTTCTTTCTAGCCGATGACTAGAAAAGAGTAGACTTTCCATTCATTCTGCATTAACATCATCCCATACATAACTATCTTTTCTGGCCTTTTTCCAGTAGAAAAGCATTTCTGTCCTTACAAGCATCAACTTCCAGAAAACACTATCTTACTGCCCTCAAATAGCACAAAACCTAAGGCAGCAAGCAGCTGGCTTCTAAGTAAGTACACAAATAGAAAAACAAACAATCAAAATCACTCCTTTGGAAAAAAAAAAAAAAAGAAAAAAGGTTGAACCACCATCACAAATAAGAAGGCAGAGCCAGCTGGTCTATAAAATCACTAGCCCATAAAAGGAGCAGGAAGATGAAGGAGTTTTAACTATTTTTCTCATCACTGTTTGCCAAGTGAGCTCAGTGTTGCTGATGAGCAGAAATCATTTCATTTACTTTTCACTTTTTCATGACCCAATTATCTTCCATGTTACTAGGTTATTTAAATAGCCACAATTACCTCCTGTTTCCTGACTGATTCATGTGTTTTTCAGGCAGTCAAGTAAAGAAACAAAGAAAGATCAAGGGTGTCAGATATGATGTAAACACCACGAGGGCTTTTATCGGAGGCTCTAAAACTATCCAGAGAATCAAGACTCTCAGTAAGGCTGGAATGCTTCCAAAATGGATTTCGGTGGGGAAACATATCAGTGTTCTGTAACATAGAAAATGTCAGTGTCATCATAGCCCACCAAAATTCAAGTGACTCAACCAGAGAAAGACTAGTATGTGCTTGAAAGGCATAATAGACTCTCTTTGAGGGAGACAGCAAAAATAGCACACTCTACTCTGTATCTGAAAGACACTTGAAACTGTTGTGTAAAACAATTGAGAAATTAAGCAATGGGAAAATGGCTGGGTAACAAATCCAGAAGAGGCTATTTTCCACTTCTGAGCAAAGCGATAATGGTTCTGAATCACTCATTTGCTCTTCCTCAAGGTGCACCCTTGAGATTTTTATCCTTTGAGATAGTAAAGTATAATGGGGTTATATTACAACCATGGGACCTAGTTTTCTCATCTGTCAAATGAGTGGTTTGGACGGTAATTTTTTTGTTGTTTTTTTATTTTTTTAGGTCCTTTCCAGATCTAAAAAGTTCTGCTCAGAATACATAACTCCCACAGAATTTCCAGAAAAACATTTGTGTAATTGGCCCCAGAGGAAAAGATATTTAGCAACAAAGCCCTTCACTCCTGGATGAAAACGCTCCCTCTGCTTCCTACTGACGGGTAGAATAAGTTCAGCAATAGTGTGAGGGCTTAGGTTATAAATAAGAAAATGCACAGGCAGCATTAAAACACTAGAATGAGATAGAAGAAAAGAATAATTCTTGAGATCAAGACACCAGAACAGGATGGATTCTTGTTTGCTTGGGATACTTTAGGAGAGGCTGTATAAGATGGCAGAGAGATGGGAAGACCATCCTGTCAACAAAAGGATAAAAAGACATCCCAATAGAAGGAGTGGAAAATGTTTACTGAGATGATCCTTCTTCAACACTCCGACTTCAGATTCCCCAGAGCAGGAGTGTCTGTCTTCTTTATGAGGTACCACTCTCCTCACGTACCCACCTCAGTCTCAGGGATGTATAAAATGCCCGTGGAACTCCCACTGTTCCCAGCGACCTTTGTTGAACTTAGTTATGTCATTCTGCTTTGCCATGCACCCATCATATAGGGCATTCGGGAGCCAAAGTCAAATATTTACCCAGGTTTTCCCATCTTCGCATCTTTGCTTAAGCCAATCGCTTTACTTTGAGGGTTCTTTTTTCAACTGCTCCCAAGCCAATAACCATAGTTCAAGCACCAGCTTCTCCGTGAAGCCACCTGTGACCCATGCCACAGTCTGCTCCCTGCCTCCCACATATCTCTGTCACATACTGAAGGCAAGGGACGATGAGTTAAATACTGGATCTCCAAGAGACGGTGAAAAAAATAGAATTTCCTCAAGCCCCTTTAGACTTCTCAGAATTGGGGGTAGGGAGTGGGGCTCACAAAGTCACTTTTTTTAACGCACATTTCTGTGGTGTAAAAGCCATCCACATTGTTGTACGACCATCACTACCATCCATCTCCAGAACACAATGTCACTTTTGTTTAAGCTAGTTTGAGTGGGATTTCCATCACTTGGATCCAATGATATCCTGACTAACAAATAAATGTATAGTATAGACAGGTAAATACAAGAAATTCAAGAGGGCTGTTTTAAAAACATTGAATAAAGTAAAATTTTATGATGCTATGAAAACAAACGGGACCTTGATTTAAGGTTCTTGACAATAAACAAGGTCTGAGAAACCCAGACGAGAATTAACCAAATGGACTTTGTGTAGCACAAATCACTGGAAAAGGATTCTTTGCTTTTTACATTTGGAATAGGAGAAAGCACTAATATTCAAAAGCAGTTTGCATCTCATCTCCCAAGGGAAGAAGACATCCTACAGAGGAAATTAAAATCAGGCCAAACAGACAAATCTCCTAAGGCTGGGAGAAGCCTCGGAGAATAGGGAAGGAAGTAATGAAAGAGAGTAAAAGCCTTAGCAAAAAAGATTCCCTTTGTTTTAACAAGATTTAGAAAGCTGCTCTTCATATTTTCCTTACATATGCTAATAATTTATTAAAGTGTAATAGAAGAATATTCTAGGATCACCTTTTTTTGGGTCAGAAAAGTCTGTGTAATATAAATTACTTTGAAATCAATCTAGAAAAGTTATATAAGAATGAAAGTATACAGGGACACCTGGGTGGCTCAGTTGGTTAAGCGTCTGATTTTGGCTCAGGTCATGATCTCACGGTTCATGGGTTCGAGCCCTGTGTCGGGCTCTGTGCTGACAGTTAGCTCAGAGCCTGGAGCCTGCTTCAGATTCTGTATCTCCCTCTCTCTCTGACCCTTCCCTGCTCATGCTGTCTCTCTCTCTCTCTCAGAAATAAATATAACATTTAAAAAAATTTTTTAAAAGAATGAAAGTATACAATATTAAATGTAGAAAAAAAAAGAAACAAAGCAGTCACAACATAATCCTTTTTTATAGTAGGCCTTCATTACCCAGCAGCTTTCATTTCTTCCTTACCATATATTTAAATCTGAATAACAACTATTTCCATTTCCTCCAGAAAAAAATTTGCTGTCATTAGCATGCTTAAAGATTTTATTATAAATCCTACAGGGTTATGATCCAACAAGGAATTAGATGAGGCACTACTATGTTCTTGGTATCATGTTTGTTAGCCTAGAAAATGGGTTCTCTATAGAATGGGTTTTTCTTGTTTCTCTGCCTTTTCCTCCACCCACTAAAGTGTTGTCAGCATGTATTTTGAGACAAGGAATATGCCCTAGAGAAAAAAATGTGATGAAGAATTATTACGGGCGGACATTGGCAATTTGCTTGGTGACCAGACTCAATCACAAATACCCTTCACTTTGTCCGAGAGGCTCCACAGCTGGAAGATGTATACTTCAATTCATTGCTGTGTCAGGCTGATATTTCTGGGGGATAAGTAAAAAAGGATTACAAGTACAGCTTCTAGCTAAAGCATTTAGTTTGCTCCCAGCAATCAGTCTCAGAGAATCCTGCCTCAGAAATTTACCTGTTCATATAAATCAGTGTTAAAACCTCTGAGACATTTAAGAGCCCTTATTAAATGGACACCCAGGAGCCTACTTCATTTATATTCACAGGTAGACTTACAACTGATCGTTTGCTTTTGAGATATATTAGGTGATGTGAAAGTTATTTTTACAAAAACAGCTGGGAGAATGTATCCGTCCTCTAATTTTATAAACTTTGAATTATTTTAAAACACAACTGCTAGATAGGGAAACCTTTTTAATGTCATAGTTTGGTTATTTTTTGACTAGCAGGCTTGACCTCAAACTCCTGCTTTAACCTTGACTACGGAGGACAGTCATTCCTAAGGAGGGAAGTATAGCTCAGAGTGCCTCAACCTCTCCTCTCTTTCAGGGTGAAAAAAAATTTCCTAAGGATATAAAGCACAGTGTGAGGGGCTCGGGATTAACGCATTTATCTCCACCTCCCTCGGTGTCCTCTTTCACTCGTTTTGAAAGTCGTTGGCAAAAGGAAACATAGTATGTTTCTTTTCACTGGAGATAACCCGGAAAAGTCCTGGAGTTAGAGATGGAACACAGGGGAAATGTTCAGATAGTTCAGCCAAAGGTAAGGACTGGAAACAAGATGGGCTCCGGAGAGACAGCCGGCGTAGCAGGAAGCCCCTCGCATGAGGGCAGGATTGGGGGCTCCAGTCTGGCTCTCCCACCTCATGGGTCAGGCTATTTACGTATACAGGAATCTCACCCTTGCTATCTGTAAAATGAGAACACTACTGAATGTCTAGAATCCCTTCCTATATTACAACCCCAGTAGTAAAATAACTTCCTGGACTCAAATCCTTTATTTTATGGTTCTGCTCCAGCTATGAATGGCACCCAGAGAAAGACAGATTATAAATAACGGTTTCTAGAATATGAGATGGTCTTCGACGGTGGACAATGTTAGGACAATGTCAATCCTAATACTGTGTGCTGCAACTGCCTACTAGAATCTGCTTGGTACTTTCCTTTCTCTTTATTCCCGGAAAGCACCCGCCAGCTCCCCTGAGAGCAGACACAGGAAGAAGAGGAAGATGGTCGGAAAGCAGCCTTCTGAACTTCTGCTGTAGCTGAAAGCTCTAAAACAGGAGACAGGGGTGCCTGGGTGGCTCAGTCGATTAAGCGTCTGACTTCGGCTCAGGTCATGATGACACAGTTCGTGGGTTCGAGCCCCACATTCGGCTCTGTGCTGACAGCTAGCTCGGAGCCTGGAGCCTGCTTTGAATTCTGTGTCTCCCTCTCTCTCTGATTCTCCCCTGCTCATGCTGTCTGTCTCTCTCTCTCTTTCAGAAATAAATTTTTTTAAACATTAAAACATTTTTTAAATAAAAAAATAAAACAAGAGACAAAACAAATATCCTCCCAAGAATGGTGAATAATAAGAATTAAATATTTGCATTAGGATCAGAAACCTTCATGAAGTTTTATTTAAGCCTTGAGATGCCCATCACCTGTGGGTTGTACAGCTTCAAGAAGCACCTCATGCTCTTATTCTTCTGAAAGATCTAGATCCCTCTTCTGGCCCAAGGAAACGCCCTCTTCCCTTCACTTTTACCACCTTGGTCTTTCACTGGGTTAGGGACGTCTTGAAATAAGGATCAGGAGAAATTAAAGGAAAGGTCATCGTCCCTCCAATCTAGTGTTTCTGTGCTGTGCTCATTCTGTCTGTACTTTCAACAGGTTTCCTTAAGCAAAGCAGTCATCTCATGTTACTTCATCAGACCGCTTTCCCTTCTTCCTGATTCTATTTGCTGTTGTTATTTTCATAAAATTACAACCGGGTTTCAAGACAGTTGTGTTCTTTACTAGGACTGAACTATGAAATCCTTGAAGCATACACAACAGCTCAGACAATAGCAGAGACACGCACATACCTACCACCATTTAAGAAATGAAACATTACAGATGTGAGGAAAACCCCAGGTCGATTACTCATCCCTCTGCTCCAGAGTAAACCACTATCCTGAGACCAGTAGTTATCAATCCCACATATGTTTTTAGATATTTCCTAGATGTGTTTAAAACCATAAACAATGCAGTGTTTTAAAGGCTTCTATAAATGGAATCATGGTGCATAAAGCTCCGTTTGGAACTTGCCTTTCTCATTCAACATTATGTTTTGGGGATTTCTTTATGTTGGTGCATGTAACTGTAGTTCACTCATTTTCCTATCTGTATAGTATTCCATCACATGAGAAATGCCGCTCTTTATTTCTCCATTTCAGTTAGATATGCTTCCCGTTTGTCTGTTTTTTCATTACAGCTATGTTGCAATGAACCCTCTTGTACTTGTTTTCTTACACCCTGACACAAGGGCTTCGCAAGGGTATAAACACACTGGGTTGTGGGGGGTGCACAACTTCACCTTAACTCTCTCCAAATTACTCTCCAGAAGGCTGCAACAATTTATGCTCCCAGGAGCAGTGTGGAAGATTTCCTGGGTACCTACATCTTCTCCACCACTTGTTATTTTCAGATTTGAATTCTTGTAAATCTGATGGTTATATCTACTTGTGTCCTTTCACTTACTACTTGTGCAACAAATAAGTTCTTAAATGACCAAAAAAATTAAACAGAAAAGTTTGACAAATGAATAAATACAAGATTCCACTAATCTTGGAGCCAGCCCCCAATAGTGGGAGATGCATGTGTAACAGAATGCATTTAGGGAAAGAATTTTCTATCTGCAGATATGAAATGTTGGCTTCTAAGGTGTTAATTACAACCAGAGAAGGATCTTGTTCCCTTAAACTGCTCCCTGAAGTCATCCTGAATCCTAGAAAGCCAATCAAGTCCTAGGCCTCATCTGAAAGGGTACAAGACACATCGCCAGCATTATAATTGCCCTGATGAAAATAGCACTCCATGGTTTGGATCTTGACCATAGTTTGAAGATCGTCAGAAAGAAAAAAAATTAATCGAAAAATAAAGAAGAGCAAGCAGGGAAATCAATTTTAACAAACTGTAGCCACAACTGGCACTTTCTGCCCTATAAACATAATGTTAATCTAATACAACATTTCAGGTATTGTTAAACCAAATTCTGCTTTTCTGAGATGATCCCAAAGGGTAGGTATGAATAAGGAGAAGGCCTTTAGAAGTGTTCTTCAAAAACCTGAGATGACAGTTTTTGGTTTCCATAGCAAACTAACTTCCTTAGCAAGAGCAGTTATAATTTTTAGTTTAACTCCCAAGCATTCTGTAATAAGTGGCATAGAGAAATGGTTTATGAGCTGGGCTTTGGAAACGAGGCTGTCTGAGTTCAAAGCCCAGCTCTCCTAAATATTAACCATGATCACAGACAAATAAATCACTTAGCATCTTTTCTTATCTACCAAGTGAAGGCAATAATACCTACCTTATAATAGTTGTTGGAGGATTAAAAGTTAGAACAGGAATTAGCATATAAGTGGTCAAAAGTATTAGTCATTATATTCTAGCCTCATTTTATTTTTTTAAATATTTTTAATGTTTATCTTATTTTCGAGAGAGAGAGAGAGAGAGAGACAAAGTGAGAATGAGGGAGGAGCAGAGTGAGGGGGAGACAGAGAATCCAAAGCCGGCTCCAGGCTCTGAGCTGTCAGCACAGAGCCTGACGCAGGGCTTGAACTCATGAACCATGAGATCATGACCTGAGCCGAAGTTGGAAGCTTAACAGACTGAGCCACCAGGTACCCCACCTCATTTTAGAAATTACAAAAAATAAAGTTCTCTATTAAAAGTAGGTGTCTAGGGAGTAGTTCTTCTGTGTCCTTTTTTGCACATTTGAGTTTCCGAGGCTTACTGGATTACCTAATTGATGAATTTGGGTCATTTTTGTTTTTTTCACCATTTTTCTGTCCTTAAAAACTAACACCCAATATTTTTTTCAAGCCTCATAGAATTTTTAAATACAAACTCCATTTTCTTTCCCTTTTCAGGAAAAAGAGTCAAGGGCTAGTAATAAGTAGAAACATTGACTGTTTTAAAAACACCTCTTATCTAATTATACACACTCCTAACATGAGCTCATGTGCAGTCCATTCTCCTGGCACATGATTGTTACAGAGCATAGGCTCTCAATTCAAAACAAACGTGAAGTTTATCATGGAAATGGATGGTGGCTTCCTGTATGGAAGAAACAGCAGTTCAGAATCTTGGCGAGAATCTTCGGACACAAAAGAGGATTACATAGCCAAAGCTTTTTATGTGTGTGGTGGGGAGGGAGTGAGGGATAGGGGATGACCTTGGGCTTTGGATTTACTCTGACCTGCTTATGTGTTGGATGATAACCATCTCTGGGGATCTCATGAGCCTCAGACATGAAAAGGAAGTACTGGTGAGGAAAGCTTTGCTATCAAATTTTATGTCACACATTTTATTTTTTCTTTTGATACCCAAGTATCAACTATAAAATAATTTAGCCCAATTCTTATATGGTTAATAATTTTAAACTAAATAAATGAAAAGAACATTTGATTAATCTTATGTTTTCCAGTGTATTACATTTAAAGACAAATCTGGTTTGGAGAATGATTCACAGGGAAGGGTAATCTGCTTTAACAAGGACTGGTTTGACTCAAAAGCAGACCTAATAATTTGGCCTTTATAAAAATAATATTTTCTTCCTTTGGACTTAAAAAGTAGTATGGGCTAAAAAGGGGGCACCTGGGTGGGTTATTCAGTTGAGTGTCTGACTCTTGATTTCAGCTTAAGGCATGATCCCAGGGTCGTGGGATTGAGTCCCACATCAGGCTCCATGCTGATGCCTGGAGGCATGGAGGCTTCTTGAGATTCTCTCTCTCTATCCCTTTGCCCCCCCTCCCTCACTTGTGCTCACTCTCTTTCTCTCTCTCTAAAATAAGAAATTTTTAAAAAGCAGTGTAGGCTAAAAATTACTGTGCTTACCTTTAAAATAGTTTGCAACTCAAATATTCTCTTCTAGGACTATGAACATATTTTTCTAGCATAAACTTCTAAGGGGAAAAAAAAAAACTTTCCATAACCCAAAAGTGAACAATTTTTCCTTCCTGGCTATATTAAACTCTGTGACTCTCCCATGTTCAATGTCTCATAGAATAAATCTATGGCTTCTTCTGGAGAATTATCTTACAAATCAATATCATAGCTTCTATAACTCTTCAATAACTTTTCTGTATTTTCCAAGACAAAAATAATCCAGTGTTCATTACAGTAAACCCATTTATAAGTTGTTGTGTGGTTTAGAAATCCTTTAATAAGAGACCAAAGAGATATATTTTAAAATAGACTCTTAGACCTAGAGGGGATTTTTTTTTTAATGTTTGTTTGTTTGTTTTGAGAAAGAGAGAGTATGAGACGGGGAGGGGCAGAGAGAGAGACCGAGAGAGAATCCCAAGAAGTCTCAGTACTGTCGGCACAGAGCTTGATGTGGGGCTCAAACCCACTCCAGGTGCCCCTAGAGCCTAGGGGATTTTAGAGTCAATCTAACCAGGCTACACATATGAATCCCCTAGAGAGCCTTTAAAAATACTGATGTCGGGTGCACCCCACACGAATGAAGTCAGAATTTCTATTGATGGGGCCCAGGCACCTGTGCTTTTTTTAGAGGGTCCCCTTGGTAATTCTGATACACAGTGAGGGTCAGATCTGGTCCAACCACTTCTTTCTACAGTAAGGAAGCCAAGGCCCAGAGCTGGTGAGGGGCATTCCTAAAGTCACATAAGTAAGTATGTCACATGGCAACACCTAGAACCCATGCCTTCAGATTCTTTCTTCTCTATTATATTTCCTTCTCTCACAACTCCATTTCTCATAACCAAATTAGATCTCAGAATCTGAGTCCAAAGAAGACCACAATTTGGCTGTTCCAGAGAACAGCCACACAATAAACAGTCTTTCTGCTGTCTTTCTTTCCAGCACTTTACTACAACCATGTCACTATGTAAGATGGAAAACGCCCCTCCTTGCCATATTCATCAGAAAGCCGCATCTCATTCTCAATCTGTATTAATGGTTTCCTTTATTGCTTTCACTAGGTCCTGTCCTCTGATATTTCTCTTTCAAAGGAAAAAAATAACAACTTCTAAAAAAAAAAAAAAACCTCATTTGGGGATAAATTGAGTATCTAGCATAGGGACGAACTAAAAGCTTTCACATAAAGAAATGGCTTCAGGGCAACTTCTTTAAAAAGGAATCATTTGCAGACGGGGGGTCTGAAGCTTTGCTTTCAGGCAGAGCTAAGCATGGGACAGGATGGCAGAAATGGCGCAGGGGCTGGGCTGGCGAGGGGCCACGCTCCTCCAGCACCAGGCATCCCACTGCATCCCTGGCCCCTTTCCAAGACTCTGTAGGGGTGAGCATGCTGGGCCTGCCCAGGGGTTAGCGAACACCTCCTGATGCACACAACTCAAGGTATGAAAACTCCTGGTGAGCCGTGTCCTCCGCCTGTCCCGCCTGATCCCTTGTCCCTAACCTGCTAACCAATTAAAAATAACCAAGAAATCGTTCTGGTTGTAACAAAAAGCAATCTTCTTGGGGCAGGAAGAAGACGACCGACCTGTGAGAAAGAGGTATCAGATCGAAGCACAGTTGACAGCAACTGGACCGGGGACCAAAAGACCTCAGGGCCAGCCCCGCTCCTGCCACTTCCTGGCTGCATACGTTGAAGTAAGTCCATTTCTCAGGGCTCCATTTTGCTCACAGGCAAAGCTGAGATAACACCTGTCCTGACTGCCCCATGGGTTGGTTATGAAGACCCAATAAAGAGATAATTAAATAGATAAATCTATATAAAAACATCCGTATAAAACTATATATATATATGTAGTTATTATTAGGAAGAAATGGGAGATGAAAAAAATTTATTATCATCAGATTAAAAACTTAAGACATTCAGGAGTGTTAAATTCCTAAAAAAAAGATTTGACCATAGAACAATTTAGCAATATAATATCATGATGAACCATGCCTGTGGAGTGACACAGACTTACAGTCACATCTTAGCTCTGTCACGTATCTATACAGTGGGGATCACAGTGACTAGTCCCCTTGAAGGTTTGACGAGGTTGACTGATAATCATGGAGTGCTTCACAAATGTTAGCTCTTGGTTACTATTGTTAAGGAATTATTGTTACTGTCACTGTTTCCCTTACCTCCCAGGATTGTGACGAATAGTAGGATTCAGATGTGTCAGGTAGGAAACAATCAACAGACGGTCACCATTACTCTACTTGAGTCATCAGCTTCCCCTCTCAACAGGACAAGGGGTATTGCTACAGACTACATTTTCCCTTCCTCACCAAGAGACTTTTTAACCTGGTCCAATTCTTTATGGACTTTGTGTAAGAGCAGGTAGACTGTGAGGGATCTGGTCAACCCCCTTTCCATTTCAGACACTGGTATGGTCACATTCATCTCTAGGGGCTGGATGCTAAGTACAATTTTTCAAGGTAAGCTCCATGTCCTATAGCTATTTGACCCTATAGCTGAATCAGGGTGACTGGCAGGAACCCAGCTGATTACCAAGACTATCAGACATAAGAAGCAAAAGAAACGAAGTAAGAAAAGCTACTTATAGAGAAGTTACATAGAATGTGCAACTATGTTCTAGAAGTCTTTGTGAGTGGGAATTTGTGCCCCTGATCTTACCAATGCTTTTATTCAAATGTAAAAAATATAGGGGGAAAATTACAAAATGTTAAGGCAAAAAATATTCACTTCACGCGAAGCTTCATACAAATCACATGTAAATACAATACAAACAACATTCTCTTGGGAAAGGTCAAAAATATTAGTTAAGTTCTTTGATCTGTTAAAACAAAATTCTACAGGCAATATAGGCAAGTATGGAAAGACGTGGAAACTGGAAATGAGAGATTTTTAAATGAATTAAGATCATCTATATTCAAACCTCCCAAAGATGATGCTATTAACACTTTGCAATATATTATTTCATACTTTTTTCTGTTTGTGGATATATAAAGATAGAAAATTTCTCCCAAAATGAACTTTAAAACTCTAGCTAATTAAGTCCTTAAAAAGCACAGAGGGGACTTTAAGACCTAATGAATTAAATAATGATAGCTACTTTCTCCCTTTGATCACCATGTAATTAAAGCCTATGAAAACATGGAGCTTGGCATTCAATGAATACTGATGGGTAATATTTATGAAGAGCTTACATCATGCCAAACACACACCTAATGTCCATAGACAAATTAACCCCTTTGGCTCTCACAACGGTTCTATGAAGTGGAAAAAATTATTGTTCCTGAAAACAACGCACAGTGAAGTTAAGTAACTTGTCCCAGTCACACAGTAGGCAAACTGCTAACCTGGTATTAGAACTAAGGCAGTAGGGCTCCAGAGGCTAAGTTCTTGACTACCTTGCTATGTTGCCTCCCAAACAGAGATGCAACATTATCACTAGAAAAGGAAAGCAGAAAACCCCTTATGCTTACCCATAACTTGGCAGCAAAAGTTATATAGTACAGTGATTGCTGAGCTAACCATAAAACTGCCTAATATGCTAAAAATCACAACACACCCCAAAAAATCTAGGAAACAGATACTGAATAAAATAAACAGAGCTTGCATTTCACAAGCAAAGTTGGAAGGAATATTCTTGGAAGGTGGGATATCGGTGTCAAATGTAACCAGCCAACAAGCTTTCTTCGAGGATGAGCTCTGTGTTTAGGTTTATGACTTAAAGGTTAGACTGCCAAGAGTTTTTTAAAAGGTTGATACATCTGCGGCTGCATTTCCCCAGAGCACCATAACCCGCAGCCTTGCCAAAATTAAATAAAAGGGTTGACTGTCCTCTTTCTTCCTCTGCCTTAAGAATGTCACCATTTGAACTCTGTGGGGAATAAAGCTACTATGGACTCAGCATTCAGGAGGAATTTTCTGCTTGGATTGCAATCAAAACTCCTTATTCCACGACTGGGTCCTAGTAGTCTCAGAGGACAGCTAGAAGATCATCCAAGCACTCATTCCTTCCAAAGATTTTTAAAAGGAAAGCCATGTGAGTTAGAAAGGTACATAATTGTAACATTGGTATTGCAAAGACAGGGGTACATCCTAGGCTATGCATGTGCAAGTCACTGGAGTAACCAAAGAGAGGAACATTAAGTAAAGACAGGTGAGAGGTTTCCAATAGAAGAGAGAATATATTAATCAGGAAACAGAACTACTATACCAAACAGCCCCTGCATCTTGGTGGAACAGCATAGTAAGAGTACTTCTTGCTCATGTTACATGCAGCCCAGGAGAGGGCTGGGCTCCATGCAGCTATTCAGGATCTTAGGCCTCTTCTTCCAGTGGCTTCATCATCTTCCAGGGCCTTGGGGCCCTCTTCCGAATCCTGTGCTTACAGTCAACAAACCAGGAGAGAGGACAGGTGACTGAGTTCTGCCTACTTTCTGGCCTCATCCCTATAAACCACCCCCCACCCCATATAATCTTTTACTTTGTGTCTCCTCATTTGTTAACTATAAGCACAGGATCCAGAAGAGGATGCAAAGGCCCCAGAAGATATCTCCAACCAACTGAAAGAAAGGCTGGGAAATGGCCCCAAAAGAAAAAGAACACATAGTTTGATAAAATATCACAAGGAGGAAGGAAATCAATCTATATATTGGCAAAAATTGATGTATCTTTACCTAAGTCATTGGCATCAGTCATTCTGTTGGAAATAAATTTATCTGAGCCTGAATTACCAATTTGGTTCTCAAGTCTTCCCATTCTGAAAACCTAACAAAACAACAAGAAGTAATAATAATCCAGTCAGTCCTTAAGAAACCCAATGCTGAAAGCAGCGCCTGACCTTAGTGGCTGGTAATGAAGCACAAAGCCTTGCCTTCATAACCTGACGGATCCAAAGATACAGGATGGGGTACCTTGTGGCAGGGACACGGTGAATCCATTTGGTATGAGCCCCAAAATGCACCTACTGTTCAGCTCCAATAATATGGTGCAAGGGCGGAGCACAATCCTAAAAAAATGTTTGTCATTCAAAATGTGTCCACGCAGGAGAAGAATCCCTTAGCGTCTAGAAGAGGGCCCAACTCCTCTTAGAAAGAAGCTTCTCGTAAGGACAAATACCATATGTTTGCACATATAGGAGGATTAGGAGGAACTTAACGGAAGACCGAGGGGGGAGAAGAAGGGGAAAAATAGTGGGGGAGAGGGAGGGAGGCAAACCATGAGAGACTCTTGAATGCTGAGAACAAACTGAGGGCAGATGGGGTGGGGGGAGGGGGGAGATGGGCACGGAGGAGGGCACTTGTGGGGATGAGCACTGGGCGTTATATGGAAACCAACTTGACAATAAACTATTTAAAATTAAAAATAATAAATAAATAAATAAAAGAAGCTTCTCTTAATGGCAACAAGTCCATTTGCTCCAAATGGAAGTCAATTCAGGAGATTCCTTTCCTGGCTGCTTCCTTCTCAGCTCTCCCCTTCCTCCACATCAGCTTTCCCATCTAAATGAGAGCAGAGCGCTCAGGCACTTCTCAAAGCAAGCCAGGGAGAAATGGAATGTGTCGTTATACCAGTGATAACAAATATGCTACATCACATTTGTAAAATGTTTTCCAAGAAAGTTCTTCCATATTTGCTATTTTACTTGACTCTTATCTTTTTCCTTCAAGCCAAATAGTCTTTCACAACACTTTTCAATGGTTTGAGGCTTTACTGACACAAAATACGGTCCTAGCACATTCTGCCCTGGGTAAGTCTGCTACAAGGCACACCCTCCTGCTGGGAAGAAAGAGAACAAAATCTGAAATTGGAGAGCCTGGCTCCATCCAAGTCCTGACCCTGTCACTTACTAGCACTAGGACTCAATTTATGTCACGCATTTTCTCTGAGACCGTTTCCTCCTGTGTGAAGCAGATCCAGTGCTCCTCGACGTTAGCCACGGCTCTTAACAGGGGCCAGCGGGATAAAATATGCAAGAGCATTTTGTAAACATGGTGTCACAGCTTCCTTCTGGAAACGAGCAACAGGGCTCTCAGACACTGAATGCCTCTAACCTCTAACCCAGGTAGAACTGCTAGAAAATATAAGTTGGATTACACAAATGATATTATTAAACTAATTGTTGTACTTTATTCTTCAACCAATATCCGAGGATTTCTAAAATGACATAACAAAGGGAATAAAAAGAAACTACTTATATTCTATTTCATATCACAGTTTCTCATTGTTTAGCAATACTCAAGTTGAACCACACTCGTCTTTGGCCAAGAAAAATAATAATAATGCAATTAATTCAAAACTACACACTGTTCAATTGTTCTTCCAGATTTCTCTCATAGGACACCACAAAGCCAAAACCACAGGGAGATATCTAAGGACCATTGGCTATATGTTTTCCTTTCTATGCTTTCATAACCAAATAATATATATATTCTCAATTTAAAAGTTTCAAGCAACACAAAAATATACAGAGTAAACTAGAAAACCCCACCTGTCTTTACTTCCCAGAGGTAATCAACCATCAATCTGTCTGCTGTGTATCTCCCCAGACTTGGTGTGTCCAGATACAAAAATCTCATTATATTTTGTTATGCAATTGGGATCGTGCTTTACAAACTGCTCTATAACTTGCTTTTTTGACATTTTGTAGATTATTCCATGTTTTACCTTGCCTATCTACCATGTCTCTCTACCTTGTTCTTTTTAATAGCATCTGGTTTCTGCTAGAGTCAAACTTTATTTGACGTTATTGATAGAAATTCAGCGGCTCCCAATTTTCAAAATTACAAAGCTTTGCTAAACTTTTAAAGTTAAATTGCCCCTGGACTCCTTTCATGGCTTCTTTCCAAATTTCACTTGAGCATGCAGTAAAGCTCCTCCTAATATCCCCTTTCTCCCAGTGATGAGTAGAGGTTCTTTTTTGAATATAGTGTGAACTCTACTCTGAGCCCTTTAAAGAAGAGGCTCACAAGAATGTTAGCACTTTAGACTGAAGGCTCTATCTTTCACACTGCATTCCCTTATTCACTGTGAAGAGCATTTGTGCAATCAGTTCTGTGGTTTACCTGCAGACAGAATGGACTTCTACCTGTGGACTTTTTGTGTGAAGCGTTACAAACTGCAACCCGGGCACACACACACTCACTAACAATGCTAAGACCAAAAAAAAAAAAAAAAAAAAAGAGGCACATGTGTAAAACTCTTAGCACACTCTAAGGAATTATCTACCCAGGTAAGCATAGTCTTGGGTTCTATTAAAGAACTAAATAGAATAATATTTCTAGAATCTTCTACAAGAGCAAAACTATCTTCCCTTGGAAGTTCCAAATTTTAATATTTGTTGATTGCCTACTATGTGCTGAGAGGGGATCAAAAGTAGTATAAGATCCAAACTCTGCCTTCCAGAAGCTATAAACCAGTTGGGGGGATGAGAACTGTATATCTAAAACAATTAGCTAACAATATAAAGTGGACCAGCAATGCAGAATGATGGGTGAGCAAATGAATGGTACAGGCACTAAATGCTCTAAGAGGGGCTCTCAGCAGCAGGAAAATCAAACAAGTCATTCTGAACAAGGGCCTCAGCACTGCAGTGGGGGCTTAAAGCATGGAGTCAACGGGTGGGGGCTATTTGTCCTATGACCATAAAATGACAGATTCTGTCTGTAAGAGAAATCTGAGCATAACTGCAAACTTGATGCACAGAGGAAATAATGCTCCGGGAGGTGAAAACCTGACAGATGCCACCACAGGCTCCGGACGGACTCTAATGATGTCTGGAATCTCCCAACCCCTTTCCCTTCTGCAGTCCTTCTTGGAAGGATTAGAACTTAACTTTTAGGCCCTTTTCCTCTCCTGATGACTGACTGTGTGTCCATACATTAAAAAACCATCAGTGGGGCTCCTGGGTGGGTCAGTGGGTTAAGCGTCCAACTTTGGCTCAGCTCATCGTTTCATGGTTAGTGAGTTTGAGCCCCGCATCAAGCTCTGCACTGACAGTGTGGAACTTGCCTGGGATTCTCTCCCCCCGCCCTCCTTGCCCCTCCCCCACTTGTACACACACACACACACACTTTCTTTCAAAAAAAAAAAAAGCCATCACTAAGCATCTGCTGTGTGTCCACTGCCTAAATGAAGACCAGATTAAAAAGATGCATGATTTTACCTTGAAAGCATTCACAGGCGTCTGAACTGTCTACTCCAACTCAACAGTCTCCTGAACCCACCTTCCTGGCTAGTCAATGGTAGAGCCTGAATTCATAAAAAAAGAAACAACAGGAGACTATATGAAAGGTATGTTTCTACCGCCCAATGAATTAAAGGATTCCATAGAACATCTCTCGTTTTAACTTCTTCCTCTAATGCCGAGGCTCGGTTTGGTCTACAGAGCCTAGTAGTTTCTCTTAACTCCCTGGTTAGAGGTGCTGACCATGTATTCCTTCTATGGAGCTTCTAAGAAGTTTCCCTTTTCTTTCTCCATTTATACCAAAGAGACTCTCAGTCTAAGCTCCAAACTGCCAATCTCTCCCCCCAACAACCTACTGAAAAAAGAAAGGAGGGAAGGAAGGAGGGGTGGAAGGCGAAGACAGAAAGAAACTTTACAACAGTTGTTGAAAAAAAGAGAGTCACTGTGCCATGGCAGGTCCAAGTTCGTATAGAGGGCACAGTAAAGGGAAAGGCCTGAATACTATTCCGCCTTTGACTCTCCCAGAAGCAGCAAGGGCACATCAGCATTCAGCAATATTGGAGGGGAGATGGGGAAAAGCAAGACATTGCTGTCTATCTCTCACCAGAAGGCAAGAAGATGGATGGAACAAAGCATCCTTTGAAGCCCTGGCCACAGCGGAGATGGTAGTGGTGTAGCACAGAGCTGATGAGGGGCAGCACAGACTCATCTTTAGAGCAAACGTAACTCCTTAAAGTCACTTGCCATCAACTGTGGGTCCTGAATAATAGCGGACTGTATCATTTTTTTCCCCAAGAATAGTTCTTTGTTCTCATACAGTACTGCACTCTTGAATGTTTCAGTACTAGTTACTATGCCTAAAAGAAAGGCACAAAATACCATATTTGTTCAAAACAAAGAAGGAATCAATTATTAAATCATCTTTTCTAAGAACTTACCAATCTATAAATAAAACATGTTTTGAAAATAAATATTTCCCCGCCTCTGCTGTTTTTCCTTTCACCAGCATTAACTTAAAAGGTACCATTCCAGCAATAGCTTTCTCAAAAAAGGAGCCTCACGACCTCACTTGTGTTCAAGCTACTCTGCTAAAATCATGTTTTTTAGAAATGGGGCTCTACTCAAGGAAACATGCGCTCATTAAACATATTTCACACATTAGCGTTCTCACTGGGAGCTTCAATCCGTGTGCTGGTTCCATTTGTGCCCACTATCCACCTGCACAAAGGTGCAAATGACAGCTGCTCCACAAGAATTGTACAAAAAGGAACCTGGGGTTTAGTTACACATCCCAGAACATCATTCCCAAGGATACTAAAGGTCTGACTGTGTTATCTATTTTGCGACACGATCAGATTCTTGCGGCCCCTGGGTGGCTCAGTCAGTTAAGTCTCCGACTCTTGATTTTTGCTCAGGTCAAGATCTCACGGTTCTTGAGGTCAAGCCCTGCAACAAACTCTGTGCTGGCAGTGTGGAGTCTGCTTGAGAATCTCTCCCTCCCTCTCTCTCTCTGACCCTCCTACATGTGCTCTCTCTCTCAGAAGTAAATAAATAAACTAAACATATATAAAATGAATGATCAGACTCTAAAATAATTTCATAATAAAAGGTAATGCTTAATTCCTGTAAAATGACATCCTTGCCAAGTAAGCATACTTGATTCCCACTGCTCTCCCTTGTTACTGTGCATTAGTGACGCAAAGGCCACCTCTGCACTCCTGAGAGGCACCAGCTCCCTCCTTCCTCAGAGCTTCCACACAGACCATGCCCTCTCTCTGAAACACTGTATACACCCTTCCTCACCTCGTTAAATCCAATTCACCTTTCAGATCTCAATTTAAAAGCCCCTTGTCCAGGAGAGCCTCCCTGCCTAGCCCCCTCCCACTCCCCTGCCCAGATGAGATTTCCCTGTTACATGGGTTCTTGCAGCTTCCTGTGCTTTCCCTACAGAGCGTGTACCACAGTCTGCAGACTAATTACCTAACTATGGTCCTTTGATTAATATCCATCTTCCATACCAGACTCCAAGCCCTGTCAGGACAGAAACTATGGCTGTTTTGCTCTCACTGGATTCTTGGAGTCTAATACAGTGCCTGGCACATCGTAGGCACTCAATTATTAGCTGAATGAATTAACATGTCCTGACCCCCTGCCCTAGTAAATGGTGAAGACAAAGAATCCATCTTGAGAAATGGCTGGTCAAATGCCTGAACATAGTGCTAGTGAGTTCGCTCTTCTCAGTGAATGTGGTTTATTGTGGTCTGTGCTGTGATCATGGCCCTGATAAAGAACTGGTTCAGCCCTAAGGACAGCAGAATATGATAGAAGGATTAGGTTCCTCAGCATAGGACAGAAAATCCCAAACAGCAATGGCTTAAGCAAGATAGATGCCTATTTTCCCTCATAAACAAGGCTCTATAGGAAGTTACCCAGGACTGGTATAGTGCTCTGCAGTAATAAGGATCCAGGTTCCATTTACCTTCCTGTAAAATTCTCCTCAGCGTCTGCTTCATATTTCTTTTTTTTTTTTTAACTGTTTTATTTATTTTTGAGAGAGAGAGAAAGACAGTGTGAGCAGGGGAAGGTCAGAGAAAGAGGCAGACACAGAATCTGAAGACAGGCTCCAGGCCCTGAACTGTCAGCACAGAGCCTGATGCAGGGCTCGAATCCATGAACCATAAGATCATGACCTGAGCCAATGTCAGACGCTCAACTGATTGAGCCACCCAGGTGCCCCACTGCTTCATGTTTCTATTCAATGATCCATAATGGCTGCTCAAGTCCAGCCATCTCAACCAATTCCAGGCATCAAGAAAAAAGAACAGATTAAAGAAGGGTGATGCATGCCCTTTCTGAAAATTTCATCCTTAAGTCCTTTAGCCAGAATGTAGTCACACAGCCATACCTAACGGTAAGGGAAGTTCAGAAAGAGAATCCTATTCCAGGAAAAGCTTATATTACTTTTAAAGAAAGGAAGGCTGGATACTGGATTGCAAAAATACTTAAGGGGACCCAATTTACTGTTTCTGGTAACAGCAGTCTCTCCCCAAGTGGACATTACCTAAGCAGTCAAGACTGACCAAAAGGGAAGAGGAAACCTGTCTGTTCATTAACAACAAGCCTTGATGTGTGGAAGCAAGTTAGTATGCATGTAAGATAACAAAGTGGTCATGGTCACATGAGTTGTGAAATGCTTTTCATTCTGCTTTGACTTTATTTTCTAACTTCATAAAACTTTTGTAACATTTACACTATCCCAGAAAGCAAATTTCACATTTTATCTACCTGCCAATTTTACTGCATACCTTCCTTGAGTTCAGTAACCTGTCTTCAGAAGTTTTAATATCTAGATGGATTTCAGACCCTGAACAAGAGGGCAAAATGTGACATGGTGAATACTTGTATAAAAACCAAATGCAACCAGTCTGATTTTTCGCAAATGGTTTCAATGTGGGTTTTCAGTCAGATGAAGGCTCTTCATTTTTCTGCAAATCTCTCAAACATACATCCTTCTATGCATTTTCAGTTATACAGATTTCTGCATTTCCTAAAATACCAATGGTTGAATTGTTGGTTATAAAAGAAAAATCACATAGCAGTATACATTCAAGAGGTAGGTCAAAGTAGGTTGATACCTTCTTTTAGAAGGAAGAGTTGTTCAGGGGTGACTGGGTGGTTCAGTCACTTAAGCATCCAACTCTTGGTTTCAGCTGAGGTAATCATTTCATGCTCTGTGAGTTCAAGCCCCGTGTAGAGCTTCATGCTGACAGTGCAGAGCCTGCTTGGGATTTTCTCTCTCTCTCTCTCTCTCTCTTTTCTCTCCCTCCGTCCCTCTTTCTCTCCCTCTCCCACTCATGATCTCTCTTTCTCTCAAAATAAATAAACATTAAAAAAAGAGTTGTCAGACTGCAACCACTAAGTTGGCACTGTAGGAATCAAGAGGAAAAGCTGGGTAAGAAGCAAGATGGAAATCCTGAACACTCACTGGTCTATAAACAACCTAGTGAAACTAATGACAGTTGCTAGAAGCTTAAAGGAAACCTCCACAACACTGCTGGAGATGCTAACTCACTTATTCCTAGCGAGACTTTATCTGAAGGTGACAGTGCTTTACACCCAGTTTAGATTTAGCGTGGCTACAGCAGTCCTGACGTAAGTTGTTTGTTTTTTGTTTTTTGTTTTTTTATTAACCACAGCAGCATGTGGTAAAGTTTTATTGTGGATAGGAGTCATCTCAGAAAGACAGATCCAAGGACACGGTATACTACATAAGAACCATATCTCACAATTTTATGGTCTGTTCCCCACCCACCCTACCCCCACTGGAACACACCCATCCTCTCTTAAAAGTGATTGTCTGCTCTTTGCAGTCAGGAAATTCTACAACAAGCTAAACTGTGATCAAAGGCCTCCCCATCAGCTTCCCCAGATACACAATCCGTGGCTGGCAAAAACTCAGAGGCATCCTATTAACCATGAATATATTTCATTTTTGGACTGGAGGTACATAAATTTGTATTATGCAGCCCACAATGATCATGCATTTGAAGATCATTCCTACTTTCCAGGGCAAATTTTCTCCTTCTGAATCCTGGTCCTCTTTCTGAAGTTTATCAAGAGATCAGGCCTGGAAAATTAAAAGGGAATTTTCTATAGCCAGAGCAGATGCTCAGAAAAGCTGACATCTTCAAATAAAAAAAGGAAAAAGAATTAAATTTGTCAAAGTGTGAGGATGCTAATAGGCATTACATACACACACATACAGGCATACACATACATACGCACACACAGGGCTTAGTAGTCAAATGAGCTTGGGAAACACTGATTAAAAAATTAAAAAGATCTCTTTCTTGCAGACCTTCTCAGAACCTTTATTATATCAATATGCATTACAGATGTACAAGAGAGGCACAGTAGACAGGTTTTCTACTTGAACTCCTGTTTATCACAGCATTTTCTACGGCATGCCCTCTGTAGAGTATATATGACAAAATGCTGGACTGAAAAGAAATATGTCAAAATTAAATAGAGTTATCTCTGGGTACAGAAATTTATAAGTAATTTTAATTCTCTGTATTTCCAAATTCTCTCTAATAAATTTATATTGTTCTTATAATCTGAAAAACTTACAGATAAGAGAAAAATAATATTTAGATCTATATTATTTTAATATTTTTAAGAATCAGAAGCAACTGAAGGTGAAAATTTTCTTTCTCACAAAAAAATAGAGGTATTCATTGTTTTTTAATAATTTTTTAAAGATTTTATTTTTTTTATTTTATTTCAGAGAAAATCTTTTCTTTTTTTAATGTTTATTTATTTATTTTGGGAGAGAGAGAGAAACAGAGAGAAAGCGAAAGAAAGAATGCCAAGCAGGCTCCATGCTGTTAGCACAGAGCCTAATATGGGGATCATGACCTGAGCTGAAATCAATAGTCAGATGCTCAACTGAATGAGCCACCCAGGCACCTTTATTTTTTGCTTTTTTTTTTTTTTTTAAGATTTTGTTTTTAAGTAATCTTTACATCCAAAAGATTGAACTCACAACCCCAAGATCAAAAGTGACACTCCACCTACTGAGCCAGTCAGGCACCCTGAGGTGTTTATTGTTTTTAAAGATTTATTGTATGCCTCCACTATGCCAGGTTCTGGTATTAACATGAGTAATGAAAAGGAAGATTTTGACAATTACCAGAAAGTGCCGGTGGCCTAAATGAGGAAAACGAAACTCTTTAGAGATTCTCCCACTACTAATATATAAACTAAAGCCTGCAAACTTTATAAAAATACTTGTACAGTATTAATCTCAAAAAATATATTTATCTATTGTGTTTTTCCCCCTAATCATTTAAAATGTCTCTTTTTCAGTTTAACTTCTTGATTTATCTTTTAATAGTGCCTTATACATAAAAACTTGCTAGGGAGCACTGTAAACAAAACTTATGAATAGATCTCTAAACTCCATCATTCATTCTTTTATCGATTTATTGAATGGCTATGATACTCCAGGAAGTGTGTGATTATTCTTGGAGAATTCCATAAAAGCAGATCTTTCTTCATGACCAGTTATTTTAGTAGCCATTACCTAACTATGTTTAATACTCTTTATAAAATAATAAAGAAAACAATCAGCACAGAAAAACAAAAGTCGTAACTAATCTATGTAGTCAATATTTTATATGATACGATGTGTCGCTTTGTCTTATGGGACTTCAATTTGATAATCATACTAACTTGGACTCTCTAGAGAAGTAAAAGCAATTTAATTCCGGCCAAAAGAAAAAAACATTCAGTGATGCTTGATCCTGAGGCATCCTGCATTTCCAGTTATACTAGGTTTCTCAAAAGAGAAAGGAGGAGAGCCGGGCATCAAAATCCATCTTTAGCAATCCTACAAACTGCTTTCTCACTTAGGTGTTTCTGTCCCCAGTTAGAACCACAGTGATGAGGCTGAACCGGCAAGCCTACTTCTCTGGATTCACCATGAACAAAAGAACTCTTCTTCTCAACCTGCCAGGCGGTTCTCCTGCTGAGTATTCTGGGATGCTTCTGGGAATGGCCCCCTTCCTTTCGGCCTAGGGAGAAGGTCAACAATGGTCAACAGGATACGCTAATTCAGGCAGAATTTGGGATTTGATTCACTTACCAAGAGAGGCAAAGTAAGCTTCTATTTGCCTCATTGCCCAAGATGAGACCAGAAAATCTCAGAGTACTCTCTGCAACTCAAAGGGGAGAAACCCAGGGAAATTAGGTCAGCCCCAAAGCCCCCTCTGTCAGACTTCTCAATCCACCAGGCTAACCACAGCCAGATGCAAGGCCACAAATGGGGACAAGTTCCTTTGCTTCCAGACCTGAGTAGAGAGGCCTGAATTCTGTAACTAGCCAAATAAGCAGCAAACTTATTTGCTTAGGAAATTACATTGCCTTGCTCTAATTATAGCTCTCCTAGAACTGAATTTCTAGAAAGTCCTGAAATTTCCATTGGTTTCATTGAGCAAGTGTTCTAATGACTAAAGTGGACCCATAATACTGTATTAGAAAAGCTCTTTATTTAGAGGAATAAATTTCCACAGATCGAACCAAAGCAAAACAAAAATAAACTAAGTCTACTGTTTTTTTAGTATTTACTGTACACATATGTTCACCAAATATACAATATGTTTCTAGTTCACACTGCTGAATTTGTCTTAAGATGTCACTATTCCAGTCAATAGAAGCAAGGAAGACTGTAAGCCTAGCTCAAAAGAACTCCTAGAGAGCCTAAAAAACAAGAAATCCAGTCCCACAGAAGTACAGCTTTAAGACAATAATTAATAATAATAATCATCATCATCATCATCATCTGTTTTACAAGTAAGAGAAATTTGGGCCTGAACTCTAAGCTTTGTGTTAACTGAATCAGTGTTAGTAAGTTCAAGTTAGGTGGGCCTCCCTAAAACTAACATATTGAAACGTAAGTGAAGGCCAAGGAAACACATAAAGGAAATACAGGAGAAAGTTGTGGGTCCAAAACAAGGAAGTGTGGAAATCAACAGCATTACTAATAAACACAGAACTGTTTTATCGCCCATGAACACAGACATGAAATGACTTAGGTATAAAAGTTAGCAAATAGTCATCATCATTGTTTTCAAAGACAGAAATGCCAGAACAGCCAAATTCTCCTCACACATGGGCCACACCTCAAAAGTGCGAAGAAATTCAAACAAACTTAGTTGGCTATTAATGATAGAGGAAGTAGCGCTGTTAAATGTTCAAGTTTCCTAATAGCTCATGTCAGCAGAAAGGAGGATGATTTTGGAAAAGCTTGAACAAGATTCTCTTAAGCAACTATGCTTGGGGTCATGGGAAAACAGATAAATGTATACATCACAGAATATGATGGCATTAGAGGAAAATGTTTCCCACCCTCTTATTAATTTAGCAAATAGGAAGACGGTGTCAGCCTCAAGACTGGTCACCACCTAAGCAGCAGGCGGTAGTTTTTGTTGACTCTCCTGTCTTTCTGAAGGACTTAAGAATGTTCCTAATATTTTTCGCTAGTAATCGTCTCTTCCTTTTTTTTAATGTTTTATTTATTTTTGAGAAAGAGAGAAAGCTCACAAGCAAGGGAAGGGCAGAGAGAGAGGGAGAAGGATAATCCCAGGCAGGCTCTGCGATGTCAGCACAGAGTCTGATATGGGGCTGGAACTCAGGAATCGTGAGATCATGACCTGAGCCCAAGTCAGACACTTAACGGGCTGAGCCATCCAGGCGCCCCTGCTAGTAATCATTTCTATTCACTGTCACCACACATATGTAAAGACAGAGCTGGGACAGAATACTACATGTATCTCATGTGTCAGTTGAAACTGTTGCTGAAGAGAGAGGGCAACAGAAGACGGGGAAAGGTACAACATTTACAAAAATGGTTTACTATGCACTTTCTACCCTCAACGAATCTAACTAATGCCAAGCTTTGATTTGATGATTTTTTTTAATCTTTAAAAGAACTGTTTTAATTTAAATTCAAGTTAGTTAACATACAGTGTAGTCTCTGCTTCAGGAGTAGAACCCAGTGATTCATCTCTTACATACGACACCCAGTGCTCATTCCACCACACTCCAATTTTTTTTAATATTTAAAATTTTTTTAATCTTTATTTATTTTTCAGAGAGAAAGAGCACCAGTGAGGGAGGGGTAGAGAGAGAGGGAGACACAGAATCCGAAGACAAGCTCCAGACTCTGAGCTGTCAGCACAGAGCCTGATGCAGGGTTCGAATCCACAAACTGTGAGATCACGACCTAAGCCAAAGTCAGATGTTTAACCGACTAAGCCACCCAGATTCCCTTTAATATTTCATTATTTTATTATTTTATTTTAGAGAGACAGAGAAAGAGTGTGCAAGCAGGAACAAGCAGAGAGGGGAGCAGAGGAAGAGAAACATGGGACTCAATCCCACGACCCTAGAATCATGACCTGAGCTGAAATCACGAGTCAGGTGCTCAACTGGCTGACCACCCAGACACCCCTGATTTGATTATTTCTTTAGAGAAAGCCAACTCTACAGCTCAATCATCTCTTTAGCCATCCTCTTGCTCTATCAAGATGATCTACTCCATTCATGGTAGAAATACGTGGATAAATGGGTGGCTCTGTGGGCAGCCAATCTTGCAGGTAAACAACATACACTGCTTATTTTAAGAAAATACATCAAAATTTCAATTTACAAATCAGATTAACTTGAGGGGGCTTATTTACCTTATAAAATAAAAAGGCCATTGGCTATAGTTTTTATCAGGTCAAGGGGAAGGGGGAACTTGAGGGTAAAGTTGTAGGTTACTTTTCCTAAAAGTGGTAGAAACTGCCAGTCACATGAGAAACACGTCCTTATGTATGGATCACTCCAGGTGAGCTGGCAGCTGGAGCCACCACAGCTGATGCCATCCCATAGCACTGGAATGCCTTTACATTCTGGGAAACTGAAGAGAGGCGAATCAGATTGAAGGTGTACCTATGTTCCTCCAGAAACACTTCAAAAACAAAGAAGGCAAGCAAAATAAAATATATTCCCTAATATAGTGCCCAGGTATCATGCAACCTCTTTTATCACACTAAAATGAAAGTAGAGGGGTGCCTGGGTGGCTCAATCAGTTAAGCATCTGACTTCAGCTCAGGTCACGATATCCCAGTCCGTGGGTTCGAGCCCCGCATCAGGCTCTGTGCTGACAGCTCAGAGCCTGGAACCTGCTTCAGATTCTGTGTCTCCCTCTCTCTCTCTGGGCCTCCCCCACTCACACTCTGTCTCTCTGCCTCTCAAAAATGAATAAATGTTTAAAAATGTTTAAAAAGTAAATAAAATGAAAGTAGAAAACAGATAAGGAAGAACGTGGAGGGAGGGAAGGGTGAGTATTTTGGATTTCCCCCCCATGTTCCATTCCTAATGTTCCATTCTGTCCCCAAACCATAAAATGACATCAGGAATGTGAGCACAGTATGGTCACATGAGCTCTGACAAGGCCAGGCTTTGATGACAGAGCTGGAAGAGACAGGGTGAGAGATGAGCGTCCAGCTATAATCTCATGAATCACTATGCCCTGCCACACAAAACCCCTACATTCGCAAACCATTCTGCCCAGCCTTCCCTAGAAAGCAGGCTCCAATGCCCGGGCCTCAGGTGCTGCCAACAATCATGCTTATCCTGCAACAATGTCCCAACCCTTTCAGCCTTCCCTCGTTGTACCCACCTCACTCTCATGCCCCTGACAGATCTGTTTCTTGACCTGCACGTGTTCTACAGTTCAAACACCTACAGCAGCTTGCCAGGGTCAGGTGTTACTGCAAGTGATGTTCATGCATCCTCCCATTTCATCCGGACCACCACGTTATAACTTATAGGCAATACTGTCGTTCTTTCCATTTCACAGATGAAGTGGAGGCACCGAGTTGTCTAGTAATTTATCCAAGATTGCACAGCTAGAAAGTAGTGGGGCCAGAATTGGAACCTAGGCAGTCTGGCTCCAAACCCAGTGCTTGCAACCTCCATGTTTTACATCAACAGAAAAATCCAAACTCTCCAGCCCAGCCATGGGGTATCTCTGCATCATTTCCCTCTTCTTTCCCTCTCTGCCCCTTGGCTCCTTCCTTACTGCCTGGCACAGCGCCATTCACAATGCGGTCCCCATGATGAATACGCATTGATTGAACGAGTGTCCAACCTAATGAATAAACCGTCAGTTTTTATTCCATTCAAGCATGGTCCTTATTTTCAGTGCCATAGAGGGAAAAATGGTTTCAGCTTCTGCTCAGGAAGTCTAATCTCTGAACAGGACACCAGGCAACAAAGAAATCAAACAAGAACTTGGTAGGTTAATTATTCATCTCCTCACTGTCAGCAAGGGCTCCCAAGCAAGGCAGCAGGGACATATCTGCATCCCAGATGTGTTACAAGTCACACGGCTGAGGACAGAGCTGTGGAGGAGGGAGGGGTGCTGAAATATGGCTCCCCAGTCCAGGAGACAAATTCCCTACAATACACCATTTTATTCCTTGAGAGAAAACTTGGCAAATATATCAAAGGGCAGTCATATTGGCAGAATTCCTGGGCACCTAGAGTAAAATTAATTTCTTTATATAAATTAGGTTTTGTCTGGTGGCAACAAGTGAAATAAAGTAAAACCCCAAACTAAATTCATTAGTACATTACAAAGTACCAATCGCTTACACATAACCTCTGACAGAATCCCCAGAGCAATGTTCTATCCCCATTTGGCTCATGAGGAAACTGATGCACAAAGATGATGACTAACTTACCTAAAACCACACAACAGGGTAAAGACAAGAACCCAGGTTTCCTCTCCTTGAATCTGGCGTAAGGGTCCTAGCGGTGAAGAGCAATTATTTTCCCTCAAACACAGCCTCTTCCATGGTAAAGAAAGTTCTGCCCGACTCAGTCCATGAGTCCCGGCTGAGGAATAGAGGTGCCCAAGGAGAACTGGAAAGTGGCTAGCCACGGAGCCCCATGTGGCCGTTTCTGTGGGCTTCAGACATTCACCTTGTCAACTGTGCATAATAAATAAGGATTCTGGTCCTTATCACCCTCCTTCCCACTTCCCTGCTCCCCAATTACTGGAACAACCCAGAAGCAGAGGAGGAAAAAAAGTAGTTGCATCCATACTTGTCCCTCTTCACTTCCTGCCCCATGTTGCTACCGGGACAGAAAGCAGAGCTTAATTACCTTTAATCTGGAGGGGACTGTAAGGATTAATTTCAAGTGCCAACTTGTCGGGTGTTTTTGGTGTGATTAACACTTAAATGGGTGAGCTTTGGGTAAGGCAGTGCCCTCCATAACATGGGTGGGCCTCATCCAATCAGTCGAAGGCCTGAAAACAACAGAAAGACCAGCATCCCGAGAGAAGAGGAATTCTCCAGCAGACTACCTTAGGGATGGAAGTGCACCTGTCCCAGTGAGAGCTGCATCTGCTCTCCTGGGTCTCTAGCCTGCCAGATTTTGGACTTCCCAGATTCCAAAATCAAGTGAACCAATTCTGTATAATAATTATTATATGTACATTTCTATCTCCTACCGGTTCTGTTTCTCTGGAGAATGCTGACTAATACAAGGACCAATTTGCAATGGTGGAAGACCATGGGAGCAAGTCTTTCCTACAGATGAAGAAGGATCTCTGAGAGATGAAAAAGAGGGAGGCGAAGCAGAGGTAGCCCGCGGTGCCCATGTGGAGGGATGCACTGAAGTAGATGACTTTGGGCAGTGATGGCAAGGCTGTTGCAGACGAGTGAAAATTTTGCTTAGGGAGAACTAACATAATAAAAAAGTTTATTTTTCTTGAAAATTCTCTAATATGTATGAAAAATGTGCTACAGAGCTCACTTGATGAAAATCCCACTAGAAAATACATTTGTATGTAAGCCAATTTAACAACAAATTATATTAAAAAAAAAAAGAAAATACATTTGACAAGTGCTTTTTATCAATTTAACCTTGAAATAGGGCAAGATTCACATAAAGAGCAAGAACTTCTCAATTTTGCTGTGTGTGGGGGAATCTGGTGGCCATCAGCATGCTTTTATTTAAACGGTACTCTGGGGGGAAGAATAAAGTTTTATGATTATTCAAAGAAAAATAACAACTTCCTTATTTTTTTATTTTTTAATATGTATTTATTTTTGAGAAAGAGAGACAGAGCATGAGTGAGGGAACAGCAGAGAGAGGGAAAGACAGAATCCGAAGCAGGCTCCAGGCTCTGAACTGTGAGCACAGAGCCCAACGGGGGGCTCACTCACAAACTGCGAAAACATGACCTGAGCTAAAGTCGGATGTCCAGACAATTGAGTCACCCAGGCACCCCTACTTCCTGCTTATTTTAGATATGCATTTTCAGCAAACACATCCACTAAAATACATAGTTTCTTCATTAGCTGCACTAAAGTTTAGGTTGTTTTTTTTTTTTTAATGTTTATTTATTTTTGAAAGAGTCAGAGCGTGAGCAGGGGAGGGGCACAGAGAGAGAGAGACACACACACACAGAATCTGAAGCAGGCTCCAGGCTCTGAGGTATCAGCACAGAGCCCAACATGGTTCTCAAACCCATGAACCGTGAGATCATGACCTGAGCCACCCAGGTGCACCACTTAAAGTTTATTTTTAAACAGATATTCAAAATATTGAGGCCATAGTCCTACCACAGCTGCAGCTAGACAATAAACTGCAGAGTTACAGGTTTATATTCACTCTCACAAAATGTCTACATCGTTACAATATTTATTTGGGGAATATTTTTCATGTTGATAATTAAAAATATACAAGTCCATCTACATTTCATTTTTATGATCAATGTAGTCTTCTTTTTTTTTTTTTTAATGTTTTATTTCTTTATTTTTGAGAGAGACCATGAGCAGGGGAGGGGCAGAAAGAGAAGGCAACAGAGAATCCCAAGCAGGCTCCATGCTGCCAGCACAGAGCCCGATGCAGGGCTTGAACTCACGAACTGTGAGATCATGACCTGAGCCAAATTCAAGAGTCAGACACTTAACCAACCAATCCAGCCAGGCACCCCTGATGAAAGCAGTTTTCAAAGAAGTTTTTGGGCCCAAAATATAGAAGACAGTTATTAACAAGAGAGTTAATTAAAATTACAGGTTAAATTTTAAAAGTATTTTTTCTATAATGAAAACCTTACATCTAAGGTGAAAGACTAATATGAGAATACTTATTCCAGAAATTTTAATCAGGGGCACCTGGGTGGCTCAGTTGGTTAAGCGACTGACTTCAGCTCAGGTCATAATCTCACGGTCTGTGAGTTCAAGCCCCACGTCGGCCTCTGTGCTGACAGCTCAGAGCGTGGAACCTGCTTCAGATTCTGTGTCTCCCTCTCTCTCTGTCCCTCCTTCGCTCGCACCGTGTCTCTCTCTCTCTCTCTCTCTCTCTCTCTCAAAAATAAATATTTTAAAAAATCAAAACAAAAGGAAATTTTAATCATCTCATGAAAAACAGTATCTTTGGGTGACATAATTTTAAAATCAGTACATCAATGACAATTAACCTGACCTTATCTATCAGTTTGGATGTTTTCAGCTGCAAATATCAAAATATACAATTACAATTTGCCTTTGCAATTTGGACATTTTCCCTCTTAAAATCTCATGAGGTAGGTGATTCTAGGCTGAGCTGTTCAGCAACTAGGTAGTTGCTGGCTCGTTGATGTCATCTCAGAACCAGGCTCTTTCCATCTTTTTGTTCTGTCACCCTTGATAACTGGCAACCACCCCACTATAGTTGCAAAATGGCTGCAACAGTTCCAAAGAACATATTATCACACAAGAATGTCCAAAGCAGGAAGCGTACAAGGAGACAGTGAGGTGTACATATTTCACTGTACCTCTCTCTCTTCTTTATAAAGGAAGAATATCTTTCCAGAGGCCCCTTTCTGACTTTCCAACAAGTCTCATGCACCAGAACCAAGTCACATTGCAACTTCTAGACCAATCTGTGCCAAATGGGAATAAGATTGCCAGGATTAGGAAAGAAGTCTTCATTCACCCCCTAAGGCTGCACGTATTTCACCTGGATGCCTGAACAAAACTAGATTCTGTTAACAAGGAAGATAGTCAGGTGGGCAATCATGAGTGCCTCCCAAATATGGATAAGGAATAATAGCTTCTACTCTTGAGGGCTTTTAGTATCAGGCACCTCATTACACACTTAAAAAAAAATTTTTTTTTACTTTATTCTAGTTGACACACAATGATACATTCATTTCAGGTGTACAACATAGTGACTGGACAATTATAAACATTAGGCTATGCTCACCACAAGTGTAGCTACCATCCGTCACCATACAACCCTTCTGCATTATCACTGACTATATTTCTTATACACAGCCTTTTATTCCCATGACCTGTTTACTACATACTGGAAGGCTGTCTCTTCCACTCCCCTTCACCCATTTTGCCTGGCCCCCCTCCTCTCCCCTCTGGCAACCATCAGTTTGTTCTCTGTGGTTACCAGTCTAATTCTACTTTTTGTTTGTTTATTCATTTGGGTTATTTTTAGATTCCACTTATAAGTGAAATCATATGGTGTTAGTCTTTCTCAGTCTGACTTACTTCACTTAGCATAATACTCTCTAGGCCCATCCATGTTGCTGCATATGGCACCATCTCATCCCTTTTCATGGCTATGTAATAGTCCATTTACACACACACACACACACACACACACCAATCTTACTTATCCTTTCATCTATCAATGTATTCCTAGTTGCTTCCATATTGTGGTTATTGTAACTAATGCTGCCATAAACATAGGGGTGCACAGATCCTTTCAAATTAATGTTTTCATTTTTGGGGGGAAAATAAATGGAATTACTGGATCATATGGTGTTTTTATTTTTAAGTTTTTGAGGAACCTCCATACTGTTTTCCACATGCATTATATCATTTAATCCACATTAGATAGAGGTTGTTATCATCTCTCTTTTTCCGGTTAGGAAACTAAAGCCCAGAATGGTCAGATAGTTTCTCCAGGGTCTACACCTGGTTAGTGGCAGAAACAGGATTTTAATCTAATTTGACCTCAAAGTCAGCAAAGACTTGGCTTGGATGTCTACAAAAATTTAAAAGCAGAAAAGACAAATAAGGTGGCTAGAAAATTCATTTTGGGAAGTAAGCTAGTAAAAGGAGAAAAGTTGGAAACTCCTTCAAATTTCAAATGAAAAACATTTTATTTGACTCAGTATGATGCTAAGAAGGAAGGAAATTTATTTCAGGTATAACAAACTTTATAATGCTCCTTTTAAAATACCTTGTATTTATTTATTGCTAAAATGTTTTTAATGTTTTAAAATTCATACATATTGCCAGCACAATAATACAATTGTTTGTTTAAGATCTTTTCACATATTTCATTACAATATATGTATAAACAGTTCACTATGCTTTCTTCCAACCCTTTTTGTTTCCTCAGGCTTCCTGAGTATCATCTGGGACAGCTAAAAGATATTCCAACTGTATTTGTCCATTGTTGGCCAACTACATTCTTTCTTTCTAATTTTTCACTATCATAAATAACAACATGGTTGCCTGGGTGGCTCAGTTGGTTAAGCTTCTAATTCTTGATTTCGGCTCAGGTCATGATCTCATGGTTTGTGAGATGAGGTCCCAGATTGGGCTTTGCACTGAGAGCATAGAGCCTGAGTGGGATTCTCTCCCTCCTTCTCTGCTCCCCTGCCCTCAAAACAAATAAATAAACATTTTAAAAAAGAAATAAAGAACAACACAATAAATGTCTTTTTTCCTATAGCCTTTTTTCTTTCTTCAGAAGAAATTCCAAGGAGCTGGGTCCCTGGGTCAAAGAGTCTGATTTTCTGCACTCACTGCCAATGTGCTTTCCAAAGAGCTGAACCATTAACATTGCTGCCAGAAATGTAAGAATATACCCATTTTCTGTGGTCACATCAGCTTTGGTTTGCTTATATTTATATTAATTTAATGGCCATAAAATGATTTCTCATTTTTTTTGAACTCCATTTCTTTGATTTGGAGCAAAATGTCTCTCTACTGGCATGTTTGCAAGTATTTCTTCCTGTGAAAAATCTGTTCCTATTCTTTGCCCATTAATCTTTCTGGGTCTTAGTGCTATTGTGATTCACATATTTCAAGACAAAGTTGGCTTAATTTCATTTCTGCAAACTGCATGCAGACTAAATGACGGGTCCTGTCTAGACTTACACTTGGGTGGACCCAAATTCCAGCTCGTTTCCCAAACCTCCTAGGGTTCAACAACTGGGGCATAGATGTCAATCTTAGCTATAAAAATGTGAACAAGAATGTTCTCACTGCTTAAGTTTTTCCCCAAAATACACCTTATGATCACTATACCCCACATTCTAGAGTAATATTAACATTTACACATCAGTCTTTGTTTTCATGGTCAGCTACGCGCTGAAGACAAAGGATTATCCTTTCACTATGGGATAACAGCTATTACAAGATTTCTTTTGTGTTTTTATCCTGAAATTGCTAGGTAGACACAAAATCAGAGGGGGGGGAAATAATTTCTTTAGATTCTGTTTTCCTTAAGTAGAAAGAAGAAAACTCCTCAAAACAACACGCACAAAAAAACTCTTCAATCTTTCAGCCAAAAAGAAAAGGCATAGGCACATTGTTATACACACTTGTTTTAGGTTCCACCACTCTGCCTTTCATCTCCTCTATTACCCAAATGTTTAGTCACAAACCAGCATCCTTATGAGGGCCTTTTTAAAATATAGACACCTGCCCCCCTCCACTCCAGGTCTAGCAAATCAAAATCTTCGGGGTTACAGCCTGATACCCATACTTTTAAAATATTCCCCAAATTTTCAAGTATTTTAGCTTCAAAATTCTCATTTTAAACTAAATCTTAACAAGAGGCTTAAGGTTTTACATCGATTTTTAAATGCTGCTAAGCAAAAGATTTGTATTTACTTCCATAATGCTTTGAAAAGAGCTCCTGAAAGACCATTCGCATTCTTACTGAACCTCTTTACCTGAGAAAGAACAGGTCAGGCCGAAGCAGTTTCGACTTTCAGCTCTTTGCAGAGGTGAGGTAAGATAGGGTCATGGGCATCAGGATCAATGCCCACATCTCTCTCTCATCCTCTGGGTGCTCCCTGAAGGGAAGGATTCAGGACTCCTCAGTCCTATTACAAAGAGGTTTATTGTATTGTTGTTCCCTTGTTCAGAAATGACCAAAAGCCTTTGTATGAGCGCAGTGTAACCATGCGTAACTTCATTTTTTCAAACTACTACTTAATGTTTTGGAGAAGTTATTTTTATCTTTCAGGAAACACTGAAAGGGGGTTCGTAAAAAGCCCAGGTAGCATTCCCAATTTATCCACTGGCTGCTTTTAAATTCTCATTAGTGTGGGATATAATAAGAATCCTATTCTAAGATGCCAATGAGCACAATGAAGAGTCTATTTAATGTATCCAATAATGTCAATATACACATTATTCTATTGCTATCTATTACCTACACACACAACCACACACATTCTATACATGTCAACAAATACAGTGGGTAGTTTAATAATGTCTTCAATAATGCTGACTTCTACATCATTCTATTAATGAGTTATTCTTTATAAATATATAGATATTTATCCCACACATGTGTGGAATATTTATTTACTTACTTTTTATTTATTCATTCATTCATTTCACACATGTGTGGAATATATATTTATATAAAGAGACACTTGGATAAACTTGAAAATCAGAAGGATATTAACAGAAGCCTCTATAAAGCAATTCTTTACTAACTCTCCAGGTATTTCCATGTAGGCATTTAAATCACAGAAAAGCACTTCAGCTGCAGAGGAGAGAAGGCCCTGTGGTTAGAGTTTCATCTTCTTTCTGTAGCCCAGAAAAACAAAGTCACACTATGTGAAGTGGGATATGAGGAGATGTGGGTAGTTCTGTGTGGTCTCACAGTCAACAAGAATTAACTGTTTTACAAGCACACTGTGGCCTCCAGAATTAGCTAAATCTTGTGATTCCGCCTCATTCTAGAAATAACACCAATAATCAGTCCAGGGTTCCTTGAAAAATTACATTAACGCTTCTTAGCTCAGCCACCACCAGTGGGAGTATTCCGTGCCCAATTTTTCCATATGCAGGCAGTGAATCTTCTGGCCTCACTGAACTGAAATAGGAGAAAGCACTCACTAGCTTACTACATGGTTTCATGCTAATCTTCCAACTCCAGCCTGCAGTTGGCCAGAAATGTTGTTGTTTCCTCAACTATCCTACCAAAGTATCTCAACATCAGAGGAGTATGTCCCAAATACAAAATTAAACTATTTCTCTTTCATGGTTATCTTAAAAATTCTTTCGTATATTCTACCTCAGTTCCTATTTTATTTTTGCATTTGCTTTAATATCAAAATAATGTTTCTCTAAAACTAAAAGATGAATTTGATACCCCAGGAGGAGGTACTAAGTGTATTATAATATTTCATGTACCCAATGGGGTGCACACCTATCAGATTGACTACCTTATGAAAAATACTCCCCTGTGCAACTGCAAAACACAGCCACAAAGCAAGTTCCTAAGAACCGTTTGTGCAATGTTCTGCCCCCAGGCCCTCACCATCGTTAACCGAACCAAGGAAGGCCCTGGCCACTTCAGGGGGAGCAAAGAGATTCTCTCTCCAGGGAATGTGAGGAGATGGAAAGTAAAATTTAATCTCTCTCTTTGGATGGACCTATAGCCACTATGTACGTGGTCCACAGTGTCAAGAAAGGTGGTCTTCAGAAAGGGAAGGAATGAGCAAGACATTCAGAAGCAGACACAAGAGGTAAAATGAAATGCTGCCTGGGTCCCTACAAGACATCCGATCTGGAGGCCGTCCTACCCGGGCTGGGCTCCAGCATTCTGGGGGCTCAGCTCCCCAAGGAGTCCACCCAGGCGTGCCACAAAGAACTCCAATTTAAGAAACATGAGCAAAATGATGCAAAGGCATAATATAGCAACACAGGGCCCCATTCACCATAGGTGAATTGCTTTTAATGTGGGCACAACCTTGCCCCCAAGAACTCTGAAATTTAAAAAAAATATATGATACAAGGGACAGTACAATCAAATTAACAACCATGCAAGCTCCTGCTTGGATATAAACTAAGTATTACTTCTTACATAGCAATTAGGGCCCATTCTAACTTGCCTTCCCTTAAACTGGCAGAGTTCTGGAATTGAGAATCTGAGAAAGAAAAGTTATGTCCCCTCCCCCCAAGAGAAGAACTATAGGGCCGGTCTTCAGTAGGGCTGTGATCTTTCTTTTTCTCCAGGTTGTCACATGCTTTGCCGTTATCACCACTGCCAGTGTGGGAGGAGGCAGCCCCCGGCCCCAGGTTTGCCCAAACGGATGTCCCACCATAGGCCACCACACACTGACCAGAACAAGAAAGCCAGAGAAAGTGGTGCTGGAATTCAGACAAAGGTAACAGCACACCTCTAGGCACATAATGAAAACCAGAGCAGGACACTATTTCCACCAAAAAAAGAAACGGTTAATAATTGTGCATCTGTGGTATACATTGCACCAGATCTTTTCAAAGGTAATTACTAAGTGCAGTTTAAAAATAATAAGGAATCTTGATTGATCTGATCTAAACCTAGAAAATGATTGAGGGGATTCATATAATATTCTGAATGTATATTTTCTTAAGAGAGCCTATCTTTCATGTATGAGGTTTGAAAGAAAATGTATGGATGACCTATAATTTGAACCCATTTTCAAAGCTAAGATATTGTATCACTGAATTCATACCATTTTCACTTATTGCTCTAGATGGCAGAAAGACAAATGGGGCAAGAAATTTTAAAAGAGAGAGATTTCAGATGAAAAATGAGTTTCTAGCAAATGTCCAACAATAGGCCAGGCTGGCTTCTAAATCACTAGATGTATGAACTTGAAAAACAGTCAGGGATAGACCCCTAGCTATCAGGAACAGTGGTTAAAAAAAAAAAAAAAAAAAAGATTCCTGCCCTTCTATTATGTGTCTTTGACTGAGTGTCTTTAAAGGTTCTTTTCTTTTTTTTCTTTAAGGCTCCAAAGTTTAGATATTCTCCATATACTGACATACTAACGGCTTTACAAAAAGCACTTGTAGGCCAGTAGAGCAAAAAGATAGGACAGTTTGAACACAAATATCTACATCAAAGTAACCAAACCAAAGCGCATTATAGTCATCACATCAGGAAATCAATCAACCTGGGGAAGATGAAGAGGAAATATATAAATATAGATCCTGGGGTTACATATCTGTTATCAGGCTCACAGGTTTTTTTAAAAATTCACTTAAAGATCCTTTCTGGAGAAGACATCATGTATATGCAACTAGGGTAATCTCCTGTAGAAGAGACTTAAAACAAAGGCCTAGGCATGTCAGAAAATGGCACAGTAGAAGAAACAGGTATAAAGATCTATACATAATGGAAGTCAAGAAGCCTGTATTCTAAGCAATTACCTCCTATGAAATGTGAACCAGACACATTGGACCTTGTCCAAGCTTTCCATGTGTCCCCAATAAACAGTAAACTGTGCTGAGAGTGGCTTCAACTTTCTCACAGATCACATATTGAAGACAGTCTGCACAAAGGAAGGAAGGAAGGAAAAACTAGATACATGTTGTGGGTACCTCAAGAGGTGCAGAAAAGAGAACTCAGTAGATTCACCAAACCTCTCAAAGCATTTATCTTCATAAAAATATAGGAATAGATGAAAACATGATAATTCAGCCCCTAAGAAGAGAGCAGACAGTTGGCACAGGTTTGGGATTTAAAATGCAGGTGCCTGAGCTTAATCAGATTCTAGGGCTCCCTGGAGGAGACCGCCATAACTGTACAGGTTTTCTTTACGGTCAAAGTGATTAGCTCTCTTTTAGGTCGTTTTGCAAAGGAAGTCAAATGGGGCTGAATGTGGGTAAACCCACCTAGGAAAGCAGTATTATTGGCCAGTTCAGTATGATTTGACCCTACTTTTAAAAAGTATACTTTAAAAAACAAATTAGGAGTACCCAGGTGGCTCAGTTGGTTGAGCATCTGACTCTTAATTTCAGCTTAGGTCGTGATCCCAGGCTTGTGGGATAAAACTCCACATCAGGCTCCATGCTGAGTGTGGAGCCTGCTAGGGTTTTTCTTCTCTCTCTCTCTCTCTCTCTCTGCCCCCTTCCCTCGCTCAAGCTCTCTCTCTAAAAAAAATAATAATAATTTTAAAATATAAAAAACAAATAGAAAACATACAAACTTTTTACTTAATAAAACGTAGAATCCACACACAACTGATAAAACTTATAATCCACACACAATACTTGTCAGCTTTTACCAATTATTATAAATCTTTGGGGAAAAAGAGTCATGACTTTCTTCAGTTTCATTTCCCTTCTTTTTTTAGTATACAATATCTTTTGCACAAACGTGTTTTTTATCGTGGCAAAATATTTGTAATACAAAATTTGCCATTTTAACCATTTTCAAGTGTATGATTTAGTGGCATCAGATACATTCTCATTGGTATACAAACATCAACACTGTCAATCTCCAGGACTTTTTCACCATCTTCTATGGAAAATCTGTACATATTAAAAAATAACTCCCTCTTGCCTCCTCTCCCTAGCCCCTAGCAATCACCATTTTACTTTCTGTTTCTATTAATTTGACTACTCTCAGTTACCTCATATAAGTGGGACCTCACAATATTTGTCCTTTCGTGTCTGGCTTATTTCACTTAACAATATCTTCAAGACTCACCCATGTTGTAGCATATGCCAGAAATCCATTCCTTTTTAAGGCTGACTAATAGTCCATAGTAATCATGTGCCTCATTTTATTTATCCCTTCATCTGCTGGGGGACATCTGAGCTGTTTCCAGCTTTGGCTACTGTGAATAATAGTGCCACAATCACTGTTGTGCAACTACCTGTTCAAGTCTCTGCTTTTGGTTTCCTTGGATACACACCCAGAAGTGGAATCGTTGGATCAAATAAGAATTTTATGCCTGATTTTTGAGGAACTGCAGTACTGTTTACCACAGCAGCTGCACCATTTTATTTTTCTACCATAAATTCTAAACCCTTGCAAATAATCTCTCTTGACCTTTTCCATCTAAGCTAACGAATCCTCCTTAGGCTGCCTGCAGAAATTTTGCTTTCAAATCTTATCTTTTTTTTTTTTGTCTAACAGTCCTACAATTCATCATTATTAACTCAACAGGTAATGAGCATATGCAGAAGACCCCATTGTGCCGGGAGCTGAGCCTGGTGCCGGAGACACCACAAAGTCATCGGGAAGGACTCACCAAGGATGAAGTCTGCCTTCTCTGAGTTCTTACTTTATCTAAAGTCCTGAATTATCTCCTGGGGATGTACCCCAGTGTTCACAGCAGCACTCTCAACAATAGCCAAATCATGGAAAGAGCCTAAGTGTCTATCACCTGACAAATGGATCAAGAAGATGTAGTTCATCTATACAATGGAATACTACATGGCAATGAGAAAGAATGAAATCTGGCCATGTGTAGCAACATGGATGGAACTAGAGGGTGTTATGCTGAGCAAAATAAGTCAGGCAGAGAAAGACAGATACCATGTTTGCACATATAGGTGGATTAGGAGGAATTTAACGGAGGACCACGGGAAGGGGAAAAATAGTTGGGGAGAGGGAGGGAGGCAAACCATGAGAGACTCTTGAATGCTGAGAACAAACTGAGGGCTGATGGGGTGTGGGAGAGGGAAGGGGGGTGATGGGCATGGAGGAGGGCACTTGTGGGGATGAGCACTGGGTGTTATATGGAAACCAACTTGACAATAAACTATTTAAGAAAAAAAAAAAGAATTATCTCTTGGGGTTTATCTCATCTATAGGCAGAGGGTCACATGCTATAATTCATTAAAAATAATGTAGTGCAGGGGCGCCTGGGTGGATCGGTTGGTTAAGCGTCCAACTTCAGCTCAGGTCATGATCTCACAGTTTGTGGGTTTGAGCCTCATGTCCAGCTCTGTGATGACGGCTCAAACACTGGAGCCTGCTTAGGGTTCTACGTCTCCTCCTTTCCTCCTCTCTCTCTCTTTCTCAAAAATAAATAAAGATTTTTTAAAAGATTTTTTAAATCATTAGTGCAATAAGGAGAAGAGACCATCCTGCCTTATTTGACCTCCAGCAAAAACGCTCATCTCAGTGACCTCACCTCAAAACTAGTAATAACAGGGGCGCCTGGGTGGCTCAGTCAGTTAAGCATCCGACTTCGGCTCAGGTCATGATCAAACGGTTTGTGGGTTCGAGCCCTGTGCCGTGCTCTGTACTGACAGCTAGCTCAGAGCCTGGAGTCTGTCTTCGGATTCTGTGACTCCCTCTCTCTGACCCTCCCCTGCTCATGCTGTCTCTATCTCTCTCAAAAATAAATAAAACGTTTAAAAAAAAAACTGGTAATAACACCTTTCCTGGGAACAGAGACTTGAATCAAACAATCTTTTAAAGGGAAACCCAGGGGCACCTGAGTGGGTCAGTCGGTTAAGCAACCACGTTCAGCTCAGGTCATGATCTCACGGTTCGTGAGTTCGAGCCCTGCATCAGACTCTGTGCTGACAGCTCAGATCCTAGAGCCTGCTTCAGATTCTGTGTCTCCCCGTCTCTCTCCTTTCCCCCATTTGCACTCTGTTTTTCTGTCTCTCTCAAAAATAAATAAACATTTAAAAATTTTTATAAAGGGAAACCCAAATAAGGCTTTCTTGATAAAAACAACCAAAGACACAATCTTTTCTAAAAACTTTTCACCTTAAGTCTCTATGCCAAAGGCAAAGCTTTGGCTACAGTTGACCCCTATCTCTTCTGTACCAGCTGTCAGTACCACTGTGTCTCCTGAATAATGTCAGGTGGAGTGACAATGAGCCACTCCAGAGAATCTGAAACTTTTCATGGCCAAGGAAAGGACCAGAACAATGCTGGAGATACCACTAGGCCAACAAGAACGCTGCCTCGTCCTAAATGAGAGATAGGGCCTCCTGACTCTTCAGAGATGATCAGAAGAGAACCTGTAAGTCAGGCTCACCTTTGGGGAAAAAGAGGATCTGAAAAGGCTCAAATGTCGAAATCATCTTTGCCACGTGTAATGAAATAAGAGGAGAACTGAGGGCAAAATATAAACACATTAATTAGATCTCTCAACCCAAATTCCACAATGTCTGGTGTGTGCTAGGCTTTACAGCAAGAATCTGAGTATCAGGGGCAGCTCACTTCCTACCAATCAGAACAAAATAGCTGCAAACTTTGATACAAACAAACCTTCCAGGCTATACAGTAGTTCCCTCTGGGAAGAGGGCAATAAACAAAACCCAGACAGGAAGTAGTCAGAGAGAATAAACCGCAGCACTTTCTGGCACTATCTCCTTGTAGAGAAACACGAGACACTGCTCCATTTTAATAAAATTATTGTAGAACCCAGACCCTGAAATTACTTATTAATATAGTTACTCATAGGGGGGTAGGGAGAGTTCTCAATGAGTTCGTAATGTTTGGCTCCATTCCTAGAATCAACATCATAAAGTCAACCCTAATTACCAACCACTGACAACTCCAGAATCAAATTCCCATCCAGAAGGACATATTTTTACCTTCTCCCTGGAAGGTGCCCCTTCTGAAGCCTTTTCTCCTTTCGATGCATATGGATTTGTGCTTATAGAAATTCCATGTGAAAATTCCAACTTGCCAAAACAAGTCCCTTTTTCCCACAAAAGAATATTCAAAAGAAAGTGCAATCACTTTTAACTACAGAATGACAATACATTCAAAATGAACTTCCCTAACGCCGCATCTGAGCAATACACTAAGTAAGACATATGCGTTGCATGTTATGTTCTGGTCCTGTTCGTGAATTATAACTATGCCCCTTACAAGGGACAGCATCAGTCTGAATTTGCCTCCAAGCCACAGCGGTACAGTAACACTAGGAACATACTCTTGCTACTCTTCTTGTTTGGCAGAGGCTCCTACTTTTCTCTCCAGTGCCATCCTCCCTCTCCTCTACAGAAATAGAAGGCTTAATGGGCACACGGCTGCCTCCCTAAGGACTACATTCCCTAATCTCCCTTGTAGGTAAGTTGTCATGTGACTGGTTCTGGGCAATGGATATGAACCACATGATCTTTGCAACCTCTAGGTCATACTTTTTTTTTTTAGTGTTTATTTATTTATTTTGAGAGAGAGAGAGAGAGAAAGAGCGGGTGCGCGCGCTGGGGAAAGGCGGAGAGAGAAGGAGAGAGAAAATCCCAAGCAGACTCCACAGATCAGCACAGGGCCTGACGCTGGGCTTGATCCCACAAACTGTGAAATCATGGCCTGAGCTGAAATCAAGAGTCAGACGCTCAACCAACTGAGCCACCAGGTGTCCCTAGGTCATGCTTTTAAAAGGACAGGAGGCTGTCATCCCTTCTCTAGCTCCCACAGTGATAGAAAGTAGAACAACCATGTTAGCTGGAAGATGGAAGACGTGTGGTAGAGACGGCACAGTAACGAGAGAGACAGAAACTTTATCTCTAACATCATGGAACTATCTTCTTAGCCTGAGTCTGTTTATGCTCAAACCATCTTAGATGAGAATAAAATTAACTTCTGTGTTGTGATTTTTGACCACAGTGGCATCTTAATTAATACACCTCTTGAAGTACTTTGAATTCAACAAGCATCTTTTTTTAAATTTTTTTAATGTTTATTTATTTTTGAGAGAGAGAGACACACAGAGTACCAGCAGGAGAGGGGCAGAGAAAGAGAGACAGAGAATCCAAAGCAGAATCCAGGCTCTGAGCTGTCAGCACAGAGCCCAATGCAGGGCTCTAACCCACAGACTGCGATATCATGACCTGAGCCAAAGTCGAACACTCAACCGACTGAGCCACCCAGGTGCTCCAACAACTATCTTTTGATATCTGTTTCTTATTAAACAGAAAGCACCCTGGATTTCTTGAAGGAAATTTCCCACATGTTTTTTGCATCCATTGTAAGTGTTTGATGTTAGTTTGGTGTTAAAATCAATCTTTTTGTATTGTTAGTATCAATCTTCATAATCCCCCAAATTCACGATATACAGTAAGTACCCCAGAACAAGAAGTGGCTTTCCTACCCTTCACTTGGGCATCTTTCAGAAGAGGAAAGTCTTTTCTTCTGGCCTAGCATCCACCTCACCCACCTAACAAAGATCTCACCATGCCTCCATCAAAAGGTAGGACCTATCCGGGCAGTGGAATACTTCACGTGATCTATAAAATGGGAACCTTATCTTAACCTCTTGCAGACTCCTGAGGGTAAAGAGAAAACTCACATCTTTATAGCTCAGGAAACAGAAATTTGTGACTGCAGGTAACTGGACAAAATACTTGGGATAAAGTTACCAGGTCAGATTTCATAGATTCTTGTTTTCAAAAATTACAACATAATGTGCCATTGTGGGATCATCTGGCTGGCTCCGTCAGGAGAGCTTGTAACTCTTGACCTTGGGGTCATGAGACTAGTCTCATTTGGGTGCAGAGATTACTTAAATAAATAAAACTTAAAGAAAATAATGCATTGGTATGGATTCATCAACTGTAACAAATGTACGACCCCATCAGGGATGCTAATAGTGGGCAAAGCTATGCCCGTGCAGGGACAGGTGGTGTATGGGAAAACTCTGTATCTTCCTCTCAATTTTTGCTGTGAATTTACAGCTGCTCTTTAAAAAAGAAAGTCGTTTGGGGAACCTGGATGGATCAGTCGATTAAGCATCCTACTTTAGCTCAAGTCCTGATCTCACGGTTCATGGGTCCGAGCCTCATGTCGGGCTGTGTGCTGAGAGCCAGCTCAGAGCCTGGAGCCTGCTTCAGATTCTGTAACTCCCTCTCTCTCTGACCCTCCCCTGATCATGCTGTGTGTCTCTCTCTCAGGAATAAAAACATTTAAAAAAATTTTTTTAAAGAAAGTCTTTTTAAAAATAGACTTATACAATCTGCTTTAAAAGATATGAAACTTTCTCAATTTTTTAATAGTCATTACCACTTACAGAATGAAAACGATGATTGGCTGGAGGACAAAAATGGTGCAAGAGTCAGCAGCCAAAAGCCCTGAGAAAACCCAGCGAGACTCCTGCAGAGCAGAGTCCTCACAGAGCTACTCTGGCCAGTATCAACGCCGAGCCTCTCTCTAGCCAAAACCCCGAGTAAGAATAAACACATCGTTAACCCATTCCACATGCCGGGTAGCTTTTTCTTATTTTAGTCACAGAAACACTAATGCACTTCTTTAAGTAAAAGCTTTCTTAAAATGAAAGCTGGAGTCGTCTCTCTCTCTCTCGCCTCTACTGCCTTTGCTTCATCTAATGAAAAAGGACTGAGTGTTTTGTTTTGTGATTCAACTCCTGAGTGCAGATTTCTCATATGCAGAAGGTGTTATAATTGAGACTAGTTATGAACAGAGCATATTAAATGCTGCCGTGAGGATACTGCAAACCAATGGGTATCACCTTCCTCTAATACTTGAAGGAGCACTAATTCCATGATATTAAAAAGAGGGACAAAAGAGAAGTTTTTGATAATATTTCAATCCTGTGGCTTTATTAGCAGTATAACCTAAGTGCTCTAATCCAAACCATCTATGTTTCCACAAACTGAACTCCAGTAGCAAAAGTATCTTACCACATCTTCCCAAGGCTAACATTTAAAGCATATTTGATTTGAGTGAATTAAAAATCAGTCCAGAATGCCAAGCATATGACATATCCCCTAATAGAAATTGCCTTCAGTAAAAAATAATAAATCGAATGCTCACCTTCCAAGCAGAAAGTCAGAACCTGGATACAGACAAGGGGGAAGCTCTATGTAAGACTTTATGCTTGGACAGCCAAGTGGCTGCTCAGGTGAGTGGAACCTATCTGAGGGATGGTAGTTCTTGGCCAGATGAATGCACAGTCTTTCAGGGGACCAACCAGAGATTGGTCTAAAGAATTCTCTATCATGGTGTGCCTGCAGTGGCTCAGTCAGTTGAGTGTCTGGCTTCTGGTTTCAGCTCAGGTCATGATCTCACAGTTTGTGGGGACAAGTCCCACATCAGGCTATATACTGACAGTGCAGAGCCTGCTTGGAATTCTCTCTCTCTCTCTCTCTCCCCCCACCCCCACTACCAATAAATAAACTTAAAAAAAAATAAAGAATTCTCCACCAAACACCACCATGTTCGGTCTTTTATGCTTAGGGACCAAAATAAAAGCTGCAGTAGCTGTTTCATTTGATAATTTAGAAAGCCTCAGATAACAGCTAAGAGCTTTCTATAAGCATACCAGAGGGAAGGGGGGGAGGGGAGAAAATTACAGTTGAAATTACACCCTTAAAAGAGCCAGTTATGCCACTAATATACAAGCAAGTCTCAAGTCTGCTATCTGACCCAGAAGCCACCGGTGATAAATTCATTTAAGACTAATTATACAAACAAATCACTCCTTTTTTTTTATCCTTTTATTTAAAATACAGACTTTTTCTTTATGCAAACTGAATGATGGTTCCAACCCAGGGACTTGGGAGAGGGAAATCTTCCACTATGGGAATTGAAGTGTGTCACTAACTCCTGTACAATCTCAGGCAAGTCTTTACACTTCTCCATCCATACCATTTCCCCACCTGCAGAAAAATAAGCCACACCCCCTACATCCTGTTGTGATGAAAAATGAAAAAACTAGGGTAAGTCAAGTGCAAAGAGATTTTCAACATGGCATGTGAAATTCATAAAGCAAATTTTAAAGTTCTAGAAATAATCTCTTCCATTTAATCTATTCGCAACATAGAAAAACTCCCTATATATAATCTATTAAAAATAATGTTTTTTAAAAAACTTGACCCTCTCAGGTCACAGAGAATTACTTGCTCTGGATGGCTTAGTCTTCTAGATTAATCTTTGAGAGGACAGGGATTTTGTATTTTGCTTTGTAATATAGCTTCAGCACCTAGAACGGTACCTGGCACATAATTGGTGTTCAATAAATATTAGATGGAATAAAGAATATAGATTTAGCCCTTATATGTGTGGGGATGCTTCTTATTTTAGCCATTTTAGGTGGATATTTTCTTAAAATGTATAGTAGTACCATTTCTTACCTTCTTGAGAAGATTAGAAGGACTGTAGTATCATATTTTGCCAGTAGCAAAGGGTCCTACTATGTATATCTTATATTTCAAAGATGTTCTTAGTATGCTTTGAAATATCAAATCACTCCAGAATATTTTACATAATTTTTCATCTCTTTCATGCTTTTCTCATTTTTCCTACCCTTCTCTTTCTGTTGCATTGTCATTTCTCCCTATTGTAAATACCTATAATTAGCTGTTTCTAATTTACTGTGCCCTTAAAAGCCAGAGAGCGACAGCAGTTTGTCTCTGAGGGAGGAGTACAAAACTCTAAGGAGGGTCTGAGGTCTTCCCCTAGGGGTCAAGAATATAATCCTTAGACTTTGTGCCGTCTAAGACTAGCTGATTACAAGCTCTGTTTTTCAACCTGCTTCCGGATTCTCCACCTAGTTCTGGATAGGTAACAGGTCAGACAGCCAAGATCCAAGCAAGAGGTACAAACAGAACTCACACTATCTCAGGGTGGCATCTCCAGTAGCTAACACACAAGTGTTCCATTAGGCAGGGTACCTGAAATTATGGCCCCAGATAACTGGTGGCTACCTAAGTAAGCAGCTGGTCTAGGGCTAGAGTAGAGATGTCTAAAACAAAATACCACAAGTATGGAGAAGTCTGTAGGGAGTGGAAACCCTCTTCTCAACACCAGGATTCCAAGGGAGGAAAGCCATTCTAGAGGAGCTGTGGTCAAATCACCTGGGGAGGAACTGAGAAAGAGTCAGCAAATTAGGTACAAGGTAAAAATTATAACTCGGGAACAAAAACCAAAGCCCAATTTTCCAACATGGAACACAAAGGCAGAACTAGACTTCACACAGAGTCCCAGAGTTAAGAGTAAAGCCCCTTAAATCCTCAAAACCAAAGTGGTACAGGACCTCCAAGTGTCATATATCTCAAGATGGGGTAAGGCTCAGAAACCCAGCAGATTATGACAGGAAAAGAGGGGCTTGGGGCTGCTAACTTTCCCATTCTCTATGGCCCAAGGCCATTACCTTCTCCATGGCCAAAGGGCAAAGTGGCCTCTGCATCTAAAATGCCTAAACGGCTGACCAATGAGAGGACATTGCCACTAGGTGAGAGCAGAGGCAGGAAACCCCAAGGCTCACAGAAGAGACAAGTGACTGGGCTGGAGAAAGCTATCTGTGTCCCTGAAACATTTCTCTACATGTGTTACAGTGTGGTCAACATACCTGTTCCCTGAAATAACAGAGTTCTCCAGGTGGTAGTTACAGGTGATAAGCCAGAGGTTCTGGAGACCACCTCTGAAGTCCTTCTACCCCAGGCTTTAGCATATATGCCTTGAAAATCTGTCTTTTTGAAAAAGGAATCATAAAGATAGAAATAATGGTTCAGGAAGACACCCCTGGAGCGACAAGCACTGGAGATAAATTGGGTCAGGGGAAGGAGGAGATAAGAGATCATGGAGTGATAACGGTTATCCGGGAAGGTTCTGACAGTTTTAAACTTTGGGTAAGAAAAGAGAACAAACTATCATATGTTGACTTTGTGTGAACCAAGCACAATGCTGGTATTTCTTACATTCATTATCTCATTTGTTCCTCAATTTAATCCTGCAAAAGAAATATATTATCCCCATTTTACAGGTGAGGAAATTAAGACCCAGAGAGCTAAAAGCAATACATTATCACACATAACGGATGACAGATGGGATTCACTTTGGAATGATCTGACTCTAAAATCCCACTTGCACCAAATGACACACAAAGTGCTATGATCTTAAGGGAAAAAATTCTTTTTTAATTAAAAATTTTAAAATGGGAAAATGCATGAGGGGAGGTGTCTCTATTGCAGATCTTAGATTAAGATCGGTTTGAGAAAAAAATGCAATTATTAGTTAAAATAAGAAATGCACATTAGAAAAAATATTCACCATTTTCATGAAAAACCATTAAATTTGGGATGCTGTTTCTTGACCTGGGTACTATTTACATGGGTGTATTCACAGAGATGCATACTCATTACATGTGCTCTCTCTTACATGTAGAGTATGCTTCAATAAAAAGTTTCAGAATTGCCAAAACAGAGTAATATCTTACCCTGGCCTGTTCTCCATGTAAACTGGCCTTTGATGAGCAATAAAGCAGGGAAAGTTTGCATACGGAGATACAAGCCCTAAAACTCCTCTCTGCTAATGCAGATCCACTAAGACAAGCACTCTACTCATAACCAGAAGGCTGTTGCCTTGGAAACAGGAGCTGTGACTACTGTGATCACACCTCGGGAGCAAAGATGGCCAAGATCTATTTCAATTCTTAGATGCCTCGAGGAACCACAGATGACTGTAGCTATGGAAGATAGCCAATCTGTAGTAATGAAGAAGCGCATGCCAGAGTTAGAAAGGCTGCAATTGAGGGGGGGGCGGGGGAGGTGGGGGAGGAAGGAGAAGACAGAATTCGAGTGTAACAAGTAAAGCCCAATCCAAGAACTGTGTGGCTGCCTACAAGCTACGGTTTCATTTACCTCAGCCGTTCCTAATTGCACACCCCCTACCTGCGGGCACCCTGCTAGCTGCAGGGAGTACAAAGTGGAAGAAGACCAGCCCTTCTGCAAGGAAAGACACACTCAAAGAAGGGCTCCACTGGAGGGCCAAGCACCCTGGAACAAAGTGTGGGAAGTGATTCGCTTCGGTGAGAAAGGGGGCGCAGGAGGCTTCAGAGGGTATGTGGCATGATTCAACTGGAACTCAAAAACTATGCAGGAGTTCCCCGGGCAGAGGTCGACGAGGAGCATCGAGGCCAAGGGAACGGCAGGTACAAAGACGAAGGCGTGAAACAGCACCATTCTGTTTCTCGACAGGGTGGCCTCCCGCAGTCCTGGGTGGGACAGCTTCCCATGTCAGAGACTGCCTCACACACTGCAGGGTATTTGCCATCTCTTACCTCACCTACTAACTGCTGGTAGCAACCTCCAATCATCATGATAACTAATGTAATGCCCTACACATTTCCAAACGTACCAGGGAATGAAGGGTGTGCTGTTGCTCACAACTGAGAAGCCCAAGAACGTAGGGGAAGAGATCTGTGGTTAGAGAAGGGGTTGTTGGGTAGGGTCAGAGCTGAGGATGGAATGCAGATGAGGACCAAGGTGAAGGGCCTTGTATGCCCTACCCAGGAGTCAGACTCTCTGCCAGACTCGGAGAAGAGAAAACAGACTCAAAGCATTTATGTAGGAGGCCAAGCCGACAAGCCTTGGCAGCTGATGGGATGTGAGGAGGTGGAAAACAAGGCAGAATGGAAGGATAAAGAATAACCCCCACAGTTTTAAGCTTGGCCAACCGAGTAAACAGTAGCGGCACTAACCAAAGCGATGAATAAAGGAGTCAGAGCAGGTCTGGAGGGGGATGGAAAGGTGAGGTGGAAAATGAGTCAGAAGCACATAAGGGACATCCAGGTGTAATTTCTAAGAAGTAATAGATAGACTAATGCTGAAGAGAGACACCTGGGTTGGAAGTAAGAGAAACCTTAGCATTTTGTTGTAGGCGGGGTCCAAGCCATTCCCCCGGGGCCCACCAGAGGGATGTTCCCCAGACTTGCACAACAGCTGAAGGGGACGGACACCTGAAGATGACCAAGCTGAAATACGGGAGCCAGACATAACCAACTGGGCACTGACACAGCAGAAACTGCGCCCAGGGAGGCAGGAATAAAGCAAGCTGCAAGGTGGAGGTGAGCAGATCAGAGCAGATCAGGCATTGCCTGAATGCAAACAGTAGGAACCAACTACTCCAGGCTTGGAGTCCACAGTGACCCTTTTGCACAAATCTTGGCACACATTAGAACCCGTGGCTTTCAAACTTATTTGCTTGTGACCCATAGCAAGAAAGTAGTTTACCTCTGAACCTAGTTCATAAACACCATGGCTTCGTGGGTACACAAGCTGTGCAGCTGCACTGGGCCCCACGCCCAGAATGGCCCGATTTCTAGTGAAGTGCTCTGTGGTTGCCATCTTGAAATTCCTAATAATTTTTTTTTTTAACAAGGCTCAGCTGTGAGGCCAGTCCCGACACACACACACATTTTTAACAAAAGTTTCACAAAATAATGTCTTACTACACATGATATAAAATTATTATTTTCTGTCCTATTTTATTTTCTAAAAATGCAATCACAGCCCATTACATTCACAACCCAGTAATAAATTGTAAATCACAGCTTTAAAGTACTCTCTTGGGTTAAGGCAATATCTTTTAAGGTTTGTTTTGTTTAGCATTTGTGGTGATGGGAGGGGTGTGCAGATTCTTTTGGAAATTTATATTTTTTTCCTCTACAAAGGATTAGAGGCAGTGTACAGCAAATAGGGTAGCTGAAGACAGGAATTGCTGAAATTAGCCAAAGAAGAAGAGTCAGGGAACCAACATTGAGTTGGAGGTGGAGGACTGAGGAGAAAGGGTCAGAAAAGTACAAGGAAAACTACTAGAAAATGGGCACAATCAAAGAAGTAGGTGCACTTAGGTGGCTTAATCGGTTAAATGGCAACTCTTAATTCTGGCTCAGACCATGATTTCATGGTTAGTGAGATCAAGCCCTGCGTAGAGCTGGTGGCACAGAGCCTGCTTGGGATTCTCTCTCTCTTTCTCTCTGCCCCTCCCCTACTCGCATGTACTCGCTCACTCTCTCTCTCAAAATAAATAAGCAAAGATTAAAAAACTTTAAAAAGCCAAAGAGCTTCCAAAAGGGAGTAATCAGCAAGGTCAACAGACCCAGAAAACTCGAAGCTAAAGTGAGAGTTCGGTCATGGTGCCATCAGAGAGTGAGCTAGATCAGTCCAGTGGCAGAAATGGGGTGGGGGAAGACAAGCCCAAGGGAAGACTTCCAAGTGACCAGGAGGTAATAATACAGAGAAAGACAGAACAAGAAAAGGAGAAATCAAGGAACCTTAGATCTAAGTACAAAAGAGAATGCTGTCTTTTTAAGAATTCTGGGAGATATGAACATGGCTTAACATCTCTGAGGCCACAGACCATTTTTTTATTTAGAAGTCCTATCCCACACCATATTAAAAATGTAAAAATATTTACATTTTTATTTACATGTAAAAATGTAAAAACCTCACCTCCCACACCCAGTATACATTACTTTTATTTGAGTTATAAATAACTATATATTGAGTTGAGTTGTAAATGACTAGTTGACATAAGTTATATGTTTTATAGGCATTTGAGTAAATATCAGGGGGTTTTTTAGTGTTTAAGAAGCCAATAAAAACTGTTTGTTTGTTTTTTTCCTGATTTGCAGACATGTTTTTATGCCTCTGAAAAGCCTTAGGTTCAGAATCCCTAGGGATTAACAAGGACTGAATCTCTCTAATGCTGAAAGAAAAAGAAGTCTCAGAAGTAGTCAGATGAAAAGGAAATATGTCAGGACATATGAGGCTCTGGTAGACAAAGAGCATCTACACACTGATCAGAAGAGGCTAAATAACCCAATTTCTTTGAATGGCAAAGTCACTGAATAAGCAATGAATAAGTCAATTAATAAGCCATTGAAGGAAGAGAAATGTGAAAAGGTCAATGAACACAGAAAAAGCTGTCTAACTTCATTAACACCTATGGAAATGTCCATTTTTCACATACAGGGTTGGAAATTTTTGAAAAACGAATAGTACCAAAAGCTGAGGAAAGTGTAGGGAAGCTGGCCTCTGAGGTACTGCTGGGTGGAGTGTGAACTGCTATACCTGTTGCAGAAGGCTGTCTGGCAAACCTGAGTGATGAGTGACCAGAACAGAAGAACATAACTTTCCTCACCTGGACCCTCTTACTGCAGGTGTCCAAAGGGCTGTGTCTTCGATCCCATGATCTCAGCTTCCACCTACCTCCCGAAACAGGCCCTTCTTCTAATGAAGCATCTTACTTTAGTTTTCTCAGGGCCCTTACCTCTAACTGCTATTTCCTATTATATGCATCTCTTTACCTGTTTATACACAGCTTCGCCCCATTACAAACCTCTAGAAAGCAGGAAACATCTCTGTCTTGTTCACCTCCCTATTCCCAGTTTCACAGGGCCTACAGAAACACTCTTAAAACTAATGATATTCAGGGGCACCCCGGGGGCGGGGTGGGGGTTCAGTCATTTAAGCATCCAACTCTTGATGTCAGCTCAGGTCATGATCTCCTGGTCCATGAGTTTGAGCCCCGCATCGCACTCCACACTAACAGAGAAGCTTGCTTGGGATTCTCTCTCTCTCCCCTCTTTTCGCCCCTGCTGTGTGCTCTTTGTCTCAAAATTAATAAATAAAATAAACTTTAAAAAATTATAAAAACCTGAAAATTTAAAAAAATACACTAATGGTGTTCATTGTAGCATTGTTTTTAATTATGAAAACTGAAAACAACCAGAATGCCCATCAATAGAGAAATCAGTTGAATAAATCACAATACATTCACACCATGGAATACCACAAAACTATGTACTGACCTGTGGAAGGGGTGTTAATAATATACTGTTTTGTGAATGAAGACATTTATGAAATATTTCAAATATTTTTATTGAAAAAGAAGGGGCAAAATATGTGGGTGAATATATTTGTACATAAACAAATAAGCACAGTGAAAGGTAAGGAGGGAATTGCTTACAACCGTTAATACTGATGTATTACTGACTACTGTCACACTGTAATACTGAAGTACTGTCATACTTAAGGGTAGGACAGCAAAAGAGGGGACAGGAGATTTCATTGTTACAGTGAATATACCTTTTGTAATTTTCTTTTAATTTTTTTAAACATTTATTTAATTTTGAGAGAGACAGAGTGTGAGTAGGGGAGGGGCAGAGAGCGAGGGAGACCGAATCCGAAGCAGGCTCCAGTCTCTGAGCTGTCAGCACAGAGCCTGCCACGGGACTCGAACTCACCAACCAATGAGACCTGGGCCGAAGTTGGCCACCTAACCAACGGAGTCACTCAGGCACTCCTATCTTTTGTAATTTTCACAAATTATTTTCAAAAAATTCTAGCCTCAAAAACATTAACTGTCCCACTAATAGCTGTGTTCCTGTTGTGTGATTCCCTGTGTTGGAGTTAGTAACACTTACAACCCACCAGACTTGCCCATGACCAGCCTCAACTAGCAGCCATCCTCATTCGATTTGTTAAAAAACCAGTTATTCCAACACACAGTAGCAGAAATGGTTTGCCTTTGAGTAAAGACAGTAGTTCTCCCCGGGGGACAGGGAAATTATATGAAAGACTTTCCAATGGGTCACTGAGAGCCCAGGGCCAAAGTTGCCCAACGACAGAGAGGAAGAAGAGCGGGGCGGGGAAGCAGGCCTGTGTGCCAGGGGGGCCCCATGCTTCCTGGAGTGCACCTGATTCCCTGGGCACCAGCCAGACAGAGAGAGGCTCACCCTAAGTGATATCTTGAAGGCCCAAGGCACTCTTTTTCAAGAACCCCTAAATCAAACGTCCTTGTCTATGCCAGAAACAACGTGGAAGGAAAATCTCATCACAAAAAAAGCAGCCATCAGGCATGTCCACAGTTTTTTAAATTAACTCCTTAAGCTGATCAAGTGATAAAATCTGGGAATTTAAAAGAACTCAGACATTTCTACCTCACCGTGCTAATCTACCTGTAAGTTAAGCAACCGTCAAAGACACAATATGACTGAGACGCGCGTTAGCAGCTCAGGTGTCCCACTCCAGCACGGAGCACAGCACTGCACCCCAACCCCAGGGACCGGAAGAGAGGGAGCGAGGGAGGGAGGGAAAACTGTCAAGCCCATGTGAACACCACCGAGGGAAGCCGCCATCTGCAAGGCCTGGAATCCAGTCCTCACTGAGACACCCGTGAGGTACTTATACCCAGGGAGGGAGTGAAAAATCTCCAAGCTTCAGGTTCCTCACCTATGAAATGGGAATGATAACTGCACCTATCTCCTAGGGTTGCTAGGAGACACGAGTGAGGACACACACCCCCCACGGTAGCCCGAAGGTGAGCTGCCACATCCCTCTGTGTGCCAGTTCTGATTTAGAAAAAAGAAACCTTACACCCATAAATTTTGTTGTTGTTGTTGTTTTCTTGCTTTTGCTGGGTTTGTTGTTGTCGTTGTTATTGTGTTGCATACACGCCATTTATTTCAAGTATTCAAAGTCTGGTAATTCATTCCTATTCACCAAATATGTACAGAACACAAAGTCCTGGGCACAACCTGCTGGGGGTCACAGGTCTCCTGTGCACTGAGTGCAGTTTAGGTTTTTCTATCGCTGTGGCTGTTACTCTACGCGGTGGCACGGCCACTCAGGGCTTTGGGACTGGGTAAGGGGCTTTTGATTGTTACAATGGTCGCAGGGCTCTGTTGGCATCTGGGGGGAGAGGGGGGAGAGTAGGAATGGTAGACTCCTTCAATACTCCAGAAGGTCCCTCTTGATGGTGAGCTGTCCGGTGTCCCGTACAACTTTCATAAAGGTGAAAAAACAAAGTTCATACAATTGAGTCTAGATCTTAACTATGCACTTCATAGAAATATGTTGTCCAGTTCTAAATACACTAAATTTAGGAATTTGGTTACCCTATAAATTGAGAGAGGGTGTATTTATTCTACTCAGAACTTTACCAAGAATTTTTTGTCATCTCCAAAAATGATGACAGTTTCAGGAATGTCACTCATGATTAATGAGTCACCTCTGTAACAATCTTATATTGGCCTACATTTATAGTGTCTTATTCTTAACGAGAAACATAAAAAGACTTACTTAGCTCTTATTTCTAAGATTTTATACATAAAATTATTGATCATATCCAGTTGAATATTTTTTAAACCTATTTATCTGATTATTTCATTATGTCTTCTCATGTAGCTATATACATATTAAAATATAAGCAATAAATTATTTTCATTTTTCCCCCTTTATATTACAGTTGGAGTCTTTTTTTTTTTTTTAATATTGCATGTATGTGAGGTCTCTTATCTAGGAGTTTCATTTCAGGAAGTAAAGAGGATGTTGCAAAACATATACAAGGGGATGTTGAATGTGACAGAGTTGGAAACTACTGCATTACAGAACTGATTCTAAAACGGGTCTGAGGCCCATCTGCTGCAGAAACATCTGTGGCAATCATTAAAAAATCTAGGTTCCTAGAGGGAGCCTGATTGGCTCAGTCAGTAGAGCATGTGACTCTTGATGTCAGGATTGTGAGTTCAAGCCCCATATTGGGCAAAGAGATTATTTAAAATATAAATATATGACATTTTTAAAAATCTACATTCCTAAATTTCAACTAACCAAAATGTTCTCTGGGGCTAGAACCCAGGAATCTGGATTTTTTTCAAAGCTCCCCAGGTGAATGTGATGCTCACCCAGGCTTGGTAGCCACAGCTACAGAGGAGAGAGGGTGCACCAGGCCATCACCTAACCTGGAGGTGCTCACGGTCTAAAAGGGAAATGTATAATTATAATTATAACATCACGCACATAATTGTCAAGTGCCAGAAAAAGAAACCAACTAAGTGCCTATTCTCATCCTAGAAAATTCAAGAAAGGGAGACATTACTAGCCTAGAAGGGGTGTCTAGGAGAGGGTTTACTGGAGTCGGGGTCTGAGAAACAGTAAGAGAGGGAGCCTAATCTCTGGGGAGCATTACCACAGAAGCCCTCTCCATATATTATCTCCAGCAAAACTCCAAGCTACCCCCTCTGGACTAAATACCCTTCCTGCCCAGGTCTTCCAACAGAAAATACAGAGGCCTAGAGAAGTCAAATAGCTTAACTCAAGATTTCAAACTCAGGCCTCACAGCCCAAAGGACAGGGCTGAACTATCCAGCTAATAATACTCAGAACCTGGCCCAAAGGAAGGGTGTAGGGGGTGAATATGGGGAAAGGCCCAAGGAGTTTCAACAAGTATGATTTTTATCTAAAATCTGCATTTTCATCTTGCTTTTTATCTGTCACCAGCATTCAGGACAAGAAACTATCATTATTAGGGACTCCTAATATTATTACTGTATTATTTACATATGGCTGGAAAGGCTCTGGGATGAAAATGGGCCTGAAGAGTCACCAATGCTAATGAGCCATGAATCACAGAAAAGCAACCTAATTGAGGCAATAGCAAAATGGAAGGGAGCTTGGAATGAGAGCTTTCTCGTTGCTTTCACTGACCTAGCAACAGAATAAAGCAGCTTCTGTCTAATCAATTCCCACCTAATCAGAGAGCCATCTTAACACTGTCTCCAGAGCAGCAAATTAGCCTAATAGTGAGTGACTGCACGAATCAGGAGGGTATTTGTAGGGAAGGTGGGGATGGAATATGCTTGGAGGAAAAGCAATTGGCTAGTGCTAAGGGGTTAAGTGGTGTTTAACTAGCTGTTAAATTCCAAAGTGCTAAACTTCCCCATTCTAATACAGAAATTCTCAACAATAAATAGAAATGAAGATGAAATGCATCAGATTCTGTTTTAATTCTACAACTTGGATGTACATCCAGGTAGAAACAAAACATTTTTATTACTGAAAAGGGAAAGATCAAGGCTCTTCATAAGCCACTGGTTGTTAAGTGTTTCTTAAACACCTAGAATATAGCCTGCATCAGAATCACCTAGGAGGCTTGTTAAAACACAGATGGCTGGGCCCACCCCCCAGAGTTTCCAATGATTCTGAGTAGGGCCCTGAAATGTACATTTCAAACAATTTGCAATGGTGCTGATTCTGCTTACCTGGGGACCACACTTTGAGAACCACTACTTAGAATATCTCCAGAGCCATTTGGAAAGGCGGAGGTAGGAGGGGTAGAAAGACGAAGGAGAGCAGCTGAGGGTGACCTGGGAGTGGGGCAATCACAGTAAGCAATGGAGGGTCCCCCAATAACACAGGGCAACTTGCATGTATGCTTGAAGTCAATGATTTGTCACATCACTTAAGAATAAAGAGTCTGTAGGGGCGCCTGGGTGGCTCAGTCGGTTGAGCGTCCAACTTTGGCTCAGGTCATGACCTCGCGGTTTGTGGGTTTGAGCCTCGTGTCAGGCTCTGTGCTGACAGCCAGCTCGGAGCCTGGAGCCTGTTTCAGATTCTGTGTCTCTCTCTCTGACCTTCCCCTGCTCATGCTGTCTCCCTCTCTCTCTTAGAAATAAATTCTGAACAAATCAAAACCACACTGAGATACCACCTCACGCCAGTCAGAGTGGCTAAAATGAGCAAATCAGAGAATGCGAGATGCTGGCGAGGATGTGGAGAAACGGGCACCCTCCTACACTGTTGGTGGGAATGTAAACTGGTGCAGCCCCTCTGGAAAACAGTGTGGGGGTTCCTCAAAAAGTTAACAATAGAACTCCCCTATGACCCAGCAATAGCACTGCTAGGAATTTACCCAAGGGATACAGAAATGCTGATGCATAGGAGCACATGTACCCCAATGTTCATAGCAGCACTCTCCACAATAGCTAAAACATGGAAAGAGCCTAAGTGTCCATCAACAGATGAATGGATCAAGAAGATGTGGTTTATCTATACCATGGAATACTACATGGCAATGAGAAACAATGAAATCTGGCCATGTGTAGCAACATGGATGGACCTTGAGGGTGTTATGCTGAGCGAAATAAGTCAGGCAGAGAAGGACAAATACCATATGTTTGCACGTATAGGAGGATTAGGAGGGACTTAACGGAGGAACAAGGGGGAGAAGGGGGTAAATGGTGGGGGAAAGGGAGAGAGGCAAACCATGAGAGACTCTTGAACGCTGACAAAAACTGAGGACTGATGGATGTGGGGGGGGGGAGGAGGGATGGGCATGGAGGAGGACACTTGTGGGGATGAGCACTGGGTGTTATGTGGAAACTAATTTGACAATAAACTATTTGTAAAAAATAAAATTAAATTAAATTAAAAATGGTGAAAAATATTTTTAAAAAAAGAAAAATTATATGCCTACAAACTAGACAACTTAGAAGAAATGGACAAATTCCTAAATACACACTCACTACTAAAATTCACATGAGAAAAGATAGGGAAAAAAAAAGAAATTTTGAAAAAAAAAAAGAATAAAGAGTCTGTAACTATAAGGCATCGTGGAATGGCTACTACATATCCGTGGAAAATGGGACTGAAATGACAAGGAAAACAGAGAAGACTTTCACTTTTCATGAATGTGAAATGAGACTGGTGAATCAAAGGGGAAGCAGAATGTGTCACAAGGAATACGAGGTCCCAGGTCAGACACAGATGAACGGCTACTCCTCTGTCTACAGGACCCTAAGGAACATTCATTGGGTCTACATTGCTCCTTCCCTCTGTCGATTTACTTTCTTACCATGATGAAAACCCCAGGTCCACAGTTTGAAGAAGACCTGGCTTCTGCAATGAATAAAATCTTGTTTTGATCAGCCACATTCAGCACCCAGTGGTAACCAGTCAAAATCAGACTTCAGGTTTCTTTTGGATCGGCCTTATGCTGACCTGGCAAAGATAACGCAGGTAAGACAGGACCAGACTACTTCGTGCATTACTGTGGGCAATGTGAATTTCTTCTGCTAAACTGGAGCAAGACTAATACCAATGTATCACGCCCCTTTCCCGTGCATTGCCTTGAGACCAGACACTTCTGGATGATTTCCAATCGAGGCACTCCTTGGTGGCCCTAGCTTTTATTAACCAAACAGACCAAAAATCCCTTCTGCCCATCATCTCTTCCTTCCCTCGGGGATGACATGCAGGTCAGCAGCAAGCAGTGCCTCAAATCTCTGAGCAGAGGCCTTTGGCCTTGGAAACATTTGGAGCAGAAACAGGTAGTGAGGTCTGGAGCAAACCTTCAAGAGAAGAAAACACCAAAACGTCTGAGAGGAGAATCTCTCCACGTGGAATTCTCATTTGCATTTCACACAGTCTCCAGTTCTTCCACGTCCCTTCAAAGGTTAGGCTCTCATATGGTGTGCTGTGAACAGGTCACACTGCTCGAGGGTTTTTTCCTATGGTTTCAGGCTGGATAATATTTCATAACCACATGATTGCAGGGTTGAGCTTAGCAGCGCTGTATTTAAGAGATGATTGCATATCCATCATTCAGACCACATTTCAGAGACTGATAAAATATTGCTTCTGTGGATTTAAGAGAAGGTGATAAAGTATTTCCCTCTCCTAACAAGACTATGAGGGTCACTTCCTAATACAATGCCAAGGGCCCTGCCTGTGCACAATGAATATGCACCTCTAACTGAAAGATGGCTGAGAAACAGTATCACACAGTCTAGGCAGTAAATAAGGCATTGGTTCTCTACTCTACATCATGGCTACATTACTTGTTCTAAAACACAACTTTGCATGACCCACATCCCTGATCAAGTCTTCCAGGGCTCTGCACAGAATCCAAACCCACTAGCAGTCTTCCAGGGGCCAGCACACCCTGGGGCGGCCCTTTCTCTCCAATCCACCTCCCGCAGCTCCTCTGCAAACCCTCTGCTCCAGTCAAAACAGTCCCGGAAATCTTGCACAAAGACCCCCACCTCTTCTCTTCGCTCCCCATCTCTTTGCCGAGCTCAACTCCGAATGCCCCTACCCTCTTTCATTCCAGTTTGTCAATCTCCTACCATAAGGTGTTTAAAAACCAGTTCGGTGTGCTTAGGTGGCCCAATCAGTTAAGTGTCTGACCAGGGTTCAGGTCAAGATCTTGCAATTTGTGAGTATGAGCCCCAGGCTGGGCTCTGTGCTGACAGCTCAGAGCGTGGAGCCTGCTTCGGATTCTGTGTCTCCCTCTTTGTCTACCCCTCTCCCACTCTCTCCCTCTTAAAAATAAATAAACACTGGGGCTCCTGGGTGGCCCCGTCAGTTAAGCTAAGCGGCTGACTTCGGCTCAGATCATGATCTCACAGTCCACGGGTTCGAGCCTGACATCGGGCTCTGTGCTGACAGCTCAGAGCCTAGAGCCTGCTTCGCATTCTGTGTCTCTCCCTTCCCCACTCAGACTCTGTCTCTCTTTCAAGTATAAGTAAATATTGAAAAAAACTTTTTTTAATAAATAAATACTAAAATAGTTTTAAAAAGAAGAGGAAGAAGAAGAAGAAAAAGAAGAAGGACAGCTCAAATCACATATCCTCCACAAAGTTGTCTTCAGGAAACATCCTTCCCTGGATGCTTTCCGCCCCTGCCACCCATTCCCGACTGCCATGCAAGTAACAGGCCCACCTGCAGATGGGTTGCCCTATATGGTGGCCTCTCAGCTTCCACGAGCCCCCACCTTGCCACCGCTGGGCAGCCCGGGGAACATGCCTCCTCCCCAGCGTCTCCCCTGCTCCTCTCGCTCGGTGGACCCTCACGAGAGGTTTGTCGCATTCACTTCAACAATCACACTCTAAGAACTTGGTCCTCCCTAGGACGTAGGGTTTATGCTACACTTCTGTCTCTAAACCATCTTATTTCTCTTCCTCGCTGTCCAATCACCGCCCTCTCTTTTAGCCCGAGCATGTGACAGGTCTGCCAATTCACTGTGTCCCCAGGGCTGTCGAACAGCTTAATGAGTGTTTAACAGGAGAATCATAAGAGGCGATTGCTAGGTTGGAAAAAAAGAAAAAAAGCACCCTGGGTCCCTGGGGGCTATGTGCAGGCTACAGACAGGAAACCTGCAACAGGAGAAAAAGATTAGCATGAAGAACGGGGGGCTTAGGCTCCCCTCCACCTCAGCGGCCGGGTCTCCAAGAAACAAAAAGGAAAGCATCTGGCCAGAACGTGACCGAGATTGCTGAGATGGGAAAACTGCTCACACAACAAAAGCACAAAGCTTTGCAAAAGGCACATTTCGCTCCCCATCCCCCATCACCAAGAGCTCAACAGGAACGCTCGCCTTGCCGTTTGCACTCAGCACATCTGTTTTCAGTTACCTGTGCCTGAACCACAAACTCAACAGAGAAATGGAGAGATTTTGAGCTGACTCCATGGTTTAAGGTCTGTTGGGCAGATTCTGCGGAGGCGGAGGGTGGAGTGTAGAAGCCTTCGGCCACTGCTGTGCCATGTTTGTGGTCTTGAGAGGCCACACCGATGATATTTCAGTGGGCCAGGAACCGTTTTTCCTTGCCTTGATTGCTGAAAAAGTAAGAGCTGCCAAGGAGTATCAGTATCACTTGATAAACACAGCTACCCCTGTTAGTCAACCACTAATTAACAGGTTAGCTTACAATTAACCATGGCATGTTACCAATCCATTCCCAACATATTCATTCTTTCTTCTTCTGTTATTCTATCTTTCCACTATCTTCCTAAACCTCTCCAGCTAAGATCTTATTTTTCTTTATTGAAAAACTCTTTGACTACTAGAATCTTCTCTACATTAATTCCTAAGCCCTGGTTCTGTTCACAACATGGGCTCTCCAGGCTCAGAAAAATACTTCCAGAAATAACATTCCTTTCCTTTCAGTGAATGGGGATATAGCATATTGTCCACAGATAGATGTGGCAGAGGCGGAAAGACTGTCATTAACAGTGTTCTTCCCTTCCATAAAACCCGCCACATTTGGCGCCAGAGTGAAGTAATTCAATCCTGATACGACTGTGCTACTCTTTAGTCTCTCCATACCAAAATCCAAACCCCTCCCTTGTCAGACCTTGCCCTGACCTACATAAGCTGGTACAGTTGCCAAGCTTTACATTCCCCCCACCCTTACTGACACTTTATTGCTGTAAACACAGCTGCAAGAGAGAAATGTAATTTTAAATATCCACTTTGGTAACAGGGATCCCAATGACTTCATTGCTACTTTAAACTTTTTTAAAGAAATTGTTGCCACAAATTATTAAAATATGAATTTTCTTGACAAGTATTGTCATCCAAGTACTTAATTTGTTGCCTCTTTCAATAGTTGAGTTCCTATTAAGAACACAATTCTTTTGTAGGGAAACATTAAGTATCTACCATAATTAAAAAGGCACATCATGCTAGTAATTGTTTCACTATTGGTTCTTACTTTAATTGCTTTATATGGAAACACAAAGATTCATACTGAAATTTCAACAGAGATTATATCTAGGGGCTCTGCCTGGAGACCACATGAAATTTACAGGACTCACTAAATATTTATTGAGTGGAAAAATGAATTGTATGCCATTCTGTTTGTTCCTAGGGGAATTCGTCATAATGGCTTTTTAAATTGATTAGGCCTCACTGTGAGGAAATTTAACCAGTATAGTTTGGCATCCCCTAGGCTATGTCAGAGAAGGGTAACCAAGTTCTGAGACAGGGATCACCAACCTCTCCCACTGGTCTCCACATGCTGGCCGGAGAAATGAACCTATCCCATGGGTGAGGGGGAATCTGAGTGACACTTAGGAACTTACACAAAAGATACTCTTCCATAGTAGTATTCCAATGATGCTTCCCTCTCTTTAAAATAAAAATCTGGGGTGGCTCGGTCAGTTAAGCGGCCGACTTCGGCTCAGGTCATGATGTCGTGGTCCATGGGTTTGAGCCCCTCATCGGGCTCTGTGCTGTCGGCTTGGAGCCTGGTGCCTGCTTCGGATTCTGTGATTCCCTCTCTCTTTGCCCCTCCCCCATTCAAGCTCTGTCTCTCTCTGCCTCAAAAATAAACATTAAAAAATATCATAAAAAAAATCTACTGGGGCACCTGGGTGACTCAGTTGGTTAAGCATCCGACTTCAGCTCAGGTCATGATCTCAGGGTTTGTGAGTTCAAGCCCCGCATCAGGCTCTGTGCTTACAGCTCAGAGCCTGGAGTCTGCTTCGGATTCTGTGTCTCCCCCTCTCTCTGCCCCTCCCATGCCCACGCTTTCTCTCTCTCTGGCTCTCAATAATAAATAAACATTAAAAAAAATTTTGTAACTACTAAGGGAATTATAAATTCAGATATAAAACAGATCTAGAACACCACTAGTTAACTTGCCAAGTAATCGTCTAGAAGCTGCTATATTTTTAATTCATAAAAGCAGAGGCCCATAGTGTGTTCTCTGCCTAGAAAAAGTAGGGGCTTCTATCATTGATCATCCATCTGGCTTCTCCTCATGCTCAGAGAATTCACCCACTTCCACCATTTTACCCATCATCTATTTTAATTACTGCTCATTCCTCTCCAACTGTTTCATCTTCACTCTCCCTAGATGTAAAAGGAAAGTAAAAAGCTGGGCTCAATCCCTCTTCTGCCAACCTGCTAAAATTCCCAACGTCATGCCTCTCGTCTTCCCTGGGTGGCCCTTGGATCTGCCACACACGCCCAGGGTTCATCGTGTCCCATCAAAACCACTCCAACATCCCCACCTGGAACTCTCTGAACAACATCCTCACCTCTATCCAAAGTCCACGTACAATGAGTTCAGTTTAGCATTCAAAATACACATACACCAGCAGCAACAGTCCCTCCCCACACTCCTCCAGCCTTTCTCCAATGCCTCCGAGTAAAAGCATTCCATTGGAAACTATGGTAGACATTTTAGTTTCTACAGTTGTATCAGAATCATTTTATACGGTTTTAGACAGAGCACTGACTTAGAATTAGCACCGGCCAACAAGTCTCATGCTGTAGAAAGTTTACTGTGGATTTAAACAAGATTTAAATTTCCCTTCCATTGCTGGGAAGAAAATGAGAGAAAGTTTTAAGCAAGTAAGTAGCAGTTTCAAATTCCCAGGAGGCTTTTAGAGTAATATATACAGTATAAATTCCATGGAAACAGTTTGCCTGCATTTCTTTAATAGAGGAAATGCCAGTCAGACTATAACCCATCACGTTACCCCTCAAAATACAGTTAGCAAGTTAGCAACATGATTTCCTCACTTTCCAAACACATCTCCTCCTAGACTCGGCAAAAGACATACTTTACATCCTATTGCTGGCTTTGGAAATTACCAGCCTCAAAAGAAATTTGATGCGAATTACCTAGGGGTTGGTGCTTTATACAAGGGCTGACAATGGTTTTCCAGTTTTAATTAAACAAAGTAACTCTTTTCGCCAAGAGGAAGAAAATGAATTGACTGTAAGACAATTATCTCCAAAAAATGTCCAGGATGCTGTCTCCTTGCTGGATTGAGGGGTACACACAAACTAAAACTAAGATGCTTTCATATAATTTATAATATTGAAATATCTACCTTTTTCTGGAGAAAATAACCTCTGATGAACAAATGTGTAACATGTTCATTTGGCATAAGATCAATTCCCAAAGTACCTCCAAACATGGACAGACATCTATACCTAGTGACATTAAGAGATGGAACTCACTTTAGCAAAATGCATTTGCAAATAACATCAAAGAACTGCATGAGGAGAATGAATGAGTTCCTTGGGCCTCCAACAGGCCATCAGGACTTCTCTGAGCTTTCCCTGCAATTTGGTCTAGAGGTTTCCAACTAACATTCCCCAGTACATCCGTATTCTATGACCAGGTCCAAACTGTCTTACCGTGAAAACTGAAATTTCTCAAAAGGAAAATAATAAGAAGATCATCATCATCATCATAAAATGATATATGGCATTTACTCTTTTGTAACTTTTCCATTAATTTGTCTAAAACCTTAGCAACCCACCACCACATCAAGGCAACAGGGGTCAAAAACTACATGTGTATTTAAACAAAATCCTAGAAATGGTTCTTCACACAATTTTATGTTGTTAAATTTTAAGATATAAAGACCAGCAACACTCACAATAGCAATCTATTTTCTGCTGGTGAAGCAGGGCCTTTTTCATAAAACAGAAGTGGTGAAATTTCAGTTTTGTGGCACTCAAAGCAACGTGCATCTCAAAGCCCACCCAGGAGCTTCACCTCCTGAGTTTGAGTATCACCCACTAGCCTCTAGCCAAATCCCTCAATCCGTCTACAACACATTCTGCAGGAAGTGATGAAAAGTTACAGAGTTTGAGTTACATAAGACCTGTGGCATGAGTCACATTGCAAAATGTCCACCAACAAGTTCCACAAACCCTTGTCCTGTGAGAATGTGGCTAGGACCAAGGAGGCCAGGCGTTAATCAATGGAACAGGTCCAAAGGCATAAAATGCTACCTGAGGCATGGAGCTCCAACCTCTTCCATTTTTGGGTCGGGATCCATATGCAGCAGCCCTGCCTGTGCTAGAGCAACTGGAGAAAGCAGGTGCAAAGTGTGGGAAGCCATGGGTTAAAGTGATTTGCTGAACTATGGGAAATATTCTAGCTGGACGTTGCAGCTTTAAATGCTTGGCTCTAATGGAGCAATGCCTCCTGTTCCTCTCTCATAAACATGCTAAGTAGATTTTTACTTTCTCAAGAACCTACACCCTTCTGTGGCTTTATGACTTACTTCTACCACCAAGAGCCTCTTACGCTATTAACAGCCTAGTGTCACAGCCCTAAAGACTTGGACTGTTTGTTAGTCTCAGGCATGCCCTCATCACAAGTTCCTACAAAATAAACCCTAGTTAAATGGATTACAGAAACACAAAAAAGGAGAGGAAACACAAAAACCCATTTATGACTGATATAGAAACTGTACGGAGCTTTTTTAAAAATCAGTAAAATGATAGGGCATCTGGGTGGCTCAGTCAGTTAAGCGCTGACTTGGCTCAGGTCATGATCTCATGGTTTGGTTTCTGGGTTCAAGCCCCGCATTGGGCTCTGTGCTGACAGCTCAGACCCTGAAGCCTGCTTCAGATGCTCTCTCTCTCTCGGAGCCTCCCCTGCTCATGCTCTGTTCCTCTCTTAAAAATAAATAAACGTTAAAAAATTTTTTCAAATCAATTAAATGACATAGTATCAGATTCTGATAAAAAGAAGAGATTTCAGTGTAGTTACCTCTGGGAACCCTCTGCCAGCTTCATCACTGAGTACCAGTGCATGCAATTCAACCAATCCATCTCCCACATGAAATGCCTGACCTGCTAGCGCTGGGGCAGTCTGATAGTGCTACCACCTTAATTTACAAAGTAAAATGGTAAGTGGACCAATTCTGCACAAGGGAGAGAACACTTCCATTTGACCAATGCACCTGGTCTACATTTGCTGCTCTACCGAGTTCTCCAATGACACCATTAAAGCACATTATCCTTTCTAAACATCTTTTGCCTCAAAAGATTCCAGTTCCACCTTGCAACAAAATTGAGCCTGTTTCTGTTTAATACCAGTTCTCTCGATTTGAAAGCAATCCCTTTTTATTTAATGCAAGATCCCCGAAAATACTATCAAAATGGCAGCCAATGTTGACTTAAAGAATCCTTTAAGGAATTCCTAAGGACAGAAAAAATGTCCTTCTACTTCCTCCACCTTGATTTTTTTTTTTAATGCTTCTCTTTATTTCTCCCAGAAATATCTAACCTGACTTCAAACAATGCAAAGTACTCTTTTGCCTATGAAGCTGAACAAGTTGGTTTCCATTCAAACTGTTGGAAAATATAGCATTTTGATAAGCATGAAAAGGTCACATAATAGAAACTCTCTGAGAATCCTTAAAATTCCCCAATTTTCTTACCCTATTATAGCCCTTTTAAAAAGAATCTATCCAACTACATGACATTGTGGAAAGGGCAAAACATGGCGACAATGGAAAGATCTGTGGCTGCCGGGAATTAGGGGGACAGAGACTGAATAGGCAGAGCACAAAGGATTTTCAGGGCAGTGAAACTTCTCTGTATGGTATTATAACGGCAGATATGTGTCATTAAATATTTGTCAAAACCCACAGAATGTACAAGACCAAGCGAGAACCCTAATGTATACTATGGACTTGGAATGATAATGACATGTCAGCGCAGGTGCATGGATGTAACAAATGCACCCCTCCGGTTTCAGATGTAAATAGTGGGGGGAAGGTGGAGAGGCAGGGCAGCGAGCATAAGGGAACTCTACCTTCTGCTCAATTTTGCTGTGACCTAAAACTGCTCTAAAACTTATTTTTTTAAAAAGGATTTTATACTACCAGATGTCCTATATAATAGATATCCTCTAAATGAAAAAAAAGGGGCAGAAGAGTCAAGAAAGAGGTTAAATCTCCCACAGCCTGAAAAGGAAAAGTGTAAGAAAAAGCCACGGTGCTGTAGGGCCTGCCTTGTGACGTCACAGAATACTTGGCAGAGAATGCATGTTTCTGTTTGGTCTGGAGCTGAGCGAGAGAGGAACCAGCAACACGAGTCATCAGATCCCAGCATTCTCTTTGAAGAACCATTTTCAATGCTGGTGAACACTGCACGGAAAAGCCACACAGAGCCATTCGACATATGCACGCAAATGTACATCATTTTGAATTTTATATCCAGATATTTCACCTCAGTTTTTGTAAAGTAACGGCCCAGTAGAATATCAATTTTCAATTTACAAAACCAGTGGATGTGTTAGCTGATTCAGGGATTAAACAAACCAAAGTTGCTGTCAGATGTACTCCCGCAAGCAACTGGTTTGCCAAAAATCAGTTATAAAGTAGGATCTGGGTCTTATTAAATGTAAGAAATTAGCTTTCCCGGGAGCATGGGTGGCTCAGTCAGTTAAGCATCTGATGTTGGCTCAGGTAGTGATCTCGCCTTTCGCTGTTCATAGTTCCAGCCCGGAGTCAGGCTCTATGCTGACAGCGCAGAGGCTGGAGCCTGCTTCAGATTCTGTGTCTCTCTGTCCCTCCCCTACTCATGCCCTGTCTCTCTCTCTCTCAAAAATTAGAGAAAAAAAATAAATATCAAAAAATATTTTTAAAAAGGAAGAAGAAATTAGCTTTCCAATACATCAAATTCTAATTAAATTTTTTAACAATCTAATGAGGAACACCATTACTGACATCCTGCTATTATTCAATCAGTTGCACAGAGTGGAACATAAGGAGGGCACGTAGAGACCTGATTCAACGTGCCCAATAGGAAGTGTTCATGAACACCAAATAAAACTTCAAATGTTAGAGAGATAAGCTGCCCAAATAGTCAAACACACAAAACCGACTTTTCATCAAGTATCTACATACTAGAATTGTCCTGCAGAAACACAGAGATCATGAAAGAAATATTAATGAATTAGTCAATTAACAGCTAATTACTTTGCAACACGTTTCAACTGAGAACATATATAAAGACCCCTACATATCCTCTACCTTACCTCCAAAAGTTAAAGTTTTAACACATATTAGTCTAATTTTTCAAAAGTGTAAGCACAGCCTTTCAAAAACAATGTATACTGCTTATGAGACTTGACTAACGTGTCTGTCATGGACACTTGAGGGTACCCAGTGACCCATACTTGGCCAACTGATGGGACTACAGGAGCAGGAGAATGCAGGCTTCCGGCTGTGATGACATCAGCTTGTCCAAAGTTGCCTCTCTAGAGTAGTGAGCTTCACACAGGTGGCCTTGGACCCCTGGAGTCCATGAAGACTTTGTGAGAGGTTTGCAGGAACGGGTTATTTCGTGGGTATCACATTCCACACCTCCGCTTCCATACGTCCACCTTGCGAAGGGGGAGGGGCAAGATGGCGGAGAAGTAGGGAGCTCCGTACCTGCACTCGCGCCCAGGCATCACACGGAAAAGATCTGAAGCCATAGGAAACCATACCACACCCAAGAGATTGGGAGAGAAAGGACGCAGATTCCACTGAGAAAGACTTCTAATGGCTACCTCAAGAAACTAGCCAGAGTACACAAGGTGGAGAGTCCCAAATATCACTACGAATAGGAAAATAAAATAACCAAGGTCCCAACAAGAAAGACCAAGAGATACCATTCAAAAAACACTCTCTGAAAGGATAGGCCCTGGACAGTCAAAGAGTCTTCTTGGATATAGCAGCACTCATAGATACAGAGAGCATAACAGGTCTTTAAAACCAACAAGAGCCGAAAGCTAACTAAAATGACAAAACGAAAGAAATCTCCTCCAAAGAAACTCCAAGAAGAAATGACAGCTAATGACTGCTCAAAACAGATATCAGCAGCATAACTGAGCAAGATTTTAGAATAATAATGGTAAAATTAATAGCTGGGCTTGAAAAAAACATAGGGGGCATCAAAGAAACTATGGACACAGACAAAACGGAAAATAAAAATAGGCATGAAGAATTAAAAAATGCGATAAATGAGATACATAATAAATTAGAGGCCTCCAATGCACGGATTGAAGAGGCAGAAAGGAGAATAAGTGATTTAGAAGACACCATTATAGAAAAACAAGAAGCTGACAAAAAAAGAGACAAACTGATCCAGGAACATGAAAGAAGAGTTCGAGAGCTCAGCGACATGGTCAAACGCAACAATATCCGTATCATAGGAATCCCAGAAGAGGAAGAGAGGGGGAAAGGTGCTGAAGGAGTCCTCGAACAAATTATAGCAGAGAACTTCCCCGACCTGGGAAAAGAAGTAAACGTTGAAATACAAGAGGCTCAGAGGATCCCCCTCAGATGTAATCTGAATCAACCTTCTACAAGGCATATCATAGTAAAAATGGCAAAATATAAGGACAAAGAGAAAATTTTGAAAGCAGCTGGGGAGAAAAGGGCCCTAACATACAAAGGCAAACCTATCAGAGTGGTGACAGACCTATCTACTGAAACGTGGCAGGCCATACGTCCACCTTGCTAAAAGTCATGTGCTTGTGGTTGAAGAGTCACTCTGCTGTTGTTTCCCACTTTCCTCTTCACGATCTTCCCTCACAAGGTAGACTTACTTCTCACCCATTCTGACTCGGACCAAAGAAAGTGCCCCTAAGGTCACTAAGGTGACACTAAGGTGTAAAGTCCTGGTAGCAGAGAAAGGGCACGTTTAAGATACAAGGGTCAGAACTTCCTTTAATTCATACCTCCCTTCCTTGCATTAACTTCCTTTAACAGCATTCCGGCAGTTAGTTAGGGTATCCTATCAAGAAGTGATTTAAAACAGAAAACAAACCTCATCAAGCAATCAAGAAACACATCTCAAATAAGAATGTTTAACTTTTGCATGTTTTACTAATAATTTATCAATCTTTGTGATATATTTGTGTTTCGATAAGTGGTAGTATAATAATTATTACAAAGAGAAACTCAATCCAGAAACTTATATAACTCTTAGCACCTTAGGATCATATTTTTATTGCAAAGTACCACAGGATATTTGGGGCTCTTTAAATGTACTATATTTGGATAAAATTCTGTGTGAGGAAGTGGAACGGAAGTATTGAGTTCAAGGAGAAAAGGGAACAATGTAAATTTTCCAACTATTAAGGAAGAGCTTGCTCGTGTGTTTTGTAAGTGATAATGGGACACATCAAACCCCAACAGCATTTAAATTCCACTTAATACAATCCAGACAGCAATAGAACTTTTTCATTTTAAAAGTCAATATTTACATTATGCCCAGAGTGATATATATCCTTTCACCTTTCTAACATTATGATGGAGAACTTCAGATGTCAACCTAAAAAATGTGCAAGGGGATACATAGTTTGCAAAAACCCTTTGGAAGGAAGTTGGGGATAAAAACATTGCAGAAGTGCTGATAAGCATCAGTAGATGGCCTGGGATGGCCCTCCCTTCTCCCTACCTAGATCAGTGGTGGGAAGTATATTCTGCCTCCCTTGGGCTCAACTAAACTAGAGACTTAAACCAATGGAGCGCCTGGGTGGCTCAGTCAGTTAAGCGGATCATGGGTTTGAGCTACATATCAGGCTCTGTACTGACAGCTCAGAGCCTGGAGCCTTCTTCGGATTCTGTGCCTCCCTCTCCCTCTTTCCCCCTCCCCTGCTCATGCTCTGTCTCTCAAAAATACACGTTAAAAAAAATTTTTTTTTTAAAAAGAAGAACCCACATTAACAGTTACTTCCTGGGGTGCGTGGGTGGTTCTGTAGGTTATCTGACTCTTGATTTCAGCTAAGTTCATGATCTCACAGTTCGTGAGTTTGAGCCCTGCATTGGCCTCTGTGCTGACAGTGCAGAGCCTGCTTGGGATTTTCTCTCTCCCTCTCTCTCTGTCCCTCCTTCTTCCTCCCTCCCTCCATCCCTCCCTCTCTCCCTCTCTCTCTCAAACTAAATACACTTTAAAAAAAAAAAAGTCACTTCTTTTTTTTATTTCTAGGAGAAGAGAGAGTGTGTGCAGGGGAGGGTCAGAGAGAGGGGGTCACAGACTGAAACAGGCTCCAGGCTCTGAGCTGGCAGTCAGCACAGAGCCCGGCGCGGGCCCGAACCCACAAACCGCGAGATCATGACCTAAGCGAAAGTCGGACGCTTAACCGACTAAGCCACCCAGGCGCCCCCAAAAAAAGTCACTTCTTATGCAGGTCTTTAAACAGCTGTTCCAGTTAAAGCCAGTCTAAACTCTTGCGATAACAAAAAACAAGATAAAATAATAAGTAAACATTTCTCTCTTTCTCTTTTCTTGACTGCAGAGAGGGAGGGAGCTATTTCAGGTCTGTTCATGTCATGGTACACTGAGCCATCAGTCATACAATTCTTTTTTTTTTTTAAGTTTATTTATTTATTTTGAGAGAGAAGGCTCAAGTGTGGTAGGGCCAGAGAGAGAGAGAGAGATAGAGAATCCCAAGCAGGCTCCGTGCTGTCAGCATGGAGCCTGATGTGGGACTTGAACCTACACTGAGATCATGACCTGAGCCAAAATTAAGAGTCAAGTCAAACACTTAACCAACTGAGCCACCCAGGCACTCTTCATCCACATAATTCTTGATTGTACATATTAACAAGGTAGTAAGAAAAAAATCCACCAAAAACTCGGCAATATTTTCCACCACCAATCCTTACATTCAGGCTATTTATATACCAAAAAATTAATCATGTCCAATCCTTCCTGTCTTCATGGTAAAAATTCCAGGATGAGGAAGAGGTAAACAGTAAGGAACTGAGAATGAAGGTAGGGAAGAAGAAAACACAGCAGCAGAAGCTGGCACTAGATCATTCATTCATTCAATGGTCCTTGCTAACCTAAACTCAAGTGAACCACAGCCTTGCATACTAAAAAGTAAGGGTGCAAATATTTTCCCCCAGAAGTGAACAGCAAATAAATGGCTTAGCTCCAACCTTCCCAAGCCACACATTAATCAAGGAGCTAAAAACAGATTAAAACCAGAAGTGAGAGGCTCAACAGAGAAACTCGCCCCCTTCCATGTAAGAAGGAAAACGAAAGTGCTCATTAGATACATCTGCATTTAGACACATCTAAAGATCAAGCAGTTTTGTGACAAACATTCCCTACAGATGGCAATTCTACATACTTCTTATAAACTTCTAAAAAAGAAAACAGAGTACATTGTGGAGGTACTGTGGGGGTGAGAGTGTGGGAAAGCCGTAGTGTTTCAACACAATTACCAGCTACAAGTGTTTTCAAACAACAACGAAGTTCCATGGCCTTCTGCGTATCAAAACGTTCTTCACCCAAAGGGGAACCATGAGGCAAAACCCTTTTGGCCCTATACACAATGGGCTCCCTCTTCTAGACCAACTTTGAAGTGGGTGATACATTCTAATCTAGATAATGGAAATGATACGATACTAGACCCACATAATAATTACCTAGGCAGCAGACTTCAGTATTCTATCACAGGGTGTTTATGCAGTATTTCAGGCTATATCCTAAATATAACTATAGAAATGACATGTGATTTTACAAGTGCTGTTTAAGAATAGGATAGGCAAATGAAATGCATCTCACACTGAGCAGAGAAAAATAAGATCTCCACCCCCACTAAGAGTCAGCAAGTCAAATAATTACCACTGTCCACAGTTTTTCCCTCTAGAAAATGAGAATTTTACCATTGTGTTCACCTGCTGACTCCTCCATATTTTTATGACATTGTTCAGAAAATGTTGGAGGTCTTTAGCTGGTTCAGGTACTGAGTCACTGTCAATGTTTTCTAAAGCTATGCACTACATGAATTTCTTCACACACCTTCTTTATCAACAAGTATCTCCAGCCTTAATTCCTTCTCTCTGGAGAATTAAAAGAGAAAAATGAAGCTAACTTTTAGATGAAATGGCCGCCCTTTACTAACCAGTTCAAGGTGCCCATCTTCTTCTAAGATCAAAAGGAACTCCAGGCCCCGTAGGAGTTTTAGAATAACTTGACTGAGTTTGGAAGTATAAGAGTGGGAGGCAAATTCTCTTTTAAATTATAATGATGTGAACACTGGACACCACACACACACACACACACACACTCGCTCACACACACACTCGCTCACTCATTCAAATCCATAATTCACACAGAAACTACCAGACTGAGCTTCAGAGAGAACTTTCTAAAATAGTGAGAAATATTAGCTCAGTGGATATTATTGATATTTTTTTTTAATTTTATAATTTCCATTTGTAATAATTGAGTATATCTTCAAAATGTATCCATTCAATTGCTATAATTGGTGCTCCATGAGATTAAAGCCTTTCCATCCCCATACTGATCTAGAGTGTCTACTCAAAGAAACTAAAAATAGCATTTTTAGCATACAATGAGAAATAGAAAATATTAAGACTTGTTTCACTCTCAAATATAAGAAGCAAAGTTCTCCTCCCCCATCACGGCTGTTTGAGAACATCAAAAGTACATTTTAACTGTTCCTGAATCCACATCTGGAGTTTAAAAATCCAGTTTAAAAGGCAAATGATTTAAAATACAAACATATGGCTTCTTTCTCTACAGTGATTCCTAAAGGGAGGGGAAAAAAATACTCTGAGTACAAACAAACTATTGTTTTAAAGGAGATTTTTCTTTTTAATTAAAAACATACCAAGAAAGCTAACTAAGCCTCTACTTTCTCTTGGATAAAATAATAAAAGCAAGAATTATCATATTAATCTAATTAAATCTAGATCAAAGTACACCATAGGTACTATGAAGATAACAGTGTAGTGCTCGATTTCTAAAGAGTGTGGTCTGTGCTTGGGTTAGATCAGGAATTGGCACATTTTTTTTGGAAAGGGCCAGACAGTAAATGTTTTCGGCTTTGCCAGCCATGCAGACTCTGTGGCAATTGCCTAATACCACTCTCGGGGTCCCAAAGCAGCCGCAGACAATACATAAACAAATGAGGGAGGCTGTGTTCCAATACAATTTTATCATGGACACTGAAATTTGAATTTCAAATAATTTTCATGTGTCTCAAAATATTATTCTTTTGATCTTTTTCAACCATTTAAAAACGTAAAAGCTATTCTTAGCTAACAGGCCACATGACAGGCCCCGAGCTGGATTCAGCCTGTAGACAGTAGTCTGCCAACCTCTGGGTGAGAACCATCAAAGACTGGAGCAGCTGTTAGCCCATCTAACCAACATCCTAGTTCCTCAGAGGAAACTGAGGCCCAGAGAGGGTGTGATGGCTGCCAGGGTCTCTCAGCCAGTTCTGACAGAAATGGAGGTAAGAATTCGCTCTCTGGAAAAGCTCACTGAAACGATAAAGCAGTGATAAGGAAATGTCCTTCCTGAGTTCAGTTCACAAAGACAAGCAGTAGGCACTGAAAACCAGAGATGTCACCGAACCTAGTTCCTAGTCCCAGGAGCCTCCAATACCTGCCTTCCTGTGTGAAACAATTTCTGTGTGAAGCAATTTCTTATCTGCCAGTCACTACATTGATTCGGAAGGTTCACGATCAGCAGCAAGAACCCACAGAATGGGTCAAATAACTATCAGCCTGATTCTTTCCAGCCTTCTGGGTACACAGCTCTGGTCATTTCTTTTGTAGCTAAAGCAATAACCATCCACTTTGGTTATTCCGATCCTAGAGCTCCAAGAAATAAGTATCAGTGTAGTTGACGAGCAGTGATCAATCTTAAAAATTATGTTTAAAAGCAGAGTAGAGCAGGTGACGACCAATTTAGCTTAAAGTCAAGAGCATCTCTAACATTCACCTTGTAACATGGTCAGCCATGGTCACTTCCCTCCTTTCTTAGTTCTTTCCCTCTTTCTTTCTTTTTTTTTTTTTTTTTTCCAGAGAGAGAGCACACACAAGCAAAATTAAGGGAGAGGCCCACTCAGGCTGGTCCCATGACTCTGAGATTACCACCTGAGCTGAAATCAAGACCTAGATGCTCAAACTACTGAGCCACCCAGGCACCCCCTCCCCTCTTTTTTAAAAATATATTGGTCTCCAGGGCACTTGGGTGGCTCAGTCAGGTAAGCAGTCAACTGACCATCCCAGGTCATGTTCTCACGTTTTGTGAGTTCTAGTCCCATGTTGGGCTCCGTGCAGTCACTGAGAAGCCCGCTTGGGATTCTCTCTCTCTCTCCCTCTGCCCCTCCCCTGCTTGTGCGCTTGCTTAGTCTCTCTCTCTATCTCTATCTCTCTCTCTCTCTTCTCCCCCCACCACCTCTCTCTCTCTTGAAATTAAATAAACTTAAAAAAAATACATGGGGCATGTGGCTTAGTCAGTAAAGCATGAGACTCTTGATATCAGGGTTGTGAGTTCAAGCCCACATTGGGTATAGAGATTACTTTTAAAAAAAAAGGAAAATCTGAAGAAAAAAAAAGAATTAAAACACACATGTATCCAATGATCTTTCATTCACCATCTTTTTAAATAGCATTCTATGGTTTTAAAAGGAAAAAAGACTCCAAATGACTTTTTACAAAGAATCCTTCCTCTGAATTTTTTAATCACATTTTTTTTCAGAGAAATGGATGGCTTTCTGTACTATTGCACATTCACTCTAAACTTGAAATTTTACACCAATGTTTCTCAGAAATTCTCCCATGATATTTTATGAAGATTGCTCTATCAACTATCAACTATTTTGTTCTTACACACTTCCTCAAAAAGACATGGTTTTATACTTCTGTGAAGAGGAAGTGGCATTCTTAAAAGTAATTTTCAGTTCATTTTGACAACTTATATAAAGAATGATTGCAAACTCCTTGGAATTTTTTCAACACACATTTATTCTCCTAGATCTATCTAAACATAAAATTCTTCAGTCAAATAAACTAAATCAGTTCATTCTTTAAAACCAAAATGAAGGAAAAATGCACTTCCTAAAGTTGTAGGAATCAAAATGCTACAATTCAAAGCTAAGTATGGAGATTTCACACAAAAATAAAACTAAAAGAAAATTCTCTACCAATGTTGTTTAAGTTAGCGAAAAAAAGACCAGATAAATGGTCACAAATTTAAAATAAAAAAATAATAAAATCACGTTCTCATCAAGCTGAAATTGACCCTAGAGAAGTACTCTTTAATTTGACAAATGAAGAACTAACCAGAAATTCAAGGGCTATGTAGTGAGTGTGCAGAGACCACCTGCTATACAAAGACTTTTCCCACTGGATTGTCACCACTTCCACATAAAGTATAATTATACTCATTTTACAATCAAGGAAAGTTTTATCACAGTTGTGTCTGAGACACCGCATCAGGAGAAGACATGTGCCTCTAGCCTACATCTGAGGACATCAAATTAGGTATTTACTCCCATGTAATATCTTTGGAAATTGTTCAGTGAGATGTCACAACATTTTAAAGCACTGTATATACAGTAATAGAGTGCCCTGGGACTTTGATAGAAGACTTTGCTAAAGAGCACAGTCCCTCGAAAATAAAATCATTTCTCCTTGGCCGCTAAGAAAAGCAGCATTAGCAACTAATTGTTATACTCACCTCAAGTCCCAAGACATAATTATACCGAGGGTCCAGAGCATCCAAAACTCAAATCATCTGGCTTCTGAAATACACCTGACAGTATCATTCACTCAAGTGCAACTGGCCATTTCTCAAGCCTGTGGTCTATTCTTAAATCTGCACTCCATTATGAAGGATATGGAAGGACTTTCACACTTGTAGAAATAAACACAGATATCTCAGCATGCCTAACACTGAAATCCTTGGGGGTCATAACGAACATTCACTTCCTATTCAGGTGAAAAAAGGGGAGGTCATTAAAACTGAGACCTTATTATTTCCTGCTGTCTTTTTTCTTAAATCTTTTTAACATTTATTTCTGAGAGACAGAGTACAAGTGGGGGAGGGGCAGAGAGAGAGAGGAAGACAGAATTTGAAGCAGGCTCCAGGCTCTGAGCTGTCTGCACAGAGCCCCAAGCAGGGCTTGAACCCACAAACTGCGAGATCACGACCTGAGCCAAAGTCAGACACTTAACCAACTGAGCTACCCAGACGCCCCTACTTATTTCTGTCTTTTAAACCCATTCAGTTTAAATGGAAACATGGTTTTGAAGTAATGTAACATCGTGATAAGCACCAGGTGATGTACAGAAATGTTAAGTCACTATATTGAACACCTGAAACTAATGTATCACTGTCTGTTAACTGGAATTTAAAAAGGAAAAAGTAATATAACAAAGTGATTTGGGGCAACTCTAAGCACTAAATTCCTCTGGACATACCTCACACTGAAGCAACTGTACAAGGATAGCCAAATCTAGGTCTTCCTAAAGCCACCCAAAACGTGATTTTTAGGCAGATACTCAAGTATCTAACATGAGTTATGAAGGCCACTTAAACTAAGTCAGTAAATGGGTGAGCTTCACAAGTAATTCAGAGATCGTGGCCTATTTCTTTAGGCAACAAAATTGGCAGAATTGCTTTCTAACAATCAAGGATTCTAACAACTCTACTGAAGACATTCTATCAGGTGAGAGTGGAAAGCTTAGAAGAGGCCCAAAGAGAACAGAAAGATGTAAACTGGAAAAAAAAAAAGAGAAGAGAAGAGAAGAGAAGAGAAGAGAAGAGAAGAGAAGAGAAAAGAAAAACGAAAGCTCCCATAAAGAGTGAGTCACTAAAAAATTTAGGCACCCTGGACAAATGCTAAGGTTTTGTGGTTTTGTTTCCTTGTTTTGTGAGATAAAGACTTTCTTTTTAAACATAACCACAATGCCATATTCATACTTTAAATCTACAAATAGCCAGGCAGTGTTCAAATTTGACCAATTGTCTCACAGTGTTTTTTTAAGTTTGTCTAAATCAGAATCCAAATCTATTCACTGCAATTAGTTTATAGGGGCCTTAATTCTCAGTGACATATATATTTCCCCCACCCCCTCCCTCTTTGTCTTTTTTCTCAGAATTGATTTATTTAAAGAAATGAAATCATTTTTTCTATAAATTCCCAATAGTCTGGATTTTTAAAGTAATTTTTAATAAAAATGTATAAGGTGAAAAAGAGGCCTTCTCCTGACACGAATCTGTCAGTGTCTTGCACCACGAAGACCAGGCAGCCAGCCTCTTTCAATGAAGTTCAATACTACAGGACACACACAATGTTGCCATAGCAAGAATGTGTACAATACTCCCTTCAAGTAAGAGGTATGGTAGAGACAGAAAGACCCATAATGCAACACCTCACTGTAGGCATCAATACTTTTTAGCACAAGATAGCATACAAATTCATTTTTTAAATATCATGCCTATACAACACATGGAAATAATGAGTTTTGTCCAGACACAATTTAGGTCTCCAGGAGAGGATACGTAACACCTATCAGAACCCAAGTAAGAAAGATTTATTAATACACAAATATGACTCCTGTCCAGTATGCATGCTGAATACTTCCTTCCTTTCCTCTTAGGCTTTCCTAGTATGAACCCTCCGCTTCAGTAAAGTCAGTCTTCAGGTTACCTGACAGGTGCATGGCACATCACTCACCTGGGATGCCTTTCCCCCTCATATGCGGTCTAAAATCATTCCCTTTCTCAAGGATCAGTGGACTCCCTCCAGCTCCCTGATGCCTTTCTTAGTAACTATCCCCATCTCTGGACTTCCATAGTTCCTAAGAAGTACTCCCAGAATGTAGTGAAAACCTGCACCATACCTAGTTTGACAGCTGTTTCATATGCCACGTTGTATTCAGTAAATATCTGATGTGGGCCCTCCATGCGCAAGGCTTGCAGTACCATCTCTAACACCATAAGCTCTGTGAAGAAAAGAGCCTCTTGTGATACTACGCCTGTCTCAGGAAGCCAGAAGCATAGGCTAAGAATGCGCACTTTGGAGACCAGCTTGCCCAGATGTGAACCCCAGAGTCATGTGACCCTAAAGAGACTACTTCATCTCTCAGTTCTCGTGTTCCTCATCTGTAAAGTGGAATGGTAACAGCCACTCTTTTGTAGAGATGTTGTCGGGATTAAGTAACATAAAGCATGATGATTCTCTTATCTCCTCCTTCCCAATTCGCTGTCTGGTTTCTAATTCTTTTGTTGTATCTGTTCTTATCCTTTGTGGAAACAGGGGGAGCAGAGGACTCTGTCAGAATCACTACCTTGTAGATGAGGTTCATTAAACTGACTTTGATTGCTGGAATACATAAAAGAGGGTCCACTTTGCCACGAGTCTGAGCATCCTTTCCCATGATATTTAGGATCCACATCTCCCCTTCCTTCATGTCACTCTGATACCTTCCCTATAAAGAAATGGAATCTACTGAGAACTACAGTGCTAACCCATCCCCACCACTCAAACTTCAATTTAGAAAGAGGAGACATATAACCAGAAGATAAGACAATATGTGATCTTTTATCTCTTGATGGGAAAGAAAATTTTCTCTGAGAACTCCAAATGCTGGCGAGGATGTGGAGAAACGGGCACCCTCCTACACTGTTGGTGGGAATGTAAACTGGTACAGCCCCTCTGGAAAACAGTGTGGAGGTTCCTCAAGGAAACTAACAATAGAACTCCCCTATGACCCAGCAATAGCACTGCTAGGAATTTACCCAAGGGATACAGAAATGCTGATGCATAGGAGCACATGTACCCCAATGTTCATAGCAGCACTCTCCACAATAGCTAAAACATGGAAAGAGCCTAAGTGTCCATCAACAGATGAATGGATCAAGAAGATGTGGTTTATCTATACCATGGAATACTACATGGCAATGAGAAACAATGAAATCTGGCCATGTGTAGCAACATGGATGGACCTTGAGGCGGTTATGCTGAGCGAAATAAGTCAGGCAGAGAAGGACAAATATCATATGTTTGCACGTATAGGAGGATTAGGAGGGACTTAACGGAGGAACAAGGGGGAGAAGAAGGGGGTAAATGGTGGGGGAAAGGGAGAGAGGCAAACCATGAGAGACTCTTGAATGCTGACAAAAACTGAAAACTGATGGATGTGGGGGGAGGAGGGGAGATGGGCATGGAGGAGGGCACTTGCGGGGATGAGCACTGGGTGTTATGGAAACTAATCTGACAATAAATTATTTGTAAAAAAAAAAAAAAGAAAGAAAGAAAATTTTCTCTGAATATTGTCTGAATGGAAATCCAATATCCCCGTGTAAAGATGGGAGCTCTGTTTACAGTAGTATTTTTGTTTATTTGAGCACCTTATGAGTAAAAACATTTGAACATGTAGATATACACAAAGACACACATACATATTTACATCAATCACTTAACAAATATTCATTGAGCATTTACTTACATGCCTTATCTAAGTGCCAAAGTTACAGCAGTGAATGAACCAAGCTAACAAAACAACAAAAAACTTTGCTGTTATTTGTATCTCCTCTACATAGGAGTTTTTATTTTTATAAAAAGATAAAATATATAAGGGATATGTGCTATGGAGAGGAAATAAAGAAAGGAGATAGGAAATATGACATAGGCAGTTTAGACAGCATGGTCAGGAAAGGACTCGCCGAAAAGGTAACATCTGAGTAAAGACACAAAAGCGGAGAGGTTGGGCATGTGGATTTCTAGAGGAGATCTCCACAGGCAGCAGGAACATCAAGGGAGGACAGGAGGAGACATGGCCAGACAGGAGAGTGGAGGAGACCTGGGGGGGGCCAGGTGCCACCCTATGATCAGTTTTCCCTCGGTGTGACATGGGAGGGTTTGAGGAGAGAAATGACATGATCTGAGCATCAGAATTCCCTCATCCTGATGGCTATGTTTACAGTTGGGTGTTAAGGCTGGATGAGCAAATCCAGTCAGAAGGCTGCTAGAATAGTCCACGTGGTGGTTTGGCCAGGTGGTAAAAAGTAGGAAACAGAACTAAGAGGACTGTTATGGTACTGGAGTATAATATAGATTTTAAAAACATAAAAATAAAAATTTTAAAGGGTTTTAAAAGAAATATGAATTCTGGGGGCGCCTGGGTGGCTTAGTGGGTTAAGCGTCCGACTTTCGCTTAGGTCATGATCTCGCGGTTCCTGGGTTCGAGCCCCGCGTCGGGCTCTGTGCTGACTGTCAGCTCAGAGCCTGGAGCCTGTTTCAGTCTGTGACTCCCTCTCTCTCTGACCCTCCCTGTTCACGCTGTCTCTCTCTCTCCTAGAAATAAATAAAACATTTAAAAAAAAAAAAAAGAAAGAGGAAAAAAGAAAAGAACCATGAGGAAAATCCAGGTCTTCTGATTGCCAATCTAGTGTTAAATAAACAAAAGCAATTTAACACAAGCCCCCCTCCCCCCCCCCTTTTTTTTTAACAATGAAACCTTTGAGACAGACTGGAACTGTGAGGAAGTTTTTTATGTCTAGTCCTCAGATGTTTTTACAAATCTCTAACTTTACCAAGAGCTCTGGAGGCTCCCCTGAGGCAAAATGGTCTCCTAGTATTAAAGATCTCTTAGAAAGTTCCACTGGGATGATTATGACTCACAAGGGTGGGAGTGAGGGAATTACAGATACATGAAGACCAAGAAATACAAGCAAGCATTGGTTAGAAAAGCCTGAAATAGCCCAAAGATGGACTATGTACTTCTTACTTACTTGGTCCAATTAATAGGGTGCTAGATAAATTTTCAGTTTCAAAAAGGTAGACAATAAAAAGATTTCTAAAAATTATGAATATCATAATGAAAAACTAGAGTCATTAAAAAACTCTTTTTTTAATATTTTAATGTTATTTTTTAATTTATTTTTGAGAGAGAGATAGAGACAGCATGAGCAGGGGAGAGTCAGAGAGAGAGGGAGATACAGAATCTGAAGACAGGCTCCAGGCTCCAAGCTACCTGTCAGCACAGAGCCCAACGCAGGGCTTGAACCCACGAACTGTGAGATCATGACCTGAGCCGAAGTCGGACGCTTAACCGACTTAGCCCCCCAGGCGTCCCTAATTTCAAACTCTTGAGCTACCAACTCTTTTACAGACTTGAACACCAATGAGAGAAAATACCTCTGAAGTCAAGTAGAACGTGTGATTGGTAAGAGGCTGTTAAGGGAATAATCAATAAAAGTGATGCTCTATAAAATAAACAACCTTGGATTAAATACCAAATGGGGGGAGAGGGGAAGGTGGTCACAGGGCAAGAATCAGTTCCTAAACCATTGACATCAGTTAAAACCTTCTTCTGGAATCTAACTTTTTGACTTTATTGCCTGGAAAGCTAAGTGGGAGCCCATATGCAAACACACACTCCACGGCCACATGCGTGAAGAAGTCTACAGCACAAACTGCAGGCATCAAAGGGACTGAGTCACCGAAAGGGAGGGAGTAGCCAAGGCACCTGAAAGGCATCCAGTCCAACCTCTTCATTTTACAAATAAGAACCCGAGGCCCACAGAGGTTAATCTGACATACCACCGGTTGGCTAATGCACAACATAAGCCACCTCTCCCTTATCTTATACTCCTAGCAAACACTGACAGTCAATCATTATATTTCCCCCCAACCCCAGTGCAAGAGCCAGAGCACTCCTGCAACCCCTCAACCTACTGGTCAGAACTGATGTATGAAATGGAAGCCCTTTTCCAACTATGGACTTGCATACGGTTATAAAACAATCTTTGAAATACCTGCTTCAGTGTAAACCTGACTCGAACGAGAGTGACTGGCCTACTAGTCATTAATTCACTTACTGTCAAGCTTGCGGTGAGCAAATACAGAGTCTCTGTGGTGTGAACATGTGTCCAGGTTTACTTGGGACAGTCCTGTTCACACCTATTTTCCCAGCTTAATATTTAATAATACTCCCATCATTCTCAGAGCTGTCCCAGAATGAATAAAAATGACATGGTCATCCAAATTCTATGTAACTCCTAATCATCTACAAACAATGATAAATGTTTGTTTTCTGAGAACATGATGTCAGGAAAAAAACACTACATTAGTTACCAGTAGTTTTTTTCATACTAACGGGCTTTCAAATAATACTAAACCCAAATCTTTGAAAGGGCCTTAGGGATCACTACTGCCACCAATCTCTTCTATATTAAGCTTCATTGTGGAATCTTCTTTGAGGAAAACAAAAAGGAGAGCCAGAACAGGTGCCTGGCTGGCCTAGTCAGTAGAGCATGTGACTCTTGATCTTGGGGAGAGTTCAAAGAGTTTACTTTTTTTTTTTTTTTAAGTGCTTTTTAGTTTTGGGGGGAGGGGCAGAGAGAGAGGGAGACACAGAATCTGAAGTAGGCTCTAGGCTCTGAGCTAGCTGTCAGCACAGAACCTGACGTGGGCTTGAACTCATAAATCACGAGATCGTGACCTGAGCTGAAGTCGGACACTTAACCAACTGAGCCACCCAGGTGCTCCTAAAGAGCTTACTTTAAAAAAAAAAAAAAAAAAAAGGAGAGCCATAGCTTTAACAAGTTTTAAAACTACAGGACTAACAGATCTCACTAGCTCCTCCCCTTTTTTTTTTAAATTATTCCATGTTATACTTCAGGCTATAAAAAAAAATCACGTTATATTGTTGAAATAGAAGTCTTTTTAAAAAATGTCTCAGTCCTGTTTCTGGCACAAACAATTGTGCTTTTTGGAGTTTATATTTACTCTCTGTTTAGAGGAAAAGAGGAAGTAAAAGTTGAAATCTTCAGAAAAAAAATCATATGTGCTGCTGGGTTTACTCTAGAGCAGCCACTCATTTATTTAAGAGAAGCATAAATTCAGTTTATTTGGAAAAGTCACTGGTCTAGACAGCAGAATTGTTAGCTTTGTGGTCAAGAGAAAGATACTGATATTATCATGCAAAAGTTTAAAATTTTTATCTGCCTACTTAGAAGACTGGAAGTTTCCTTCTTTATCAAGATGGCCAGAGTACTTCTCTCTGAGTACAGAGACTGCAGATGGTTTGAACTGTTTCTTTTTGCTAACCTAGCTTTCTGATTGGTCTACAATGATCATAGTTTATTCGTTAATGACCAAGAAAAAAAAAATCCCCAAACTACCAATCACCAGTTCATCGGCCAGCGTGGAGAGGTGGAGAAGCTGACACGGGAAGGCAGGTCCAAGGCGGCCAGGAGGAGAGGCCTCACAGCAGCTCCTAACCCAGACAGAACAGGCCCGGCCCCAACAGCTAGCGGAGTGCAGGCAGTGGGGCTAGCCCAATGGCTTCCTGGTAAAACAGAGAAGGCATCCAGGAGTCCTACGATCCATGGACCTTCTGATGATTAAAAGTATAGCCTTGTGGTTAGAGCCCCACCTGTGCAATCAGGCTGCCAGGGCAGGACACAGCACTCGATCACTTGGTGGGTGTATGACCTTGAACAAGGCAATTAGCCTCTCTATTCCTGTTTTCTCATCTATAAAATAGGAATCACACTGCTACCTCCCAGTATGGCTGTGAGGATTAAGAGGCGTGATTCATGGCACGGCTCAGCATACAAGATCACAATAAATGTTAAGCCATTATTAGGTCTCTGCCAGGGAACACCAGCCCTCAAGTGCACTCCCCAAATCATGTGACTGGATCCCAAAACAACTAGAGAAGGGTCCAAAGAATAAAGCCTTTCTTTTCCCTTCGTCTTTGCAGAGAGCAGAGCTGCTGCATAGTGTCTGCTGTAGACCCAGAGCTCTAGAATGCGACGGAAGGATGCGAGCAGCCTATAAAATACACAACGCGTCCCAAGGCCCCACATGATGAGCTAGAAATCAAAGTTAGAGGATTTCTAGTTTCTTGTCACTGCCACGGCTGCCAGCCACTGCCTCTGGCAAGGACATGGGTGACTCAAGTGTGAGCTAGGACTTGGCAAGGGGACACCTCACCAGAAGGCCTCCAGGCAGGAGGCTCCAAAAAGATCCACCTGCTGAGACAGTTTGTCTACAGGCAGCCCTGGAGATGGAGGGGACATTCTGCTGTCACTAGCAAATTCAGGTAAGAATAGCAAACATTTCTTTTTCTCTCTTCTTTTTCTTTTTTTAGAATAGTGAACATTTCAAGGGGCCAAAACAACTTACCATTTTGGCTTCCTAACTTTGAAAAAAAAATTCGGGGTGGGGGGGGGTGTAGGGGGTGGTCAGAGGCAGATTAAAAATATGACCAGATACTTAAAATCACAGGAGTACCTTAACTAGACATAAAGAGCAGCCCCCAAAAGTTCCATAGCAAATCAAATTGCAAAGAGTTTCATGGCTGTCTTGAGCTAAAAAGCACTACCTTTGTATGAAATAGAACTTCCTTTCCCAACCTTAAAATTACCTCACTTTATCAAAGATATAAAGAAACCTTCTAATGTCCTTGTAGGAGGAAATAATTGTGTTAGTATATTAATGACACAAGTGTGTTCTATGCTGCTCATCCTGGTTCGCCTAGAATTTTCCCAGCATTAGCACTGAAAGTCCTGCATCCTGGGAAACCCCTCATCGTTGGCAAACCAGGATCGTCGGTCCCCCTAGCACCGCAAGAAAAATGGGGTGTGTTGTGTGAAGAAGAAAAGAGAAGAGACACAGTTACAAATGCAGAAGTGCTCAATGTTAAGTTTGTTTGTAGCAACAGCTCTCAGTTCCTTCTCATAGTTAAAAAAAAAAAGTAATTTAAATTAAAAAAAAAAAAAACTAAAAACCACATCTGCCTCTCCCCTTTTTAAACTCTCCCAAAACAGAGTTCAGAAAAGACGTCTCCCCCTGGTGCATGACTGAGGTGCCAGTGAGGGGCTGACTTGAAGCAGGGAATGCCATCAACCCCAAGCTCCTCCACCCAGCTCCAGCAGGACAGGAAATGTCACCTTCTTACATTCTTTCCTTTAGGCACGTTTGAAAACAAACCAAGACAACTTGTGATTCAGGTTATCAATGACAAGAATGTGGGGGGGAAATCAGGATATCAAGCTAAAAATCCAAGAGCCATGGCAAAAATCAAGAATCACCACACAAATAGGGCATTAAAAGATGAGGGGAGAATTGAGAGGTGATTGTTTTACCAGGAGCTGAGTGGAGAGTTAGGCACTCTTCTACAAACTCAAAGGCGGGGACTGGAAGCAGGCAGCCCCAGCTCAAAGGCAGAGTCTGGAAGCAGGCAGCCCCCTACCCAAAATGATGGAGCAAAACTCTTGTAGTAAGTATTTAAGCAAAGGGTTTTTAAGCCTTGTTGAGGTTAGGAACCAGCATCTAAGAATTTAGTTTCAAACTGAAAGGTAAGACTATATAAGGCAAGAAAGACCACACACTTCCTGAACTTGAAGCCACACAGAAACCTTCATTGCTCACAACTCCACCCAGCCCAGACCACCTCCTTAGCCGGCCTCCTTCTGGCCTTGTCCAAAGAGAGGTTGGCAATTCTTAGATGCTCCTGAATCTCAGAACTCCTTAGATCACTTTGATCAATTTGGAGATGGAGTCAAATGCTGATTATATGACTTTTTTTCTCCATAGCATACTAGTTTCTTTGGGGACGGGAGGAGATGTATTCAGAAACATTTTAAAAAGACAAACATCTTTGAAAGTCCTACTCTGATAAGTACTGAAGAATAACTTCCTTTCTTTCTAAGACCAAGAAATACACTTTCCCCTAGTGTTGATCTTGATTTAGGACTGGATGACTTCTTGTAACCCTTTTAACACACCCAACTAAAAGACAGAGGTGTCTTACAACCTCTAGCAAAAAGCACAGAAGCCTGGAAGGCAGGAGACAGGAGTTAGTTTCAGCACTACAGCCCAACAGCTGTGGTCCTTCAGGACCCCATGCTTCACTTCTTCAGATGTCAGTTTCTTCATTTAAAAAATGAAGGACTGTCTTTAGCATCTCTTCCAAGTCTAAAGTTCTATGTGAAATTCTGTTGTGTATGTGATAATAAAAGTAATGTCCATTAGATTCATTTTTTGTACTTTGAAGACTTAGGAATTAAGAGACAAGTATAGTAACTTGGACCAGCAAAGATGACATGACCAAGGCAGACTAAAACTGGAAGATTTAAAAAAAGCAAATGTGTAACAGTTGTCAAAGTATGTGACCAAAAGGTGGAGAGAATCCTAATATCAACTTACACTTTTAAATGCTCTGTAACCAATGGGAGCAAGTAGATTCATCACAATTGCCAGCTGTTCTTCCTGCTAAATTTAAGGCTAACATGAATTTTAATTCAGTGATCTCTCCTTCACAAAAAAGGAAAAATGCCTGTTAATACTTAGGGAAAACAAACCAGAAATGTGAGTCTAAAAGATATGAGGGCAAATCATTCTGGTGACTGACTGCGTCTAAATCGAAGGATGTCCTGGCTGGATTCTAACTGGGGACAGCAAGGCAACAAATGCAACCCATTCAAGATGTGAGATGTTAAATGCCAAGAAATGGCATGTGTGATAGGGTGTCAGAGTCAAGATTGCCTCTACACCAACCAGGAACTCTAAGCAGTTTTGACTTCATTATCCATGAGTAAATGGCAGAAGGGGAAAAAAAAAAAAAAAAGCTATCTCCTTTTTTCGTCAAAGGAGACGCAGAGTTCTATGACACAACGTGGCTGGGCGCCTATGCGTGTCAATATCCTAAGAGCAGCAAAGTGTGCAAAGGTGGGGTGTTTTCATTCCCCAGACCTGCAGTAGGACTATGAACGAGTCAGCAAATAACCCCACTTCTCCAAACCGGCACTCCAGAGCTACCCGGTGCGGTGTGTCAACCAGGAAAGCAACGAAACTAATATACACAGGCACAGAGAGGGTGGTACACCGCTGTGAGTGGAGCGCCGAGACTTCACCTCCACCTGGGACACACCGGCCAGGACCAAAAGCGCCGTCTCCAAGGGTCCCCATCGCGCACCACGCACCCACAGCCTCTGGGCTACTAAAGAGGAAGTCAGGATGTCCTATCAAACGCGTAAAGACAGCTCGACCACACAAGAGCCGCGGTCTGGGCCGGTCTCCGGCTTGGCTCAGGGTGAGTCCCAGGCTGCGATCCTTTCTCCCTCTCCATCCACCGTCCTCCTTCCCGCGGCGCGGACGAGCCTCCCGGCCGCCGGCAAGCACTGGCGGAGCCCAGGCTGCACCGCACGGGAGGCGCCGGAGGAGCACCTCCAGCCTCCCCTCCCCCTGCCCAGCCCGGGCCCGCGGACAGCGCACACCCGCGTTCATCTACGCACACCCGCAACAGCAGCACCCCGACTGCGCCTGGCGCCCGCCGGCCCCTTCCCCACCCCTGGGCGCGCCGCGGCCACCGAGCGGAGCGCGCAGTTCCGACGGCCCAGGGCGGGGACCGCGCAGGGGAGAAGCGCCGCAGCCGCCGGCTTTCGGAGCAGCCGGCGGCCGCACACACTCCTCCCCTTCGCCGCGAGTAAACAGCTCGCGGGCGCGCTCCGCGCCGCGCCCCCATCCCCCCGCCGGGGCTCCGCGCCGCCCCGCGCCCGCGCGTCCCGCCCGCCCGCGCCGCCGCCCCCTACCTGGTCGGTGAGTTTGAGCACTGCCATTCTTCCGCTCCTTCGCGCGCACACACATAGAGGTCCCGGGTCCGCAGATGTCACGCCAGGAGTCGGGGAAGCGGAAGGGATTGCCAGGGGAAGGGAAAAAAATCTGGCTCCCGAATTTGACAGCCCTCCCCCTGCTCCTCCTCCGCCGCCTCCTCCTCCCGCCGAGAGGCTGACACTGGCTAGTGGGGTTTGCAGCCGAGCCCGCCCGCCTTTATACAGGAAGTACCGGCTGCTGCCAGCCGGGCCGCCACTGACATCACCGCGCGCTGGCTCGCTCGCGGCCGCGCCGCCTGGGCCGACGCTGCCTCCTGCCGCCCGCGGCCCGCAGAGCCCGCCCGCGCCCGCGCCCGGCGCGCCGTGGGGCCAGACTGCCGCCTGCTTTCCGCTCCTGCACACTGCGCCCTGGCGTGCCGGCCCCACTGCCCTGCGGTCCCAAGGGCGTGCGCGGTTACCGACGCCCGCCCACCCCCGCCCTGGGGCTGAGCGTGGCCCTCCCTAGCCGCCTCTCACACCCACGTACACACACGGACACAACCTGATGAGCGAGCCCGGCCGGACACACCCGGAGGCGCAAGATAGGAGGCTGCTCACAGGCCACCAACTTTAACCTGAGAGACCGGGTCAGTCTCACTTCTCCTAAACCTCTCCCTCTAATCCGGAACCAGATTGCCCAACACTCGAAATTATCCCACCTAGGTCAGGGGTTGTAGTTCTGGGGCTTTCTTTGTTTAATGTGGGAAGGCCTTGGACACATTGTCATTCCGTAGCGAGTGGGGACAGGGTCTCTAGCCCTTCCACCTAGTTCTCCAGCTCTCTTCCAGCTAGACATACACAAAACCCACCCCATGGTTTAGTTCAAACACTGGGTTTTGATCTGGGGAGATGGAGGTGGAGTAGAGTTACTGGTAAAGAAAAGAAGTCCTAAATTAATGGAGCTTTTGAGTGTTTTCACCAGTCTTGACTCATTCATTTCTAAAAAATCCAGTTACCATGCTCTTCAACAAATAGAAGATTCAGCTGTCAAAACGCATGGAATACAAATACAATGTAATATGCATAAATCATACTAAGTGTTGACACTTGTGGAATTTGGAGCAAATATTTATTCATTCAACAACTATGTATCCAGTGCCTGCTTTGTACCACATACCAGCTAGGCACGATATGAAAGGCAGGGAGCATAAACAGGGAAGATTCTTAGTGGGTGTCCTACATAAACCACATAGTCACTAATGAGTCTAATCACAAACTGATAAGGGATCACTGGGGGTAAATGCTTCTAAAGGAATCCATGACAAAGGAATCAGACCAGAGGGTGGGTGAGGGCCCGCTTCCCTGAGAAAGTGACAAGAGTTGACATTCTGGAGAAGGAAATTAAGTAGCCAAGTGGGTGGGGTACTGCTCCCAGGTAGCCCCATGTGCCCCGGCATCCACAGAGCAAGCCTACATTGAACAGCAAACCAGAGCTAGAGTTCTATGTTAAGACCAAATACCTGCCCTTCATTCATTCATAAAGCAAATGTGAACTCTTCCTCCGCTTTCAGAGCGTCTCCAGAGATTCCATGTGGGAGAGGAGAGAAGGGAGTGGTAGCATTTGCTTAGCATCCTCCCATTTATCATCTAACCATGGAGTTGTGACTCAGATCATACAGACTAGGAAACTAAGCACGCTCCAGGCTTCCACTCCTCCACCTTCAGGAATGCTTAGAGACCGAATGTTTTTCTCCTCAAGCCCTCCTTCAAACACAAAATAGTTGGCATTTGTTCTATCTGTGAGGCAGTTCTTCACCACTCTTGTTGGTATTTGTATTTCCTAATATCATCCTGCATGGCTTTGTAAGTAAACTGATTAGGACACAGAATTTTCTACTTAAAAACAGGGGGCACCTGGGTGGCTCATTTGGTTAAGTGTCTAACTCTTGCTTTCAGCTTAGGTCATGATCTCCTGGTTGCATGAGTTTGAGCCTTCATTGGGTTCTGTGCTGAGAGCACGGAACCTGCCTGAGGTTCTCGCTCCCTCTCTCTCTCTTCCCCGCCCATGCTTATACTGTCTCCGTCTCTCTCAAAAATAAGTTTTAAAAACTTAAAAAAAAAAATAGCCATCTTTCAGAAGAGTGATAACAAAGGATTTAATTTGGCAAATGCACTCAAGATCCACTTTGGTTCATCGTGGCCACGCCCATACATAATTTCTTTGGGCCCAATTTGAAAGGAGAAGAGAGCTGTTCTCAACTCTATCAAACCCATTACCTCCTTTTGCAACTAGTATTTTTAATACTCTCTTTACTGTCCTGAAATGAAATTCATAGAGAGTATTAACTGCCTATGCACATTTCCCAAGAGGTCAATATAATGCCCTAATTATACAATAAAGGAAAAATAAAAGGAAAGTAATTTGTAATTAATTTTGTATTAGAAGAAAAAAAACATAGTAAGATGCTTATACTTGTATGTAGAACCATTATGAATGAGAGAACTGTTAAGTGCAGACCTGTATGAATGTGTTGTAGTAGCAACTCAAATATTAACATTGGTGTTATCCGAAGTGACATGATTTTGTGAAAGGCTGAACAGTTTTTGGTCAAGTTCCAAACAAAATAAAGAGCAAAGGGTTGGGCTAAATTTATTGATGTGGGTGCCTTTACCGTAAAGCCTGGATTTAATGTGTTAGCTCATACATTGAAAGTGACTCTAACAATTTGTTTAATTGGTTAGCTAAAAGTCAGACCCATTGGTGGTCTGTATTCAGTGAGACTGAGATGCCAAAATGTGCCTGGTATAATGTAGAAGAAGAAATCCAAAGGTTCAGGGAGAAGGCATGTTGGAGGGATTTTATGTATAATGCGTATACCCAACCCTAAACTATATACCCCTAGAGACCCAGATGATGGTCTTTACACTAAGGCACTGAAAATGTATTAGAAAGGGGAGCACTAGAAAAGCCCTACAGTACTGGATTTGATAGTGGATGCTTCCATTGAAATTGCTCCCTGATTTCCAGGACAGTGGGACCCTGGCATTGCAATAACTAAGAGACAGCACTAAACTGGCCAGAACAGGATGGACATATTTATCTGCAGTGGGCAGCAGGGGCAACGTAGGACTCAAAGGTCTGACCTACAGGGATATTCACTAATGCCCTGGATGGCCCTAGGAATGAAATAGGTGGGCAACCTTCTGAAATATTCCTTGATCTCTGTACCAGGCAAAACTAGGTCTGCTGCCTGAAACCTGACTTGAGCCATCAAAATGAAAAGTCATCCTTTTCAACCAGTTTTTATACCTCAGTTCACAGAGCCCCTTGATTGAAAGGGAGGCTGATCCCCTTAAGGACGACCTTGCAGCATTGCTAGAAATATATATAACAAATCTTCATACAACCCTTCCCCAAAGGAACCTCAGGTCATTTATTAGAGTGAGTGTGCACTGGGAAAAAGGAAATACCCAGATACTTCAGGGACTCCTTGATACTGTTTCTCAATTCATGCTAATTCCCGAGGATCCAAAATATTACTGGGTCCACCAACTATTGTGGAGATTTATGGTAGTCAGGTGACAAATGGAGTTTTTACCCAAGTACAAATCACCATGGATCCAATACATTTGCAGACCCAGCCTGTGGTTATTGCCTCAGTTCTTGAATAGCTAATTAGAAAAGATATACTAAGTAAGTGGCAGAATCCTCATGTTACTTCTCTGACCCACACAGTGAAGGCTATTGTGGTAGGAAGGGCTAATTGGAAGCTTCTGGAAACTCCTCTTGTTATCAGGAGAGGAAGCCAAATCCCTGGAGAGATGTGGAAATTAGTATCAGCAGGAAAGATAGGGACAAGGCAGCAGTAGTGATACTATCACTTCCCCCATTCAATTCACCTGTTTGCCATATGCAGAGCCAGATGACTCAGAGAATTACTATGAAGCGCTATGAACTTAATCAGATGGGAAAGCCAGTTGCAACTGCATTCTATCAGTGCTATCTTTCCTGCAGCAAATCAACATAATCCCAGGGACCATAATCTATGGATACGGGAAACACTTTTTTATCTATTCCAATTTGCACCAAAAGCTGTTTTCTTTTCTATGACAAAGCCAACAGTTCACGGTCTTTATGGGATGTAAACCGTCCCTGCTCTATGCCATAATCTAGTCTGCAGAGAATTTGATCACTGTAGTAAGAAATTGAGGGGCGATTCTGAGAATCACTGTACTGCAGTGATAATTCCTTTAAAATTTTCATAAGTAGAAATACACACAAAATGTGTATGTATGTCTATATATTTATGGGTGTGTGTGTGTATATATATATATATGAATATACATGCATATCATATGTGTCTATATGTACCTTAACATGGAAACATGATGCTGTATTGTCCCACCCAGTTTCCACCTTGGGGACCAAAGCCCATATCCCCCAGCTGCAGGGAGTGTTGTCTGCTGACAGCCTGAAGTTAAGTCTTCCCCAAGGCATTGACCTCAGCCAAAAGTAACTGCTTTAACCAAGGCTACAATCCTTCCCTGGAGGCTATACACATCAAATGAGTGCAAGAATATAAAGGCGAGGCCCCCTTGCCTCAATTCAGGATATCTCTGAAAGAACGTCTTAGCTCCAGAGCATACCCCCCACCCACCCCCATCAGCTGAGGCTTCTGCTGATTGCAGATCAACTCCCTCTGGCCAGTCCAGCACCCTTCAGTTCCCACAGGCGGTGTTCCTAATAGCATTGCAAATCTCCACTTAGGAGACTGTTTCCTGAGGAACCCCACCCAAAATAATCCTGTGTTTTGACGTTACTCTGGTGGTTTAGATAGCTCATCTCATTTGTAAATAAATCAGAACCACCTTCCTGGCCCAGCTGGAAAACCACAAGCACAGCTATGTAAATAATTGCTGAATGAGATTAAATTTTGGATGAGGTTTTGATGAGGTTGCCTCACTATCTCAACATGCAGACTCTTCTGCCTATTGTGGCCTTTGACTGAATGGTTAAGATACAGGGAGTCCAAGGGTATCTTGGGACTAACAAGTTATCCTCACAAAGCATAATCAAGGGCTTGGCAATCTAGGCTAAGGAGATAAGAACATTTCATCAATGTAATTTATATATATATATATATATATATATATATATATATATACTCCTATTTATCTCCATATATACCATACTTCCTGGGCCCTTAATAGCCATGTAATTTCAGTTTATACCAGTTGTTTAGTAGAACCTAGTGGGGAGAAGATGAAATATTTCCACCCCCTCAAATGATCCATATTCAACATGTTAACATATGTAAAGCACTTTAGAACAGTACCTGGTACAAAGTGCAAGATGATGTTAACTATTATATCTATTGTGTTCAAACGTGAAAAGATGAGATCTTAGAAATAAAGAAATATGGTAGGTTTTTAAAAAATAAATATTATAGGGGCACCTGGATGGCTCAGGCGGTCAAGTATCAAGGTTCGGCCCAGGTCATGATCTCACAATTCCTGAGTTTTAGCCCCGCTTCAGGCTCTCTGCTTTCAGCATGGGGCCCGTTTCAGATCCTCTGTCTCCCTCTCTCTCTGCCCCTCCCCGGATCGTGCATACTCTCTTTTACAAAAATCAACATTTAAAAGAAAATCTTTAAAAAAATAAACAAAATGAATATAATAAAGTTATTTTTGGTGGTGATTTGTTGAAAGTTATGTTCTTTATTTAAAATAGTAAATGCCTTCCTTGACTCTTGGTCTTCACGGTCTTTGACCACACAGGTATAGTCAGTAGCATTCAGTTAAGTATCTCATATTTTTGTTTGCTAGTATTCATCTATTGTATTTAATTGTCTTATAAGTATCAGACTTCTATAATCTATTATATTTTATTTTGCATACGTGTTATTTCCCTCATTATATTAGAAACTCCTAGTAGGCATGAGGCATGCCTTACACTTCTTTGGTGTCCTGTATAGGCTGGCTATTGAGTATAAATTCAATAAATAATGGCAAATTGTCTGATTTTAAGAGCATGCAAGTGGAGGAAGTATTAGCTGGGAACATAGTAATTCTACTCAATATCTACTAGTATGTTTTTTCTTTACCTACTGAAAATCCCACTTTCCTACCCAAAATGTAAAACTCAACAACACAAAATAATTCCAGAAGTAGAACAGAGCCAAGAGAAAAGAGCTAAGTTACTACAATAATTTGGCAATAAAGTATTTCAATTTTTCCTGTGAGGGATTGTTAAAATGAATATTGAATTTGCTCTGGGTTAAACCTTCCATTGTTTACTGTGTTTTTTAAAATTCTATCCCATTTGTTTTCAACTTTCTAAGACAGCTTTCTTGGGAAAACAAATCAAATACAGTAAAGGGTGAGAAAGTAATACTCCTGTTAGAAGATGAAGTGAGGAGGGATAAAGTAGAGAAAAGAGCTGAAGAGGTAAAGTCAATGGAATCCTGAGGCTCCACTAAGAGAGGAAAAACCCTAGCAGAGTTGCTGTTGCAATGATGGTCTTTCAAACCTAGTTGGGACACAATTAGAATCTGAGGCACCGTTCTCAATCTTCTGCTAGAAAAATGATCATGCAGATTCACAAGATTTGCTAACTCTTCTGCTTCACTTGTCAAGCTTGTCAAAAAAAAAAAAAAAAAAGATGTAGCTTTTCTTTATCTCCACTTTATTACTCCCTCAGCCCTCTCTAACTCCCCCTAGACTGCTCCCCTGAAAACACAGCCACTTTGAGCAACTCCACTCTGGTACAACGTGACAACATTCTAGTTTTGGCCTAAAATGCATTTCTGTGTCTTAGCCCAACCATATTTCTCCTGATCTCCAGACCCACCCAAATAACTCTTTTTCATTCAAATGCCTCAAAATCACCTCCACTCAGTATGTCCAAAAAGGAATTACTAATATTCTCCTAGGGGCACCTGGGTGGCTCCATCATTAAGCATCTGACTAAGGCTCAGGTCAAGCTCAAGCTCTGTCTCGGGTGAGCACAAGCCCCACCTAGGGTGAGCCCTACTTCCTTCTCCCTCTTCCTCTTCCTCTCTCTCTCCTTCTCTCTCCTTCTCTCTCTCTCTCTCTCTTTCTCTCTCTCTCTCTCTCTCTCTCTCTCTCTCTCCCCCTTTGCCCCACCTGGGATTTTCACTCTCTCTGCCCCTCACTCATTTGAGTCCTCTCTCTCACGAAAAAAAATCATCATCATCATCTTCCCCTAAACTCAGCCCTCCTCTTTTTTTTTTTCCTTAAATAGTTTATTGTCAAGTTGGTTTCCATATAACACCGAGTGCTCATCCCAACAAGTGCCCTCCTCTGTGCCCATTGCCATCCTTCCCCTCTCCCCTACCCCCATCAGTCCTCTGTTTATTCTCAGCATTCAAGAATGTCTCATGGTTTGCCCCACTCCCTCTCCCCAACTATTTTTCCCCTTCTTCTGCCCCATGGTCCTCCGTTAAGTTCCTCCTAATCCACCTATACATGCAAACATATGGTATCTGCCCTTCTCTGCCTGACTTATTTCCCTAAGCATAACATCCTCAAGTTCCATCCATGTTGATACTAATGCCCAGATTTCATTCTCTCTCATTGCCATGTAGTATTCCATTGTATAGATGAACCACATCTTCTTGATCCATTCGTCCATTGATGGACACTTAGGCTCTTTCCATGTTTTGGCTATTGTGGAGAGTGCTGTTATGAACATTGGGGTACATGTGCCCTTATGCATCAGCACACCTGTGTCCCTTGGGTAAATAGCAGTGCTATTGCTGGGTCATAGGGGGAGGTCTACTATTAATTTTTTGAGGAAACTCCACACTGTTTTCCAGAGGGGCTGCACCAGTTTACATTCCCAACAACAGTGTAGGAGGGTGCCCATTTCTCCATATTCTCGCCAGCATCTAGAATCTCCTTATTTGTTCATTTTAGCCACTCTGACCGGCATGAGGTGGTGTCTCACTGTGGTTTCGATTTGTATTTCCCTGATGAGGAGGGACGCTGAGCATCGTTTCATGTGTCTGTTAGCCATCTGGATGTCCTCTTTGGAAAAGTGTCTGTTCATATCTTCTGCCCATTTCTTCACTGGATTATTTGTTTTTCGGGTGTGGAGTTTGGTGAGTTCCTTATAGATTTTGGATACTAGCCCTTGATCCGGTATGTCATTTGCAACTATCTTTTCCCATTCCATCAGTTGCCTATTAGTTTTATGGATTGTTTCCTTTGCCATGCAAAAGCTTTTTATCTTGATGAGGTCCCAATAGTTTGTTTTTGCTTTTGATTCCCTTGCCTTTGGGGATGTGTCAAGTAAGAAGTTGCTGCAGTGGAGGTCAAGGAGGTTGTTTCCTGCTTTCTCCTCTAGGGTTTTGATGGTGTCCTGTCTCACGTTCAGGTCCTTTATCCATTTTGACTTTGTTTTTGTGTATGGTGTGAGAAAATGATCTAGTTTCATTCTTCTGCATGTTGCTGTCCAGTTCTCCCAGCACCATCTGTTAAAGAGGCTGTCGTTTTTCCATTGGATACTCTTTCCTGCTTTGTCAAAGGTTAGTTGCCATATATTTGTGGGTCCAATTCTGAGTTCTCTATTCTATTCCATTGGTCTATGTGTCTGTTTTGGTGCCAATACTATACTGTCTTGATGATGACAGCTTTGTAGTAGAGGCTCAAGTCTGAGATTGTGGTGCCTCCTGTTTTGGTTTTCTTCTTCAATATTACTTCGGCTGTTCAGGGTCTCTTGCCGTTCCATACAAATTTTAGGGTAGTTTGTTCTAGCTTTGAGAAGAATGCTGGTGCAATTTTGATTGGGATTGTATTGAATGTGTTGATTGCTTTGGGTAGTAATGACATTTTAATAATATTTATTCTTCCCATCCATGAGCATGGAATGTTTTTCCATTTCTTTTTGTCTTCTTCAATTTCCTTCAGAAATTTTCTATAGTTTTCATTATACAGATCTCCTATATCTTTGGTTAGGTTTATTCCTAGGTATTTTATGTTTTTTTTTTGTGCAATTGTGAATGGGATCAGTTTCTTGATTTCTTTTTCTGTTGCTTCATTATTGGTGTATAAAAATGCAAACAATTTCTGTACGTTGATTTTGTACCCTGCAACTTTGCTGAATTCATGGATCAGTTCTAGTAGGCTTCTGGTGGAGTCTGTCAGGTTTTCTATGTAAAGTATCATGTCATCTGTGAAAAGTGAAAGTTTGACTTCTTCTTTGCCAATTCTGATGCCTTTGATTTCCTTTTGTTGTCTGATGGCTGATGCTAGGATTCCAGCACTATGTTAAACAACAGTAGTGAGAGTGGACATCCCTGTCGTATTACTGATCTCAGGGGGAAAGCTCTCCGTTTTTCCCCATTGAGGATGATGTCAGCTAAGGGCTTCTCATAGATGGCTTTTATGATGTTTCACTAAGTTCCTTCTCTCCCGACTTTCTTGAGGGTCTTTATTAAGAAGGGATGCTGTATTTTGTCAAATGCTTTTTCTGCATCTATCGATAGGATCATATGGTTTTTATCTTTTCTTTTGTTAATGTGATGTATCGCATTGATTGATTTTCGAATATTGAACCAGCCCTGTAACCCAGGAATGAATCCCACTTGATCATGGGATAATTCTTTTTATGTGCTGTTGAATTCGATTTACAAGTTTCTTGTTGAGGATTTTTGCATCATTTTCATCAAGGATATTGGCCTGTAGTTCTCTGTCTGTCAGCCCTCCTCTTGTTTTCCCCATTTTAGTAAATGACATTGCTGTGGACCTAGTTTGGTATAAGAATAAAAGCTGAATCTTATCCAAGTCTGATCAATTCTGTTTTCACATATCTCTTAAATCTATCACTAATTCTGATCCCAATTTCCAGGACCTCACTTCAGACTGTTCTTAATATTCACCTGGCTTATCGGAACCAGCCTCCTACCTGGATTCCCTGGATCCATTCTCCACCCCAGTGGCTGTACAGTCTTTCTAAAATGCAAGTCTGATCAAGTCACTCCCCTTCAATGGTTTTCCATTGTCTTCAGGCTATTTACAAACATTTTAGCATACAGTGAAACCTTGGATTGTAACTTGTTCTCTGGGTGTTCTACAAGATGAGCAAACATTTCTAATAAATTTTAACTTGATAAATGAGCGATGTCTTGCTTTAGGGAGTAGTATGTGATGCCGAACATTACATGATCACAATTGAGCCAAGGGTTCTTAAAAGTTGCTTTCATATATGAATACTTTAGATTACAATCATGTTTACAAAATGAATCATGCTCACAAACCAAGGTTTTACTGTCCTCGGTTTTCAAGATCCTCCTCTCTCCCCACCCATTATTCTTCTCACAGGGAAATCACATTGCTCAACTCTGGAAGGTGCCATTTATCCTAGCCAATGTGAGTGTTGATTGCTGGGAAGTGCGGTATACAAGCTGTGAAACTAAATATGGCAGCTCTGCCTCTCTATCACACTTTATACACTCCTAACAACAGCTTTTCTGCTGCATCATATTTCTTATTACTCTGAGCATTTGCTTATTTCAGTTTCCTGCCTATAATTTATATCCACCTGAATCTTCATCTAGCTAATTCTACGTGTCCTTCAGATCTCAGTCTAGATATCACTTATCCCATGGAGCCCTTCCTTACTCCACCTCCTAGGTTTGGGTTAAGAGTTTCCTAAAGTTTATGTGTGGTGCCCTCTAACCTCAATTATTGGACTTTTCCCTTGATCATATAATTGCCTGTTTACTTTCCTGACGCCTCCTTTAGACTGTTGTTTTAATCACCCTTGTGTATCTAGTCCTGGTGCATGGTAGATGCAAAGTACTTTTCAACGAATGCAACTTTGAGGAAATCATTTAACCTATCTAAGTTTTAGTTATTACTAGTCAAATAAGGCTAAGGATTTGTGGGTCTGGCCTCAAAAATTTACAGAATGATATGACAAAATGCTTATACAAATGCACTGAGGGGTGCCTGGCTGGCTCAGTCAGTAGAGCATGCAACTCTTGATCTAAAGGTTGTGAGTTCACACCCCATGTTGGGCATGGAGCCAACGAAAGAAATAAATAAAGAAATATGCATTGAAAAGTGGGAAGAAATAAATAGATGAGAAAGAGAACAATTAGTATGGTATTATCATAAAGAAAAAGTGACAAGAAATGGGATGATTCTAGGGAAAGGCATGAGAGATACCTTTCTACTCTATCAAGGCCTTTCTACTCTAAGGCATTAACACTCGTGCTGTTGAAGTCAGCACAGATTCCATGGCTTGTCTGTGAATGGGCAACTAGGACAAGTTAGAAATGAGAATTATAGTAATGAACCATGCTTTCAATTCATTAACTGGCCATATAATCTGTGATTTAAGATATATGTAAGTTTTCCAAAATGGTGCAGCAAGGGCTCAGGAATTCACAGGATAAACAGCTTTTCTTCCTGGAGTATCAATTCACTTGGTGATTGAGGGAGTTAAATCATTTAACTTGGTAAGCAACCTGAAGCAGTATTTTTGTAATTACATAAACATATTATAGTTTGGATTGTAGCATTTACATCCAAACATCTTGTGTTTGCAGTGACTATTCCCCACTATCTCCCTCCACAACGCCTACCAAACCTTCACACTCCCAAGCCCTAGGAGTAAGTTTTTACCTACCTGTGCTCTTGGAGTGCTTAGCAAAAGTTGAAAACGTACTGCTTTTAGAAGTTTGGTAAGCTTCCATGATGCTGAAATGAAACAAAGACAGAAGGACGATCAACAAATGTGGCTGGAACCCTTACATCAGGGGCCAAGTTTATATCTGAGTATTGACTTGTGGGTCTGTTCTTTGTTCCTAGCTTGCCCACTGCATTGGGAAGCAATTTTGTAAAACTGGTCACTAGTCCCCAGAAGAATCAAAAAGAATTTTAATGCAGAGAAATCAATACTAACCTATCACTCCACAAGGGAAAATATCTAAATCCATATCCCCTTGATATTTGGCCAGTGGCATCATAGTCTTTGCATTCAAAGGTCAACACATTATATATATCTGAAGGAAGAGGAGAAGGGAACTAACATTTATTGAGCCTCTACTATGTGCCAGACACAGTGCCAGGTCTGTGCATTTTTCCTCACTGCCCACACACAGTTAGTCCTGCCCTTCTTTGTATGATATCTGTGCCTTGTACAGGCTCTTACTATGGGACATGACACTTTTTTTTTAAGTTTATTTATTTATTTTGAGAAAGAAAGTGCACAGGAGGGGCAGAGAGAGGGAGGAAAGAGAAGGAATCCCAAGCAGGCTCCTCACTGACATTGCAGAGGCTGATATGGGGCCTGAACCCATTAACCATGAGAATATGACCCAATCCAAAACCAAGAGTCAGATGCTTAACTGACTGAGACACTCAGGTGCCCAGGGACATGACACTTTAAATACTGAAGACTTGTTTGTCTGTCACTCTACTGTAAACTCCTTGAGGGCAGGGCCCTTTCAAATTCATCTTTATATCCCATATACTCAGTGCCTTGTCACATCATTCACCCTCAGTTGAATTTTTGTTAACTAATGATTTCTTCTAATGATTAGGAAGTTAATGTCTTCATACTCCAGAAATTCTTTCTCTAAATCATCTTGTACAATTTCATTATCCACTAAAGAAATACACAGCATAGCAGCTATGTCAGGTTTTTGCTGTGTGTTCAGGTCCTGGTACATTTCCAAGTCTCCCTCCTGACCCCCAGCCCACTCCCTTGCCAAAAAGATAGGATCAATCTATATAACATATACCATACATATTTGTTAAGTATCTTTGCACAGCACTCTTTTCAATAATATATTAAATAACCTATGAAATATATATTAAAAATGAATCACTAAGTGTAAACGTCCCCATTTCAGCGGCTTTAACAAGTGACAAAAAAGAGGACCAAAGTCACACTGCTCAAAGAGGATTAAATATGCATTCTGATTTTCCAAGTCTGTAGCCCCAGGATTGTTTTTCTTCGCTCCTCACATCCAATCTAATCAAAATATAGAAATTTCTAGGACGCCTGTGTGTCTCAGTTGGCTAAGCATCCAACTTTTGATTTTGGCTCAAGTCATGATCTCACAGTTCATGAGATTGAGCCACATGTCAGGCTCTTCACTGACAGCACAGAGCCTTCTTGGGATCCTCTCTCCTCTCTGCACCTCCCCCACCCTCTCTCTCTCAAAATAAATTTTAAAAAATAAATAGAAATTTCTTCTTCTCATCATTTCACTTTAAAATGCAGGGGCGCCTGGGTGGCTCAGTCAGTTAAGCATCCAGCTTCAGCTCAGGTCATGATCTCACAGTTCTTGGGTTCAAGCCCTGCATTGGACTCTGTGCTGACAGCTAGCTCAGAGCCAGGAGCCTGCTTCAGATTCTGTATCTCCCTCTCTCTCTGACCCTCTCCTGCTCATGCTGTCTCTCTCAGAAATAAATAAAACATTTTTTTAAATTTTTAAATAGATAGATAGATAGATGATAGATAGATAGATAGATAGATAGATAGATAGATAGATAGATAGATAAAATGCAGGGGTACCTGGGTGGTTCAGTTGGTTAAGTGTCCGACTTCAGCTCAGGTCATGATCTGATGGTTTGTGAGTTCAGGACCCATGTTGGGCTCTGTGCTGACAGCTCTGAGCCTGGAGCCTGCTCCAGATTCTGTGTCTCCCTCTCTCTCTCTCTCTGCCCTTCCCCCATTCATGTTCTGTCTCTGTCTCAAAATAAACAAACATTAAGAAAACTTTCAAAAAATAAAATAAAATGCATACAAAGTAGGCACTGTACACACACACACGGACACACACATGTGCACACATGTACTAAAAAGGAAAAATAATTAGATACTAGGGGACCCATCAATGCCCTGATTTAGAACCAGCTCAAATTTATGAATTCAAAAGTTTTAAACCTATTCAAACTTCTCTCAAGTTCAAATTCACTTGACATTTATTATATTGTAACTTCCTGTTTTTGTAGATGAGGAGTTTCAAAAATGGTTCAATAAGCTCTTTGGACAAAATCTAATTCCCACAATGCAAGCTTTGGAACATTTAGTGGTAAATGGTTAAAGAACATATGCAATACCTTTCTTAATATGTGAATATTTTCAAAAACTCAGAGGAAAAAGTGGTTAACGAAGTCTATCTGTGGTTTCACTGAATACTTGAAAATTAGTTAATGACATTCAGAGACACAAAGATACAGCTGGGTTTTCCCATTCAGCCTATAGAACACATAGTTGTTAACCAGTGATGATAGAACCCACAGGAAAGTACCCTCAATTTTTGTAGAAACAGGAAAGAATTAAGATTTTGTGTCTGGACATCCCCAAAAGCAAGGGAATCAAGAGCAAAAATAAACTGTTGGGACCTCATCAAGATTAAAAGCTTCTGCACAGCAAAGGAAACAACTCAGAAAATTAATAGGCAACCAACGGAATGGGAAAAGATAGTTGCAAATGACATATCAGATAAAGGGTTGATATCCAGAATCTACAAGGAACTCACCAAACTACACGCCCGAAAAACAAACAACCCAGTGAAGAAATGGGCAGAAGATATGAACAGACACTTCTCCAAAGAGGACATCCAGATGGCCAACAGACACATGAAACGATGCTCAGCATCCCTCCTCATCAGGGAAATACAAATCAAAACCACACTGAGATACCACCTCACGCCAGTCAGAGTGGCTAAAATGAGCCAATCAGAGAACTCTAGATGCTGGCGAGGATGTGGAGAAACGGGCACCCTCCTACACTGTTGGTGGGAATGTAAACTGGTACAGCCCCTCTGGAAAACAGTGTGGAGGTTCCTCAGGAAACTAACAATAGAACTCCCCTATGACCCAGCAATAGCACTGCTAGGAATTTACCCAAGGGATACAGAAATGCTGAGGCATAGGAGCACATGTACCCCAATGTTCATAGCAGCACTCTCCACAATAGCTAAAACATGGAAAGAACCTAAGTGTCCATCAACAGATGAATGGATCAAGAAGATGTGGTTTATCTATACCATGGAATACTACATGGCAATGAGAAACAATGAAATCTGGCCATGTGTAGCAACATGGATGGACCTTGAGGTGTTATGCTGAGCGAAATAAGTCAGGCAGAGAAGGACAAATATCATATGTGTGCATGTATAGGAGGATTAGGAGGAACTTAACAGAGGACCAAGGGGGAGAAGAAGGGCGGAAATGGTGGGGGAAAAGGGAGACAGGCAAACCATGAGAGACTCTTGAATGCTGACAAAAACTGAGGACTGATGGATGTGGGGGAGGGGGGGATGGGCATGGAGGAGGACACTTGTGGGGATGAGCACTGGGTGTTATGTGGAAACTAATTTGACAATAAACTATTTGTAAAAAAATAAAATAAAATAAAATAAAATAAAATAAAATAAAATAAAATAAAATAAAATAAAATAAAAAATAAAAAATAAATAAAAAATAAAAAAAAAGATTTTGTGTCTGGAACTGTGGTGCTTGGATGCATCATTAACAAGAAAATCAAGAACAAAACAAAAGAATCTAAAAATATGCTTGTGTGTTTTACGTTGACTAGTTCTCTGCTGTGAAATTGCTAGTGCATTGTCCGTGGTGAAAAATATGCTGGCAAATATCAAATCCACGAAATAGTTTACTGGCAAGTCTTTTTTTTTTTTAATTTACTTGTTTGTTGTTGTTGTTTATTTATTTATTTATTTATTTTGAGAGAGAGAGAGAACAGGGGGATGGGCAGAGAGAGAGGGAGAGAGTGAATCTCAAGCAGGCTCCACACTGTCAGTACAGAGCCTGATGTGGGGCTTGACCTCACAAACCATGAGATCATGACCTAAGCCAAAATCAAGAATTACCTGACTGAGCCACTCAGGTGCCCCAGAATTGATTTCTTTTTAAGTAAGCTCTGTGCCTAATGTGGAGTTTGAACTCCTGACCCTGAGATCAAGAGTTACATGCTCTACCAACTGAGCGAGCCAGGTATCCCTCACTGGTAAGTCTCTAGGAACCTTGGTGAAACTCTTCAATAGGTCTTATTGGCATACAAAAACTCTTATCCCTGGGAAGTCACCAGGGTGTCTCACAAGTGTTCAGTAGTAAATCAACACCCACTAAGTGCTGCTATTCTCTCTTTGGGGGTTGCTGGGCACCCACTAAATCTGCTGAGCTTCTACAACTTTCTACCAACTCTGTGGCTTTGCTAATGTTCTGTTGAAGCTCAGACAGAATATCCTGCCCAAGTCTACCCTCTCTTCCTATAATCCTTCGATGTGTCAAATGCCATTGCTTCCTCTTTGGGCCACACATGCCAACACCATGTTCTTTGCCATACAGAAATGCAAATACCATGCCTCTTTCCAGAAAGTTCACATCTACTGCATAGCCCTGGTGGGAAGAGGGAGTGAAGGACAAGCAGTGTGCTATTCTCTCCCTCCCCCTACCACCACCTTCCTATCTGGCTCTAGGAAACCACTAACAGAATTTCCTGTGGTGGAATGTGAATTGACACCACTTAACCAATCTCAGCTCAGATACAGTCAGAATTGTCCACTATAGTTGTTGCCAAGAGGTTCATTTTAATTTGATAAGTTTGTGTATTGAACAGAATTGAAGTCCTATTGTGGAAGAATGTAAGGAAAAAGAAATTAGAAAAATACAAATAAATTGTATCTGTTCTAATGACTCCTCATACTATAATATGCAATGGTCAAATAATCTAAAGAAAAGTACACAATCAGTAGGTACCCAAAAGATCTATGTAGAAAAAGCATTTGACAAAACTCAGCACTCATTGATGATTACGAAATAACTCTTATCACAAAACAACTCTCTTTATGCTACAAATAAAAAAGTAGAAGAGAACTTCCTTAATGTGATATTTGGTGTTTACCAAAAAATTGAAAGCAAACTTGTTACCTAATGTTAAAAGATTATAAGCATCTTCTTTAGAGTCAGGAACAAAGCCAGGAGGCCAGCTATGACTGCTTCTATTCAACATTTTTCAAAAGAACCGAAAGGAGGGGTGCCTGGCTGGCTCAGCTGGGGCACCTGGGTGGCTCAGTCAGTTGAGCATCAGACTCTTGATTTCGGCTCAGTCATGATCCTAAGGTCATGGAATTGAGCCCTGATTGGGCTCTGTACTGAGATTAAGATTAAGATTCTCTCTTTCTCCCTCTGCCCCTCTCCCCAACTTGTGCACTCTCTCTCTAAAAATAAAAAGAAGTTAAAAAATAAAAAAGATTTATTGTAACAGTAACTAAGGCAAGATAGTTATTGGTAAAGAGACAGATAATTGATAAAAAATATAAAATACGGACCCCATACACAGACCCACTCATATATGGAACATGATATTTGACAGAGATAGCATTGAAGATAGTAAAGACTGAGTATCGAATAAATAGTGCATAATAATCACTCATTGCATGGTAAAAACCTGAAGTTATATCCTAACCTCACATCATACACCAGAAATCAATTCCAGGTTGATTAAATATCTAAGTAGAGGTCATCAGAGTCATTGATCTCAGTAGTCATCAGAAAAATGATCTTGAAAATCCCAGTGAGTCAGTCATCAGATGAACAAATAATTTAAAAGTCTGACAATCCCTCAAAGTAAACAAATGAGTAAGGAAGATGTGACACTCTCTCTCTCTCTCTCTCTCACACACACACACACACACACACACACACACACAGAGTAAGAGAGAGGAATATTACACAGCCATAAAAAAGGATGGGATCATAATATGTGAACAATATGGATGGACCTAGAGGGTATTATACCAACTGAAATAAAGTCAGATTGAGAAAGACAAATACCATATAATGCACTCATAAAAAAATGAATGAAGAAACAAAAAGCAGAATCATACCGATAAATATAGAAAATAAACTGGGGTGCCTGAGTGGCTCAGTCGGTTGAGCATCTGACTTCAGCTCAGGTCATGATCTCACAGTTTGTGGGTTCGAGCTGTCAGCACAGCTGAAGAGCCTGGAGCCTGCTTCAGATTCTGTATCTCCCTGTCTCTGGCCCTTCCCTGCTCATGCTCTGTCTCTGTCTCTCTCTCAAAAATAAATAAACATTAGGGGCGCCTGGGTGGCTTAGTCGGTTAAGCATTAAGCGTCCGACTTTCGCTTAGGTCATGATCTCGCGGTTCGTGGGTTCGAGCCCCGCGTCGGGCTCTGTGCTGACTGCCAGCTCAGAGCCTGGAGCCTGTTTCAGAGTCTGTCACTCCCTCTCTCTCTGACCCTCCCCTGCTCCCGCTGTCTCTCTCTGTCTCCTAGAAATAAATAAAATTTTAAAAAATAAATAAATAAATAAATAAATAAACATTAAAAAAATTTTTTTTAATATAGAAAATAACTGATGGCTGCCAGAGGACAGGGGGCTTGAGGGATGGGCAAAATGGGTGAAAGTGAGAGGGAGATACAGGCTTCCATTTATGGAATGAAGTCATGGGAATAAAAGGCACATATAGGGAATATGGTCAGTGATACTGTAATAGGAATGTATCAAGATAGATAGTCACTTGTGAAATTGCTTCTTGGCATTTTGGCTAAGATCAAGTGCAGATGTTCACTTGTGGCAAATGTACCATAATGTATAAATTTGTCAAATCACTAAGTTGTACACCTGAAACATACTACAACATTGTATGTCAACTATAGTCAAATATAAATAAATAAATAGATAAATAAAGTCTGACAATGCCAAATGTTGGTAAGCATGTAAAGCAACAAGAATTGTCCTATTTGCCCCTGGGATTTTAAGCATTTATAATTTGATAACATTTAGTAAGGTCACCAGCAATTTCACTTCCGCTGTGAACAAGGAGAAATACTCATTGCAGCATGTTTGTAATAGTGAAAAAAATTAATACAATCTAAATCTCTTGTTCACCAACAAGAGAATGGATAAATAAACAACAATTAAATACTATACAACAGGGGCGCCTGTCTGGCTTAGTCAGAAGAGCATATAATTCTTGACCTTGGGGTTGAGTGTAAGCCCTACATTAAGTTTAGAGATTACATAAATAATATACATACATACACACATACTTTAAAAAATCTTTAAATACTATACAACAGTGATAATTCATGAACTAGTCTCATGGAAAAAAATATACAACAATATGATATATTCCATATAAAGTTTGAAATATTCAAAAAATACCTCAAATATAGTAGAAATATATATATATATATATACTTTAGTATAGTAGTATAAATATTTCTATAGTAGTACAAATACAAATATATTCATTAGAATGGTAAATATCAAATTGAGGGCAATGACTGCCTTTGGGAAAGGAAGGGAGAGAGATGGAGTCATCGAGGATTTACAGAGGCTTGAATTTTAGCTCTAAAATCTTAACTTCTTAAACTGGGTAGTTGGCACACATATCATTATTCATCCTTTAATCTTTTTTTTCTTACATGCTTGAAATAGTTCATTAATTAAAAAGAAGAATTAGCCTATAAGAGATCTTTGAGAATTAATTCTATGCTGCCACTGTGCTAGGCAATGAGACATCTAATTCCAAGATAATAGAATGCCCAGTGACAGGCACTCAATGAACATTCAATTCATTCATGAAATGAATTACTATAAGATAAGACACAGTCAATTCCTAATTGCAGAAACCAGAATAATAGGCATGAGTCAAATAGAGAAATGTGCATGATTCTCAGTGGTCACTGAGAGAGGGATTTGTAAAAAGAGGCAGGTTTTGGGAATGGAGATGATGAGCTTAGTTAGAACTGAGGTGCCTTTGGGACATCCAAGTCAGGACATATGCAGATAGAGTTGGAGAGGTAGGAGGAGATTCAGAGTTGAGATTTGTCAGCATAAGGTTGATAATGAAAGCCATAGGAACCAATGAGTTAATAAAGGGAACAGGAAAAATATGAAAAGAAAGGAGGTCCAGACTCTTGATATTGACTCAGGTCATGATCTAAGTGTCATGAGATCAAGCCCTGAGTCTGGCCCACAACTGTATTTAATATCATCAAATATTCAGTAGTTAATTTCCAATCATTTCATAAAGGTCATAAATTTATTTTACAATTTGTTTGATTAAAGCCTACGTTTTTAAAGTAGGCTTCACACCCAGTGCAGAGCTCAACACAGAGCTTGAACTCACAACCCAAGCTAAGATCAGAGTCAGATGCTTAACCAACTGAGTTACCAAAGGACCCCTAGCCTACATATTGCTACTGGATGATAATGTCTTTTAAAACTGCAAGTCTCCCATCCTTTACCCCATCATCTCTTTTCTTTCTTGCCATCTTAAACTACAATTTTAGGGGCACCTGGGTGGCTCAGTCCATTAAGCATCAGGCTTCAACCCAGGTGATGATATCACATTCCATGAATTTGAGCCCCACATCAGGCTTTCTGCTGTCAGCACAGAACCTACTTTGGATCCTCTGTATCCCTTTCTCTCTGCCCCTCCCACACTGGCACTCTCGCTCTCTCTCAAAAATAAATGAACATTTAAAAAATTAATCAATAAATAAATAAGCTACAATTTTAAAGTCCAGTTGAAAAAAGTCAGGACAATAAAGAGGTCACCCCCATATTGCCTGTAGAGCTATTTTGGTGAAAGTGTTTGAGTGGTGTGGTCATCTCATTTTTGAGCTGAAATTGGAACTCAGACTGTGAATGCACAGAGCATCATTGTGCATTAAATCACAAGCTTTGATTTTGTTAGACTATCACGAAAAATCCAGAAGTTCTGTAGGATAACTTTACCATTGCAGTTATTTCTTCTGACAAATTAAGAAGCATTCATTAAACTTCTTTAAAGAACAGAAGAGATGGCTTTTGAGGTATTCCTTTTATACTGACAGGTTTCCTGAGGATTTATGTCTCCTAAATGAAGCAACTACAAGTCAATTTGACCTTAAAGTAGACAGTTGTCCTCAGTAAAAACCATGAGCCTAACAATAAACTCAGAATCATTTTGAATTATTTACTAAAACTGTGGATAGCAATCCAGCTCCAAATAGCAGTTCTTAACACACACTTGATAGTTTTGGCTTTTAAGAAAATAATGGAATTTTACTTTTAGTATTTAGTCATTTTTTTTAAGATGCTTAAACACATGTTCACTTTAGCAAGTTTTCATGAGTCCTTAGAAATGCTTATCACACAACTACTGCAGGGTTCCTTACTGACTCTGAATGCTGGTTTTCCATATAAGAAGTCAGTATCTTTGAAATTCTTATTGTTTAATCTCCTGGGTGGCTCAGTCAGTTAAGCATCCAACTCTTGATTTCAGTTCAGGTCAGGATCTCACAGTTCATGAGTTCAAGCCCTGTGTGAGGCTCTGTATTGATAGCACAGAGCCTACTTGGATTCTCTCTGCCTCTCTCTCTGCCCCTCTCTTGTTCTCTCTCTCTCTCTCTCTCTCAAATAAATAAACTTAAAAAAAACATTTTAATTAAAAAAATCTAAGTTTCTATGTAATGCACTGTTCTGGTAATAAATTATTAACTTTTTCTTGTGACTGAGAGCATTTTCAGTGCTGTGACACACTAAACCCATTTTACCTTCTCCTCCATGGCAGCCGCTTCGTGTTTGTACTGGTATCTAAATGGAGATGCTACAACAGAGTGGTCAGTCTTCACTCAGGGCCCTGGCAGCTCACGCAGTGGTAACTTCTGAGTGGAAAACATCACCTAGAGACTGGAGCTGAAGAATATGAAGGGCTCTGTCAGGCACTGACACTGTCTATAATTGCGGCACTGAGAACAATCACCAAGACGCCCTGAGGTGGGGATGCAGATGGAGCCAAAGTCCTACGATTCTGAGATGGGTGTAATAAGCTATCAGTACCCAAAGGTACTGCACCTTGAATTTACAGGTGCTCTGGTGATCAGAACTTCCTTGGTTGCAAGCCCAAGTGGCAGGAATCAAACTCACATTGGCCTAAGCAGAGAGAAAAGGAAATCATTAGGTCACTTGATGGAAAAGTCCAGGGGCTCAAACAGTGTCATCAGTCTTGTTTCTCTGTCTCTCTCCCTCTCTCTCTCTCTCTCTCTCTCTCTTTCTCTCTCTCTCTCTCTCTCTCTCTCTCTCTCTCTCTGTATTTCTCCCTCTCCATTTCCTGTGTGGTATTTTTTTCTATATAGACTGACTTCTCCTTAGCCCAAGTTTTTACAGGACCCAGAAGCTCCAGACTCACATCAGCCTTACTCTGGAAATCTCAGCAAAAAAGCATAAATTTCTTTCCACTTAGTTAAAATAAATGCCCCAAGATTGGAACTCATTGACTCAAACTGTATCCCTGCTCGTGCATGCACCAATGATGGTTAGAAGAATAGAAGAGCAGCCAGGCCAGGAACACGGAGGATGCCATCTACCCTATTCAAATGCATGAACTGAACGTAAAGGAGAGGCAGCTCCTCCTAGGAAATCAAGACACATCTCCCAGGAAGAGGGAAGGGTAAATAATGAGCAGACAAAACAACATAGATGCACAACAGCCACGATTTGTTGTGTAAAATTTGTGATGTTTGTAAGCTCTTGACAAGTGGTCAGGTAGGGTGTAGGCTAAGAGTAGAAGCCAGTCTCACCAGGAGCAGATGGGGCTGGTGTAATTATGGTTTCTCGTGTAACAAGGAGGGTTTGTGTGGAGAAAGGAATGTACGGGAGAGCAGAGAGCTAAAAATGGCGATATCCAGAGGTATTAACTAGGCTGCCTGGACATTCTAAGTGGAAGGGTTGTCAACTAGAAATGGGATGTATGACACCGGGCTGAGAGAGGTGAAGGCAGATTTAGAAAATTTATCAGTTGAGGCGCCTGGGTGGCTCAGTCTGTTAAGTGTCCAACTTCGGCTCAGTCATGATCTCACGGTTCGTGGGTTTGAGCCCCGTGTTGTTCAGAGCCTGGAGTCTGTTTCAGATTTTGTGTCTCGCTCTCTCTCTGACCCTCCCCTGCTCATGCTGTCTCTCTCTCAGAAATAAGTAAAACATTTTTAAAAATTTAAAAAAAGAAAATGCATCAGTTAATATGCTTTTGGCTACATGTGCCAGGACACACAAGTGAGAACATTAGAGGATTCCAGAGTTGATTGATGCAGTGACATGACAAGACCCAGGTCTCTGGTTGACTTTTGTGGGATTCTACTGGCTTTACCCCCAAGGTTGCAAGATGACCGCCACAGCTCCAAGCACCACATTCTCACACAGCAGTGTTCAAAGACAGGAAGAAAGTGTAGGAATAGGCTCTCTTTTTGCTTGTCTCTCTTTCAACACACACGCACGCACACACACACACACACACACACACACACATCTTTTCTAGCAACACAGCAGGGTTCCTTTTATATTTTAATAGCTACTTTGAGTAGTATGTCGAGGTTCTTATTTGAAGGGAGGCTGAAAAGTAAAATAGTATGTAGCCCTTTGGGTGGGCAGGAAGGATCTGCCAAAAAGATCAACTGAACAAAAATGGGGTCAGGGCCCAGGGATCAGCTGGGAACATGCTGCCCAGTACAGGAGGCAGGACTCCATTGGACTGGAGATGGTGCCACAACAGCTCTTTACCTCCCTCCATCGTCCATGGTCCTCACATCATGGATCATTCATGAGGGCAACCAGCTCTGTTGTTCTAAGTTGCCACATAATTGCTTGTGGTATATACATTCTCACAAACTATGAAATAACTAGGAATAAGAATTTGTTTATTAAAAATTTGCATGATATAATTTTTAAAGAAAATTTAATGTTTATTTATTTTTGAGAGAGAAAGAGAGAGAGAGAGACAGTGTGTAAGCAGTGGAGGGGCAGAGAGACAGGGAGACACAGAATCCAAAGCAGGGTCCAGGCTCTGAGCTGTCAGCACAGAGCCTGGTGTGGGGCTCAAACCCATGAACCATGAGATCATGACCTGAGCCAAATTTGGATGCTTAACTGACTGAACCACCCAAGTGCTCCACATTGCATAATTTTTAATGTAAATCCAAGTTAAATAGATACATATATTTGCATAATTGCAGAAAGATGTTTTTGGTGTAAAAATGAATACTATAGATATGTCTCCTAAGGCAAGGGAAATAAAAGCAAAAATAAACTATTGGGACTACATTAAAATAAAAAGCTTCTGCACAGCAAGGAAACAACCAACAAAACTAAAAAACAATCCCTGAATGGGAGAAGATATTTGCAAATATCCAATAAAGGATTATCATCCAAAATATATAAAGAACTTCTACAACTCAACACCAAAAAAACCCCCAAATAACCAATTTAAAAATGAGTAGAAGACATGAACAGACATTACTTCAAAGAATCCATACAGATGGCCAACAGACACATGAAGAGATGCCAACATCACTCATCATCAAGGAAAAGCAAATCAAAACCACAATGAGATATCACCTTATCCTGTCAGAATGGCTATAAACAAAAACTCAAAGCTCCTGGGTCACTCAGTCAGTTGAGCAGCCAACTCTTGATTTCAGCTCAGGTCATAATCTCATGCTTGTGGATCAAGGCCTGCATCAGGCTCAGGGTGGTGTGTGCTTGGAATTCTCTTTCTCCCTGTCTCTCTGACCCTTCCCCACTTGTGTGTGCTCTTTTTCTCTCTCTTTCAAAACAAACAAACAAACAAACAAACAAACAAACAAAAACTCAAGAAACAACAAGCGTTGGTGAGGATGTGGAGAAAAAGGAACCCCTTATGCTCTGTGAGTGGAAATGAAAACTGGTGTAGCCACTGTGGAAGACAGTATGTAGGTTCCTCAAAAAATTAAAATTAGAACTATGCTATGATCCAGCAATCTCACTAGTAGGTATTTATACAAATTTAAAAAATACCAATTCAAAAAGACATATGCACCCCTGTGTTTATTGCAGCATTATTTATAATAGCTAAACTATGGAAGTAGCCTAAATGTCTATCGATAGATGAATGGATAAAGATGTGGTATACATATACAATGGAATATTATTTAGCCATAAAAAATGAAATCTTACCATTTGCAACAACATGATAAACCTAGAGAATATAATTCTAAGTGAAATAAGCCAGTCAGAGAAAGACAGATACCATCTGATTTCATTCATATATGGAATTTAAGAAACAAAACCAGCGAACAAAGGGAAAAAATGAAAAGGAGACAAACCAAAAAAAGGACTCTAAATTATAGAGAAGAAACTGATGGTTACCAGAGGGGAGGTGGGTGGGGGGATGGGTGAAACAGGTGAGATTAAGGAGGGCACTTGTCGTGATGAGCACTGAGAAATGTATGGAGCTGTTGCATCACTATATTGTATACCTGAAACTGATAAAGCTGTACTCAAAAAAATAAAAATAAATAAAAATGAATAGTGTATGGACATCAATTTACACAAATTTACAGGTTTAACATATTTCCATTTTTTAAATCTCATGGAACTTTTGATAAGATAATGACAGGATGCAAAAATTCATCTACAGGGGCACCTGGATGGCTCAGTCAATTAAGTGTCCAACTTCAGCTCAGGTCATGATCTCACAGTCCGTGGGTTCAAGGTCCATGTCAGGCTCTGTGCTGACAGCTCAAAGCCCGGAGCCCCCTTCGGATTCTGTGTCTCCCTTTCTCTCTCTGACCCTCCCCCACTCATGCTCTGTCTCTCTCTCTCTCTCAAAAATGAATAAACATTTTTAAAAATTTTAATTCATCTAGAAAAAAGAAAATGTCAAAGAAAATTCTGTAAGTTATTTTTCAAAAACTTTTAAAACTTAGAGAGAGCCTACTAGAAACCTTTGGTGGTTAAGACAGTTTTTTATGTGGTTCAGAAATTTCTTGGGTTTTACTAAAGCATTTCCTTTTGATAAATTCAGGTAAAATTAAACTCAATATTAGTTTTGTTTAATGGGAAAAATATATACTTCCATCCCGTTTTTAGCAAATGATTTGACTTGTCCATTCATTGAACAAGCTTGCCAGTGCCCAGCTATGTGCTGGACACTGTTCTAGATGTGAAGATAAGCAATGAACAGAACAAACATAAATCCCGGCCCCATCTCTCTATCCAGTCAGCTACTACACTATTTTATGTCTACTTATGTGGTAATGGGTGTGTTCAAATGGTACAACTTAGTTTGCTTTGCCTTTTCCCTGTTGCATCTCTGAACTGCTTTATTACTTAATAATTGTCATTTGTATCCTCCAGGAAGCAGATGTCAAAATGAAGATGAAGGTGCCAGGGATTTGTTGTGGGTAATATGTGTGATGAGTCAAGGAGAGAGAGGGCAGGAATAGGCAGGGAAACCCTTCAGATATCAATGTCGAGAAGAGGGGAAGAAGGAAGGAAGACCAGGAGACCGGGACGCACTGCTCACAGAGGAGTCGTGTGCAGGACACAAATGGCCAGGCCATTTGTGCTCAGTCACTGGTAGGGGGCTCAGTCACTGGTAGGGGGCTACCTGGAAGGTGAGTGGTCTCCCAAATGCGGTGGCAGATCCTGAGGGGCTGCAGTGAGAGAGCCAGCTCCCTGAGCCCCTCAGAGCTGGAAGGTGAGTTCCTTCTTTTTTTTTTTTTTTTTTTTTAATTTATTTCTAGGAGAGAGATAGACAGCGTGAACAGGGGAGGGTCAGAGAGAGAGGGAGTCACAGACCGAAACAGGCTCCAGGCTCCGAGCTGGCAGTCAGCACAGAGCCCGACGCGGGGCTCGAACTCACGAACCGCGAGATCATGACCTAAGCGAAAGTCGGACGCTTAACCGACTAAGCCACCCAGGCGCCCCAAGGTGAGTTCCTTCTTGAAGCAAGGTCCAGGCAGTCTCCATGGCTGCCACACTAATGATGGAAGATTTCTATTCTTAAAAGCCATGTGTTCAAAACAATTTTGGAGACCACACATAAAGGCAAAAGAGCAGAAAGTAGGTCTGCCTTATTTTCTGCTAAATTTATGAGCTGTGAAAGAAAACACAAATTCGACAGCATAGCATTTTATACTTCCTGTATCTCCAAAAGAACAATAAGCAGAGTTGGGAGCGAGCGACCAAGCTGGGGAAGACATCTGAAACGAATACGACAGGCAAATGAACAGTCTTTTGTTAGAGAAAATCCATACATACGGATTCATTTTAAAAATCGATTAGGTCCCAATAAAGATAACACATAAAAGATCTAATTAGAAATTCCACAAAAAAGAAGATATGAAACAAATAGAACTGGGATATTTTCAACCTTGCCAGTAATTAAAAATAAGTAATTTTAAACAGGATTTTTTTAACCTGAGAAATTAACAAAGGTTTAAAAAATTGTATTAACTCAGTAATATGTATTGGGGAAAATTTTTTAAGTAGAAAAAAAGCTTTAGGCACAAAGATGTTATTTTTAGTCAGGACTCTTGTGAGAAACTCAAGTTTTTTGAGCCAAAAAGGGGAAATTACATGTTCATATAAACAAACAATAAAGCCACGGAAAGTAGGGTTTAGAACAGGCTTCAGAGTAGACTAGAGACGGGAACTCCACAGCAGTAAGTCATTTTCTCTCTCTAACACACACACACACACACACACACACACACACACACACATCATGCTGAGAGAAAAACAAAATGCAAACAAATGTGTATATTAACTGTTAGGTATTGAAAGACTCTTTCCCAACAATAATCCAAGTGTGTAAAACGAGCCCATGTAGTCTCTCCACGTGGCAGGTAATAAGGTAGGCACTAACTTTGGGATCACATCTTCACAGTTTGCAGTCAAAGAGAATGAGACTCTGCTCTACACAGTCTGGATCACAAGCCAGTTCGTGGCCACATTTCCATCACTCTTTCAATTACCCCCGCTTGCCACAATCTCTTTCAGATCTTCATGTTCTCTCACCTAGACTGTCTGTATGATCTCCTAAGAGGTCTCAGGGGAAGAGGACATTTCTGTAACAATTTCCATAACAACCACCACCCTCCTCCTCACATGCTCCACACACCCCATTAATCCTGTGCACTGTGACACATGTTGTTTGCTTTTTTCCTTAAACACAAATCTGATTGGGTCACTCTTTTGCATTAACTTTTCACTGGCTCCCTATTGATTTCAGGATGAAGTCTGTAACACCGCACAACCTCACTCAACGTTCTTTTCTCCATCTGTTCTCCTTGACATACACAATCCAGGCAGACACACTGCCATTTCTCAAGAGTCTCTGCTCTTCTATATGCTGTTTTTCGTGTCACTGTTAGGACAACCCGCTCTGAGCAAGTACAGCCGAAGGCCAACTTGTTTCTGTTCCACACTGGAAGACTTGTGCTTTATGCCTTGTGGCCTCTCTGACCTCACGAGGCAGGTGGTCCATGAGAACCTGCTGTTAAGTTAATTAAACAAGGAGACCATTAGACTAAGATGGCTTTAAGGCCGTGACAGCCTGGTAAGCTAACCAAAATCTAAGCCTATAAATGCTCAAGGTTAAGAAATGGAAACCTAAAGGCAACCAATCATGGCCAGGTGGGCTTTAAGTTATAGTCAAACAAATAATTTCTTTGCTTTGCATCCACATTTTCTCTACAGACATCATTCCTCTAGCTCTGATGGCGGAGTGTTCCTCACCAAACTAGAAGTGGGATCCGTTTTTGCTGAAATAAACACTTAGAAGTTTAGAAGTTTTTAAAAAAAATTTTATGTTAATTTATGAGACAGAGAGACACAGCAGGAGCGGGAGAGGGGCAGAGAAAGAGGGAGACAAAGAATTTGAAGCAAGCTCGAGGTCCTGAGCTGTTAGCACAGAGCCTGATGCAGGGCTTGAACTCACAAACCACAAGATCATGACCTGACCCAAAGTCAGACTCTTAACCAACTGAGGCTCCCAGGCACTCCAAACTCTTAAAGGTTTTAACATGTCTCGGGGTGCCTGGATGGCTTAGTTGGGTAAGTGTCCAGCTCTTTCTTACTTTCAGCTCAGGTCATGATCTCACCATTTATGGGTTCAACCCTGCATCAGGCTCCATACTGCTAGTATGGAGCCTGCTTGGGATTCTCTCTCTCTCCTTCTCTCTCTGCTCCTCCCCTGCTCATGCTCTCTCTCTCTCTCTCTCTCTCTCTCTCTCAAAATAAATAAATAAACTTTTTAAAAAAAGTTTTAATATGCCTCAGTTTATCTTTTAACACTGGTCAACTGTCAGGAAAACACAAGCCAAAAGCCCAGATCCATGAAAGCCTATGAGGCCACCCTTGACCATTGGAAGATTTGAGCCAATGGATAAATGTTTTCCCTTTTTGTTCCCTAAGAGGACAGTTTTGAGAAACATTTCATAAAGCTCTTCAGAAGCTCCCATGGGATCAAACCTCAGTCACCCATACCAGTGCGAGCCTCAGTGGTCACATGCATGTACTGGCTGATTCTTCCCTGTTTTGTTTCCTCTGGAATCACATTCCCAAATAATCTACCTGAACTCAAATCTTTGCCTCAGGATCTGCTTTGGGAGAAATCCAGGCTAACACACCAAGCTACTTCCCGGCCAACAACTTCCTGGAAGATCACAGTCTGACCAAATCAGGATGGAAGCTCCACAGTCTATGGAAAGAAGAGATTATTCAGTGGGGGAGACAACTGCCTTGTTCTAGTATCAAACTTGAAGTCAGAACTGGGGTGCCAAAATCTGAAGCCCAATCTCAGAGCAGTCTGGCACTCAGAGAAAACAGTTCAGCAACCAAACTGATGTAAATAAAATCATTACTATCATCTCTCTCAAAAATCACCAAGGATAGGAGAGTATATGTTTGATACAAAACAAAACACTGTTTTTTTAAAAATCCTCTCTCACTGCTGCACTTTCAGTGGTGTCCACATGGAAAAGATCTGCCCCTTCAGTCCATACTCTTTCTCCTGACCTTCAATTCTGTTACAAAACTCTTTAGGAAACAACATTGTCCTGGACTTTCCTTTCTCCTCCGGCTTCCTTTATCCCCCGTCTTTCTCCTCCCCGGTAAATAAATCATGGCCTTTTTCCATGAAAATACCCGACCCCATCTCTTCTTCCAAGTTCCATCTATTTTCTACCCTTGTCCCAATTCTGCATCCAAAGACCCAGAAAACAACCTAGCATAGACAAAGTCTTCCTCGGTGCCCAGGGGAAAAAGAGAGATGGAGGTTGCCAGCCTCAGAATTCTCCTTGATGGGCAAAAGAGGCTGTGAACACTCAACATTAATACGTGTGTTCCTAGTCACCTGAACCATTAGCTAAACACAGAGGAAAGTGCATCTCGAGGCTCCTCATTCCTCTATGGAAAAGAGTAAAAGATGGTGAAGCCAACAGCCTATAAAGATTGAAGGTAACCCAGGAATTATCATGATCCATGTGCAATCTACCTACCTATACTTTTGGATTATATATTAAATATATATTTTTCATTTCTTATATTCATTACATCTCTTAACATATCTTTGTGACTGAAAAATTGTCTGGTAATTCAGATACTCCTAGACTTGCTGGAAGTGGGGACTCTCTTATGCCACAATATTCTGATAGCACAAAGTGGGAGGTAGGTGGGATCCGGCTCACCTCACTGCCAACACTGGAAGTCAGATGATAATTCCAGGCTGTAGGGAGAACTCAAACCCAGGGCCATGTAGGCATCATGGAGCTATGATCACTGGACACTTTCAATTCATCTCTAGGGCTTGATCTGCCTTACGGATGAGCTGTGTGTCTCAGTCAAGGTGTATGCTGTGCAGGAGAGAACTTGCCAGGGTCTACCTTCCCATTTCCCTTCTTCCAAGGCTAGCAAATCTCTTTCTACTTGGCTCTTTCTTTGGATAGATGAATATCTTTAGTCAGGCCTTGTCCTATCAGGGGTGGGGGGACCCAGAATAGGATGTGGTTTAGGCATCACTTTTACAAAGGGCTTCAAGTGGAGGAGGCTATTCAGACAGCCAAGAAATACTGGGATGAAGAAAGACATGGATTATATGCCTTTATGCTTGAACCCCAGTACCATTCCACCCTGCCTGAGTACACCAGGAAAGAATAATTTAATAAATCCTATAATTATCTTGTGAGCAGCAAATTATATTGTATTATGTGTTAAAGTGTTAATTGTCTCAATGTAAATAAACATTTAAAGTAGCACAATTTTTCTAAGCCTGTTTTGCATATCTTTGTTTCTTTTAATGAGGGGGAGTCACTTAAGCCTCTCAAATTTTTAAATTTTTTAATGTTTTATTTATATTTGAGAGAGAGAGAGTATGAATGGGGGAGAGACAGAGAGAGAGGGAGACAGAATCCATGAAGCAGGCTCCAGGCTCTGAGCTGTCAGCACAGAGCCTGATGCAAGGCTCAAACTCATGAACCATGAGATCATGACCTGGGCCAAAATCTGATGCTTAATCGATTGAATTATCCAGGTGCCCCAAGGCCTCTCAAATTCTAAGCAGTCCTGGGTCAAGTAACTCTTGTCTGGACATTATATCTTTACAGATGGGCTTTGTAGATCTCCACACCGTTCAGCTATATGTTAACTAATAAGCAAATGAGAGAAATTAAACAATTATTACCCGAGCGCCTACTTTTTGTAAGTTGGTGGGCAAAAATGAAAAAATAATAGTCCTAGTTCCTGCCTTCAAAAAGTTTGTAATAGTCCTAGATCCTGCCTCTGAAAAGTTTACATTCCAGGGAGAGAGAGAGACGCTAATCATGGAATCACATAATTAATGTAAAGTTATATTCATGGTAAGTTAAAATAGGGGAATTTGACCTTTGGTGGGAATCAGAAAATTATTCATGAAGAAAGGACAAATACCTCAGAGGAGTATAAAAATAAAGCAGAGAAAAATGGCAAGGACAGGGAAGAGCATCCTGGGCAAAGGGAAGAATATGTTCAAAGACCCTGCGGTATGAAGGAGCAGCACAGATCTGAGACATTGAGAGATGGTCTGAGCCACTGGGGCAGAGGGAACAGGGTCTAGATGAGACTAGCTGAAAGATATTACTTTGAATCTCCAGGTTTTTGGTTGGGGTGAGTCATCTCACTATTTCCATTCATACCACCTTCAACCCTACCCAGAAAACCACTGCTCCCCACCCCATATCCAAATCCTAATTATCTTTCAGAGCTCAACTTGAGCCTGAGCTTTCCAGAATAAACCAAACTAATAACTTATTGCCCTTGAAGCAGGACTTTATCCCTGTGCTTCAGGTTTTGAACAGCAATAAAATGAAGAAGTAATGTAATTGGGGAAAGTATTCTCCAAAGGAGGGGAATTCAAGCAACAATATTAAAAAGAGTTTATAGAAGCAGAGAGAAAACAAGGAAATACACCCACACAGGAAATTTTTTAAAGTTTTTCCAGATAAGGGGACTTTTCATTCATTCAGAGCAATAGTTTTGAGTTATGAAGGGAGTTTTCACATACAGATATTTCAACGCATGCCAAGGCATGTGGTGTAAAGATGGATTATAAAAAAGCTAAGGTAGAGAATCAACAGAGCCAAAGTTTGGCTGTTTTAGAAGAGATTTTTAAAAATAGACAAAACTCAGGGCACCTGGTGGCTCTGTTGGTTGAGCATCTGACTTCAGCTCAGGTCATGATCTCATGGTTCGTGAGTTTGAGCCCCACATCAGGTTTGCTGCTACCAGCCTGTCAGCACAGAGCCCGCTTTGAATCCTCTGTCCCTCCCTCTCTGCCCATCTCCTGCTTATGCACTCCCAAAAATAAAAAAATACTTTTTAAATAGCTAAATAAAAAGTAAAATTAGACAAAATTCTGTCAAGTTGGTAAAGAAATTAAGAAAGCATAAATAGGCAATAGTAGGAGTAGAAAGGGAACATTACCATAAATTATTTTTTTATGTTTGTTTTTATTTTTGAGAGAGACAGAGCAAGCAGGGGAGGGACAGAGAGAGGAGATACAGGATCCAAGCAGGCTCCAGGTCTGAGCTGTCAGCACAGAGCATGATGCAGGGTTCAAACTCATGAACCACGAGATTGTGATTGGAGCCGAAGTCGATGCTTAACTGACTGAGCCACCCAGGTGCCCTGAAACATTACTATAAATACAAGGATTTTTAAAGATAAGAGAATACTAAGAACATGTTTTTGGCAATAAACCTGAAAACAGATTAAGTGGATAACTGATTACAAGAAATATAATTCACCAAAACTAATTCAATAAAAAAAAATTAAGTACAATACAAAATATATAACTAAAATTAGATAAAGAAAGTAGACTTGACCTCAAACAATATAGCACAGCTTGGTGGAAATGACAGAAAAGGCATTCAGGAATTCCCTTAAGTACAAAATGGGTCTTTCCCCCTCATGCCTATACTGTAATGTATGAAGAGAAGACTTAGTAACAAGGATGATCAATGACTGAAGCAGATATTTTCCCAGAAATTTCCACTAATAACATTACCGTTAAGGCCCTCTATTTTAAGCAAGTGTGTGCACTGTCACTGGTCTAAAGCATTATGGTGGCATCCTGAAACTTCCTGGCTTGCAGGACAGTTTTGAATACCAATGGTACACTTGAAAGAAGTCTCAGACAATACTAGACAAATTAGCAATAATTATACCACAATCATACTATAGAGTAACAATGTCACTATGATTGTCAAAGCAGCCACAGTTATAACTGTCACCCTTCAGCACTATGTTACTATTTAAACAAACTCTTTTACTGCCTGACCATGTTCTGTTATATGTTTTTAAGGCAATGACCTTATGTCTCATATCCAAGCAACAGAAGAGCATTCTCTGGCGCTGGCTTGCACTTTTCTTTACACCTCTTGTGTCTTACCCACAGCGAGTTCTGTGCTGTTGTGTATCGCACAACCCCCTCAGCCCATTCCAGTTGACAGAGGTCATATACATATATGCATACTGAATCCCAGGAAGAATTGCTGTTACATACCAGTCAAAGTTTGATAACGCCCCCTACCCTTCTTTGACAATACCTTACACCACGTATACTTGCGGAGAACTGCCAGGATCTACTAGCAAGCCAGCCTGCAACAGAGATTTGTTTTCCAAAGCCTGGAATACACCTTATCGAGGGCCAATGAGACAACTGTGAACAGAATTTTTCCCATTTTAATAGTTATAAATTTATCTTTGATATGCATTAGGAACAAATGTAACTAGCACCTCAGATTGGGATTTTCACAGATACTAATTTAATAGAAACAGCACAGCCGAAAATAGAAACAACAGTAGAATGTGAGTTTGGTATTAAAGATGCAAATGCGCCTCTTAGGAGGAATGATGACGTCAACATATTTTTAGCAAAGCAATAAACCAAGCGTAGCCTTTAAAGAACCTAGGAAAGGAAGATATATACTCACAAGCAGATGAATCTGTGTTACATTTTGTTACAGAAAAATGTGCAGAAGGGCTGCCTATCATGGCAACCAAAAGCAGAAGAAATCGCCAAATCCTTCAGAAGAGTTGAAAGAAATTTCAAAGCAACAAGAGGCTAACGTGACTGATCAATAAGGACACAGAACTATCAGGTGTCACAGGTCTTTCCTGCTTTCTTGTAAGTAAAATAGTGGTGAATCTCACAGTCAGGTCTTAGATTTGACAATGCCACAGTCATGCTTAGCTGTGCCCTGGAGTTGATAATGTAAAGCAAGGTGGGAGGCAGTATGGAAAGGCCGACCTCATGCACTTGGCCCTGGGTGGCAGCAGAGAGCCAACACTGGAATTGGTTTATGACTGACGAGAAGGAAACCTCTAATGTATAAAACAGAGTAGCTAGACGTAGAATATAGCAAACGTGTAAACTCTAGGGCAGGCAGCCCTGCCTCAGTCGTATGATCACTAGGTGTTTCTTCTCAGGGGTGGTATGCAGAGAATTAATAATCCCCACACTGCCCAAACGGAAGGCCCTGGGAGGGCTTCTAAGGGGCTCTGCTGGACCCTGTGGCCCCTCTAGTTGCCACACGGGGGATGCCGGGTCCTGGACAAGGGCAGTGGAAGAGCACAGGGGAGGAGCGGAGAGACTAGGGGCAAAACTTTTTACCAGTTAGTGTGGAAATATTTTAATACTTAGAAAATCACTGTGGCCACATTGTGTGTTTACCAGTTGAATATTACCCCTACTAATACTCTTTCTTCTACATCTCTCCTTTCCTGGGTAACAAGGAGAGACTGTACTACAACACAGAAAGTAAGAGCCAGGCTGTGGACACTGCCGTGGGCCAGAATCCCTACTGGGTGACCTTAAGCAAGCCATTAACTTCTCATAGTCTCAACTTTTCCATTAATGAAATGGAGAAAGCATTTGATTCTGTAGGTTTCTTTGAATTAAATGAGATAAGGTGGTGCCCACCACAGTAAATTCTCCACAAACTGGAGTTACTGGCATAGTTATCTGTTTCTCATGCTCAAAGGAACGAGCTACCTTGCCCGTCATTAGTGGATGACTCACGTTAGCTGGGCCAGACTGAGGATGTGGGTTTTAGGGTTTGACTGCTGATAGCCATTAAATACAATCACAATGAGAACATCTGGTTTCAACTGAAATTCTAGTCCCTGTGTTCTGTGAATCAGTTTAGGATTTCTTTCCCCACCAACCTCCAAAACAATTGAAAGCTTTGTACTAAATATACCATTTCTAAGTGGGTTTAAATATGTTCTTTATTTAAACACAAACAGGCCTCAGGACAATATGGGAGAGAGCTATCTATCTGGCAAGTTGCCTTTCCATTAAGTGCATGTTACCCAGTCAACTCACCATGGTAAAGCAGTTGAGACATTTCTCACTGACCTTTCTGGCCCCAATTATCTAATGCACAGCAAAGCTTTTATGGAAAATATCATCACAATTTATAGCTAATGGGTGAGCTGGGCATGCCTGTGTCTTTAAAATATGCCTCTTTATCCTATATTAATGCTCACTTAGTACTATTTTTTACTATGACACCAACTTTTACAGTGAATGTGCTTGTAGTTATGTCTTTCTGCTTTTGTCTAATTCTTTACTTAGAAATTCTTAGAAATAGGATGCCTGGGATAAATAGTAAACAGATTTTTTAATTGAGCATATACTGCCTTCCATAAAGTTTTTTGCAATCTACACTTTTAGCAATAGCATATTAGAGTCTCTCTCCTCATGCTTTCATCAACATTTAAATCTTTACCAAACTGGAAGGTGAAAATATCATCTTACTATCTCAATTTGCATTTCTTCAGTTACTCATTAGTGACTAAAGCATCTTTATGCTTACTTATTAACCACATGGATTACTTGCTCTGTTTGGGTCCTTGTCTTATTTTTCTATAGGCAAAGGCATTTTTACTATTATAAACATTTAAAATATATATATAACAAATATAAATAAATATTATTTATATAGATATAAATACAAATGAAGAACTCATAATTGTATGGAAAGGGTATTTAAGGTTTCAGTTATTATAAACCTTCAGTTATAAACCTTCAGTTATTATTCTTTCTTGCCTTGTAGAAAGAAATTGGAGTCATTCTTCGATTTTAGTTTCAAATATATTGTTTATAGTAAAATATACATATATAAATATACATATATAAATATATATATATATTATATATGTATATATACATATACATATATAAATATATATATATATTATATATGTGTATGTATATACATATATAAATATACATATATATTATAAATATAATTTACAGTAAAACCAACATCATTTTGTAATAGTCAACAAGACCTAGCCACATTGAATTAGTTGTACTTTAGGAATCAAGACAAGCCAATGAGCTATTAGTAGTTAATCTTCATTCCTCTGATTAGGCCAAGGAGTAAATAACGCCCTGCCTTTGATGTAACAACTTCAGGGAAGGGAGAAGGGAACAGACCTTGCTGGTATTTCTCTGCTCTTAAATGATCAGGACATAAAACTAGCAACTATTATCCCATGTCATGGATCCTTCAGTGCTTGTTACTCGGGGAAGGGGCATAGAGGCACTCATCCACCACCTGGTTTTATCTTGAGTGAGAATGACAGGTAAGGCTGGGGGGAGAGACAGGACAATTAGGATCCTCTTTGGGGAGACAGAAGGTTGAGAGCAGGAAGAGCAGTGAAGGGAGGAGGGTTCAGGCGAGCATCCTGCACAACCAACTGGCAGCTTCCTCGAGCTGTGTGGCAGGAGGCAGTGAGCCTGTGAAATGGCCATCCTCCACAGAACCCCAAAGCTTTGGGCTGTCTGGTGGGGCCTTAGTGGTAGAGGTAGAAAACATGTCTCATTCTCCATTGATTAAGTCACCTGAAGAGTAAATCTGCATATGTGCTAAGGTCCTGGGTCCTTCTCTGGTCTTATTTCTATGTAGTGATGAAATTATAATTTTGGTTTTCTTTTTATTGCTCACCATGACACTCATCAGTTTATATGTGAATCTCCATTCCTTTCCAACTGGATTATAAACTACTTCAAGGTGAAATTTCTTCATAGAATTCTTACTATTTAGTGAAGTTGTAAGTACACAATAAATAATCAAATATTTATATCTACATATCACAGAGCCCACTAATATAAAAGAATTTTAAGATTAAATAATACTATGTAAATTAAATATTTTATTAATGAACTATCATTTATTGACCAGGTGTGTAAAATGCCAAGAAAGAAGAGAGACCACCTAGGAAGCCAAATGGAAAACAAGGCATTCTTTCTAGGTCACAGAATATTATGATTAGAAGAAGTTGTAAAAATTAATAAAATAGGGAGTGCCTGCTGACTCAATCGGTGAGCTTGCAACTCTTGATCTCAGGGTTGTTCCAGCCCCACACTGGGTATAAAAGTTACTTAAAAATAAAAAATAGGGGCACCTGGGTGGCTCAGTCAATAAAATGTCTGACTTGATTTCAGCTCAGGGCATGATATCATGTTTCATGGGTTCAAGTCCCACATTGAGCTCTCTGCTGACAGCGTGGGATCTGCTTAGGCTTCTCTCTCTCCCTCTCTTTGCCCCTCCTCCACTTGTGCTTGCATGTGTGCGCACACACCTGTGCACGTTCTCAAAGTAAATAAACTTTAAAAATTAAAAAAAATTAATAAAAGGAAACCTCATTTAGAATGGAATCAGGAGGTTGGAAGGTAGATCTCTCACCCACCCTCCCGCCCCTTCCACTCATTATCAATTGCAAATCCAACAGGAAGAGAAAGATCTTGCACATCCTTCTTACTTTACTATCCCAGGAGGAGAAAGGAAGGCTTTCCTCCTCCCCTACCAACAGCCTAGCCGATGACAAACTGTCACAACTCAGCCAGTTAAAAGTCACTATACTCCAAACTCCCAATTTACTCCAATGAACTTTTTGTTTATAGGCCCCCCAACTTCCCCGTTTCTTCCATAAAAGAGTGTTTCTCTCTTTTGTTATGAAGACTTGCCTATGGTGCTGCTGTACCTTGCCTGTTCTGTATTGTAAGTCTCTGCTATCCCCAATAAACTCATGTTTTACTGGTAAAATAACTGGCAGTTTTGTTTTTGAGGTTAAAAGTCTTTGACATTATTAATCTAATACTTTTTTTAGTCTTCCTCATTTTTCTTTTTCTTTTTTTTTTTTTACAAATAGTTTATTGTCAAGTTGGTTTCCATATAACACCCAGTGCTCATCCCCACAAGTGCCCTCCTCCATGCCCATCTCTCCCCTCCTACACCCCACACCCATCAGTCCTCAGTTTGTTCTCAGTATTCAAGAGTCTTTCATGGTTTGCCTCTCTCCCTCTCCCCCACTATTTCCCCTCTTCTTCTCCCCCTTGGTCCTCCATTAAGTTCCTCCTAATCCTTCTATACGTGCAAACAAATGGTATTTGTCCTTCTCTGCCTGACTTATTTCACTCAGCATAACACCCTCAAGGTCCATCCATGTTGATACTAATGCCGAGATTTCATTCTTTCTCATTACCATGTAGTAGTCCATTGTATAGATGAACCACATCTTTTTTTTTTAATTTTTTTTTAATGTTTTTTATTTATTTCCAGGAGAGAGAGAGAGAGACAGCGTGAGCAGGGGAGGGTCAGAGAGAGAGGGAGTCACAGACTCTGAAACAGGCTCCAGGCTCTGAGCTGGCAGTCAGCACAGAGCCCGACGCGGGGCTCGAACCCACGGACCGCGAGATCATGACCTAAGCGAAAGTCGGACGCTTAACCGACTAAGCCACCCAGGCGCCCCAGATGAACCACATCTTGATCCATTCGTCCGTTGACGGACACTTAGGCTCTTTCCATGTTTTGGCTATTGTGGAGAGTGCTGTTATGAACATTGGGGTATATGTGCTCCTATGCATCAGCATTTCTGTATCCCTTGGGTAAATTCCTAGCAGTGCTATTGCTGGGTCATAGGGGAGTTCTATTGTTAGTTTCCTGAGGAGCCTCCACACTGTTTTCCAGAGGGGCTGTACCAGTTTACATTCCCACCAACAGTGTAGGAAGGTGCCCATTTCTCCACATCCTCCCCAGCATCTAGAGTCTTCTGATTTGCTCATTTTAGCCACTCTGACTGGCGTGAGGTGGTATCAGTGTGGTTTTGATTTGTATTTCCCTGATGAGGAGGGATGCTGCGCATTGTTTCATGTGTCTGTTGGCCATCTGGAAGTCCTCTTTGGAGATGTGTCTGTTCATATCTTCTGCCCATTTCTTCACTGGGTTGTTTGTTTTTTGGGTGTGGAGTTTGGTGAGTTCCTTACAGATTTTGGATACTAGCCCTTTATCTGATATGTCATTTGCAACTATCTTTTCCTATTCCATCAGTTGCCTATTAGTTTTATGGATTGTTTCCTTTGCTGTGCAGAAGTTTTTAATCTTGATGAGGTCCTAATAGTTTATTTTTGCTCTTGATTCTTTTGCTTTTGGGGATGTGTCAAGTAAGAAGTTGCTGCAGTGGAGTTCAAGGAGGTTGTTTCCTGCTTTCTCCTCTAGGGTTTTGATGGTGTCCTGTCTCACGTTCAGGTCCTTTATCCATTTTGACTTTATTTTTGTGTATGGTGTGAGAAAATGATCTAGTTTCATTCTTCTGCATGTTGCTGCCCAGTTCTCCCAGCACCATCGGTTAAAGAGGCTGCCGCTTTTCCATTGGATACTCTTTCCTGCTTTGTCAAAGATTAGTTGGCTGTATACTTTTGGGTCCAATTCTGAGTTCTCTATTCTGTTCCATTGGTTTATGTGTCTGTTTTTGTGCCAATACCATACTGTCTTGATGATGACAGCTTTGTAGTAGAGACTAAAGTCTGGGCTGGTGATACCTCCCGTTTTGGTTTTATTCTTTACTATTACTTTGGCTATTCGGGGTCTTTTGTGGTTCCGTACAAATTTTAGGATAGTTTGTTCTAGTCTTGAGAAGTATGCTGGTGCAATTTTGATTGGGATTGCATTGAATGTGTAGATTGCTTTAGTAGTAATGACATTTTAACTATATTTATTCTTCCAATCAATGAGCATGGAATGTTTTTCCATTTCTTTGTGTCTTCTTCAATTTCCTTCATAAGTTTTCTATAGTTTTCATCATAATTAATCTAATACATTTATGTATTGGTATGGAATCTGGGTGATGTTGACTTCCTTTAAAAGTGCTGAGTTTTTTCTGGCAAATGGTTAAATTACTGCCAATTCCTCTTGGTCAGGTCAGACTTAATTTTAGGTGTTGTTAGGGTTGGATTAGTTTTGTCCTGACTCTACTGTGATGGTTATTCCTATGGCATCGCATTTTCGGGGTCTTAACAATCTCTGAGGTTTTCAGACACATCTTTCCACTCTGGCTTAGCTAGAACTCCAGCACCTCCAAGCCCTGCCCTGCCTATGTCCAGTCAGTTCCGTTTTCTCCACTCTTATCCTCTCTCTTTCCGCCAGGTACTGTGGAGTCTGACTTGTGAGTGAACAGCCAGCATTTGCTAAAAATCTGAGGAGAACGCTCTCACAGATCTCAGGTGCCCTTCCCTGTGTCCAGCTCCCTCTTCTTCAGTTTTCTGCTGTACAAACTCTCCCTCAGCAGCTCTAGACACTCATCTCTGCCTTCTCAACTCACTAAACAGATGCTCAGGGAGAGAACCACTCTGCTTGGGCTCCACCTCTGCACCACAGTCCAGAACATGTTCCCACACAGAAAGCTGGGCTTAAAGGGGAGCCATCTTTTATGTTTCTGCTAAGGATCACTCACAGTCCTGCACTGTCTGAAGTGTTATCCAATGGCTAAAAACAGTTGCTTCATATTATTTTATCCAGTTTCATCACCATTTACGGCAGGGGAATAAGCCATTATTGATTTTTTTTTTTAAATAAGTAGGCTTCACACCCAGCGCAGAGCCCAATGTGGGGCTTGAACTCATGACTCTGAGATCGAGACCTGAGCTGAGATCAAGTCTCAGAGGCTCAATCAACAGAGCCACCCATGCACCCATCTAATACTTTTATTTTACTGAAGAGGAAAATAAAACTCATAAAAAAGTGTTGACTAATCCGTTTTTCTTTTTTAAAAAATAAGATCACAGATATCATATTGTAGTACCTTTTTATCCCCCATGTATACAACATGAGTTATTCCCCCATGGCATCATATATTGTTTCATGGCTTCATTTTTAATGACTGGTATTTTAGTGTAAGAATATGCCAAAATTTATTTAGCCAATCCTGGAAAAGCGTTTCAACAAATAATAGAAATGCTACAAATTCTGAGAAAAGTTACAAATGTTCAAATTATTATTTGAAATAATATAATACTAATAACTTAATTACTAATATATAATATAATAATAATAATTAATGAAACATTGTTTTCAAGAAAATGAATATTCTGTCACCTTGGTATAAAGATTTAAATGAGGTCCACACAGAATGCAAACTGGTGCAGCCACTCTGGAAAAGAGTGTGGAAGTTCCTCAAAAAATTAAAAGTAGAACTACACTATGACCCAGCAATAACACTACTAGGAATTTATCTAAAGGATTCAGGACTGCTGATTCATAGGGGCACAGGTACCCAATGTTTATAGCGGCAGTTTCAACAATAGCCAAATTATCAAAAGTGCCTAGATGTACATCAATTGTTGAATGGATCAAGAAGATGTGATTTCGTATAGGAGGATTAGGAAGAACTTAACGGAGGACCGTGGGGGAGAAGAAGGAGGGAAACGGGGGGTAGAGGGAGAGAGGCAAACCATGAGAGACTCTTGAATGTTGAGGACAAACTGAGGACTGATGGGTATGGAGGGGAGGGGAAGGGGGATGATGGGCATGGAGGAGGGCACTTGTGGGGATGAGCACTGGGTGTTATATGGAAATCAACTTGACAATAAACTATATAAAAAAAAGAAATAAAACCATTTAAAAAAAGAAGATGTGATTTATATATACAAGGGAATACTATTTGGCAATGAGAAAGAATGAAATCCTGCTATGTGCAACAATGTGGATAAGAACTGGAGGATATTATGCTAAGTGGAATAAGTCAGTGAGAGAAGTACAGATAGTATATATTTTTACTCACATGTGGAACGTGAGAAACTTAACAGAAGACCATGGGGGAAAGAGGGGGGGAAAAGTAGTTTCAAACAGAGAGGGAGGCAAACCACAAGAGACTCTTAAATACAGAGGACAAACTGAGGGTTGATGGCGGGGGGGTAATAGGTGATGGGCATTGAAGAGGGCACTTATTGGGATGAGTACTGGGTGTTGTATGTAAGTGATAAACCATGGAAATCTACCCCCCAAAACCAAGAGTACACTGTATATATTATATGTTATCCAATTTGACAATAAATTATATTTTTTAAAAAAAACAAAAACAAAAACCTAGGGCCACCAGTGTTTCCTAGCAAGAGCCATGGGAATTTTTCTTTTATAGCAGATGATCAGTATGTAGGAGATGATTATCTGTGTATGAAAGAGAACCATTGGTTCCCCTCGGTCTTGTTTTGCCTTTTCTCAGTCCCTCCACATCTCATTAAGTCATACAGCTTGATTTGCCCTAAAAATAATCACCCTAAAAATAACAGCAAATACTCATTTGCTGCTATTGTATCATGCAAGTTCTTTGTTCACCTGACTAGGCCCACCTCTCAGCCACACCTGTCCCTTCACCTACCCTCTAGAGTCCTGCACTCCAGCTCCTAGGACCTTGCTAATACCCCCAGTTCTTCACCAGGTTACTTGGTACATGCCCATCACTTTGCCAGCAAGCCCATTGCCCAAGCCTCACGTGCCTGTATTCAAAACTCAGTTCACATATTCCTTTGGCTGAAGGCCTTCTGTGGCATCACACCAACCCCCACCTGGAGCAGAGCCAACTGCACCCACCCTTTTCTGCACTATGTGCAGCCTGTGCTTTCTCTCCACGACTTAGCACGTGAAATAATATTTCCTTGTCTCCTCACCCATTTAATTGTAAACCCTTCCTCAGCATCTTGTGCATGCCTGGTGTGAAGTGAAGTGCTCAGTCAATACTTAGTGGGTGAACTGGCAACTGCTCTTTTAAATTTCTCAGATCTTTCCATTCTTTCGCTCCTTACTGCACTGAATGCAAATATCCCTGTCTGGTTTTCAGTGTCACAGTGGGTCCATCCAATAATTGTATTCCCCTCCACCCCCACTCGGACAATCTGCTTGTCATTCCTGATCCCCACCCACCTCATTCCCACCTCAGCTGTCCTCCAGCCTAATTTGTGCTCTGCATAGCCAACATTCAAGGGCAAATTCAAGATCTTCCTCCTATGTAAAGTTGTCCATGATGATTCTTTTCAATTTGTTTAATGATTATACAGACTTTCTTTTTCTAAACAGTCTGGATTCAAATACCTGGGTTAATAATCTTTAATTTGTATTCTGATACTGTATTTATAAACCATGCTTTCACTATATTCACTTGTTCCCCCCCCCTTTAGTCTTATTGAGTTTTTCTGACAATTAGCACATTATTTTCTAATTTCACTCTATTTTGTAAATACCTAAGATACAAATAAATGTAACTTCTGGTTCACTTATTGCCTCATGGGCTTATCAGATTTTCCCATATAAACTTTGAGTACTTCTGGGGAAATGTATTTTCTGTCTACATTCTGTTCTTTCAATTTATGGTTGTGAAATATCGTTCCATTAATTTGCATCTTCTTCAATTTCTTTTATGAATTTCTTACAGTTTTCAGTGTACAGGTATTTCAGTTCTGTGGTTAAATTTATTACTAGGCATTTTATTCATGTTGATCCATCTACACTCTGTTATTAAATAAAACTTCTAGAATAGTGCTATACACATAATCAACAGTAAATTATCTTATTAACTGATTTTAGGTAGTTAAAATCTAAAATGCTTCTAAAATGTTTTAGAAAATAGTTTTTAAAATGCTATAATATTATATTATAAGATGTTATGAAAGAATTCATCCTACCCTACTAATAGGATTTATACTCATTCTATTTTTTTGACTTTTTATTTATTTTTTATGTTTTTATTTTTTAATGTTTATTTATTTATTTTATGAATATAATTTATTGTCAAATTGGCTTGCATACAATACCAGTGCTCATCCCAACAAGCACCCTCCTCAATGCCCATCACCCATTTCCCTTCTCCCCCACCCCCATCTACCCTTAGTTTGTTCTCTGTATTTAAGAGTCTCTTGTGGTTTGCCTCCCTCCTATTGTTTGTAACTATTTTTACCCATCCCTTCCCCTATGGTCTTCTGTTCAGTTTTCTCAAGATCCACATATGAGTGAAAACGTATGCTGTCTTTCTCTGACTGACTTATTTCACTCAGTATAATACCTTCCAGTTCCATACAAGTTGCTGCAAATGGCATGATTTCATTCTTTCTCATTGCCAAATAGTAGTCCATTGTGTATATATACCACATCTTTATCCATTCATCAGTTGATAGACATTTAGGCTCTTTCCATAATTTGGGTATTGTTGAAAGTGCTGCTATAAATATTGGGGTACATGTACCCCTATGCATCAGCACTCCTGAGGATTTATACTCATTCTAAATCATGGAGGCCAAAATAATGGGGCCTCCATTATATAAATTAAATAAATATATATATTAAAAATATATATTCTTTTAACTTTTTAGAGAGTGCGTGCGCACACACACAAGTAGGGGAGAGAGGCAGAGGGAGAGACAATTCTAAGTAGGTTCGTCGCTCATCACAGAGCTGACATGGGGTTCAATTCCACGACCCTGGGATCATGACCTGAGCTGAAATCAAGAGTTGGATGCTCAACTGATTGAGCTACCCACGCACCAGAATAGGGTTATATTTTATTTCACAAAATCAGAGTCTTACAGTAAAAAGGGAACTTTAAAACTACTTAATCCAACACACTCACTCAATAGTTAGATCCCCTCCTACATCTTCACCATGAAGCTTTGCAGCAAAACACCCAGTGACAGGGAGTGCCCCGCCCTGGGGCAGCTCCCAAGACAGCTCAGTTAGAAAGGGCTTCCTTCATTTTTAAGTAGGCTCCACGCCTAACTTGGGGCTCAAACTCACAACCCCAAGATCAAGAGTCACATGCTCTACTGACTGAGCCAGCCACATGCTGCAGAAAGGGCTCCCTTATGCTGATACAAATTTCCCTGAAACTTCCTCTCACTTGTCCTGGTACTACTTTTTTGGGACCAGACAAGTCTAATTCTTATACACAGCAGCATTTCTAGTATTTGGAGAGTTAGGTCAGGCTCTCATCCTTCCCCCGCTTGTCTTCTCTAGACTAAATCTCCAAATTCCTCATATGGTAGCTGTTGTTTCTCTTCCTTTGCCATCTGTGTTGTTTTTTCCTGAATATGATCCAGTTTGTCCACATTCCTCGAATGGTGGGCCCACAATACTCTTGAGTAGGGGTTGCAAATTCAGACACTTCAAGAAGACAGATTCCAACGAAAGGTAAATGTGTGGCACAGTGTAAAGATGGGAATCGTAGGAGCTGGACTTAAATCCCGGACTTCAGGCTTTCATATTCAAAACTTTAAGCCAACATTCTGGCCAAATACTACTGAGGCCTGTGAGCCATAGCTGCTCTCACTTATGTGACTGTCACCTCCCTGAAGCTAAAGAGGAAGCTGACATTACACTATACTAGCTATTATATGTATGTGTGCATGTAACATATATGTATACCTTATATACATATTTTATATATAATAGCTATTTATTATAAAATTTGTATACTATGCGTTATATAATTTATATAAATTTATATAAATATAAATGTTGAATTTTACCTGAGCCCTTTGATCCTGGAAAACAATGAAGGTTAAGAAGCCTCCCTCTTTGTGTTCTGGAGAATAGTTTACTACGAAGAACCACCTTTTCCCGTGTGACTTCGATAAGACTCATGGATGCCTCCTTGTTTACAAGGCCAAGTACAGACCCTCAAAATTCCTTTTACCTTATAAATGATTAGCTGAATTGCTCTTTCCAGCTAAACTGGTTCTCTCCTTCCTCCAGGCCCCTGAACTTTGGCCCTTCTCAGCCTGAGCCAGCATATAGCCCCTCCTGAGGATGATTGGCTTCAGGGTAAAACATCTTCTCCTCCTCTACCCACCATATCACCCCTTCTTACATTCCACTTCCCCACACCTGGTTCTTTGTTTACTTCTCTCTGTGAAAGGAAACTCTTTTTCACTCAGCTCTGAAGATGCTTGTGGACCTTACGCTCAAAGCATTCTCCCTATGGCAGCAATGGCCTCCCTCTCCTTATTTCAATTGTCTCTTTCCCCACCTTGTAATAATCCTTTTGAATAAAGTGAATAAACCATTACTAAGTTTGGATTTGTTTTTTGTTTGACCATAGTCATGAAAATACGTTAGCTATTAATAATATAGCAATTATTAGATTAGTCCTTCTAAGTTTACTTTCATCTTATTAATAAACATGGCATACCATTGAGTCATGGTGACTGTAATTCTAAATGTTTCCCAATATGTTACCAATAACCCTAAGATCCCCTCTTAGAGCAAGTTCTCTTACCAAATGATTCTTTCTCTTTGGTAGGATATCTCATTACTTCAGGCTGGTCATGACATTTTAGGATCTTGATTCTATAATATCACTGTGTTAAGTAGTTCTCTATCATTTACTAAATTGGTCAAAGAGATTCCTATAACTTCATTCTTGTCATTAATAAAACATATTTATGAAACAGCCAAAAACCAAGTCCTAAGGAATGTTTAGAAACCTCTCTCCTGATCCCTTTTATTAATAGTTAATGTAGAGTTAACTCTAAAGGGAAATATAGCTGTAACACATTAAACATGAAAAATCATTGGCACTTCCTTAAAGCAGAGGCACTTCATAATACTTGTTAAATAAGTAGTTTAAGAAAGGACCACATTTCAATGTAAAATTGTTTGATTTACTTGAGAATTTTTGTTAAGTTTTATAAGTTAAATAAAGTACCAGTATACTCATGAAAAAAATAAACGAACACTGCCCAACTAGCTGTGATCCACTTATTAGTCTCCTGAATAGATGATAGTTGAACCAGTTTTTTGAAACTCTTATTCATTCATACAAAAAATATTTATTAATTAATATTTACTACTGATACCAGACACCATACTGGACACTAAGGGTAAAGAAGTGAACTGGGGTGCCTGGGTGGCTTAGTCGGTTAAGCGTCCGACTTTCGCTTAGGTCATGATCTCGCGGTTCGTGGGTTCGAGCCCCGCGTCGGGCTCTGTGCTGACTGCCAGCTCAGAGCCTGGAGCCTGTTTCAGTCTGTGACTCCCTCTCTCTCTGACCCTCCCCTGTTCACGCTGTCTCTCTCTCTCTCCTAGAAATAAATAAAACATAAAATAATAATAATAATAAAAAAATTAAAAAAAAGAAGTGAACAAAAACGTTGAAAAAAATAACAAAATTGATAAACCCCTAGCCATATTGAACAAAAAGAAAAAGGAAAGGACCAAATAAACAAAATCATAAATGAAAGAGGAGAGATCACAACCAACACTGCAGAAATACAAATAATAATAAGAGAATATTATGAGCAATTATATACAAACAAATTGGGGAATCTGGAAGAAATGAACAAATGCCTAGAAATATATAAACCACCAAAACTGAAACAGGAAGAAGTAGAAAGCCCATAACCAGTACAGAAATTGAATCAGTAATCTGCATAGGGGCACGTGTATCCCAATGTTTATAGCAGCTATCTCAACAATGGCCAAATCCTGGAAAGAGCATAAGTGTCCATCAACTGATCAATGGATCAAGAAGAAGTGGTATATTTATACAATGGGATACTACATGACAATGAGAAAGAATGAAATCTAGCCATTTGTAGCAACGTGGATGGAACTTGAGGGTGTTATGCTGAAAGAATTAAGTCAGGCAGAAAAGGACAGATACCATATGTTTGCACATATAGGTGGATTAGGAGGAACTTAACGGAGGACTATGGGGGAAAAGAAGGGGAAAAATAGTGGGAGAGAGGGAGGAAGGCAAACAATAAGAGACTCTTGAATGCTGAGAACAAACTGAGGGCTGATGGGGGTGGGAGAGAGGAGAAGGGAGGTGATGGGCATGGAGGAGGGCACTTGTGGGGATGAGCACTGGGTGTTATATGGAAATCAACTTGACAATAAACTATTTAAGAAAAAAAAAGAAATTGAATCAGTAATCAAAAATTTCCCAACAAATAAGAGTCCAGGGTTGATGGCTTCCCAGAAGAATTCTACCAAACATTTAAAGAAGAGTTAATACCTATTTTTTGAAGCTGTTCCAAAGAATAGAAATGAAAGGAAAACTTCCAAACTCATTCAATGAGACCAGCATTACCTTGATTCCAAAACCAAAGACCCCACTAAAAAGGAGAATGACAGACCAATCTCCTGATGAACATGGATGCAAAAATTCTCAGCAAGATACTAGCCAAATCCAACAATACATTAAAAGAATTATTCACCACGATAAAGTGGAGTTTATTCCTGGACTGTAGGGGTGGTTTAATATCTGCAAATCAATCAATGTGATACATCAAATTAACAAAAGAAAGGATGAAAATCACATGATACTCTCAATAGATACAGAAAAGCATTTGACAAAATACAGCATCCTTTCTTGATAAAAACTCTGAAGAAAGTAGGGATAGAAGGAACATACCTCAAGATCATAAAGACCATATACAAAAGACCCACAGCTAATATCCTTAATGGGGGAAAACAAAGAGCTTTCCCTCTAAGGTCAGGAACATGACAAGGATGTCCACTCTTACTACTGTTGTTCAACATAATGTTGGAAGTCCTACCCTCAGCAATTAGAAAATAAAATGAAATAAAAGGCATCCAAATCATCAAGGAAGAAATCAAACTTTCACTTTTTGCAGACAACATGACACTCTATGTGGAAAACCCAAAACACTCCAATAAAAAACTGCAAAACTGATACATGAATTCAGCAAAGTTTCAGGATGTAAAATCAATGTACAGAAATCAGTTGTGTTTCTACACATCAATAAAAGGAGCAGAAAGAGAAATCAAGGATTCGATCACATTTACAATTGCACCAAAACCCATAAAATACCTATAAATAAACTAACCAAAGAGGTAAAAGATCTGGACACTGAAAAGTATAGACAGCTTATGAAAAAGCTGAAGGAGACACAAACAAATGGAAAAACATTCCATGCTCATGGATCAGAAGAATAAATATTATTAAAATGTTGATACTACCTAAAGCAATGTACACTTTCTTTTTTTTTTTTTATTTTTGAGAGAGAGAGACAGCATGAGCAGGGGAGGATCAGAGAGAGAGGGAGGCACAGAATCTGAAACAGGCTCCAGGCTCTGAGCTAGCTGTCAGCACAGAGCCCGATGCGGGGCTTGAACCCACGAACTGCGAGAGCATGACCTGAGCCGAAGTCAGACGCTCAACCAGCTGAGCCACCCAGGTGCCCCAGCAATGTACACTTTCAATGCAATCCCTATTAAAATAACACCAGCATTCTTCACAGAGCTAGAACAAACAATTCTAAAATTTGTGTGGAACCAGAAAGGACCCTGAATAGCCAAAGTAATGTTGAAAAAGAAAACCAAAGCTGGAGGCATCCTAATCCCAGGCTTTAAGCTGTCTTACAAAGCTGTAATCATCAAGACAGTATGGTACTGGCACAAAAACAGACATTCAGATCAATGGAACAGAATAGAGAACCCAGAAATCGGCCCACAAATGTATGGCAAACCAATCTTCAACAAAGCAGAAAAGAGTATCCAATGGAAAAAAGACAGTCTCTTCAACAAACAGTGCTGGGAAAACTGGACAATGACATACAGAAGAATGAACCTGGGCCACTTTCTTACCCCATACACAAAAATGAGCTCAAAGTGATGAAAGACTTAAATATAAGACAGGAAACCATCAAAATCCTAGAGGAGAAAACAGGCAACAACCTTTCTGCAGCAACTTCTTACTAGACATGTCTCTGGAGGCAAGGGAAACAAAAGCAAAAATGAACTATTAGGACCTCATCAAGATAAAAAGCTTCTGCACAGCAAGCAAGCGACACAAGCAACAAAACTAAAAGGCAACCGACGGAATGGGAGAAGATATTTGCAAATGACATATCAGATAAAGGGTTAGTATCCAGTATCTATAAAGAACCTATCAAACTCAACATCCAAAAAACAAATAATCCAGTGAAGAAATGGGCAAAAGACATGAATAGACACTTTTTCAGAGAAGACATTGAGATGGCTAACAGATACATGAAAAGATTCTCAACATCACTCATTATCAGGGAAATAGAAATCAAAACAATGAGATACCACCTGTCAGAATAGCTAAATTTAACAAGTCAGGAAACAACAGATGTTGGCAAGGATGTGGAGAAAGGGGAACACTGCTGGTGGGAATGCAAACTGGTACGGTCACTCTGGAGAACAATATAGAAGTTCCTCAAAAATTAAAAATACAACTACCCTACAAGCCAGTAATTGCACTACTAGATATCTGTTTAAAGGATACAAAAATGCTGATTTGAAGGGGTATATTCACCCCAATGTTTATAACAGCACTATCGACAACAGCCAGATTATGGTAAGAGCCCAACTGTCCATTGACTGGTGAAGGGATACAGTTGATGTGGTATATATACACAATATAGTATTACTCTATGATCAAAAAGAATGAAATCTTGCCATTTGCAACAATGTGGATGGAACTAGAGTGTATTATGCTAAGCAAAATAAGTCAGAGAAAGATAAATATCATATGATTTCACTCGTGTGGAATTTAAGAAACAAAACAGATGAACATAGAGTAAGGAGGGAAAAATAAGATAAAAACAGAGGGAGGCAAACCATAAGAGACTCTTAAATACAGAGAACAAACTGAGGGGTGCTGGAAGGGTGTGGGTGAGGGGATGGACTAAATAGGTAATGAGCATTAAGGAAAGCACTTATTGGGATGAACACTGGGGGTTATATGTAAGTGATGAATCACTAAATTCTACTCCTGAAACCAATTTTACACTATATGATAACTAACTTGGATTTAAATAAAATTAGATAAAATAAGAAAAAGAAAATAATAAACAAATAAATAAATAAATAATATATATAAAAAAAAGAGAAGTGACCAAAACTAAGTTCCTTCCCCTGCTGAGCTCATATTCTAGGAGAAAATATGTAATAAACAAGTCAGCCAATAAATATATAACATAATGTCAGCTTAAAAAGGGGGCCTTACGGAAACATGAAGCAGGTTAGAGGACAGAATGATAGAGCGAGGATGTTGGGGGTGTGTGTGTGATACACAGCGTGGTCAGGAAAACACTCTCTGAGAAGGTGACATGTGAGCAGACACCTGAATAAATATAGGAGCAAGCTGGAGCACCTGGGTGGCTCAGTTGGTTAAGCATCTGATGTAGTCTCAGGTCATGATCTTGCGGTTCGTGAGTTTGAGTTTGAGCCCCACATCGAGCTCTGCACAGTCAGTGCTTAGGATTCTCTCTCTCTCTCCCCTCTCACTCTCTCCAGCTCTCCATCACCTGCATGCTTTCTTTGTCTCAAAATAAATAAATAAACTTGAAAAAAAAATAGGAGCAAGCCACATAAATACCTGAAAAGAGAGAATCCCAGGCCAAAAGAAAGGCAAGGGCAAAGGCCCGAGATAAAAACATGGTTGGCTTATTTGAGGGAACAAAGAGAAAATCAGGTTGGTCACAGGCAGAGAGAGGAGGGGTAGAAAAATGTGAGAGACAGGTGGGGCCCCGGTCACGTAGGGGCCTGAAAGCCATCGTAAAGAGGATGAATGACCAGACACCACTGGAGGACTGAGCACAGAAGCATGACAGTCTCTTTTTTTGCTTTGAAGACTCACTTTAGCTGTTGCATAGAGAATAGACAGAAGATACGGAGAAGGACAAGAGAAGAAATGATTTTTGTCTTTGTGCCTCTCTTTTACAATTCTAGTAATGATCTTTTTAGAGTTTTTAAATATTTAGAAACCAATGAAATGGATGGGATTAGTCAAGTGTCCAATCAAAGATGCATGAGCTTTTAGAATAGTTGCTTGAAAAGTGACTGTAAAGTTCACTGATCCATGAAATGTGAAATGCTTAGGTTGAAAATTACTTCCAGCTGTTCATGAAGATATATGTACCAGGAAACTAATGACATGTGCATGTCAGAACCCTCAAGGCAAACAGCTGGGCTTGATCTTAACAATGCTTTCTTCTTTGTTTTAAGTAAGCTCTATGCCCAATGTGGGGCTTGAACCCACAACCCTGAGACCAAGAGTCATATGCCCTACCAAATGAGCCATCCAGGACCCCATTAACAATGCTTTTTTTAAGAAAGTAGGTGCCAATGACTATCTCAAAGAAAACTGTACAGAAACTATAAGGCTATCAAGACAGAGGTAAAGAAGCAAGGGGAAATAAGGTAAGAATCTCCGCATTTTATTTTTTTAAATGTTTTTATTTATTTCTGAGAGAGAGAGAGAGAGACAGTGTAAGCAGAGGAGGGTCAGAGAGAGAGACACACACAGAATCTGAAGCAGGCTCCAGGCTTCGAGCTAGCAGTCAGCACAGAGCCCAATACGGGGCTCGAAACCACGAACCCGTGAGATCATGACCTGAGCCCAAGTTGGACGATTAACCGACTAAGCCACCCAGGCACCCCAGAATCTCTGCATTTTAAATATGCAGTACTGGGGCTCCTGGGAGGCTCAGTGGGTTAAGCATCCTACTTTTGGTTTCGGCTCAGATCATGGTCTCCCAGTCTGTGAGTTTTGGTCGGCAATCAGTCTCTGTTCTGACAGCATGGAACCTGCTTGGGATTATCTCCATCTCTCTCTGCCACTTTTCCCTCTCACTCTCTATCTCTCTTTCTGAAAAATAAATAAAATAAACATTAAAAAATAAATATGCAGGGGTGCCTAGGTGGCTCAGTTGGTTAAGCACCCGACTTCGGCTCAGGTCATGATCTTGCGGTTCTGGGTTCGAGCCCCGTGTTGAGCTCTGTGCTGACAGCTCAGAGCCTGGAGCCTGTTTCAGATTCTGTGTCTCTCTCTCTCTTTCTGACCCTCCCCTGCTCATGCTGTCTCTCTCTCTCTCTCTCTCTCTCAGAAATAAATGTAAAAAAACATTTAAAAAATTTTTTTAAATAAATAAATATGCAGTGCTAACAGTAACAATCACACTTGTGTATGTACTAAATTGGAACTCCATTACATGATATACAGTGCTAGTAATTACTCAAAATCCACCGCTATCCTCCACCTTCTACCTTGTTGACAGAACTCCGATTTGGTTTAGAGAAGAAATGTTCCCAGTCTCAGGTGTATCAACATTGGTCTAAATGAACCATGATAATCTTTCCTTGCTTTCCCACCTTCGTGTGTAGGTGAGGGTGGTCATATGACTCACTTCTGGCCAAAGAGAGATAAGCAGAAATCTGCTGGGAGGCACGGTTTGAGAAAGCTTTAGCTTTCTGAATAAAAAGGATTGGTCACAGCTGGCCTCCCCTTACCTTATCCTTCTTCCTGTCTTCTATTTGGGGATGTTGGTTACTATTTGATGTAGTGCAACTATAAGGGAAAGGCCAAGAGATTTACCAGGTCACTGGCCACCATCTTTAGCTACTAAACCACCACCATCAAACTGCTACTTCAGACTTCTGGTTAAGTAAGAAACTGAAATTCACATGTTTCTATAAAATGGGTTTTCTGTTACTTTTGGCCAATAGATTTTTCATTTTTTAAATGTTTATTTTATTTTTATTTATTTATATTTTAATATTTTTATTTATTTCTACGAGAGAGAGAGGCAGCGTGAGCAGGGGAGGGTCAGAGAGAGAGGGAGTCACAGACTGAAACAGGCTCCAGGCTCTGAGCTTGCAGTCAGCACAGAGCCCGACGCAGGGCTCGAACCCACGAACCGTGAGATGACCTAAGCGAAAGTCGGACGCTTAACCGACTAAGCTACCCAGGCGCCCCTATTTTATTTTTGAGAGAGAGAGAAAGGGGAGTGTGAGTAGAGAGGGGCAGAAAGAGAGAGGATTCACAGCGGGCTCCTTGTTGACAGCAGTGAGTCCAATGTGGGGCAAGAACTCAGGAAACATGAGATCATGACCCAAGCCAAAATTGGGTGCTCAACCAAACTGAGCCACCCAGGAGCATTGGCCAAATAGATTTTTAGTTGACATGCTTTAAATCACCAATACTCTAGGGAAATAAAATACCCATCATTATCATTTATAATCTAAAATAAACAAAATATATCTGCCCATGTTCAGCAATAATTGAGAAATCTCATTCATACTAACTAAATCTCTTTAGAATACCATCAAAGAGCATCTGTTCTGATATTCCAGGCTTCTCTTAGATTTATTCTGGCTTATTTTTTGTTTTAAATGCCCAGTGGGAAAGGTAGCTAACTATAGCAGGAATTTTCTGCCAGGCTCAACAGGGCGTGGGTACCTGGTCTAAGAGACAAATCCAAGAGTGGACTTTTATCTGCTTTGACTAGCTTGGCAAGTTCAAGTCCTAATCCTTTGACAGCAACTAGTCACATTCCAACCCCTCTCTGTGCTGAGGATTGTGAGTCTGATTCTAGATTTGTGAAGAAAGACCCTGCAGGACAAGAACATGCACTCTTGATCAGCTCAGAACTAGGATGAAGAAGTGCAGACATGTTCTGAATACAATGCCTAAGTCATGTGTACTCCACTGTCACTTGAAAGGATTCTAGTGGACATGTTATTTATTAGCATTTGATTTATTTTACCTGGTTGATGTAGAAGGTAGAAAGGTGTACCCTGATTTAAGACTGCTCTTTCTTTCTTTTTTCTTTTTCTTCCTTCCTTCCTTCCTTCCTTCCTTCCTTCCTTCCTTCCTTTTCTTTTCTTTTTCTTTCTTTCTCTTTTTCTCTTCTTTCTTTTCTTTCATTCTTTCTCTCTCTCTCTCTCTCTCTCTTTCTCTCTTTCTCTGTAAAGCATTTCACTTTCTAATTGTGGATCACACAGTGTTTTCATGGGTCATGTTACAGTCTTTCAACTTGCATTCTCTCTTCCCACCCCTCACTCTAAAATGAGAAATAATATGAAAAAAAGAAGGCCAGTTGAAATTTATTCTTCTCCTTCTGTTGCAGATGTTAAATGAAAACTTTTTAAATGAGGGAATATTAACAGAGCCTTTGTTTTATCCCAGAGCAAATTGCCCCTGTATCCAAAGTCCCTGTCTCAGGAGGAAATCTCACCGATCTTTTTATCCAGGGTACAGACAGTGGACCCTGAGGCTCAGTTCTGGCTCATCCCCTTCCCATCGAGGGCCCTGGGCTAGACTTTGAATCTCTCTGGGTCTCAGTTTACTCATTGGAGTGAGGTCGGATGAAAGAATCTTTGAAGTTATTCCAGCTCCCACGAATCAATGAATTGCCTCCAAAATTCAAATGTAAAACTACTGACCATTTTTATGAGCAAAGTCACTTTCTCTTCTTTTTTTCCAGTTCCTTTTCTCAATAGCCAGAGATCATCTCATTCATTAATTTGGTTTTATGAGGGATTTGCTGTTAATCTCAGTCACTTGGAGTGAAGACTCGCTGTTAAAGATGTTTGAGAAGCTGCCTCTTTAATTTGGATATGTGGTTTTAATCTGTTGAGAGCTTCACATGACAAATATCAATATATCTCTGCTCTGTTTGAATACTTTTGGTGTGAGAGCTTTTATTAAATTTCTACTTGACCGAAACACCTGTATGTTATTAAATTCTACCCCCTCCCCCCAATAAACACCCAAACATTTGTTATGATACTTCTAGCTAATTCAGTTTTCCAAATTGAGGTCAGGAAATATTTGATTTCCCTCCTGCCTAGCAGCTCCATCTGCTTTACAAGCATCTGTCCTGTTTTCTTCATTCACAATCTCTCATAAATACCATTACCTTATAACCCTCAGACTATAGATCCTTATGGATGTAATTTCTGGAGTGTGCCTTTCTAGACACCCTAGCCATATCCTTCCTGAAATCGTGGGTTAGCGAGGAAATGAAAGGTTAAAGAACTTTCTTAGCTCTTCCTCTTTAAAGATTAGAATTGTAAGTGTGAGCACTTTTGTATGTGGTAATGGCCTGCATAGTAGAAGATAGTAAGAAAAAGTAAGATCCTAGTTCCTACAATTCTTTTTAATCCAGAAAATGCCCGAGGCCAATTCACTTAAGACTTACTTAAATTTTATAGCTCATTTTTACTACAGCATCCTGAAGCTCTGACTCTGCCCAAATTTGTCACATTTCAACAAATGAAATGTGATTTTGCAGTTAAGCTGCCGAAAGAACAGGAACATTTGCTCAAGAGAAATACAAGAAGTTAAGGAACATGGGCTTGGCTCATATTTTTCATCATCGTCACCCAAGAACATCTAGCACACATTTTTTCTTCTTCCTTGTGGGGAAGCTTAAAGCTTCAAGGCCCAACTCAGAGCCACATGGTTTTCATTTCCTGGCCTCCTCCCTCAGCCTCTGCAGCACCCACAACACACACAAAACCCTCATCCTCTATCTGCAGACTTCAGATACCGTCACTTGTACATTTTTCACAGAAGTAAATGAAGTATAAAAAGTCAATACTCTGCATACATGTCAGCCCCAACGATAAGTGGCTGCCTGCTGGCTCCATTTGTTCCCTTGATTTGTACAAACCCTTGCATTTGCTCAGAGCATCACAGCCTACAAAGCACTTTTACGTTCATTAATCTGAGAGTCATCCTAAACTCGAGAGACAGGTACACCCTTCTCCTCTTGTTACAGACAAGCAAAAATGGCTGTGTAAAGGTCTGCGCAAAGTCACACAAGTTAGGGGCAGACCCAGGACTCAAACCTTGGCCTCTGGCTCTGGGTCCAGTGCTCATTTTTCTGCCCCCACCAAAACCTGTGCAATGCTCTTTCTTGTTGGATATAAGACATACCTGAACAGGGCCTGACTGGGCAATGTTACGTTCTAGAAAATTTGCCTTGAGAAATGGAGTATGAAGGGGTACTGTGAAGCCAGGCAGCCTCGGTGTGAATCTGTACTCTGCCTCATAATCACCATGTGCCGTCGCATCATTCTAGGGGATTTCACTCACATGGGGCTTCAAGTGGATGGCGTCCTAAGTGGTTTTCAGTGCAGCTAGCCTGGGAAGTACTTGATTGTCCCGTGACTCAGTAGTCCCATCTGAGAAATGGGCATAATGATACCTATGTCCAAGGCTGTTGTGGAAACTGAATAATATAAAGCACATAATCCTGGCCCGGTAAAAGAAACCCCAAAATGTTCAGTGCTCCTGGAAGACCATCCGCCTGATCTTCACCTTCTTGGTTATGCCTCCACCCAAATCCCTTTCTGTGAATATCCTCCATGATCTCTACTAATCCCATGGCTGGGACACTTCATAATCCCCACTACGGCATTGTGCCACATATTAAATACAGCACTGAGCCAGGGACTATACTAAGCCCGAACATGCATATGTTCCCTGGATCCCGTATTTCAGGATCTTCCCCATCTACCGCTAACCCAGGCCCCACTGGTGAGTGGGCATTAAGAGCTGCTTCAGAGGAGTCTGGATAAAGGGATTCTCATCCTGGACCTATCAAACAGTCTAGGTGACAAACAGGCCCAGATTATCAACTCTCTGAGTCTCATGTTACTCATCTGCCAGGAGAGACTTCTTAATACGAGTCCTGTCCCTTAAGAGAATCTCTGTCTCTACAAATAGTATGAATCATGTGAAGCTGCTATGCAAATGAAAAAAAAAAAAGGTGGAGTCAGTGTAAGAGGCTCTGAGCTATTATTAAAAGAAATGGTCAGGGCTGCCTGGGTGGCAACTGAGTCAGTCAGTTAAGCATCTGACTCTTGGTTTCAGCTCAGGTCATGATCTCACAGTTCGTGGGCTTGGGTCCCATGTCAGGCTCTGACACAGAGCCTGCTTGAGATCTCTCCTCTCTCCCTCTCTCTCTCTTTTTCTACCCCTTCTGTATCCTTTATCACATCCTTTTATAATAAACCAGTAGATGGGAGCGCCTGAGTGGCTCAGCGGGTTAAGCATCCAACTTCAACTCAGGTTGTGATCTCATGGTTTATGGGTTTGAGCCTTGCATTGGGCTCTGTGCTGACAGCTCAGAGCCTGGAGCCTGCTTCAGATTCTGTGTCTCCCTCTCTCTCTCTCTGCACCTCCCAGGCTCACCCACTCTCTCTCTCTTAAAAATAAAAATGTTAAAAAAAAATTAGTAAATACATAAACCAGTAGATGTAAGTAAGCATTTCCCTGAGTTCTGTAAGCCACATTAGCAAATTATTGAACCCAAGGAGAGGTTTGTGGGAAACTTGATTTACATCCAATAGGTGAGAAATACAGTAACAATTTGGGACTTGAATCTGGCATCTAACAAGGGGAGTGTCTTGTGGGACTGACTCCTTAACCTGTGGGATCTATGCCAATTCCTGGTAGGTAGTGTCAGAACTGAACTGAATTATAGGACACCCCGCTGGTGTCCCAGAGAATTGCTTGGTGGGGGAAAACTCATACACATACACATTTGGTGATTGGAAGTGTCTGAAGTAGAGTGTTCTGTGTAAGAAGTAAAGGAAAAACACAAAGGAAGAAGAGTGAGTTTTTCCTACTCAGTAATAAAGTGAGGGATATGGTTATCTGCATTAAAAAATAATAAACGGTTATCCCTTCAAAAAAAAAAAAACAGTAAATCCTTCGTAGTGTCTTCAAAGAATGTTGAATTAACAAAAAGCTAGCCTTTACAAACTTAAAGTCCTAATTCCACAGTGAGGTTTGTCAAATACCAAGGGCTGTTTTTTTCTGAAGATTGTTAAAGGTCTGGCTCCAAAGTTTTGCAAACCACCAGTTAAAAGCAAGTGACTTTTGTTTCATGGGCTCTGCTGCCCCCTGTCATAAGCTAAGAATGTTACAGGAAATCGAATTTTTTTAAACAAAGCTTTTCATAGAATAGCGATGATTTCCTCAATCGAATGATAACACAGGATATTCTCACACCTTGTGAATTAATACCAAAGAATTCTTTGTTTAGAAATGTGCCTGCCTTCATACAACCGTCTGAAAGAATTCTAGAGGGCTGTCACTCACTGAGTCCCTCGGCACACATGCCCCGAGCAGCAGACAAGTGTTGGGGGCCCCATCCACTGGGGAAGGCACATGAGCAAATGAACAACTTTAGCAGAGTGAGGAGGGGTGTGTGGACACCAGGTGCTGGGGAGCACATCAATGCACCACCTTAACTAGTAGGTTCCAAATGAAGAAGCCCATTCCCAAAGACAGAGCAGGATCCAGCCAAATGAAGAAGGAAGTAAAGGGCTTTACCAGATGGCAGCAACCATATGTACCAGGGCAGTGAGACCCAGAAGAGAGTGGCGAGTTCAGGCCATGGCAAGAGGGGAACTGAACTGTGTGGTGAGCTTACTCCCAGCAGGCCAGCCGCTCCTTTGCTGAACAACAGCTGGCCGGGAAGTCACCTCATCTCACTGCCTCAGAGAACAGCTGGGCCAGGGGTCAAGCCAAAGGAGAGCAAATGGAATTCCTGAGGTGGCCATTTGAGCAGAAAACCCTACTAAGACGCCAGCAGTTGCCCTGTGTTCTGCATGCATTCCAATTACAAACGGTAAAATATTTTGCTAGCTAACTTAGGACACTATCTTAAGACCCAAATGGGGAAAGGGAGTCATTAATTAGTCCATTAAGATTTGCACATCGTCAGACCTACTGTTCACAAGACAATAGAAAGAAATACCAAGTGAAAAGAAACCCAGTGATCATCCATGGCATTTGAAAATTCAACCTATGGGAGATCCTTAAAATTTGGTGCTCATTTCCCCTACTTTCCTTCAGTGCTGGGCATATTGCTTCACTTCATGAAAGCAGTTTTGTCTTTGTCAGAATACACATGCACCAAGGCATTAATCATTTACAGGCTTCCATTATTTATCTCATTTCCATGTAGTGCTTCATCTTTCAGTGAGTCATATGTTTTCCCTTTGGACAGCCTTTTTGCAAATTTTTTCTATTATTTTTTTCTCTCCTTTTAGTTCACTCTCTATCAAACATTAAATATGCACTTATTTCTATACTCTATAATAAGGTTTTCCATTCTTCTGGCCTCCTAGTGACTGCTTTGACTTTATCAGTCCTAAAGGATTTTGGTAAGAAAATGACACCCCTCCAAAAAGAAAAAAATAATGACATACTGTATTTCTTGTTAGCCCAGAACAACAAGATCAAAACTTATTTCAATAGTTAAAAATAATGCTAAATAGATGCATCAGTAGAAAGAACATCGGCTTGGAGTCAGACCAGCCATGATTCACACAATGGTACTGCCACTTAACCTCACTGAACCTTAATCTTCTCCTCTGTACAATGGGCATAATAAATGTCTACATCAGAAGGCTGTTGTGAGGAACAAATGAGCAGGGAGATGTGGAAGTGTTTTGGAAGCTACAAAGCACTAATCAAATGTAAGGCACTGTTGTCAAAATTGCTTTCTTTTTGAACATCAAGGCTCCAATCATGACATTATTTGCCCATACCTTCACTGTTTTACGATCTTGCCAAAATCAAGAACGATTCTCTTCTCTCTACTAGGCATGTGTTAATGAAGTGACTCTTGTTAAAACTAGCAAGACAAAAATGTCAGTGCACAGGAAAAATACACTGCATTCAAAGAGGGCTTTCCTTCGTGCCCTATTGTTTTATTTTTAAAAAAAAATTTATGTCTTTATTTTATTTTGTGAGACTAAGAGTGAGCAGGGGAGGGGCAGAGAGAGAGGGAAACACAGAATCGGAAATAGGCTCCAGGCTCTGAGCTGGATGTCAGCACAGAGCCCAACACAGGGCTCGAACCATGAGGTCATGACCTGAGCTGAAGTCAGACACTTAACCGACTGAGCCACCCAGGTGACTCCGTACCCTTTTATGTATGTATTTATTTTTATTTTAGATAAAAACAGTGTGTGAGCAGGGGACGTGGGCAGTGAGAGAGAGAGAGAGAGAGGAAGAGAGACAGAAGGAGGGAGAGAGAGAATCTTAAGCAGGCTCCACACTCATCACAAAGCCCAATGTGGGGCTCAATCCCACAACCCTGGGATGGTGACCTGAGTCGACATCAAGAGTGGGATGGTCAACTGACTGAGTCACCCAGGTACCCCTGTGCCCTTTTATAATTTATACAAGATAATATTAAGTAATAGTCAGCTAGCATCCATCCCTTTTTGGACCACTTTTTCCAAATCATTTGAAACTCTTAAGTGGACAGAGAGAGTTCAGGTATGCCATCACAAACCTCTGAAGACTGAACTCAAGAGACTAAAATAACTTCACATCCGTTAATAACATTTGTGGAACAGAGATGAATGATGACATTAGCATCTAATTACAAACTTCTTTTCCTTATTAGAGCAAAAAGAGGATTTTTTTTCCTCTAGGAGAAATATTGAAAGTAGGATCCATATATAATTTCAGATGGCAATAGAGAAATATCATTGACATTTGCAGAGCATCAGCTGCTTCTGTTTCCTTGCCTGGTTATGACATGTACACACGATCTCCTGGGGTGGCTGGCCAGAGAGCCATAGTGCCACATGCTTCAAGAACAGCACAGACAGCTCATTCATCCCAACACCTTGTGTGGAAAATGTCCAAGAAGCTCCTCAGTCTGCAAGTCAAATTCGCCATGATTTTTGGAGGGTTTGCTCTTTACCATTTCCCCCTGAAATATTCAGAATTTTAATAGACCTCTTTGTGACAAAGAACAATCATTTTTCTAACACCCTCCAGAGCCCTCAAAATATTAGACTTTTACAGAAAGAAGCAAACAAGCAAGTAATTTGAAGAACATAAGCCCAGCTTGATATTGATTCCTGCCATGATTGGCCCATATTCTGCAGTGGTGGGCTAGTGGTGGGTAATGTCACAGTGAAGGAGGGAAAAAGGGTGTTGGCTGGGGGGCATGATTTAATCAGCCTGAATGTCTTCTTTGAACTAATTCTGCCCTGAGAACACTTGCTGGATAAACTCCTTATATAAATCCATGCCTTAGATCAAAGAAATAAACCTAGGGGTATTAATCTCCCCATAGCATGATTCAATTCATGATATTCCCCTACTTTAAAAACTTCAGTAAAGATTTGTTGAATAAATGAATGCTGAAATATTAGTGATTACTCAATGCCTATAAAATTTACAGAATGCCCTTGAAAGCTTTCCATAAACTGAAGCCAATATATATTTCATTCATTCATTCATTTGTTCAATAAAGATGTATTGGGTTCCAAGTAACAGTGGAACTTTTCTTGGTGGTGGAGATTCAGATATGAACAGACATACCACATACTTGGACCTCTCTTCTTGGGACTACATCCAATCTTTCACTGTTTATTATCACTAGGGCTGCCCACCCCATCCACACTTTCTTAGACACAACCCAAGCTTCCACTACTTTGTCAACATCCTTCATCTTTCCCTTGTAATGCCATTTAACTCTAATTTTTCCTCAAAAATCAAGTTCAAATGTGCCTTTCTCCTCAAGCTCCCTCCTAACCACACTCTTTCCTCCTTCTCCAACATGAAGCAAGCTCTGTCCTCTGAACTCACTGAGAACTTGACCTGCAGCTTTCTTTTGGCATTATCTCCTCTATTAATGTTACTTCAATATTTTCTCCACTATCTTTTAGGATTGAAGGAACTTTTCAACTGTACTTACAGCAGCTGGGCTAGTCAGTTGGAACTTAGTAAATAGATAAATATCAAACAAACAAATGAACTACTAAAGTCCTTGTGACTTAAGTTGTAGATACTCTGTTTACACACTTGAGAATACATTTCTCAAATCCCCTTCAAGGTATGATTTCATAAACTCAAAAGCCAAATAGGTCATTTGCTCAAGATTATTCAATGCAACAAAAATATAGAAATGCCCATAAGAAAATAAAACTATGTTGGGCTGCATATCTCATTAAAGTAGTTGAGGCAGAATCATACACCTATCTCCAGAGAAATAAAATTTGAAGAGTGTGCTTCTAACTACTGCATGACATCAGTTCTTTCTAAAATAATTTGAAGATTTGAATAGCAAATCCATACTTTCGAGACTTCAACTGCAATCATGTCAATCCCCTAATCCTCTCACTTCTGCTGCACCTGTAGACCAATCCAACCAAATACCTTCTCCATCTACTTGGGCTGTTAGGCAATACTAGAAAATGCTCTGCAATACTATCAGGCACTCTTATATCCTTGATGAATTTCTTATGTCCTCAAGAGTTTTTTCCAAAGTACTTCTTCTCAAGCTACCTACCAATCTCTCTAATCTCAGCAATCACAACAGAGCTCTCCTCCCTCATCATGATAAAAACAATAAACTGTATAAGCAGCATTTATTAAGCACTATGTTTAGGCATTTTACCTTAGAGGTATTATCTCAGTTAATCTTTGCAAGGACCACCAATTATTGAAGTAGGTGCCATTATCCCTATTCTATAAATTAGGAAACTGAAGCAAACAGAGATCAAATAACTTGCCCAAGGTCACAGAGTCACTAAGCATGAATCCAGGACTTGGATTTACAGACTTGGATATGATGAACTCCAGAGCCCACTGGTAAGCCTATACTATGTTGACTCCTTGTTCTCTTCCTCCCTTGGGACATGGTAAAGGCAGAGAGAGGATTGATTATTTACTTATTTATTTTGAGAGAGAGAAAAATTGTGAGCAGGGGGAGGGGCAGAGAAAGCAGGAGGGAGGGAGAGAAGTCCCAAGCAGGCTCCATGCTGTCAGCACAGAGCCCAACACAGGGCTCGAACCCACACACTGCAAGATCATGACCTGAGCTAAAATCAAGAGTTGGACATTCAAAAAACCAAGCCACCAGGTTGTCTCCAGGGAGAGGATTATTAATAAGCCACATGGCTCTGCTCTAGCTCATACTGGCCACTAGAGAACAACCTCCATCTCTTCGGTACAAAGTTCTACAACCAGTGTCAACCAGTCCATAGGAGAAGCAATGTGGATACACACCTATTATTTTTATTAACTGCATTGAACCTAACCAGCCTTAGTTCAGGTTGCTATAGCAGAATATAACAGACACCATAGACTGGGCGGCTTAAACATTTATTCCTCACAGTTTTGGAGCCTTCTCCAAGATCAAGGTGCCAGCAAGATCCAGTGTCTGGTGAGGGAGCGCCTGCCTGCTTCCTGGCCATCCTTTCCTGACAAGGCAGAGTAGAGAGAAAGCGTCAGCTCTCATAGCTCTTATGAGGACACTAATTCCATTCACAAGGGCTCCATGGCTAGGACCTAACCACTTCCCAAAGACTCCATTTCCTAATACCACTGCATTAGGGATTAGTTCCAACATATGAGTTTTGGGGGACACAAGCTTTTAGTCCATAGCATAGCCTTATTGGAAAAAGCAATTGATTTTACACAAATACAAAAAAAAAAAAAAATCCTCCTTTCGCTCCTACTCTTCTAATCTCACCTAGGTTTCAGTAACCTGAGTGTTCTACCTCGTCTTGAGTCATTAGGCCCACTTCCACACTTCTATTTCCAGCTCTCTTATTAACCATATCCTTACCACATTGGGAATGGAGTGGTGCCCTAGACAATCACTTCCCAAACGTAAATGTATAAATCACCTGAGGATCTTACTAAAAGGTAGACGCTCATTTACTAGGTCTGGGGTGACCAGCGAGTGACACCATGCTGCTGATATTTAACCCATACTTTTGAATAGTGATGCCCTAGATGTTTGGCACATGAACAGTTCTTCCTTGGTGATCCTGTGAGTGCTAAGTGATTTTCTTCCCAAATGTGTAATATTTGGTGATCACAACCATGCAGAGTAGCACTTGCGGGTTATATATGTAATACATGATGCCAGTGGTTAAACTCCATCACGTTTTAATTTTTTGAATTTTTAGTATGTTTCATTTTCTTCATTTAGCTCTAACTGGTTATAAAGTAGCAGTAGAAGTGATATTTTGCTATTTTGATAGGCCATGGGCAAATTTTTCATGCCTACATACCACCACACTGTCTTCCTTATGGACTCAGGGAAAGATGTTCTCTTCCTGTCCAAGAAAATGTGTGTCCTGACTTCTACCCTTCCACCTCACAAGACACTCATTCTGTTGCTACCCGCTTTCTCTTGCTCATCAGCCCCCTTCTGTTTTATACTCCCAAACTTCTCTACAGTTAAACAACTTTCCTAAAAATACAATTTAAAAAAGCAAAATTTTAATTGCAGAATTTAGATGGAGGATACACAGACAGGTGTTCATTGTACTACTCTTCCAACTTTTCTCAATACTTGAAATTTTAAAGTTTAGGGTGTAGTTAGAGGAACAATTAGCATTTTTTCCTATTTGCGAGTTTCTTCCCAGGAAAAATGTATTCGACTTCAGACTCTAGATCTCCTTCAGAGTTTCCCATTCACTAACTTATTACAAATCTCCTTCCCCAAAAATGTATTAGGCCATTAAAAAAAAAGTCTGTGTCAAACATGATATATAAGCATATCTTTCATAGTCTTTTTAGATTATAAAGTATTAAGAATTTTTAACTTAGTTTTTCTAGCATGAACACTAGAAATGTTGCTGACCTACACTCTCTAGTTTACTTACTCTCCTGCCTATAAACCTTGACTGCCTTGCAAATCCAAATTCTCCATCAAATCTGCTCTGAGGACCAGAGGTCAGTCAGCACCTTACATGCTTTCAGCTTGCTTTCCCCAACACTGGTTAGGCATTTAACCCAAGGGAGGTATTTAAGTATTTGTGAAATAGTATTTCTAGTCACTTCCTAGGCAACTGCTGCCCAAAATGAAAGTGCTTTTTACATCATGCTTTAATTTTATCACAGGAATCCTGTTTAAGCAACAGTCTCAATGATTCTCAATCTAGGGAAGTTTTGCCCCACAAAGGACATGAGGCATGATCTGGAGGCATTCTTAGTTGTCACAACCCAGGGTGGGTACTACTGGCATCTGCCTGAATAGCACCCCCACAATGAAAAGGTTACCTGACCCAAAATGTCAATAATGCAAAAACTGAAAAACTCTAATAGTTGCAGTTTGTTTAACTTAGGAAGCACTAGAAACCAAAGAATCAATTAAACCCACAGGGCTGCATCTATTGTTTTCAGTTTCTTATTTAAAGAAAAAGTTCTTTGACTTACCAGTATTAAATTCCCTTGTCTGGAAAACAACCCAAAGAGCTCAATATTACTTAAATGGCACAACCACAACACTGTAGTACAATAACGATACAGTCAACTAAGATTAAAAACTGGTCTAAGATTTTAGATATAATAAGTTTTATTCATCTGGTGGTACTTGATGCTCACAGGGCACCGTACAACAATTTTAAAAATACAATATGAAAAAATTGAACAGCCAAAGAGATCAATTCCATTAGAGGGCCCACAGAAAAACCAACAAAAGCCCACAGAAAAACCCACCCACTGTCACCCCTTAAGAACATTTTCTTCCTGCTTAAGTTTGGCTTTAAGAAACACCAAAAGAAAGTGAGAAAGAAAAAGTCTTTGAACGAGTTAAAACTTCACATAGCGTCTTTCACATGGGTATATCACAAAATGCTTTCCTTATTCAATAATAAGCATACAAAATTATCCAAACGTCTATGAGCCTCTATTTGGTCCCATCTTTTAAGGTCATAGCTGTATTTCCCTCACCTGTCTCCAAATTATTTGCATCAGTAAACGTCACATAAAGCAGTCTCCTTTGCTCCATTTTGCCACTACAAAGCTGATATATTTTCCACAAATAGCAAGGGCCCAAGCAAACTGAAGTTACCTAACTACTTGAAGTGAAGCTATTAACTAAATTTTTCCAAGACCAGTTTAAAACCAAATTGTGGCTTTGAAACCATTTTCTTCAATTTTCATGATTAGAAATTACTGAAGGTCATTTGGCATTAACTACAAGGAATAGCAAAATGTAAAGTTACAACGGGGGCTACTGTTACAAAAACTTCCAAGAATAAAAAGAGGATCTGGGAAATTGTTTTAAGGACATACTGACATGTTGTCACAATGTTATACAAGGAAAAATAAGGAGTTACAACTTCTGCCTGAAGAGTCCTTTACTGCTCAGTATTAATTTTGTAAGAGTCAGCCAATTACAAATGGCCATGTAAGCCTCCAACACAGAAAGCGCTAAGTGTTAACAGCTAGAGGCACCAACTCTTAGTCGCAGTGTAACAGTTTTACTTATAGTAACAGAGCCATCCCACGCTTACTCAGCTACAGAATCTCATTTCCCACTGGAGTTCACCAAAGTATTAAAATAAGGAGGCAAAACTGCTACAGGTAGTCAAAGGACTAAAACAAAGGCATTTTTGCTCAGGAAATTTCTAGTTAAAGCTGAAAACATATTTAAAGTAGTTGCCAAAACATGGTAGGCACTACCTTAATGCTTGGTTCCTCTCAAATTAATGGTGTCCCAACTTATGCCTGGTATCTATAGATCCATTTAAGCAAACCTAGACATCATAGCTGCTGCCATTGTGTAATATCACAGTACATAAGTAATATGCAACTAGATGTGTCTCCCCTTTTCCACTATACTGCATTTAAGGGCAAGGGGCAGGTCAAAAGCACCTTTGCATCCCCTACACTAAGCACAGTGGCTGGTATACAGTAGGTATTCAACAAGTATTTACTGAATACATTGTTGAGTACTGGCTTATGACATGGGAAAAAGCCCAAAGATTGTCTTATTCTATTAGCAATAGTTAGGTAGAAAGCAGTTTCGAAGTAAGGATACCTTCCCCACTTTCTAAACACAGACTCAAGAGTTAAATAGGACTTGAATCATTTCTCCTTAACATGTTCATAAAGCATTTTGAGAAATCAAGAGATGAAAGGCGCTATGTAAGTGCAAAATAGTATTATTCAAGACAGGTTAGCAAAGGTGCTATATTCTCTATGGTGATGGAACGGTTGTGCTAATTTGAGGTGAACACACCCAAAGCTACGACTTTTCTTGATGTCATTATCAACAGAACAATGGAGTTTGACAAAGATGCCATCACTTTATATAGTTTATATTCTGCCAACTACTTTCTATAAACCAGGTAACAGAAAATAAAATTAAGCCACTTACTCTACACAAACCAATAACTTTATCAAAGTTCTGCATTTTACAAGTCATGTTCAAAAAACACACACAAGTTAGCATTTTGTACACAAATGTTTATTTCTCAATTAAACATTCCCTTTAAACACAAGGAATGAACTCTAAGTTTTCATAAAGATGAATTAAAAATGAAATCCCTCCAGTATAGTGTGTGTAATCACTGTGTTCTTGGTCACTACTGGCATTTACTGTTTAACATCAAAAACAAAGACAGATTATTTAAAAATCATGCTACTGGATTTCTAGCTCTTCCTCTATGACCAGTTCTACACTGATCTGCAATGTTTAAAAGTTTACATCACCAAATCGAAGCAAGTTTAACAGGTGAAACAACTGTGCATTAAACACAAAAGAAACAATAAAGTTATAAGATATAATCAAGTTCGTAACGAATATAGGTGTTCTTATCATCATTGTAGATTCTTGGGTAATGTGCTATGAGAGCATCCTGTGAACCAATGTAGATGGAGTTGTAAATTTTCCAGTACACGTCTCTGACTTTCCGGGCCGGGTGAAACAAACCCTAGAGTAATTAGAAGGTTATATTATTTCAATTTTCAGTAACATACATAACCTTGGCACAACTAACCAACAAACCATAAAGACAGAATTCCAAATATTTCTCTTCAAGAGAAAAAACCCTGACAAATGCACACAAGCTAAGACAAAATCTAATCTCTTCTCCACCCCCACCCCCAACTGTTTTCCCATATGGTACAAACTACCCTACTGATAATTAAGAAGTGACTTAATTAACTAAATTATTTTTTTCACTGAGTAACCCTTTAAAAATCTTAACTTTACCTGTAAACAGTACTGTAACATTCTACATGGTCCAATAGCAACTCTCAGGCCCTCCAGGGCTCCCATAACTGCCTGAATTACATGGGGTGAGGTCTCAAACACATTGGGCCATACATAGTTCAACAAGTGATTCAGTGAATCTTCACAACCAAATCCATAAACCCCAAGTGACATGTGTTGCACCACTGCGCTGGCTGTCTGTCTGTGTACAAGGTCCCTGTAGCAGGGTGAAAAAAATGCTTTGTTAAAATAGTCTTAGTTTTAACAGGAAACACTTGCCTATTCTAATTAGAAACTAAATTACAAATTCAGTGCAGGGAACAAATGCAAACCTCTCATACTTTATGTACCTGATATAAAATGATTGAATACACAGTATTCTGTATCAGATACAGGATTCCCCTTGAGATCTTTTACTTTAATGATGCACTGTGGGTCAGAATTAAACCTTAATTCCCAATTAACCTTTGAAAGGAATATGAGCAAGAGAGCCCTGTGTGGTGCCCATTTCAGTATGCTACTAAAGAGGGGATACATGACTCTTAGATATGAATAACGGAAACCTCATTTTAAATTCTATCACTTGAATAGATTTGAAAAGTAAGTGATTACCGCTATATGAGATAACTAAATTAAAATTAAATCTCTTCCCTTGCAAATTTTAAGTTTCACTCAAAAAAGCAATTTGGGGAGAAATTTTTAATTTTTTTTAAATGTTTTATTTATTTCTGAGAGAGAGAGAGAGAGAGAGAGAGAGAGAGAGAAACAGCGTGAGCAGGAGAGGATCAGGGAGAGAGGGAGACAGAATCTGAAACAGGCTCCAGGCTCTGAGATGGCAGTCAGCACAGAGACCGATGCGGGGCTCGAACCCACGAACTGTGAGATCATGACCTGAGCCAAAGTCGGATGCCTAACCGACTGAGCCACCCAGGCGCCCCAAGTTTTTTCAAACCTACAGAGTAAGAATTCTATCATTTCCCATGTTAACTGAATTTATTTACAACAAATCATTGGGTTATTTATTCTAGAGTGACTCAACTGGGACAAACAACAGGTAAGTTTGTGATGAGTATAAAGAACAAGTTCACACAGGTAACATCTCAGAGATGTAAGAAAAAACACTGAACTTGCTAGCATCTTTATTTCTTACTTACTTGATTAGACTTCACAGTAAAGCAGTATTACTAATAAATTTCCCAAAAGTATTGTTTCTTTTCATTGAGTAGTTCTTGACAAGTTATACCTCAACTTAATAGTATACAGAGGGGGGGGCGCCTGGGTGGCTTAGTCGGTTAAGCGTCCGACTTTCGCTTAGGTCATGATCTCGCGGTTCGTGGGCTTGAGCCCCGCGTCGGGCTCTGTGCTGACTGCCAGCTCAAAGCTTGGAGCCTGTTTCAGAGTCTGTCACTCCCTCTCTCTCTGACCCTCCCCTGCTCACGCTGTCTCTCTCTCTCCCCTAGAAATAAATAAAACATTAAAAAAAAATTAAAAAAAAAAAATAGTATACAGAGGGGCGTCTAGGTGGCTCAGTCAGTTAAGCGGCCTGAGTCTGTTTTGGATTCTGTCTCTCTTCCTCTCTCTGCCCTCCCCCACCCCCTACCCCCACCTAGTGCTGTTGCTCTCTCTCAAAATTAAATAAACATTAAAAAAAATTTTTTTTAATAGTACACTGAATATAAATTTTAACTTCAAGTCACATACTTTGATGGCTGCACTCGGAACAATATGCTTCTGTTTTACTGGGCCCTAGGTGGCCAGGCTTTTAACAGAGCCTGATTCTTATTCTGTCTCAATGTCTTGCATTTATACCTAGCTGGAACTTGTTTATTCTGTTAAGTCTCCCCTTTGCAAAGTCATGAATGAGTAACTTTAATCTGTACACAAAACTAATTGAATTGTTTCTAATTTGGATACCTTATCTTTTCTGAAAAATAAAGAGCCAAACAAAACAGTCATTTCCCTTACTACTTGGATTTTTTTTTAAGTTTATTCATTTTGAGAGAGAGAGAGAGAGAGAGAGAAAGAGAGACAAAGGGAGTGGGGAGGGAATAAAAAGGGGAAGAGAGAGAATCCCAAGCTGTCAGTACAGAGCCTGACATGGGGCTTGAACTCATGAACTGGGAGATCATAGCCTGAGCCAAAGAACAAGAATCAGATGCTCAAATGGCTGAGCCACCCAGGCACCCCTCCCTTACTACCCGGATCTTGAACCTTTCTTTACATTAATTTTGTGTTTAAAGCTCTATGTCGTCCAGATGGTTAAAGGTATCAGGAATCTGACTGTCAAATAACTGAGCAGTACTATATTCAATGGTCACTGTCTGAATAACTGAGGGCCTGAAATGGGAATAGCATAGCTTATGTTTAGTAGTTCCAAAGCCTAATGATAATCTCTGCTTCACATACACTAATATAAAGCTAAAAAGATTAGGTCTATATGCCACACCAACAAACTCACACTCATCATTTCCTCTAACTATATTTGACTTTAATTACTTTCTTTCCTTTCTCTCTTTTTTAGAGAGAAAGCACACACATGGGAGGGGGAGAGAATCCCAAGCAGACTCCATGCTAAGCATGAAATCAGGGTTTGATCACATGACCCTGGGCTCATGACTTGAGCTGAAATCAAGAGTCGGATGTTCAACCAACTGAGCTACCCAGGCACCCCATGACTTCAATTATTTTTTAAAACAACAGTTTACCAATTACTGCTTTTCAAAATGTATTTAGTCTTAAGATATGAAAGGAGGGCTAAAAAGGGGAGGGAGTGCCTAGAAGAGAAAATGTGGGGAACCACTATAGCATACATATTATTTAGAGAGAATGGTCATCTTCACTTTCATAGAAATCCAGTCTCATATTCCCCCTCCTTTAACTGCATCATTAACAAACAGATCACTTAATAATTATTTCAGTAAGTTTTAAAATAAAGGAAGAATTATAACTACTTTCTTACTTTTAATTCGGGTCACTTACCTATCCATTAAAGCATCTTCAAGTAATGGTGTTACAGCATAAATGTAGTCCTTTCCCATCTCACCAATATATTCAAACAAGAAGGAAAGTGATTTTAACACTCCATTTTGAACATTCAGCTCAGGAACTCTGTATTCATTCATTAAGGCAGGTAGTACTGTGAAGGGTGAACATGTTTCGGCGACAATAGCTATTGCTACAGTGGTACAAACTCTGTTCTGCCTTTCCTGAACTTTGAGGTTGTTTAAGAGTGTAGCCAATACATCATGAGGGCTGAAAAAAAAAAATGTATCGCCAAACTGTTAGATTATAAATCAAACTTCGGGGAAAAAATGCAAAAGAATAAAACTTTATGGTAAATAATTATTGGTAACTTTGTAATTTTATGATAAAATACAATGAAGTCACTCGGCACTAGCACTTGTTTCTACTCAAAAACTTCATTTAAATTACAATATCTGTTGGAGAAATTCAAATGGAATCATTTTCAAATGTAATTTTTAGTCTTTATTATGAACTCCCTAAAATATAAAGCTTAGACTGAACAATTCTAGAGTGGTCAAAACATGGCCACTAGAGCTAGGCAGCAGTACCTGAACTGTGGTCCCTCATGCCTCAATACACACAATCTACTTCCTTTTCTTGCCTTCCCTCCCACACACCTTTGTGACATCTATTCATCAGTCACTTATTTCACCACAAACTTAGACACAGAAGCTAAAAAAGCACAAAAGCTATTCATTGCAAAAGTCTGGACTATACCACTGCTGAAATAAACTACTCTATTACTGCTATCAAAAGTGTGACAGGGTAAGGAGACTAATTAATCTGGCTTTTATATGTTTTACTACTTAAAGATATGTTATTAAACCATATGTATGTATGGTATCTCACTTTGTACAATGATGACTACTTCTAGTTTGGTTCTGATGAGACAGAAGCAAATAACCACAAACCATCTAATAGTTATAATTTCAGTTGTCTGGGGATTCACTTTGGAAAAATATTTTAAAAATACAAAGCATTAACATGAGACCTGAGTTACGCTGTTTTATTAAGAACTGGACTTAATATTTTAAATAATACCTGAAAGGGACCAACTAAACTTTGAAATTATTCTAAAGACGGTTCTATTTTCCTCTCTGAAAATACCAGAGGTGTGATAAAATAAATTTTAAAACTCTCCATGTATTTTAATTCAATTGGAAATTTAAGAAAACATCTCAAAAATTGAAGGTCAGTGGTTAAACAATGTGCTTTCTCAAGTGCATTTCTCACACCACACCTCTAGAGATTACTACAGAAATAGAAGCATTTTTCAACACAGCTGGTTTATTACAAAGTTAAAAATGCATGCATAAAAGTAAATAATACTCACCCAATAGCCTTTGCAATGTAACCAAATGTGTTGACTGTAGCTCTGCGAATAGCTTTTTTGTGAGCTTTTAAGAGCTCCAGAAGCTCAAAACAAATCCTCATCCATTCTCTTGCAGACACATATTCAGCTCCCCTAATTTAAAAAGAAAAAAAGTTTGATGATAATAAATTTTAGAAGGTAAACTTGCAAATTCAGTTCTCAAAACATGACTACCTACTCAGTTTAAGGAGTAAATAAAAATACAACTTCAGAAAGGATGGTTTAATCTTAAAACTATACTGCCTCCTCCCATCACCATCTAGAACTGAAATTTCACAGAAAATTTCAGTGGATACTTAACCATATATGTCTATACTAGCAACATTAAGCATATTCGCAAAATGAATAAAAAGGTAGTTAAATGTAAAAACCGATACTGTTTGATCAAAACCACACTGAGATACCACCTCACGCCAGTCAGAGTGGCTAAAATGAGCCAATCAGAGAACTCTAGATGCTGGCGAGGATGTGGAGAAACGGGCACCCTCCTACACTGTTGGTGGGAATGTAAACTGGTACAGCCCCTCTGGAAAACAGTGTGGAGGTTCCTAAGGAAACTAACAATAGAACTCCCCTATGACCCAGCAATAGCACTGCTAGGAATTTACCCAAGGGATACAGAAATGCTGATGCATAGGAGCACATGTACCCCAATGTTCATAGCAGCACTCTCCACAATAGCTAAAACCTGGAAAGAGCCTAAGTGTCCATCAACAGATGAATGGATCAAGAAGATGTGGTTTATCTATACCATGGAATACTACATGGCAATGAGAAACAATGAAATCTGGCCATGTGTAGCCACATGGATGGACCTTAAGGGTGTGATGCTGAGCGAAATAAGTCAGGCAGAGAAAGACAAATATCATATGTGTGCACGTATAGGAGGATTAAGGAGGAGCTTAACAGAGGACCAAGAGAGAGAAGAAGGGCGGAAATGGTGGGGGAAAGGGGGAGAGGCAAACCATGAGAGACTCTTGAATGCTGACAAAAACTGAGGACTGGTGGATGGGGGGGAGGAGGGGTGGGCACTGAGGAGGGCACTTGTGGGGATGAGCACTGGGTGTTATGTGGAAACTAATTTGACAATAAACTATTTGTAAAAAAAAAAAAAAAAAAAAAACGATACTGTTCATAAAAATGTTCAGGTAATCTGCTTACCTGTCAGCAATACGTCCAACAAGATCAATACAATTCTCTTGTACTTTTTCATGCCTGTTCTTTAAGATGGGGGTGAGTCTAGGCAGGAGATCTTTAATTGGTGGGGTCATCTTATGCATACCTATTTAACAGAAGTCAACACACTATCAATAAACATGTGAACTATAACTTTTGTTCGTTTTACCTTTTACGTAATAATGTAATATACACGACTAGGCATAAATATAAACTTACAGCTGCCTATAGAAAGAAAAAAGCCCCATATTCTGATCAGGATCAGAATTGTTTTTAACTTTTTATTAACAACTTCTGATTATGCAGAGAAATGAAAGAAATTAGTGAAGTGATTTTAAAAATGATGGAGACTCAACAACAAAAGAGTTTTATTTGGTTCTGAAATGTATTTGTAAACTCGTATTTAAATATGGGGACAGTTTATGTTCCGGCCATACACAACAATATAAGCCAGAGGTAGACATGTAAATTAAAGCAAAATTTTCCAGAAAGGGCCCCCTTACCCTTTAACTGCAAAACAAACAGATCTCCAGTCTCCCTGCAATGCAGGGCATACTTGGATGGTATTTACACCTATGAAGAGAGAAAAAAGGAGGCAGCTGGCAGGGGCTCTTGCTCTAACTAGAACTGCTTGTTCTGATTCTCTCTCCACTGCTTTTCCCATGTTTCCCTGACCAACAATATGGTTTACAACTCCCTGCAAACCAGAGCCCCATAAGTGGCCACGTAACTGATTTTTTGGCAAGTAGCTATCTTCAAGTATAGAAAACAGGGTTAATTGGGGATTACATGTCAATGCAATGGTTCAAAGATCTCCTATACTGTATAAAAACCTCTTACTAAAATGAGAAAAATGTTGGCTACCACAGTCAGCTATTTTGACCTCCTGCTAGGTTATTTTGGCTCCTCTTAACCATAAATTACTTTTGCAGAAGTCATGTTCAACTACGATAAAAGATTAAACAGAAGAGACCATTTGTTTGCTACATCATTATATCCTTAAATAATGAAAGCTTTGCTCTCCAAACCAAAGGGGGCATTTGTAATATACTTGTATTTTTGCTCTGAGTTAGAAGACTGAGTGGATGAAGAACTGGATATAAATAAAAAATGAAACAATTTGAAAAACTCACTCACTTTTCTTCCTGGTTATGTTCCTGAAACATGACAGCAAACAGAAAAACCTGCCAGGATCACTTACTAATTCAAGACTAAAGAAATCTACAATATTTTGTCCTACAATTAAAACTTCAACACTGCTTTCTCACACTCCTCAAATACATTCAGGTGAGACACTGTTTTTTATTAGGATTCTCTATTCTATGACTTCAAAGTTTTTTGTGTTGGTAACTACTCCCATCTCTCTTTACAGGTCCTCAACTTGCTCTTTCCTTTTAAAGTGCAATAAATTTGAGTTTTAGGAAACATGACTTTTGTGACATCCTGAGTTAAGTCTAATTTTGAAGTGCTTAAAAAATGTATCATAAATCATTACTCAATTCCTAAATACGATTCTATGTATTAATTTAAAAAAAAAAAGTTAAAAAAGCAAAACTAAAAAATTCTTTCATGACCAGCAAATTCCATACCTATGACATTTACAATGGCCTTCAGTGCTCCAAGAATGCTGCCCAATACTTCAGGGTATTCTTCACCCAAATACTCATACAGAACAACACCCAAGTGCCCCATCAATTTTTCCTGTAAAAAAAAAAAAAAAAAGTTAAAATGTAAACATTCACATGAAACTATTTGGTGAGAAAATTAAGAATCTGATAGAAAAGTTTACCTCTTGACAAGTCTTCATGACAACAGCAGTTCGAGAAATCAAGTCAGCTGCCTGTTGCCTAACTTTTGCTGATTTGTTATTTAAACGCCACAAAACTGTACCACAGATCTGAGGCAAGTACGGTTTGACTCGTTTGCCAAGAGCATTGACCACTGTGCCAAAGCCATTCAACATTACGGAGTCCTAAAACAGAAAAGCTAAGTTAAATTTAAAAACTACATTTATTGGAAACTAGAATTCAGTGTGTGACTGAATAGTTTAAATATACTAATATTCAGAGATGCCTGAGTGGCTCATTTGGTTAAGTGATTTCAGTTCAGGTGATGATCTCATGGTTTGTGGGATAAGGCTCCGTGTTGAACTCTGTGCTAACAGCTCAGAGCCTGGAGCCTGTTTCAGACTCTATGTCTCCCTCTATGGCCCTTCCCTGCTCATTCTTTCTCAAAAAAATAAAACATTAAAACAAAACTTAAATATTCTAATGTTAATTTTTTTTAACAAAAATCAAATATAAAAAATTTAAAGCTAAAAAATTTCAATTATAGACAACTGAAAGGAAAATATGAGCATTTTTAAAATTTCATATTCAGTTACTTATTAGTGATGATTATTTGCTTGAAAAGTAGCATGTTTTACAAATATGACGGTCAGCAGCAATTTGTTGTAATAATCTGTATCATTACCTCTGTAGTCTGTTCTTGGAAAGCATAAAGAATACCATCAATCAGCTGTTCTTCAAGTTTATGATCAATATCTGCTGCCCCCAAGTTGCCCATAATTTTCTCAATTGTCTCCATCACCATTTTTCTGTACTGTTCAGCTTCATCTTTCAGATCATCCACAATCCTGGATATAATTTCGGCTGCACCTACTTTGTTTGCCAACTCCACAGTAGTATCAACTAACTAAAGACAGGAGGAAAGAAACCCTTAAGATATATTCAGGACAGCAATTGGATGAGAACAGTTAATTCCTCTTTTAAAAACTTTTAATAGAAAGGTAACCCAAAAAACATAAATATAAATCAAGATGTTTTAAGGTAAGATTGTAGTCATGTTTCACCTAGCCCAGATTAAGAACTTCTTTTAACTAGACAAAGACATTAATTCATAACTGAGTGTTTATCCTAGGATGCAAAATCAAAATGGAAATTAATTAGCTGACTAAAATACACCTCCTTTTACAATCAAGCATGTATTTTGAGACCAGGACAAAAAACAAAGTGTTATATTCACTCAAAATGACCAAAGGATTAGTTGAAAAGATATTTGAAAATATTTTTTTTTAAAGTAGCTTCCATGACCATGAGCTTGAACTTACGACCTTGAGATCAAGAGTCACATGCTCTACAAACTGAGCAGCCAGGCACCCCTTGAAAATATTTTTTATGGGGTGCGTGAGTGGCTCCATTGATTAAGTATCCAGACTCTACATTTTGGCTCAGGTCAAGATCTCACGCTCTTGAGATGGAGCCCCTTGAGCCCCACAGTGGGCTCTGCACTGGTGTGGAGTCTGCTTAAGATTCTCTCTCCCTTTTCCTCTGCCCCCTCCCACTTGTGCTCTCACTCTCAAAAAAAGAAACAACAAAAAACAAAAAAAGATAAAGTATTTTTTTACAATAAGTTTACCTGTCGGTAATTTCTTCTATCCAAAGCCATTCTGTGTTGCCAGAAGTGTTTAAAAAAAGGAGGAAGAATCTCTGTTTTAATGTAGTTTGCTTCTACACCATCTGTTCCACAACACTGCTTTACCACCTAAAAGTTTAAAAAATAACAGTACAGACAGTTTTGGTTTAACAATAGTTAAATAGTTTTGGGCTTTAACATTCTCTTTGAACCATGAAACACACACAATTTAGATGAACCAATTGGGACAACAATTTGGAATAATTACCTTCAGAACAATTTTTTTCATTTCTTCATCAGGTGACTGAAATTCTCGAATAAGGATTAACATCACTTCTCTAGTATAATAGTTGGCATATTCTGCATCCATAAGAGGAATAAGATACCCAATAGCCTTTAAGAAAGCTGCCAGACCCTATTTTAAAATAAAAGATGTGTATACTTAGTAAATTAGATTTTAGTTGCCTTAACTTCAATGAGTGGAAATGCAAAGGAAAATAAAATCTATCTGGTGAACCAAACCTACCTTTCCTCTATGTTGACGGATACCCTTCCATAGAGGCTTTAACACAGAATCAAAAGATTCAATACCATAAGGAGTTGCTGCTTCAGCCAAGGCAGCAATGGCCAAAGCACTAATGGTCCGAACTTTCTGTTGCTCATCCACAAGACCTAGAAAACCAAACACAGGTTGTAACTAAGTGACAACACTTCGTTAATTTTCACAACCTCATCATTTAGTCAAAACACAGTTCTGTTCATATTAGACAAAATTAGGCAAAAGCCAATATGAACCACAGCCTATTAGCAAATGATGTTATAAATCCCATCACAAATTATATGGAGTTTTGTAGGTAGAGCCCTTCCATTTATCTAAATTAGTACCCCAAATTTCAGGACACCTATCTTATAAAACATGAAGTCATGGGGCGGCTCAGTTGGTTAAGTGTTCAATTTTGGTTCAGGTTATGATCTCACTCCTCCTGAGTTCAAGCCCTGTGTTGGGCTCTGTGCTGGCAGCTCGGAGCCTGGAGCCTGCTTCAGATTCTGTCTCTGTCTCTCTGCCCCTCTCCTGCTCAAACTCAGTCTCTCTCTCTCAAACACAAACATTAAAAAAAACTTTAATAAAAATAATTTTTAAAAAGATGAAGTTATATCACAACTTACCATGCTCAATGATTTCAACTAAACTTCTGAGATGAGGCAAGATGGCACAGCCCATGAGAATAGCTATTTGCTGTACAATCTTAATACCAGTGTGCCTTGCTTGCCAGGACTTCTTGCTTTTACACACAGCTTTTAAGAAGGGCAACAACGAAGGAATGCCTAGGGCAGAGGCTACAACAGCAAAAGCTCTAGCTGTTGTGTTACGAACATACTCATCCATGTTATCTATATCAGGTCTCATGGTAGAGATCATAGTAGCCAGACCAGCAGCCTAAAAAGTCAAGAAAAAAAGGAGGGTTATCAGCTGATAACATTAACCTTCAACACTTCTATAATCAATAATCCCATCAATGGATACAAACTTTCTTCTCTAGAAATACAACGTAGATACCTTTGCCAAATTAGAAATAATCTCTCGACCTTCCACTCTAGCATAGTAATCTTCATCAATCAGCAATGGTTCAATGACCACAAGGATCTGAAAAAGAAAAAGAGCTACGCTTTCACATCAATTACTAATACCATACTCCTGCAACAAAATTAAATACATATTGAGAAAATTTTATTAGAGGTCATTTATGTAACTTAGACACACAAACATATAAACATAGTTTGCTAGAAAACTTATTACTGGGACTCTGTAAATATGAATAGTATAAAAACCATTTTAGTAAAGATGAAAAAAAGTTCCTTCAATATATGCACACACACATTTATGTATGTGTGATGGTCCAAGAGGACCTGTTAATGTTAATATTGGTAAATTCTGGAGTGTCTTACAGGGGAGTGAAATTTCCCTTTTTTGTTGTGAATACATACATCAGCGATTACTTTTTAAGAATTTTTTAAATTAATTATTTATTTATTTTTATTTTTTTTACAAATAGTTTATTGTCAAATTAGTTTCCACATAACACTCAGTGCTCATCCCCACAAGTGTCTTCCTCCATGCCCATCACCCCCTCCCCCCACATCCATCAGTCCTCAGTTTTTGTCAGCATTCAAGAGTCTCTCATGGTTTGCCTCTCTCCCTTTCCCCCACCATTTCTCCCCTTCTTCTCCCCCTTGTTCCTCAGTTAAGTTCCTCCTAATCCTCCTATACGTGCACACATATGATATTTGTCCTTCTCTGCCTGACTTATTTCGCTCAGCATAACACCCTCAAGGTCCATCCGTGTTGCTACACATGGCCAGATTTCATTGTTTCTCATTGCCATGTAGTATTCCATGGTATAGATAAACCACATCTTCTTGATCCATTCATCTGTTGATGGATGGACACTTAGGCTCTTTCCATGTTTTAGCTATTGTTGAGAGTGCTGCTATGAACATTGGGGTACACGTGCTCTTATGCCTCAGCATTTCTGTATCCTTGGGTAAATTCCTAGCAGTGCTATTGGTGGGTCATAGGGGAGTTCTATTGTTAGTTTCCTGAGGAACCTCCACACTGTTTTCCAGAGGGGCTGTACCAGTTTACATTCCCACCAACAGTGTAGGAGGGTGCCTGTTTCTCCACATCCTCGCCAGCATCAGTTTTTTAAGAATTTTTTTAATTCCACAAATAATAAATGGCTTAAAAAATTCATTAATTGCTTTTATATTAAAAAATATCCAACCATTAGAAACAATGGTTTGACTTGAGAACAAACCTTGTGCACATATGGTCTAACTAAGTCATCAAGTTTGTATAATATTCGATCAATAACTTTCACAAGTAAATGACGCTCTTGATCCTCAAGTGTGGGAGACATCAGTAGAGGAAGAATCTGATTAAACAAAGGACCAGCTCCAAATTCACGAGCTTTGTCAGTAATCTGACGCAATGCGGCCTGGGGAAAAAAAAAGCAAAATGGTGTGTTCCCTTATAATTAAGCATTCTAAACAAACTAATTACTAATTACATGATTTTTAAAAAAAATTTTTTTTAAATGTTTAGTTTTGAGAGAAACAGAGTGTGAGCAGGAGAAGGGCAGAGAGAGAGAGGGAGACACAGAATGCGAAACAGGTTCCAGGCTCTGAGCTGTCAGCACAGAGCCTAAGGCGGGGCTCAAACTCAGGAATGGAGAAATCATGACCTCGGCCGAAATTGGACACTTAACCAACTGAGCCACACAGGCACCCCTCCATGATTTTCTTTAACTTAACATTTTTAGTGTGAACTTCACAGACATCTTACACATTGTAGCATAAGTGCATTCCCATCTAGTGACTCTGAAGTTAGAGAGGTGACTGAGTGGCTCAGTCACTTAAGCACCTGACTCTTGATTTCGAGTCAGGTCATGATCTCACAGTTTCTAAGATGAAGCCTGCTTGAGATTCTCTCTCCCCCTTTCTCTCTGCCCCTCCCTGGCTAGTGCTCTCACGGATCTGAGTATCTCTCAAAATAAATAAACTTAAATTTATAAGAAGGCCCTGAGAACAAAAAGGAGAATCTCATTTTTCAACATCCTTATTAGCATAAAACTATTTGGTTGAAAAAGCTAAATCCTTCATATTACACCTTTCTTTCTCTTACACTATGGCCTTGGTAAAGATGTAAAGATTATACATTTCTGAACATAAAATTATAGTGAACATGATGATGTAATGAACTGGTACTCACCTTTCTCATTGGAGGTGTTCCATTCTTAATTTTTAAAAGGAGCTTCATTATTTTTCTCTCTTTTTGCTCTTCTGGACTAAGTGTTGATTCATCAACATCAACCTAACAGTAAAAAGAAAATGTAGTTTGATTAAGATACTGCCATTTTAACTCCTAAATAAAAAGTGATACTTCAGTTCTGCTATTATCACTTACCAAAAGTTTATCAAAGTACTGAATATCATCAGGTTTTAAAAATGGTAGATTTCCAGATGGCTGGTCATTAACACTTTTCATTGTTCTATCTTCAGTTTGCATGTGGAAACCAGTCATACCGCCCAAAGGCGTTGGAGTTGCTGTCAGCTTTCGAGCTGGAGTTCGAATAGGAACATAACCAGCTGGAGGGGGAAGTACCTAATACATTAAAAGACAGTTTAGGATTTTCTTCACTTTATAAAATAACATAATAATCTGCACTTAAAATACCTCAACAGTTTATTAGCTAGGAAGCTTTCTGCTTGTTCTATCATTTAAAATCTGTAAGAGAGGGGCACCTGGGTGGCTTAGTCAGTTAAGCCTCCAACTTCAGCTTAGGTTATGATCTCACAGTTCATGGCGTTGAGCCCTGCGTTAGGCTCTGTGCTGATAGTTCAGAGCTTGGAACCTGCTTCAGAGTCTGTGTCTCCCTCTCTTTGCCCCTCTCCTGCACATTCTCTCTCTCAAAAGGAATAAACATTAAAAAAAAATATTTTTAATCTGTACGACAAACATTTCTCATTTGGTGATTAAAACACACATCTAAGGGGGCGCCTGGGTGGCTTAGTCGGTTAAGGGTCCAACTTTCGCTTAGGTCATGATCTCGCGGTTCGTGGGTTCGAGCCCCCCATGGGGCTCTGTGCTGACTGCCAGCTCAGAGCCTGGAGCCTGTTTCAGAGTCTGTCACTCCCTCTCTCTCTGACCCTCCCCTGCTCACGCTGTCTCTGTCTCCTAGAAATAAATAAAATTAAAAAAAAAAAACAAAAAACAAAAAACACATCTAAGAATATTAGTAATGTGGGGAAATGAGGAGATACATGAAGCAGGTTTATAAAATTCTGATCACTCTCCAACATTAATCTATATGAACATGTTAGTGAGCTGACATATCGTTAAGTGGAAATAAGTTCACAAAATGCACGTAACATATAAAGGGTTAATGTTAATAAAATTAAAATTTAGAATCACATAAATCTCTGGACTGTAAAAGCAACAATCTTAACCTGCTTGACAAAATGCAGAAAAACTAAATCTGGGATGCCTGGGTAGCTCAGTCGGTTGAGCATCTGACTCTTGATTTCAGCTCAGGTCATGATCCCATCATGGGATTGAACCCCGTGTTGGTCCACTTTGCACAAAGCCTGCTTAAGAGTCTCTCTCTCTCCCTCTGCGCCACTCCCCTGCTCATGCTCTCTCTCTTAAAAGCAGAAAAACTAAAACCAAAATATTTACCAAAGCCCTATAAAATACACCATTTGATTAAACCAAGAAATTTACATAAGATTCACTAAGAAAGATTTTTCTCTCCTACAGATACTAAGGAAATCAATGACTGCAACTGAAAAGACACTCAGAAGTCAACAGTAAGTTATACAAATGTCTATACCCACAGGATTATGTGGTAGCTGCAAGTATAGAGCAGAAATTCATGCACACTTGAAACACCCTAATATAAACCTAACAAGAGGGGAAAACATACACATACAAACTCTTAAAAGCAATACGCACTGGCAATATAAGGCTCTGTAAAGGGCCACTGGAACCTAAGTTCTACTTCTATGACTACCTTTAGACCAGCACATGGTCCCTGAGTACCAGGTACCTAGAAAATTTTGTAATTCAAAATAAATTTCCAAGCTGATACTGTAAAACAGAATATTCTTTGTGTTCATTTGCAATGCATGAATTTAAATACACAAAATCTTGTGAAGCACAAAGTAAAATAACCATGATCTAATGTGAGCTTAATCCTGGGACTATGATAAACTGAAGCAACAAGCTATTTAATATCTCCAAGACAGCAAGTTCTCAAAGTATGGTCCTAGAAGTCTTGGAAATTTACAAAGTTATAAAAGCTTTGTACCATTCAGTTTTTTCATCTCTATTACTTTTTGGAACTGAAAAAAAAATACTTGGAAACAGCTAAAAGAATCAGTAATTGTAAATTTGGGCAAAGCCAATGCAAACCTGACCAATTAATTTTTTCAAAGAACATTTAAAGAAAATTCACATTCTAAACACCACTGTTATTACCTTATATCCTTCTGGAAACATGGCATCTAATTCTTCATCAGAAAGTGGGCGGTTTCTCTCATCAATTTCTCTTTCCCACCTCCAAGCCTGAAGCTGCTCAGGAGTCATACTCATTATGTGACCTACCAAAAAAAGCAAATTTCTGTAACAATCTACAGCATTAAGTCTTTATCATTATATAGGTCCCTGGGATTATAAGCCAATTAACCTCAATTCTAATTGCTTTATATTATAAACTCAAACTAAGACTTCTTTTTATATCTGATAATTCTTGCTAAAAATAGGCATTAACAGCATACAGAATATCTCAGAGAAAACATTCATCATATTTCCAGGAAAAAAATATTTCCAATGGCAAAGTTTCTACCTGGAGTAGGGGTAGCCATGTTCATGGCCGGTGTGCCAATAGGTGTCTTTCCAGGTGTCAGAACAGGAGTGCTTCCACCCATCTGACTAGCTGGTGTTTCATCCCAACGTGACTTTCTTTTACTGGCTCCAGGAGTTGGTGTTTCACCAATTGAATCTCCACCTCGATCTGTTCGAGGAGTCTCAGCCCATCCACTTCCATGCCCAGGAGTATCTTTAAAGAAAAAAAGTAAATTATAAAATTTTAACCAATGTCAAAAAATTAGTTTATTCTCAAAGAGCTAACATACTGAAACTGATCAAATTCAAAAACAGGATATTCTTTTTTTTTTTTTTTTTTTAATTTTTTTAAAATGTTTTTTATTTATTTCTAGGAGAGAGAGACAGACAGCGTGAGCAGGGGAGGGTCAGACAGAGAGGGAGACACAGACTCTGAAACAGGCTCCAGGCTATGAGCTGGCAGTCAACACAGAGCCCAACGTGGGGCTCAAACTCACGAACCGCGAGATCATGACCTAAGCCAAAGTTGGGACGCTTAACCGACTAAGCCACCCAGGCGCCCCAGAAACAGGATATTCTTAAAATGGAGACCCACTTAACAGTTTTAATTTTTAGTTCACCTTTATTCTCCTTCATTTTTTCTTTCCCACTGATTACAAAAACATAGTAACCACTGAGGAATAGGAAAACAAAGTATTTTTTTAACCATGCATAGTATCATAACCCAGAGACAACCACTTTATGCATCTTGAGCCACTATTCATTTCTCCACAGTTGAGATTACTCTGCATATACAACTCTATACTGCTTCTTCCATCTACTATATGTTTAAGCACTCTCCCATATCACTAAAAATTCTTTATAAAATTTTAATACAGCAGATGTTTTAGTAAGTCTTAACCTTCCATGGCTAATCTCATAAAGAACTAACAAAATGCGTGGAAATGCAAACTGGTACAGCCACTCTGGAAGAGTATGGAGGTTCCTCAAAAAATTAAAAATAGAACTACTTCACAACCCAGAAATTGCACTACTGGGTATATATCCAAGGGATACAGGTATACAGTTTCGAAGGGGCACATGCACCCCTATGTTTATAGCAGCGCTATTGACTGTTGTCAACATATGGAAAGAGCCTGAATACCCATCGATGGATGAAGCTGTGGTGTGTACACACACACACACACACACACACACACACACACAAGAATTACTCAGCAATAAAAAGACTGAAATCTTGCCATTTGCAAGTACATGGCTGGAACCAGAGGGCATTATGCTAAGCAAAATTAGAGAAAGACAAGTATCATATTGCTTCACTCATATGAGAATTTTAAGACACAGAACAGAGGAACATAATGGAAGGGAAGCAAATATAATATAAAATGGGGTGAGGGGGACAAAACATAAGGGACTCTTAAATATAGAGAACATTACTGGAGAGCTTGTGGGAGGGGGTATGAGCTAAATGAGTAAAGGGGCGTTAAGGAACCTACTCCTGAAATCACTATTGCACTATATGCTAAGTAACTTGGATGTTAAGTTAAAAATTAACCAATTTTTAAAAAATGAATGTACTTAACACCAATGAATTAAAATGGTTAAAATGGTGAATTTTATGTTATGTAAATTTTATCACAATAAAAACGAAGTTATGATCTATGAACTTTTCTTTCTCCTATATTCTTTCTAAAATAAATCTTAAACCTCTTCAAGAAGGGAAAAGAGTTAGGCATATGATCTGCTTAGTCCTTTATCTGTCCCCAAAGCAGTTGATTATTTACGTGTCGACCCAGGACTAGAGATATAAACAGATCCCTCTTATAAACATACCACTCATCAAATCAGAATTACATCCAAACACACACCCAGAGTCCACTAGAAGTACCTCTTTCTGTTTTGGGGGTCTCATCCCATCTGTTTTTACGAGCACTGGAAGTTGCGCCTCCGTGGCCTGGTGTTGCATGGCCTGGCGTATCGCCACGTCCAGGAGTAGCAGCTCCTGCTGGTGTGTGGCTAGGTGTAGGATCCCATATTTTTGAGCCTGGTGTTGCTCCAGGAGTCTCACTTCCCTTCGCACGACCTGGTGTCTCATCCCATCTTAAGGAAGGGGTATGTCCAGGGGTCTTAACAAAGCAAAAAAACCTTTTATTTCATACGTAGAAACATTCACATAAAAATAACTAGAAAATTTCTATTAAAAAATAGTAAACAAATGTTTTAGTCTTCTGTATAAATGAGAATTACGTTACCCTATTTAAAAGATGCCTACTTAATAGCAAAAACATTTAAAGATAATGATGTAAGGTTTTAATTTTGAGCAGTTTTGAAAAAAGCCCTAGCTTTAAAAGAAATGTATTTTGGGTATGAGCCTTGGATATGCAATGAATAGCTCTAGAGCTTTGCGAAAATCACTGAGCTTTCTCTGTCTACATATGCAATCAAAAAATTTCAGCTTTAATGATACCATCGCTACTTCCCAAACTGGGCTTAGAGACACATACCTAGGAATTCTCACTAAGAAATACTATTCTTGTGTTTGTGTTCAATTCTGTGTGTGTTTTTAATATAAGTATGTTTTGGATCACCTGGGTCATTCTAACTAGATACTGACACATGATTTCAATCCCTGAGATTTGCAATCACATTTGTAGTATAACTCTAACCTGACAAGGTTAACTCGAAGCTGACAAGATTAGTGAAAAAAAGATTAGAAGTGGAGTGAAGTAATCAAACGTTCCATTACAGTTTCAACAGAGACAAATGGTGGGTGATGCAGGGCATCAGACAGCCCATGGAAAGAGAAGAACATTAACAGTGGAGACAGTATAGTATCAAACTATCAGGTGGTTCAGTGTCAGCCAAACAAAATTTGATTTAAGACTCAAGTATTCCATATAGGTTTTGAAATATACCTTTATGTATTTATTTTAAAGTTGGATGCTTTCTATCCAACACAAGAATTCTATCCAGCTTTACACCTGCAAATCTGCATAAACACCGTAACAAACTTAAGTTTTTTTTTCTTTTAACAAGATCTTATATATCACTCAGGGTTGAGAAATTTTCAATTAGGTGAATGAAGAACATAAATTGTTCAAAATCTCATTTTGGCAACTGCTCCTCCTGCTGAGTCAGGGAAGATGTAAACTTTTTCTTTAAATATTTATTTATTTTGAAAGAGAGAAAGCATGTACACATGCATAAACAAGCTGAGAGAGAGGGAAAGGGAATCCCAAGCAGGCTCCATGCTGTCAGCACAGAACCAGACACGGGGCACAACCTCATTAATAATGAGATCATAACCTGAGCTGAAATCAAGAGTCTGATACTTAAGTGACTGAGCCACCCAGGCGCCCTAGAAGTAAATTCATTCTATTATCCATAATAATTCCTGCAGTCTTGGGGCACTTGGGTGGCTCAGTAGGTTGGGTGTCCAACTCTTGATTTCAGCTCAGGTCATGATCCCAGGGTCATGGAATCAAGTATGTTGGGCTCTGCACTGAGCATGAAGCATGGTTAAGATTCTTTCTCTCTTTCTCTGTTCCTCCCCCTATTTGTGCTCTCTGAAATAAATAAAAAATTAAATGCCTATTAAATATCCAAATAAAAGTGTTAAGTCCAAGGAACAGAGAACATGTATGGGGTAGATTTGTAAATCTGGGAGTAGTTTCACATAGATGGTATATGAAGACAGGAATGAGAAGAGTGCATTTAGACAGAAAAAAGGTCCAAAGACTGAGCACAAGAATACCCCAAAGGTAAAAGACGCTTAGGAAGATCTCACAAACAAGACAGGAATCAGTGAAGAAAGTTATTAGGAGAATCAAGAGAAACTCAAATTCAGAATCTAAGAAAAGGGAATTAAGTGATAGCAAAATGCCACTGACATGATACGATATATGAGATGATATGACAACATATACTAGCTATGAGGATTGAAGCTTGATCTTTGGATTTTTTTTTTTTTTTTTATTTCTAGGAGAGAGAGAGAGAGTGAGCAGGGTAGGGTCAGAGAGAGAGGGGGACACAGAATCTGAAGCAGGCTCCAGGCTCTGAGCTGGCAGTCAGCACAGAGTCCGACGCGGGGTTCGAACCCACAAACCGCGAGATCATGACCCAAGCGAAAGTCGGACGTTCAACCGACTAAGCCACCCAGGCGCCCCAATCTTTGGATTTTAAAAAAAGTAGGTCAAATAATCTTGACGAGAGATGTTTTGGTGGAGTGGTTTCAACAGAAGACCAGATAAGCAAAGAGTGCAAGTATAGACAACTCATCGAAAGCATTTTGCAGTGAAGAGACAGAAATGGGATGGTGGCTGGAAGGGCACGTGAAGGTTAAGGGACGGTTTCCTACAGTTTGTTTTTTTTTTAAAGGAAAACAAGTAAAATGTGTTCACTGATAATAACCTAGAGAAAAAACTGATGTTACACAAAGTCTCTGAGTAGTAAGAGGGCATGAGAAATAGTATATAAGCAGAAATTGTTCAACCGGCATCAACAGCTCGTTACAGAAAGAACAGAGTAGATGAAACCAGATACAGGCATACTGGTAGATTTCACAGTGGGAACATGTTTAAGTTTTTAAACATTTTAAAACAAAGGTGCTTGGGTTGCTGAGTCAATTGAGTGTCTCACAGTTCATGACTTCGAGTCTCACATGGGGTCAAATGCTATCAGCACAGAGCTGTTTTTGGATCCTCTTCCTCCCCCCTCTTTTTGCCCCTCCCCCACTTGTGTTCACTCTCAAAAATAAATAACATTAAAAAATTTCTGAGGATTCCCTTGGTTGAATATCTAACTTCGGCTCAGGTCATAACTCACAGCTTCTGAGTTTGAGCCGCATGTCAGGCTCTGAGCTGACAGTTCAGAGCCTGGAACCTGCTTCAGATGCTGTGTCTCCCTCCCTCTCTACCTCTTCCCTACTCTTCTCTCCTTCAAAACTAAACCTTCAAAAATTTTTTTAATTAAAAAAAAAAAAAAAGGCAAAAACAACCCCCAAATAGGTTTTCTAGGAAAATAAACTAACCAAGAAAATGCAGTAGCACTGCCCATGTTGACACCTGTGGTCAGATACTGACCCACCTAGAAAATAAGATTACCGTATTGTACTTAACCTCCACATTGTAACATACAGAAACACCTATTTTAGTATTCCAAAAGGGACATTCCTTTATTCCAGGTTATGGACTGAACTGTGTCTTCCCCTAAAAACTTATGTTGAAGCCCTAATCACCTATGTGTATATAGAGATTGGGCCTTTAGTGAGATAATTAGGTTAAATAAGGTCATACATAAGGTTAGCACCCTAACCTGAAAGAACCAGTGTTGTTAGAGGAGACACCAGAGGAGACACCTTGCTCTCTCCATGTGCACACAGAGAAAAGGCCATGTGAGGAAACAGCAAAAAGGCAACCTCATTGGCAAGCCAAAAAGAGAACTCTCACCAGACATCAACCCTGTTGGCACCCTGATGTTGACTTCAAGCCTCCAGAACTGTGAGAAAACAGATGACTACCGTGTAAGCCACTCAGTCTGTGTTACCTTGTTATGTCACCAAGAGACTAAAACACTCCTTGTGAGAGGGAAAAATTAAAAATAATAACAATCATAAAAAATAAAAATAAATTACCTCTGCTTGATCCCAACTTGATAGCTTTTTGGGAGTGGCACCAGGAGTCTGGTCAGCCGTTTGATCCCAACGCCGTTTTCGTTTTGAGGGAGGCTGGGACGCTGCCGCTCCATTGACAACTTTTAGTTCTCCAGCTTTAGCTTTTTCTGCTAGTTGTTGCCTAATTTCTCTCTAAAAATATTTGAATAAGCATTGAGTATCTCTAAAATATTTTCAACATATTCTAATATAATTAGCACGGTTATTTCCACCTAACGTCATATTCTTCTTCATTCTCTGTTCTATGCTGCTACTGGTAGTCCCATTCTTTATTTCTCCTTTTCTGTATTTCTAGTCTAATACAATGTCTTTCGGCACAACAGGTTAAGTACAGAATTTATAACACAGAGCAACTTAGTTTAAATACAATTAAGTAAAATCTTCCATAGCGGAGAACCAAAATTCTTTTTTAATATGTTTGTTTATTTATTTATTGAGAGACAGAGTGAGCGAGCAAGGGAGCAAGGGACCAGGAGAGGGGCAGAAAGAACCGATGGTGCAGAGCCTGACACAGGGCTCGAACCCATCAACTGTGAGATCATGACCTGAGGCGAAACTAAGACTTGGATGCTTAACTGAGCCATCTAGGCGCCCCCAAAATGCTTTCATTGAACGATAGTGTCTTACTTAAGTTTTATTTAAAACTCACATAAATAGCAATTAAGATCATGCAGTAAGATAGAAAAGTGCCAAAAAGTGAAACTTAAAAATTCTAACTATGAAAAGGGTGCCTGGGTGGCTCAGTTAAACATCTGACTGCTGATTTCAGCTCAGGTCATGATCTCTTGGTTCATGAATTCAAGCCCTGCGTTGGGCTCTCTGCTCACAGCGAGGAGCCTACTTGGGGTTCTCTCTCTGCCCCTCTTCTGCTCACACTCATGCTCTCTCTCTCAAAATAAACATAAAAAAAACCCAACTATATGTAAATATTATATACAACGTAGTCATAACAAACACATTTAACTTACCTATGATTTTAAAGTAAAGTTAAAATTTTACTTTTACCCACTTAATCCACATAACAAATTATATAATCGTTAATTATTAAAACAAAATGGAGCAATCACTGTAGGCCAGTAGGAATCCTTCAGACTTTACCCATATCCAAACTGAATCTTATGGGGGAATTGAAGAGGCTTTTCAAGGAATGATTTAACTATCTGACTTTGCCTTTACACATCTATTTTGAACACACACCATCAATCCTTCCTACAAATGTATCCACCATATGACATGTCTCTTTGTATGTGTATATATACATACATATGTACACATACAGCCTAAAGGCCAAGGGCTAGAAAAGGATACAGAAATACGAAGAGTTTAATTTGGGAGGAGGCAGAATTTTGGGTAAGATTTCCTTCTCAATTTGATTTTTCTTAATAGTATTAAAATATTACTTGTGTAGCAAATAAAAAAGAAACATAGAGGAGTATTAATCTGAACTTTCTTTACATTATTTCACAACCACTGAAATAAAAACCACATACCTCTTCTTTGGTTAAATGCTGTTCTCTCATTACATCCATGTAAGTCCTAGCATTCATTTTAGGATCAGGGGTCTTCCCTCCTGCAGAAAAGAACAGCAACAGGACAAGAGTACAATAAATAAAAGATAATTAGGTTCAACTGATTTATCTTCCCTGCTCTAATATTATGTTATTCCATAATCATTTAATTTATATTTTGATGGAAAACTTTAGTAATTATACATCTTACTTTTTATTGAGTTTGCTGATCAATTTAACCTGTTTGAACACAAACATATCTACGGCAGTTTAAAACAAATATTTTAATGCATATAAAAACAAAATGACAGCACAGTTTAGAGTCTTCAGTAGTGATGGGTTCCTGGGTTGCTAATCCGGAATACGTACACTTTCGTGCCTTTGTCTCCATCAGCAGTTCTGACTTCAAGCAGCAGAATAGAAGCCTAGAAAATTATCTCTTTACCATTAGTAACACTTTGGAAAGATATTTATATTCAAAACATTACCTGTTGCAAGCTGTTAAAATCCTGACTACAAATAACTATAACTAGATAAGTTCTCCATACACTGTTCTAAAATAGTTATCGTTTAGAAAATCTGACTTTTAAAAATACACCTGTAATCTGATACTGATCCCATGTTACTAAAAAGGGCTTCATTCTTTTTAAGTTTTGTTGACTCCAAAACATTTTTATTTTCTTAGAAAGTATAAATTACATCTGGAAACATATCACTTGAAATATATTACTTCTACCAGTTATGTTCCACACAGAAGAAAAGTGGTGTACAAAGAGATGTGTTAGTCTCTTGGTTAAAGTTTCAGTATTTGTTTTTCAAACTTCAAAATATCTTAATGAAGCCCAAACAGTACATAGTAAGATTCAAAGAGGCACACTGCGTTTTAGAAATGTGATAATTTGCTATACAAGTAGTATAGCATCACAATTTAGGAAAAAATAATAAAATTCTAAGACATTTCCTATGCTGAAGATCATGCCCAATTGATAGTGTCATTCTTTCTGACACTAGCTCTGATAAGACTTCCTTTGGAATACTTTTTCACCATAATCTAGAGAGGATGTGTTGAACTGCACCCTTAAGAATGCAGACAGGACTGGCATATAGCAGTACTGCTGTAGGAAAGAAATTAAGGACAGTTAGTATGGGCCTGTGAATTCTGACATACATGTTTAAATCAATTACAATTATGCAAGTAAAAAAAGAATATCCCTACTAATTCATGCAGGCTGAAAGTCTAATTTGTAAACCTGCAGCAGAATCTAATTCTAAGAAACAGGCACCTAATTCTGCTTTTGAAACTCACTCACCTGAGGAAAGCTTCCATCAGGCTCACTATGCCCCTTGTGCTGACCTGCACACTAAAATTAGCAAAACAGACTCCAACTATTAAAAATATCAAAGTCTTTTTGTATACATACTTTTAACTTTAAGTATGCTTAGAGCAAAGTAGGTGCATTTACTAAACTACATTTAGAGCAATACAGGGGGAGCTCTAATGTGAGAAACAGTTTCTCAAAAGTAACAAGCCTAAAAGTCTAGGATTTGGAATGAAAACTTTCAATAGTTTGAAAGTATATTGAGCAGAAAAACACATTTGTTCAAAGTATAGAAAGCGTACCCAAAACAAAAGTAAAAGAAAAACCTTTAACCCTTTGCGTTTCTATGGCATTGGCTCATTATTTTCTTGTCCTTCTACCTGGAAAGAAAACTTGCATTATAAAGGTGAAGAATATGGCATCTGTGACTTCAACCAAATCTATACAAATCTATAATAAGGGGGATTTTAAAAAAGAAAAGCAAATTCATAAGCATGCCAAAAAAAATCAAAGGGCTAAAGACAACTTAAGACAAATAAATTCCTGAAAACTTATAGAAAAGTGGGAAAGAATTACCATCTGCAAAAGGATCAAGACGCTCTGGGGATATTATCATGGTCCGCCTGTGCTTTTTGTATTCATCTTCCCGGTCAGCAATCTTTGGAGGTCGGTGCTCAGCAAACGGATCATACTGAAAAGAGGTATGTCTCATTTAATACCCACTTTATTAAATACTGAAAAAGTATCATAAACAAGCCCCAAACATTATAAAACGTAAAAATGTTTAATAAATGCCTATTAATAAAAATCTTATATTTTTATGGATATTAATACAAAATAAGACATATGGAAATTAGACAATAAACGTGTCCACATTTCCATAGTTCAATTCTTCATGAAATGATTACCTTTATAAAATAAACTAAGTATTATTTCCAATTCTTCCAATTCAACTCAAGACAATACATTCTAACACCTTGCTTTCTAAAATATGTAGGCTTCCATAGTAATTGAGATATTCAGTTTTCTTTACGAATAAACTCTGATTTTAATTTTTAAAAAAGAGGGAGGAAGAACAACAAGAGAAAAGGATCACCTGTTCTGTTGATTGTGGTATATCATTAAGCAATGCCACAGGGGCATGATATCCTGGCTTCTTCTGACCAAGCAAACTTGTAGATGATGAGTAGTCATCGTCATCCTGTAATGTAATGTTCCCCAAAAAACCACAAAAAAAAGTCAGAAGTTAAAAATGAGAAAGAACGTACAGATTTAACATGGTACCGAAAGACTTACTGACAGGGACACCTGGGTGGCTCAATCAGTTGAGTGTCTGACTCTCGGTTTCAGCTTGGGTCACAGCTTCAAGCCCTACATCTGGGTATACACTGACAGCGAGGAGCAGGCTTGGGGTTCTCCCTCTCTCCCTGCCCCTTCCCCTCTTCCTTTCAAGTGTGAGAAGCCACTTTCTCTCAAAGTAAAAAAAAAAAGAAAAAAAAAAAAGGCTTACTGACGAAGTGATGTCTAAACCTTTGTTCATCGGACTTGTAAACACTTAGATTTTCTTTCACCTCTTAAACCTATTGTAAAGAGTTTTTTCACTCCTTTAAAAGTATTAAAATACTTTCTGTGGAAATAAAATAAAGTAGGTATGGACTAGAAAAACCTGAGCATTTTATTTTCTCACAGAAAGCATAATGAAATTGGTTTCTCAGATTTGGAAACTGCAAACAACTTATTTAGAAATCTCCAGTTTCCCTGATTTTTTTTTAATGATTTTATTTTTAAGTAATCTCTACATCCAACATCAGGCTCAAACTCACCACCCTAAGATCAAGAGCTGCATGCTCTACTTGAGCCAGCTAGGAGTCCCTCCTTGTTTTTTTAAACATGATTTAACCACACAAATAAAATGTAACTGATTTTAAATGTATTTGTTTCCCCAAGAGTATGTTTAAACAGACCAACATTATATTCTGCAGAACCCTAACTTCTGGAAATTATACCTTTGGAACTTTTATTAAATTTTTCTGAAAAAAAGTGCCAACTATAAAATAAAATGTGGCTTGAATTACATAAAAACAAGTTTGATAATCTATATACATGAAATATTTGCTACTAAATCACACAAACATGACTATTTCACCAAATATGGATGTCTGGCATGGTCTGACAAAATAAGCTTTGTGGAATACATAGAAATATTTTGAGGGATGTATTTCAAAATGAAAGGTAGGTGGTCATCCTCCAGAATAAATGAAAAAGTCCATTAGCATCATTCCTTTCATATGAAGACACAAAGGGGAAAAACACAAAGTATCAGGCAAGCACAAGTCAGAAGTTAAAAGTGGCAAGGAAAGATGGCTATCTACAATAAAGTTCACTCACACTTGTTACTCTATAGAGCTCAGTAGGTCACAATAGAGATTTATTTTACAATGGTTAATGATTTGCAGGTCCTTTGCTTAGATAAACAAACTAGTTTTAACATAAAGTTTCAGAACTGATAACTTCTAGAAGTTTCTGATCTTAGAGAGGAAGGACACCTTCAATAGTTTTATCCTTCAAAAGAAAGATCCCCCAATGCCCCAAATCTTAAATGAGATTAAATGAGAAGATTAAAATAGAAAATTATTTTAGATTTCTTGCTCTACATTAAAAAAATTACTTAGACGCCTGTACAGTCGGTAACTCACATCTTCAAGTTCAGTTGCAGCAATTGATGTTACGTATCCAGCAAATCGGCTGTCACTTCCACCATAAATTTCCTGGTCATAATAACCTGTAGAATCAAGGCCCACTCCTTGAGCTTCATCAAGAGCTGCCTTCTTGCCTTGAATTTCTCGAATCTGTGCTTCAATATCTGTTAAGAAAGTTAATACAGATTTTTTAAACTTCCCAAAGAGACTCAACACAATGCAGTTCTCTAGAAGAAATTATCAAAGTAGTCTTCTAGATACATAAACTTCAAAATAATTGCAATATATAAGGAGTTAGAACTACTCCTAGTACTGATTTTTAATACGCTTAATACACTTCAACCTCAACAGACAATACTCATTTACAGAAGAGATGCTTACCATTTCATCAACTTCAAACTACTCTTACCATAAGAATGGGTTACCAAAGTTTAAGTTATTGTTGAATTCCAAACCCTTTCCCAAATGAAAAAATAATACTGTCAATGTTGTTTAGGGGCCAAGAACAATATTCAAGATCATTTAAACTCAACAATATCAGAAATGCAAACAAACAGTACCATGGAGTGTGGTTCTCAAACTAGATAGAAATGTGCAACAAAAAGTCTCTAGATTTTGTCAAAATGCAGTAAGCCTGGATTAGACCCAAGTTTCTGTATTCCTAACAAGCTCCCAGGTGATGTCCTAAACATCTGGGATTACACTCTTAAAAGTAAAATAATAAAGTGTAAAGTCTAAATTTTTTAGCCTAGAATTTAGAGCCCTACAACAGTTTGGCTGCAACTACCATGACACTAGTTTTATGATTAAGAGTCTAAGCTCTGGAGCCAAAATGTCTGCCTTCAAATAAAGGCTTTCTCTACTAATTAATAGGTTATTTCACCTCTCTGTCTCAGTTTCCTACAACTTGAAGTTTTTATTTAAGGATTAAATGATATAATGAACATGAAGCACTTAAGCACTCCACAAATGAATGAACTCTTGCCATATCTCACCCTGTGTTCTATCCAATGGTCTGACATTTAGAAGATTATACATTTGATGAAGCATCAACTCTTCTCAATTGCTTCCCAAACTTCCCACCAATGTTTAATTTTGAAATCTTTCAAGACTAAAAAAAATTAAAACATACAATAAACAGTCTTCACCTATTTTCAATAAATGCTTATGTATATGAAACACAGCAAATATGTACGTACATATGACTTTTCTACATGATGTAAAACACCAACTATTTCAGCAAGTATTTACAGATCTAAGACACTCTTCTATATAATCAAAATAGTATTAACAGGCTCAAGAAATCATCATCCTAGTAATATCCTTTCTAGATGTTCTCTTCTTTGATCCATGAACCTATCAAGAACCTGGCAAGGCACTGGGTTATAGTCTCTTTTAAATAGACTAGCCTTCCAAACTTTTTGTGGTCTTTCCTTCCAAGTATTAGGAAATTAGTTTAAATTCCAAACTAACACAGTAATCTGAATACCTAGGTGTTTTAAGATACAAAGCTTTTCTACAGCTTCTGATTTCTTTTGTGGCCTAACAAATACATGTTTCAATTCCTGCAGGCTCATTACCTTCAACTGAATTAAAACCCTTTGACACCAGGCATTTTAAAAAAGCTCATTTACTAGTTTGCAAATACCAAAAGAAAAAGATTCAAATGGTACAATGCAAATAAATGCCCAACTCCACATCCTCAGCAAAGGGAGAAAACCCTCCATTGTTCATAATGGGTATGCTTTAAAGCAGAAAATGTAATAATATGATCTAGTCCAAAGTACCGCTGGGCCATATAACAGTGGGACCAAGTCTCAGAAACTCAAAAGTAATGGAACACAGTTTACCACCGAACTTAGCAGCTCCAGTTTGAAACCACATCTCAAAATTCTTATGGTGTATCCACAGCACCACCATCTCCACAGTTACTACTTTTTCCTGCATCTCTTTCCTCAAAAACTGTTAAGGCAGCCCAGGTGGCCAGGGGCCCCCACCATGATTAATCATGAACAGAAATATTTTCATGTGAGCTGGGTGGTTTATTTCACTATTATTTTACTATTCTACTTTTTTAAAGTCTTAAATCCACATTTGCTCCCCTCACTCACCTCTGAAACTTTTTTGTCCCAGAACACAGAAGAAACCTCAGTAGTTAACAAGATTGGCTAAAGGGTGAGTAGAGATTAAGCCTCCTTTTTTTTTTCCTTCCCAAACATTTCCATTTCTTAAATTTGTTTGAGAAAATGATTTAAAAATGTTTTTCCAAGAAAAACCACTAGATGGATGGATCAACTTTAAGTAAATAGGTTCTTTTCATGGACCACAAATGCTACTGACATCAGGATCCAGACAGGACACATAAACAGTAATCTGGACACATAAACAGTAAATCAGGCCAGTCAAATAATCTGCATCTCCCCTCTAAAGCACCAGTGTCTACTAACAACCTACTACATTAAAGTCACCTGGGACACCTGCTAAAAAGACAGACTCCCATGCCTCGGACCATTAAGTTGGAATACCGATCTAAGAGCCCAGGTTTCTTCATCCACATATATTTTGTGAATAAATCCTATTTTATATTTCCATTTTTCTTTACTTTAGAAAATTTTTTAATTTTTAATATTTAGTTTTGAGACAGAGACAAGAGTGTGAGCGGGGAAGGGCAGAGAGAGAAGGAGATACAGAATCTGAAGTAGGCTCCCTGCTCTGAGCTGTCAGCAAAGAGCCTGATTTGGGGTTTAAACTTGTGAACCATAATCATGACCTCAGCCAAAGTCAGACGCTTAACCGACTGAGCCTCCCAGGTGCCCCTACTTTAAAAAAAATTTTTTAATGTTTATTTTTGAGAGACACAGACATCACATAAGTAGGGGAGGGGCAGATAGAGAGAGAGACACAGAATCTGAAGCAGGTTCCAGACCCTGAGCTGTCAGCACAGAGCCTGATGCGGGGCTCAAACTAACAAACCATGAGACTGTGACCTGAGCCAGAGTCAGGCGCTTAACCAACTGAGCCACCCAGGTACCCCGTATTTCCATTTTTCTTTAAAAAAAAAAAAAAAAAAAAACAAGAGCCCACGCTTCTACATCAGTAACAAACACCCCAGGAAATGTGTACATGGCCCTCGTCCTCCAGCTCCGACTCACCTTTAAAACTTTCAATTTAGGATGTTATACTTTTTTCTAGCTCATACACAACAAAAAAGCAGGCAAGAGGTGTTGTTTCACAGAAACTACATCACACCACACATATTGGGCAGCTTACCCTCCCCCCTTCACACACACATTACACAGTACGGTTTTATTTTCCTTTGAAAGGATTCTTCCAGTCTAAGTTTACAGCAGCTAGTCGGGTATTCGGATAATACATTTATTCAGAAACTATTTTCATCTATTCAATCTTACCTAATGATTTTATGTACTTAAGGATTAGCAAGAAAAGTTTTCTAATTACAAAGTACTCAAACTATTGAATTTTTGTTAGTATAATGTCTATGTATTTTATGACTGGATTCCTATTAAATGCAGCGACAAGATTACCTAGGGGCTAGGCAACTCTTTGTAGTCAATCAATTCTGAAGGGAGTTCATTAGTAAATTTCTACAAGTTGTATATGCAAACCAGGCACTATATCTATATCTGCTTCAAATTATGGATGAAAGTCTACATAGCTAGTAAGTTTTGTTTATGCACTGTAAACTATAGCACATTTACACAAGCATCACATTTCCACAAAATTAAGATAACAGATTCCCCAACATTCAGCTGTTATGCAAATAAATGACAGAAAACTCAGTAATTATTTAGTAAATTATGTGCCAAAATACGAAATAGAACACTCAATATTTATAAGCAAACAAATGTTTATTATATTTATAAACATTTAAAAAATGTATAATCAAGTTAATATGTGTGTGATATTTTGTTTACAAAGTAAGTAAAATCTGTGGCACAAATAAAGCAAAATATTGAGAACTGGTAAATCTGAGCAATATTCATTATTTTTCCTGTACTTTTCTGTAATGTTACACTATTTAATAATTACGAGGTAACTTTCAATCAGAAGTCATTAAACGTAATTTTTCCAAATTTTATAAACATTTTGTAGCTCTGGGAAAGACAAAACTGTCTCCAGTTTATTTTCAAAGCTGTCACACACAAAATTAGGGCTACTGGCATGCAGATATTCCTGTACTTTCTGTAATATGAATTGACTAAAGGTGAGTAAATAGATTATTTCTGACAGCAAATGCTAGGATTTATTAGCAACAATGGGGGAATGAGGAACATACCGAAAAGAATAACTAGAGGGCCAAAATGTTTCAAGACTTGAAGGAGAGAAAGAAGAAAATGTTTATGCTAATCTCTCCCTACTTCAATTATAACCAACAAGAACAAATCCTCTGTTCCTGCCTAATCCCTTTCCAATTCAGACTCCCTATAGTTGGAACATTCAGATGTGAAGATAAAGAAAAATAGATATGGTCCGGTGGTGATTGGACAAGACTAGAAGCTCCTCATGGGCACACATACAACTGCCAAGAGCCGGCACTCTAATCCATCTGAAGCGTTAAATATTCCAGTCTTCAAGATATATTTATCAGCATTTCTCATTACCAAGTAGTATTCCTATGCATTACAGTATTCAGGTTGGTTGCAGTCTGTAAGGACTGCAAATAAGGCTGCTATAAAACATTTACATACAGGTTTTTACGTTAACGTGGGACTTATTAGGACTTGGGTAAATACCCAGTCTTATAAATATCTAGTCCGCTAGGTATTAAAACAGTACATGTTCAATTTAAAAGAAACTTATGGGGGTGTTTGGGTGGTTCAGTCAGTTAAGCGTCCAACTCTTGGTTTTGGCTCAGATCATAATTTCACAGTTCATGAGTTCAAGCCCTTCTATCTGCGCTGACAGCTCAGAGCTTCCTTGGGATTTCTCTTTCCCTCTCGGCCCCTCCCTGGTTTGCAGGGAGGCACGTGCTCTCTCCCTCTCTCAAAAAATGAATACATATTTTTAAATTTTAATAAAAAAATAAAAGAAACTTACAAAGTCCTTCTGGTGAATTTACTTACACAAGTTTGAGCATAGAAGAGAGCTGAACTATTCTGCATAACAAAGAATCATTTTAAGAGATGAAATGGAGGAAATTAAGAGAATAAGTAAAACGAAGAAAAGTAATTCCAGTTTAATGGTGTTAAAAAGGGAGGTTATCAGGAGGTAGATGTATCTAGTGTGGATTCCTAAATTTTCTCATTTTCCAGTTCAAAGCTTCACTTCTATTCCCCACCCAATCCTCCCCCATTTTAAGTAAAATCTATGAAGAAGTGAGAGGAGAGGCAGCATATACAGTAGTACTCTTGGTTACTGATGCTGAAAACGTAAAAATAAAGTAGAATTTCCTATCTTGAGAGCAGATTTGGAATACTAAAATTGAAGTTATGGATTGTCCTTCATATCCTGAAAAGGCAGTCTTTAAAAAAAAAAAGTCTTAGACAAGAAATCAAAGTACTAGTTAAACATTAGACTCCAGTCTGTAAGAGCCTCACTAAAGGAGGATCCCTAATGGCAAATAGTTGAGAATGAGGATTTTCTTAAGTTGATAGTCCTATTTTAAGGTACAAATATCACAGGGACTCATGCAAAACTACTTCAGGTAGAAGGGTAAGCCTGTTAGAAAAACAGTGAGAGTACATTCATTGCCATTAGAATTAGAGGGAGGGGCACATGATTTTATAAATCCTTTGTTAGATTTCCTTGCCATGGCTAGTCCAACCTAACCCTGAAGTATGATTTCAGAACTGTGTTCACTGCTAAATCCAATAATTTTCTTGGTGCCTCCCTTGCTTGTGGGCCTCCAGACATCTTAACTGCAGTGGTAGTGATGAGAGAGTCTAAGAGGCAGTCATGGCTGTTTTCACTGCCCTCTTCCCCTTTCCCTGCAGACCATGGGAAATTACAAAGCAAGAGTGCTGCAACAAATAAATTGTAAGGAAAAAAGAAAGATATGGAGGAACGTAAAGATGTAAGACTAATCCCTGTATGGGATTTTATTTGGAACTTAAAACTGCAAAAAAAAAAAAAAAAATATATATATATATATATATGGCAATCAACAAAATTGAATATTGACTAGATATTTTGTTATATTAATTTTACGTGCAAAAACCATATGTTTTTTTGAAAAGTCTTTACATTTTAAGGGTGCCTGGGTGGCTCAGTCAATTGAGCATCAGACTTTTGGTTTTGGCTCAGGTCATTATCTCACTGTTCAAGGTATGAAGCCCCCTCCCTACAAGTTGGGCTCTATACTGACAGCTCTCAGGCCCACACACTCATTTGCTCATTCGCTCTCAAAATAAATAAGCATTAAAAATAAAGTCCTTAAAATTTTTTTTAGTCTATTTTGTTTTAAACTTTTTTTTTTTTTAATGTTTTATTTTATTTCTAGGAGAGAGAGAGAGATAGCGTGAGCAGGGGAGGGTCAGAGAGAGAGGGAGTCACAGACTGAAACAGGCTCCAGGCTCTGAGCTGGCAGTCAGCACAGAGCCCGACGCGGGGCTCGAACCCACGAACCGCGAGATCATGACCTAAGTGAAAGTCGGACGCTTAACCGACTAAGCCACCCAGGCGCCCCTTTTTTAGTCTATTTTGAAAATGAGACTGCATGTGCAAGCGAGGGAGGGGCAGAGAATGAGAGAAGAGAATATCTCTGAGCTGTCAGTGCAAAGCTGAAGGAGGGGGGCATGATCACATGAACCAAACCGTGGTATCATGACCTGAGCTGAAATCAAGAATCAGATGCTCAACCAACTGACCCACCCAGGCGCCCCCAAAGTCCTTACATTTTATAGATACACATTGAAAAATGTATGGATAAAATAATACATCTGGGATTTGCCTCAAAATAATGGGAAGGGTGGTAGGCCTAGAATACAGATTAAACAAAAGTGGGCCCATGTTTATAACTGCTGAAGCTACGTGATGGGTGCAACATGCAGGTTCATTTCACTGTTCTATTTTTGTGTATGTTTGCAGTTTTCAATAAAAAGTAAAAAAAAAAAAAAATTAAGCAAGTTTTTCTGAAGTTTCTCCCTTTTTCCTCATTTTTGGTTCTTCCTTCTTCCAGCCCCTTGAAACCAAAGCCTCTGACCCCAAGAAACAAAAATTAAAGCTCTCTCTTCTTTGAAATGGAACCCTCTGCTAGATGTAAACAGATTTTTTAAGCTTTTTTATGTAATACCTTCAATCTTAAAAGTCCCAACTCTTCTCAATCTTTGTCATTCTTCTTCTTTTCTAACTTTACTTTGCTGATAATAATGTAAAATCTTAACAAATGTTAAGATATAGACCTACTTTTCAAAACTAAATTTGTTCTAATGATCTACAGAAAATGTCATTATTCAATTGAAACTCTCCTCTTTTTTAAAGGCAGGGATTTCTGATCTTAAGCATGCTTTCAACTATCAAAGAACAAATCCTTCCCTAGAAGACAGACATTAGTTAACTATGTATATTAATGAATAAATTTGTGAGCTAGCTCACTTGGTTTAAAAGTCACTTAATGATTTACATTTTTCATTTTGTTAAAAATCACCATACTACTTTTATAATCAGAAAACATGTTATGTTATAATTAACAAACATTTTTGACATAAATATGTCAAATGTTTTATCTGGGAGTTGACTGTAACTATTGTTCAAGGAGTACTGCAGAACTAGGGGTCTTTTCAAAGAGGGTTGACATGTTACCTACTATTTATAATCTAAACTAAGCCCTAATTATCTAACGTACTTTTTATAATCTCAACTAAGACCTAAATACCAAACTCTGAGATAAACCACCACTGGTCACATCTGATACAACAATCTGTTTAATTGCTCCCCACCAACTCTGTCTCTCTACTAGTTTCCCCTTCTAGGTCTTTTTTCCATGCTCAAGATATTGTTAAATCCAGCATGGAGCACTTTCTACTGCTTGAAATGTCTTTTTTTCAAATGGTTATTTATTTACCTGGGGAGGGGGGCACAGAGAGAGAGAAAGAGTGGATCCGTGCTGTCAGAGCGGAGCTTGACATTGGGGCTTGATCTCACAAGCTGTGAGATCATGACCTAAGCAGAAATCAAGAGTTGGATGCTTAACTGACTAGGCCACACAGGTGCCCCAGATGTGTCTTTTTATTCCACATTTTTAATTTGGATGATTTGCAATATTCTAGTCACTGTTCATTATATGTTACAGATGTACAGCCTTTGGATGTTACTGACACCTTAGCCTGGTCCATAAATGTTACCTATTCTCCCAAAAGGCAGAAGCAACTTGGTTTCTGTGCAAGCGGTGCACGAGCCTGCTTGAGAGCATGTCTCTCTCTCTCTCTCCACCCCTCTCCTGCTCAAGCTCTCTCTCTCAAAATAAACTTTAAAAAGAAAAAAGAATACATTATTTAACTCACAATTCAAGTAAAAAAAAAATGACACATTACTTTAAAAATAAATTACAAGGGTGCCTGAGTGGCTGAGTCGGTTAAGCACCCACTTCCACTTCGGCTCAAGTCATGATCTCACAGTTTGTAGGTTCAAGCCGCATGCTGGGCTCTGTGCTGACAGCTGAAAAGACTGGAGCCTGCTTCGGATTCTGTGTCTCTCTGTCCCTCCCCCACTCATGCTGTCTCTCTCTCAAAAATAAAACATTAAAAAAATTTGTAATAAAAAAATAAATAAATTACCAACTCCAATAAAGTTTGTTTTTGTTTTTGTTTTTGTTTTACCAGCAACGTTTAGGGGTAAAAAGAATATCTTCATTAAAAAAAAAAAAAAAAAAAAAGGACAATTCTAAAACAAAAATTAACAAGTACAATGCACATTTTAAAAAGTTACCCCACTGAGGCTCAAACTCAATTTCTTCTACCAACTACCTGACTAGCCTAAGAACTGTTGCTCTTACTGTCATTCACACTGCAACCAATGACCTTCCTGAAGTGTGGAAGTAACTTGTTACCTGGAAGGAGGTGGCACTATGTTCCGTAGTTACTGGAAAGCCAAGTCAAACCCAGATCAGTGTTTAACGCCTTCCTGAATTTGATGCCTTTTTTTCTTTCAGCCCCGAAGGTTCCCAATATATTACTAAGTCCTAGTTCCCACCTACCTCAGCTGAACACACATATCCAAACCTACTCAATCAAAAGTCAGTTTAGGTAACCCCTTTCTGTGAAATTTTTAGTATTTCCAGCATAATTTTTCAATAAATCAGTACCCATTAGGCACGATACTGGGGATATGAAGGTACAATTCCTGTACACAACAATCTCAAAGTCGAAGAAAAAACCCTAACCCAGTATTCTAATATAATACTTATAAAGTTTTATAGTAGCACCAAAATGAAAACAAAAAACAAAAACCCCACCAAAAATTCTGCTGCAGGTTATCAGAGATGACTTCTCAAGAGAAAACAGAGATGCATGATAAAGGACTGTGGTTGTCCAGGTAAATATCACAAGGGAGTAAGAAACTATGTAAATATTACGTGTATTTACAGTAAACATTTATCATCTTCAGTGTCATATTCCCTGTCCTGTCTTGTACACAGTGCTCTGATGTTAACTGAACACTCCTATACTTTTTTTTGTTTTCTTTCCATTTTTTAATGTTTATTAATTTTTGAGACAGAGAGGGATAGAGCATGAGCAGGGGAGGGGCAGAGAGAGGGAAACACAGAATCCCAAGCAGGCTCCAGGTTCTGAGCTGTAAGCACAGAGCCTGATGTGGGGCTCAAACCCACAAACGAGAGATCATGCCCTGAGCTGAAGTTGCAAGTTTAATCAACTGAGCCACCCAGGTGCCCCTTCTATACTTTTTTTTTTTCCACAGCATCAGTTATTTCATATTGATAGCATAGTTACAAATAAAAGGACAAAAATTTGTCCAATGAATTTCAATCTTCTGCAGATCAAAGCTTTTAACTGGGTTTCAAAAAATGCAAGAAAACTGATCAGAATTTTCATTTTCCTGTCCAAAAGTATCTTATGATAAAGATACCAATAAACAAATAAAGCCACAAAACGCCCCAAATGAACAACCTACTCCTGAAGAACAAAAATAGCAACATCTCTATATTTTCTAATCATTTTGAGTTAGTCTAGAGACAGAAGAGTAAGTGCCTAAAAACACTTCTGAGTTAAAACAGTGTATAAATCCTAAATACCTACCAAAAATAAGAAAATATTTAAAGTCATTGCCAATTAACTGGCATGTTTTAGAAGTTGCAGAAAGCTGGACTTCAGTTCTGGTGTAACACAACTGTTTGTTGCTTTTCACCTTCTGATCCCAAACAACCTTTCCAGATTCATCTATATTTTCACTCCTTGTACCCTCTTTTCAAACACAACTTTCATGACTCCCTGCCTCCTTACAAGATGTCTCTCAGACTCAAATGTCCTCCCGTATTTTAAAACGCACTGATTTTTTTACACCAGGGACACGTCACCTCCTCTATGAAATAGTCCTAAGCATAAATTAATCACTCCGTTACCCAGGATCCCAGAACATGTTGCTTGTTCTATTTCTATTTAAGCATTCACCTGCCTCATAAAAGGATGAAAACGTACACGCATCTGTTTTCCCTACTAGACTATAAAACTTTGACGGCCTTCATCTTTGTTACTTCACTATACAGAGCCAGGCACCTAGAAACGACGAGTTAAATAAGTCTTGGAAGCCTCTCTTGGAAGAAAACTCTCTTGAAAGCCTCGTATTTGATGAACACTTCAAATTCCACATTGGAAACCAAGGAATACAGCTCCAAAATTCCCACACCTCATCTCTTCTGAAGCGACTCTATTACCTGCTGTTTCTGGATGTTCCCTAAAGCACTCCAGCCTATTCTCAACAACCTCCTAATTTCATATTTTATCTTTCATAAAACGATCAACTATCTCGAAAACATTGGCCATTAATATAAACAATGTGCCTCTCCTCCTTCCACCAATAATCCAGACTTCTAAAAAAAAAAAAAGACCAATATACCACAAGCTATCAAGGGATTAAAAAGATACCAGATTTTATTCCCGAATCACTTCATACAAAAAAAAAAAAAAATCAAAGTATCTTAGACACCTGAAGACACACAAATTAGCCAAGGTTAAGAGCAATGGTTAGGTTAAATTCGATTTGGGGCCGCCCAAACAGTGGCTGCCGTATTTCAGTGCTTTCCTGACTATCCTTTGCACAAACGGCCAATAGTACTGAGGCGAGGAAGACTTTTGCTACCACGCCCGTTCCCCCAATCCCTTGCCCTGGACTACTCCTTAGCGAGCCGTTTAAATGAGGTCTCTGGTCAGAAAAGAGAAGCAACTCTGAAAGAGGAAGACCCAAACACGGAACAAAGCGCCTACCAGCGGTGTTTAAGTAGGACGCCATTACGTGGGGCAGTGGCCTGCGCCGCTTGAGCGAAGGAGACGACCACGGCCCCTAAACTCGCGCTCGGCACCCTACAAAAGAAACCACAGGACGAGGCAAAAGCCTGGGAAAATTGACTCCTGACAGGCTGGGCGGCAGAGAAAATACATAACCAGGGGAAGACGGCTTACCTTCGTGAGTCTTGGCGATCTTCGCCATTTTGTCCACTCGAACACACAGACGGAACTGGCGCTCCCAAGAACTTCCGCTCGCCGCCGCTGCCACGGAGAAAAATAGCTCGGGGAATAGTCTCTGCGCATGCGCCAAGCGGGAGCGCGCTCCGTTGGGTGACACGTGACAGAACAGCCACCTAGCAGGAACAGAGAGATGCATTGTGGGGGTGGGGGAGGAGCTAGTGTTGGACCGGTGGATGTTTTCGTGGTAACCGAGAAAATAGCCTGGTGGGCCATAATGCTTTTAAGGGAGTAACTTTTCCCTGGAGAAAGGTGGATTGCGCGAGAACAGTTTATAGTTACTGTTAAGAAACACTTACGGTTTCATGCGTGAAAGAAACCTCAGACCTCCAATTTCTTTTCTCCACACCAACCGGAAGGTGTGTTGGTGCAAGACAAAAGCTTTCCTTAGCATCTGTCTCAGCCGTTGCAGTGGTTAGTTATAGAAACAGTTCTCTAACAGTTACATCCTACGCTCTGAAATTCAAGATCACTTTCCTTTAAAAAAAAAATTCCCATTTGGGAAGAAGTTTCATTTACATTATATTTCCAAGCACTGTTGTACCTTACAAACAACCTAGTATTACTAATCCCATTTATGAAATGAGAGAAAAACTAGGGCGGGGATATATATAAAACGTGCAAGGTCACACAGTTGTTATATTACACGGCAGGAACTTTGCCACCCTTTTAAACCCTTTTAACTTTATGGGTTTTTAGAAAACCACTGATCATCAGCATTAACACTGAATGCCTCTCAATGGTAGATGTTATTCTTAAATCAGGAATTTTTAAAAGATCAGAATATGGCTTTTTTTTGGACAGTTCATAAAGGTTTTATTGTTGGTATTATATTGGTTTATTACACTGTGTAAAGGGTCATTGTTTATTCACTTATTTTAATTTAAATCCAAGTTAGTTAACATATAGTGTAATAATAAAGGAACAGAATTTAGTGATTCATCACATATAATACCTAGTGCTCATCCCAGCAAGTGTCCTCCTTAATGCCCCTCACCCCTTTTGCCCATCCCCCACCCAACACCCTGCAGCAATCCTCAGTTTGCTCTCTGTATTTAAGAGTGTCTTACGGTTTGTCAACTTCTGTTTTTATATTTTCATTCCCTTCCTTTATGTTCCTTGGTGTTATATCTTAAATTTCACATATGAATGAAATATTTGTCTTTGACTTATTTGCCTTAGCATAATACACTCTAGTTCCATCTATGATGTTGAAATGGTAAGACTTCATTCTTTTTGATTGCTGAGTACTATTTCATTGTGTGTGTGTGTGTGTATGTACCCCACATCTTCTTTATCCATTCATCAGTCGATGGATATTTGGACTCTTCCCATACTTTGGCTATTGTCGATAGTGCTCCTATAAACATTGGGGTGCATGTGCCCCTTCAAACCAGCACTCCTGTATCCTTTGGATAAATAAATATACCTAGTAGTACAATTACTGGGTCATAGGGTCAGTCATTCTATTTTTAATTTTTTGGGGAACCTCCATACTGTCTTCCAGAGTGGCTGCACCAGTTTGCATTCCCACCAGCATTGCAAAAGAGTTCCTCTTTCTCCGTGTCCTCGCCAACATCTGTTGTTCCCTGAGTTGTTAATTTTATGGCTGTCTTTTTCTATGCATCATTACACTAGTATAACTTTGAAGTGTCAACACTGGCCTTGGACTTTAGAATTCAAAAAGAACATAACTTAGAAGGGAAGTTGGTACAGGAAGCAGCCTAGGAAAACAGGTAAGGATTAAGGTTAGAGTCTTCACAAAGAAAAGTTTACCTGGCTGTGTGATGGACTCACAACACATACTTAGTAGAACCTTAGTAACAAATCAGTGAAAAAAAATCAGTTTAATGAGATGAAATTTTCAACTCTTAATTTAATTGTTTTAATTTAGGTTATAATTGGGGGAGGAAGAGGATGAGAGAAAACATGTAGATTATTAAATTATCGATAAACTCTAGTTCTTGAATTGGAAGAGGGCCCACAGATATTCCTTACATTGTTTATAACCTAAACATAGATTATGTATACTTTTATATGTACGAAATAGCATGTTTTAAAATAATTAAAGGAGGAGTGCCTGGGTGACTCAGTTAAGCGTCCCACTTCAGCTTAGGTCATGATTTCTCATTTCAGGAGTTCGAGCCCTGCATTGGGCTGTGTGCTGACACCTCAGAGCCTGGAGCCTGCTTCAGAATCTGTAGCCTCTCTCTCTGCCTCTCATGCTCCGTCTCTCTCAAAAATAGAATTTTATTTTATTTTATTTTTAATTTTTTTTAATGTTTTATTTATTTTTAGGAGAGAAAGAGAGACAGCGTGAGCAGGGGAGGGTCAGAGAGAGGGAGTCACAGACTGAAACAGGCTCCAGGCTCTGAGCCGGCAGTCAGCACAGAGCCCGACGCAGGGCTCGAACCCACGAACTACGAGATCATGACCTAAGCGAAAGTCTGACGCTTAACCGACTAAGCCACCCAGGCGCCCCTCAAAAATAGATTTTTAAAAATTTTAAAAATGTTTAAATAATGAAAGGAAAAAATAATGGGAAATAAGGAATTACAGAAGGGTGGTATTCTCCATCAATAATCAATAATCTAAAAAACTCCATCCACATTGACAAAAAGAATTACAAAAATATTGCATTTCGTGACTCTACTTTCTTTTAAAAAAAAGAAAGATGAATTTGTATATACAAGGCAATTACTGTCCTGTAAAAATATATACAAAGGAAATTTACTATAGTGTTAATAGTGGATGTTTATGAATGATGAAATTATGAATTTAAAAAATAATTTTTAGTATTTTTCCAGACATTCTGCCAAAAGCACATATTATTTTTATGAACACACACAAGAAATGTATTAAATAAGTGAAAAGCATCTGCAAAGTAGGTATCACACGTCCTTTGTCTTTCCAAGATAGCAGCTGCACCTGCTGGCCACTTTGTGTTATACATGTATTTCTCTAGGTTCCTTGGTATTCGGATACTTTTGTAGGGCAAAGGCATATATGGGATAGTAAGATATGAGAAAATTTGCCCAAGTATCAAGGGAGATTCCCTTCTTTTAGTCTTCTTCTAAAGACTAATTAGTCTTTAATAAAACAATGACTTGGACATTCAGACAATAAGTAACAAGGGTTTTTCAATAAGCACTTTTTACTTTCCATTTTCAATATTAATAAATAATACTCAGATCAGTTAAAATACATTTCCTGCCCTTTTCTGGTGAGGTTTCTTTTTTGTTTCAAAAGTTAGAAAAGGTGATCTAGGTTTTATAATCTAAACTGACAGTGATGACATCCAATGAATAGGAAAATCCATTCCTTTTTTCCCTTTGTTAAGTATTTAAAAAAAATTTTTTTTTAATGTTTATTTTTGAGAGAGAGACCACACATGCACATACATGTGGGGTAGGGGCATGAGGAAGAGGGAGACATAATCCAAAGCAGGCTCCTCGCTGTCAGCACAAAGCCGAACATGGGGCTCAAACGCACAAACTGTGAGATCATGACCTGAGCCAAAGTCAGACATGCAACCAACTGAGCCACCCAGGTGCTCCTATCCCTCTTCTTTTCAAGTAAGCTCACACCCAATGTGGGGGTTGAACTTAGGAACCTGAGATCACAAGTTGTATGCTCTACTTATGGAGCCAGCCAGGTGTGGTCATTCCTTTTCTTATCAGGAGCACTTGAAGGCTGGCTTTTCTGAGTCTCAAAAAAATATTGCAAAGTAGCAAGCAAACATAATTTTTCAGGACAAAAAACAAGATATAACAATCTTGCAGAATGTTGAATGCTAGCTGTAACTTGCTCAACTTACCTTTGGGGATAAAACTATAAAGGCTGTGAAGTTCTATGCTATAGGAAAACCACTGACAATTTATCCAGCCCATTTTTTTTTTTAAGTAAAAGAAGGACTGTCATGGATCAACAGGCCCACAATCTTGATGTGCAGCGATTCTTAGAATTCTCTTATATCAAAGGAATATCATAATCTACCTACTCGAGGCCAAAAATCCAAAAACTCCCTTTCAATTATGCCTAAAATCCCAAAACTAGAGTCTTATTTCTGAAATTTTAATACATTACTCAGTTAAAAAAAGATAACCTTGAGATGATGTTCTAAATATGTCCACCAACGTGCCTGTCATGCCTGACTTTCCCTTCTAGCTTCAACTTAACTGACCAAACTCTCGGCTCAGGGAAACAGCACTGGGTTGCTCTCCTGGAAGAGATAGGCACCTGGCCAGTTACCTAGAACCTGGCCTAGAATATAAGAAATTCTACCCATAGAAATAGAAGTTACTGGCTAAGCCAAGATTCCTTCTCTTGGAAATCTGAACTGGAAGTATGAAAGGAACTTGCTGGTTGCTATTGAACAGAAAGAATCAAAGGAAAATGTCACTTGAATGACTAAGACTGAGGGGTCATAAACTCCTGCTACTCAAGTTCCCATAGCTACCTTAAATCTAGACTATCTCCAGCTCCAACCTTATTAAGGCCCATTCTTTAAATAATACTGATTTTCTTGAGCTACCTTGGGTGGATTTCTCTACCTTCCAAGTATACCAGGCCTAGCTAGAATAGAAGAGTAGTGTGAATTCTTACATCTTAGTGTGAATTCATCAACTAGCTTCTTTTTCTAGTTAAAGGTCAACTGGGAGATCTCTCTGATTCATATTAGCAAAATATCTAGTTAGAGCACATATAAATCAAGTCTGAGTAGGTGTCCCAAACAGCTAAGGGATTGTGGCACAGAAGCATTAGGCACCTGGAACGCTGTGATGTCTTCTAATGTGTGAATTTGGCTAAGCTACAGTCCTTACTTATTCAAACAAATACCAATCTAGGTGTTGCTATGAAGGCTTTTATAGATATGCTGAAAGTTCACAATAATTGACTTTGAGGAGACTGTCCTAGATAAGCCGGGTAGATCTAATTCAATCAGTTGAAAGGCCTTAACAGCAGAACCTAGGTTTCCCTGATGCAGAAGAAATTCTACCTGTGGTTAGCAACTTCAGCCTCTGCTGGAATGTTCCAGCCTGCCCTTACTGATAGTCTGCTCCTCAGATTTTGGACTTGCTTAGCTGGTGTCCACAACTGCATAAACCCAGTTCCCTGCAGTAAATCTCTTAATATGTATCTCCTACTGGTGTTTCTCCAGTTAAAACCTCAATATAAATGCCAGAGGTAAATTTCACCATTCATTTGTTCAAAAAATATTTATTGAGGACCTATCAATAAATATTTAATGAGGACCTAGTCTATACCATGCCGGGAGCTGCGCCAGCCTCTCTGGATGGCAATCACTGCAAGGAAGTGACAATGTTTGCAGCTCCTCCCATGAGAAATGAAAACTGGTATCTCCTTCTGCTACCATTAGCTCATGTTGGATATAAGCCTGCTGGTATTGACCAGGCCTCACAATATTCCATATCAGACCCATATTCTGACTACAGATACCTCATAAGGAAAAGCGTATTCCTGCCTTTACAAAAGAGATTTTGGATGAAAGCTCTATGGGCGATTGTCAAAAGGCTCTTCCTATGGGCCTTGCAGATCCAAGACTTAGATAATAAAGGGGGTTAAGAACACAAGAGTTACTATTGAGCCTGGTCCCATATCAGAAGAGCCTAATTTATAGTTAAGGTACAGACAAGTACCGAACATAACTTACTAATTGGTGATGTATGGCAGTCCCTTCCTCAGGGCCTACATTCCACAGACATCCCCCCTTACACTGGCAGCTGGGATGAGGATAGATAAGAGTAATTAAAACATAAACCCAGATGCAAAGACTGATACATATAGAGCCCCCTTGGTAGTTTCCACTAACTAACCAATTCAGAATCATTCATCCTCTTGAGAGCCAGACAGAATGACTCCTAGCGTATCTATATACAACCTAACCTATATGTTATCCTGTCTTTCACTAAGAGCATCCTGTTATTTTCTTGGTTGTAAATTCACCATGACTGGGATAATTCTGTAATTGATATCACAAAAGACCTCTCATTGTAAGAAATTCCTTTTCTCTGACCTCATATGGTTGTTGAACCTTTAAATAAAGACACCAAAACCGACAGGACAGAGACCCCTGCCTGGTGATCAGAAAGAATCTCGGGGCTCTCTCATTCTCTTTCGCCAACACCGTCCATCCTTCAGGGACCCCTGGACCTGTCGGAGCCGGCGCGGCCTCCAGCAATACCAGACATTATTTTATTTTATTTTTAATTATGAAGCACACTGTATCCACAAAGACTGTGTACAAATTCCCACACAGCTGCTACTACTCAAGAATATTATCAGTGTATTGACTTCAGTGTGCATTGCCTCAATTATCACTCCACCAGTTGTATTTGAAATATCCACTGTTTCGAATTTTGTGTTAATTATTACCTCTTTATAGTTTTACTATATATGTATGTAATCATCAAGTATATTGTTTAATTTTACTTTTTTTAACTTTTATGTAAATAGAATCATCCCAGTTAGTCTTCTATAACTTGTATGTAGTTATCACTTGTTCTTTTTTTAATTTCAGTATAATATACAGTGTTTTATTAGTCTTAGGTGCACAATACAGTGATTTAACAATCTATCCATTACTCAGTGCTTATCATAATAAGTGTACTCTTTTTTTTTTTTTTAAATATTTTATTTATTTCTAGGAGAGAGAGAGAGAGACAGCGTGAGCAGGGGAGGGTCAGAGAGAGAGGGAGTCACAGACTGAAACAGGGCTCCAGGCTCCGAGCCGGCAGTCAGCACAGAGCCCGACGTGGGGCTCGAACCCACGAACCGCGAGATCATGACCCAAGTGAAAGTCGGACGCTTAACCGACTAAGCCACCCAGGCGCCCCATAATAAGTGTACTCTTAATCCCCTTCACCTATTTCATCCATCACCTACTCACCTTCCCTCTGGTAATCACCAGTTTGTTCTCTATATTTAAGAGTCTGGGGTGTTGTTGTTTTTTTTTTTTTTTTGTCTTTTTTTTTTGTTTCTTAAATTACACATACGAATGGACTCACATGGTATTTGTCTTTCTCTGATTTATTTCACTTAGCATTATACTCTCAACATCTATCCATGTTGTTGCAAATGGCAATCTTTCATTCTTTTTATGACTCAGTAATATTTCATTGTATATATACAACCACATCTTCTTTACCCATTCATCTCCTAATAAGGGATAGACACTTGGGTTGCTTCCATATCTTGGCTATCGTAAATAATGCTGCAAGAACACAGGAGTGCATATATCTTTTAGAATTAGTGTTTTCACACTCTTTGGGTAAATACCCAGTAGGAGAATTACCAGACATTATTTTAGATGCTGGGAATACAATGTTGGAAAAGACGCAGTCTTCATGGAGCTTACATTCTTTGAGGAAGAGATTAAAAACTGTGTGTGGGGGGGGGTACGCCTGGGTGGCTGAGTTGGGTAAGTCCCCAACTCCAGCTCAGGTCACAGTCCCATCGTTTGTGAGTTTGAGCCCCATATCAGGCTCTGTGCTGACAGCTCAGGGCCTGGAGCCTGCTTCAGATTCTGTCTCCCTCTCTGTCTGCCCCTCCCCTACTCATGCTCTGTCTCTCTTTCTTTCTCTTAAAAATAAACAAACATTTAAAAATTAAAAAAAAATAGGGGCGCCTGGGTGGCTTAGTCGGTTAAGCATCCGACTTTCGCTTAGGTCATGGTCTCGCGGTTCGTGGGTTCGAGCCCCGCATTGGGCTCTGTGCTGACTGCCAGCTCAGAGCCTGGAGCCTGTTTCAGTCTGTGACTCCCTCTCTCTCTGACCCTCCCCTGCTCCTGCTGTCTCTCTCTCTCTCCTAGAAATAAATAAAACATTAAAAAAAATAAAAAAAACCTGTGTGTGTGTGTGTGTGTGTGTGTGTGTGTGTGTGTTTGTGTAATTTCAGGTACTGTCAAACAATATGAAGAAAAAGCACAATAAGGGGGGGAGTGGGCAGGATGGAAGCATTGGATGGGGGCACCTAGCTGGCTCAGTCAGTGGAGCATGCTACTCTTAACCTCAGGGTCATGAGTTTGAGCCCCACGTTGGGCATAGAGATTGCTTACTAACAAAAAAAAAAACTTTTTTAAGGATGAATAGGATGAACAGAAAAGGCAAGATCTCTGAGAGGATGACATTTGAACAGATATTAAATGAAATAAGGGAATGAGGATTGGGGAGAAGAGTATTCCAGACATAGAAAGAGCAAATGTTGTGCCAAGGTGGGAATAAGTATGTGTCCAGAGTGAAGTAAGGGGAAGGGGGAGAAGAATGGCATGAGATGAGTTGGTATCACAGGTGCCTGACAGTAATTCATTGTTGAATGAATGAATGAATGAATGAATACATGTTGAATCAAAGTATCTTCCAAACTTTCCTGCTTTACTCCCCCTCTGTTAGCTAATACAGAGAGAGCAGCCACATAGTTTTTGCTACTGTATTCTCAGTGATAGATGTACATTAAGAGTAGAAAATATTGTCATTAATGATTCACCTTAGGCTGACTGTTGTCACTAGCTAAACTAGGAAATTGGTAGGAGGGAGAGGAAGGTGGTATATGAAGACCAGAGAAATAGGATTTCTGAAGGAGGGTAAGGAATGTTGGGCAGACTAGGGTCCTTGGGTCAATGATAGGTGTTGTATAATCAGCAGGTACCAGAGTCAACAAATTGGCAATAGCAAAAATAACAATAGCTACCATACAAAGCTCAGTTTTTGATGCCACCCAGAACCCAAAGAGACCTACTAAGCATAGTGCTTCCTTCTTAGTAGTAGGAGGTACAAGATGCCATAGTTGTTCGATACTTTGGAAGGGATGTCCAGGCATGCCCCAGGCCACTATGCCCCAAAAAACAGTGGTTCTCAGCTAGGGGTAATTTTGTCTTCCAGGGATATTTTGGCAATGTCTAGAGACATTTTTGGTTCTCACAAGTCTATTCTCTTCCTAGGGGATCCTCCTTCCTATACCCCCCCCCCCATTTCCTCTACTCTCTGTCACTTTGCTAAATTCTCATCCTGTAAGACTTGCCTAGTATCACTGCAGCCAGAAACCTCATCCTAGGAGATATAGATTGTATGCTTTGATATTTCTGTGCCATGCTCCTAAAATACCACAGATATATCTAAGTAATTACTTTGTATTATCATTGTTTCTGTGTGTATCTATCTCCCTGAACTGGACTATAACACCTACAGCAACTTAAAGGGAGAGATTACTGGTATCTAGAGGTCAGGGACACTGCTCAACATCCTATGTTGCACAGGAAGCTCCCCCAAACTAGAACTTTTCTAGCCTAGGTTGTCAGTTGTGCCACATTTGAGAAACCCTGCCCTAAAGATATCACCAATGGGACAGACCCTTTCTTTTCTTTGGGTTTATCTTCCACCTTCTGGAGCCTATATGTCTTTCCAATCCCTCCAAGTATTGACCATTTCCTGGACATTTAGTCTTATTAACAGGATTAACACAATGCCATCAACATAGTAGACCAATGTTTCACTGAATGTCCACATGTCCATGTTGCTTAAGACTACATTATGATACTTATTATGATTGACTCTATTAGGGGGGAGTTAACATAATTCAGGGATAAAACTTAAAATGTATACTGTTGTCCACCCCAAGAAAATGCACACTGTTTTAAATCCTCCTTATTGTTGGGGATGGGAAACAACTCTTTCATCAGATCAATACTTGCCTACCATGTACTTGAGGTCATGTTAATCTCTTAATATTTTCTAGATACCACATCTGGCACAGCAACCGCAATTGAGGCTACTATCTGGCTGAAAGTGATAATTTACTGTCATCCTCCAGGATCCGTATAGCCTTTGTAAGGGCCTGATGTTAATGTAAATATAATGTGGACCACCATCCTTGCATGCTTTAGGTCTTTAAGGTACTAATCTCTGCCACATTTCCTAGGATATACTAGCGGTTATTTATTTACTATCTTGGCAGGGTGTTGGGGGAGGTATTCAGTATCCTTCCCTGCTATGTTCTTATCCCATAGGCTATGGAACCTATATGAGAGTTTAGCCAACTGCTAATTATGTTCATCACAATTATACATTTAGCAAGTTGAGAAATAATACTTGGCATCGTGAGCCAGACTTGGGCCAGGACAACATTTATGACCCTATAAACCACCATTCTTTTTAATTTTTTAAATTAAATTTTATTAATGTTTTTAATTAATTAATTTATTTATTTTTGACACACACACACACACACACACACAGCATGAGCAGGAGAGGGGTAGAGAGGGAGACACAGAATCCGAAGCAGGATTAATGCTCTGAGCTGTCAGCACAGAGCCTGATGTGAGGTTCAAACTCATGATCTGTGAGATCATGACCTGAACCAAAGTTGAATGTTTAACCAACTGAGCCATCCAGGTGCCCCTATAAACCACCATTCTAACAGAGGCCACTATAACACTTTGGGTATCAATGTCAACTTGGACACTGTGTGGACACAGCCCTCAAAATATTTGGTTATTCCACTTTTCCCAATGTATAGTTACAAGAACAAATGATAGGTACCTTTGGAGAAGTACTAGGGGATTTCATTAACACATACTATGGTGTTACATGATCCATCCAGAGGACCTAGCTTCACTTTCAATCACATGGTCTATAATCAAATCATTCTAAGTTTGAAAACTAGTTTGCATCTGAAAACTAAAGGACCACATTTTTTTTTTCTTTCCTAACTGGAATAACTGCCTTCAACCTCCTGAACATCTACCCTTGATTTCCCTTGGTTGTAATAGATTGAACAATACCCCTGTACACTGTCCATCAATTTGCCTCTACGGAAATCCTACTGTATCAACCATCTAAATATCATTCTGCAGGTCAGGATCTTCCAGGAAGCCATTCCAAACTTGTGCTAATCATAATTGTGCCCACCTTGCTTCTGATATTTAAGCATCACCAGGTGGCCTCTATTTGGGGATACCATCATCCCATTGCTATCATGGAGCTCAGCTCTATAACTTTATCTGCTACTATCACCAAAGGCCTGTAAAGAACAACCACCATGACTAACAGTACTTTGCTGAGCCATATTGAGTCTGGGGCAAAAAGAAAAATCAGAAATATTGACCCTGTCTTTAATATTTTGATATCTTGTTCATATGGATTTTTCGCCATTTGATTTTTTAATATTTTTAATGTTTACTTTTTAACATTTATTCATTTTTGAGAGACAGAGTGTGAGTGGGAGAGGGGCAGAGAAAGGAAGGCACAGAATCTGAAGCAGTCTCCAGGCTCTGAGCTGTCAGCACAGAGTCTGACACGGGGCTCGAACTCACAAACCATGAGATTGTGACCTGAGCTAAAGTCAGACGCTTAACTGACTGAGCCACCCAGGTGCCCTTAATGTTTATTTGAGAGAGAAAGAGAGAGAATGCACAAGAGGAGGGGCAGAAAGAGAAGGGGAAAGAGGATCTGAAGCGGGCTTTGTGCTGACAGCTCAGAGCCTGGAGCCTGCTTCAGATTCTATGTCTCCCTCTCTCTCTGCCCTTCTCCTGCTCATGCTCTGTCACTCTCAAAAATAAACATTAAAAAAATTTTTTTAATCCAAATAAATCTTTTATTTTTTTTCTCTTTAAATCTTTTAAATCTAATCAGCATGGGTGGTAGCTACACTTATGGTGAATATACCATAATGCATAAACTTATCCAACTTATCTAATGTAACACTGTGTATCAACTATACTCAAAGGAAAAAAAAATCGACCTCAGTCTCCTGTCCCCTTCCTCCTTATTTGACATTTGTTGAAGAAATTGGGGCATTTGTCCTATAAAATTTCCCATATTATTAGGCAGAGTGTATCTCCATGGTGTCATTTAACGTGTTCTTCTATCCCCTGTATAAACTGGCTTATTTGAAAGCTTCACCAGATTCAGATTCAATTATTTTGGCAAGAATATTTAATATGTGATATTGTGTCAAATATATTTTTGACAACATTGTTTGGACTCTAAGAAATAGATTCCTATAGATCTCTGCTGAGTTTTATTACCAATTTTTTTATGTTGATAGACCTTTTGACCCTTAATTTATGGAAGCAATGTCATCTACTGAAACTGAACATAGTTTATTATCACCTTTAAGCTTATGACATTATTTCCTTTGCTGACAAGTCAGATGAGTACCATACACTGTCATCTATCACAAAGATTCTTTTATTTGCCTTAAAAGTTTTTTTTTAAATTGGGGGACACCTGGATGGCTCAGTTGGTTAAGTGTCTGACTTCAGCTCAGGTCATGATCCCATGGTTCATGTCTTCAAGCCCCATGTTGGGCTCTGTACTGACAGCTCAGAGCTTGCAGCCTGCTTCAGATTCTGTCTCTCTCTCTCCCCTCCCCAACTCATTCTCTTTCTCTGTTTCTCTCTTAAAAATAAACATTAAAAAAATGTTTTTAAGATTTTTTAATTGATAAACTATTTAATTGAGTGACCCAATTCAGTAGGTATTTTCACATGTCTGGAAAGAGTTGAATGAGAAAATGTTTGGCAAATTTAATAAAAGAAAACCTTTGGGCATCTGAGTGACTCAGTCAGTTGACCATCCAACTCTTGATTTTGGCTCAGGTCATGATCCCAGGGTCATGGGATTGAGCCCCACATTAGGCTCTGTGCTGAGCATAGAGCCTGCTAATGATTCTCTCTCTCTCCTTCTGCCCCTCTCCCCAACTTGAGTTCTCTTTCTTTAAAATATATATAATTTTAAAAAAAGTAAGGTGTTGTAGCACCTGGGTGTCTCAGCCAATTAAGCCTCTGACTTTGGCTCAGATCATGATCTCACAGTTCGTGAGTTCAAGCCCCACATCAGGCTGTGCTGATGGTGCGGAAACTATTTGGGATTTTCTCTCTCTCCCCCCTCTCTCTCCACCTCTTCCCCACTTGCGTACTCACTCGTGTGCTCTTTCGCTCTCAAAATAAACAAACAAACAAGACCTTACATTAAGTACTTAAGCACATCATGTACTGATAAATATGTTTAAAAGACTTTCCAGTTAACTATACCAATAATTTGAAATAGAACTTAGTAGGATGTGGCAGTGTAATGCGACATGCGACAATGCGACAAAAATGTAATTATTTTTTAGACTACTGGTAACAACTGGTTTGTGAGCAGAGGTTTAATTTGATAAAAATGTGTTTTAAGGAAGACATTACTGGAAATATTAAAGTCAGAGTAGCAGGGATTGTGTATTTGAAGATAATTTAATACAGAATTGTTTGGATGCAGCTACACAACCACCTCAACAAGTACATTACGTTTTGTATAGAAAAATGTTTGATAAATGTTGTAGCTGGTGATTTAAAATCATTCCACAAAGCATCTAGTAAGGGATGATTGCAATGAACAAAGCAAGAGTAGAAAAATAATAAAAAATAACAAATTCCCTATATCATTATTTATATCACCCCCAAAATTGTCCTATATACACACAGCAGCTGGAATATTTCTGTGAATGTAGACCAAGTCACTATTCTGCCCTCAAACTTGCTTCACTTCCCTTCACACTTAGAATAAAATACAAAGTTAGTACCATTGCCTCCCAGGCACTGTGATAAAGTCCTCACTACCCTTGACCTCATTTCTTACCATACTCTTTCGCTGTGATCCAAAGCCCTTGTTCTTCATAAAACAACGCAATATTATGTTAGGGGCCTTTGCACTTGCTATTCCACCTGGAGTTACTTCCCCCCCAAATACTCACATAGTTCATGTCCTCACTTTAGGCCTTTGTTCAGTATCACCTCCTCAGAGCCCCATTTGACCACCCTATATAGAATAGCACCCCATCTTACCCCTGTCCACCTCCTTACCTTGATTTTTTTTCTATAACACTTGCCCCACATTTGTTGATTATATTTAATCAACTATCGCATTTACTCCTCAAAACTATATTCAGTAGGTAGTACTGCTATCCAGTTTACAGGACATTGAGGTACAAAGATTAAATAATGGCCTGGGAACAAACGGAGGAGAAAAGAATGTCAAGACCTGATGACTGACTGGTTCCTGAAATGGGTAAATTAAAGCAAAATTGTCTGGTTTGTCTGGACTATGGGAAACCCACACTCATACACGAACAACAACTAAAATGTTGGCCACACAAGAGGAAGGCATATAGAACTGAGTCCCTTCCCTAGGGACATGACCTTATATTGCCCTCGCAACAACCTCATGGGGTAAGCACGGCAAGTACTGTATTAGACAATCATTAAACAGCAAGACTGACGGCCAGACTTCCCAACCAGGAACGATGGCAGTACGGCTCAGCACTCACCGGTTTGGACAGTTATATAATGAACACCCAGAACCTAAAACTTCCTCCCGCCCTTGGGCTGGGCTCACGTGCGGAGCCTCGCGACCTCAAACAGCGCCTAAGACAATGTTGGCGGTTGGCGAATCCGGAGAAGAGTTCTAGCGCGGGAGGTGGAGTGAGAGGTCACGGTGAGTCTTACGTAAAAGACGTCAGAGCGCGCGCCGGGAGCCGGCATTGGGCCAGGTAAGAGGGGTGTGTCTAGGAGGCCCTGAACTCCTTTGATTGGCTGGAAAGATGACGAGGCATTTACAGTCGGCCTAATGGCAGCAGAAGCTTGCGTCAGTTATAAGCTTTCGGGGTGGGAAGAGAGGGCGTGTCTGGCGGCTCAAGGGGCCTGCCGATTGGTCGGAAGGTGGCAGAGCCGGGCGGCTCCGCGGGCCGCAGGAGGGCGGCGCCCAGGGCCAGGTCCCGGAGGCGAGGACCGGCTTCAGACGATCATGGCAGCTCGGACCGGCCAGAGGGCCCTGAGAAAGGTGGTTTCGGGATGCCGTCCAAAGTCGACAGCAGCGGCCGGAACCCCGGCTCCGGGGCAGGGGCCTACCCGGAACGTCAGGTAATAAACAACGGGGGCGTCGCGGTGAGGGTAGCCTTCGGCCCCGGCTTGCTGAGTTGGGGGACCAAGGAGACCCCGGGCGAGGTGGATCCCGACCGATGCATTTCCGCGTCTCCAGAGGGAGAGGGTCTCCTGCGTTCGGCATTTGAGGGATTCAGACTTTGCGCCCATCACTCTGGGCGGAGGTTCGCGGGCCTGTACCAGACGCCCCGTCTGGGTTGGTGGCTCGCTACCCTCGCGAGAGGTAGTGAATCATCGGCGCAGCGACCTAGTAGCAGCTGATAGAGCAATTTGGCGACCGGTAACTTGGTGCTCTTCCGGTCTCCTCCCCTGGGGCCTGCTGCTGTTGCTGCTCTTTTATCTTTGCAGCACAAGAGTTGCTAGCTGCCCGGGCTGTGGGAGTTTGTGGCCTGGCGGTGAGCCCCCTTCGTTTCTTCTAGCGTGCCAACTGGCCAGGCGTGCTTTCCCAGTTTTTGGTGGGGGGTCTTTGCCTCCACCCTTTGGTGCTTGCAAAATTAAATGTAGCCATAGTAGGGACCCTGGATATTTTTTCCCCATTCGACTTTAACTTAGAGGTCCTGTAACCTTGAACCAGCCTTGGATTTTCCTGGGTGGCTCTTTTTTGGTGGGTGGAGGCGGAGACATGAATGATTCCATACTTCTACCGCTTAGTTTCCTTTTACTAATGACTTTGTAATAAATTAATGCTCGAAAATTAAAGTTAGTGTTTAAAATGTATTCAGTTGTAAACAGTACAAGATGAAGGGAGAAAGCACATATACTGAACTCCAGGAATTTATTTTTTTTTTAGACGTTTCTCTTTTCTTTTTTTTTCTTTTTAAAAATTTTTTAATGTTTTATTTATTCCTGAGAAAGAGAGACAGTGTGAGCAGGGGAGGGTCGGAGAGAGAGAGAGACACAGAATCTGAACCAGGCTCCAGGCTCTGACCTGTCAGCACAGAGCCCGACGTGGGGCTTGAACCCACGAACTATGAGATCATGACCTGAGCTGAAGTTGGACGCTTAACCGACTGAGCCACCCAGGCGCCCCTGAACTCCAGGAATTTAGATTAAAGAAGTATTTTTCAAGTTTCCAAGCCCCAGCCAACTCTAAATCCTTTTCGACAAATATTGGTTGGAACTGAAATATTAAATTTCTAAATATGAGATTATTTACCATATTTAGACTTAGTCCTGCTAAAGGAAATAACTTGAAAAGTTGTTGGGGTGCCTGGGTGGCTTAGTCGGTTAAGCGTCCGACTTTCGCTTAGGTCATGATCTCGCGGTTCGTGGGTTCGAGCCCCGCGTCGGGCTCTGTGCTGACTGCCAGCTCAGAGCCTGGAGCCTGTTTCAGTCTGTGACTCCCTCTCTCTCTGACCCTCCCCTGCTCACACTGTCTCTCTCTCTCTCCTAGAAGTAAATAAAACATTAAAAAAATTTTTAAAAAAAAAAAAAAAAGAAAAGTTGTTTTAGTGATCACATTAAAGTTTAAATTCCAATGCAAATATTTACTGTTTATAATAATGAAGAGGGAGGCAGTTTATGAGCTCATTTTTAGGCGGAAGCATTAATATAGATTGTGGCCTTTATTATAGTACAGTGAGATGTAGTATTGGAAGATTAGTAACAAAAAACTGCCCTTCCTGATTCAGTTTTAATTTCATGGTTTAACAACATATATGTGTGTATTCCTCTTCGTTACAGTTAAAGCATTATTTCTTTCTTCCTTTTTTTTAAGACATCATTTTTGATTGTGAAAATAGATGTGCGGTCCAGGGCTTGTAACCATAGTAGACAAACTCATCAGGGAAACTATTAGCTTGCTTTAAACACAGGTATTTATGATTGCAATCAGATTGTATAAGGTGTGTGTGTGTGTGTGTGTGTGTGTGTGTGTGTGTGTGTGTGTTTTGGGGGAGGTAGAGGTTGGGGGCATGGTGTTTCATAAACTTGATACAAAATTCAAAACCATATGCTGTGAAAAGCTTCATAAGCAACCAGTTCATCTATTCAGGAGCAATGGTCTTTTTTAAATAAAGGTTTATCTCAGAGATGCTGACTTTTCTGATACTGACTTATCAGAAAATTATTAATCAGTGTGTTCAATGTCTGTCAGCCACAATTGGCTTCTGATAATAGGTAACAAAGTACACAAAAAGTGGGGAAAATAGGTAAAACTGTTATAACAAAGACATCTAAAGAATGTCTTAGAAGGGAAACAGGTGATTAGGTATTTTGTATACCAGATTTGGTTTGTAATCAATATAGCTAACAGATCCTTAATTATTTTATGTGGCTTTCTTTTTTAATGGGAGAAGCTGTGGCACCTGGGTGGCTCAGTCAGTTGAGTGTCTGACTTTGGCTCAGGTCATGATATCACTGGTCGTGAGTTCGGGCTCCACGTCAGGGTCTGTGCTGATGGCTCATACCCTGGAGCCTGCTTCAGATGCTGTGTCTTTCTCTCTGCCCTTCCCCTGCTCGTGCTCTGTCTTTCAGAAATGAATAAACGTTTAAAAAAATTTTTTTAAGGAGGAAGCTAAATTATCAAATTATGTTATTTCCACTAATCTGCTTCATTTAGTAGAGTAACTATAGTTCACTTACATTAGTATAATCCCACCTTTTTAAAAATATTTTATTTTTTAGAGAGAGAGAGAAAGTAGAGTGTGAGTAGGGGAGGACCCGAGAGAGAGGGAAACAGATTCCGAAGCAGGCTCCAGGCTCTGAGCTGTCAGCACAGAGCCTGACACGGATCTCTACTTCACCAACTGCGAGTTCCTGGCCTGAGCGGAAGTCAGAAGCTTAACTGAGTCACCCAGGTGCCTGGGTCTTATCCCACTTTTAAGAAAATTCTATAGGTTTACTCAAAAAAAAAGAGAAAAGAAAAGAAAATCATAATAGGCTGGGTTTTTTTTTTTTTAAGTTTATTTATTTATTTTGAGAGAGAGGGGAAGAGAGAGAATCCCAGGCAGGCTCCATGCTGTCAGTGCAGAGTCCAACATGGGGCTTTATCCACCCAAACTTGAGATCATGACCCTAGCTGAGATCAGGAGTCAGATGCATAACTGACTGAGCCACCCAAGTACCCCCACAATAGGATTATTTTAACATTTTCTCTGCCTTTAAAATAAGATTCACATAACTAATTTTTAAAAATATTCTGGAAACACTTAACATCTTTATTCTCTCTAGATGAATCTATCTAAATTGGTAACATTTTTCTCTCTAGGAGATGAATTTATCTAAAATCTCTCATGATTAAAAAAATAGAGATATCTTTAAAATATGCTCTTACCATCATTATAAAATCAAATACCACTTGTGATGTCCTAGAATTCACAAAGCTATCTTGTTTTGCAATATTATCCCCATTGTTCACATATTTCAGTGTTATTTACAGTTGGATGAAGAATCTTAAAAGTATTAAAAGGGAGGGCGCCTGGGTTGTTCAATCGGTTAAGCGTCTGACTTCCTCTCAGGTCATGATCTCAAGGTTCGTGGGTTCAAGCCCCGCGTTGGGCTCTGTGCTGACAGCTGGCTCAGAGCCTGGAGCCTGTTTCAGATTCTCTCTCTCTCTCTCTCTCTCTCTCTCTCTGACCCTCCCTTGCTCACTTGCTCTCTCTTAGAAATAAATGAAGTTTTTTTTTTAAAGTATTAAAAGAGGCCAGTAAGTTCATCTATATATATATAGTTCATATGTTTGATTCTTTACCATTACGTTTGACAAATAGTCATGCAGTGTTTAGCTTAACCATTTTCATTGACCTCTATTTCATTGTCTAGAATAAAACTACCTAATTTTTATAAAGAGTATTGGTGTTCAAAAGTTCTTTTTTGGGGTACCTGGGTTACTCAGTCAGTTAAGCATACATCTTCGGCTCAGGTCGTGATCTCATGGTTCGTGAGTTTGAGCCCCACATTGGACTCTGCTGTCAGTACAGAGCCCACTTCAGATCCTCTGTTCCCTCTCTCACAAAAATAAATAAATTAAGAAAAAAAGAAATCTTCAAAAGTTATTTCTTGTATTATGGAGCTTAAATTTGTCTCCGTCTTACTGGGCTTCTTTTTTATGTTTTGGAACCATATCCTCAGGTATCATCTCTATCTTCTGGCTGAATATTCCCAACTATTTCTTCAACTATTCTTTGTTTAACTTGATTGTTTCTTCCTCCATAACCAAGTTGTAGGATGTCTGTGTCCAAAGAAATTTGTTTATGTGTAAATCCTATTTTATATAGCATGCTCTATGTATGATGACACAAGGAGATTTCACCAGACCATCCATTCCTCTTTTAAAAAATAATTTGAAGATTTGATCTAATGAAGTACAATTCTTTTGCTGGGAATTCTTCAAAAGCTTCTCATTGAGGATAAAATCCAAATTGCTTTATTCTGGCTAATAATTCCCAATATGATCTAGCTCCAACCAGTTTACTATTATTTCATGGTATTCTCCTGGCTTGCTATACTGCTGCTATACTGTTAGTCTTTTTTCAGTCTGCAGATATTGCCAGGCCCTTTTCCTACTACCTGGAATGCCCCCTATCTACCTCTCCTCCTCCCATATACTTCACATATAATGTGTGTGCGCACACACACACATTTATTATGTACATACCTACTTCTCTCTTTACATGGCTAACTCCTTCCATTATGTCTCAGCTGAAATATAACCTCAGAGGACTTCCTAGACCACCTTATCTAAGGAGCTCCTAATTACATGTCCCCATCCCCATTTCTTTCTTAGCACTTCTTTTTCAATCCTTTTTAAAATTTTTTAAATTTTTTTATATATTTCTGAGAGAGAGAGTTGAATCCTCAACTACAAAGTAATCTTCATACAGTTAATTTTTATTTTTACCATTATATCCCTAGTGCCTAGCACAGAACAAGATCTCAATAAGTGTGTGAACTGATACATGAATAGTAGTATAAAATAGTTATGTAATAATCTTAATAGGGAAAGGCAAAAATATTCAGGTGAAAAAGTGTATCAGGCATCTGTATTTAGAAATACCCAAACAATTAATATTCTAATTTCTTTGACATGTGTTTTTACATACATGCATTGAAAGGGAGACTGGAAGGTAAAGGAGTATAGAGCAACAGTCCTGAGGGTCACTAGATCTCCAGTCTCGAGTCTCAGAGTAGATCAAGATTTAAGGAACCTGGGGCACCTGGCTGAATCACTCCACTGAGTACAACTTCAGCTCAGGTCGTGATCTCTAGGTTCGTGAGTTCGGGCCTGAATTCAGCTCTGTGCTTACAGTGCAGAGCCTGCTTGGGATTCTCTCTCCCTCTCTCTGCCCCTCCTCCACTTTTGTGTTCACACACTCTCTCCTTCTCTCTCTCTCTCTCTCTCTCAAAATAAATAAACTGAAGAAAAAAGAAAAGAATTAAGGAAACTCTGGATCCAGCTGAGAAAACAAGCTGGATAGATGAGTTAAAAAATAGATGATAAGGGGCACCTGGCTGGCTCAGTCAATAGACCATGGGAATCATGGTCTTGGGGTGATGAGTTCAAGCCCCACATTGGGGATAGAGTTTACATTATCGAAGAAAGAAAGAAAAAAATAGATGATGAATATTTTAGCAAGTGTATGGGAAGAATATGTTGGAATACATGACTGTAGACTGAAAGCCAGCTTTCTGGGAGAGATACCTTTTGTGCCAGGAACTTCTAACCAAAACTGTAAGCTGTTATTTTCAGTTTTCCTTAAGGTATTTAATAAGATTTTTTTCTGCGTGCCTGTGCATGCGTGTGTGTGTGTGTGTGTGTGTGTGTGTGTGTGTGTGTGTGTGTGTTTCAAGAATATTCTAAAGTTGCAAAGCCTTCCAAAGATAGTCACTGGGGTGCCAGGCTGGCTCAGTTGGTGGAACATGCAATTCCTGATCTCATAGTCATGAGTTTGGGCCCCATGGTGGTTGTAGAGATTACTTAAAAAAAATAAAGTGTGTTAGTATTTTACAGTCTATAATTTGTGTTTCCTCTTAATTTTCAATGCCATTCTAAATCAAGTAATTTTTGTCTTTTTAGATATTTAGCTTCCTGTGGTATACTGATGAGCAGAACCCTTCCACTACATACCTCAGTTTTGCCTAAGGAGATATATGCAAGAACTTTCTTCAGAATTGCTGCACCATTAATAAACAAAAGAAAAGAATATTCAGAGAGGAGAATTATAGGGTTTGTATAAAATAATAGTTCTACTAAAAGAGCATGTTCACAACTTTCTTGTATCGTGACCTTTTTTTTCCTGGATTTTCTTCTTACAGACTAAGCTCTGATTTTTCTGGATTGGCCTTTTCCATAGCCTTCACTGTTTCATAAATATTTGTTGAATGAACATAATTATATGGTGAATTTGTAGGATAGGTTTAAGCCTTGACACATAAAGGAAGTAACTGAACTGTTGATGACCTGTATTTTTGTACACTGTTTGGTTTCTGAAGTGGCAATGTTAGTGATATGTTGGGCCCAATATGTTTTTATATAGCTTCCTCACATATACGCATGAACAGGTAAGTAACATACAGATATGCTAAGAGGCTCCTATCACCAAGAGCATAGGTTGGCAGACTTTTTCTGTAAAGAGCCAGAGAGTAAATTTAGGTTTTGTGGACCATACTATCTCTGTAGCAACTACTCAACTCTTGTCATTGTAATTGTAGCCCAAAAGACATAGTGCTGTAGACAGTAGTTAATAAATGGGTGTGACTATGTGCAAATAAAACTTTATTTACAAAACCACATAATGGGCCAGGTTTGACCCCTCATCTAGCCGTATATACAGGAGAGAATACAGAGATTGCAGTTCTGCTAACCAGAAATATAGCATCTGTTCATAGGGGAATTCCTACAAGGGGGTCTTAATTCTCAACAGGCTGTTAACTATTACATAAATTTCTTGTAAAAGTGCATTTCATAAATTTGTTCACTTGTTTTTTCCCTCCTGATTTTTCTGTAGTAAAGGACTTTCAGCAGACTCCCCTTTTGTCACTAAAATTACCTTTGTTACTAGCTAAGTCACTGTATTGGTTAAGGTAATGCTAGCAGCCATATAGGTAAAACCTGAAAATTTATTTCTTCCTTATCTAAAGTTCAAGGATGTATTCCCCATCCATGGGCAGCAATTTAGGAACCCAGGCTCCATATAACTTGTGCCTTTGTAATTCCTTAGTCCTCAGAGTCTCTTAAAAAGATATACCTGATTCTAAAACCATATTGATTTGGAAGGGATTATTGAAAAAAACTAGGTTTTTTTCCTTTTCAGTACAACAGAGGTATTGGGAATAATAGCCTCCTTTTTTTTTTTTTTTAATTTATTTATTGTTTGCTTTATATCCTAGTTAACATATAGTGCAGCAGTGATTTTAGGGGTAGATTCCTTAATGCCCCTTACCCACTAAGCCCATCCCCCCTCCCATAACCCCTCCAGCAACCCTCTGTTTTTTCTCCATATTTAAGAGTCTTTTATGTTTTGTTCCCCTCCCTGTTTTTATATTATTTTTGCTTCCCTTCCCTTGTGTTCATCTGTTTTGTATGATATTTGTCTTTCTCTGACTAATTTCGTTTAGCATAATACCTTCCAGTTCCACCCACATAGTTAGTTGTGAATGGCAAGATTTCATTCTTTTTAATTGCTGAGTAATACTCCATTGTGTGTGTATGTGTATATATATATACATACACACACACCACATCTTTATCCATTCATCCATTGATGGACATTTGGGCCCTTTCCATACTTTGGCTATTGTTGATAGTGCTGCTGTAAACATTGGGGTACATGTGCCCCTTCAAAACAGCACACCTGTATTCCTTGGATAAATACCTAGCAGAGCAATTGCCAGGTTGTAGGTAGTTCTGTTTTTAATTTTTGAGGAACTTCCATACTGTTTTCCAGAGTGGCTCTACCAGTTTACGTTCCCACCAGCAGTGCAAAAGAGATCCTCTTTCTCTGCATCCTCACCATCATCTGTTGTTGCCTGAGTGGTTAATTTTAGCCATTCTGACTGGTGTGAGGAGGTAGCTCATTGTGGTTTTGATTTGTGTTTCCCTGATGATGAGTGATGTTGAGCATCTTTTCATGTGTTTGTTGGCCATCTGTATGTCTTCTTTGGAGAAGTGTCTATTCATGTCTTTTGCCCATTTTTTCACTGGATTATTTGGCTTTTTGGTGTTGAGCTTGATAAGTTCTTTATAGACTGTGGATACTAACCCTTTATTTGATACGTAATTTACAAATATCTTCTCCCATTCCGTCGGTTGCCTTTTAGTTTTGCTGCTTGTCTCCTTCACTGTGCAGAAGCTTTTTATTTTGATGAGGTCCCCGTAGTTCTTTTTTGCTTTTATTTCTCTTGCCTCCGGAGTCGAGTTGAATAAGAAGTTGTGGCCAAGGTCAAAGAGGTTTTTGCTTACTTTTCCTCTAGAATCTAGATGGTTTCCTGTCTTACATTTAGGTCTTTCATCCACTTTGAGCTTATTTTTGTGCATGGTGTAAGAAAGTGGTCGAGGTTCATTTTGCTACAATCACTGTCCAATTTTCCCAGCACCATTTGCTGGAGAGACTATCTTCTATTCCATTGGATATTCTTTCCTGCTTTGTCAAAGATTAGTTGGCCATCCATTTGTGGGTCCATTTCTAGGTTCTCTATTCTGTTTCAGTGATCTGAGTGTCTGTTTTTGTGCCAGGGAGTAGTAGCCTCCTGATGGGCATTTTCTTCCCAGCAAGAACACCATGTAAAGTGAGCCTAAAAATTGGATAGGTAGACATGTTTGCCAGAGCTGGTATCAGTTAAAAAGAGAAATGGCAATAAAAATATAAATAGTGAATTGGACTACTTTTTTTGTTTGTTTATTAATTTTGAGAGAAAGCCTGTGTGTGAGCAGAGGAGGGGCAAAGGGAGGGAAAGAACCCCTAGCAGGCTCCACGCTGCAAGCACAGAGCCTGATGTGGGGCTCGAACCCACGAACTGTGAGATCAGGACCAGAGCTGAGATCCAAGAGTCAGATGCAAAACCGACAGCGACCCAGGCACCCCTGGTCTGCTTTACTTTTGAATCACTGTTACCTTCTTTTCACCGTGGACCTGACATTTGACAGCTATTCCTGGATACTTTATATTTATTGTTTCATTTAATTCTCACAATAGCCATGTATATTAGGTGGTGGTACACTCGTTGTAGAGATGAGGAAACTGAAGCTCAGAGAGATAATGTACATGAAGTATGATTCCAAAGATTATTTTTTTCAAAGATGATTTTTTCCAACATATTCACTTATTATATTTACTTATTATTCCTAAGTCTTTTTCAGGCTAATAATAATATTAATAAATTAAAAATAATTAATAAAAATATTAATAAATAATTCTTTTTATTACAAATTGGTCTTATCTTTTCCCCCATATTTGAGATAAACACATATTAGCTGCTTAGTTTATTAAGTGCTTATTAAGCATTGTGCAGTATGGCAAAATAATTTCATTTAATCCTTGAAAGAACCCTGTAGAGGTACTTTTCAGTTAATGGATGAAGAACACAAAATTGAGAGGTTAAACAGTCTACCCAGGGTCATGTGGCTCACTATGTTTTCAAGCTGATATTTGAGCACAGCCCTTTCTGACTATAAAGTCCATCCTTTTGACCACTATGCTACATATACTGCTTTCTTAGTTGTTGTAGACTACTACTAATTTTATAACAATATGTTCCAGGCTATAAGGTTTCATACTTCTTCATGGGACTTACTCTGGTATTTATTTCGAAGTAACTGAAAACTGAAAAGTAGTTATTTTCCCTCCCTTCTGCTGTGGACCTCATTTCATGCTCATAAAGATTAATTTAAACATTTATAAAGACTCATTCTTTCTTATTATGAAACTTCCCTTTTGCAATTGATATTGGGATCATTTAAATTACTGTATAATTTTTCTCTCGCTTTTCACATTTTGGCCATGGGAAGAGGCGTCCTCCCTGCCACTGGAGGTGCTTACAGTTTCTTCAGCCATTCCAGGCTTGGGCCCTGAAGGTCCTGGGGGTGGCTGGGCACTTTGGGCCTGTTCCCATCATCTGGGAGGGGTACTGGGTAGTTGTAGGGCATGGTCTGGTTGATTATGACCATGTACTTGTTGAAGGGATTGAAGGGAGGCAGAATTCTAGTTGCAGCCATCATGATCTTGGTGGTGGTCTAAATTCCTATTATGATTCTGAGGTGAATTATGTTTTAACAGTGTTGAGTCTTTATAAGAATACTATGTATCTGGCTCTCATTATTCACTTGTCTTTTATCTGTATCCATAGACTTGTTGTTTCTGTTTGTTTGCTTTCCATTTAAGGCCTTAAGTTTTTAAAGTTCTGTAACAGGTTACCTTACTAAATTCTGAATTGCTTCTCTTCTGATTTGATAGTCATATCACCTGCCAACTGATACTCTTGCCTTATTCTTCTCCATACATATGCCTCATATTTCACACTCTTATTTACTTCAGCTCATACTTTCAAAACAATGTTACAGAACAATGATAACTAGCATCTTTGTCTTATTTCTAACTCTAATGAGAATCCTTTTGGTATTTTACCATTCATGGATAGAATCACAGTTTTTCTTCTTTTAGTTAATATGGTTATAATATCATTCTTAGTGTTAAGCCACCCATGCATCTTTAAAGCAGTTGCATTTGATTGTTAATGGCTTTTTTAAATGTATTTCTGGATTTTATTTGCCGATAATTAGAATTTTTGCCTTAGTAATCACAGGTGACATTGGTCTGTAGATTTTATTTTTTTATGTTCTTTGTCAGGTTAGGGTTGATAGGGTGTTATGCCAGCTCAAAAAATAATGAGAGGTTTCCTTTATGTCCTAGAATAATTTCTTCTTTTTTTTAAATTACAAGAATACTACATACTTTTATAAAAACCTAAAAATACAGAAGAATATGTACTAAGAGAGTCTATCTTTATTCCTACTTCTTCTTTTTTTTGAGTTGAAACTGTTGTTTAATCTGTGTCCTTCCAGGGCTTTTTAAATCTATTTTCATTGCACATACACTGTTACCACAACAGTTTGTTTCAGGAAAAAGTAAACATCAGGTATTTAAAAGTTAGAAATACAGTATTTATTTATAACTTCTTAAACGGGTAATAGAATTGTGCATATCCTATCTGCTTTGTAGTGTGTTTTTTTTTCATATAACAGTATATTGTGAACATCTTTGCTCTAAAGTATATATTTGATCTTAAAAAAATAAAAAAGGAGTATGTCTGGCTGGCTCAGTCATAACAGCATGCAACACTTGATGTCAGGGTTGTGACTTTGAGCCCCACATTGGGTGTAGAGATTATTAAAATAAATGAATAAATAAATTTCAAAGTATATATTTGATTTCAGTTCTTTTATTTTTTAAAGTTTATTTATATATTTTGAGAGACATTGAGTTGGGATGACATAGAGGAAAAAAACAGATAGAGAATCCTAAGCAGGCTTTGAACTGTCAGTGCAGAGCCCCATGCAGAGCTCAGCCTCACGAACCACGAGAGTCAGATGCTTAACTGACTAAGCCATTCAGGCGCTCCTCATTTCAATTTAAAGTATACGTTTACCATATAACTAGGTGCAGTTAACACCTCTCCTTTTTTTTTTTTAAAGATACTCTATGCAGGAAATGTATGATGTGGTATCAGGAATGGAGGATTACAAGCATTTTGTTCCTTGGTGCAAAAAATCAGATATAATATCAAAGAGAACTGGATACTGCAAAACACGATTAGAAATTGGGTTTCCACCTGTGTTGGAGCGCTATACATCAGTGGTAACCTTGGTGAAACCACATTTGGTCAAGGTAATAGTTTTGCTTTTTTTTGTTTTTAAATCTTTCCCAAATGTTGATTATATCGAGTGAGTTAAAAGTATAATAGCTTAAAAGAATGTCGCCTAACTAATCAGAGAAGGAAGGAAAAAACAAATGATTTCTTATGTTTTCTAACTGTGCTGTTTTATCCAATATTAGTGTTATTCTTTCCAAATAGAAATTTGACTAGGATATGGAAATAAACTTTTTCTTTTCTTCTTTATTTGAGGAATACTACCCGTTAGGAAAGATTGGACCACACAAGGGACAAATGTTTTAATTTAATTTTCGCACTAGTTATTTTTAAGTTAAGGAAGGGAAAGTGGTGAGACAATGGAGAAAGGTAGAAAAAGATGTAAATGAGAACATAAACACTGTCGAGGTCATACTGCCACGTGGTCATTACTAAAATGCCACATACTATTACAGGCATTCTGTTGATCATCTTACTTTGTCAGAGGAAAGTACCTGTATAGAAAATGTACCGAGGCTTAAATAAACAAAATGGCAGAATTCCATAGAGTTCTTTTGAATTCCTAGAGTTTGGTGGCCAAAGACTTAAAGTTTAGTTGTATTTTATGCCCACCAGATACCATTTCTTGGTAACTGGCCACAGCTAATGCCTTCATCAGCTCATTATTAGGCATTGAATGAAGTGCAACCGTCATATCAGAGTCTACTGTCCAGTGAGGCTAAGACTTTGGATTCCGCCCTCATCTTTCTCTCAAAACTTGAACTCCAAGTTAAAGGGCTGTGCCCCTCTCTGGGACTTTGCCATTATGAATATTTCCACCTATTTGCCTCATAGTTTTGGAGTTTTGTACTACTATACTGCATGACCTCTCACATTAGCTAACATTTATTTGTAGTGTTTTATTTGAATTATTTGTTTAATCTTCAGAACAGCCCTTTGAGATTCAAATGTTACTGTTCTCTATCATACAGTGGAGCAAATTTAAGGTTTAGAAGAGTTGGATAACTTACCCAAGGTTACAGAGCCAAGACTCTAGCTCAGTCTTTCTAACACCAATGAATATATAATCTTAAAATGTTTGGTGGGGGGCGGGGGCGCCTTGATGGCTCAGTCAATTGAGCATCTGATTTCAGTTCAAGTCACAATCTCACAATTTGTGAGTTCAAGCCCCACATCAGGCTCTGCGCTGACAGCTCAGAGCCTGGAGCCTGCTTCAGATTCTGTGTCTCCCTCTCTGCCCCTATCTTGCTCATATTCTCTCTCTCAAAAATAAATCAGTGTGAAAAAAAATTTTTTTTCATGTTTTTCTGTTCCCCGATCTCAGTCTCTTTTTTTAAATGTATCTTTATTTTGAGAGAGAGAGAGAGAGAGAGCACCAGCAGGGGACTGGCAGAGGGGAAGAGGGAGACAGCGAATCCCAAGCCGACTCCATGCTGTCAGCACGGAGTCCGATGTGGGGTTTGATCTCACGAACTGTGCATGACCTGAGCCAAAATCAAGAGCTGGATGCCCAACCAAGTAAGCCGCCCAGGTGCCCCTGACCTCAGTCTCTTACAACTTAAATATTTTTAAAAAATTTTTTTCAGGGGCGCCTGGGTGGCTTAGTCGGTTAAGCGTCCGACTTTCGCTTAGGTCATGATCTCGCTGTTCGTGGGTTCGAGCCCCGCGTCGGGCTCTGTGCTGACTGCCAGCTCAGAGCCTGGAGCCTGTTTCAGTCTGTGACTCCCTCTCTCTCTGACCCTCCCCTGCTCACGCTGTCTCTCTCTCTCTTTCCTAGAAATAAATAAAAAATATTTTAAAAAAAAAATTTTTTTTCAATGTTTTTATTTATTTCTGAGAGAGAGAGAAAGACACAGCGTGAGCAGGGGAAGGTCAGAGAGAGAGGGAGGGAGACAGAATCTGAAGCAGGCTCCAGGCTCTGAGCTGTCAGCACAGAGCCTAATGAGGGGCTTGAGCCCATGAACCGTGAGATCATGGCCTGAGCCAAAGTCGGGTGCTTAACCAACTGAGCCACCCAGGTGCCCCTCATAACTTAAATCTTCAGTTATTCTGTATCTAACTAAACTCTTGGGGAAAAAAAATAATGACCCTCAATTTTTTCCTCCTGGCTTTTTCTTCCTTTCAAAGGCTTTTATTCATTTTATTGAGGTATAGTTGACACTCCTTCCCTTGCTTCTTAATACATACGTGTTTAAGTCATCTGCTTTATTGTTGCTCCCCACTCCAGTATACACACACACACACACACACACACACACACACACACACACACACACACGTTATACTATTCGTTCAGGCAGTACCTTCCATCTTCCAAGTTCCATGAATGCACCGTACAGTGCTTACTATGCAGCCCTGTGCCTTTGCATATTCCTCACTTTTCTACCTGTAATAAACTTAACTCTTTGCCTAGTAATCCTTCAAATTCTAACTGTCTGGTGTTGCTTTCTCCCTTTCCTTAATATAAATAATCAATCCTACTTTGGTGATTCTTTGGTATACATGCTTTGTTTCTCTTATCACTCTAATTTATTTCTTCATCTGATTTCTGCTTGACAAGTTTGAGCTACTGGAGTGAGTGGAAGCTCCTCTTTTTCATGTTTGTGTTTCCTCAACACCAATACTACAATGATGGGAGTAATGAAATCTCTGTGCTTAAGTTCTCACTACTGTTTTCTTGGGTTATTACAGATCCAGAAATGTTCCTTATAATCTTGGTATCTTTCAGCACTGCCAAGGAGAGAGGAAACTGTATTAGAAAAAAAAAGTCTTTATAATAACATGTATAAAATGATCATTGCTATCTCAATTTTATGAGGCTTAGGAAAATGAAGAACCTTATGCAAATACACACTGTATGTGTCAGATTCCAAAACTATTTTTCCATTAAAATAAGCTGCCTCATAGGAGCACCTGGGTGGATCTGTAGGTTGGACGTCCGACTTCTGCTCAGGTCATGATCTCACAGTCTGTGAGTTCAAGCCCCGCATTGGGCTCTGTGCTAACCACTCAGAGCCTGGAGCCTGCTTCGGATCTGTGCCTCCCTCTCTCTCTGCCCCTTCCCCACTCACATTCTGTTTCTCTCTCCTTCAAAAATAAATAAACATTAAAAAATAAAATAAAACCTTGGAGGTTTTCAGCAGATTTAATATAAGCAACCATTCAATGAATCTTACTCCGTGGGCCACAGTATAAAATTTTGTATGCCATAGTTTGTACAGTCTGATTCAGTTCAGTCAGAACAACTACTTGTATGTCATCATAACACCTCCTGCTATGGTCAGCATCTCTGCTGTTAGGAATGAGGCCTTTGGCAATATCTAAACGTACCACTAAAAATCTGTGGGTCCTTGGGCTAGATTATTGGTATGAGTACAGCACTGCCACATTTTGTGAAAAAGTAGTTGGAGGGAGGTGGCATATTGTGGTTTTGAAAATTAGATGCTCATTACTAAACTACCTATAAAATCAAACTCTTTCGGGATCCTGTGTGGCTCAGTCTGTTTAACGTCTGACTCTTGATTTAGGTGCAGGTCATGATCTCACTGTTATGAGATTGAGCCCCAAGCCCTGTATCACGCTCTCTGCTGGATGTGGAGCCTACTTGAGAGTCTCTCTCTCCCTGTGCTCCTCCCCTGCTTGTGCACATGTGCTTTCTCTCTCTCTCTCTCTCTCTCTCACACACACACTAAAAACAAACAAAACAAAACAAAAAACCAAGCTAAATGAAGAAAATTTTCACTTTTCCCCAGCGACTAACTTTAGCTGTTAAAGTAGTTAGCTGAGGTGCTGGAGTGGCTGAAGTCAGTTTAGTAGTCAAGTCAGTTTCAGCTCCAGTCATGATCTCATGGTTGTGGGATCAAGCCCCTGATCGGACTCTACGCTGAGCATGGAGCCTGCTTGAGAGTCCCTCTCTCTCTCCTGCTTACTCATGCTGTCTCTCTAAAATAAATAAAAATAGAGTCACCTGGGTGGCTCAGTCGGTTAAGCGTCCGACTTCGACTCAGGTCATGACCTCTGAGTTCAAACCCCACGTTGGGCTGTGCTCACCCCAGCTCTGTGCTGACAGCTCAAAGCCCAGAGACTGCTTCACAGTCTGTGTCTCCCTCTCTCTCTGACCCTTCCCTGCTCATACTGTCTCTTTCTCTCAGAAATAAAACATTAAAAAAAATAATAATAATAAATAAATAAGATAAAAATAGTTAGCATTTTGTTTACTATTATTTTATCATGTCTAAATAAATTTTATTTTTTTTTCCTCCTCCTAAATAAATTTTAAAACATTCACTGGTTTCCACCTTAAAAATTATAATATTTTCTTTTATGAATGTGAAAATAGAGCATTTCTTTATAAATGCTTTTTAGTATGGCTGCAATTGATCTTAGTAATGATTCTACCATGTTTTTATGTGTTAACTGACTCAAAAGGCTTTAGATGAAGTGAAGAATGAACAGCAAACATATTTTAAGCTCTTTGGCTTCCAGTTTGAACTATTTGTGGGGATATCGTCAGAGATAGTCAAATAGTCCTGCATTCTGTGTTTAGGGAGGCAGAGGCTAGGGAAGAAAAAATACACTTTGGGGAAAAACGTTTATCAATGCAAGTCCTTTTGCCAGTCTGTAGTGTATAGGCCAGAGCAGGGACAGTCTAAAGTGTTGAGGGGAATAAGTTAACAGAATAAAGAGTTGGAGGGCCTTAATCATTTATTGGTGCCAGGATATGCCAAAAGACCTGAAAACTTAAGGCTTAATTGGGGAGGGATGTGTTGACTTTGAAACAAGGATTTAAAAGATGGTTTGCTGCTGAGGGAAAGTGATATATATTCTTGAGGTCAGTTGTCTACTAGTATGAAGGCACAGATACCATCTTAGGATAGTAAGTAAAGAAGCTGAACTTCATTCAGAGTCATAACCAGTCCTGACAATAGACTAGTGACTGTGAATCTGGCCACTGTTTTTCACATTGCAGGAGGCAACTCTAGTTGATCTCAGTCAGCCTTCTTTTAATGAGGCAGAATGGAAACTATCAAGATGCACTGTATATAGTAATACTAAGTATTATGTTTTGAGGTGTACATACACATATAAAATAAACACGAGCACTGAAGAGATTAGAGGTTAGAAAGCGATGGATCAGGGACACCGGTCAGGGTCAGACTCTCAGGAAAACTAGAGGCATGGATATCCTTAGAAACAGAATAATGAGTGAATGTAACTGACAAGTCTTTGGGCAGGAAAGAATTCTAGAATTGTACTTGGGATCTGTTCCAGATATCTTATAAATAGTTTAGCTATATCATAATGATGATATAAAATAAGTATTATGCTCATTTTATAGATTTAAGGAAATATGGTACTGGGAATTAAGTTGTTCAGGATTACTTATAAGTGGCAGGGCTAGAAATAAACTTCCAAAAACATCACTCCCTGTTTTGTTGCTAGAGGAGAAAATTCTTAAGCACAGTGGGTGTCAGCAGTGAAATTGAGAACTGACAACCTTGGGGATCCCAGGAGGAAAGAAAATGGCATATATTAGCAAGAGGTCACTTCCTAGTGCCAGGCTGAAGATGAGATGTTTTTATCACCCATGGTCTGGCCTATAAACATATTTTAAAAAGAAATTAATCTCAATTACATATTCTGGACAGTCCAAATGGTATTTCACTATGGCTTATTTCGTTTTCTTCTAGGCATCCTGTACCGATGGGAAGCTTTTCAATCATTTGGAGACTGTTTGGCGTTTTAGCCCTGGTCTTCCTGGCTACCCAAGAACTTGTACCTTGGATTTTTCAGTAAGTCTCTCATACAGCCCTAAGTTTGTTCCAAATATTAAGTGAAGTTTTGATAAAGAAGGAATAATCCATTTATTAGATCTAAGCTGCCATAATTAATCCTAGGTGCATAGTAATTACTAAAAGACTTCAGAAATCTCAAATTTGAGTATTTAAAAAAATTTTTTTTAATGTTTTATTTATTTTCAAAAAATTTTTCTAGTGTTTTATTTATTTTTGAGAGAGAGATAGAGACAGCATGAGCAGAGGAGGGTCAGAGAGAGAGGGAGACACAGAATCTGAAACAGGCTCCAGGCTCTAAGCTAGCTGTTAGCACAGAGCCTGACGCGGGGCTCGAACCCACGAGCCATGAGATCATGACCTGAGCCGAAGTCGGATGCTTAACTGACTGAGGCACCCAGGCGCCCCAGTGTTTTATTTATTTTTGAGAGAGAGAGACAGCATGAGCAGGGGAGGGTCAGAGAAAGAGGGAAACCCAGAATCTGAAGACAGGCTCCAGGCTGTGAGCTGTCAGCACAGAGCCCAATGCAGGACTCGAACCCACGAACTGTGAGATCATGACCTGAGCTGAAGTCTGACTTTCAACTGACTAAGCCACCCAGGCACCCCTCAAATTTCTGAGTATTGAATACCTTTTTCTGCACTAACTTAATAAGAAAATACTAACGAATCTTTCTTTTTTTTCTGTTCTATTTCTTGAAAACTTGAATAGTCATTCCTTCTCTATTTTCAAATTTTTACAGGTCCATAGATTATAAGACACATATTAAGACTTTACTAACAGCCTAATAACAGTTTATTAACACCAGATGGAATCTGCACATTGATTTCTACATCTTACAGTGCAGAGATAAAGTGCAAAGGTTGAAAATTTGTTTTTAAAATAGGGACTATGGCATTTTCTTGTTCACATCACCTTAGCTACAGAAAACTTAAAGCCATTTACGGCTTTTCTTTGCCAACAGATCATACATGAGTTGTTCTGTGTGTTTGCAACTCAGGCATTGCATTTCAAGAAATAGTCATAATTTAAAAAGAAAAATTTTTAATGATTGTTTTTGAGAGAGAGCGTGCGCATGTGCGCATGCCAGCGAGCAGGGGTGGGGCAGAGAGAGGGGAAGACACAGAATCTGAAGCAGGCTCCAAGCTCTAAGCAGTCAGCACAGAGCCCAATACAGGGATTGAACCCACAGACTGTGAGATTATGACCTGAGCCAAAGTTAGACGCTCAACCAATTGAGCCACCCAGGCGCCCCAGAAGTAGTCATAATTTTGATGCTGCTGTTCTCAGCTCTTGAGTTGCTTTCATAAAAATATTAGTGGACATTCATGGGACATTTGGGGAAATTTGAATAATGCCTGTGTAGATTAGATAGTGTTACTATCTAGTAGCATTAACTCTCTCTTAATTTCCTGGCTTTAATAATTGCACTGTGGTTCTATAAGACATTAGAATAGGAGAATCTGAGGGTGCCTGGGTGCTACAGTCGATTAGGCATCTGACTCTTTTTTTTTTTTTTAATTTTTTAATGTTTTATTTATTTCGAGGAGAGAGAGAGACAGCGTGAGCAGGGGAAGGTCAGAGAGAGAGGGAGTCACAGACTGAAACAGGCTCCAGGCTCCGAGCTGGCAGTCAGCACAGAGCCCGACGCGGGGCTCGAACCCACGAACCGCGAGATCATGACCTAAGTGAAAGTCGGACGTTCAACCGACTAAGCCACCCAGGCGCCCCTAGGCATCTGACTCTTGATCTGAGCTCAGGTCATGATCTCACAGTTCATGAGTTCGAGCCCCACATCAGGTTCTGCACTGATGGTGTGGAGCCTGCTTGGGATTTTGTCTCTCCTCTCTGCCCCTCCCCTGCTTGTGCGCTCGCTCTCTCTAAATAAATAAACTTAAAAAAAAATTTTTTTTAAATAGGAGAATCTGGGTAATGGGTATATCAGAAATCTTTGTAGTATTTTTGCTACTTTCTTACAAATTTGAAATTACTTCAAAATGGAAAATTAAAGCAATTTTTAAAAAGTTAGTAGATATTTGGTCCTTAAAATACTCTTTCTCAAACCACTTGTCTTGATTTCTGTCTTCAGGAGATATAAATAGTTATTTTCTCATCTTCCTTCTGCTACTTCTCATAGGAATATCTGTCAGAAGGGTTAGTTACTTCCCTTCCGTATTTCCTTTTGGGAGATAGGATAGATCTAAAAGGGGCACATTAAAAAGAAGCCAGATTGGGGCGCCCAGGTGCCTTAGTTGGTTAAGCATCTGACTTTCGCTCAGGTCATGATCTCGCGGTTCATGGGTTCGAGCCCCGCGTCGGGCTCTGTGCTGACTGCCAGCTCAGAGCCTGGAGCCTGTTTCAGAGTCTGTGACTCCTCTCTCTGACCCTCCCCTGCTCACGCTGTCTCTCTCTCTCTCTCTCTCTCTCTCTCCCCCCTAGAAATAAATAAAACATTAAAAAATAATAATAAAATAAAAAGAAGCCAGACCAAAATGGTATTGATTCATTCAGCAAAGCTTTTTTCCAGTTTTATCTTTAACTTAATAAAAACAGATTCTTTGTTCTGAAATGAAATGCACTGGCCTTGTTAGGCTTATTGTGCCAGTATTTGTGCTTATTGTGGAAAAGAAGTCTCCATCTTCTGAGGGGTAGGAAAAATCTCTAGACATACCCATACAGCTCTGACTTACAGGCCAAGCAGCCCATTTCACAATGTGAATACCATTACCCTAAGTAGACATTGAATAAAAGAAAGAGCTTCCTAAAATAATTAACATTTTCCTACAGATTTCTTTTGAATTCCGCTCCCTTCTGCACTCTCAGCTTGCCGCATTGTTTTTTGATGAAGTTGTTAAGCAGATGGTAGCTGCCTTTGAAAGAAGAGCATGTAAGCTGTATGGTCCAGAAACAAATATACCTCGGGAATTAATGCTTCATGAAGTTCATCACACATAAAGGGAAAAAAGAACTGGTCACCTGTTTGTAACTTTAGTTTATTTACTTTTAGGAAGTGCTTTTATCATTTGCTTTCAGAAGTTAGAAAGCATTTGTTAAACCCAGCTTTGAATATAAACCTACACCGTTGAGAATTTGCACTTGGAATATGGAAACCACATGTACACAGAATTCAATCAAGTGTAGTTCAAAATAATATGTATATTAGCATATTTACAATAATGGGATGTCATCACTCTTAATCATAAATTGAAACTGTAAATTTAAACCTTATAATTAATGACCTTACCTGAAGGGGGTTAGGTGAGATACTCACACGGTATGTATCATATTAACCATTATCACCTTTAAGTTATTAAATTCAGACTATTTATAACTTATTATCATAGGGCCTGCCTCTTGGCTTTAGATATTCGAGTAATCATCAGATATTTAAAGTAAAAACTTAGATTTAAAAATACTGTTAATGAAGGTTCCTTGGCACTTTTCTTATTTTTAAATTGTTCTTATGGGTAGGAGGTAATTCAGTGCTATATATAGTGAGATTAACTTCCAGATTAAACAGTGAATATTTTTTTGGTGAGTGGTCCAGAGCTTTAAGCTACTTTTCTTGTAGTTTGCAGCCCTCTCAGGTACTTTGACTGCTCTTTCAATAAGGCTGATTATGTGTCAAATTTTGTCTACAGCAGTGGGCAGCACATGAAGATAAGTTGGTTGATAATGTCTCCAGCACCATGCATCCCTATTTTCTATTTATTGTGTGTATTCACTTTCAATAATGTATTTCAAACTGATATTTTTGTAAACAAATCAGTGTCTAAGGACTGAAGTAGTAACTTAATAAAGCTAATTTGTTTATTTTTTGTATTGTTATTGAAATCCTGTGTTATTTCAGTGTGTATTTTACATAGACATAGTCAAGTTTAATTGTGGCATTTTATGAAACAAATTGGGGCAAAATTCAGTCTTCCTTTAATCATTATTGATCTCCTTCCCTCCTTTTACTCCACACCCAACAACCTCCTTTGCCTGACCTTTCCAATCTGAGTGCTATTTGTTTCCTCAGATCAACAGGGGACCTCAGTAATTAATTAGTTTGCTACATAAAAGCACATTTGCATCAATTTTTTCAGTAAATCTGTTTTGAGTGCCTGCTGTGTGCTGGTTATACAGCAGTGAAGTACTCCTAACAGTCCACTCACGTGGAACTGATTGTGGCTTCACCCAGGTAAAGGAATATCTTTCCAGAGTACCTCCAGTTTATATATAATTGCCTTTTAAATAACAGAATGTTTTTAAATGACAGAGATAGGATCCAGATATTTTTTCATTCCTGTAAATATAACTTTTCTTTTGATGGAAATAAGAACATGTACTTTCCCACTACTCTTTTAAATACCATAGATAAACTCTTGTGTTCACAATCTGACTTAGTGGTTACGATCTATCTGAGCCTGTATTATGAGAGTGTGTGGAAAGTATTTTGGTCAGGGAGCCCAGGAACATACAGATAATGCCTTGATCTAGTCATCCATGTAACACATGAGGTTTCCCAGATACCTGAGAACCCAGGTTACAGTAAGCAGTAGAGAGACAGGATACAACATACCCAGGTGTGCTGGCTCCAGTATCTATGCTCTTGTTTTTGCTAGTACAGCACTCTGGAGGCCATGACCTGTGCACTTAAGTTTGTCATCAATGCTCTCCATACAGGAAGAAGGAAAACAACACCCTTATAAACTTTAAAAAAATTTTTTAATACATGTTTATTTTTGAGAGAGGGCAAGCATGAGCCGGGGAGGGGCAGAGAGGGGGCGACAGAGGATCTGAAGCAGGCTTTACGCTGACAGCAGAGAGCCTGAACTCGCAGACCACAGGGTCATGACCTGAGCTGAAGTCGGACGCTCAACCGAGCCACCCAGGCACCCCTAACTATTGTTCCTTTTCTTATAGCTTCCTTGGTTTATGGCAACAAGGTATGTTTAACATACTATGATTTTTCAGAAGTTTCCCTTAGGTCCCTTATGGTTTTTGCTATCCTCCTTCATGTTGATGTTTGACTGTCTGATGGTTCCTGTTTGTCCAATAATATTTGAAAGCAAGATACTAAAAAGCTTATTGGCATTAAGGTAGGGCACATAGACTATTGAGTTTCACTGTAAGGTGGACCAGGTGAGCCAGCCTTTTCACTGGGGGAGGACTCTCAAATAGCAGAATCTAGGTTATTTTCTGTTTTTCTACATGATTCTATTTCTTGTCCCCGAGAAATATGGGAAATTCCTAGCTGCTAGCATTCTGTAAGATGAGTGGCAGAGGAAAAAGGTAATTTCCCAATCTATTGATTTCTCCAGCTGCAGCTTTTAGAGGGTTTTACAATTGCCTAGATCTTGGCTTAGGATTTCATTCCAGGCTGCCTCTTTAGAGTTTAAGCTCTTCAAACCTGGCTTAAATCTGGGGTCTACCACTTAATAGCTCTGAAACTTTGTATAAGCTACTTAACCTTTCACAGCCTGTTTACATACGTGTAGCATAGGTTTATTAAGTAGTCCCTAATCCAAGACTATTGAGTTAATGCAGTACTTAATTTAGTCTACCACAGAACACTATTGTGCTGATCTCCTTAGGCTGTCCATTCTAATAATCTTTTGAAGTCCAGGTGGTTCTCATCTCTTATCTTTTCTCCTAATCACCTAGCTTGGCCTTTACATTATTATTTTTTGGGGCACCAGGGTGGCTCAGTCAGTTAAGCATTAGACTTCAACTCAGGTCATGATCTCATGGTTCATGGGTTCAAACTGCAGGTCAGGCTCTGTGTTGACAGCCCGGAGCCTGCTTTGGATTCTGTGTCTCCCTCTACCTCTACCCGGCTCACGCTGTCTCTCTCAAAAATAAACATTAAAAACATTCTCTAAGTTTGTTTAATGTTTACTTATTTTTTGAGAGGGACAGCACGAGCAGGGGAAGAGCAGAGAGGGAGACACAGAATCTGAAGTAGGCTTCAAGTGGCGCCTGAAGTTTGGCCTTTAAAATAAACTACATAAAACCCTTTTTCTAAGGTTTCTCTTTTGATAATGGTTTGCCTTTCGGTACTTCTGTAGCCAAAACTACATTCTAGGGAAGTTTTGTTCATTTATAATGTCTTTTATCCAGTCCCCTTTAATCTGTGGTCATTCTTTAAATCAAGGAAAGCACAGGTATTTCCAGGTACAGATTTCAGGTGACTGGCTTTTGATCTGTGGTGGACTTTATTTCTGCCCAAGCTCTGTATACAAGGGCCCAGTGGCCTAGTTTATACCAGTCTCTAAGCAGTAGCCCCAAGACCAAACTGAGGAGCAGGCAAGATCCTTCCCATCTAGAGCAGATTTACATTCTATAGCCAAGGCAAACTAGGTCCTTGGCACAAGTGAAGGCAAGATCTTAGATGTTGTTACACAAGATCTTATGCCTTCAACTCATAATATGTAAATCTAGAAAGCTAAGCAATGTCTTAAAAACATGCCCCCAACATGCCCACTCAGGTATTATTTTAAAAATAGGCTGCATTTCAGGGTGCCTGGGTGGTTCAGATCAAGTGTCTGACTTCAGCTCAGGTCCTGATCTCAGTTGGTGGGTTCGTCACTACATTGGGTTTTGCACTGAGCCTGCTTCAAATTCTGCCTCCCTGTCTCTGTCCCTCCTCTGCTCTTGTGCTCTGATAAACACACACTAAAAAAAACCACATATTTCCATACTGTTTTCTCTAATATAGATCAAGTACATTGAGCCAAAATCTGCTTTAATTTTTTTTTTATATTTTATTTATTTTTGAGAGAGAGAGAGAGACAGCATGAGCAGGGGAGGGTCAGAGAGAGAGGGAGACACAGACTCTGAAGCAGGCTCCAGGCTCTGAACTAGCTGTCAGCACAGAGCCCGATGCGGGGCTCGAACCCACGAACCACGAGATCATGACCTGAGCCGAAGTCAGACACTTAACCGACTGAGCCACCCAGAGGCCCCTGCTTTAGTTTAAGAAATGAAAGTGAAGCTACTGGGCTGAGCCCATCAAGCAAAGTTGCCCTTCCTCACTGTGCAGTATGCCTGGATGGCATACCTCCCTTTCCACTGAAGCACACTCTTCTACAGACCCTGCCCTCCTCACTTGTGGGTACCTAACAGGAATCCATTTCTTACTATGCTGAGGCTTTGAAGCAGTAACTGTAACCTCCACAAGAAACAACAAACTGCCCCTTTATAACCAGACCTCTACAAAAGTCTCCACAGGAAATCAGTCGTCACCTTTAAAAATTTCCATTACCACGGGGCATCTGGGTGGCTCAGGTCATGACCTCACCATTTGTGGGTTCGAGCCACAAGTAGGACTGTGTACTGACAGCACAGAGCCTGGAGCCTACTTCAGATTCTGTGTCTCCATCTCTCTGCACCTCCCCCACTCATGCTCTTTCAAAAATAAATAAAAAATATTAAAATCCCATTACCCATGTAGTAATGTAATCGTAGCAAAGAGAAACAATACTACAGGCGGCATGTTTTACATACTTGTACCAAACTCTACCCCTCTTTGTCTATTAGCTTTCATTTATCTTCTAGATCATGGAAAGGCTAATAACACAATTAACTTTAAACAAATTTTTATTACACAAAGGTTGTCACATAATTGGATATTTCTCTACTTTGTACACAATTATTCTTACTCTCCACAGAAAGGCTGCTTCTTAACTTTTCATCTGGTAATGGCAAGCACTAAAATCCTGATTTTAACAGAATAGTAGTAAAAATGCCTCAGTGATTTAAGTTGAAAGCAGTACATTGGTACATGGCTCTTGCATTCAGTTATCAGGAATGTACAAATGTCTTTATTCAAAAATACAAAATAAATTATCTGTAGGCATGGACAATGACAGCAGTAAACCATTATATGTTGTCAACTGAAACCAGTAACTGATGGTTATAGTGATTTCCTTAAAACATCAGCCAGCCTTTTCTTCAGTCATTTCCTTCAACTGACTTCTCAAGTTATTGTTGAGGTGCACTGCCTTGAGCTTCCTCTCACAGTTCATTAATAATGGTAAAGCACTATTCTAGGAATTAGAACATGCCACCTCCCATACCACCTCCCATTCCGCCCATTCCACCCATTCCAGGGTCCTTCTCTTCCTTAGGAATTTCGGTGACTACAACTTCTGCTGTAGTTAACAGAGAGGCCACTCCAGCAGCATCCAATAAAGCAGTTCTTACAACCTAAGAAAAAGATTTGATAAAATATTACTTTTCTCTTAAAAATGATCAAGACTTAACAGAGGATTCTTGAAAGCATTTTTAGAAAATGGTCAACCATTTACCTTAGTTGGATCAATGATACCCTTTTCTACCATATTCACAAAGTCTCCAAGCATAGCATCATAACCAACTTCCGAGGAACTCTGCATAATTTTCTCAACTATCAATGATCCTTCAACACCTGCATTCTTAGCAATGGTCATTGCAGGAATTTTGAGTGTTCTCTTAATGATCTCTATACCTAAAGAAAACAAATTTTTAGCAAATTTGGTTTCATTATTTCTTTTGTAAAAATTAAAACACAATTCTGTTTGTGAGAATGATACAGGAAAACCCCAAGTGGGAAATTCCACAGGTCAAATAATTCCTCCCAGAAAAATGGGACTCCATCTTTCATCTATCCTCTGATTACCAGTGCTATTTAACAGGCAGCAACAATATTACAGCTGACTAAAATCGAGCTGCAAATAAACTCATTTCTAGGGCAGTTTTTACCAATTTTTTGATCTTCATTAGCTGGAGTTATTGAATCCAAGGCTGGAATGCACCGAAGCAGGGCACAACCCCCTCCCAGAACAATGCCTTCTTCAACAGCAGCTCGCGTGGCATTAAGGGCATCTGTAACTCTGTCTTTCTTTTCATTCACTTCAACATCACTTGTGCCGCCAACCTAAAAATTAAAAGAATTCCAGTTAGTATGGGCTTCTTCCCATTCAAAATGCTGGCTGGCAAGAATCATTCAAAAGCACTGGGTTTACTTTATTTAAGTTTATTTTTGAGAGAGGGATGGAGGGTGAGTGGGGGAGGGGCAGAGTAAGACGGGGAGAGAATCCCAAGCAGGCTCTGCATTGTCAGCACAGAACACAATGTGGGGCTTGAACTCACACACCGTGAAAGCATGACCTGAGCTGCAACCAAGAGTCAGACACTTACCTGTCTGAGCCACCTACTGCCCTGCACTGGGTTTACTTAAAAAACAAACACCAAAATAAGACCATGGAAAAAAGGCTGCCTATTTGTTAAATGACTGCATGACTAAATAGCTAATAGAGTGAGTACAGGGTCCTATATTAGTCGAACTCCAGACTGATCATTAACAAAACATCTTTTTCCACAGCAACTCCCCCAGGTCAAGTTTGGTTTTTGAAAAGAATATTCCAACAAAGAAATTTTGTATAACATTTATCTCCATGACGAAGTTATTTCCCAAAAAAACATTCTAGTAACATTGCCCTACTGGGGAATACCAGTAGGTATTCCATTCTTGGGCTCAGAACTCAAGAAGCTGATTTACAACAATGAATCTTACCTTCAGCACAGCCACTCCATCTGAGAGTTTTGCCAGACGTTCATTCAGCTTTTCCTTTTCATATTCACTAGTTGTGATATCTAACTGCTCAATGATTTCTTGGATACGTTTTTCAATTTGAGCCTTGTCACCTTTTCCTTTTAAGAGCATTGCATCATCTTTGGTCACAATGACTTCTCCAACTTTTCCTAAGTCATGAGGCTGAACATCTTCAAGATTTAGAGTCAACCCTTCTTCTCCGAACACCTACAAAAACATTTAAAATTGAACCACTTGCAGCTTAGGTTTTCATTATACCAAGTTTATCAATATACATCACATGGGTGTTTTGATGAGAGAAACATAATACTGTATTTCTTTGAAAGTTGAGATTTTAAGATTATGGCTAATCCAGAGAAGACTTGATCAAGTTTTTCCATTGTATATCCAACTTCTTACTTAATTAACATTAGCTTTATTTGAAAAGAACTCATCCAAGGTCATAGTTTTGGTGAAATTAGGACTAGATATTAGGCCTAAACTCTTAAGTCCTATGTCGTTTCTACAATAGTCTTTTTTTTTTTTAATTAAAAAAATTTTTTTAATGTTTATTTTTGTGAGACAGAGAAAGCATGCAAGCGAGGGAGGGGCAGAGAGCGGAAAGGCAGATATAGAATCTGAAGCAGGCTCCAGCCTCTGAGCTGTCAAGACAGAACCCAATGTGTAGCTCAAACTCACAAACTGTGAGATCGTGACCTGAGCCAAAGTCGGATGCTTAAAACCGACTGAGCCACCCAGCCAATATTCTTAAAAACAAATTAGTCAAATAATCCTATTCTTGGGCTAGACTCATGGCAAGTTAGAGAAGGGGACCTTAGCACTATTTAATCCAACCTACACCTCCAAACACCCAAAAGAAACACAGATAAAGTGGACAGTTCTGATGACCATGAAAAATGTAAAATTTACCTATAAACTTTACACCTAAAAGTATAAAACATTCAGTAAACCAACATCACATTTATTTTACTTACTGCACCACCAGTAGCAATGGCCATATCTTTAAGCTGGTTCTTTCTATTGTCACCAAAACCTGGAGCTTTGACGGCTACAACCTGAAGACCAACTTTTAGCCTGTTAAGAACAGTTATTAATAAAAATCAGATTTAAATCGAATAAAAAGTTAAGTTCTAAGTACTATGATTACTTAGGAAACCCACTTATTTTTATTTTTGAGAACACTCAAGCAGGGGAGGGGCAGAGATTATGAAGCCGGCTCCAGGCTCCCAGATGTCAGCGCAAAGCATGAAACAGGGCTCAAACCCACAAACCATGAGATGCTGACCTAAGCCAAACTCGGAACAATAGATGGAGCCACGCAGGCATCCCTGGGAACCACACTTTTTAGAATTTTTTGCTTTCCTACAACTTTTGGTCAAATTAAGGCAGGAAAGGGCAACTTTCCATTCATCTGTATTGATCCAATTACCTTCTTAATAAACTGCTGACCTTACTTTCCAGTTAAACTGGACTCAGGAACAAAAATATTACTGTAAGCAAAAACCCTTTAGTTTTAATATAGTGATAACTGCTTTATAAATTGAAAAAATCAGAATAGTTAAACTTCAAATTTAAAAATTTTATTTTTTTAAGGTTTTATTTCTGAGAGAGAAAGAGAGAGACAGCGTGAGCAGGGGAGGGTGAGAGAGAGAGGGAGACACAGAATCTGAAGCAGGCTCCAGGCTCTGAGCTAGCTGTCAGCACAGAGCCCGAGGCGGGGCTCAAACCAACAGACCGTGAGATCATGACCTGAGCCGAAGTTGGACGCTTAACCGGCTGAGCCACCTAGGTGCCCCTATATTTAAAATGTTTAGTTAAACATTAAATCTGGGGATCTAATGAGCATTTATTCCTACCCTATATAGATTCCTACTTTAGGAGATCAAGTTACTACTAACGTGACATTTGAGCAAGCAGTGTTCTTAATCCAATTCCTTCATAAATGTAGGTCTTACTGATAATAGCACTAAACTCACCTGCCATTTTACCAGATAATGAATACCTGGAATATATAATCAAAGAAATGTCCACTTGAGACCATATTATAAAACAGAAAGAGTAGATAAATATTAAAACAAAGCTGGTCTATTTTATTAAAGACCCAAATAAAAATCAAAGGGGTAGTCTCTGATAATATACCAAGAAAATCAACTTTACAAGCTATCAGTAAAATGGCTCAGTGAAACTCTGTAGGTCTATTATTCTTTTATTATGGTTTCAAATCCCACAGTCTCATAAGACTTTTCATAACCCAAAAAGCAAATCCAAGCTAACAAACATTCCAGGATAAGTAAACTCACTCAGAGCTTTTGGGTCAAGCTACATAACTCTTCTAGATACCTGCTGTTTCATTTGTGCATTTCGATTACAATAATATTGGAAGAATTACTTCTAATATACCTCAATTCTAGGATTAAGAATATATATTTTAATGATGTCCTAAGGAACGCCTGGTTAGCTCAGTTGGAAGAGCATGTGACTCTTGGTCTCAGGGGTTGTGAGTTCAAACCCCACGGTGGCTCTAGAAACTATTATTTTTTAAATGCCCAAAGATTCTGTTTATAGCATTAAATACCTGCCTTGAAATCAAAAGTAATACATTATAGATTTAAAAAACTTATCTTAATCTCAGCTGAGATTGAGTGCCGATTTCTCTATTTAGACTATTAATTTTTTTAAGATTATGTAAAATACTAATGGCTAAATACATTTTGATCTAAGGTTTAAAAAATGATAGTTTACTTATTTCTCATTCAAAATTATAATTGTGAAAACATTTTTTCAGGAAAAAAAACAATCATTTCTTCAAAACAACAGTGAATATTCATAATAGACACCATACAAAATTAGGCTAACTGATGAGAAAATTGCACAAAATACTATGGACTTCCATATAGAACCCATTCAAAAACAAAGAATCATTATAACTGGACCAAGAGTTCATGAAACACACCCATATTACACATAACCCTAAATACAAACACAAGTGGTTCCATGTGGGGGTACATAATGGAGATTTCAAGCATCGATAGGAAAAATTGCTTTTCATCTGGAAATGTAAACCACATACTACTGCCTATTACCTATTCAAAACAAGTGTACTCAGAGCTTCTCCATCAACATCTTCAGCAATTATGACCAAGGGCTTCCGGTGAGCATTGGCAATTTCAAGAGCAGGTACAATGGACTGGACACTAGAAATTTTCTTTTCACTCAACAGAACATAGGCATCTTGGAATTCACATTTCTGCCCTGCAAAAACAAAGAACATTTTAAATCAACATCAAAACGTTAACAATATTTTGAAATAACTACAATTTTCTTTAAATGAAAAAGCTATAAACCAGTTTCAGTACATTTCAAGTAACTACTGAGTTCATGTTTTTCTGCTTTCATTTCTCATTTACAGTAACTTTTGGAATACAAAAATTTATTTTCTTAGAATTATGGCCTAATGTTTACAGTTTGACACATGGCAAGCTCTATTTTTTTTTTTAAGTTTCATTTACTGACTTTCTCTTACCTTTTGATGTATTAATAAAGTATGGAGAAATATAACCTCGATCAAACTTCATGCCTTCAATAATTTCTAATTCATCATTTAGTGTTTTTCCATCCTATAACAAACAATTGTATGAATTTCATTAAAGAATCACAAAAAATTTTAATTATAGACTACATTAGGTGAACCCACTGATCATAAAGGATCCAGGGAGAAGTATGCAAATGCCCCAGGACATCCAACTCCAATTCTACAAAAACTTCAAAAATGCACATTTGAATTTTTATATTTAAAAGACAGTATCATTTATGTTAAAATGGATTCATTCCTGACAGCAAAGGCTAAAAATTCATACAAGTAAATACTCTATATATAAAGTGCTGCCATCACACTTAAAAGATGTCAAATACATGAAACACACACAGTTTAATTTTTTATATTTTAAAAACTGTTTTGATCACCAGACAACTCCATACCAAGCTATCATTAAAAAAAACACTTGCCTTTACTGTGATGACACCCTTTCTTCCAACCTTTTTCATTGCATCAGAAATGATGTTGCCAATTTCTTTGTCTCCATTTGCAGAAATGGTAGCAACCTAAAACAAGCAAGTTACTCTTCCAAATTAAAAACTTAAGGCTAGTGTCCTCACTCAACTCCCCTTCCTTGTCCTAGTAACTTCCAAATTGATACATTCACTGATGGGGGGCAGTATGGACAAGGAGGTAAGTGTAATAGTGTTAAGTGTTGGTTATTTTCAATTTATCTTTTGGCTACATTGTTTTTAAAAGATGAAATAATCACACAACTACTCCTAAAAAAAATAAAAAAAAAAAAAAGACTTCCCACTCCTCCCTGAAAAAAAAAGTGGTAATATTTTAACATGATAAAAATAATGTATCTTTTGACAAATGACTGAAGAACATTTTCCATACAAACAAAATGAGGTTTACTCAGAGCCATGTAGAACTAAAGTGACAGCCACTAAGACTCCAATTATGGTCATTACATTATTTTCAAATGAAAGTAAGTAAGAAAAAAGCTTTCAGTGTCAGTGACTGGTATTGTTATTCTAACAATGATGTGTGATTATGGAATAAAATCACATATTGGTCATAAAGATGACAACTCCTTACCTGAGCAATTTCTTCAGGGGTTGTTACAGGTTTAGACTGTTTCTTAAGTTCAGCAATTACAGCGTCAACAGCTAACATCACACCTAATTCAAGAATAAAGACCATTACAATGCTTATTCGCTCATGGTTCCTGGTCAAGTAAAAATTCCAACTCATATTAAATGTTTTAATATGTTAATACAGCATGAACAATACTCCTGTGCCAGTGCTTCTCCTACTTACATGGAGTTGGGTGGTGCACAAACAGGAACTCTGATAAACAAAAAACCAGATCAAAATTATTTGGAAAACTGAACTAAGGAAAAAAAATTATGGTGTATGATTTCAAGAATCTCACCATTCAACTCATTCTGTGTAAGCTATTTCCAATCCAAGCATGTTTCCACTAACATCTCGCTAAACTGAAATAAGGTGTTATACGCCCACAGGTTTGTTTGTTGTTGTTGTTGTTTTTTCTGAGAGAAAAGAGTGTGTGCACACATGTGGGTGAGAAGCAGAGATAGAGGGAGAGAGGGAATCCCAAGCAGGCTCTGCAAGATTAGCAGAGCCCCATGTGGGACTCAATCTCATAAACTGTGAGCTGAAGCCAAGAGTCAGATGCTTAACCAACCCTATGTCCCTAGAGGTTTTAATTATCTGAAATTCCCTCATTTAATATGTAATAATAAATAAAACATTTAACAGTCAGCAGCAGCACAGCAGGGATTTATGAGAACCTCATTTTGTTCAACTGGGACTACTGCTGGCTCTTCCCTTTATTTAGAGAACTGGAACTTCAAGAAATAAATCCAAAGAAAGGCATGTACTAACCATCATTTTCTTTGGGAAGTAATTTTAATAACCTCAATTAATATTTGTCCATGATTTACATTCAAGCTGCTTTTAATGCAACACATTCATTTGGACCTCAAACACTGAAATAGATGGGATGCTGACAGATCAGTGTACTGGGATGACAATTCTGACAAAATTATTAATGGCACCCCACCTTACTCTCAACTCTCTAATCTGGACAATAACACACCCTATAGATAAGTAGTAATTACACTTTCAAGATAGAAAGCAAGCAATAATGAACAAAATGGAGACCAATAATGTATTATGCATTGTTAAGAGGCAACAACAAAAACAAAATCCTGCTTTTTTATGGATACACACACACTAAATTTGACGTGCTGGAGGAATGACCGTTTGTTTAGGCCTACTCTGTAAAATATCAAAAGAATGTAATCTCTCCCTGCTCTAATCCCCACGAAGTTTATTATCCTGAAGGTACAGAGAACATGCCGTATCTTCCACTAAACTGTTCCTTTGTCGGGGGGGGGGGGGGTTAGGGGGCTCTAGACACAGGGAAGGAAAGGACGGCAAAGAATGTCTCAGTCCTATTTCCCTCCTCAGCACCTAGCATAGTACCCATCACATAAGCCAGACATCCAATTGCTACTTGCTGAAGGAAAACTCAGTGTGATTTTTTTTTTTAAAGACGAAGAAATAAGAATCAACTTTCTGGGGCGCCTGGGTGGCTTAGTCGGTTGAGCGTCCGACTTTCGCTTAGGTCATGATCTCGCGGTTCGTGGGTTCGAGCCCCGCGTCGGGCTCCGTGCTAACTGCCAGCTCAGAGCCTGGAGCCTGTTTCAGTCTGTGACTCCCTCTCTCTCTGACCCCCTCCCCTGCTCACGCTGTCTCTCTCTCTCTCTCTCCTAGAAATAAATAAAAAAAAAATAATAAAAAAAAAAAGAATCAACTTTCTGTGGTGACAATGAAGAGACATGCCTACCTCTCCTGATTTCCACCGGATTAGCACCTTTGCTAATCTTCTCAAAGCCTTCCTTGGCGATAGAGCGTGCCAGGACAGTAGCCGTGGTGGTGCCGTCTCCAGCCTCTTCATTTGTGTTATTGGCAACGTCTTGAACAAGTTTAGCGCCAATATTTTTATATTTATCTTTTAAGTCAATTGACTTTGCAACAGTCACACCATCTTTTGTTACTTTGGGACTGCCCCAACTCTGTTCAATAATCACTGTTCTTCCCTATAATTGCAGAGGGAAAAAAAAGTGACAGAATCACATACTCTAAGTACTATTTAGCTTAAAACAGGAAGTTTTTTTTTAATAATAGGACAACTACTTGAAAGCCTCAACACAAATTGTCATTTTTTAATCAGATCTGCTGCATAAATCTCAAAGGCAGGTTCATAGTATTCTTAGCTTATAGACAAAATGACCTCTGTTGCCAAGTACATAACTTTGGATGATTTTTGCAGAAGATAAAAATCGTAGAGAACCCTAAGATGTTATCTCATAAAAAAACAAAAACACAAGATAAGCAAATTAATTTGGTAGATAATGAAATGTCAGAATACTCTTCACATAATTTAGTTTTGTCCGTTGCCTGCTATCTTTGAAAATAATGTGAAAACTTATTTTTAAACTTGACTTAAAATTTAGTTACTAAAATTCTAACAGCAAGGTGAGTCCAGTTGACTCTTCCGAGGCTGGTTCAATGTTAAATCTCAAACATGGTGCAAACAGTACTGTCAGCTTCTGAATTTGAATCAAAGCTGCTACTTGTGAGGCATGCAAATGCCGTATTTTATATAGCATATATTAATACTTTGATATTGTGACTGTTAATCTGCATCACTACACTTGTGCATCATCTTCAAAGGCCTCAAGCCATTCTTTACTCCTCACCAACCTCTTCAAGTTAAAGACGACTTGACTTAACATTTTAAGTCGGCTTTGAAACAGAACCAACAGCAACCAACAGCAGAAAAACATTAGGTAAAACTAGCACCTATAAAACACATACTTGAGGTATTACTGGAGCTAAGTTACCACTAATGTCAATGTTTGATACTAACTACTGGGAAAAAACCCAAAACTTAAGTAGATAAGCAAGATTAATTCTACCTTCCATTTATGAATCCAACTTGAGCTCTGAGTTACCACTGGATTACATCACACATTACATGAAATAAACTTTCGCAAATTTGAAAGAAAACAAGTTTTAAGACCGTTACATCAGAGATCAAGCAGTGATACGTAACTCTCATATGTAAACTGGGGTTTCTCAACAATGGAGACTGAAAGCATTTACTGTCTATTTGACATCATTAAAATTTTCCTTAATTCAGAATACTAGAAATTCTAAACAATAAAAATATTGATACCTTTGGCCCCATTGTAACAGCTACAGCATCGGCTAAAAGGTCTACACCTTGAAGCATTAAGGCTCGGGCATCTGCACCAAATTTTACATCTTTGGCATAGGCCCGAGTGAGATGAGGAGCCAGTGCCCTGGACACTGGCCTAATTTGGCGAAGGACTGCGGGTAATCGAAGCATTTCTGTTGGGGGGAAAACAATTAGGTTATCAGTAAATTTATACTTGCACTACCCGTGGCGCGTTACAGTACAGCACAAATATGACACCTGTACCCCACAACAAGACAAAAAATATTAGATATAAGCTATATTGACCCCTGCCAGCCACTACACGCGGCCCACGTTAACAGAAGCTACAAACGCAAGCTTGAAAGGCCGCCCCCACGCCTAACCTATAGAACTAGCGCAAAGTTCACCCATGTCCTTCCCCACGGCCACCCACCCCAACCGCTACAAACGAGTTAATCTTTCACCGCTAAAATAGCCTCCAGAGCAAATCCACTCCAAAACTGCTCCTCAAAAACCAAATCTGCGGGAAAAGGGTAAATTATAATCCAAAATGACCAAAGGATAAATTATATATATTCCAGACGGTGCAAAAATCCGTTTAGGAAGAAGAGTCTTCAGTGTCTACTGAAGGCTACTGTATCAAATCAGCCCGCAGGGCCGCGATGCTAGGGGGGCCACGGCCCGGCCCACTCCGCCCAACCCCACGTGTCTTTCTATTAGGACGCCCTCAGCAAGGTCAAGAGTGGAGATGCCGTACCCCAGCTGCCCACGGGGCCCAAGTCGGTTCCCACGCGGCTGCGACCACCCTCCCAGGCGCCCTGCAGTCCACCAGGACAGCGTCGCAACGAAAGCCCACGTGAATATACTCCCCGAATTGCACACAAACTACCGGGCAAGCCCTCCCTCCTGGGCCCTGTCCGAGGCAGCAATCCACGCCGCACGTGATGGACACCGACAGAGACCCGTAAGGCCTGGCCCGGAGGGCCCGGGCCTGCGGCGCCGTAGGGAGGCCCCGGCTCTCCCCTGCCGCCTCAATCAGGCAGGACCGCAGCAGATGGGGAAAGACTCGGCTCCCAGGTCCCAGGAGTCCGGGGGAGGCGGCGCGGGGCGGCCGTATACCTGCAGGGCAGCGGGAAGGCGTGCGGGCGACGAGGCAGGCCGTCGGCGGCGAGTGAGGGACAGAGTGCACGGCGCACAAGGCAAAGAGCCCGTGTCCCCTCCCTCCGCCGCTTCCCCCCGCCCCGCGGCACCGCGTGCGCGGGAGACTCCCACCCCTTCCCCTCCACCAGGGCCCCGCAATCGGCAGTCGCCGCGCGCCAGCTCCGCCCCTCCCTACCCGCGCAGGGCCAGGCCAGCGGGCTCAGCCCTCCAACCCGGCTTAAGCTAGTTCCGGGGCTGTATTCGGTTCGAGAACTTTCCGGGAAGCACTGCACTCTGTAGGTCAAGGTTCAGAGCGCGTCATTTCCGGGAGAGAGGCGAAGAGCTAGTACTTTCACCCCGGCAGGCGGCCTAGAAAAGCCTAGAAAGAGCTCCTCTTTTCTTCCGCCTCCCTGTCTTCACGTCAGTGGCCGGCGCACAGCCCTCGGGACGAATCGCGCCGCGCGCTGGTGCGGCCGCCCTCCCCTGCGGGGAGGAGCGGGGGGCGGGAGCGAGCGCGCCTGCGCGCTGGGCGGCCTTTTCCCACGTTCACGTGGCCCGGGGGTCGGACTGCGGGTCTCCTTGCAGCGGCGGCAGCTCCAGAGCGGTGTAGGAACTGCGGTGGCCAGAGTCATGGTGAGTCTCGCGTGGGCTGGAGGACGGAGAGCCCCTTCTGCCTAAAGCACCCGGGTACTTGGATGCTTCTTTTTAGGCCTACCAGGAGGGGCGGGGGTCACTCAGGGAGCCGCGCCTGCAGTAACCCTGGAGGGGCGAGGCCCACTGACCCTTTTCTTTGCGAACGGCTCTGCCCGCGTGTACCCCGCATACTTGTGGGCCTGGGGGGCGGGAATCCGGACGCACGCGCAGCGGCAGACCCACTTCTGCGAGGTCTTTGTGAGTGTGTAGTATCTTGAAAAGCGTGGCCCAAGGGAAAGGGGTTGACTTAAGTTTTGCTGAAATTTTCCAGACCAGTGGAGGTAGGAAAATATTTGACCTTGAACTAAACTAAGGTTACTCTTCTAGTCTGATTGCTGGTCGGAGGAGCAACAACGACCCCTATCACTGAATGGGAAATTAAGCTCGGAGTGTAGAGCAAAACATTCAAATGGTTTTCTTAAACGAATAATCGGAGTTTTGGCTACGATTTTAATTTTGAAAGCTACACGTGCTTTTTGACGTGTAACGCTTAAAACATAATCACATACTGCTTTTGTTTTTAAGTTTAACACTTTTTTTCTTACAGGCAGGACAAGCGTTTAGAAAGTTTCTTCCCCTCTTTGACCGAGTTTTAGTTGAAAGGAGTGCAGCCGAAACTGTAACCAAAGGAGGCATTATGCTTCCAGAAAAATCTCAAGGAAAAGTTTTGCAAGCAACCGTAGTAGCTGTTGGATCAGGCTCTAAAGGAAAGGTAAATGGGGCTAAAGTGCAACTAGTTTTAGGTAGAGGAGAAAAAAGAACTCTTGGTGGCGATTGAAAGTCTCTGTGTTATCTTCAAGATCATTTCCTAATTCACATGTCTAATATACTTTTTTGACGAAAATGATTGTAAAATAAATTCGCTTATTTTGTAGGATGGTGAGTTCCAGAGTATTAAAGTCAATAGGCATGTGGTAGCTGAGTATGACCAGTGTTTTCTTTAAAATCCAAATGTTTGATTAAAACAAACAATTCTTCAAGATGATCTGTGGGTGCTTTGACTAGTTGAGGGGAAATGTAAAGTCTTGTTCTAACCCCTAACACTGTTATTGCCCTAATCTTTTTAGCAATTTTTGGCTTACTTTCAAGAAGAACAGTTTGAATCCTAGCCTTAATAAGCATTCTCCAGTAACTGGTTAGACTGCAGACCTCAAAGTCAGCCAGAATACACAGTAAATGCCCTTGGGGTTAAATACATTAATTGCATTGTTCCAGTTGCCTCTAAGAAAGTTATAGGAATGGGCTAACCCAGAGTCAGGAATAGGAAGGCTTTGAGGAGTGGGCACTATGCTGCCCACTTCACTTTAATGGAAATTGAACCATAAAGAAGTGTATGTTCCAAATTCTGGGAACACCTCTTGAATTTTTGTGTTGGAAGAAGTTAAAGATGACATCTGTATATCTGGTTTAAAACTGATTTATTTCACATAGTCTAGAAGTTAATGTTAATATTTAACAATTAAAAAGTTAGCTCAAGTTAGCTTTCCAGTATAACCCCTTGAACTTTACACTGAAGTCTGGCTTTAGTTTAAGCTCCATATGCATTATTCCAAAGTGTAATTCTACAGTTTATTTTTGAGTAAGCTACGATTACAGTGTAAGTCATACCACTTGGCCACAACGTCCTTTTTTAACAGTTGGTTTGAATGAGCACATTTGATTAACAAAAGTTAGGTGTAAGTTTTTGGTGATCTAGATATCTTTACCAGTAAATATCCTTGTTTTCTTAAGGGTGGAGAAATTCAGCCAGTCAGTGTGAAAGTTGGAGATAAAGTTCTTCTCCCAGAATATGGAGGCACCAAAGTAGTTCTAGATGACAAGGTATGTAAATTTAATATTTTCTATAAGTTAAGTATTTGTTAATAGTTTTCTTAACTAATGGTTTTCTTTATTTGCAGGATTATTTCTTATTTAGAGATGGTGACATTCTCGGAAAGTATGTAGACTGAAAGAAATCATTCTTGAAATGGCATGAAGTGAAGCTGCCCATTCCAGTGAAGTTGTGAAATCTTTCATCATGTAAATAATTTTCATGTCTCTCTTTTATAATAAACTAACGATATCCAAACTAATATATCCAGTGTCTCTAAAATTTAGTTGTAGTGTGCTGATACAAATATTATCAAATAAAAATGCATAAATGAGTGGTTAATCTTTATTTGGTGATTTAAGATGGTTATAGGGTTCTCTAGTATGTGCTAGTATTTTTTTTTTCTCAAGTAGCCTGCAGAGAATTCTGGAAAATAGGCTTTCCACTTTTCACACTGAATGTAGCTTTATTACAGGAATTATGCTGATACAGGGGCACCTGGGTGGCTCATTTGGCTAAGCTCAGTTCATCTCATCTTTCTTGAGTTCAACCCCTGCAGCTGGCTCTTTGCTGTCTGTCCCCTTCTCTCATCCCCTCCCCTGCTTTCTCAAAAATAGATAAACATTCAAAAAAAAGGAAATTACCCTGATGAAAGCCATGGATTTACACTTATTTACATTTTAAAGGGTAGCAATATTCAGGGACACCTGGGTGGCTACATTGGTTAAGCCTCCAGCTTCAGCTCAGGTCATGTCATGATCACACGATTTGTGAGTTCTAGCCCCTCATCAGGCTCTGTACAGACAACTCGGAGCCTGGAGCCTGCTTCAGATTCTGTCTCTCTGACCCCTTTACTGTCTCTCCCTCTTTCAAGAAGAAATGAACATTAAAAAACTTAAGATATCAGTATTCTAACTTCACATATAGCAAGCTTTTATTGAATATCCTTTTTCATTTATGGAATCTAGTGTTTAAGTTTCTTGTTTCTGAAGTATTCAAAAAAACTTAGTGAACATTTCCAGTTTTTAAAACTTTATACTATTACGTTATTTACTTTGCAAAAAGTTCATGGCAAGGTTTAATGGCTACCATTGGTTGCTTGACTGCCTTTTATATGCCAGGTGCTGTGTGATAATGACTATAGCCAAGGCCTCAGGAGCATTTTCTGGGTACTGGCTACTGTTGTGGGTACTTGGTGTGTATCAATTGGCTTAACCTTTCAACGATGGTGTAAGCTAGCTACTATCCTTCTCCATCTTGAAAATGAGGAAGGTAAGGCACACACAAGTAACAACCAAACACGCTCCGTAGGAAGTGGCAAAGCCAGGGTTTGAACATAGCCCATCTCTATGCTGCTGGCCAGAACTTCATCTGTGGCTGTTTTGTCAGATAACTCTAAGCACTTGATATACATTACTTAAATCCTGGTTGATAACTGCTGTGGTTTCAGGGATGGGTGGTACTTGAGTGCTAATTATTGGTATCTAGTATATAATTCATTGAATTTAACAAATAGGAAACCAAATTAGAGCTGGACAGCTTGATTTAGTTATAGCAGCTAGTGGGCGTTTTGAACCCTAACAGTCCTACACCAGACTTGATTACCAACTCCTAAACTACCTCAGACCATCTATTCTTGATGGTCAAAATTGTTTTCTAGTTTTAGTTAACTACAAATCAGTCTATGATGATGTCTTTAAAGCCATATCCTTTAAATATATATAAATATATATATATATATATTTGTCTTGTGGAATTGAAAGCTAGCTGAAATTGTAAATGGCATGGAATAATAGTCTCCACTTTTGGTCATATCCTCCTCAGGAAAGTATGTGCATATTTACATTAATGTATGTTAGTTCATTGGTATACTAAGGCTTAATTTTTTTCATACTCCGGTAAAAGAATGAGGATTAAAAGCTCTATAGTACCAGAGCAGGTCATCAGTTTTCCTACTGTGCCCTAGGCATAGCTAGAATTAATGTGCTTTGCTCTTAAAACCTTGAGCACGGATGTCCCGGTTTTAACAATGACAAAGCTTGACTCAGGAGATGAGGAAACTTTTTCAAGGCTTTCTGGCTGGTAAATTGTAGTTAGGAATCCAGTCTAGAGGCCATGACTTTCCCATTTCCCAGTTATGTTTTTTGAACACCCAAGCAAATGACTTTTGAGATAAAAGGCGGTAGTTTCCAAACCTTGGTTCATTCTTGGAATTACCTGGTGTATTTAAAATTCCAGGGCTCCATTTATAATCTAATTTAGAAGGATGGAGGAATTTTTTTTGTATCCTGAAGTAGTCCCATAGTGCATTTCCAGCAGAATTGCTAAAAGAAATAAAAGTAATTTTAGATTGTGACATTCTGGGAATAGGGAAAAGGATTTTGGTGTGAGAAATTTGGGCTAAAAAATAAAGGTTTTGAGGGTGTAGAACCACATGTTTCACAATAATATGTTGTCATTTTACCCTTTGGTCAACAGAAAAATAAGGATTAAAATAGGTAAAATTGCAACTGGAATCTTTGTTACAATACTACTATTTTTGAGCATTTGCCAGGCACTGTTCTAGACATTTAACATAATCTTATTCAATTGCAGGTAATCCTAGCAGCTTTGTGAGGCAGATGCTCCTTTCCTCATAGGTAAAAGAATAACTTGCTCAGGTGACATCAATTTTAAGTCATAGCTTGGGACTGAACTCAGGTTTGACTTAAAAGCGTGGCATAAACTATTCTCCACAAAGAGTTTGGGAAACTAATAATAAAATTCCCAAGGAGCTATTGTGTTGTACGAGCATTATCATTAAGATTGTTTTCCCTCCTATTATTCCAGAAAATATGTTATACAAAAATTTTTATTTAAAAAGTTGGGATTATATATGAGATTTCATTTCTGTTTATTTATGTAAGAACATGAGATTAATCTTAACAGATTTTTAAGTTTACAATACAGTATTTTTTATTATAGGCACAGGGTTGAACAACATATCTCTAGGACTTTTTCATCTTGCTTATCTGGAACATTATGTCTTGATTAGCAGTTCCCCATTTCCCTTCTCTCCCTAGTCCTTGGCAGCCACCATTCTACTCTGCATCTATGAGTGACTGTTTTAGATTAATCCCTGGGGCACCTGGGTGGCTAAGTCGGTTAAGCGTCCAACTTCAACTCAGGTCATGATCTCGCAGTTTGTGGGTTCTCATCGGGCTCTGTGCTGACAGCTCAGAGCCTGGAGCCTGTTTCAGATTCTGTGTCTCCCTCTCTCTGACCCTCCCCTCCTCACACTGTCTCTCTCTCTCAGAAATAAATAAAACATTAAAAAAAAAAAAAAAGATTAACTCCTAAGTGGCATCATGTAGTATTTGTCCTGTGTTTGGCTATTTCACTTACAATGCCCTCAAGGTCTTGTTATGGCACATATTGCAGTATTTCCTTGTTTAAAGCTTAATAATATTCCATTGTGTCTATATACCATACTTTCTTTATCCATTCTTCTGGTAGATGAACATTTAGGTTGTTTCAGGTTGTTTCCACATCTTAGCTCTTGTGAACAGTGCTGCAATTGTGGAAGTGCTAACGTCTCTTGGAGATTCTGTTTTCAATTCTTTAGGACAAATATACAGAAGTGGGATTGCTAGATAGCACTATGGTATTTGTTTTTAAAGACTTTATTTTTTTAGGTAATCTCTATACCTAACACAGGACTCCAACTCACAACCCCAAGATCAAGAGTCACATGTTCCTTTGACTGAAACAGCCATGTGCCCCTCTTTTTTTTGTGTGTATTTATTTATTTTGAAGGGTGGGGGTACCAGCTAGGGAGAGGCAAGGAGAGAGAGAATCCCAAGCAAGCAAGCTCCATGCTGTCAGCACAGAGGCCAACATGGGGCTCGATCTCACAAACCATGAGATAATGACCTGAGTTGAGATGGAGAGTTGGATGCTTAGCCGACTGAGCCACCCAAGCACGCACTTCTCTATTTTTAATTTTTAACTGTGTTTATTTTGAGAGAAAATCCCAAGCAGGTTCCACACTGTGCAGAGCCCAATTCAGGGGCTATAACTCAAACTATGAGGTAACGACCTGAGCCCAAATCAACAGTTGGCTGTTTAACAGACTGAGCCACCCTGGCATCCCTCTATTAAAATTTTTAAAAAATTTTTTATGTTTATTTATTATTGAGACAGGGAAAAACAGAGCATGAGTGGGGGAGGGGCATAGAGAAAGGGAGACACTGAATCCGAAGCAGGCTCCAGGCTCTGAGCTGTCAGCACATAGCCCAACACAGGGCTTGAACCCACAAACTGTAAGATCATGACCTGAGCTGAAGTCGGACACTCAAACAACTGAGCCATCAGGCACCCCTATCTTTAGCTTTTTGAGGAACCTCTATACTGTCTAGTGGCTGCACTATTTTGCATTACTACCTACCAACATGGATATGAAAGGTCTAACTTGTAATATTTATCCTAATTTGATGTGCAGTTCTTGTAACTAGTCAAGTCTCATTCTTGTAGTTTTTTTCTTTTGAGCGTTTAATTCATACTTTATTTACTATATGGTCTATGTTTCTGACTTTTATTTTTTAAGTAATGATTAGCTTGTCTCAGCTTTATTACTTGTTTTTACCCACCACCACTCCCCCACCTTGAAGTTTGAGGTATCACCTTTATTGTACATTAAGTCTTTAAGTGTATTCCTGGGTTTTATAAGATTGTTCCATTTATTTCTCTATTCTACGACATCGTATTCAATATAAATATAAACTTTTGTATTTAAGTTTGATATTTGATAAGGTAAGTCTTCTTTGTACTCCTTCGACAATGCACTTAACCTGGTTCTGAACATTCTTAACCTTGATAAGGAATGCCAGGTTGCTCTCCAGAGTGACATCAAATCATGCCTCTTCCAGAAAGTTAGTTGGTGTTTTCAAGTTTGTTGCATCCACAACAAAATGGAGTTTTAAACTTGATTTATTTAAAAAAATTTTTTGAGAGTGAGCAAGCAGAGGAGGTGCAGAAAGAGAAGACAGGATTGGAAGAAGGCTCCAGGCACTGAGCTATCAGCATAGCCTGATGTAGGGCTTGAACTCACAAGCCGTGAGATCATGAGCTGAGCTGAAGTTGGATGCTTAACCAACTGAGCCACCCAGGTTCCCCATTATTTTTTATTTTTTTTAAAATATTTTTATTTATTTATGTGAAGAGTATTTACATGGTTTCTTTTGCCATTAAGCAACCTTGAAGAGAAAGCCCAATCAAATCTAAGCTCTGATCCTGTGTTGTTTACATACTAGTTAAGTGACATGTGACAAAAAATATAGCTCCTCTTAGTTTAAGAATTAACTGTAAGGGTGCCTGCGTGGCTTAGTTGGTTGAGCCTCCAACTTCACCTCAGGTTATGATATGGTTTATGAGTTCGAGCCCTGCATCAGGCTCTGCTGACAGCTTGGAGCCTGGAGCCTGCTTCAGATTCTGTGGCTCCCTCTCTCTCTGCCCCTCCCCCACACCTACTCTGTGTCTCACTCTCTTAAAAATAAATACACGTTAAAAATCTTTTTTTTTTTTTTAAAGAATTTGTAAAAGGAGAGTACCAGACATCCCTTAACATTTTGAGTCAGGCCTGTTATTTGTTTCTTAAACTTTGGTTTTATTTAAAAATAGAGAACATTATGGGGCGCGTGGGTGGCTTAGTCGGTTAAGCGTCCGACTTTCGCTTAGGTCATGATCTCGCGGTTGGTGGATTCGAGCCCCACGTCGGGCTCTGTGCTGACTGCCAGCTCAGAGCCTGGAGCCTGTTTCAGTCTGTGACTCCCTCTCTCTCTGACTCTCCCCTGCTCACGCTGTCTCTCTCCCTCCTAGAAATAAAAAAAAAAAAAAATAGGGAACATTCATATAGTTAAAAATTCAAAAGGATATACACTAAAAAGATATACAGTGAAAAATATACTTCCCTGTTCCCCAGCCACACAGTTCCATCCTTAGAGGCAATTAGTGTTACGATTTATATTTTCAGGGATATTTTATGTATATATTTTGTGGGTGTGTGTATACATGCAAGGACATGCATACATACGTGTCATGTATGTGAAATATCTTTTTTTTCCAAAAAATATCATTCCATCTATACCATTTGACACTCTTTTTGTATTAACAAATTGGAATTAATCTATAAATTACATAAAGAGATTTTTTTAGTTCTCATTATAGCCATACAATGTCCTATTATATGGATGAACCGTAACTTAAGCATTCTCCACTGATGGATATTTATTTATTTATTTATTTTACTTATAAATATTTATTTTTGAAAGAGAAGGGACAGAATCCCAAGCTCCACACTCAGCGCAGAGCTTGACACAGGGTTCAAACCCACGAATCATGAGATCATGACCTGAGCTGAAATCAAGTCTTAAGTGACTGAACCACCCAGGTGCCCCTCTACTGATAGATATTTAAATTCTATTCTTATGCCATTAGAAACACTTCTGCATTGAATAAAATGTTTGCATATATTATTTTGCACTTGTGAACAAGTATATCTGTAAGACAAATTCCTAGACATGTAATTGCTGTCAAAAGGCATGTGGATTTTGATCATATATGTATGTACACATGCATATCTCCAAGTTGCCCTTCATAGAAGTTCTATCAACAGCCTAACACCAATGTAGGAGACCGATTTCTTCCCACTGTCAATAACACAGGATGTTAGAAAGGTTTTATTTTGACCTACTGACTGTCAATATCTTCTGCCCATCTTTCTAATGGATGACTGGCCTTTTATGACATATGTGATATATTTGTTTATTAGGGAAATTGGTTATCATTTTGGCTTTGATTTTGTTACTGTTTTTTGAACTTGCAGAAAGTCATTTTGGTATAGCTGAATTAATGGCTTCTGGGTATTATGTCAAACTGAAAAGTCTTCTCTAATACTTACATGTTCTTCCGTAGGTGCTTTTATAGTTGTTGGGTTTTTTTTTTAAATTTCAATGCTAGCTTAATCTGGAAATTCTCCTGTTATAAAACATAATTTACAGATTAAGCCTAGTTCTTTAAGACATGTTAAAATTTATCTCAAGTCTTGCAAAATGGTCTTTCCATATCATTTAGCCTAGAGACTTGCCTTGGAAGAAGCGTCAGTGGGTTCTTACTTATCTGACTTGAGTGTCATTTCAAAAAGGCCAGTTTGTTCCTTTTAAGTTGTTCATTTTTTTTGGACAAGTGCCAGGCACCATTAGAGATAAGGAATGAATAAAATTGAGGAGGGAGAAATAAACAACTAAATTAATAGCATTTCATTTTTTAAATTTTTCTTTTCTTTTTTCTTAAGTTTGTTTTGAGAGACAGCACCTGCGCACACGCACAAAAGCCAAGAAGGGGCAGAGAGAAAGGGAGAGAATCCCAAGAAGGCTCCATGCTGTCAGTGCAGAGCTCCATGCAGGGTTCAAACCCATGAGAACATGACCTCAGCTGAAAAAAAAAAGATGGTTGTTTAACCAATTGAGCCACCCAGGCATTCCTATTTATTTATTTTTGAAGTAAACTCAGGATGTCTGGGTGGCTCAGTCAATTAAGTGGTTAAGCATCTGACTTCAGCTCAGGTCATGATCTCATGGTTAGTGGGTTTGAGTCCCAAGTCAGGCTCTGTGCTGATAGCTTGGAGCCTAGAGCCTGCTTCAGATTCTGCGTCTCCCTCTCTCTCTGCCCCTTTCCTGCTCACTCTCTCTCAAAAGTAAATAAACATTAAAAAATAATAAAGAAAGAAAGAAAGTAAACTCTACCTCTGTGGGGCTTAAACTCACAACTCTGAGATCCAGAGTCACATATTCTACAACTGAACCAGCCAGGTGCTCCTGCACAATATTAAATAGAGATTAGGGTCATTGAGGAAAATAAAGATAGAAAGTCCTGCTAAATCCATGAAAGACATTTGGTGACCTATTGAAAAGAAGAAATGATAATAGTCTGTTGTGACTGATCTCTCCTGATCATATTTTCTCTTCCTGAAAATTCAGGAACTACTGTGTTAATTACCTGTTGCTACATAACAAATCACCCCAAATTTAGTGGCTTAATATAACAATAAACATCTCACACAGTATTCATAGGTCAGAAATTTAGGAGCATCTTATTTGGGTGGTCCTTGTTGGTGGGGGGTGTCTCTGCCATCATCCAAAGATTGTCTGGGCCTCGAGACTATTCTTCCAGGATGGTTGGTTCACTCTGGCAAGTTGATGCTTGATTTTGTCGGGAACCTCATTTCTGCCCCAGGACCCTTCATAAGGCTTCTTAACTGCCCTCACACATGGCAGCTTTCTCACATAGGGCAGGGCAGGTGAGTTAAGAGAGCAAAGCAGAAGCTACAATGTTTTTTATGACTTAATACTAGAAGTCGCACATCATTTTCACAGTATCCTATTTTATAGGCCAGCCCAGTTTAGTATGTTAAGAGAACCACACAAAAATGTACATATCAGGGAGGTACCTGGCTGACTCCATTGGAAAAGCATGTTAACTCTTGATCTCAGGGTCATGAATTCAAGTCCCATGTTGGGTAGAGAGATTCCAAAAAATAAACAACAAAAAGTGTACAGGGATGCTTGGGTGGCTCAGTTGGTTAAGTGTCCCATTCTTGATTTCAGCTCAGGTCATGGTCTCACAGTTTGTGGGTTCAAGCTCCACATTGGGGTCTGTGCTAACATTGCAGAACCTACTTGGGATTCTCTCTCTCCCTCTCTCTCTTCCCCTCCCCTACTTGTGCTGTCTCTCTTAAAATAAATAAATATACTTAAAAATATAAAGTTTGGGGTGGCTGGGTGGTCAGTCAATTAACCAACAGACTTGATTTTTGGCTCAAGGCTCATGATCTCATGGTCGTGGGATTGAGCCCTGCATCAGACTCTACACGGAAGAGTGGAGCCTGCTTGGGTTTCTCTCCCTCTCTCTCTTTTCCTCCCCACCTATGTGCTCTCTCTCTCTCAAAATAAATAAACTTAAAAAAATAAAATAAAGTTTACCTATTAAAAGCGTACATACAGGATATACTAATTGTTGGGGGCTATCTTGGCAGCTGGCTACCACAATCACCAATTTGATCAAATATCCTAGAATTCTATAGAGAAAGATGAAGTGCCATAGGAGTTTGGTATCTTATCTGTAGTCAAAGTTGTCTAAGTTTGAACTCTTTTTAATACATTGAAAAATGTATAAAACCAGGGGTATCTTAGTGGCTCAGTCAGTTAAGTTTCTGACTTTAGGTCCAGGTATGATCTCGCCTTTCATGGGTTCAAGCCCCACATTGGACTCTGTGCTGATAACTTAGAGCCTGGAGCCTGCTTTTGATTCTATATATCCCTCTCTCTGCCTTTCCTCTGCTTGCACTCTGTCTCTCTCTGTCTCAAAAATAAATAAACATTAAAGAAAAAAAGGAAATGTATGAAACCATATATAGGCACTAATTTGTTCAACTATGAACATACAACCCCATGTTTCTCTGCTGCTTCATCTCTACTTGGCTTGGAATGAAATCTGCATGCTTTAATGCCTCTGCTTTAAGGCATATTTTGACTACTTCATGCATCATTCAGTGTGTCAGCTTTGCTCTTAGGCTGGCTTCCTTCAAGTCAACATGGTTGGTGAAGTCCCAAACTTGGCAATATTCATGGGAAGAAAAAAGGGACCATCTTGACCATCTCTTTTGTTATCTCCTCAAGAACAAACTTTTCCCTAATGTCTTCCATCAAATATCCTTTTAGATCTCTTAAGGCTCAAATGGAGTCAGATGCTTACCCTTTAACTCAACATTGGCTTAGGCCAATAGGGACTTAAACCTCAGGTAGAGGTGGGTTTACTTTTCCCTAGTCATATGGGATGAGATAGATACTGAGCAAGATCAAACTATGTTTTGCAAAGAACATGTGTGAAGGGGAATGGACAGCAAGCCACAGATTTAAGACATGTTGCTTTGTAGTAGCCCACCTATCACCTTTCCCCATTTCTTTTTAAGTCCTTTGAGGAAAGTAGCTTACACATCTTATTCATGTTTCTCAGCATTTCTTCATTGCCCTACACGTAACGGACATTCACTATTTTACCTGGATTTTTAAATTCCCCAAAAAGAATTTCATACAGGTTAGATATTTTTTAAATTGCTCATGATATTTTGGATTTATAAAATATTTTCTTTCAGACTTTAATAAAAGTCAAGGAATATTTACTATTTTTTAAAAGATTTTACGTAATCTCTACACCCAATGTGGGTTTGAACTCAACCTTGAGATCAAGGGTCATGTGGTTTACCAAGTGAGCCAGCCAGGTGCCCTAGGAGTATTTGTTTTCATACTTGCTTTCATCATCTATGAGGTAGAGAGGAAGAACTGCTGTGTACTATTTTCCGTACAAATAAGGAAATGGTTCTCTTAGGGAGGCAACACTCTGGGTGCGACTTATCCTAGATTCTTACTTGATAGCTCAAAGTCTTACAGTCAACAGGCAAGAGAATCTAGATTTTCTTTTCTTTTCTTTTTTAAATGTTTTATTTATTTCTAGGAGAGAGAGAGAGACAGAGTGAGCAGGGGAGGGTCAGAGAGAGAGGGAGTCACAGACTCTGAAACAGGCTCCAGGCTCTGAGCTGGCAGTCAGCACAGAGTCTGACGCAGGGCTCGAACCCAGGAACCGTGAGATCATGACCTAAGCAAAAGTCGGACGCTTAACCGACTAAGCCACCCAGGCGCCCCAAGAGAATCTAGATTTTCTGAATCCCAGCCCAGTCCTTTCCATCTGTCCATATTACCTTTAAAAACACTATTCCTGGGGTACCTGGGTGATTTGACTTCAGTGTCCGACTTCCGCTCAGGTCATGATCTCACAGTTCATTAGTTCGAGCCCCAAATCAGGATCTGTGCTGACAGCTCAGAGCCTGGAGTCTGCTTCGGATTCTCTGTCTCCCTCTTTCTCTGCCCCTCCCTTGCTTCCACTGTTTCTCTCTCTCTCTCTCAAAAATAATAAACTTTAAAAAAAAATTTTAGGGGCTCCTGGGTGGCTTAGCCGGTTAAGCGTCCGACTTTTGCTTAGGTCATGATCTCGCAGTTTGTGGGTTCGAGCCCCTCGTCAGGCTCTGTGCTGACTGCCAGCTCAGAGCCTGGAGCCTGTTTCAGTCTGTGACTCCCTCTCTCTCTGACCCTCCCCTGTTCACGCTGTCTCTCTCTCTCCTAGAAATAAATAAAACATTAAAAAAAAAAATGGGGAAACTAAAAAAAAATTTTTTTTAAAAAGACTATTCCTTTTTTAACTGAAATATTCAAGTAACCCATTATTACATGTAATGGTTATTGCCGATCATGCTCTTATTTATTCTTCTTCCCTCCTTTACCCCACCCCCCAAATTAACACTGTTTAGAAAACTGGTTTTGTTTGGAGGTCATAATCTGCAGAGGGATGAAGGAATTAAATGTGAAGGTTATGAGCTAGAAACATTTCAAACCTAAAGAACAAGGTTCTTCCTGTGAACAAGGCCAGAGTCAACATCATAATGCAACTTTATCAGATTTTTCAGAGATGAATGACTATCCTGTTCCTGAATTTAATTTCTATTTACTCACTTTTTCTCTTGTTCTTTTCAGATGAGCTGAAACAATATAACAAATCTGGACTTAAGAGAACATTAGGATGAGCCCCTTCAATTGTAGGTAACTCTTGTTTACCATTTAGGGACATTACCACACAATCTGAGAAATTTTAACTTCAATCCTTGGAGTAAATCAGGTAGAGTTGTTCACAGATTTAGAGTCCTACCTAGGACTCTGCTCTCCCCAGACCTACCCCATGTCTCTATTAGTGAGGCAACACCCTGGGCGCCACTTGTCCTGGATTCTCACTGTATTTAGTAAGAGATTTGGTGATTGCACACCTCTTTCTCCACTGCTAGACCCTAAGCACTTCATGGTTAAGGACTGGGTCTTTTCATACTTGTACCTCAGTGCTGAACACATAGTGGGGCTTAAATATTTGTTGAATGAATACATCTTTTGATATCCTAGGAGGTAGTGATGGAATTAAGTTACTTACTCTGGAAAAGTTACCAGTCTATACATCTTTCAAAATGAATGATTTTTTAAAAAATGTTTATTCAATTTGAGAGAGAGAGAGACAGTACATGAGCTGGGGAGGGGAAGAGACAGAGAGGGAGGCACAGCATCTGAAACAGGCTCCAGACTCTGAGCTGTCAGCACAGAGCCTGACATGGGGCTTGAAATCGGGAAAGGTGAGATTATGACCTGAGCCAAAGTCCAACGCTTAACTTACTGAGCCACACAGGCGCCCCCAAAATGAATGAATCTTAAAGACAAATCAACTTCCTGTTGTCAGGCCCCTTTGAGCCAAGTTCAAGTCACTGATAATTACTCAGCTTTGTACCTATTTGATTTAACCAACCTCTCTTCCACTCTTCCCTCCATTTGGGAGGTTGTCTGTGACATAGTTCTCCTCTCAGCATTCCCAGTACACCTTTAGGTGTATTTGATGGGATTGTGATGTTTTATTCTCTTGAAAATCACCCTAACATATGCACTTTTTACTCTGAGCTTGCTTTCTATTTGGTATTCTATGGCCTCTCTCAACACAGATCAAGATTTGACGTTTCTAAACAGGAAAACAAAAGTTAGTCAAAACTTTCATGATTTCATAACGTAAGAGAACACTTAAAACTTACAACAAAGGAAATTTAGATTCCTGTAAAAGATGTACAACTCCCACCATCTGTCAAGGGGCATTCATTTTCTCCTCCTGCTTCTGACTTGCAAAAAATACGAGCTAATTTAGTCTGCCTAATGCAGTGTACCAGATGTCCACTCTCAGATAATTAGCGTCTCAGCCTTTTATCTACACAAACTGGTCATTGAAAAGGACCTTCGCATTTAAGTCAGTGCATGGCGGAAATACCATTTGACAATCCAAGCCCTAGTCTTATTTGAGATTGAGTCGGTTTCATGAGGGATCGGTGGAATTTTCCGACTGCTGGCCTGTTTTTCCACTTTGCCTGTCTATGAGGATTTCGGAACAAAATTATGCTTCTCTGGGTGTCTGCTTGCACAAGGGTTTACTGAAACAATCACCATTGTGCAAGCTCTGTCCTTTGAGTGTAACTAACCTAAACCCAGGGAGATGCACCATTGTGTCATGCAGATACTGCTCACTCAGAAGCAGCCTTCGGTGCAGGCCTGCGGACTTTCCCAAAGCCACTTCTCCTCCTCGCTGCCATGTCTGTCCCTTCCTCCACGTTGCGACTTGGGAGTCGTTGGCTGTTCCTTCTCTCGTATCCCTCCCTCCGCTAGCTGTTCCTCCCCAGGACTCCTCTTCGTCCTTCCGCCCTGCTCTGCGCGGGCTACGGCTGATCCTTCAGTTGCCGCCCCTCCCCGACGCCCGGACCCCGAGCTGCGCTCCACCCCGTCCCGCCCCCGACTCCCCCCCCTCCCCCGCGCAGGCCGACTTCCCTTACATCCGGGTACCGACTCCAGCCGCCCAGACTCTGGCACTATGGTCATGGCGGAGGGGACGGCAGTGCTGAGGCGGAACAGGCCGGGCACCAAGGCGCAGGTACCATCTCTGCACCTTTTCTGCGTGGGGACTCTCGGTGGCGAGCCGCGCCGCACCTGGAAGTTGGCCGCCCCTGAGAGAAGATTGGGCCGGGGCGGTAAACTGGCGGGCGGGGGCACCCGTGCCCGGCCTGCTCTTCCGGAGCCGGGTCTGGCTGAGGCGGCGGCGGCTCGCGAGGCCTGCCGAGCTCTGACTTGGGGGTGGGCTTGAGGGTCTGGGGGCGAGCCCTGGGCTGTGACCGCCGGGGCCCCGGTGTGGAACCCTGTTGGCAGCGACTACTTGTTCTCGTCTTTCCCCTGAATTACAACTGACCATCGTCCGAGGGGCGCGTCCGGCCAGGTGGAGACCCTTAGGGTTTTGTGGGGGTCGGTGCCGACACGGTGGGAAAGGGTTGTAAACACAGACAACCTCGTTCTGGCTTCCGGTTCCTACCTGGCTTGTGACGTGCCTGCCCGGCTTCTGCCATCCAGCTTGTCTAGCCGGATCCTGGTAGCGATTATCTTCCTCCTGCAGTTTGCCTTTGACCATTTCTGGCTGCAGCTGTTCTCTGGCCCAACAAGTTTTCATCATCAGGTTACTCTTGTTAGATGTCTTTCCTTGGTATTACGTGTGAGGCACAGTCAGGGAATAAACTGATAATAGTTTTAATCGACTTTTAGTAGGGCGGTATCTGGAGTGAGTTGGTTTTCGTTTAGGTATTGGTTCTGGGGGTTTTCAAAAGACGGGATGCCACGCATTGTAAAAAAAAATAATTCAAATAGGCGTTTGGGTTTGATGTGATTAATTCGCCAGCGGAAATGGATTGATGTTGAGTAGACGCTCTAAAATCACAAGAGGTGTTAAAATGTACTTTTAAAGAAAAAATGATATAAGTGGGAAAAACAAACTGGAAAAAAAAAAATCATGGAACTCTGACCGTATGCCAGAGAAAAGATTTTAAGATACTGCACAGAATTTTGGAAAGGAAGTCTTCCCAAGTATCTTTTAGTTCCAGACACTTTCCCAGATCCATGTTACAGATAAGGAAACTGAAGCCCAGATAATTGACTGCATTTGCTCAGCGTTACATAGTCTCTGGTTCATTGGTGACCTTTTCAACAAGTTGCTTTTAGTACTTACTGAATTTTAGAGAGTTTAGCTTAAGTCTTACAGAGTCACATTTAACTGTCAGTACCTTTTGACAGTTTTGTGGACATATCACTGGGAATTTATGTCATATATGGTTTCTTTTTTTAAATTAAAATTTTAGTGTTTATTTTTGAGAGAGAGCTTAAGATGGGGAGGGGCAGAGAGTGAGAGAGAGGGAGACACAGAGTCCAGCAGGCTCCAAGCTCTGAGCTGTCAGCACACAGCCTAACTTGGGGTTCAAACTCAGGAACTGTGAGATCATGACCTGAGCCAAAGTTGGAGCTTAACAGAACCACCCAGGTGCCCCAATATTATATATATATATATATTTTTTTTTTTCTTTTTCCAAACTTCTTTTAAGTGCTCTTTTTCTGGGGCACCTGGGTGGCTCAGTCGGTTAAGCGTCCGACTTTGGCTCAGGTCATGAGCCCACACTTCGTGGGTTTGAGCCCTGCGTCAGGCTCTGTGCTGACAGCTCAGAGCCTGGAGCCTGTTTCAGATTCTGTGTGTCCCTCTCTCTGACCCTCCCCTGCTCAAGCTGTCTCTATCTCTCTCTCAAAAGTAAAACATTAAAAAAAAAGTAAATAAATGCTCTTTTTCTCAGATACCTTGACTTCTTATTTTGTGGGAACATTGTTTCTGATTCTTAAGTGATCAGCTTTTATATTTTTATATTGAGGTGGACTTGTGTTCTCACATTCTGAGAATTGCCATCCATTTTTGTTTACTCAGTTCTTAATTTTGAAAGGTTAGAAAGAATATATTTTAAGTTAATTTGTAACATCTGTTTCCTGTGGTATCAGTAACATATAAGAATTCTCCCTTGAATCCCCCCCCCATTGTCCTAGATCAAGGTTGTTAAATTAAAGGTAGGAATTAAAACAAAGACTGCTTAAGCAGCATTCTTTCCTGTTTCTTGTCTGTCACATTGATTTCCTTAAGTGAAATAGGTCTATTCTAAATTATTTATTTAGTACTATAATAGAGTAGGTGAAGTATCTTCCTACCTTTTTTTCTAGTTGTATATTTTTTTAATTGGCTAGATTGGGATATAGGCACAGAGTTGGTTTTCAGTAAATGTTTATTTCCTGCAATGCATGGGAATATTCATTAAGCCAGTTTTTGGTTCCTTTTGTAAGTGTTTAAAGCATATGACAGTTATGATGAGATAAAACATTTGATTACCAGCTAATACTTTTATATTTCTTCTGTATATTCCTATATGTGTTTTTTAATACTTTTAAAACAAAATATTTTACACACTATCTTAATATTTTTAAAGGAAGGAATAGTCAAATCATATTGATGAAAAACATTTTCAGTATAAATTGCATGGAAGGAATTAAAAAAACTAGTCTTTAATTGTATTTAGATGCTATCTAGGAGAAAACATTGTGGAAAAACTTCTAGAAAGTTATTTTTATTTCTTGATCTATTAAATAATATATAATATTAAATAACATGAGAAAAAGAGCAAGTGAACTCTAGCGGGGGAGGGGTAGAAGAGGGGCGTGGAAAGAGAGAGAGAATCCCAAGTAGGCTCTGAGCTGTGAGCTCAGAGCCCAAACAAAGGGTTCAATCTCAGGAACCATGGAATAATGACTGGAGATAAAATCAAGAGTTGGATCCTTAACTGACTGAGCCACCCAGGTGTGCCTCCTGACATATTAAAACAAGGTTAATTCATTTTCATTAATACAGGGCAACTATAAAAAAGAAAAATATGAAAAGTGTAAGACACTTAAGGTATATCTAACATCTACCCTTCATAACTAAGATGTTACTAATATAGATAAATCCCTCTTTATCACATTCTTCTATCTTCTACCCACTTCTTCCAACCAAATGATAGTGATTGTCATTCCTTTTATTTTTATTTATTTATTTTTTAATGTTCTATTTATTTCTGAGAGAGAGACAGCATGAGTAGGGGAGGGTCAGAAAGAGAGGGAGACAGAATCTGAAACAGGCTCCAGGCTCTGAGCTGTCAGCACAGAACCCGATGTGGGGCTTGAACCCACGAACTGCGAGATCATGACCTGAGCGTAAGTTGGACGCTTAGCTGATTGAGACACTCAGGCGCCCCATTCCTTTTCTTTTCTGCATACCTTTACTGTGTATGCATTGTATCCATAAGTATGCTTTGCACTTTCGTAAACTTTTATTCATGTGGTATCATACACTGAATTCTTCATTTTGCTCCAGTCTTTGCTTAAGGTGTTTGCAGACTTACCCATGTTGATTGATACAGGGTTATAGGTCAGATCATTGGTTCGCTACTCCTGTTTCCCTCAGTTTTACTCCAGAGACATTTATCAAGCAATTCCTATATGTTCGGCATTGTGCTGCCTGCTAAAGATACATAGGTAGACTTTGCTGAAAAAAATCAGTCAGATGAGAAGGTTCTTATATACTTAGGGGAATGTCTGTGAACTGGACTACCTATAGAGAATTTCAGAACTGGTATAAGGTGATCCACAAAAGTACCAATTGCCCTTAATAAAGGCTGGTTGACTACTTTTTGGTGGAACTTATATTTTGATTTAGAAATTTAAAACACCATTTGGAACTGGAATAATAATTTATAATGTCTGTCTGACATAGTACTTACAGAACAGTAACTACTACTAGCACCACCACCATTGCCAGCACCATCACAAACTATTCTCTGTAGGTAAAAATTGAGTCAGTGCTTGGAGAATTTTTTTTCAGCTTAACTTTTTGAGAGATAGTTAGCCACTATACAGCAAAAAAAGTGATAGATTTATCTCCTCAGGTAATCCATGAAAAGTTTAGGGATTTGTGGTTGAAAAATTTAACTTGTAGTTCAGTTAAATAACTAAATTTTGGTGTTCATTTAAAAACATTGAATAAAGTTCCTTTAATTCACTCAACTGATAATCATGTTTATAGTATGAGAGCTTTCTTCTTGAGTGTATTAAGAATCAAAGTTAATGAAAGTAATGTTGCTTCTTTGTAACTTTGTATGTGCTTTAACCATGAATTTTTTTATAGGATTTCTATAATTGGCCTGATGAATCCTTTGATGAAATGGACAGTACACTAGCTGTTCAGCAGGTAATAACAATAGTTTTTTGCAACTCCAGTAACCTAAGCATTTTACCTCCCTTGGCATAGTTAAATATTCTTATATCTTTTAGCACAAGACAGAATCCACGGAAAAAACAGAATGCCTGTTTAAAACTTTTATCAGTCTTCCATTGGTGTCACATACACCAATTCAGATGAACATGTGATTTTTTTTCCCCTTCATTTTGTTAATGAGGCATATAGGTCAGTTTTTGTATGTTGAACCATCCTTGCATTCTAGAAATAAATCCCCCATGATAATGATATATAATTCTCTTAATTTGCTGCCGAATTTGGCTTGCTAGGATTTTCTGTATCAGTGTTTATAAGGGGTATTGGTTTCTAGTTTTACTCCAGTGTCTTTGTTTGACTTTGCTATCAGGCAGGCTGAAATCATAGAATGAATTAAGAAGTATTCCCTTCTCTTTGGTTTTCTAGAAGAGTTTGAAGAGAATTGGTGTTCTTTATTTTTATTATTATTTTTTTCATCTTTATTTTTAGAGAGAAGGAGAGAGTGCAAGCAGGGGAGGGCCAGGGAGAGAGGGGGACAGAGGATCTGAATCAGGCTCTGTGCTGACAGCAGAGAGCCCAGTGTGGGGGTCAGACTCACAAACCATGAGTTCATGACCTGAGCAGAAGTCAGATGCTTAACTGACTGAGCCACCCAGGCGCCCCAGGAGTGGCGTTCTTGAAATGTTTGGTAAAATTCACCAATGAAGCCATTGGGTCCAGGGCTCTTCTTTGGTTGCACAGCATTGTGAATGTAATTAATGTCACTAGACTGTACACTTAAGAATGATTTAAATGGCTGTCCTCATTGAATGGTCTTGGCACACTTGTCAAAAATTATGTGGCTGTGTATGTAGGGGTTTATTTCTTTGAGCTCATGCAGTTCTATTGGTCTTTGTGTCTATCCATATACCAATACTACATTGTTTTGATTACTATAGCTTTGTAGTAAGTTTTGAAATTGGGGAGGTGAGTAGTTCAGCATGCTTCCTGAGTCAGCCAGGCACTTTTTTTTTAATAAATATTGAACCACCTTTCATTCCTTGAAGCTTCCTCTTGATTGATGTTTGTATGGTATATTTTTTTCCATCCTTTTACTTTTATCTACCTATATCATTATATTTGAAGTAAGTTTCTTGTAGACAGTGTATAGTTGTGTTTCTTTCCTTGTTTTTGTGATAGTCTGTGTCTTTTAATTGGTTTATTTAGGCCATTTAATATTGACTTAGTTATTGGTAGATATGTTTATATTTAGGTCTGTCATCATATTATTTGTTTTCAGTTTGTTCCCTCTGGGGTTTTTTTTGTTCATTTCCTCTCATCTGGCTTTTTACATATTGAACATTGTTAGTATTCTATTTTAATTGTAATTTTGACTGTCTCTTTATGTAATAAGTTTTTTTTATGTTTATTATTGAGAGAGAGAGACAGAGCATGAACATGGGAGGGGCAGAGAGAGGAGGGGACATAGAATCTGAAGCAGCCTCCAGGCTCTGAGCTGTTAACACAGAGCCTGATGTGGGGCTCAAACTCACAAACTATGAGATCGTAACCTGAGATGAAGTCGGATGCTTAACTGACTGAGCCACCCAGGCGCCCCTGTAATATAGTTTGTTAAGTTTATTTTGATAGGGAGAGAAAGTATCCCAAGCAGACTCCATACTCAGAGTCTGCCACAGGGCTCGATCTTACAGCCGCAAGATCATGACCTGAGCCGATGTCAAGAGTCAGATGCCCAGCCAACTGAGTCACCCAGGTGTCCCTATATAATATATTTGAAATATATAAAGTAGAAACTATCATCCTATGGATCCCATTATCCCTTTATGCTTTTCCTGTCAGTATTACATTTATATACATTGAAAACCCCATTAGTCAATGTTACATTTTTGCTTTCATCTGCCAAACATATTTCAAATGATTGGGGAGGAGAATGGCCTATTATAATTATACCCAGATATTTATAATTTCTGTTGTTCTTGATATTCTAAGTTTTCTTCTGGTATTATTTTTCCCCCCTTCTGTCTAAAGGACTTCCTTTAGCAGTTCTGTTAGAGTGCTCTGCTGCCTAGAAATTATCATTTGTTTTCTTTCTTTCTTTCTTTTTTTTTTAAATATTTTTTTTAATTTATTTCTAGGAGAGAGAGAGACAGCATGAGCAGGGGAGGGTCAGAGAGAGAGGGAGTCACAGACTGAAACAGGCTCCAGGCTCTGAGCTGGCAGTCAGCACAGAGCCTGACGCGGGGCTCGAACCCACGAACCGCGAGATCATGACCTAAGCGAAAGTCGGACGCTTAACCGACTAAGCCCAGGCGCCCCTCTTTCTTTCTTTCTTTCTTTCTTTCTTTCTTTCTTTCTTTCTTTTTTTACAGATAGTTTATTGTCAAATTAGTTTCCACATAACACATCATTTGTTTTCTTTCATCTGAAAATGTCTTTAATTTATCTTCATTCCTGAAGGGTATTTTTGTTAGATATAGAATTCTGGGTTGACAGTTCTTTCAGCACTTTGAACATGTTGTGTCAGTTCCTTCTGTCTATGGTCACTGATGAGAAAGCTGCAATGTTTTAAATATTTTGTATGTCGTGTCATTTTTCATTGGCTTATCTTTAGTTTTTGGCAGCTTGATTATGTGTCTGGGCATGTATTTCTTTGGACTTTTTGTTGTTCACTCTGTTTTTCTCTATTGTGGTAAATATATTTACCATTTTGCCACTTTTAAGTGTACTTTTTTAAAAGTTTTTTATTTTGTTTATTTTTTTGAGTAAACTCTGCCCCAGTGTGGGGCTCAAATTCATGATCCTGAGATCCACCCACTGAGCCAGCTTAAGTGTATAGCTTACAGTATAAAAGGGCCCCTTAAATGTATAGCTCTGTGGCATTAAGTATGTTCACATTATTGTGCAGTCATTACAGCCTTTATCTGCAGAACTTTTTCATCTTTAACAGCTGAAACTTTGTATCCATTAAACAATAACAGCTTTCCACTACTCCCTTCCCCTATGAATTGAGATTTTCACATATTTTTTGTATACCAAGTAATTTTGGATTGTATTCTGGACATTTCGAATATTATGTTGAGACTCTGGTGTTATTTAATCCCATGTGGAGAATGTTGATATTTTTGTTTTAGCAGGTATTTGACCTGGTTAGATATAGGTTGCAAGTTCCAACCAGACCGAGGTTCTAGTGTTGGTTCAGATTTCAAAGCCTTTGTGCTACTCCTTGAATCTGTTCTGTGTGGACCAATCTGTGGTCAGCCTGGGTGGAGGTATATCCATTAGTTCAATTCTCAAAGTCTGTCATATGCTAATTATCAGATCAATGCATGTGAGTATGTGCAGATTAGGATTGAGCCCTGGAGTTCATGAACACCTTTATGGGGTCACATTTCTGAGTTTTGCTCTCTTTAATATCTCTCTGATACATTCTGGTTTCCTAGGACCCACCTTTTCTGGTCTTCCATCCAGAAACCACTTATTAGAATTGTGCTGTGGTTGTGGAAAGACAAAAAGAGAAAAAAGAAATAGGGTTTGATTCCACCATCAAATGGAGAGGAAGATTTCTCTTCTTGAGAATTTTGTCCCTTGAATTTTTCTGTTGCCAGCTACTTTTGCTGCCATTGTGGAATTGTCTTAGGCATAGGCTAGAGTGGAGAAAAAGCAGAGGGCAAAAACCCAGCAGCTTTCATTCTTTTTGAGCTTTAGGAGTGCCATTTTCCATTCTTTGAGCCAGAACTATGTAGTTTCTCCTGGATCTATTAACATCAACAGAGCGCAATTTAGGGTGTCATCCTGGATTGAGTTTAGGCCAGGGATACTAGAGGGAAAAAGGAATACCACAGACTCACTGCGAGTTCATTAATACTTTGAATTCTGGTGTTCTTTCCAGCTCCTTTTTTTGATATTTGTTCCTCAGAGATCTCAAAATGCCATACCATGCATTCTGTCCAGATTTTATGATTTTGTACAGTGGGAGAGAAAAGTTGATGTGTGTTTACTCCATCTTACCCAGAACTGGAAGCAATAAGATGTTTTTGCGTGGTATTTTACTGTTCCCAAATGTTTTCTAAAAACTGTTTTGGGAAAAGTCTTATATAAAACACAGTACTGGGGCGCCTGGGTGGCTTAGTCGGTTGAGCGTCCGACTTTCGCTTAGGTCATGATCTCGTGGTTCGTGGGTTTGAGCCCCGCGTCGGGCTCTGTGCTGACTGCCAGCTCGGAGCCTGGAGCCTGTTTCAGTCTGTGACTCCCTCTCTCTCTGACCCTCCCCTGCTCATGCTGTCTCTCTCTCTCTCCTAGAAATAAATAAAAATATTAAAAAAAAAAAGTACTAGATCTTTGTAATTATTAATAATTATAGCCCACAGGAATAAGTCATTAGAAAGATATGTTTCTGCCTTTTTCATAACAGAAGGAAGAATTTCATGCTTTTTTTTAAACTTAGTCTAGAAATTTGGTATAGTGTATTCCTCTACTGAGGAGACTGGAAAGGCCTGGGAAGTTAAGTGTATACTGAGAGCATCTGAAATGTTAGTGAGCTTGATCAGGTGACAGTATCAGGTAGAAGTGGTAATGTCTTTGGAAGCTACCTGAAAAAGATTCTTTTCAAGAAATGGTAGTAAGTTAGGATTTTAAAGTTCTTGGAAGCATAAAGAACACTCTTCTTATAAGGTTGTCTTCTGAATTTTTTGGGTGGAATTTCTTAAAGATTACAAAGCTAGTTTCTTTTTTTAAATTAAAAGAAAATTTTTTAATGTTTTATTTGAGACAGTGTGAGCAGAGGAGGGCCAAGAGAGAGAGGGAGACAAAGAATTCGAAGCAGGCTCCAGGCTCTGAGCTGTCAGCACAGAGCCCAAGACGGGGCTCAAACCCACGAACCGTGAGATCATGACCTGAGTCGAAGTCAGACACTTAACCGATTGACTAAGCCACCCAGGCACCCCCAAAGCTAGTTTCTTAAATAATAGTTACATAGTTTACTCAGCTTCAAAGCCTTTTAGCATTAAAATTCAGCAGCAAAAGTTTTATGTAGTAATGGTACTACTTTTCCATTTAATTGAATTACTAAATAACATAATAAAGATAATGTTGAAAATGTACTTAAGAGTATTACAGCTTTTCATGATAGGGCTTATTCTTTTTTTCCGATTTCATGTTTGTCTATCTTGTGATGCACATGAAAACTCCTAGTTTAGATTTATACCACATTATGTGTGACAGGGAGAGGATAGAGTAACATTGCGGTTGTAAATCTTTAGTTTTCAGGTGTTTTGAGGATGATAAAAATAACTTTTCATAATTAAACAGAAATTGCCAATAGTACTAATAACTCAGAAACAGTATAAAAATTTCCATAAGGTAAAAGTTATATTTAGGGAGCATTAGAACATTTACTTTTCTTTCTTTCTTTTTATTTTTTTAATGTTTTTATTTATTTTTGAGAGAGAGAAAGACAGAGTATGAGTAGGGTAGGGGCAGAGAGAGACGGAGACACAGAATACAAAGCAGGCTCTAGCTCTAACTGCCAGCACAGAACCCTACATGGGGCTCGAAACCATGAACTCTGAGATCACGGGTGATTAACTGACTAGGCCACCCAGATGCCCCTAGTTTTCTTTTTAGTAGTTATTTATTTTGAGAGAGAGAGAACATGAGCCAGTAGAAGTGGGGGAGAGGCAGAGAGAGGGAGGGAGAGATAGAATCCCAAGCAGCGATTGGGATTCAGCGAGATCATGACCTGAGCCAAAATCATGAGTCAGACACTTTAGGGACGCCTGGGTGGCTCAATCGGTTGGGTAGCTGACTTCGGCTCAGGTCATGATCTCACGGTTCATGGGTTCGAGCCCCGTGTTGGGCTCTGTGCTAAATGCTTGCTCAGAGCCTGGAGCCTGGTTCAGTTTCTGCGTCTCCTTCTCTCTCTGACCCTCCCCTGCTCACGCTGTGTCTCACTTTCTCAAAAAATAAATAAATATTAAAAAAAAAAAAAGAGTCAGACACTTAATTGACAAAGCCACCCAGCTGCTACTAGGACATTTACTTTTCTTAGCTCATTTAAAATGACGGCTGTCTCTATTTCCATAAAAGTATGGAGGACTCACATTTTTGTTTTCTTTGAAAGTTAAGGATTTCTTCTGTTCTCTCTCTTTTTTTATTAAGTTATATTTATTTTTGAGAGAAAAAGCATACACTCACATATGCAAGGGTGGAGGGGCAGAGAGAGAGGGAGAAGAGAAAATCACAAGCAGAATTCATGTCGGCACAGAGCCTGATGTAGGGCCCAAACCCACAAACCGTGAGATTATCACTTGAACCAAAATCAAGAGTCAGACACTCAACTGACTGAGCCACCTGTTCTCTTTCTCTCTCTCTTTTTTTAAAAATTTTTAAAATGTTTGTTTATATTAGAGAGTGTTTGTATGAGCAGGAGAGGGGCAGAGAGACAGAGAGAATCTGAAGCAGGCTCCAGGCTCTGAGCTATCAGTAGGGCCTGACATAGGGCTTGAACTCATCAGCTATGAGACCATGACCTGAGCAAAGTCGGGTGCTTAACTGACTGAGCCACCCAGACACCTGCTTCAGATACCCCTGTTCTCTTAGTTATTTTATATGTATTGTCGTCAATAAAAGGATTCTAGATTCCCTGAAGATTGACAACTTTTAACTCTGCTTATAAAAAGTTTAATAATTTTGAGTAAATTCAGTTACTAAGCCTGTTAAAGAATTAGTATTCATTATGAGCCAACTGTATTGCAGAGAATATATTTTTGTGTGCCTAACTATCAAACTGTTTTGGGGATCACCAGGAAATACTAAAGAATCAGAATCTTCACTTCATTTTTGGTAAATTTTTTCATCCATAATCCTCTATAGTTTCAACATTTCAGGTAATTAGCATCTTTATCCTTAATTTCAAGTAATGTAGTTTAGGAAAAGACAATGAAAATTTGTTAAAAATCTCCTATGTGCCAGGTCCTAATACTAAAATTTAAAACAAAACTTAAATGTTTTTTTAGGGAGTCTTTAAAAAATAAATAAGTGGTATTTATTAAATATAAACACGTTTTTAAGAGTTCTGTAGACGGTATAATGGGAGCAGGAAAGATAAACGTGCATAGACAAATTGCTAATTTAGATTATATAGTGACAAATGTGGTAGGAAGTCAGAGCTTTGTGAGCACTACAGTCAGGAAAAATGAGTGTGTGGGGGGAAAGGGAATTTGGAAAGAATTGTATGGAATTTGAGGTGGCCAGTAGAAAAGGTAAAGAAGTTGGTTCTGTCTACTTGAGAGAATTTCATGCAGAACTTTGGAACTTGGGATGGGGTCAGAAAATCAGGGAGAGTAGTTTAAATAGGCATTAGGGAGTCATTAAAATCTTTTGAGCAAGCTTTTGACATTAATTTTCAAGAAAGGTTGCCTGAGAATAGGCAAAATAGTTTGGCATAACGAGCCCTTTTAGTTATTAAGTTTCTGTAATTAGGTATCTTAGTCTTATTTGACCTATTCAGATTTTAGGTTATTTAAATCATCTATTGCATGAAACATTAAAAAGATCTGAAATTTTTATTTAATTTTATTTATTTAAATTAAAAGTGAATGTTCATGCTTTTTTTTTAACTTAGCGTTTCTGCTAGTCCCGACGTGGGCCCCAAACCCATGAACCGCGAGATCATGACCTAAGCGAAAGTCGGACGCTTAACCGACTAAGCCACCCAGGCGCCCTTCTGCTAGTCATTTTTTAAAACGACTTTATTGGATACCATATACCATAAAGTCACCCATTTAAAATATACATTCATGGTTTTTAGGATATTCACGGGGTTGTACACCATCACCACAGTTTAATTTTAGAACATCTTCATTCCCCACCAAAAGAAACCTCCCTCACATTAGCTGTTACCTCCATTCTCCTTTGCTTCCTTCTTTCTCTAGTCCTTAACAACTGCTATTTTTTGTCTCCATAGAGGTGCCTATTCTAGATAATTCATATTAATGGAATCATGCATTATGTACCACAGTTATACTGTTTACATTTTATGTCCTTATGAAATGAAAATCATAGTTTCAGGTTTTTTTTTTAATTAAAAAAATTTTTTTAAAATTTATTTCTGAGAGAGAGAAACAGTGTGAGCAGGGGAGGGTCAGAAAGAGAGGGAGATACAGAATCTGAAACAGGCTCCAGGCTCTGAGCTGTCAGCACAGACGCGGGGCTCGAACCCTCGAACACTGAGATCATGACCTGAGCCGAAGTCAGAAGCTTAACCGACTGAGCCACCCAGGTGCCCCTATAGTTTCAGTTTTGACCCCACATCCAATTTTAGTAAGTACCATGTCTGCATTTATGTAATATATCTTATCCCAAAGATGTTAAGTTGGAGAAGCATAAGTAAGGGTTACCTCATTTCTTCCAAATTAGGAACAATGATTCTGTACTTGATTTCCTATTTTGTGTATAACCCCAAAAAGTTGAAACATAGGAGCAATCATGTATTCAAAAATTAAATATATTTAAGATTTGCCATGTAGTGTATTATTTTAATTAACGATGGGAACTTTTTTATTATAGTATATTCAGCAGAACATAAGAGCAGATTGTTCCAATATTGACAAAATTCTTGAACCACCTGAAGGCCAAGATGAAGGTGTATGGAAATATGAACATTTAAGGTAAGTCTTTATGATATATCAAAATAGTAGGATTTCCATTAGTAATTGATGATTATGAATCATAAATAAAATCATTATGTAATCGTAGACTAAAAAGCCAAATTTTAAAGCTTCTATGTTTTCAGTATTATAAAATTTTCAATTTTGTTATTTACTCATTGTTTTCTACATTTCTGGATTTGGGCATTATTACCTTTTTACATAATTTTTTTAAAGCTATTTTTGAGAGAGAGCACACACGCAAGTAGGGGAGGGACAGAGAGATGGGGGAGGGAGAGAGAATCCTGAGCAGGCTTCACACTGTCAGCATGGAGCCTGATGTAGGGCTTGAACTCCCAAACCACAAGATCATGACTTGAGCTGAAGTCATATGCTTAACCAAATGAGCCATCTAGGCACACCCCGTCCCTTTTTTTTTTTTAAAGTAATCTCTGTACCCAATATGAGGCTCAAACCCATGATCCCCATGATCCCAAGACCAAGTTGGTATCATACTGATGCCCCTATGCAGTTTTTCTTAACCACAAATTATTCCTTAACCACAAATGAATTGTTTCTATTTCTCCACTCATGATAAACTTTTATTTCTCTATAAAGGAACACAACAAGGCTCTGGTCTAGGTTTGGTGTCTGATGAGCTGCCTGTTAACTCCTGTGAATTTTCAGTCTTCCCTGTGGTAAATAAAGATTAATTGTAATTCTGAAGGAGTTTGGGAAATTTAGATACCCTGTGAATGAGAAAGTTGATGATTAGCAAATGACTAGTTAACAAGAGTTAACTTTAAACAGCTTAATGCTAGGGGTGCTTGGATGGCTCAGTTAAGTGCTCAACTCTTGATTTCGGCTCAGGTCATGATCTTGTGGTTTGTGAGAAGGAGCCCTGAATCAAGCTCCATGCTGACATCTTGGAGACTGCTTGGGATTCTCTCTGCCCCTCCCTCTGCTTGCATGTACTGGCGCTCTCTCAAAATAAATAAAAATAAAAACTTAAAAAAAGCAGCTTAATGCTTAAGTTGCTAAGTTATTTCTTGAAGTTGTGAGCTTCTCTGTAAATGGGAGCTGAGCTGAGTTGGTAGGTTAAATATAAAGAATATAGCATGAGGTAGATGTTCATTAGGGTTTGTTACTTTTTTAAAAAAAATTTTAATGTTTTATTTATTTTTGAAAGAGACAGACAGCATGAGCAGGGGAGGGTCAGAGAGAGAGGGAGACACAGAATCCGAAGACAGGCTACAGGCTCCCAGCTAGCTGTCCACACAGAGCCTGACGCAGGGCTCGAACCCACAAACCATGAGATCATAACCTGAGCCAAAGTCAGATGCTCAACCGACTGAGCCACCCAGGTGCCCCAGGGTTTGTTTCTTTTTTATTAATTTTTATTTATTTATTTTTTTGTTTTTTATTTTTTATTTATTTTTTTAATTTTTTTTTTAAATGTTTTTATTTATTTCTAGGAGAGAGAGAGAGACAGCGTGAGCAGGGGAGGGTCAGAGAGAGAGGGAGTCACAGACTGAAACAGGCTGTAGTTCATGTATCTGAACTGGCAGTCAGCACAGAGGCCCTGAGCTGGCAGTCAGCACAGAGCCCGACGCGGGGCTTGAACCCACGAACCGCGAGATCATGACCCAAGCGAAAGTCGGACGCTTAACCGACTAAGCCACCCAGGCGCCCCTCTTTTTTATTAATTTTTAAATAATAAGTGAAATGGAAATAGGACTTTCCCTGAATAAATTAGACCACTCTTCTGTGATGAGTGCCACAGACTGTAGAGTGGGCACTGTTTTTCTGTTTGGCTTGGTTTGGCATGATGGGTTTTTTTGTGTGTTTTTTTGTTTGATTTTTTGATGCTACTGACTTGTTATCTAGACATTGCTAAGACATAATATCTTGTCATAACAGTTCAGCAATTTCAGGATGCTAAGACTTCTTTGTACTCTGCCGGTTTCTTGGACAAATCACTTGACTCCTTGATCTAGTTTCTTTAAAGATTTTATTTTTAATAATTTCCACACCCATCATGGGGCTCAAATACACAACCCTGAGATCAAGAAGCGCATGCTCCAATGACTGAGCCAGCTGGGTTCCCCTGACAGTTTTTTAAAAACACATCTCAAGGGGCACCTGGGTGGCTTCGTCGGTCAAGTGTTCGACTGTCACTTAGGTCATGATCTCGCGGTTCGTGGGTTTGAGCCCCGCGTCGGGCTCTGTGCTGACTGCCAGCTCAGAGCCTGGAGCCGATTTCAGAGTCTGTGTCTCCCTCTCTCTCTGACCCTCCCCTGCTCATGCTGTCTCTCTCTCTCTCTGACCCTCCCCTGCTCATGCTGTCTCTCTCTCTCTCTCTCTCTGTCTCCTAGAAATAAAAATATTTTAAAAAAGTAAATAAATAAAAATAAAAACATCTCAATGCATGATAATTGAAAGTATGAAAATGTAGATATTTTCCCATTCTTATAAAAACAAAATAACACTTTTAGTGTATATTCTCTGCTTTTTAAAAATTTAAAAAAATTTTTTTAAATGTTTGTTTATTTTTGAGGGAGAGAGAGAGAGACAATGTGCGCAGGGGACGGGCAGAGAGAGGGAGTCACAGAATCTGAAGGAGGCTCCTGGCTTTGGCTGTCAGCACAGAGCCTGACTTGGGGCTCAACCCAACCCATGGGCTGTGAGATCATGAACTGAGCCACCCAGGTGCCCCTCTGCCTTATATTAATCAGCTTGGAAAATAATGACTTACTTACCTGTTAGGATTAATGATGAAAATAAGTGGGGATTTTTTTTTCACTTACAAGCATAATTCTTAACAACCGAGGGCTGATTTTATAGTATATAAGATTTTAATTTCAGATCTATGAAAACCTTTTCCTCCATATTTAATTAGACTATAAAATATGCAATATACAAAACATATAATCTTTCTCATGCATATTCCATTTGTCCTGGCACTGTTGTTTTTACATTTTTTTCCTGAATAGTAGCCACTTTATTTAGGTTTTATATTTATGTATTAAATCTCACATATGTATTCTTTTTTATCTTCATCATAATGTATACATCTTTATAGTTGACCAAGAAGAATTTCAAAAGTAGCTTTTTGGTTTTTTGCAAGTACTTGATGTAATTGATTTGAGGCTTAATACTTGCTGTTATTGGTTAATATAGTTGGTTATATTATGATGTTATTGGGACTTCATTCAAATCTCCCACTAGCCAATATGAAACCTTTGTAATTGAAAAAGATTCCCCTTCTGAGTGGATGCAATCCTATGCCAGGATGTATGGTTTAGAGATTAGAGTGTAGGCTGGATATCAGCTCTAGCTTGTCTCTTCAGCTGCACAACTCTACGTGTCAGCCCTATACTTAATTAATTGGAAGCTATTAGATTTCCATTGTGTGCCACAGATTGTCCCCATAAACACTGCCTAATCAGTTAGCGTAATTTTGCTTTTGGCCATACGTGAGTTAAACTAGATGGGAAATTTATTTTTCACCAACTGTCTTTATTACCGCTTAGTGGAAAACAATTTGAAAACTTGGCATGCACCCTGTAGGTATGGGGCAGTAGAGAGTGATGTGGTGATTCAGAAATAGTGTTATTTTTGTGATCTAAGAACAGCATTATTATTAGGGATCTGGAAATGAAATGCATTTACAGACAACAGATAATTTGACTCCTTATTTACTTTCTTCTATAGTTTTTCTTTCATGTATGTGTGTGGGGTTTTTTGTTTTTTCCCTTTTGGGACTCTTTAATCTATAACTAGTTTTAGCTTTGCATTTTTAGGGAACCAGACTGTTCCCATTTGTTGAGGAAACATAATAGTCGTTAACTAATTTGGTAAGATTTTTAGAGGGAGTGCGTTCAGTATCTTGACAGCTATTAAAGTAAGTTATCTTAGTGACGTAGAGGATTAATGGTCTTTTCATAAAAAATAACAAGTTTGTCAGAAATGTTGATGTTATGCAATTTCCTCCATTCTTCATTTATTAAAAAATATATTTTGAACATTTACTATGTTCCAAGAATTGTTCTAGGCTTTATAATTTCTGTTTGGCAGTTTTAGAAGAAGAGTATATCATGAAAAAATGCATACTCTATTAAGTGACCAAAAGCAAGTCAAAAAATTGTGTATGACACAGTCCAATATATTTTAATCTTTGCATAGAAAATCAAAGTTGCATGTAAATAATAATTACCTTTTGGGAAGAGGTGGTGGAATTATGAAGGACCTTCTTGTACATTATATATTTGATCATGTTTAAAGTTTTCTTAAGGAACATGTTGTTTGTAATCAGAACAAAACTTGTACAGGTATTTAAAACATCTAGTTTTTTTCTCTATATATGTTTGTATTAGATAAGTACATGATATTTGATATAACCGAAATCTTCTTGTTAATATAAATATATATCCTTTGTTTATGTATATACCAACATTTTACTACTCTGCAATTGCTGATTATTTGGAATGTTTAAAAAAATTTTTACACTTTCTGTGAAAATCTTTGTACATTTATCTGCATGTAATTCTGATTATTAGAATAGATTTTTAGGAGAGTGACTTAGTAAAAAAATTTATATACTTCCTAAGCATTTTGGTAACTGTTTCCAAATTCAGAAAAATTGTACCAATATCCAGTGTATAATTATGATCAGCTCACTGAAGGCTGATATTGAACATTATTTTATTAGGGTTGTTATTTTGGGTTTTGCTTACTAATCTGTATGCTTCTGTATGAAATATGCCATGTAAATTCAGATGTTGTTGACAGTCGTGACGAGAAAGGAAGGATGGTACTGATGGGATTCTGTTTTTACAGTTAGTATTCTAAAAGTAATGTGGAGAATGGATAAGACTTTTCATTTATATACTTGCATTTTTAGGCAATTCTGTCTTGAACTAAATGGACTTGCTGTCAAACTTCAGGTAATATTTTAAGTTAAAGCTATTATTGAAAGTTCTGATTTGTTTTCTGTTTTTGTAACTTTAAGTGCTTCCAGAGACTTACCCAGTATTTCTAATTATTCTGTAGTTTTACATGGGGGCGTAGTAACCCAAATGATAAACTTTTTCATTGTTTTACATATTAAGAAATGTAACCATTTCTAACAGAGTGAATGCCATCCAGATACATGTACTCAGATGACAGCAACTGAACAATGGATTTTTCTTTGTGCAGCCCATAAAACTCCAAAAGAGGTGAGACATTATGAAATAGAATGAATAATAAAATCATCATAATCTAAATCTCTCCAAGAAAGTGGTCAATAAATTTTTAGTGTTTTAGTTCACTGTTTATTTTGTGGTTTGGTTTAGAGTTCTTTGGGTTTTTTGTTTTATTTTTGTAAAAAAAATTTTTAATGTTTTATTTATTTCTGAGAGAGAGAGAGAGAGAGAGACAGCGTAAGCAGGGGAGGGTCAGGGAGAGAGGGAGACACAGAATTTGAAGCAGGCTCCAGGCTCCGAGCTAGCTGTCCACACAGAGCCTGACGTGGGGCTCGAACCCACGAGCCTTGAGATCATGACCTGAGCCGAAGTCGGACGCTTAACTGACTGAGCCACCCAGGCGCCCCTAGAGTTCTTTTTAAGTTTATTGCCACAGTGCTATTTTAGGATTTATGATGATCACTTTTCATAATTGGATAATATCATGGGCTAGAACTCACTCGATGATTCATTGCCTGTTACAGAATAACATCTACCATATCCTGTATCCAACGTATAATGGATGAGATATACATGTTTAGTTTTTTGGTTTAGTTAAAATTTTTTTAATGAGAGAACATGTGCAGGGGGTGGAGCAGAGAGAGAGAATCCTAAGCAGGTTCCATGCCCGACATAGGGGTCAGTCCCAGTAACCATGACATCATGATCTGAGCTAACGTCAAGAGGCTGGTGCTCAACTGACTGATCCACCCAGGAGCCCCATAATTTCTTTTGATAGGAATAACTATTGGTGATTACAAGTTTGATGCACTGTCTATTAAAGAAATGTTGCTTTTGGGCTTTTTAATCTTAAAAGTCAGTATTTTTTCCCTACTTTTTAAAATATTTTTTTAAAGTTTATTTATTTTGAGAGACAGAGAGAGAGACTGCTAACAGGGGAGGAGCAGAGAGAGGGAGAGAGAATCCTAAGCAGATTCCGCACTGTCAGCACAGAGCTCATTGCAAGGCTTAATCTCATAAACCATGAGATCATGACCTGAGCCGAAACCAAGAGTTGGACACTTAACTGATTGAGCCACCCAGGCATCCCTTATATTTCTTACTATCATTTGAAACCCACCGTAATGATTTTCCTATCCATAATTCATCTTACGTTGAAAAAGTTATTCATGTTGTTTTCTCCTCATTTAGTTTTTGTCATGGTGAGAGTATAGGAAGTTGCAATTGTTTATAGAACATTTTTAGTTACAGGTAATTCCTTCATATTATCTAATATCCACTACATATTCAGTTTTCCTTAGTTTATCTAAAAAATTACAGCTAGTTTGTTTAAACTATGCATTGCATTTTCCTTGATCTTCATTCCTATAGTACATTTACTCATTGAAAATAATTGGGGTTAGGCCAGTTCTGCAGAATTATAGACCGTCAAATGATCATTTTATTGATAGACCTCTAAGGCTTGAACACAAGTGACTTTCCAGTTGCAAAATTAACATCTGGTGTTCTTTTATTTGAAAAAGCAAATTCTCCAAAATAAGGAGTATCTGGTACCTGTCTAAGCAAATAGTACTTATTTGCATGACTGATTTTATTCAGGTTGTTACTTTTTTTGTGTGTTAGTTAATTGAAGCAATATTAAGATTGTGTATCATTTTATATCTGGGAAAATCTACATACTTTCACTGATAATTTATTGAAATTGGCTACATATAGTATAGTGAATTATGTGATAATTGCAATTAGGAAACTGAATCAAGAAAGTTAGTTTCATTTTGGCAAATAGTAAAGATGCATAATTCTCACTTGAGAATGGAAAAGATACCCAGTTTGTGATGTATTATGAGATTTATATAGACTGTCATTGTCATATCTGCTTTTTTCTTGATTAATAAGATAGGATGATCATCTGCATTTGGTTCCCATGAATGAGTCTTAAAATTGTAACATTGGTTGCAGAAGACTAGCTCCATTGAATTGTGTCAAGGAAAGATGAATGATGGTGGAATTTTCAAGTGGTAGTTGAATGGAAAGGGATTTCTGTAAAAATACAAAAGAAAAATTTGAAAGGATACTTTCTGAACTCTTGGAATAATTGTGCAGTCAGGAAATAATAGCAGCTAACAAATTAGGAACTAAGAAAGTTGCTCCTACGGGTTAAAAGAACGAGGAGGATTCTAAAGTGGAAGAGGCAGGGTACTCAGCACCAATAATGATTTACTCAGTGTTCTTGAGAATTAAAGGGTCAATGCAACAGACAGAGTTAATTATACATAGTGACTGTAAGTGACAAAGGTTGTAACTTGTTACCATCTACTGGCCCTTTCAGTCACATGCAGACTGCAGTAGCATTATAAATACATATTTGGCAAAGTAGAATTTATAAAAGCTTGTGAACAAATTATTTCTTATTTGGTAACCTTGTATATTTGCTAACTTTTTGCTGTTACAAATGATAAGAAATAGGATTATTTAACGGAGAGTTAAATAAGGAGGGAGATGGAGGGAAGCAGCTAAAAGTTTTTTTTCCCCATAAACAAATCAAAGATCTAAATTTATGCTGACTGATATAATAGCAGTCATGAACCACATGCAGCTACAGAGCATTTAATGTTGGTAGTCCAAACTGAGATGTGCTCAAAGTATGAAATAAAATACCTATTTGAAATAGTACAAGAAGACAACATCAAATATCTCATTAAGCGATAACTGGGTATCTGTATACAAAAGAATGAAGTTAGACCCCTGACTCACACCTTATACAAAAATTATCTCAGAATTGTTCAGAAACCTAAATATAACAACTAGAATTATAAAACTCTTAGAAAAAAACATATGCGTTAATCTTCATGATCTTGGAGTAGGTAGTAATTTCTTAAATATGAATGACTCCAAAAGCACAAGTAATAGAAGAAAATATTCAGATTTTATCAAAATTAAAAAAATTTTTGCCTCAAAGGACACTGTCAAGAAAGTGAAAAGACAGTCTACAGAATGGGAGAAAATATTTTTATAAATCACATTTCTGATAAGGGTCTGATATCCAAATACATAACTATTACAACTCAGCAACTACACACAATTGGATACCTGGGTGGCTCTGTCACTTAAGCATCCAGCTCTTCATTTTGGCTCAGGTCATGATCTCATGTTTTGTGAGTTTGAGCCCTGTGTCAGGCTCTGTACTGATAGCATGGAGCCTCTTTGGGATTATCTTCTTTCTCCCCATCTCTACCCCTCCCCTACTTGCGGGCGTTCATGCACATACTCGCTCTTTCTCAAATAAATAAACTTAAAAAAAATAAAGATTACCCAGTTAAAAATGAGCAAAGGATTTGAATAGACATTTCTCTGAAGAAGATAAACAAATGGCCAATAAGCACATGAAAAGATGCTCAACATCATTACTCGTCAAAACCACAATGAGAGTGGACTGTATAGAACAGAGTATCATTCAGCCATAAAAGAGGGAAGTTCTGATAACATGCTACAGTGGTATAGAACCTGGAGGACATAATACTGAGTGAAATAAGCCAGACACAAAAGGACAGATATTACATGATTCTACTTACATGATATATCTATAAAGAGCAAATTCATAGATGCAGAAAGTACATTAGAGGTTGCTAGGGGTTGGGGGATAGTGGACATGGGACATTAATGCTTAAAGGTTTATAGAGTTTCTGCTTGTGATGATGCAAACCTTTGGAAGCACATAGTACTGATGGTTGCACAGTAGTGAATGTAATTAGTGCCATTGAGTTGTACATCTAAACAAGGTTGAGACGAAGGAGGGGGCACCTGGGTGCCTCAGTCAGTTAAGTGTGTGACTTCAGCTTAAGTCAGCATGGAGCTTGCTTGGGATTTTGTCTCTCCCTCTGTCTCCATCCCTGCCCCCTCCCCCACACTCTCTCTCAAAATAAATAAACTTAAAAAAAGGTTGAAATGGCAAAATTCATCTCAAATATATTTTACCACTTCTTTTTTTTAAAATATTTTTTAATTTTATTTCTAGGATAGAGAGAGACAGCATGAACAGGGGAGGGTCAGAGAGAGAGGGAGATACAGACTCTGAAACAGGCTCCAGGCTCCGAGCTGGCAGTCAGCACAGAGCCCGACGCGGGGCTCGAACCCACGAACCGCGAGATCATGACCTAAGCGAAAGTCGGACGCTTAACCGACTAAGCCACCCAGGCGCCCCCTTTTTTTTTAAATGGAAAAAGAAAAGACACACCCCACAATGGCTTACACTTCATCCACTAGAATGATGAAAATATAAAAGATAACAAGAGTTGGCCAGGATGCAAAGAAAAGAGCATCGTCATACAATGCTGATAGGACTATAAAATACTGTAGCCACTTTGGGAAACAGTTTGGAAGTTCCTTAAAATGATAAGTATAGTTACCATATGACTTGGTCGTTCCACTTTTAGGTATATACCTAAAAGAAATGAGAGCACATGTCCATACAAAACTTGTACACTGATATAGTCACATTATTCATGATAGCCAAACATGGAAACGACCAAATTTTCTTCAACTGAAGATGATTAAATAAACAAAATACGATGCATGCACAGAATGGAAAAGTGTTCAGCCATAGAAAAGAATGAAGTCTGTAAGGGATTACAGCATTTTTGTATATATTAAAAACAAAGTATAAAAACATTTTGAATCAAAAGTAATATTCATGCCATAACAGGCAAATCCATGGAAGACAGAAAGTAGATTAATTGTTGCTTCAAGTTAGGGGGAGGAGAGAATGAGAAGTGACTGCTAGTTGATAACTGGGTTTGTTTTTCAGCTGATGAAATTGTTCAGAAATGTAGTTGATGATGGTTGCATAAATTTGTGAATATACTAAAAACTTCTGAGTTGTACATTTTATTTTTTAAATTACTGTCTAGAGAGAAAGAGACAGAATATATATGGGGGAGGAGCAGAGAGAGAGAGAGGGAGACACAGAATACAAAGCAGGCTCGAGGCTCCAAGTTTTCAGCACAGAGCCCAATGTGAGTCTTGAACTCATGAACCATGAAGTCATGACCTGAGTTGAAGTCAGATGCTTAACTGACTGAGCCACCCAGGTGCCCCTGAGTTGTACATTTTAAAAGAGAAATTTTGCCAGGGCGCCTGGGTGGTTCAGTCGGTTAAGTGTCCTCTCAGTTCATGATATCAAGTCCCATGTCAGGGCTCAGTGTGGAGCCTGCTTGGGATTTTCTCTCTCTCTCTCTCTCTCTCTCTCTCTCTCTCTCTCTTTCTCTCTCTCTCTCTTTCTCTCTCTCCGCTCCACCCCCCCACCCCGAAGCAGTAAACATTTTTAAAAAGAGAAACTTTATGGTATGTGAGTTACATGTTAATTTTGAAATACCCCAAAGAATTTCATTAATAATTTTTATATCAGTTATATGTTGACATAATTTGGGGTATATAGAGATAAATAAATTATATCATTAAAATTAATTTTACCTGATTTACTTTTTTATAATGTAGCTTTATATGTTGTAACATTGAATTTTACAGTCATTCTAAGACATTTTTCTTCAAACATGCTCATGTTTTTGAAATAAGACAAGTATAACAGACCTCATGTAAGAGGTAGATCTCTATGTTGATGCATTTTTTATATCCTTTCCTTTATAGTGTCCTGCAATAGACTATACTAGACACACACTTGATGGTGCTGCATGTCTTCTGAATAGCAATAAATATTTTCCCAGCAGGTAAATAAAACTTGTAAACATGGTGTTAAACTTTTTGGATTTAATTTAAAAGATTGATGTTATTAAAACAAACTAGGTTGCTACTTAATGAATTGTATTCTTTAAACTCTTTTTTTTTTTTAGCTGTTGTATATTTAGTTAGTTCAGACTTACTCAAATTTTGAAATTAAGGTTGTGTATAACTCGAAGCAGCAGGACTTGGCTCGCACAGCTCACAGGCCAGTTTAGTCAAGGGTAGTTCCTGCTGCTGTGCGTCATTCTGCAGGGCTCTCCCTCTCCTGCTTTAGAGTTGTCTATTTTACACACTTCTTTGAATCTCTGTGACAGAGCGAACCTCCTCTTACACAGCATGCCCGAAGAGCACAATTTCCTAAGTTGGACTGCTTGTTTTTGAAGAATTCCTTATCATTGCTTACAGATTTTTAAGATCTGGGAAAAACCTTCTGCATATTGTAATATATTATTGGTGAAGTTGTTACTGGCCTTTTATTCTGTTAAGATATTTATTATCAGATGGATATATTTGGAGATTCCCTCCCCCCCATATCAACTTCAGAGAGCTCAAGTGAAATATGTTTAAAAATACTATTTTTTGCTTCAGTATCCTGTATACATTTTTAATAACAAAAATATGTAAGCACTTTTTTGTTTGAAAAAAATCAAATTCTGTAGAATAAAGCAATAATTCCTTCTAGTAGTTTTAATCATCTGTAGTGGACTAAGTGTTAATGTTGTAAATGTTATGTTTTAGTAAATTTTGATTTGTTGGGGATTTAATTGCATTGAACTTTAATGAAGTCTCAAAACTTACCACACTTAATATCTTAGGCACTGTGATTCTATAGGAAGAGCACTGGCCCAGGAGCAGAAAACAGGGGTCCTAGTTTCTGCCCTTGCCACTGACTAGCTCTGTGACCTTACACTGGTCATTTTTTTCCCTGAGGTTTAAGTCTCCACACTTGTGAATTGAGAAGATTACAGAACATTGTTCTAAGATCTGTTTAGCTCTGTGAATCTGATTTCTTTCCTATTTCTAGGGTTAGCATAAAGGAATCCTCTGTAGCAAAACTAGGATCAGTATGCCGTAGGATTTACAGAATATTTTCACATGCTTATTTTCATCATCGGCAGATATTTGATGAATATGAAGTAAGTATATTTCACTAATTACCCTGATGCATTCTTATCAGAATAACAATAATACACGTTGATATTATATCTAGGTTTTTTTGGTTTTGGATAGTAAAATATCTTTTTTTCTTCCTCTCTACAGAATGAAACATTTTTGTGTCACCGGTTTACCAAATTTGTGATGAAATATAATTTGATGTCCAAGGATAACCTGATCGTACCAATTTTAGAAGAGGAAGTTCAGAATTCGGTTTCTGGGGAAAGTGAAGCATGAAGGGAATATTATAGAAAAAAATATACTGATCACATAATTAACAATAATTATGTACTGTATATATATTGTTTAGACACATCAATCATGTATCCATATTATAGCATCTTTGTTTAGTATAGGTTTTTGTATGCTGAGTGTTGCCTTTTAAAATGGGAAATACTTTTTAAGTTATTCATGAGCTGTATATTCACCAGTGTGGCACTCATGGTTTTTAAATAAGATTAGTATTATCTGTTTATAATGCCTGTTAATAAAAGAATTTACAGTTTGGTAAAATTGCTGCTAAACAATCATTGGATTACAATCCTCATCAGATAAACCCGTCTATGAAAAAGATGAGTGAGCTTTAGCCATTTACTAAAGAAATAGTAATGTTTTCCTTTGGTTCTACCCCTAGTTTAGATATTCTAGAAAATCCTGTAGTACATAGTTCAGTCTTAACTGTTAACTTTCCAAAAGTGAGATGAAAGTGTTTTCAAATTCTGGTTATAGTTTTTGATACACATATATGATTATGTGTATAATACAAATACAAATGCAAATGAAGTATTAGTAATACCTAAGTAATCTTACTGTGCTACACAGACTATATTCTAGACCAGCATACTTGCAAAGGATTTACCTTTCTGCAGCAGTGGACTGTTAGATACCTGATGATGATAATGATAAGGCATGTAAATGACGTTCCCACTGGAAACCTGCCCTGCCCTTCTCATTTCCCTTAATTCCTCACCCAAACCACAGTAGCTGAGAAGCTTTTCACCAGAATGTGATTTAGTGTGGCTTATACCTATTTATATTTGTATTAATTGCTTACAGATTATACCTCATATTAGCAATTACACTACGGAAAAATGTATTGGCATAGACTCTTGCTTATCTTTGTTTTGCAAAATTGTTCTAATTACTTGGAAAGCACTCTAGAATAGTTTGATTCTTCCTGTTAGTAATACTAATCTTTTCATCTAGCCATCTAAGAAACATTTAAAGAATTGAAAAATATTGTAGTATTTATTTTATATCTCTTCCCCACAAAGTTAATGTTTGAATTATATGCACACGTGAGTCTTTTTGCAATAATTCAGAGCTTCCAAGGGTGTTGATGAATGGTCCTACATTTTTTGGACTTTGTTATAATTCAGTATCTTAAGAAAGATTCAACTGCAGATTTTACAACCTTATAATCTACTGAATGCAATTTTTAACAAAGCACTGGAGGTCTTACTGCTAAACTGGTTGTAATGAGGCACTAAGGGCAAAAAAGTTATACAGGTAGTGAAGAAAATATTTAAATCCATCTCTTGAACAAAGTTAACAATTGAGAACTCTTTCATTTAAAAGCGTTATTTTGAAATGAAGATGAAAATATATTCATCTTGGTTTTTTATATTCATCTTGGTTTTTTTTCGGACTTAAGGAAATCATTTATACCGTATTATACAACAAAGGACATATAGCAAAAATGTAGGAAATAGAAGCAAACTGAGTGTGTGTATATATTTATGCGTTTCCAAGCCTGGCAGTGTATTTGGCCTTGAACAGTGCTATCCCAGCAGCCAGTCTTTACTTTAACCCACAACTAACTATCTTTTTAAGAAGTTTACGTTCATAGTGAAAGCAATGTTGACTTTGAAATTATGCATTTATATTAATGTCACTATAAACCAATGGGGATAGTAATTTGTACACAAACTTGCTAACTATTGAGAGACTAAACTACTAAGTTAATAAATTATATATAGCAATGTAGCTGTTCTCTCTAGACGGTGTCTCACAATGGATTTCTGTTGCTTGATTATTTTCTTAGTAAACATTTGAACTAAGGCCGTGGCTGGGATTGGTGATCTGGCTAAGTATGTTGAAACACATTCTGAATAATATGACTTGGTGTTAACGGGGAAATAAAGTATGTTTTTTCTTACTCATTCCATTTTCCCTGTACTGTGTGTTTGGAATTGATCATAAAAAAATCTACCCCAAAAAGAAAACAGTTGGTAGGCTTGCTTTTGTATTCATATTAAGGTCTTATTCATACTCATTGTACCATGAAATTGACTCACTATACTAGGTATTGGACCTAAATGAAACAGTTACTGTTTTTCCTTAATACTCTTAACAGAATTTTGAAGATACACATGTATGTACATAAAGTGGTATTTAAAGAAATTAGCCTGACAAAAGATTGGTTTATACTTACGGTAAATCTTCTAAGAAAGGAGGAAAAGAAAACTCGTGGCTCTCTGCAATAAGGAAATTAGTCTGCACTTTTTTTTTTTTTTGATTATCCACTATAGTTCCAAAAGTTAAAACTTTCCATGAATTTTGCTCCTATAGTCAACTTACTTGTAACTCACTCTTTCTCCTATCATATCTGGGAAAGTAGCTAACTTAATTTGTTTCTGTAAGTATCCTAATTCTTTCCTGTGTGTACAAATCCCAGACTTGAGGTGTTAACTTTGCATTTCTCAGTTTCTCAGTTAAATTCTTACTGAGTTAACCCTTTTTAATATCAGAATCAAATTTGAAATCCATGATTACACAGGACGCCTGGGTGGCTCAGTCAGTTAAGCGTCCATTAGGCTCAGGTCATGATCTCGCCGGTACATGTGTTTGAGCCCTGTGTGGTAACAGCTCAGAGCCTGTAGTCTGCTTTCAGTTCTGTATCTCCTTCCATCTCTGCCCCTCCCCTGCTCATACACACTCTCTCTCTTAAAAATAAACATTAAAAAAAAATTTTTTTTAAGTAATCCGTGATCACATGGTTAGCGAGTGTCATGTTATAGTTTTAAACATACTGATGTGAAATTCATTGTAATAGAACTAATTTGTTTTTTCCCCTGGATACTTCGTTGACAGCTTGTTGCCTGAAGCCGTCCTCTAATTTTATTTGCACAAATTCTACATTTTATTTATATACGTTTTGAATACTTCCTTGAGTGTAGTTAAAAGGTGTCCTGGTGTTCTTCCATGCTATGCAAATGTTTTAGTAAAAGTAGTTGATTTTCATTTCTTGAATACTAAATTTTGACAATAACCTCCATTTCCAAAAGTCAAATACAATTGATATCCTGCACTTACATCCATGAAGGTAGTAAGAAAATGTTTACTTTTTTTTTTTTTTTGAATGCTTTAAAAGAGATTAGGGGTGCCTGGCTTCAGTGGATCAAGTGTCCAGCTCTTGATTTTGGCTCAGGTCATGATCTCAGGGTCAGGGGTTGTAGCCGTGCTTCAGGCTCTGTGCTTAGCATGGAGCCTGCTTGAGATTCTCTCTCCCTCTGCCCCTTTCCTGATCTCTCTCTCTCTCTCTCTCTTTCAAATACATTTTTTGTGGCCTCAGTTGGCTAAGCATCCAACTTCAGCCAAGGTCATGATCTCGCTTGTCCCAAGTTCAAGCCCTAGATCAGGCTCTGTGCTGACAGCTCAAAGTCTGGAGCCTGTTTCAGATTCTGTGTCTCCCTCTCTCTTTGCTCCTCCCCCACTCACACTCTCTCTCAAAAATAAACATTAAAAAAAATTTTTTTTAAGTAAGCTTAAATCAAGTAGGAATTATGGGATTGTGTCCTCATATTTTTCCATCCTCTCCTTCAGAGATAGACTGAAGGTAATTAAAAGAACAATGAAACTCCTGAGATGAGAAAACAGTGGGTATGGTCACTATTACAAATGAGATCTAATTCCGGTAACTTAATTTACTTATTTTATTCATTTTTAAAAAAATTTTTTAGAGAACAAGCATGTGCATGCCTGCACAAGCACCTGTGAGTGGGAGAGGGGCAAAGGGAGAGAAAAACCCAAGCAGGTTGCACACCCAGCTAGCAGTCCAACATGGGCTCAATTTCATGATCATGAGATCATGACACTTTCATGAAATCCTAACCTGAGCCAAAATCAGGAGTCAGGTGCCTAATGGACTGAGCCACCCAGGCACCCCTTCAGTAATTAAACAATCCTTTTGATATTTGAGGGAAATCCCTACTCTGCCCCCCAAAAAGTAACAAGTTTTTTTGTTTTTAACATAATTATCAAATTGGCTAAGATACAGTGTGTCAAGTATGCTCTTGGTTTTTGGGGTAGATTCCCATAGTCCCATCACTTACATACATCAGTGCTCATCCCAAGTGCCCTCCTCAATGTCCATCACCCATTTTCCTATCTCCCCCACCCTCCCATCAATCCTAAGATTGTTTTTTGTATTTAAGAGTCTCTTGTGGTTTGCCACCCTCCCTCTCTGTAACAATTTTTTCCCCTTCCCTTCCCCCATGTTCTTCAGTTAAGTTTCTCAAGATCCACATATGAGTGAAAACATATGATATCTGTCTTTTTAAGTTTCAGTGTTTTTAAAACCAGGTGTGTATAGGGAAAAAAATAGACTTGCCTTGATTTGGTAAATCTTTAAACCACTTTAAAAATATTAGGTGCTTCTGGTTTTTTAAGCATAATTTTACAAAACAAATGCAGATCTTGGGGTCTGATCCTTGAGATAACCATTAGTCAGTCAGTGATTATACTAATTTTTGAAGTCTGCCATAGATTTAATGGCTTAATATAAATTTATTCTCTTACAGTTCTTGAGGTCAGAAGTTCGAAATCAATTTTATTAGGGCTAAAATTAGGCTCCTGGTTCTTTCTAGAGGCTCAGGGGAAAATCCATTCCTTGCCTCTTTTATTGGCTGGAGGCTGCTGCCCGTCATTCTCTGGCTTGTGGCCACATCATTCTACTCCATCATCACAATGCCTGCTCTTCTATAGTGAGCTCTCTGCTTCCTTCTCAGGGCATTTGTGATTTCATCGTTGGGCCCACCTGGATAATCCAGGATAAAATCCCCATCTCAAAATCCTTAATCATTTGCAAAGTCCCTTTTGTATTATATAAAGTAATATTCACAGGTTCTGGGGTTAGGAAGTGGACATCTTACCTTTACCTTTATTCAGCCTACCACAGCAATCCTTTCAAATTCATTGTTAATTCTCCATGCTATGCACTTAATTTTTAATCCGATTGTGGTATTTTTTATTTCTTGTATGTTATGTAATTGAGATGAACTTGGAAATTCTGCAATGGCAGCAGTCTGACTTTGTGAGCAACCAAACATTCCAGACCTGTTAAAATTTACCTGGTTTTTCTCAATCAAATCAATCCAAGATACAAGAGGGTTCTCCTCTCCAAAATCACAGTTAAAAGTTCTCATATTAGTGTCATTATAAAACAAGGCTTTTGAATTTCACCAAGTTATAAGATTCAACATGTTTCAAATAGGCTCTCATATTTAAACAAAACAAGGTAACTGCCAGCTCTTGCAACAAAGCTGTGTAGGTGCAGATCAGTTGAGGGGCTGCCCTCTTCCTTTTGCTCTTACGTAGCTTTTCTCCGTGATCCGCGGAAAAGCAAGTGGTAAGTCCCAACCCCACACCTTCCTCTGGGAACTTACCCAAAGTGAATGTTTTTGCTATCACCAGATTTATCTTCTCAAAAAACCATGGTTACAATTACTGTTTATTGATTTGAAAAAAGTGTACCATTTCCTCACCTACATTTCACAGTGGTTTCCCAAACGGATAGCATATCAGAGTCACTCATGAAGCTTTTAAAATTCACGTCTTCCAAACTAAACTGCTATTTCCTCTATCCCCATATGTGAGTATGCCCCATACCAGTTGGTCTGGAATCTGTAGGACACTTACTAGGGCCGTAAGGCTTGTGCAGTCTTGTTTAGCATATTCTAGACCAAGGAACATATTGATCTATTTGGGAGCAACACAGACATTGAATCCAGCCTTCATATCACCACTCTTGAATCACTTGCATTTGCTTAATTTTTGGAACTGAATCTAAAGTAACAGCTTCTGTTAGTACAACTTAAGGGCTCTGTTGTGCTATTAGCAAATCCCAAGGAGAAAGATGAGAAAATCTATTTAGAGCTAAAAAAGAATCCTGGGATTTACTGAGTTGAGGCTCCTTTTTCTTGTCCTCTTGTTTTATAGAATTAAGAACAAAACAGAAACCTCAACAACAAACCAAGGCCACAGCAATTAAATGCTTGTCCAGAATTTCCACAGATAGATAGTGCAGAGCTGTGGCCTTAAATCCCTAACCGGTGTGGAGCTTAATGTAGAAAAGACAAAGGAGAAAAGTTCATCTCCTTTCTCCTAGGAAACTCACATCCCTTGCCATATGACTTCTTAGTAGGACAGTACCATAAACATGTGCCACCCGGTGATTGCCATTCTTTAAACACCCAGGTTAAATTGCATGTTAGATAGATAAGATTCTTCAGCTGGGTCCCAAAGTGCTTCCTGGGGCCAGAGCATGACAATGCAGTCTTTATCTTAGTCTCTGGGAGTAGGTTAGAGTAGGGAGTTGTGTGAAATCTTTTCAACTAATAGAGTATTCGGTACATCTGAGTGTGGACACTAAATAGTTGGGATGTTTGGGGACTTACAAAACCCCTGTTTTATTTCCAGGGCATATCTTAATCACTACTGTGATTCTGGCTGATTATAAACAGCCCTTTCTCCTGCTTCCAATTCTAAATTAAAAATAGGTCAGTCATCAACTGGCTAAAATCCCATTTGCCTTCAGCTTTCATTAGCTAATTTACAAGTATGCCAAAAGCTTCACAATGTACTCATTCTTCTCGAGGGCTTCCTATACAACCAACCACTAACCTGATGGATCTCTTGAGTTTGACCAAGATGCGCTTTGAGTCAGAATTGTACACTGCAGGTGTTGTCACTTGGCTGTCGCCTTCTCTGTTTACATAGCAAGAGATTTAACATAAAATACAGAATTTCAAATCACCTTCAAAAGTTCAGTCTATGATAATCTAGATCCAGTTGAGTGAATAAGCTGAGATATTGTAAGCTCTTAACACAAATGACATATTTCATGAATGGTTTCTCTTAAAAGAAGCCCTTTTTCTGGGGAAAAATACATTTGCATCTGTCTAGTTAGGTAAATAAATGCAGCATTCTAAGGGCTGTATTTATGATCTTGAAGGCAAATTATAAAATAAACTTCAGATAACAGCTATATAAACAGCAAAGTTTCTGGAAACCAGAAATGAGACTGCTGGAGAAGAAAGAAAATGTGATGTCTGTGACCTTCAAGCGTAGAGGAATAAGTTATGGAAAAATGCATCTTTAACTATAGATCTTCAATTTCTCCCTTACTAAATTTGGAATATCTTATAATATATAGTTTTTTAATTCTACATTCTAGCATTACTTTGTGAAAACTGCCTTTGTAAAGTTAAAAAATTTCACTGAGTACGGCCACCTGGGTAGCTCAGTTAAGTATCCAATGCTTGGTTTCAGCTCAGGTCATGATCTCGAAGTTCATGGGTTTGAGCTCCAAATCAGGCTCTGCACTGACAAGTGGAAATCTGCTTGGAATGCTCTTTCTCCCTCTCTCTGTCTGCTCCTCCACCACACTCTCTCTCTCTCAAAATAAATAAACTTAAAAAATTTTCACTGGGTATCTGAAGGTCCTCAGACTCATAAAAAATTTCATTGAGTAACATGCAAGATGTGTGTGATAATACAGTATTTCCCCCTCCCCCCTCCCCTACCACATCTGCGGTTTCACTTCCTGCAGTTTCAGTTCCCCAAGGTCAACTGCGGTCTGGAAGCAGAGGACCTTCCCCTGAATCCTCAGAAGGCCAGTAGCAGCCTATTTCTGCGTCACAGAGCCTATGTCATTTACCTCACTTCATCTCATTACATACTGTATCTTCTCATCATCACAAGAAGGGTGACTTAGGGTATAAGAGGAGACCCTATTCACCTAACTTTCATGACTACAGCGTATTGTTATCATTGTTTTGTTCATTGTTGTTAATCTCTTGCTGTGCTTTACTGATAAATTAAACTTTATCATGGGTATATATGTATAGAAAAAAAACACATTGCATAGGGTTCAGTACTCTCCGTGATTTCAGGCATCCCCTGGGGGTGTTAGAATGTATCCCCTGCAGATAAATGGCGGACTATTGTAACGGCTTATATCAATGTCCTCTCATGTTTTGTTAAAGATGCTAGGATTTGTCAATAATCTCTGTTAAAATATTTTTGTTTATTTACATTAATATGAAGTTTTTTCTAACCTATATTCAAACCCTATCCATTTATCAGTCAATTTGCTTTGGTGGTGTATTTACGTATAGCTATTTTGAACATTTGAACATAGTTAAATGTGTTAATACAACGGGATTTGAAACAACTAGTGATAAGTTAGGGGAATTAGGAGGAGAGGGAGTTTTCAAGCATTGCTTGGGGAAGGGAAATACAGTATGGTGTGTGGCAGAGTGAGCTTGGTGGTGAGAGCATTATGGGTGGAATGAATAAAGTTTGCTATTTCTGAATAAGATGTCAACCTTTAGAGCAAGGATGGAGAATAAGTTTTTGTTATTATAATTAAATACCAGTTCCTTATAGAGTAATCAATCTGAGAAGAACCCATCAGTACAGAATGGACAGCTCAGATTCAGCAAGATAAGAGCAAGTTGAAAGTGACCATATTGATTGATGTCACATTTCTGGGGCATTAGGAGAGGCCAGTCTGTGAAGTGAGAGGTTAAGTGGCAGACGGGTGGGCCTCATTAGAAGGAGTGGAGCCTCTCAAGGGTGTCTTTCTGGCTGTCAAGACCCTCCAAATGGAAGGCATCATTATCTCTGCCACTTGTCGGACATCACTCATTCACAGGATTCAAGGGCTCACCAGGACCCTAGAGCTTATTTTGTACTCACTGAGAAATACAAATTGCTTAGCTAGAATCAGAATGGAGTGTGAAAAGTGGTCAAAGATGTGGCCTGGAAATGTAGTGGTGATGGTGAATGGGAGTCCAGGTGTATATTGACAGGACTAGACTTCTCTTGAGGTCAGTGTCCTCTCAGCCTGTGAGTTCCCAATTGCCTACTCTCTTCCAGTGCCTGTGACATCCTATATCTACTGATAAGGGCCCATCTGTAACTCATAATCTCAGGTCCTGACACAGCCATCTGCTACTTTGCTCAGTCTGACATCCTGTGCCTGGAGCTTCTGAAGACCTTAAAATCAGAAAATTTTAAGATCTTTGTAGGTTAATAGATTCTACCCTGCACAAGACCAAATATATTAAAATGTAATCCCTTCTAAGTCACTTGTTTGTTGCTTCATAGCAAATGTCACTGAAAGCTACTATTTGTAGTAATCATGTATTATGTTTTCTGGCTGACTGGACTGGCATCTTTTCTTTCTTTTTTTTCAAACTTTTAATTTGATACAATTTCAAGTTTCCAAACAAGTTGACAGAAGAGTAAAAAAACTGTCAAAAAACCCCAAAAACAACAACACAAAACTCATGGGGGACCTGTGGCTGGCTCAGTCAGTACAGCCTGCGACTCCTGGTCTCAGGGTCATGAATTTGAGCCCTACACTGGGTGTAGAATTTACTTTAAAAAAGAAAAAAAAGGCACTGTCATAAACCCTTTATCCAGTCTCACCAATTGTTTACATTTTGCCCCATTTGCATTATCAAATTTTCCATTTCTCTGTCTCTCTCAACATAGATACACACATACTTTTTTTTTCTGAATCATTTGAGAATAGGTGGCAGGTATTATTCCCTTTGTGCCTGAATATTTTTGTGTATATTTCATAAGAAATTTTTTTACATAGCTAAGTACTATCACTAAAATTGAGAAACTGAACATTGATACAATATCATAATTTAATCAGTAGTCCGTAGTCCCAGTTATGTTATATAACTTCCTCCTGACACCCCAGCCACCCCTCCTCACCATCTAGGATGCAGTCCAGGGTCATGTGTTGCAATTAGTTGTCATGTTTCTCTAGTTTCCCAGAATGTGAAACAGTTCCTGTTGTCTTTCATGTCCTTTGTCTTTTATGACCTTGACATTTTTTAAACTATGTAGGCCAGTTGTTTTACAGAATGGGTTCATCTGGCATTTCCTAATGATTTCATTCAGGTTGCTCATTTTTTGTCAGGACTACCACAGAAATGGTATTGTGTCCTCAGCATGTATCAGAAGTCACAGGATGCTGGCTGGTTCCATTACTGGTGATGTTAACTTCTGATCATTTGCTTCAGGTCCAATCAGAGTTTGACTTGGTTCCATAAATAAACATGTGTGCTATGTTTGGGGGATCTGGAGCCTGATGAGTGCCGCCCTGCCCAGTACCTACAATACTCATATTCTGCATTCTGATTCCCAAGCTAGAGCACAGGCTCACCCATGTGTGATGCCAGTTCAGAGCTGAGTCATGAGAGGAAGAAAGTTGAGCAAATAGCAGTCATTTTGCTGAATGGCAGCAGAAGGATTTGGGTTTGGGGGGGCTGCAGGTCCTGAAAATGATTGCAGCTGTACACTGGAAAGCTGGATTCCTGGCAGTGGCACTTGGTGCCTCACCAGACTTGTTCCCTTGTAGAGGTTTGCCCTTTGTCCTGGAAGCTTAGCATTGAGCTTGGTTCTCTAGTCCTCCCAACACATCTGTAAATTCTCCAATCAGTATTTCTTCTACTAAGGCACAATTTACACATAGTAAGATGTACCTATCTTAAGTATATAGTTCAATGGATTTTGACAATTGCATATACTTGTGTTACTTTCAACCAAATAAAGATATAGAACATTTCTCTTACCCCAGAAAGTTCTCCTATGTGCCTTTACAGTTGCTATATACTGAGTGTCTGTGTCCTCCTAACATTCTTGAAATCCTTATCCTCCATGTGATGGTATTGAGAGGTGGGCCTTTGGTAGGCGATTAAGTCATGAGGGTAGAGCCCACATGAATGGGATTTATGCCCATACAAAAGAGAGCCCTGAGAGCTCCCTTGCCCCTTCCACCCTCTCAAGCTACAGGCAAGAAGACAGCCATCTATGAACAAGGAAGTAGGCTCTCAGCAGACATTGAATCTGCTGGCTCCTTGATCTTGGACTTCAAGTCCTCAGAACGGTGAGACGTATTTTTCTATTGTTTAAAAGCCACCCAGTCTGTGGTATTCTCAGCCTGAACAGACTAAGTCAACAGTCGCCCCCTAACCCCAACCCCACAAGCAGCTCCTACTCTAATTTTCATCACTGTAGATTAGCTTCACCTTCTTAAATCCGTAAATTTACATGTCTCTGACCAGATTTGGAAATTTCATTTACCCTTTCTACACTCCTCCTCCCAGAACACTAATGACAGGAATATTACATCTTTTGTTGTTTTGTTATAGTCCAAAGCCCATTCAGGGGCTTCGTTTGTTTTTAAGTCTATTTTCTCTCTGTTGCTCAGATGTTTAGATTGGGTCATTTTGATTGCTCTTTCATAGATACTCTTTCTTTTGTCCCCGTCATTCTGCTGTTGAGCCCATCCGCTGACGTTTTTATCTTGGTACTGCATTTCTCCGTTCTAAAATTTCCATTGGGTTCTTTATATCTTCTTTTTTTTTTTAATTTTTTTTTTTAGTGTTTTATTTATTTCTACGAGACAGAGAGAGAGAGACAGCGTGAGCAGGGGAGGGTCAGAGAGAGAGGGAGTCACAGACTGAAACAGGCTCCAGGCTCCGAGCTGGCAGTCAGCACAGAGCCTGACGTGGGGCTCGAACCCACGAACCGTGAGATCATGACCTAAGCAAAAGTCTGACGCTTAACCGACTAAGCCACCCAGGCGCCCCTGGTTCTTTATATCTTCTATTTTTTTGCTGATGCTATTTTTTCCATTTGTTTTAAGCACATTCATAATTGTTTATTGAAGCATCTTCACCATAGGTGCACCAAAACCTTTTAAAGTTAATTCTGATGTCACTATATTGTTGGTATCTTTTTTTTTTTGCACTTTTTCATTTAATTTGGGATCTTTCTGGTTCTTGGTTTTTATTAATTATTTGTATTGAAACTAGGTCTTTTCATATTATGAGATTCTAGATCTTAAATATTTATACCTTCTATGTTAGCTGGCTTTTTCTGACACTACACCAGTGTAGGAATTGGGGGTACCATCTACTCAGTGCTAAGTGGAGCTACAAGACCAAGTTCCCCACTCAACCTCTGTTGACACATGAGAGGGGTGTTATTCTCCACTGCTGGGAAGGAGTGGGAGTTCCAATTCTCTCTGGGGTCTCCACTGACATCTCTGTGGAATTGGCCTCATTACCACTGGACAATAAAGTCCTGAATTTTCACTAAGCTTCCTCTGATGTCACAACAGTAGAGAAGGAGAGAGATGCCTCATTACAACAGGATGGGGGTTAAGTTTAAGCTTCTTACAGGACCTCCACTAACACTTTGGGGTGAGGGCCGGCTGCAGGGCCAATGCGGATGAAATTATGGTCCCTTGCTTCTTGCTCCGACATAACCTTAGCCAATGTATTGGGGCCTCTTCATACAGCCTTGTGAGGGTAGAAATCTATTCTTCCCACTCCATCTGTACTAGTGGAGTGGGGGTGAGTGAGGTCACAGGTTTTTCTGTGGTGTTTGGCTGGGGTAGAGTGGTTATTATCTAAATATTTGCTGTCTTAGTAGGCTTTTGTTAGGGTTTTTTGATTTGCAATGTTGTCATTTCTAGATTTCTGGCTTTTTCAGGTCTCAAGTCTGAGATACGTGAGGCAAAAATAAAATCAAGGAACTTGCTACTGGTCATCTTATGTTTGTTTCATGAGTAATGCTCAGGGTTTTCAGTTATACATACTTCATGGGAGAAATCTACTTCCATCTTTCTGCAAGCAGAAGTCTCTATATTTTATTTTATTAAGTGTTTAAGCCTTTTGCCAATTTATAATTGGGTGGTGGGGTTTTTTGGTATTGATTTATTAGAGCCATTTATATATTCTTAATATGAATCTTTTGTCAGGTATGTGCTTTGCAAACATATTCTCCCAGTCTGCAGGTTGCCTTTTCATTTCTTTTTTTTTTAATTTTAATTAAAAATTTTTTTTCTTTCATAGTTTATTGTCAAGTTGGTTTCCATATAATGCTCCCCCACACCCATCAGCACTTAGTTTATTCTCAGTATTCAAGAGTCTCTCATGGTTTGCCTCCCTCCCTCTCCCCAACTATTTTTCCCCTTTTCCTCCCCCATGGTCCCCTGTTAAGTTTCTCCTAATCCACCTATAAGTGAAAACATATGGTATCTGTCTTGCTCTGCCTGACTTATTTCACTCAGCATAACACCCTCAAGTTCCATCCACATTGGTACAAATGGCCAGATTTCATTCTTTCTCATTGCCATGTAGTATTCCATTGTATAGGTAAACTACATCTTCTTGATCCATTTGTCATTTGATGGACACTTATTGCCTTTTTATTTCTTAAACTGTGAGTTTAATGAACAGAAGTTTTAAATTTTGGTGAAGGCCAATTCTAGATACCTTTTGAACTAAACTCCTTTAATGCTAAATGAGCCAAGGTCAATTTCTGTTGCTTGCAATTAAGAATATTGGTTGATAAAAGCCTACAAAGAATCACCTTGATACTTACACGTTCAATGGTATTTAATGCCCAAAACATTTTTGGAATCCATTTTTGGGATTGGCTACACAAAAAGTTTATGACCATAACAGAAAACAGGATCATTATTTTATAGTTTTGCCTAATATTTCACCATCAAACACCATCAGATAACTTAATCATCTGTGAGCACTGGCTGTATAAACTTTAGGTAATTGCACAATAAATTTCACTTTCAAGGTATGATAAGCTGCACCACAAATATTATTTAAATGGATATGCTCTAAACTCTGGTAGTTTGCATTTAGCTAGTTTTCCTACATATCCACCAGTATATTGATTTAATGTGTTTAGTTACAGACTTTATCCATTGTTAGCACCTGTTCCATTTGAATTCTCACTTGATAAGCCTTTTCATACAGGGATATTCTGAGGCCCTGAGGAGTTGAGAGAAGGAAATCTTTTTTAGCTTGATGCTGAAAGAGCCACATTCCTTCCAGCCCAGCAGGAATGGTAGCGAGGAATCAAGGTAGTGAGCCAAGGCTAGGAAAATGAGACAATCCTCAGTTCGTCCAGAATGAAAGAAATGAAAGTGCATCTGATACATTTATATTCAAATATGTAAACACTTGTTTCTGATAAAAGATTTGGAGATAGTTGTGATTTGGATTGACTATAGCTCTGCCTACTGCTTTTATGGGAGCATGAAGACTCTTGAAAGCCTGTTTATTTTTCCATTTATTTTATACTGAAGGGAATTGTGACATTGATAGAGCTGTTCATCAGCTCAATAGTAATTTCTATGGTGAATAGGTGTTAAATATTGCCCATGAAAGATAACAGGGTAGGATTCAATCCAAATGGGAAGGGGCTAACAAGTGGTTATTGAGACCTAAGACGAGAGATGCTGCACCAAGAAAAATGGCAGAATTTCACACCCACATCTATGATCTTGATCTTTTTTCATTATAACTTATAGGTATTAAAAATTCATATGCCAGGCACCTAGAATTACATAGTATTATGAAAAGAACCAAATATACCATTGACAGATAATGATTGGTCACATTTAACTCCTTAGTCATATAGAGTCCAAGTTTTGTTACTGTTTTTTCAAGAACAGACTCAAAGCATATTTTAAATGCTCTAAAACCTTGGTCATTATTTCACTATAATACAGATTAAAAGCAAACTGTAAAAAAAAAAAGATGCTTAAAAAAATTTAAAAACTTAAAAGTGATTGATAAATTCTTGAGTTTTCCTTTAAATTAGAAATATAAATTTCTATCTCTGTGTTTAATACTTCAAATCCCCTCTATATACTGACAGAATGACATAGGAGTCTCTACCTCTTGTAGACCCTGGCATTGGGAAAACTGACCTTTCTGAGAACATTCCTTGTTTCATAACTCATGGCATTTTGTGGGCTGCAGAAGTAATGCTTGTTTCTACTAAAAACTTACCAACCTTTGAATATGGGACTCAGGTTCATCTGAAAATTAAACAAAAAAACATTTCTGCAAATATTGTTGACAGCCATTTCCAAGGAATAATAAAAAACAAAATCTTCTTAAGTTTCTTTATACTTACAAAGATAATGCTTCTGCATGGTAGAAGTGGGATAATTCCATGTTAAGCTTATCAACAATTCATGGAGATTGTCCTACTTTAGTTACGCATGTAATACGTACCTGTCATATGTATAAAATGTATAATGAGCATTTGTGTTAAAAAATACTATAGCCCAATAACAAATGACATTTTATTATTCAAATGATCTTATAATGTCAACACCAAGGCTAATAAAAATATATAATACACTAAATTTATCAATGGCAAAGTCAGTTGTAATTCACTTGAAGATTCCCACATTTCAAAGTAAGCCTTTCATAGATGAATGAAAATCTTTTATTAGGTAGAATTTTAATCTTTACCTGTTAAAATCTGGGCAAGGCAAAGCCATCCCTACTAGCAGAGCAAGAAAAGCAGGAATGGAACAGATGGGTCTCCATACACATGGAGCTATTAAGTACCTTTCTACTCTTCATATTATCTGCAATTTAAAATAAGAAATTCTTTCTTTCTACCAAGGTTTCTAAATGTTGAGATTGTGGGTTCTTTTCATATTGAATTTTAAGGGATGCTGCTTTGATCTATTTCTAGGCTATTAGAAGCAATAGAGTTTAAGCTCAATGAATCAGTATAGAGTTGGAAACATGGTGACCCTTTCTTCAAAAGCAAAGAAATACAGGGTAGGTCAGTTGGTTGAATGTCCAACTCTTGGCCCAGGGTCTTGGAATCGAGTTCCATGTTGGGCTCCACACTACGTGTGGAGCCTGTTTAAGTTTTTTTTCTCTCTCCCTCTGCCCCTCTGCCTGACTCATGTGCTCTCGCTCGCTCGCCCTCTCTCTCTCTCTCTCTCTCAAAAAAAGACATACAAAAGGATTTATTTTGAAGAATATTTTCACAAACAGGGGCTTGCTTTGTACATACATGTAATAGTTAAATACAAAGTTTGGATTAATTGTTATATTCAGGAAATAGGTATTTCATTAATTAAGCCCTTTACATGTATGTGAAAGAGAGAGAGGGATTTAAAGAGAGAGAGGCTGCTTTTCAGCTTAAGTAAGATTTTGACTTCCTGAGAACTTTCTAATTAGGTGAAATACTGGCTAATATATTTAGTCTTCTTACCAGGAAAATAAATGAAAAGTACATCTTGTACATTCATGAGAAACTGAAGTAGATTATTGGTTAAAAACCTAATGAGACATCTGTTTAAACAGATGTTTTAGTTGAGAGAAGTGTAAACATGATTCTAAATTTACAAATATGTTGGTTATTCTTCCTTGTCTGGGAGGTTGAGCCAAAGTTTATGCAGATTAGAGGAAAGCCTGAGTCTGGAAAAATTCAAAGTATTACATAAATGCAGATAAAGTAATACAATAAAGTCAGTTGACAATTATTTTAATAATTATTTACAGGGCCCTCCATTGCTTTACTTCATTGCTCACATACAAGTGACCTGAGTTACTCCATCTTCCTGGTCAAACTGACCGTCGTCTAATTCCCGTAGGACACTGTCATTGCTGCTGAAGCCGGAGAAGCTGCTGTACTGTGTCGGCCTCCTCTCCTTTGTCCAACACTCTCCAGCAGGAGAGAGGAAGCACTCCTCAGGTGGGTCTCTGCTGTCTGTTGGTTGTGAAGTGGCCGTGTCCAATCCGATGCTCCTGCTGGTGACTTTGGTCCTGTCTTCACCTTTTGTATGCCGGCTCGCTTTCCTCTGAAAACACAAGAGATTGGCAACCAGGATTTAAAAAGATGAGTGCTTTCCTGTCCTTTTGATCTACTACATACTGTACTCGGCCTGAAATGTACCATCCTTGCTTCTCTTCCAAATCCTGCTCATCTTTAAGGACCGACTGGGAGCCACTCTTCATAGTCCCTCCTCCTCCCAGGTAAGAATGAGCTGTCTCTCTATTTCACAACCTTTAGTAGCTTCTTGGCACATCCTTCTCCTCACTGACAGATTGGCTGTGTACATATCTGGGCCCTCAATGATATTTCTGGGGGAGAGAAACCTGCTGAGATTATACTTTGAGGGAACAAAGTAGGGCAGAAATAAACTGAAGGTTCCATTTTTCTTCTTGGTGTTAGTTGGGAAAAGTGCTTCAGTGGCCACCTCATACCCATTCCACACAGGAATAGGCTGCACAGAAGTCACAAATAAATCTGATCATGCTTATATTGAAAGAATGCCTGGAGCATTCCTAAGACAAGCAGATCACTCTCTCTGTCCTGGTTCAAACCGCTTCTGCATGACACGGTAGGAATGCTCAGCAACTGGACCACCTTAAGCTGTGGATGTTTTTGTTATGAAATATTTACTGAGGGCTGACAATGCCCTTGGTGCAGTTCAGAGTAAAGAGGACATGGTCTTTGCCAAGGTAACAAGTCAAAATAAGATATCTAAGTCAATAAAGGAAAATCTCAAGAAGAGAATTGCAGCAACTCAACAGATAGGTTTTCAGACTCCTGATGAGATTTCCTGAGAAGGGCATCTTTAATACTGGTAACATGACATATGAAGATGTGTCTTAGGTAAAAAAATCTGAACAAGGATAAACAAAAAAGAAAGAGATAAAATTTAAAAAGATAAGTAAGAAAGCACATTAATTTCCCAATTTACACAGAGTTTATTACTTGGAAGTTCATTTATATGCTAGATGGTAATTAGGATTACATTTTCTTAAATGCAAGAGCTATAAAAATATAGAAGCTGGATGCCCATGCCCAGGCTAGTCTTTTAAAAGTTTGTTAACCCATAGTTAAGTTAGTTGAACTGTAATATATAAAATACAGAAGTATATTCTACTGACTTTTATGGCAAATACATAAAGCAAACAAACAGGTTTACTAAATTAGATTTAATGTGCTACCGTGGAATGCAACCACAGTCTATGGTATTGTTTGTATAGGAACATGCAGTTCCCAGCATATTGCATAGAAAGGCGTATGTTGGCAGTTCTTTTTCTTGGCTGAGTTACTGGAGTCCTTAGGCAAGTTTAAGTTTACGGGTCCTGCCTCAACAGGAAGCTTTCATGGTTCCAAGTCAGAGATAGCTGTGGTGGTGACATTTCCATTGGCCCCCTTGTATTCATTAAATGCAAATATCAGACCTTAAATCCATATTTTTAAATTGTTATTCATTAGAAGTGTTAAATTTATTTTTTATTTTTTAAATATTTATTTATTTTTGAGAGAGAGAGACAGAGTGTGAATGAGGGAAACACAGAATCTGAAGCAGGCTCCAGGCTCTGGAACCCATGAACTGCAAGATCATGACCTGAGCTGAAGTTGGACCCTTAACCAACTGAGCCACCCAGGCACCTCAAAAGTATTGAATTTAATACAAGCATTGGAATCTGACAGATTTACTCTTCAGGTACTGGATTTGAGCATGGCACGTTTTCTCTGGCATTGGGACACTCATCAGTGAGGAGGTGGGCTTTTGGCTGCAGGAAGGGCTGATGGGTACTGCCAAACTGGGCTTCTTTCTCAAGCCTGGCTACTGGCTCTCTTTCCCACATGTATAAAGAATTCATTCTTGAATTACCTCTCAATGTTGACTGAAAGAAAATAGGAAGCTAGTGGTGCCTGGAAGCACTTGGCTGCCTGGATCTTTCCTTCTTCACCAACACCAGGGCCAAATGTAAATTTTGCAGTAAATTCCTTATTGCATGCCAACCAATAGAGGCCAATTCTTACAAACTCAGTGAGAATTAAAAAAAATTTTAATGTTAATTTATTTTTGAGAGAGAGAGAGAAAGAGAGAGAGCAAACGAGTAGGGGAGGGGTAGAGAGAAAGGGAGACACAGAATCCAAAGCAGGCTCCAAGCTCCGAGCTGTCAGCACAGAGTCCGATGTGGGGTTTGAACTCATGAACTGTGAGATCATGACCCGAGGCTAAGCTGGACACCCAACCAACTGAGCCACCCAGGTGCCCCACAGTGAGAATTTTCTTAATAAAATGTGGGTATTATTCAGATATTCATAGTAATTCACTTATAGGTAAGTATTAATAAGTAAACAGCCACAAAATGTAAATTTCACATTTTAAAAGATAGCAAAATACCTAGCATAGTAACTCTAAAAAAGATTTCAGAATAAACACTTTTATTTTCTTTTATTTTCATTTGACTCTTAAAAAATGCATCTTCAGCAATAATATTGCTTCCTCTAGTCTACTCTCACTCCACATGAACAAATAGCTTTTACAGCACATCAAACTGCAATGCTCTTCTAACTTACACTGTAGGACTCTGAAGCCTGCCCAGTCCTGAGAAGTCATCTGCTTTAATCCCTCATTCTACAGAAGTAGGACCCAGGCCCAGAAGGAAGATAGGATTTATCTAAGGTCAAGGAATTCGTGGCCTTGAACTGGAGCCCAAAGATCCTATTTCATTCTCTTCACACTATATTATCCACAGCTGCAAAAATATGAGTAGACTAAATGGTCAAAGATTTGCCCAAATAAATTTTTCCTTCAGTTACAAAAATAATACATGTTCAGTATAGAAAGTCTGGCAAAAGCAAAGAAAAAAAAGCACAACCTACCCATAATCCTATCTTGCAGAGATACCACTTAAAATTTGGTGTATTTTACTGTTTCTTTCTCTAAATATATATGTATTTGCATATGTACACATAAATGTGTACAGCTCACTTTTCTACTTAGATTATATTTTAAATATTTCTCTAAATCAATAAGGAGAAATTTTCCATGGTACATTCCAGGCTTATTGATATATCTTCTCACTTTCTTCTGATATTCTCACTATAAAGTTGGAGAAAATTATACCAAGATTTGAATGCAAATCTAATGTCATCTTTCATAAAATCCATTAACTTTTGAGAATCCTCTAATTTGCTAAAAATGGGTGATCCTTTTCAAATATATGAGACCCAATGGCAAGTCAGTTGAATTTAGGGTATCCTACCACTCTGGCTTCCATTTTTCACTGTCAGTGTCTTAAAAACAAAGACAAAAGAATGAAGTCAGAATTATACCAGCAATCATAAGACATGGACAGTGTTATGATAGACAAGGTAGAAGAAGAGCTAAAAGATATAGTTTAGAAATAAAAACATGGAGTGGACATTCAGGACTTCTCTTCCTTGTATACCTCAGGCTTGGGAGAGGATCAGGAAGCCACAAAAGCTGAAGTGTAGCTCTAGCACCACTTGGAAGAGTTAGAGAAACATGCAGAGAGACATTACCCCAGCTTGCTCACAGAACTTGTTCCTGGGTCATCCCAGCTTGGGGTTTTCAGAACACTCAAGCCTGGGAAGGAAAGGTGTAGTGGAGAACCACTTTTCCAGTCAGCTTTCCTTACCACCTTCTTCTCTGCTGCAGTGTGGCCACGTGACCCAATCAGATCCAATCAGAGTCCTTCCCTGGGATTGCTATATGGACTCTCGGATAAATAAGCTCTTTTCTTTTTGATAAAGTGGCCACACTTACTTTATTAGAAGCCCTCTGCACATATGCACCTAGAAGCTGAAACAAACAAACATCCTGGCAATGTGGAATCTCTGGTGTCAGTGCCTCAGGGCTTGGTTCTTAAAGCTCTTTTTCTATGTTGTAAGCTGTGCCAGTATCCTTTCCACCTAGAAGTCAGTCAACTCCCTTATATACACAGGCTAATCTGGGCAGGGCTTCTGTCCCTTATATCCCCAGGCACACTGAAAGAGAGCAAGGGTGGCCTAGAAGAGAGCTGTTCTACAGCCCAAACCTTGTCCTGCGCCAATAGGGACCACTCTTCCTCTTCTGCTCACACCAGGAAAAAGCTCATTTAATTTGACTGGAAAGCATTCCTTAGATGAAGAACCTCGTTAATGATAAAAGCAAAATGCTTTCATCTTGATTTTTACATAATGCTCTTTGAGATACTCTACACTCTGTATTTACACTAGCGCCTGATTTGATTTCACATGGATTTCAATCTAGGATACTGACAGCTAATGAATAAAGTATGATCCTTATGATTTTTCAAATAATTTCAAATCAACTTCAAATGACTGAAAAAGTAAGAACTAAGTTTAATAATTGTCTCACTGTAAGGTCAAAAAAGAAGTTAATGTGTACATTAAATATTTCTTCGTATTCATATATGATTTTATTGTAGCTATCTTGGTAAAGATCTGATTTAGAACATTTTTCTGGCTACTGTTCCTTCACTTCTTGGTTTGTGTTGGAGAACTGATTCAACAGATGTGCCCAAGAAGTCTTTACTTCTTGAAATCATTCATTTTGAGATGTATTTTAAAGACAAGAATATTATTTGAATATTATTTTGCTCTAAAGAAGAAAAATAAATTAAAATGGAAACCATTAAAATAAAACTCCTGTCTCCCCAGGATCTATTCTCTCCATTTTTCTTTTAATAACAGAACTCCTCCCAGCAGTGCCTTGCAGTTTTGAGCTGGCCATGTGCTATTTCACCGTGGTATCAGCTCATGGTTTCCCAAATTACATTTCCCTGCCTCCCTTGCGGATACCTGTGGTGACATAAATAAGTTCAGGTCAATGGGAGGTGAGAAGAAATATGTGACTTGGGGGTCAGTGCCTTAGAAGCATGCCTGGAATTCCTCTTTCCTGCTTCTTGCTGGCTAGACACAGCAACAACTGTGGCAGCAGCCCCAGGTCCAGAGGCAGAAGCCAAATGTGAAGGGCTGCAGAGCTGACCCATCATGAAGCAGAGGCTTGCCCCACCCTAGAGGGCTTGCCTTAGACTATGACGAGAGAGACCTTTCTGTTGTACTTAATTCATTTCTTATAGGTCTTTTTTGGTATAGCATCTTAGTAACTATTTGGTTACCAATTAATAATGAATGAATAATTTGTTGGGTGGCTAATGCTTTTTAGCTTAATTTTTTTTAATTTATTTTTTTATTGCAACTTATAAAGGACTTTTTTTTTTTACAGATAATTTATTGTCAAGTTGGTTTCCATATAACACCCAGTGCTAATCCCCACAAGTGCCCCCCTCTGTGCCTGTCCCCCCTCCCCCCCATATCCATCTGTCCTCAGTTTTTGTCAGTATTCAAGAGTCTCTCATGGTTTGCCTCTCCCCCTTTCCCCCACCATTTACCCCCTTCTTCTCCCCCATGGTCCTCCATTAAGTTCCTCCTAATCCTCCTATACGTGCAAACATATGATATTTGTCCTTCTCTGCCTGACTTATTTCGCTAAGCATAACACCCTCAAGGTCCATCCATGTTGCTACACAAGGCCAGATTTCATTCTTTCTCATTGCCATGTAGTATTCCATTGCATAGATAAACACATCTTCTTGATCCATTTGTCCGTTGATGGACACTTAGGCTCTTTCCATGTTTTGGCTACTGTGCTGCTATGAACATTGGGGTACATGTGCTCCTATGCATCAGCATTTCTATATCCCTTGGGTAAATTCCTAACTGCTTTTTAGCTTAATTTTTCCCAACTTTCTAATTAAGAAAAGTTTCAAGTATACAGAAAGTTTAAAGGATAATACAACAAACACCATATACTCACTACCTAATTCTAAACTTGTTGATATTTTGCCATATTTCTCATATATATATATATATATATATTTTTTTTTTTTTTTTGAACATCAAAAAAACATTCCTGGGGCACCTGGATGGCTCAATTGGTTGAGCGTTCTACTCTTGATTTGTGCTCAGGTCATGATCCCAGGGTCATGGGATCAAGCTGTGCATTGGGCTCTACCCTAAGTGTGGACCCTGCTTAAGATTCTCTCTCTCTCCCTCCACCCCTCCCTCTCTAAAATTAAAAAAAAAGTTAAAACAAATTAAAAAAAAGAATTCCTGCATACTAGCTGAAGGTAATTTTTAGCTGGAGAAAATGGAGGGTTCTTAGGCCTTTCTAGATCCTTCTTCAATTTCTCCATAGAGTTAGTAGTGTTTAATCATCTAATATTGAGAGAAAAACATCCCTACTGAAAACAAAAGCAACATTTCACTTCTTATGACAAGGCATTGTGCCAAGCCCATTACATGTTTTCTCACTGAATTGAATTCTCCTCACAATTATGTGGTAAGTACCAATATTATATATATATATATAATATATATATATATATAATACATACATACATATTATATGTATACATACATACATATATATATGTTTTGATTGTCTATATTTTACAGATGAGGACATGGAAGCTTGGAGATTGTGGTGCGTGTGTGCGGGTGCAGGCACGCACACACACACACACACACACACACACACACACACACAATTCCCTGGCATCCTTTTTATGTTTTGTTTTCTACTCCTAAGAACACCACAGAATGGAAACTCTACTCTGAATTAGTGGAAACTAAATACTTTTAAGTGACCTTTGTTTCTTTTGAATAATTATCAAAGGGAAATGGGCTGAGGAATTTAACTGAAATAGAGATTCTTGGGTAATAAAAAAAATTCAATGAGTTTTGAGTCTTCAAAAGAAACAAAAAGTGAAGAAAAACATCTTGGAAGAAAAGTTGGGAACATTTTAATAGATGGAAGTAAAATACTGGTTGGAATCCCTTACTCTAGTGAATTTCACATCATTAAATTTATCTAGAGGCCTCTCCAAAATAAAGAAAAGCACAAATAGATAAAAGGAACAAGACAGAAAGACCTTGGTTTATCACCCTGCATAGACTTACTTCATAAGAATATTATTACCCAAGGACAGTCTTCAATGGACAAAGATATAAAAAATGTATAGTCTGGATGATTTATAAAACAGTGTTTTAATTTTAAATTATTATATACTAAAAGTGTATAGTTCCATGAATTTTAATACCTATGTATGGTTTTGTATAACCATAATAGGACACATAACAGTTCCATTACCTCCTGCAAATCCCCCGTGTGATCCCTTTATCACTTCCCTTCCCCAAATCCCTAATTCTTAACAACCACTGATCTGTTCTCCACATTATAGCTTTATCTCTTTGAGAATATCATATAAATGGAATATTTGTAAACTTTTTATTTTTTATTATTATTTTTAAATTGCAGTATAATTAACATACAGAGCTATATTAATTTCAGGTGTATAGTGATTCAACAATTGTATACATTACTCAGTGCCCATCATGACAAGTGTACTCTTTTTTTTTTAAACTTTCCTTGTGTGTTTTTTAAAATTAAAAAAAAATTTTTTTAATGTTTTATTTATTTCTAGGAGAGAGAGAGAGAGAGAGAGAGACAGCGTGAGCAGGGGAGGGTCAGAGAGAGAGGGAGTCACAGGCTGCAACAGGCTCCAGGCTCTGAGCTGGCAGGCAGTACAGAACCCGACGCGGGGCTCGAACCCACGCACCGCGAGATCATGACCTAAGCGAAAGTCGGACGCTCAACCGACTAAGCCACCCAGGCGCCCCTAAAACATTAAAAAAAAAAAAAAAAAACCTCTTTATTTATTTCTGAGAGAGCGAGGGAGACAGCATGAGCAGGGGAGGCTCAGAGAGAGAGGGAGACACAGAACCTGAAGCCCGCTCCAGGCTCTGAGTCTGTCAGCACATAGCCTGACATGGGGCTCGAACCCACGAACTGTGAGATCATGACCTAAGCTGAAGTCGGGCGCTTAACCAACTGAGCCACCCAGGTGTCCCGACAAGTGTACTCTTTATCTCCCTCCCCCATTTCGTCCTTCCCTCCCCCACCCACCTCTCCTCTGGTAACCACTAGTTGTTCTCTCTGTATACGAGTCTGCTTTTTTGTTTGTCTTTTTTTTTCCTTGTTCGTTTGTTTTGTTCCTTAAATTCTACTTATGAATGAAATCATATGGCATTTGTCTTTCTCTGACTTATTTCACTTAGCATTGTACTCTCTAGATCTGTCCATGTTGTTGCTAATGGCAAAACTTCATTCTTTTTTATGTCTGAGTAATATTCCATTGCATGTATATACCACACCTTCTTTATCTAGTCATCTATTGATGAGCCCTTGGGTTGCTTCCATATCTTGGCTATTGTAAATAATGCTGCAGTATACATAGGGGTACATATCTCTTTTTTGAATTAGTGTTTTTACATTTTGGGGGGTAAATGCCCAGAAGTGGGATTACTGGATCATAATGGTATTTTTATTTTTAATTTTTTGAGGAACTTCCATACAGTCTTCAACAGTGGCTGCACCAATTTACACTTCCACCAACAGTGTACAGGATTCCAGTACTTGTTATTTCTTATCTTTTTTTATATTAGCCATTCTGTCTGATATGAGGTGATCTGTCACTGTGGCTTTCATTGCGTTTCCCTGATGATGAGTAATGTTGAGCATCTTTTCATGTGTGTGTGGAACATCTGTATGTCTTCTGCCCATTTTTAATTGGATTATTTGTTTTATTCTTTGTGTGTTAAGTTGTGTAAGTTCTTTATATATTTTGGATATTAACCATTTATCAGATATGCCTTTTGCAAATATCTCCTCCAATTCAGTAGGCTGCCTTTTTTTCAGTAGATTTTTCTTTCTGTAATCTTTTGAAACTGACTTCTTTTAATCAGTATGTTTTTGCAATTAATTCAACATATTGTGCATGTAATTATTGCATTTCTTTTTTTTTTCTGAGTAGTATTTTATTGTATGGATGGATATACCATAGTTGTTTAGCTATTCACCTGTTGAAGACAGTTGGATTATTTCCAGTTTTTGAAGATTATAAATAGAACTGACATAAACATTTCTATTCTATTTCTATTTCTCTAGGGTGAATACCCAAAAGTGGTTTTGCTGTTTCATATTGTTAAGTGTGTGTTTAATGTCAAAAGAAGCTGGCAAATTGGTTTTCCAGAGTGTTTGTACCATCCTGCATTCCTATCAGCTTTGTTTGAGTGTTCCAATTGCTCTTCTCCTTTGCTAGTTCTTGGTATTATCAATATTTTTTATTTTAGTCATTCTTATTGGTTTAGAGTGGTCTCTCACTATGGTTTTCATTATAGTTCCCTAATGGCTAATGATTTAAATGTCTTTTTAAGTGCTTATTTCTCTTATTAACATCTTTATTGGTGAGATATCCAAGTCTCTATACTATGTTTTAGCTAGATTGTTTGTTACTGTTGAGTTTTTAGAGTTCTTTTTATTTATTTATTTATTTATTTATTTATTTATTTATTTTTTTAATGTTTTATTTATTTCTAGGAGAGAGAGAGACAGCGCGAGCAGGGGAGGGTCAGAGAGAGAGTGAGACACAGAATCTGAAGCAGGCCCACGAACCGTGAGATCATGACCTAAGCGAAAGTCGGACGCTTAACCGACTAAGCCACCCAGGCGCCCCGAGTTTTTAGAGTTCTTGATGCATTCAAGATACAAGTTCTCTGTCATATATGTGATTTACAAGGGTTTTTTCTCCTAGTCTGTTGTTTGCCTTTTCATTTTCTTAAAAAATTCTCAAGCTATTTAGAAAATTGATTAGTAAATAAATAAATAAACAAATTCTAAAAATAAAGGTCTTAAACTCAAAGTGGATTAAAGGCCTAAACGTAGGACCTGAAACCAGAAAAACTCCTAAAAGAAAACATAAGCAGGCAGTAATTTCTTGGATGTTGACCTTAACAACATTTTCCTGGATATGTCTCGTCAAGCAACAGTAACAAAAACAAAAATAAACTATTGGGATTATATCAAACTAGAAAGCTTTAGCACAGCAAAGTAAATCATCAACAAAATGAAAAGGCAACTTACTTAGAGGGAGAAGATATTTACAAATGATATATAGGGTAAGAAGTTAACATCTAAAACATATAAAAAACTCATACAACTCAACACCGAAAAAAAAAAGTCTGTTTAAAAAATGGGCAGAGAACCTGAACAGACATTTCTCCAAAGAAGACATACAGATGTCCAACACACATATAAAAAGATGCTCAACATTCATCATCAGGGAAGTGGAAATCAAAGCCACACACCAGTCAGAATGGCAAGGATGTGGAGAATAAGGAGTCCTTGTGCACTGTTGGTAGGAGTGTAAATTGGTGCAGCCACTGTGGAAGACTGTACAGAGGTTTCTCAAAAAATTAAAAATAGAAATACTATGATGATCCAGTAATCCCACTTCTGGGCATTTACCCCCCAAATATGAAAACACTAATTCAAAAAAGAGATATGTACCCCTATGTATATTGCGGCATTATTTACAATAGCCAAGATATGGAAGCAACTCAAGTGTCCACTGATAATGAATGGATAAAGAAGGTGTGGTATATACATACAATGCAATATTACTCAGCCATAAAAAAAGAAGGAAGTCTTGCCTTTAGCAATAACATGGATAGATCTAGAGAGTATAGTGCTAAGTAAAATAAGTCAGACAAAGACGAATGCCATATGATTTCACTTATATGTGGAATCTAAAAAACAAAACCAATAAAAAATTTAAAATACAGAAACAGAATAATAAATACAGAACACAAATTGGTGGTTGACAGTGAGAAAGGGAGTGGAAGGATGGGTAAAATAGTTGAAGGGGATTAAGGTACAAACCCCAGCTATCAAGTAAGGAAGTCATGAAGGTGACAAGTACAACACAGGAAATAAGAGTCAATAACATTGTAATAACATTGTATAGTGACAGACAGTAACTACACTTACGGGGGTGAGCACTGCATAATTTATTTATTTATTTATTTATTTACTTTTTTAATTTTTTAATGTTTTATTTATTTCTAGGAGAGAGAGAGAGACAGCGTGAGCAGGGGAGGGTCAGAGAGAGAGGGAGTCACAGACTGAAACAGTCTCCAGGCTCTGAGCCGGCAGTCAGCACAGAGCCCGACGTGGGGCTCGAACCCACGAACCGTGAGATCATGACCTAAGCGAAAGTCGGACGCTTAACTGACTAAGCCACCCAGGCGCCCCGAGCACTGCATAATTTATTGAATTGCCGAATCACTAAGTTGTGCACCTAAAACTAACATAACCTATGTCAACTATGCTTCAATAATAAAAATAAAATGATAAATAAAAGCTAAAATTAGGAATGAAAAAGAAGTGGGGCACCTGGGTAGCTCAGTCGGTTAGGTGGCCGACTTCGGTTCAGGTAATGATCTCACAGTTCGTGGGTTCAAGCCTCAGATTGGGCTCTGTGCTGACAGCCAGCTCAAAGCCTGGAGCCTGCTTCATATTCTGTGTCTCCCTCTCTCTCTGACCCTCCCCTGCTCACACTGTCTCTCTCTCAGAAATAAATAAAACATTAAAAAAAAAAAGAATGAAAAAGAAGTAGCTTCAGAGGTCAAGATAGATAAGATTGGACAGGTGTATGTTGCAATATTAGGCAGGCACACTCGCTTGCAAAAAACTTTTCCTTTACCCTCTTATTTCAGTACCTGAGGCCTGCAAATTAAACTAACAAAAGATAGATTAACAGGAGAAAAGGTTTAGTTTTTTAAAATTTTAAATAGTTTATTGTCAAGTTGGTTCCCATATAACACCCAATGCTCATCCCCACAAGTGCCCTCCTCTGTGCCCATCACCCCCCTACCCCTCTCCCTCACCGCGATCTGCCCTCAGTTTGTTCTCGGCATTCAAGAGTCTGTCTGTCCAACAGCACATTCTCTGCTGAGCCCTTGTGGTTTGCCTCCCTCCTTCTCCCCCACTATTTTCCCCCTTCTTCTCCCCCAGAAAAGGTTTAGTTTGGATATACATGGGGCTTCACAGAGAAATAGTGAAAACCCAAAGTGGTAGTTAGATCTGAAAGCTTATACATGATTTTAGCAAAGGATGATAGATTGTGGAGAAATGACCAGACAAAGGAACAGGGATTTGGCATCTATGGGTAGGGAATTGTAGAAAGGTAAGTATGTGGAGAACCTAATGGAAGATAAGGGTTATTTTAGTAAGATTTATTTATGTAGACCCAAGTCAGTGCTGTCTCCAGTGAGGAATCATTTCTAGTGATTAGGAGTTTTCTCCTCTTCCTGGTATAGGAAAGCACAATTTTACAAATGGAAATTTACATTACCTTTAAAAAAAAAAGATTTTATTTTTAAGTAATATCTACACCCAACGTGAGGCTTGAATTTACAATACCAAGAATTCCCTGCTCTACTGACTGAGCCAGCCAGGTACCCCTATGTTAACTTTAAAAACGGAAATTCCCTGTTTTTTATTAGAAAAGAGAGGGGTAGAAAGTTACTCCTATGTCTGTGTTTCTTAATTACCTTCAGCTCAAAACAATCCTTTGCCAAAGTGGCAAATATGGGGGTAACATATTTTGATCCCCTTCAGAACTGTCTCATATCACATGTTACTGGCACATTTCCTTTGTTGTTATGTTGGTTTGGAGACTATTTCCATATCAAGTCCACATTTCCTTATCTGTTATTCACCATTTAGAATTATAACGTGAGTTTAAGAATTAAATGCTTCCATAGTATTTAGTTAATAAAGCATTGGGACGCTTGGGTGACTCAGTTGGTTAAATGTCTGATTCTTGATTTCAGCTCAGGTCATAATCTCACATTTGTGGGACTGAGCCCCGCGTTGGGCTCCACACTGCTTGGAATTCTCTCTCTGCCCCTCCCCCGCTAGAGCCTGCCTTTGAGCGTGTGTGCGCTCCAGGGCGCTCTCTCTTTCCTTCTCTCTCACAAAATAAATAAATAAACTTTAAAAAAAAAAAAAAAGCATTGATTTTACTCACTTCTGGTGTTTGAGCAGCTGAATTCCACATAACTGGTCTCTGAAGGAACACAACCTGCTTTGTAGCCAAATTCCCTTCACTGCAAATTAAAACAATAGCATTAGTATTTGCAAATTAGTAATTCTCTATATTTCATACTTGGCTAGAATATTCAATCTGTATTCTTTGAAAAATAATCTTCTGATCCAAAAATAATTATAAACACGATTCAATAGAAGTTGTAGATGGAAAACAAGAAAAAAATGCCTAAAAAATTAATAGTCATTACAGAAGAAAAATTTGTTTAAGAGTTGTAATCTCAATGTGCTAACGTAACTGTTTTTTATCTTTTTTTGCCCCTTCCTAGTCTTTATCAACTTCTGAATTTCTACACGTCTGTAACCACTACATATTTGCATTTCTGTGTTCTATGCCTTTCACCGAATGCTCTTTCCTCCTTTGTGCACTGTGATCATATTCTTAGAAGCTTCAGATTATCTCAAAGAATTAAGATACTAAAATGTATTAAGCCCTTCCTGTATGATTGGAAAATTAGGTTGTTTCCAGTTTTCCGCTGTTTTTAAATAATGTTGCTATAAAATATGTATAGTTTTCCTTATTCTTATGACATTTTCCCTTGAGATAAATTTTTAGGAGTAGGATTATTAGGTCAAAAGGGTATGATTTAAGCTTCTTGGTATGCGTTGTCAAATTTGCCTTCTAAAAAGAAGAGACCAATTTAGGCTGCCACATGTGAGATATTTTATATACATTTTCAATGGAAGGACTTGAGCCACAGCTAGTTTTATTTTCAGATGCTTCTTTGTAGTCAGCTACTCAGTATTCTCCTTATTTAACTATCATCATGGCAAATTACCCCTTGCCAAAGACTACTTGGGGTTTGTATTTCTCTGAAATGCTTTTCACAGTCTCCATGGATTTATGGGGAGGAGTGTCTGTAGCTAATGTTGCTCAGTTACGACTTTTATTATGCAAAAAACCCAAACAAAACCTCACTATTAGCTGCATTTTATGCTGAGCTCTTTTTCTGGAAAACAAATGCAACATTGAAACTCTGCCCTAGTGGTATATGTCAGCCCCACACCATTTGAAAATCCCCAGCTTGCTTACTGATACTGTTGAATTTTGAGAAACCGTGAAATTTCCCCCAGAGTGTTAATGAGAGACTGCTGCTTTATTTTTATTTTTATTTTTATTTTTAAAAGAATGCTTCTAGTCTAATCTCATATTAGTTTGATCTTAGCTTTGATTAGACGAAAAGACTTGGTATGAAGTACAGTTGACCCTTGAACAACATGGGGGTTGGGGCATCAATCCCCTCCCCACCAGTTAAAAATCCATGTATAACTTTTGATTCCCTCAAAACTTAACTACTAATAGCCTGCTGTTGACTGGAAGCTTTACTGATTATATAAACAGTTAACTAACACATATTTAATATGTGGTAGTATTATATACTGTATTCCTACAATAAAGTAAGCTAGAGAAAATATAATTAAGAAAATCATAAGGAAGAGAAAATACATTTACAGTTTTGTACTATATTTATCAAAACAAATCTGCTTACCAGTGGACCCGTGCAGTTCAAACCCATGTAGTTCAAGGATCAACTGTATATTGTAACTTTTGGGAACAATCATCAGGACACGCATACACAGGCATACAGGGAAGGGACTAGCAGTGTACAGAATAGGCTGTCTGTGTTTGGGAGGTATAGAATATGCTGGAAAAGGCCGTATCTTTGGAGCCTAAGAGCTCCTGGGTTCAAATTCCAACTCTTCCATAATAGCTGATGATACCACCTCATAGCTGGTGACTTTAGCAAAGTTTTAAATTCCCTGCATTTCATTTCCTATAAGGACTTTGTGAAGGATAAATATGTTGATGTGCGTTAAGACCTCCACTGTGCCTGCCAATAGAAGAAGTACAGTAAATGTGATTTCCTTCTACTTTTTCCATTTGTTTAATGAAATGTATAGTGGAGTTAAGTGGGAGGGAAATGTCCCAGAATCAAAAATACCTTCCAGAGAAGAGTCAAGGGAGGAAGAGGGTACCAGAGAATACAGAGGACATTTCTGGGTGATGTTCAAAGTGTGTGATTCAGGTAGAGAATCCCATGAAAGGACTCGTCCTTGAGGTATGGAAAGATGAGGAGTGATCAGGGCAGAATTACTCTTCTTGGATAGAAAGTAGGAGACTATCAAGGTAGGGATTGTGAGTGGTCCTGGAGTGAGTTCTTTTCAACACATTATAGGATGTGAATATATGTGAAATCTGAATGCCTTAGGATGTGATGTTTAACCTAGAGCAGGCTTCTCAACCTTTACTAATGGCATAAAACAATAAACACAGAGATAGCTTCTCAAGGCTGACTATATTAGGAGTGTCTCTAATGCCCAGATAAGGCTGCGGAAGGTCAGCATCTTCCCATCTCTTGGGAAGGTCCTTAGAACAAGCTCCTCAATTTGAAATATGTCTAAGACTACTATGTCCCTGGTATTCTGAGGGCCATTCTGAGTTTTTTTTTTTTTGTTTTTTTTTTACAGTGTTAAGTTTTATTTTTAAATTCTTTTTAAGTTTATTTATTTATTTAAGTAAATCTCTATACACAAGATGAGACTTGAACTCACAACCCAGAGATCAAGAGTTACATGCTTTTCTGACTGAGCCAGCCAGGCACCCTAGGGCCATTTTGATTTAAAATAGGTCCTGCTCATTATCAACAGTAGCAGAACTGTGGAAAGAGCCTAAATGTCCATTGACTGATAAATGGATAAAGATGGTTTGGTATATATATATATATATATATATATAAAATGGGAAATATACTCAGGTATCAAAAAGAATGACATCTTGGGACACCTGGGTGGCTCAGTTAGATGAGTGTCTGACTTCAGGTTAAATCATGATCTCCAAGTTCATGAGTTGGAGCCCCATATGAGATTCACTGCTGATGCAGCAGTTCACTGCTGACAGTGCAGAGCCTAGTTCGGATCCTCCATCCCCCTCTCTCTGCCCCTCCCCCACTCATGCTTTCTCAAAAATAAATAAACATTGAAAAAAAGAAGAATAAAATTTTGCCATTTGCAATGACATGGATGAAGCTTAAGTATATTATGCTAAGTGAAACAAGTCAGTCAGAGAAAGACAAATATATGATTTCACTCATATGTAGAATTTAAGAAACAAAACAGATGAACATATGGAAGGGGGGAAAAAGAGAGTGAGAGGGAAACAAACCATAAGAGATTCTTAAATATAGAGAATAAACTGAGAATTGATGGAGGGAGGTTGGCAAGGGATGGGCTAGAGGGTGATGGGTATTAAGGAGGGCACGAGTGATGAGCCCTGGTTGTTGTATGTAAGTGATAAATCACTAAATTCTACTGCTGAAACTAATATTGCAATGTATGTTAATGATCAAAAATTTAAATAAAAACTTGATAGAGAAAAAAAATAGGTCCTGCTGTTTTTGGAACATCCATGAGACATAGAGCTCCTTTTGGTTTAGAGAATTTAAGCATGGTAGAACTAAGGGACGGAGGTCTGAAGCCTGACAGAGGGACAACTGTCTGGCAGGATTAGTGCCTCACAGCCTCCAGTGGCTGCAGAGGTAACTCTGTCTACTGAGCTGGGATAGAATATTTGTCCTGTAGCACAGATTCTGAAAGGATTTGACTGGTGGTATCATTACTGGACCAGAGAGGGTTTCACATGCCTGGATGCTCAGAGCACAGGGCCTACATCTCCTATTCCCTACAGCAATTTTCATCCAAAATGTGTTAGTTAACTGAGTAACTTGGTATTTTCCTGAGAGGAATTTAAGAATCTTCACATCCTCTTCCATACTATTATTAGTGGGCAATTATGCTTGGACGTCATAGAAAATGAAAGTGGCTTCTGAGAAATGGCAGATTTTCACAGAAGTGGTGAAAGAGTTCTGGTACCGCCTGTGTTGGTCAAGAGCATAAGCCTCAAGGATAAGCTGGTCAAGGGAACAGTCTGCAAAGATGTGAAACCATCCACTAGTTCTTCCTTTCTGAGAGTGGCAGATAATCCCTCATTCGACTTTCAGCATGAGGGATGGGTCAGCCACTTCAGGCCTGGAGGGGCTAAGTTCCCTGCAGGCAGTGGTGGGGAGCAGGGTGAAGGTATAAGACTGCCCAGATGGGGGAAGGGAAACGAGGATCATTAATACAGAAGGAAGACCAGGAAAGTATCTAGAGGCCAAAGTCCATGTATGACCTGAGATAAAGCCAGGTCAGGTCCAGGCATCTCACCACACCAAACCAGGTGAAGTAGAGTGAAAGGATAAAGCCTGAGTTAGCTCCAGGTCCACACCTAGAATCAGACAAACACCAGAGGGCAGCTGTGGACCTAGAAGAAACAGAAGAGGCCACCAGTATTGCTGTTGTCCCTGGGACATGGGCTTGCTGCTCTCTGTCTTGGTATTATGCTCACCTGTTTTTTTTTTTTTTTAATTTTTTTTTTTTTTTAGAAAAAAAGTTTGAGGGATCACTTTTTTTTTTAAATGTTTTATTTATTTTTGAGAGAGAGAGAGAGAGAGAGACAGCATGAGCAAGGGAGGGGCAGAGGAAGAGGGAGACACAGAATCTGAAGACGGGCTCCAGGCTCTGAGCTGTCAGCACAGAGCCTGATGCAGGGCTTGAACCCACAAACTGTGAGATCATGACCTGAGCTGAAGTTGGACACTCAATCAACTTAGCCACCCAGGTGCCCCTATGCTCACCTCTTAATGTGGGTATACACTACTGTAGGATCTGGGGGGTGAGCATAAGTATAAGGAATTAGGCCATAGATGGGAAAGAAAACGAGGTTTTGACGAGCTCTACAGCTTTACACTACAAAATGTAGGTACACATCATTTTTCTGTGATATATTTATTAGAGAGGCAGTTGCGTGTGGTGGAAACAGCATGTATGGCTTTAGAGTCAGACCAACGCTGGGTTTGCATCTTAGTTTTGCTGCTTACTAGCTATGTGATGCTGAGCTAGTTACCCAGACTTTCTGAGCCTCCCATTTCTCTTCCGTAAAACAGAGCTGGTCCAAACAGTATCAGTGAGGTGGTAGAAGTAAAGTTCTTAGCACAGATCCTGGAGCACAGTGGATGCTTAATAAATGTTTCCTTCTCTCTTCCCTACCTTCTTCTAGGCCTTTCATATGAAATCAAAAGAAGACTTTCTATTTGGGTGTTGTTTAAAAGAGAGAGGTTTGCTATGGCAACAACAGACTACCAAGAAAGAGACTGGCTTCCCAACAACAGAAAATCTCATGGACTAAAGTAAGAAGGATAACTTGGATTTGTGTAGTGCTTTTGGTGTAATGAGTATTTTCCTTGGTAATGAGCACATTGTTTCTTATGATAACCACACACACCTTTTTAAAAAGACTTGATGTGTAAGTAATATCTACATCCAATGTGGGGCTCCAAACTAGAACCCCAAGATCAAGAGTCACATGCTATATTGACTGAGCTGGCCAGGCACCCCTCTTATGATAGCCCTTTGAGGTGGGCAGAGAAGTTATTCTTTTCTCCATTTTATGGATAAGGAAGTTGAGATGCAGACTTTTTGAGTTTTGTCTTGGGTCTCCTCTATTTCCCACAACACCATACCATCTCTACAGCAAGTGTGGAATGAATTCAGTAAAGCCCTGACTACAGAGAAGAGTGGCCTAATTTAATTCCATTCTGCTGGAACACTTTATAATGATTGGGTAAACATAGACTACTTTGCAGAAGTTCAGATTTTTATATAGCATCTCCCAATGTATTATTTCAGCTTATAATAGGCAGGGGTTGTAGTGGAGAATAATCTGCATTTTCCATGTTAATTAGCAGAAAGCCCTCTTCCTAAATGGTGCTTAGTAAATATTTGAAGACTCAAAGACTTTATGAAAAAGTGGTCTTTTGGTTTCTGTGATAATGTATTGATGCCAGAACATGCATAAAAAATCATAACAAATGAGGAAAGTCTTGCAGGTGAAATAAAAGACTTCCTAGGTCTTTTTACATCTATGATGGTCATGGAAATTTAGTATGACTCTTTTAATCTTTAACTGTTCCTTCTCCTCCTCACAAAACTAACTTTTAGGCATTCCAGGTTATAATAACTACAGCTTAGAACATTCTATGTTAATTAGAAATATTAAAATGTCTCATTACACCCAAATTTTAAAATAATTCACTTCCAGGGCACCTGGGTAGCTCAGTGGGTTGAGAATCCTACTCTTGATTTTGGCTCAGGTCATGATACCAGGGTCATGGGACTGAGCCCTGCATCTGAGTTTCATCCTGAGTATGGAGCCTGAGATTTTTTCTCTCTCTCTCTCTTTGTGCCCCTCCCCCCTGCTGTGCCCTCACTGTCTCTAAAATTAAAAAAATAAAATATATAAAAAATTCACTTTTCTCCTTCCCTGACTGCTTCAGGAAAGGGGAAGATTTTTTTTTTTAAATATACCTGGAAGAGTAAAGATAGATACATTTGCCTATTTTAAAATTGTAGACTTCTGTTAATCAAAAGACCTCATAAAAAGGGTAAAAAGATGAACTACAAAGAATTTGGGAAGATAATTGCAACACATGTAACAAATATATCTGGTATATATTAAAAAATTCTTATAAATAGAATTTAAAATAAATAGAATTTTAAGTTCCATTTATTAGGCAAAAGATTTAAATAGGTGCTTTACAAAAGAAACATCTAAATGGCCAATAAACATATGAAAATGTTCTCAATCCCAGTAGTAATTAGGTAAATACAAATTAAAACCACACCGACATCACACCATATGCACACTAGAATGCCAAAATTTAAAATCTGACAATATTTGGGGCGCCTGGGTGGCTTAGTCAGTTGAGCGTCCGACTTTCGCTTAGGTCATGATCTCGCAGTTTGTGGGTTCGAGCCCCGCGTCGGGCTCTGTGCTGACTGCCAGCTCAGAGCCTGGAGCCTGTTTCAGTCTGTGACTCCCTCTCTCTCTGACCCTCCTCTGCTCACGCTGTCTCTCTCTCTCTCGTAGAAATAAATAAAACATTAAAAAAAAAATTAAAATCTGACAATACTTTTTGGAGCAATGGGAACTTCATATTCTGCTGTTAGGAGTGTAAACTACACTATTCCATTTGGAAAGAGTATGGCATTTATCTAATAAAGCTAAAGAAATGCCCTATGACCCAGCAATATCACTTCTAGATCTATTTCCTTGAGAAACTTCTGCCCATTATGCACTGGGATCCCTGCTCATGTTCAGGATAGCACTGCTTGTCATAACCAACCACTGGAGCCAACCATAAAATTCCATTTGTGTAAAATTCAAAAACAGGCAAAACTGAACTGTATTGTTTAGATACACATGCAAGAGTGGTAAAACTCTTGGGCAAAGCAAGGAAATGATTATCCTAAAAGTTGGGAAGTTATCTCTGAATGAAGGGAGTAGATGTGTTGGGGAAAAACATGGAACGCTTCCAAGGTTCCAGCAATATTCTGTTTCTTGTCCAGTAGAAACTACACAAATGTTTACAATTATACTCATTTGTGTTTTGTGCACTTTCTACTTGTGTGTTTAAGAAAAATTGTTTTTATGAGTACATGTAATGGTGACATGAGGAATGGTTGTAGATTTACACATGACAAAATGCTCCCTCCCCTTTTGCGTTTATTCTTTGGTAAAAATCAGTCTTGAATTCTTTGGGTTTGAATTAGAAGAGGTCTTTAGGAATGCATTCACCTGTTCTCACTTTTCCTGGAATATATCTTGCACTTTCCTTTTTTTCTTTTTCTTTTTTTTTGCTTAAGATTGCCAGAGAAAGGAAATAATTTGTGTTATCCATACTTCAACTTTCTACCTTCTCTGCACATGGCAGACATCACTAATTGATGTATCACTGCATTCTTTTTTGCTGAGCCTGGTTCTAGTCTCAGAATCCTTGGTTTTATAGTGTTCCAGGCAGCCACTACCAACAGACTAGTGCCGCTAAGTGAGATGAAATGGAATAGTAAATAGTCCTATCTGCCACTGGGAGTATTCTCCTCTCTAAAAGTGCTTTCAAAAGATCTAAAGTTGCCCCTCAGACACACAGCTTTCATAGACTTGCCCTCCTCCTCCAATGAAGTCCCCTAGCATATTCACCTGATTTATACTTAACTCTTTTCATTATTGCTTCTCCAAAGAGACTTTTTAGATATTTCTCCCCAAATTCCACCCAATCCCATTAACTTTTAGTCCTAAAGATATGCTGTGTTTGTGTTTATGTTCCATGACCTTTTGGAGGGCCACAAACCACTGTAATATCCAAGATTCTTTTTACCTCCCCTCATAACCAATTTTCACCCCCCTTGGGGCAATATCACCCCTATTGAGAATATATGCTCTAGATCTCCACTGCAGGACTTGTCATGAGCTGTTCTTCATTAGTTATTTGTAACGATGTTGTGTCTCCAAGCTGACTATGAGTTCCTTCCCAGAAGCCAGAGTCAGTCTGTAGAATGTGTAAAATATTGCCTTATACATATATCAGGCACTCAATAGATATTTGAGTTGAACTGAAAGAACATTTTCAAATAAAACGCAAAAATGTGATTCAGTTTGAATACAACTGAAATGGTTCTAAATGAGTGGCTTATCTGTAACTGTTTAGTCATTTATAGAATAAAAATACTCTTAGGGGCTCCAGGATGGCTCAGGTGGCTAGGCATCTGACTCCTGATTTCGGCTAAGGTCATGATCTCACAGTTCTCAAGACCAAGTCCTGCCTCGGGCTCCGTGCTGACAGCATGGAGCCTGCTTGGGATTCTCTCTCACCCTTTCTCTGCCCCTCCTCCCACACATGCACACTCTCTCAAAATTAATAAATAAACTTAAAAAAACTTTTATAAGGGGGTGCCTGGGTGGCTTAGTCGGTTGAGCGTCCGACTTTCGCTTGGGTCATGATCTCGCGGTTTGTGGGTTCGAGCCCCATGTCGGGCTCTGTGCTGACTGCCAGCTCAGAGCCTGGAGCCTGTTTCAGCCTGTGACTCCCTCTCTCTCTGACCCTCCCCTGCTCACGCTGTCTCTCTCTCTCCTAAAAATAAATAAAACATTAAAAAAATTAAAAAAAAAAAAACTTTTATAAAGATCTTTCTTTATGATCCTAAAATCCATTAGACTAGAGGAAATAGAATTGTTAGGTTAATTTGTATTTTCTGATCAGTTTTGTATCATTTAATTAATTAATTAATCGCCATATTTAATGTTTGGAACTCATACATAAATGAGTAAATTCTTGCTTTTAAAATATAAAATTCATTTGAAAGCAAAATTAATTAAATGTTAGCATGCATTTTTATAGCTATGTGCTTGGTCACAGTTCCTTTGGCTGATGACCCTGATTTGTTTTTCAGGTATCAATATGAGTGTATTAAAAACTAAAAAGAGCATTCCCACAGTTTGGCTTCTTCCAACCCCTTTGCCTGACAAAATGTCAAAACTTTAAGTTCAGATGAAGAAGTGATAACTGGAGGTATCTACAATAGACAAATTGACTATTTCGAAAAACATGACCTTGGGGCACAGTTGGTTAAAGGTCCAACTCTTGATTTCAGCCCTGCCTTGGGCTCTGTGCTGACAATGTGGAGCCTGCTTCGGATTCTCTCTCTCTCCTTCTCTCTGCCTCTCCCTCCCACTCATGCGTGCTCTCTCTCTCTCTCTCTCTGAAAATAAATAACCTAAAAAAAAAAAAAAGTGCCTTTATCAAAATGCTGCTCACTGCAAGACTACTATGAGCTTAACTAGTAATTACACCATACTGTTTCTACAGAATTTAAATTAGACAGGGAAGAGAAGGGCATTAATATGAACCAAACACGAAATCCTAACCTTCCCCTGACTGTATATAAATATGCAACTCTTCTTTGTCTGCCACTTGAGGATTGAGAGGAAATCATTGGTGCACGAAAGTGTCTCAAGTGACTGCACAGACTTACTCATGCTTCTGGGCCATGGTGACCAGGAGGCTGTGGAGCCTTTCCTGCAGGGGTGCAGAAAACGAAGAGGGACGGGGGGCTCTAACATCACAGTGAGAAGACAGTTTTTCTCTTTTTGGTATTCAAATCTTGTTCTTAAGGATCAGACATTTTATATTCTCAGAACAGTATAACTTGATTCATTGTACCCCAATACTCCTGCTTTTAAATTCTGTCTTCAGAGAAATAAATGAGGGTGTACACCTTTCTTCTATATTGTATTCTAAAATGCTTTCACAGTCCCTCTGCAAGGTTATAATTCAGTGTTTCTGAAAGTACATCAGAATCACCTTGGGTTCTTATTAAGATGCCCTCTCCCCATATCTCTTTCCAGATGATTGTTCAGGGAGAGGGCAATGACCTTGCCGGTTTGAGGGAGCCAAAAAGAGGGAACTTTGGCTCCATTTCCATTTTATTCTGGTGATTATTTTAAGGACAGCAATATTAGCTGCTAGTTCAGCTAATCTGATCCTCTACCAGATTTTCTCTGAATTGTTTAATGTCAATTTTCACGTTGATTTCATGAAAAGAAAAGGATTGGGCACATTTGTATAATTACATAGTGATAACGATTAAGAAGGGATGCTGGCAAATTTTCACAGCTGACAGCAATAACCCTGGAATAATGTAGTGATATCTGATTACCACATTATCATGTTTCCATGGCAATGTGGCTTTCAACCTTGGTGGTGTGATACTGCCTAGGATAATGAAGCAATAACCTCAGTGTGAGGACACACTGGGAAAATATTTTTATGTCATCCAATAACAGGATATATTTGAGTAATGAAAGAAATGAAGGGAAAATACTTTATCTACAGACCATTAAAGTTATGGTTTAGGTGATAGAAGGGTGGGGAAAAGGTGAAATTGCTGATGACACTATTGTATACAAGACAAAAATATTTAAGGAAGAAAGTTTTCACTGGCAATGGTTCTAAGTCATGTTTTCAGACATGTGGGCCCCAAAAGAAAGGTCATGACAGATATTATTTTTTCTGGGTGTGAGTATATGTGTAAGCTTATATTTTTATACTGTTATTTATTTCTGCTCCTTTTATTGACTTGTAATCATCAGTGCTGATTTAGTATATACTGAATCACAGTATTTACATTTTCTGAAATATCCTGATTTAGGATAGGCTGAGTGATCATGCTTGCAAAATCATGCTTGGTTTCAACTTTGGAATTTTGGTTCTGCTAAAGGATTAGGTCCTGTAGAATAGCTCTAATTTATTAGCCTAGTTTGCACAGCACCTGCATAGGTACTCTGCAGATATGGGTTTGATTAAGCATTGTGACAGTTCAGTAAAGTTGATATTATTGTACCATTTTCCAGATGAGGAAAATGAGACTTAAGAAGGTTAGGTGACTTCCAAGATCACATGGCTAGTTAATGGTGAAAAGCTATAATTAAAATGAGATCTGTTTAGTTCACAGCATGGACTCTTCTAGTTTTAGAGACTAAAAATTTTCAGGCTCTATCTTCCACTTGAACCAAGATGAACTGTATGTGGTGTCTTTCTTTCTTTCTTTCTTTTTTTTTATTTAAATGGTATTTTTCTTTATATTTAAAGATGACATGACTGACAGTGAGTACTATCTCTGTGTGTACTGAAGCAGCTAAGACAAGCATGTGACTGATGCAGAGACAGCACATTTGGAAAAGAATAAGAATGCAGAGGATAAACAGGTTTTATCAACAATCTTTGTTACCAGTTAATAACAATGAACCCGGACCTTCATCCTATAGTGTCTACCTTGCAGGCACTTGGAAGAACGCAATTATAAGATGTAAAGGATTAAAATCAACATCAATATTGCACAATCTTCCTGAGTACAGAACCGTAGACACTGTTTTAGTGTGCCTTGTTGCATAGGGTGATTACTGTTAAAAAGTATTTTTCTACTATTTTCATTTATTTATCTATCTATTTATTTATCTTTAGAGAGAGAGTATGCACACATACTTGAGACCTCTTCTTTACCACCTTTGGTCTCAATCCTGTCCTCACTCCCAAAACAACCAGGAGGGGGGGAGAGAGATAGAGAAAGAGAGAGAGAGAGAGAGAGAGAGAGCAAATCCCAAGCAGGCTCCACACTGTCAGTACAGAGTCTGACATGGGTCTTGACCCCATGAACCGTGAGATCATGACCTGAGCTGAAATCAAGAGTCAGACACTAAACTGACTAGGCCACATAGGTGCCTCTGTACTATCTCCAATCCAGGGTATATAGCAGATTCTGAATGGAGATCTGCTAAATAGTGATGCTGCTTTTTAATCTCATTACCTTGTGAAGATTCCATCTAACTTTGACAGTCTTTATGCCTCTTTTTAACGTTCCCGTGCAACCTATACTTGCTCAGCTATATAAGCTGACCTGCCCTAACCCAGTGCAAATCTGGTTATATACTAAATTTAAGCTTAACCAGCTACAGGCTCCTTTAGGGCAGATACAGCTTTCACATCCTTTTAGTAATTGACTGATTGTTTTACTCTTTAAAATTAGTTTAGAAAAATCACAGAATAAATATGTATTTCTTGCAAAAAGTCAAATAACAGAAAAAATATAAAGACAAAGCAGAAACACCCACTTTTCCTGCCTCCTACCCATAGTCCCAGAGCTAATCATTCATTAGAATTTGCTACGTAGCTTTTTAGCCTTAACACACGCCATTCATAGTGATAGACATCTATACTGTGTCCAGTTTTTTGGACAGTCACTTAATGAGAAGTCCAGCAATTAGCCCTTTTGCTATTTTAATTACACATGAAGTTGAGCCTTCACAAGGAGTGCCTACTCTGAAAGGCATACTCTGACCCCACAGCGCCTCAAGAACAGGGTACAAGAGAAGCTAGAATGGTGGAGGGGCAGTGGTGCTACCTCTGCTTCAAAAGCAATGTATGGCTACTCCTTGTTCCAGTGAGCCTCCTCCTCACCAGGAACAGCCTGTGACTTCATGCAGTTTGACGTGCAGGACAAGGGGGTCCAGTCAAGTGTGGCTACAGGTTCTACCACCTTCCCCCTTCGCATTATACTTGGTCTCAATTCTGTCCTCATTCCCAAACCAACCAGAAGCAGGAGATGCTGAAGGGGCTCCAGCCCAGCAGGCTTGCTATCTAAGCAGTGCCCAGTCACTCACTCATACTTCAAGACAAAACATTTTTTTTTTTGCATTTTAATTTTAAGTAGGTTCCATGCCCAGTGTGGGACTTGAACTCAACTCACTGAGATTAAGAGTCACATTCTCTACTGACGGAGCCAGTAGGCATCCCAGGAAAAATTTAGACTCACAAGAGAAGAACCTCTGAGTGAATGGGAGGGAGGAATGATAAATATATTTTTCAGTGGGGAAAAGGAAACATGAAAGGTTCGGAACTCAAGAGTACTCTTAGGAAGAGCTAACTGTAATGGGGCAGATGATATCCTAAAGTATACACCTATGAGAACCATCAAAAAGAGATGAGAAGGCCAAATACACAAGTTATTCTGAGGGAGGGCGTGGAGTGGGAAAGACCAATGCTTGGGCATGGCTGTGAGGGGTAGAAAGGCAGGGAAGAGGAGTTCCTTTCTCACTACCTCCTGCACAATTCCTCTAATGGTAATGAGTTTCAGAGGCTTGTGAAAGTGAAGATTCATGGGTCTCACCCTCAAAGCTCTTGACCGTTCCGCTGGGGTGGCTCTCCAGCATTTGTATGTGCATAGGCTCCCCAGGGGATTCATACTGCTTAGTCTGAAGACCAAATCCTAAGCATTACTGCTGTATTGTGACCTGACAGCTATGTCACAGATTTAAATAGTTGGGAAATAATGCTTCAGGATGTTATCATTCACAACTTGAGAACAGTTACAAATAGATCCCTGAGAAGAAAAGCAGATTGCTTATTTCTAATCCCTCCTTTCAAAGCTTGAGTTATCTTTACTCTGCATCAGCCTTTGTCCCTCTCCCCACCTGAAGAAGATGTGGCTTTATTATGAAGCCATGACAATCAAATGTTTTTACAGTACGTGGGGAAGTTGGGATACTAGACAGGGTTAGGCTGCTAAACTGGGGAAACCAGAGAAGGCAGGAGGGTGGGTGAGACTGAGAAAGGAGGAGCTGCCTCCTTCAGCTACACTGACAATTATTCAAGAGGGTTAAACGCAGTTGACGTTGCTAAAGGGTAATGCCCTGTGGTACTGCGCCGTCCTCGGCAAGTAGTCACTGGCCCAGGCAGGACCACATTGGCATTCAATCATTTTCTGGAAGCCAAAGATGGTAGAGGAAACATCTCTGGTTCCATCGGATAGCAAAGCTCTTTATACAGAAGACTTAATTGGTTTGTCTTTTTGTCTCTTAAAAAAAAGTTGGGGCGCCTGGGTGGCTTAGTCGGTTAAGCGTCCGACTTTCGCTTAGGTCATGATCTCGCGGTTCGTGGGTTCGAGCCCCGCGTCGGGCTCTGTGCTGACTGCCAGCTCAGAGCCTGGAGCCTGTTTCAGTCTGTGACTCCCTCTCTCTCTGACCCTCCCCTGCTCACGCTGTCTCTCTCTCTCTCCTAGAAATAAATAAAACAAAAAAAAAAAAAAAGAAAAAAGTATGATTAGCTAAAGGAGATAAGGAAAGAGTGTTATCTGTGAAATGATGGCACTTTGGTTCTAATGTAGGCACTTTATTTGAGTGGAAACAGCTGACAAGGTGGTGCTCCAGGGTAGGACTCAGCCACATCACTGGACGGGAGAAGTTGAGGTAGCAGTGCCTGTGCTCCTGCCTCCTTTGGTTTGCACACAGTGTGAAGGGGGAGGACAAGAGGTCCGCAGATGGGACTGAGTTCTGTTTGCAGATTTACATCAACTCAGTCTTCACTCTAGACATTTTTTTTTTTAAAGCATATTTATTTACTTTGAGAGAAAGAGAGCACACGCTGGGGAGGGGAAGAGGGAAGCAGAGACAGAGAGAATTCCAAGAAGGCTCCACATTCAGCACAGAGCCTGATGGGGGGTTCGAACTCACAAACTGTGAGATCATGACCTGAGCCGAAATTTGGAGTTGAATGCTCAACCAACTGAGCCACCCAGGTGCCCCTTGAATGTGGGCATCTTGAGCTGCTCTGAGCTAGGAGTCAGTCTCCAGCACCCCTGCCTGGCTCTGCCTTGTAAACTCAGATGCCCTTGGGAAGGAGATGTTATCGTTTATACATCTATAACTTGAGGGGATTAGATTACCTGATCTCCACTGTCCATGAAATCAGATTAGAAGTTCAGTGAAATGCTTTTTGTAGGCATTAAATTAGCATTAGTTGAATTGAGTTATCTAACAAATGAACTATATTTTGAATTAAATGAGAGTTTGTAAGGATACTCTGGCATTACCTGTCATGTCTCAGTATAGGTGTAGGCAACACGCTTGTCAGGAGCCATCCAAACTCAGCCAGAGTGTGCAGCAGAGGGCCATAATCCGTTTTGATTTCACAGCCCTGCGTGAATAAGTGTAACAGCTCATAGCCTTAATGGCAAGAGGACCAGCAACACAAGTGATTACAATAAAGGGTGGTGGGTGTTAAACTAAGGGGAGTTCACGCTCCTTAAGTACAGTTTCATCGGCTGCAGTCTTTGAGGGCTTCATTTTCTGCTGCTTGCTGCCTTCTAACCATTGAACCAAGGTAGACACACTGGGGATCAGAGTGGTGAGAGGTTTCCATCTGGTTCTCCAGAGTTTGGGCCTTCCTTCCTTTGTGTTCCCTCAGTCTTGTTCAGGCATCAAACTTTAAGGTACAGGGCTGCATTTAGAAAAGCTCCCTAGTGATTTGGATCCAAGTAGTTTACAGACCATGCTGGTTAGAAACACTGGTCCAGGGGTTGGGAAGTGAGGATAAGAGTAGGAAGTGAAGATCGGGAAGTAAAAGGTGAGTGGGGCTTAGATGCTGAGTTGGATTCCTTGCTTTTTATTCATGTGGAATTGATTTTTACTAGGAGCTTTACCTCTTCTTCTAAATCCTTTTCTCCCTCTCAGTGGGATTTCTAGTTTATTTGAAAATGAGCTCTGCCTCTCTGTATGCCTTTATAAGGCCAGAAAGGCAAATGTGTTTATAAAAGAGTCTGTCAGTGAGGGTCTCATACACACAACACAATATACCAGAATTTAGTCTGTACACCTCAAGGGCAGTCCATTCGGTGACATCTGAATTCAGAGTGCACAACATCAGCAGCAATGTCATCTCTGATTAGGAAGGACAATGCTGTGTGTACATATTTGGCCTGGTGAGAGAGAGAACAACTTTTGGATATTTTTGCCTTTGAGAGTCAATTAACAAGGTAAAAAAAAATGTCAGTCACATCGGTTGCTTGGAGATAAAATAGTAGTTTTTTTTTTTTTAGTTTCAACCAGTTTTCTTTTCAAAGAAAAGAGTGCCAGGGAACTTTATTCAGGATTAGAAGGCCAAATCCTTGGGAATCTACTGTTATTTAGGTACAGGTAATTGTTTTACTATCTTACAACAGAGTTGAACATGTAGTAAAGGAAATCACCTTTTCACAAATCTGAACAAAGTTTGTTTATGCATTTGTGATAAAATTCTGAACACTGTACAAACAAGTGTTTGAAGGACACTGCAGGTATTGAGAAAGGAAAACCTTTAACATAGAAAACTAAATAGAAAAGTAAAGCTAAACTGTCAGAAAACTGCAGTTTACCTCAATAACGGTCCATTGCTCTACTACGATGGCATCGTTTCCTTTCCTACTGGAACCTGGAACTCCAGAACCTTCTTCTTCATAGATAAAGAATCCTTCCAAAGATTTAGGCAAATGGTCCCCTGTGAGGAAAGGGATGCAATTAGGAAGAATTGCAAATACTGAGTGTCTCCTAAGATCACCCACATCTTTAGGTAACCCTTTGAGGAAGCTGAAAGAAAAGCATATAAATTAACAAGCGCTTGTTTTGACTGAGTCAATAACATCCTCCTCTTTGAGAGTTTTTTTGGGAAGGTCAAGAAAATTTTATACTTCACTGAATTAAAATTAAACTGTAAATATGAAAACTACAATAACAAAAACAAAATAAAATAATATCATACAGTGAGAAGCAAGTGGATTTCCTAAGTCTAAAAAGCATCAGGAACTGACCTTCACCCTGAAATCAAATTTTGGTTTCTGACCTATATGTTTATGCACATTAATTACACCATTTGGAGAGAAAACATAAAAATGTTCTTGAAATTACAGGTGTGATATTCAAACTAATATGAGGAAAGATTACCTCAAAATAATATAAACACAAAACAATTCTTTACCTCAATGATGCTTTAAAAAAAATAATAGAAGAATGGTAACAGGAAAATCCTGAACAGAAGTCATTGTCAAAAGAATTCCTGCTGGGAAGGAAGTTTTAAGGGAGGGCCTCTCTGACATTTTCTTGAATAGTTGACAACAACCAGCTGGCGAAAACTAAACTGATTTTATGGATGTTCTTTTGTCTCCTATTTTGCAATAGGAGACAATTTTCCCATGGTCACGTGCTGGCTAAACTTTATGGTTTTTATACAGTATAGTGTTGCATCAAAGTCTCCCTGCTGCACAGTTATCTAAAGTATAAACTACAACATTTTCAAGTGCTCTATTAAGCTTAAAAATAAAGAGGAGAAACATAATTTCAATGTAATTTTTAGTTTTGATTTTTATTAACAGGCTATAAACTTTAGGAGAAAATCATTGTTATTATTATTTACACCATTTACAGTTAGGGTACAATACCATGAAGAATTTACCTTGTTCAGACTGGTTCTCCAAAACCCAGTAAAGTTTAATTTACTAGTTGGAGTTAGTTTTTTTCTAATTATAGTGTATGTTCCACTTCCTTTAAATGTACTTGTCCACTGTCCAAAGTGACCAGTGGAAGTAAATCTTTTTGATTGTAAATTTAGAGCATCACAAGACCATCTTTAAAACTATGTATGTCCCAAGTCCTTTTTTAGAATGAGGGTATGAATTTTAGAAATAATTATATACTGTGATAATTATGTAATTAATTATAATCTGCCTCTTATTTACTTTGGGATTCTATAATGTGGTTTTGCAGCTCTGTGTCTGTTTTCTTATTCTCAGTGTTGGGATACTCCAGTACTTTTAAATTTCTTTTGGTTTAAAGGAATGAAACCATGCCACACTCACACAATGCCACACAAGAATTAAAAAAGCAAGACTCATTGCCCTGTAGCAACATGGAGGAATTTCAGAAACTGTTGAGCAAAAGAAACCAGACACAAAAGAGTAAATACTGTGTACTTCAACCTATGTGAAGTTCAAAAACAGGCAAAATTAATCTATGGTATGAATATTAGAATAATTCTTTCTCTGGGTGTGAGGATATTGACTGGGAAGTGTCATGAGGTGGCTTCTGGAATGTTGGAAATATTCTGTACCATTTTTCCCCCCTCTGAATTCCTCCCTCCCCAGCTTTATTGAGATATAACTGACATATAAAGACATGCCCTCTATATCTTGAACATTTGTTTTTATTCAGCTGTAAACATAAGATTAATGCACTTTTCAATATGTTTATTATACTTATGTGGGAGCCCAACAGTGACCACAAGAAAGCATGGTTAGGGACGCAGGGATGTGCCTGCACACGGGGCTCCCTGCCTGGGCAAGGCATTCCTGCAAACAGGATGCTCTGCCAGGGGGCCTGCACACAGTATCCAAGTTTAATGGTCCGCTTGCAAACGAGGGAACATGCCCTCCTTAGAAATAAGGAGAAGGCTGGAATTGTGAGCAGGCCTCTTAGTAAACATGTTGTGGTCGCTTCCTCCCTTTGCTCCCCCCTGTCCTTGAAATGTGTTTGGCTACTTGCTCTTAATTGGTAAAGGAATGCATCTTGTAGATTTCAGTTTGTATCCAATTACAGGGTATAAAGTAAACCGCAAGAGGGGCTTGCGTAGAATTGTTCCTCCGGCCGGAGTTGTGTCTGTCTTTTGTGTGTGTCTTGTCCTTTGTGTCATTTCGTCCGCAACATACTTATGTCCCTCCCTTCTCACTTTAGAGCTCCCAGGGCCCTGACTGACCTTCTTAGTGCCCACACCAATCCCCAGAGCCACAGATGAATGAGACTTACACAGGAGAAAGTATTTAATATCTCTTGAAGAATTCTCCCTAACAGAAGGGGAGGTGAGGCGGGGTTGCAGGGAAGGTCCTATGGGGAGTGGCTGTTTGGGTGCTTGCTGTGTTAAATCTTCCAGGAAATGGGGTGAGTTGATTGTAAACAGTTACCTAATAACTGTTCCCAAACTGAGTCACTTCTTTTTTGTTTTTAATTTTTTTTTAACATTTTAATTTATTTTTGAGAAAGATAGAGTACAAGTGGAGGAGGGGCACAGAGAGAGGGAGATACAGAATCTGAAGCAGGCTCTAGGCTCTGAGCTAGAACACAGGGCTAGAACCCATGACCTTTGAGGTCATGACCTGAGCTGAAGTTGGACACTTAACTGACTGAGCCACCCAGGTGTCCCAAGAAGCTTTATCCTCTTATACTCATGTGCCTTACTATATTATCATTTTCTATGTGTGCATAGTATGAAAAAGTTACAAAGCATTGACCTAACCCACTGCTGCTTAAGTTTTTTTTAGCCAAATACCACTGGTATTAAAGGAAAGTACCATTGAAGGATAATCTCCAATTACAGTTTGAGTTGATTTGTGGCAAGAATAAGATTTCTTTAAAGTCTAATGTTTATATCTTAAAATCCATGCCATCTTTGCATTCTTTTCAAATATGTTCATATTATGTAAAAAAAGTAAAGTTCTCCAACTCCCCATATTAAGTAATATTGACGTTCGATCAGGGCGCCTGGGTGGCTCAGTCAGTTAGGTGACCGACTTTGGCTCAGGTCATGATCTCATGATTTGTGGTTTTAAGCCCCACATCAGCTCTGAGCCTGGAACCTGCTTCAGATTGTGTTTCCCTCTCCCTCTGCCCCTCCCTCACTCGCACTCTGTCTCTCAAAAATAAATAAATGTAAAAAAAAAAAAATTGATGTTCTATCTTGTGAATCTGTGTACTCCCTAGCAGAAGGCTGCATACCCCCAGGGTACCTGGACCCTGGTTTAACAAGCACAGGCTTAACAAATTCTCAGGGAATGGTTTATGTGTCTGGCCATGTGCTCAGACACTCATTTCAGCTATATATGACATTGGCATTTCTGTAAATGTGAAGAAATGTAACATTCTATTTTAATATTTTTGGTCTATGCGTCATTTTTGGCATTACACTGCCTAGAGGTAGGCCTGGGACTATCTTTGAGAACTGGAGGGCACATATGGAGAGGCCCATTTTGCATCTCATTCATGAACATTCTGTCTCCAAAATAAATCTCAGCCTCTTAACAGCATGCCCCCTTCCACTCTTGCCTTCTCTAATCCACTTCCCAAAATGAGGCCAAAGAAGTGATTTTAAGAATGCATATCAGTTCATAGCTCCCTATTTTTATTTATTTATTTATTTATTTATAAATAAATAAATAAATAAAATAAATTTATTTATTTTTAAATAAATAAAATTTTTAATGTTTATTTTTTAAATATTTTTTTATTTATTTCTAGGGGAGAGAGAGAGAGAGAGACAGCCTGAGCAGGGGAGGGTCAGAGAGAGAGGGAGATACAGACTCTGAAATTGGCTCCAGGCTCTGAGCTGGCAGTCAGCACAGAGCCCGACGCTGGGCTTGAACCCAGGAACCGCGAGATCATGACCTAAGCGAAAGTCGGACGCTTAACCAACTAAGCCACCCAGGTGCCCCTTCCGTTTATTTTAGAGAGAGAGAGAGAGCAAGTGAGCATGAGTGGGGAATGGGCAGAGGGAGATGGAGACACAGAATCTGAAGCAGGTTCTAGGCTCTGAGCTGTCAGACAGCCTGATGCAGGGCTTGAACCCAGAAGTCGTGAGAACATGACCTGAGTCAAAGTCGTACTCTCAACTGACTGAGCCACCCAGGCTCCCCCATAACTCCCTCTTTAATCTTCAGTGAAATGACTTGGAATAAAAATTCTGGCAGGATGCTTAAAATTTTTCTTAAGAGTACACACTCCACCTAGGTGCCCTCTGCCCCACTTTCTTAATTGCACGAAAAGGGGCACATTTTTATTTTAATGTTTTTTTTTTAAATTTATTTCTAGGAGAGAGAGAGACAGCGTGAGCAGGGGAGGGCCAGAGAGAGAGGGAGTCACAGACTGAAACAGGCTCCAGGCTCCGAGCTGGCAGTCAGCACAGAGCCCGACGCGGGGCTCGAACCCACGAACCGCGAGATCATGACCTAAGCGAAAGTCGGACGCTTAACCGACTAAGCCACCCAGGCGCCCCAAGGGGCACATTTTTAAATTATTTCTGTGCCTCAGCTTCCTCATCTACAAAAGGAGGATAATCATACCAACCTCATAGGTTGCTGTCGGAATTAAATGAGTTAATAAATTAGAAGTGTTTAGAACAATGCTGGTGTACAGTGAGTACAAATACATGTAGCTCTTGCTGCATTATTTGTAAGATTGGCTGCTGTTACCGCTTCTGCCTTGTATGGAGCCATTCTCTCTGCATACCCTGTGCCAGCGACACAGGCCTTTTCCCTGTTCCTCTTTCCTGTCCTACATTTTCTGTACATCTGGGGGTGTTTCCTCTGTCTAGAACGGCCTGGCTGTGGCTCTTGAATGCTGGCTTTCCAGTCTCAATGTGATTGGTGTCTTGTTATGCGGGACCTCCTGATCCCTCCTTACAATATAGTGTTAGGTAATGTCACAACACTTTTCTCCATTTTGAAATTAGATACATATGTTTCTGTACCTGTTACTGCCTGACTGCCTGATGCCACATGGCCAGCTTTGAGGTAGGGAAGATATCCATTTTGTTCATCATTGTAAACCCAGTGCCTGGCATATACATATTTGTGGTGAGTAAAGAAATACATTTTGTCAGTACTCTATCCCACTCCTCATTCTGATACATCTCGTCTATCAGCTCCACACAAGCATTTTTATAGGGGTGAGGAGAGCGAAATGAACTCAAGTCTAAAAATTCATGAAAAAATAAAAATGTAGCCTTAAGATATGGGTCTACTAAAGGTGGGAAGAGACTGTTCTCTGAGGATAATGGTGGTATTTGTAGGCTATTGAAGTTTGGGGACCTCATGGGTGTGTATGTGTGTGTTTTATATTAGCTGGCAAGGCTGCTCATCCGACCTATGCCAACTACCCAGTGGATCTCTGCATATCCTGGTAAATTGTTTTATCTTTGTTGGCTCAGCTAGGACCATTTGGAGTTCTTTGTCCTGCAGTGCAAGCCCCTGGGTGTGTGCAGGGATTCCAGCAGAGGTCCGGCTTGGTGAGGACCCAGCAATGCTGGAGAAGGTCAGATACAGGAGACCTTTGCAGTGGGAAGACTCAGGCTGCCAGAACAGCAAGACGGCCACCGGGTACCTCTGCTGTGAGGCTTTTCGCAGCATCAGGCTTTGAGAGTGCGTGGGAAAGGACACTGAAGAGGAATTTCACAGTCCTTATAACCTCTCCACCGTGACCCACCAAAGGAGAAAACTTTTTAAAAGTTTTGTTTCCCACTCCCTGTTTCTAGAGGAAGATATTTTATAAGATGAGATTTGTGGAAGAATGTATTTAAATGTCTGTGCAATGTCTGGTTTTGTGCTTCTATTCCTCATGGTGAGCTGACTTCTGACAATATTTTGGAAGAGGATGGAAGCAAGACAAAACAAAATAGGCATTGTCCCCCATGTGCTTTAGCTGTCAGGCATCAAATGTCCCAGAACAAAGCGACCAATTCAGCCCTGCTTCCTCTGACTTGCTTCTCACAGTGACACAGGCATGGGTCACAAATTCCCCTCCTCAGCTTCCCTGTGGATTCCTAGGGAAGTCCCGAGTGACACACCCAGTTGCCAGGCCCCACAGACTGTGGTAGCTCATTAGGGGCTTGGCATGGCCTGCAATGTAAAATGTCTAATGAGACGTTCCAGAGCTGCTGAGAGGGAAAGATTCTCCCCTGAGCTCTCTAAATAGCTTCTGAGGCTTTATGAACAAAAGCTCCACAGAATCTCTGGCTGGCAACTGCTGTGGCTAATTTTATTTTCATCAGGCAAGGCCCAAGGCGGGGATGCCTGAAAGAGATTTTGAAAGGAGTATTTCTCGTCTTTCCTTCAGCAGTTAGTCACAAACCAAAGTTTAAAATGGTTCCAACTTAGACTTTTTGGAAGGAAGAGAAGGGGGAAGAGAAGAGAGAGAGAAATATATGAAGCATTAGCTGACCTGCAAGTAGCTGATCCATACTAAAAGTACTCTAGTTGCATACAGCAAGCTGCAGGAAAGAAAACTACCACCAGAGAATAAGCTCCGGCGGTGGGTAAGGCGGTGGGTGAGGCACTGTGGGAGTCATTTTGTACGTACTGTATCTTATTACATTTTGACAGCAGTAAAGTAGGGGGTATTTTTATTCCCCTTTTAGGAAACTGAGGCTCAGTGAGCTCACCTAACTTTCCCAGATCACTCAGGTAATAAGTAGAGAATATAGGATTTAAGCCCTGGTCTATCTGATTCTAAAGTCCATGCTCTTCTTATTAGATTTTGCTGCTTCTGGGGCACATGGGTGGCTCAGTCACTAAAGGCATGTGACTCTTGATCTTCAGGTGTAAGTTTGAGCCCCATGCTGGGTGTAGAGATTACTTTTAAATAAAAATCTTATGGGCTGACTGGGTGGCTCATCTGGCTGAGCATCTGTCTCTTGGTTTCACTCGGGTCATGATCTCACAGTTCGTAGCATCAAGCCTGGAGTTGAGCTCTGTGCTGAATGTGGAGCCTGCTTGGGATTCTCTCTCTCTCTCCTTCTCTTTCTCCCTCTCCCCTATTTGTGCATATGTGTGCACTCTTTCCCTCTCTCTCTGAAAATAAATAAACTTAAAAAAATATTTTTCTGTTTCCATTAAAGACCAACTTCGAGGAAGTTTCCAATAACCAAAAATACTAAGAACTATCTGTTGAGCACCTGCTATGGCCTGTATACCCAGGCCATATTTCTGGGTAGTTCAATAGGCTAGATCTTTACTCTTGGTTGCTAGTTAAAAGAACTTATTGGCCTATGACTCTGGATAATTTTAAATAATCATCCAAAGTCTTTAGTCCTATTAGTTAAGGTATCCCTGATGTAATAAGCTGATTTAAAGATGTTAAAGAATATTGAGATCTCATTTGCTTCTTTTTTGTTCTTTCCTCTAACCTCATTAAGTTAATTATCTTGGTTTTCATAGCCTTCCTAATGTAATTTTCAAGTCTTCTAACTGAATTTTTCTTTTCTTTTAGCACTAAGCTCTTATTTATTTATTTAGACAGCATGCACGTGTGCATGTGCACGTGGGTGGGGAAGGGACTGAGGGAGAGAGAGAGAAAGACTTTTAAGCAGTCTCCATGCCCAGGACAGAGCCTGATGCAGAGCTTGAACTCACATCTGTGAGATCATGACCTGATTTGAAATCAAAAGTTGGAAGCTTAATCTACTGAGCCACTCAGGTGCCCCAGCACTAATTTCTTTTTAAAAACACTTTCCCTAGAAAGTAATTTTTGGAAAGTTTGTTTGGTTTTTGTGGTAGACACAAGTGATTACATATCCCAGTGTAACTAAAAGAGGAAGGCTAGGGGAAGTTGAAAGATAAGGGAAGGAAGAAATAGAGTAAATATAATTTTCTGAACTGAAGATTATTTTTATATACAAATTTTAGAGTCAGAAATAGATTGGAGTACAGGTTAGATAGTGTCCAAATCTGGGACAGTGTAATAAGTTTGGATAGTTAACTGTCAAATGCCATTATAACCCTTCTAACTGGACGGTTATAATACATCTTATTTGGAAAATCCTACTAGTCAATCACACAGTGGTTTGTCTATTCCTGACAGTAACAAGCAAATAGCAAACATTACATTATAATTCTACCACTATGATTAAGCTTTTAAATTAAAGCTGTATAGCTGTGTAATAATTGGAATCTAATTCCTAATGAATATTATAATGAGTAATAATGAATAATTTCTGTCCGTTTAGCCATAGATCTTGAGAGGCAAAACCATTTCCACCAACTCTGACACAGGTCAAATTCTTTAGATATCAATATATTATAATAGAAAACGTACCTTTAGATGTTTCCCAGCATACAAAAGAATCAATTAAAGACAAGCCTTGTTTATAATAAAACGTAGTTAACTCCAGCCAATCAGCATCAAGTGTACTAATGACAGATCCTTTTCTTGTTACTTTCATTGACAAGACGCCTTCCTGATAAGTCCAGCAGGTTGATTCATCATCAAAAACGTTGAATATTGTATACAACTTGTATTCTGGGGATAGACATTCAGAAAGAAGAAAAATTATTTATTAATTCCTTTATGTATTGAAAAGATGCCTAAAATTGTTTCTTTTATTACTCATGTATTTCAGTCCTACATACAGCATGGAGAATAATAAAATTATCCACCACTCAGCTTTATTAAATGTTGACCTTGTGCCATGTTTCCTTCAGGTTTTTTTTCCCAGAAAATGAGAAATGGATGTAGTCGAAGTTTACTATGTAGTCTTTGCTATCCAGTTCTCTAGAAATCGGCACTATAATGATTTGGTGTTTATTATTCTCATGCAAACTTTTAGTCTTTTAATATGCTTTTATATACCCATTAATATATATATCATATTCTGTGGTTAAAAAACTTTTAAAAAGTGTTATTGTATATATGCATCTACACATTGATTTTCTTATGCTTGGAGTGGAATTAATACATAGAGACCTTATTCATTTAGTGAAACTGCTACATAATATTCTAGTTTATTATTTTCCTGTTGATGGACATATACATTGTTTCCAAATTTTTTGTCATTGTAAATATTGTTCATGTCTCCTTAGACACACATGTGGGAGTAACTTCTAGCATATATATTTAGACATGGAACTGCTAGGTCATATCTTCTACTTTCAATAAGTTGGCAAATTCTTAACTTGGGGAGTGGTCTGTGGATCCACCTCTATGTTATGTGCTTTTTTCTGGATTGAGTCTCCACGGATTTCACCAGATTCTCCAAGAGGTCTTTTGTGTGCATCTCCCCCAACCTCATGCTGCCACTACCCCACCCTCCAACCCAAAATTAAGAACTATTGCCATAGACATAGGATTTAAACTATTTAGAAAGTGGAGTCTAAAGATGGTTAATTAAATTAAGTAGGTAGCATATTGGATTTAGAATTCAAAAAGGTTAGAAATAGACACTCCATCTAATCAAAGTCAGGATGGGAACCAGAGAGAGTTTAAAGGTAGCATTGCATAGAAGATGGCAAATAGGTCTCTGACCATATCTCCAACAACTCTTGTTCCTAAAATTTTTACACTGCCAGGAAAATCAGGGTGGATGTTAGCTAGTGAGAAAATGGGAGCTGGTGAGAAAATGGGAGGGTGGTACTGGTGGTGAGGAAGGATGAGATGATGAATTAGAAAGTTCTCCTGGCTTATTCATAAAAAGATTGTGCTGGCCATGGTCGATAGATCTCTGCCAGGCTCACAAGACTGAGCACATTTCATTACAACCCAGAAAGCCAATGTGTGCGTGTGCAGTGTGTTACACCAGTGGGTACGGCTTTAACACTAACATAGATCAGAAAGTCAGTTGATAGCAGCTAACTTAATCCAGAATTTATTCCGTGGCAGGCACTGGACCAAATGCCTTATCTTTTAGCTACTTCTTATGACAACTCCCTTTCTATAAAGAAATTGGGGCAGTCTGACTTCAGAGCTCTTAACTGTAAGGTATGCATAGTCTTTGACTTTCTCTAATAGTAGCACTATTTTTTAAGCACTATTTTTAAAGCATGCCTGCAAAGGTATCAGAAAACTCTGAGCAGGCCAAAATGCATGAGAAAGTTGTCTCAATTTCTTGGGAAGAGTTTCTAGTTGGCAAAGTAGCATAAAACTAATCTTTAAAGTTATTTTAGGATGCAGGCACTATTGTCCTATTAATTGTTTCATCATGGTGTGCATTTTCATATTCTAATTGATGATCAAAGAAAGCCAATTAACTTCAAAGCCAAAAACCATCCATGAAATGGGAAAGGCCAAAACTAAAATTCTCATGCACTGTTTGCAAAAACAAACATAAATCAGAACAGCTTTCTATATTTATAGAATCACTTTCTGAATACACGCATAGCCTCCATTTTATAGGGGAGTTGGAGAATGACTAAATGGAAACCAATTTTTAAAACCAAGTTTCATTATGTGGATGGCATTGTATGACCATTCCAGGGACAACAGTTTGAAAAACTGCCCTATCTTATTTCTGGCTGTAATAATTAAAAAAAAAATCAAGATGAAAATATATTAGTTTATTCAGTATTTATAATCTTTAGAAATTTACTTTGTCTCACATTTTGAAAAAACCTCAAAAACTTACTTTTACTAAATTGAAACTAATATACTATTTCTAGTCATCTTGTCTATTACCTTCTCCCTTTCTTGATTTAGAGTAACTGGGGCTGCCATCTCGGTCCATTTGACACTGTCCACTTTCATGATGAAGTTCTTCCTCAATTCCACTCTCAGATGATTGCCCACTTAGTGTTCCTTCATTCCAGCTTTTACAGTTTTCATCTGAAGGGTGTCTCACAGGCAGCGTTGACTCTAGATCTTCATCATAGTTGGTTCCGTTGCAGAGTTTAAGTGGTGGATAAGGCTGTGATATGAATCCAACAAATTTCATTCCTCTCTTAGCAGCTATATTAATCTAAAAGAGATTGTAGAACAAAATGTAAAATTCATTTACATTGATCACTTTATCAATTAGCCTATAGGCTTATTAAAGAAATCCATAAGAAGAAGTAAACTGACCACTAACTAAAGACCCATTCATTAACGAATTAATAACCTATAACAAAGCACTACTCCTAAGTCTATGTCACATTATTATTGTGACTTCTTCAAACAGAACTGATACACTTTAGAAATTATGAAAAGAAGTGGATACCCAGGGGGCTCTGTTGGTTGAGCGTTGGACTCCTGATTTCAGCTCAGGTCATGATCCCAGGGTTGTAAGATAGAGCCTTGTGTTGGCTTTGCACTGAGCATGGAGTCTGCTTGAGATTCTCTCTCTCTCTCTCTCTCTCTCTCTCTCTCTCTCTTTCTCTCTCCCTCTGCCCCTCTTCCCTGCTCTCATGTACTCTTTTTCTTTCTCTCAAATAAAATAAAAAAATAAAAATAAAAAAATTATGAAAACAGGAATCATATTTTTCTTCAAAAGGTTGTTATTTGAGAAAAACTAATAATTCTATAACATGATTTTTGGAGGCCTGTTAGCAATGGTCTCTCCCACTGAGGCAAAATTAAAAGCTATTCCAAGAAATCCTCAAAAATAACATTACCAAATACATCTTTTTCTTCTTCTTCTTTTCTTTTTTTTAATGTTTTATTTATGTTTGGGAGAGAGACAGAGCACGAGTGAGGGAGGGGTTGAGAGAGAGGGAGACACAGAATCAGAAGCAGGCTCCAGGCTCTGAGCTGTCAGCACAGAGCCCAACACAGGGCTTGAACTCACCAACAGCAAGATCATGACCTGAGCTAAAGTCCAGCACTCAACCAACTGAGCCACTCAGGTGCCCCCAAATACATATTAATTAACAACAACAACAACAAAACATTAAAAGCAAAAACATACAGAATTGTTGCTTGATGTGGGTAAAGGAAAATGTTAGATGTCTAATTCTGGACAAATGTGTTCATATAATGCATAGGCCCAATTCACTCTTAGGAAGCTTTTCCATCTGCTTATATCTTGATTCTATTGTCTCCTATTGGGCCAAATGCACATGATCAGATTCAATCGTATAAGTTAAAGAATAGAATTCAGAAGCACATGACAAAATGCCAGTGAAATAATTTGAGATGTTAAGCCTGGTTATTTTCATGCTCAGCACTTATCCCTTTCTCTGCTCTTGCTTCATTTCTTTGTTCCTTTTGTGTCCATGTCTTTCTCCTCTGTTAAGCTAGCAATTCTTTTGAGGGCAAGGACTGTGTCTTAATCATTTTTGTACTGCATTGTTTTGTACCTATGGTGCTCTATAAGTACTGGTTAAATAAGTAAAAATGAAGTAATAGCAACATCTTTTATTTGGCCACTGTTTTAAACATTTACATTCTGTGTTTTTTTAAGTTTATTTATTTACTTTTGAGAGAGAGAGAGAGAGAGAAAGAGAGAGAGAGAGAGAGAGAGAGAGAGAGAGAGAGAGAGAGAACAGGCAGAGAGAGAATGGGCAGAGAGAGAAGGAGAGATAGAATCCCAAGTAGGCTCCACACTGTCACCATGGAGCCCTATGTGGGGCTCAAACTCACAAACTGTGACATCATGACCTGAGCCAAAACCCAGAGTCAGATGCTTAACAGACTGAGCCACCCAGGTGCCCCTAAATTAAATATTTTGAATGCTACCCTGGGAGGGGAAAAAAGACTTATGATGGAGGTTGCAAATGTAAGCGTCTATAGTCAGAAATGAAACAAATGAAAAGGGCCAGGAAGAACTGGGGCAAAACCAGAGAGCAATGCCCACTCAAAGGGGACAATGGTCACTCAGATCCAGCCAATGAGGAAAATCCAGAGGTGTGCTTGTGTGGAGCTAGGACAGAGGATGATGCTAATGCAATATCATTTACTCCTATAAATGGACATGTTGAGATTGTAACAATGCATGAAGCCTTAAAAATAGCCACAGATTGTCCTTTATATCAGGTGTCCTGGGAGAGGAGAGGGAGTGGCAAGGGGGCTTGGCATTTCTGCAGGTGGAAATGAGTAAATTTATTGTCAGTTCTTTCTCTAGGTCTTTTTAGTTGATTTGGGTGAAAAAGTGCAGAAGGCTTTTTCTATTACTAGAAAGTTTTAGCTGGAAAAATTTAGTAACAAATAGAGTGTTAATGGTTTTTTCCATTTTTTTAAGTTGGAAGATTGATATTTTTAAAATGTTATTTTTACTTAGACATCCTGAGAAAACCTAATTTTAAAAATAAAGCAAATATTGATATAAAGTTAAAATGACTTAAAACCTAGCTATTCAACAATAAACTCTTTATGTAAGACAGCTGTTCCAAAATAACATTTGGCATTCATCTATTGCTCTTGTTCATACATGGGGCAATGTTCAAATAGTTCGTGTGCGATGTTTCCTGAAGCTTTTCTCTTCATGAAATAATTCCATTACTCTGATTGCTGAAATAACAGTACTTTCCTGTTTAAATAGATCTTTAACTGTGTCCAGGAAGTCAAATGCAAAACAAGGGCTCTGATGCTGATCTATTAAGACTAAATTAGTTACATTTTTATTTCAAAAGAAATTTTCTGGAGTGGATTTATTCCCAGAAAAACAAATTGAAATCTCCCAGAATAGTCATAGTAAACAGTATGTGTAGCTTGTTTATAAGAATCTAGTCTCATAGACTATTCCTGAAAATCTTACTGAATGGTGACTTTATATCTAAAAGGGAAATATCATTAGCAGCTCTAACTGGCTATATACAAACTACAGATAATCTGACATACACCGCCACTTAAACCTTGGGAACAACACTAGAAACAGTGAACAAATCTCAGTTTCTTACTTAAAGGGAAATGCCTTAGAGTTTTGGCTGTATTCATTTAAATAAAACCTAAAACCTTACAAAAATATCAATGCAACTAAGAAAAAACTTTCACTTAAAAACCCATCAATTTAGAACACTTATAAATGTACAATTTTTCTTGGTCTTAATATGCATAAACAGTTCAACTTTTTAATTTAAGTTTCTATTAAGTTATATTGTATAGACTTTTCTTTTTTTAAAAAATATTTTTAATGTTTATTCATTTTTGAGATAGAGAGAGACAGAGCATGAGCAGGGGAGGGGCAGAGAGAGAGGAAGACACAAAATCTGAAGCAGGATCCAGGCTCTGAGCTATCAACACAGAGCCTGATGCAGGGCTTAAACCTACTAACTGTGAGATCATGACCTGAGCCAAAGTCGGATGCCTAAACGACTGAGCCATCCAGGCACCCTGTGTAGACTTTTCTATCTCAACAGTCAATATAGATGTTACATTTAATCCCCCAAAAATATTACATTGTATGGATGTAGGATTGCTACCTCCTCAATTTTCCAATCATTGAGAATCTGGCCCCTTATTCATTGTTGATTCAACTACCTATAAAAATGGCTTCTTCTCTTTTCAATTAATTTCTTGGAATAGATTCTAAAAAATAAAATGAGATTTATGATTTTTTTGACCAGATTAATATTCAGAAACAACTAATTTACTACAATGTACTAATTTATTATGATGCCAGTTGCGATATATGAATATTTTCTTAAAGCTCTTCCAACACTGGATTTAATACCTTCAATTTTAATTTCTCATTTAATATTGGTGAGGTCTTAAATCTCAGCTTTACTTTAAAAATTACTAGTTAGGTTGAACCTTTTCCCAAAGGTCTGTGGTTTATGATTCCTTTTGTATTTTGCTGTCTGTGGATTCTGTCCATTCAAGACTGGACATTACTGTCATGCATTTGTATTCATTTTATATATTTTTTAAATGAACCCCCGTAGGACACATTTGTCAGGGAATCCACTCCCTACACACACTCGATTCTTTTCTTTTAAGTTTAATTTTCCTAACATATAAGTTATATACTCAAACTCCCAACTTATTCATAATTCAGTATGTCTACTCTTTAGTTTTCCTCTGGATTTTTTATAGGTAAAAAAAAATTACCTCTTTATCTCGTTTGAAATGTGTGGAGTCTATTTTATACAGAACAAATTATCCATTTTCCCAGCAGCACTTGTTAAATGATGGTTGTTCCCCCACTTTATTTCATCAGGTTTGTTACCAAACTTCTTATATGTATGTAAATTTATTGCTGGCATTTTCATTCTATTCCATGGCCTATATTTCTGTTTCTAACTGTATAATTTAGTATGTGTGCTTCAATATGTTTTAACTTCTGGTGGAATAAGTCACTTACCATTTCCCTGTTCTTTTTAAAATAAGAAAGGAAATTGGGGCACCCGGGTGGCTTAGTCGGTTAAGCGTCCGACATTCGCTCAGGTCATGATCTCACGGTTCGTGGGTTCAAGCCCCGCGTCAGGCTCTGTGCTGACTGCCAGCTCAGAGCCTGGAGCCTGTTTCAGTCTGTGACTCTCTCTCTCTGACCCTCCCCTGCTCACGCTCTCTCTCTCTCTCTCTCTCTCTCCTAGAAATAAATAAAAAACATTAAAAAAATAAAATAAGAAAGGAAATCGATGAAGAAATACTAAATATTTCTCAATATCACATGAAAAATGTATACATTTAGTACCTTTTCTATCAGTTCTTTTCCTATGTCATTTGTTTGTGTCTCATAAGTTAGAGGACATTCCTCAATCACAAGCCTTGGGCGTCTTTGTCCACTGGGTACTGCCGATTTCTTCAGGCTGTAACAGAGAATATACTCATGGTTGGAAGTCAATTGATCATTTTCGGCTAATATGTTGATGTAAAACTGAGTAAGCAACTCACAAATACGGTCAAGGGAATCTTTTTGTTGTTGTTATTTCAAGCCTAATAATGGTGGTCTTCTTAGGTAAAAATACCAGAAAAACAGGTTGAACTTTCTTAATTTAAACCTCTATGAATATAGTTTTTTATTTGATATGGAAGAAATAAATTCATCAGTTGTTTTAATAAAAATTTTAAGACATGATTTTAGATCACTGTTATACCTCATAATTGTACAAAAACGCTAGTAAAGTTCCTATTTAAATGCAAATAAATATTGTCCTGTCTTCTGCCTTTTTTCTTTTCTGATCTTTACCCCTTGCTTATTCTTAGCCTTGTCAGAGCACTGCTAAGTCCATTTGAAATAATGTTAAAAAAGAAAAAATAATTTATATATGATGTGTAAGTTTTATAATTAGAAGTATTGCTACTGTGTGATAAAATGGCATGTTTATCTAATAATGCTTGGAGTATCTGATGAAGTTTCATATAACGGTGAAAGCTGAGGCCTGTACAAACTCTCTCAGATATGTATAAGTAGGCTTGTACTTATAAGTAGCAGACACTGTCCCTTAAAAGCACCTTTCTTTGCTTAGCCCTTTCCTCGTTAAACCATGGATTACTAGTCCATCACTAAAAAGAGAAAAACAGTTTTTACACTGGTCTTTTGGATGGTTTGATATAATTAAATAGTTGTGTAAAAAATTAAGTGTGTTAATCAAAGACATTGATTTGATTATTTTCACTCCTCATTGGAAAGGGCAACTCTATTTTGAAAACTATCAAACTTATAAGCTGGGCTGGCAGAACTGTTTGCAGTATTATTTGGGAAAGCAGCTATTAAAAAACGTGAAAAAAGAAACTAAAATGAATGGTCTTTACATCCTCCCCCCCCCCTTTTTTTTTTTTTGGATAAAGCTGAAAAGGAATCTATCCAATTTGTGAGAACTGGGAATGGCATGTAGGCCTTTCTGCAGCAAAAGGCTTAAAAGGTAGAGATAGTTTCCGTTGCCACTATTATTAAAATAATATAGGACAGTTAAAAAAGAACACTCAGTGAAAGTGGACTTCATTGGTCCAGTCATCTCTTTTAGCCCAGTGAGAGAACTTGTCACTGACATCTACTCCTTCATCAGCTGAAGCTTCTAGGTGCTTCTGGAGTCTGTTTTCCTTTTCCTTTGTTCACTGACATCCTCACCTAGGACTCATTTGTCTGCAAGGGACTAAAATCAATGAAGAGTTTTAAAAAGGAGGGAGGTGTAAGTTTCCTTCTCTCAATTCAGGTTTAACCACTAGAAAATGTGCTCTCAACCAACCCCCCTAATTATCCTTTATTCCCCATCATTATGTTCAAACTTTCTTTTCTTTTAACTAAAGAAAACATCTCAACAGCATCTTAGTCTGTTTCTTTGAGCACTAGGCTTACCTTAACTTCAAGCGCAATAGCACTGCCCTGTACAGGTAACTTGCAGGTAGGTGTTTTCGATGCCCCACAGGTTGTATAACAGGATGAATAGCCCCAACAATATATCCTTTAAGATAGTAGTCTTCCACTTTTGTTACTATATCCGGAATTGAATTTATCTTGATGACTTCTGGGTTCGGTGAGGCTTGAAATATCAAATGCAATGAGAAATTTTCACATTTATAAAATTGAATTATATGTTATTTCTATTTATGCATGACAATAACTAATGATTGGGAAGCATATCCATATGATTTAATCTCAAAGTTACACTAAAATGTATTGTATGTTTTCTGCATTAATTTCAGAAAGAAGAAAAAGTAACTTTATAAGCCGGTAAATACGTAATATTACCAATACGTCTTAAAGTAGAAATGCCTTCTATTTATTTTCTCAATTAAGGCAGCTTTATTTTTTAGAATTTCATTTGAGTGACTGTATTCCATTAATAGATACTGAAGACATACATATGAGAAACAATATTAAGTTGGAGAGCCAACTGACTTTACAATTCTGAACAAGATGAGATGCATCATTTCTTAAAAATAAAATTCATACAAATCTAAAAATTAGATTTGTGGGTATAATGATACTTGTTAAGCAAAAATTGTCAAGTGCTTTCTTATTTCCAGTTACACTTCAAAAGCATCATGTTTTAAGTTTCTTTGGGAATCTAAACATGATTTCTTATGGCACTTACAGGAACTGAAGAAGTAAAGGTATCCAGATGTTCTTTTTTTTTTCTAAATAGGTAAAGTTTTACCTTTTTTTTTTTTTAATGTTTATTTATTTGAGAGAGGCAGTACACGAGTGGGTGGAAGGGCAGACAGAGGGGGAGGGAGAATCTGAAGCAGGTTCCAGCCTCTGAGTTGTCAGAACAGAGCCTGACACATGGCTCGAACCCACAAACCATGAGATCATGATCTGAGCCAAAGTAGGCTGCCCAAATGACTGAGCCACCCAGGCACCCCCAGAAGTTCTTTTTAATAAATTAAATTTCTGAATGTAGAGAAACTTTAAAGGCAATATTGATATGTAATTGAACTAGCCCTTCAAAGCAGGGCAAATCTGTAGAAACTACAGAGTAGTACAATGTGTACAGTTTTTAGTAAAAGGAAAAGGGTGTGTTATTTGGGAAAGTGTTCTTAATGTTCAAGCAGAGTTAATTTAAAAAACAACTTTATTTTCTGGAACAATATTTCTCATTTTCTGGAAAGCAGTCAAGAATTAATATCTAGAAATAGATCTGCATTTTGATTATCTCTTGAGTAACAAAACATATGAACTTAATTCCAGTGAGTCGTGCTGGCTGTTGGCCTTCTGTCAGTCTGGTCCATGGTGTCTCTTAAATAACTGCTGCTAATTGCCTGAACACAGGAAAGAGGTTAAGAAACAGACAAGGAAGAAGGGTCAGAGGAAATCCCCACCTCCTCTTACATTAATACCCACATGATAGAACAGAAATCCACCAACACTGAGTATTCATGCCAATGTCTCAAAAGAAAACAAAACCCTCAATAGAAAAGTTATATAAATTAAGACAAATCCATTTCCTCAAATTCTCATACCCTTGGATTTTCACTAATCTATTTACAATGTATTTTCTTCATCATTATGTATAGGAAAAAAGACCAAAGAGAATGATCCTGGACTTTGAAGAAACAGCTAGGTTTCATTGTCCAAAGGCCCTGTGCTGCATGGTTGTGTGGCAATAGCTCCATCATTCATTTGGTTTTACTTTTTAGGTATTTTAACTATCAACCCTGATTTCCAAAGAAAGAAACTGAAAAACTATAAAACACAATCAACTGTTAAGGCTAAGGAAAGATAGCATAATCTAAACCCATTTTTAGAATTATATACTAATTCCACACAAGTTTTTCAAAATGAGGCCTTTTCAATGGATCTTGTTGCTTATTGTAGGAAGTGGAAATGCCTTACTTAGCATGATACTGAAGAAACTTCATGGTCTGGCCTCTTTCTACTTATTCAGCCTTCATTCTTGTCATCTGTTTTCTTGTAGGTCTTGCTTTGGCATGCCTGTACTCCTATAGCTCCAGAACCTCACATGCTATTTCATGCCACCAGGCCTTCATCTCCTTTCCTGCTCCCTGCTCCTGGTTAATCTCTTCTTCCTCTGTGTGTGCATTCTACTAGTTCCCTTTCAGACTTTATTATAGTTGCTTGTCTATATGTTTGTCTCTACTGTTAGACTGAGAATTCCTTAACGGCCAAGAACCTACCTTATTTTTCTTTCTATGCCTAGCATTTTTCTTAGGTTATTATTATGTTAAGTTGGAAATACTGCTCATTAAAGGAACTATTACGTAAAATTATTGCATAAAGGAGGGAAAGTCATCAAGGTTAGCAAATAGAAATAAAGTTAGCTAATAAATTCAGGAACAAATGTACAGGTTATCTAGGACTTGTTGGAGAGAGACACAACAGGGAAAGAACACACCAGCAGTGTTGCAAAACTTCTGCTCTTTTGATTATAAAAGTGAAGGTGGTCAAGAACCTAGTGAGAAACCACCCTGGTAGAGTTAAAGGTCATGTTCACTTCAGAATGCTCTAGCTTCAGGCCCCATTTTAGGTCTCTTAAATTAATCATATTGCAACGAGAAAACAACAAAGAAAATGAGGTAAAAAGTAATGAGAAGTGGAACTACACTGGTTGTAATTCGCTCCACCTTGGAGTGAAAACTGCAGAGAAATTTGGGAGAGGACTTTATTACATACAAAGAATGAGTTGTAGGCTTGGAGAACTTCTGGATCCTTCCAGGTTTGCTTCCCTTGCTGACTTGGTTGGAGTCACTGTTTGGTCCTATGTTGTCTCTCCTAAGTCTACTCTGATGCCATTGCTTGGAAAGAAACTCCAGAAATCAAAAACTGAGGATTGGGAAGAGTTTGACTACTTTAGATGCTTCACACAAGTAGAGTCATATATTATGGTTGATCTTGGAGCAAAGTGGGGATCGAGGTACCAGCTCCCATGGTCAAAAATCTGCATATAACTTTCGACTCCCTAAAAACTTAATTAACTAATAGCCTCTTGTTGACTGGAAGCCTTACAAACAACATAAACAATCAATTAATGCATATATTGTATGTCATATGTATTATATACTGTATTCTTATAATATAGTAAGCTAGGGAAAAGAAAATGTTGTGAAGAAAATTATAAGGAAGAGAAATACATTTACAGCACTGTACTGTATTTATTGAAAAAAAATCTGCATGTAAGTGAACCTGTGCAGTTCAAACCCTATTGTTCTTGGATCAACTCTATTTGTCATTTTGTGACTGGCTTATTTTACTTAATATTCTCTATGTTGTAGCATGTGACAGGATTTCTTTTCTTTTTAAGGCTGAATAAGATTCCATTGTATGTATATACCATATTTTGTTTATCTATTCATCCATCAATGGATATTTGAGTTGATTCCACTTCTTGGCTTTTGTGAATAGTACTGCTATGAATGTGGACATACTAATATCTGCATGAGATACTGCTTTCATTGCTTTTGGATGTATGCCCACAAGTGTGATTGCTGAATTATAAGGTATAAAAAAATCTATTTTTTAAAAATTAAAAAAATTTTAACGTTTATTTATTTTTGAGAGACAGAGAGCGAGCATGAGCGGGGAGGGGCAGAGAGAGAAGGAAACACAGAATCTGAAGCAGGATCCAGGCTCTGAGCTGTCAGCACAGAGCTTGATGCAGGGCTTGAACTCATGGTCCACAAGATCATGCCATGAGCCAAAGTCAGACGCTTAACTGACTAAGCCACCCAGGTGCCCTTATTTTTTAAAAATGTTTATTTATTTTGAGAGAGAGAGTGCATGTGAGTGGGGAGGGGCCGATAGAGGGGGAGAGAGAGAACTCCAAGCAGGCTCTACACTGTCAGCACAGAGCCTGACATAGGTCTTGATAGTACAAACTATGAGATTATGACCTGAACCAAAATCAAGAGCCAGGCAGTTAATGGACTGAGCCACTCAGGTGCCCATGGTAATTCTATTTTTAAGTATTTAAGGAATGGCCATACTGTTTTCTATAGTGGATGCACTATATAACATTCCCATCAATAGTGTACAAGTTTTCCAGTTTCTCTGTATCCTTGCCAACACTTGTTTTCTCTTCCCCCCCCTTTTTTTTTTTAAATAGTAGCCATCCTAATGGGTATGATATTTCATTGTGGTTTTGATTTGTATTTTCCTAATGAGTAGTGATGTTGAATATCATATGCTCATTGGCCATTTGTGTATCATTTTTGGAGAAATGCCTATTCAAGTCCTTTGCCCATTTTTAAATTGGGTTATTTTTGTTCTCAATAGGAGTTCATTATATATTCTGGATTTAATATTTACTCCCATTTCATTGGCTGACTTTTCACTCTGTTGATTGTGTCCTTTGATATACAGAAGTTTTTAGGTTTCATGTAGTCATATTACCTATATTTGCTTTTGTTGCCTTTGCTTTTCTTGTTATATCCAAAAAGGCTTTGCTGAATCCAGTGTCATGAAAGTTCTCCCCTATGTTTTCGTCCAGAAGTTTTATAGCTTAGGCCTTATATTTGAAAAGTACAATGGCACTAGATTATTGATTTAAAAAGATATGCTATGTCTTCTTTCTCAAAATGCCCGAAAAATAAAAAAACTACATGATTACATGATTATCTTAGGAAGGTAAATTATAAAATGAATACATAAAAATCATGAATGTATAAGAAATTTTAAAGTTTATTGAAAAAATACTATTTACCTGACAAAAGTGAAACACAAAAGTATGTAGATTGTAGTTGATAACTTAAAATAATGTATGAGTGGAGAGGAACATTTCATTTTATGAAAGTGTGTCTTTGTAAATTATACAATTCAATACAAGATTAAGGGCTATGCGTTGGCTTGGAAATCTCTGCTGGCATTTTAACCACTACTGTTTGCCAGGTGTAATTATAGTATCACAAACTGTGTGAAGTTGTTTTTCCATATGGCATGACTAGAGAGAGTGCTTGAGGTTTCAGTCAAAAAACCATTCAAAGATCACTTGAACTACTGAGTTCTGGTTTCCTGATTGTTGCCTGAAAACTTGCCATTGTACCCTCTGGCAATATCAAGAAAGCCCTAGTCTCAGAACGGTGTCAGGTACTTCAGAGAAAAGCCCCACACTCTTTTAAGGAATGTGGCATTTCCAATACTCCTGACACCCCAGAGGAAAAAATTATGTGGCAAAAAGGGAGCACAAGGACTCTGAATCTAAAATGATTTAGGAAAATTGGGGCCTGAGTATAAAGAAGTTTAAGGAATATCTTGATTGCACTTGGTTTTCCTTTTTTATGTATGTAGGAGAGAGAGAGAGGAATAATTGATGTTTAAACATGTCTCAAAGAGCTTTTACCATTGGTAAAAATTAAATTACTAAAGTGAGAAAGTAGTAAGTCATAGTTTAATTTGTGCATTTTTTTCTCTCTTAGCAGTGCATAAAGTAGTGATGTGTTTTACAATCAACAATGTTTTGGAGTCAATGAAGAATGATAATTTATATAGAAAGAAGTGGTTGCAAATACATTGGCTAAGAGAATGAGGATTTGCAGTGCCTGGGTGGCTCATTTGAGTGTCTGATTCTTGATTTTGGCTCAAGGTCATGGGATTAAACCCTCATTGGGCTATGAGCTGAGTGTAGAGCCTGCTTGAGATTCTTTCTCTCTCTCCTTCTGCCCTTCTCCCCCACTTGCTCACTCACTCTTTCTCAAATAAAAAATAAAATAAATTAAAAAATAAAAATTTTAGAGAATGAATAGAGAATGAAGATTTGAAGAACTCTTGGTTTGGTAGTATATATGTTCCCCCCACCCAAATTTGAACAGAGATAAATTCTTAGTTCTTTTCATAGTTCAAAACACAGAATGGGAGAAATCTGATTTAATACATCTTCATTGGGTGGGGGAAGGAGGTAAGCCTAGAGACTTTAGCTGAAGACAAATTAATTATAAATTAGCAGTTAACCTAATGTGATCATAGTCATCTGAAAAAAAAATAGTTTCCATAGGAAGGTGGCTCATTGGATTCCGTGCTGAGCAGACCACCATAGTATACTTCCTGTTTATTTTCCTTTCCTTTCATACTTATCACCATCTAAATAATAATCAGAATATACTAGTGTATTCACCTAATTATCTTATTTAATATCTGCCTCCCACACCAAAATGAAAGCTTCATGAAGGTGTGGATAGTCACATTTTGTTAATCTATTTCTTTGTACCTAGAACAGTGCCTACCACATCAATACTCAGTTAATATTTGTTGGATTAAGAATTGGATTATGTTCAATTTAAGGGCCAAATTACAGACAGACAGTTTGAAGCTGGAGTATGTTAAAAAAAAAAGTGTTCACGATAGCAAGGGGTCTGAAGACCATTACAGGTGTTTTTCGACTATGTGCTAAATAAGTGAGGAATAGGATACCTTCTGGATATATATCAAGGGCTATCACACAAAGGAGCTGGCAAGTTTGACATTGACTGAACAGTGCAGGTGACGGGTACAGAGAGGAGTATTCACCCAAACTGCAGGTGGTAGGGAAGAATAATAGGACTCTGATATGCACAGTTCTTTAAATATATGTATAGTAAAGAAATACGGCAAAAAAATTAGAGATAAAAGATTTTTGCTCCGCCCAACTGGAAAGCAGACTTCCAGCAACCTCAAAAATCTAGTACTCAAGTAAACCCTCAGCTTACCAAAAAAGTTCTCATGAAGACCGTCCACTTTTTCGTGAGAAGCATGGAGCTCCCCTCAGCTCCCCTCACTACCATGTGTATATTGGACTTGGGGTAGTATATCCCAAACTTAAGTCATTGAACACACTTTCAGTTTTTGTCATATCTGAGTATCATCTGTACTTCCATAGCCTTCAAGTCCCTGTTTAAATTTTCATTTTAATCTTAAACTTATTTCAGGGGCACCTGGGTGGCTCTGTCAGTTGAGCATCCAACTTCAGCTCAGGTCATGATCTTGTAGTTCGCAAGTTTGAGCCCCACATCAGGCTCACTGCTGTCCATGCAGAGCCTGCTTTGGATCCTCTGTCCCCTTCTCTCTCTGCCCCTCCTTTGCTTGCACTTTCTCTCAAAAATAAATTTCAAACTTATTTCAAAAGGATTTTATATTTCTTATAGGGCCATAAAAGCAGAATTACTTACTATAAGCAGAAAGTTGTCATATAAATAAATACAGCAAAAACACTTATTATATTCTAGGTAGATACTGTTATCTACCAAAGATTCTGAGCCACAGCTCTACTCTCTTTGTTGAAAAGGAAAATTAGCCATTAGAGATGTGTTAAAGATATATTAACTCCAAACTGATTGGAAGGCTTAAAAAGAATTGAAAAGAGCACAACTTTCTTTCTGAGGCTCAATGTTATTTAATTCTGTGCCTGTATGTACAACTTGAAAGCATTTCATATCCAATGCCAAGTGATTTGGTAGAGGCTTGGAGACCATCTAGGAAGGAGCAAGAACATAACAATAGTAGCAAGGGAGACATAAGACATCAGAGGGAATAAAACGAATTACAAAACTAGATAAAAGAACTATAAAAACTTTATGTACAGTCTGGCATCACTTAACAGGCTTTCTATACTTCATTGTCCCAAATTGATTATTATAATGAACTCTTTCCCTCCATTTTCTTGTTTCAGACATGGTTTTCAAAGGCAGGGTTATGTAAAATACTAAAAACAATCACCAAGTAGATAGCTATAACAGAGTAACATTGGTGCCTACGGGGGTTCCTGTTTAGGTGGAGAATGTATTTCTAAGGAACACCTCATTCTCTGGTGATGTGAATGGAATACATCCAGGTTTCCAGGTCAACTCCACAGCCTCTTACATTCACTAAAGTAAGGTTATTGTCTTGAGTCTCAAAGTAAAAGAAATGTTAATGCTTAAAACACACAGTAGTTTTGGGAGAAATCACAAACTGAGAAATCTAGAAAAAGAGAGGGAGAAAAATTGTATAAATATATTTTAACATAAATTTAACCTGTTTATTTTGGGCTCAGTACCTTACAATAATTATTCAACTATCTCAAGTGTGCATATTCTTCTATCTGGAGGTCTGTGTCTTTTGTTTAATAGCACTCATTATAGACATAATAATTATGGCAAGTGCTTAAAATTTTATTAGAAGATCAACAAATGAAAAATTAGGTGTAGCATTGACATATTCAATTAACAGAGCTCCAGGGTGCTCATGGAACATCAGATTAGAAAACAGACTCTAGAACCAGGGTGCAAATTCCAGGTCTGCCACTTACTAGGTACTTTGTACCCATGTTCCTCAATTTCCTTATCTGCAAAGTGAGAATAATAAGAGGATCTACTTATAGGATTGTCAGAAGGATGAAATAAGTTAATATTTGTTCCTAGAAAGTATCTAGCGTGAAGTATGTGCTGCTTTGTTAAATAAACTCCTCTCCTCTGCAAAGATAGATAATGTGGTAGGCTTTGGAAGCAAATCGCTTGGGTTCAAGTCAAGGTTATGCCATTTACTAGATCCAAAGCAAGTTACTTTTCCTCTCTGAGACAAGGATAGATAATAGTAACTCCACGGAGTTGGTCAATAGCGACTGTAAAAGAGGAGCCCAGTGCTTAGCAGAAAGTAAACACTCGAACATGAGTTGCCTTCAGAGATAAGTTATTGTTGGTTTTAAAAAGCTCCAAAAAGACAATCACTGTAGAGATTTGGGTTTATTCCAAACACGTGGCCTGCTCCCAAGCTGTAGAACTCTAGAGGTCCCTAACTCACACTCTATATCAAAGGCCCTAACACATGCTCTAGATCTCATGTCCCTAACTCACCCTGTGGATTAGGCATCCCTAGCTCACACTCCAGATCAGGGGTTCCTAACTCATTGGCCTGTTACACTGAGTGAGTCCTGGACTCAAATGCCCAAAGGCGCTAGGCTGATAAAATGAAGAAAGGAGCTGTTCTGGAGGAGGCTGAGCTGGAAAAGACTCAGGACCTCTCCAAAGAGAGCAGGAGCCCTGGCTCAGAGCTGCCACAGGGGCATGTGGTCCTGGTTGTTACTGGATCTTCTAATTTTTAAGAAGACCTTCAAATCTAGACTCTTATGTAATATTTGTCAATTAAAAAAAGTGACAGTGAATTCATATTTTAACACTGTATACACCAAGTGAGATCTGTCTGAAGGTTGAATATGGCCCATGTCTCCTTGGTTTATGACTTCTGCTCTGGGCCACTCCAGGGACTCTGCAGACTGGAGACTGCTCAGGTCCAGGCCAGGCCACCTAGATCATGTTAGACAGTGGTCAGCATCCTAGGACACAGAAAAATGATCCAATTCCTCCTCAGTAGTGGGAAAAGGAGAAGGATGGTGATAGAAAGGCTGGAGTTCACTCTTTTAACAAACTGTTCTGCTTACCTGACATTGAGACTTGCTTTAAACATGCCAGCATCCTACCCAGGAGCAAAAGGAGGAAAAATAAATCTAGCAATTTTTTTGAGAGCTTCCCTTCATCTAATTCTCTCAATTTTTACTAATGTTTCAAACTGTGCTGAAAGGAGATTAGAAGCCTGATTCAGCTGAGAAATGTGAGGAAGGGGAGAGCTGGGCACACAGAATGAGGAATTTTCATCAGTACTCACCATAGTGAGTAATTACATTTCCACAACAGGTTCGATGTTTGAGGCCAAGACTTTGATTTGATGTTCTTATCCTGGGGCAGTAATATCAGAGGGTCAATTACTTTTTAAAAAATATTTTATTTTTAAGTAATCTTTATACCAACATGGGGCTCGAACTAACAACCCCAAGATCAAGAGTCGCATGCTTTACTGACTGAGTCAGCCAGATGCCCCATGGCTCTATTACTTTTTAAACCAGGAAATTCAGGGAAAGGTGATGGTTGTTTTGGCTAGAATTTGAACAACACAGATGGTTAGCAGCAGCTGCAAGCCATTGGTCTTGTTCTTCTGACCTCCCTAGCCACCATCAGTTCTCTTTCAGGTCTTTGGGAGAAGGAGCAAATGGTGCTGTTCACAACATTATTGGCATGGCTGGTTACTGTTAAATTGATGCTACATGATTTGTAAATACTTCATTACACCTTACAAGAATAACTGCTGAAAGTGTTTTGTAATTGTTTTGAAAATTAACTATACCAATGCAAAGTAGGTTTTTATGATTAAAATTGAAATACACTAAAGGTCAGGAATGTTCTATCACTTACCCTCATAGTTAAATAAAATGTTAATGGACTTTTTCCACACTCATTTGCTTAAAAGCTTCATAGACAAAGATCAAATTTAAAAATAGAAAAATCCACCATCCTGTATAAAGCTATGAAATCGCTCAATGCTGAAAGCTTTGCTCTGATGATGTAACTCTATGAAAACTGTCTAAGACATGTATGTTTTTTCCACCAATTTACTTCTGAAGATTGGTATGTTTTTTTGAAATATTTATGAAACATTGTTTCCTCAGATAAACATATAATGTACAAACACTGGTAGTAATTTTACCATATTTTCGAAAGGGAATAGACTATATCCATATATATCTAGCAATTATAGTTAAAAATATTAAGTAACACATGTGAAGTGCATATTTTGTGCCAGGCACTTACGTGAAATGCTTTACATGCCTAATCCTGACAAACCCTTACAAAAACTTCATAAGGTAGATATTATCATTATTCTCAGATAAGGAAACTCAGGAAGAGAGGGATTTGGTAACTGCTAACTAGCAGTCCAAACTGCTAGTAAGTGGGTAGGCTGTGATTAAACCATACAGGATGACTCCACACCCATATACTCTAGTGCCTATAGGAAAGTAAAACTTCATTGATTTGGATCATGTTAATATAGAATTTGTGAAAATTCAGACATGAGCTAGGCTAAAGCTTTTGAAATATAATAAATTGTTAAGCAATTTAATGTATGGAAATTAGAAGGGATATTTAGTTTATCCTACTTATTAACATGTGTAAATTATTTAGAAATATGAACTGCTAGATGAACAATATTCAAATTATGTAAGCTTTTATGTTTTCAGTGAGAGATTCCATTTTTGTAGTCACTCTTAATCGAAGTACTATAACTGTAGTTTTAAATATGGTAAAATTCTACTGAACGACATGGTTCATTATTATAGGCAGATATACGAAAGATCAACTCATGACCATTTCAGACTCCTGCAGCCTTAAGTTCATTGCTGCCTGCTTCATGTGCTACTGTTTGTCCATTCTGCTTTATTTGTGGTTCTCAGACCATGTAATTTTCTCTCACTTCCAAGTCTGTACATCTTGTCTTTCAGCCTTGTTTGCCTTATCCGCACTTTCTACTTAGTCTTCTTCTTCTTCTTCTTCTTCTTCTTCTTTTTTTTTTTTTTAATAATGTTTACTTGTTTATTTGGTGGGGAGAAGTAGAAAGAGAGGGAGAGAGAGAAACCCAAGCAGTTTCCACAATGTCAGCACAGAGCCTGATGTGGGGCTTGATCCCATGAACCATGAGATCATGACATGAGAGGAAATCAAGAGTCTGATGCCAAACTGACTGACCCACCCAGGTGCCCTCTACTTAGTCTTCTTTTTTCATTATTTAAAAATTTGGGGGTAGAGGTTGAACTATAACATACCAACAAAACAAAACAAAACAAAACATACTTACCACTATCAACACTTGGGTAACCATCATTTCCTCAAAAATCAGAAAATGGCAGGCACTCCAGAAGCCTCCCATTTTGCTCTTTCCAATCACAATCCCCCTCTCCCCTCTGTATTACCTTGAGTTTTATGGTCTTCATTTCCTTTCTCTTTAGTTTACTATCCAAGAATGCAGCCTTAAACACCATGGTTCAGTTTTGCCAGTTTCTCAAGTTTTATATATATGGAATCATCAGGCATATAGTTTTGTGTGTGTCTTCTTTTTTAAGTTTTTAGTTTTTTAAAAGTAATCTCTACACCCAGTATGGAGTTCAAACTCACAACTCCAAGATCAAGAGTTGCCTGCTCTGTCGACTGACCCAACCAGGCACTTCCTGTGTCTGCCTTCCTTCACTCAACATTATGCCTATAAGATTCACCTTGTGTAGGTTGTGTAGTTATAGTTTATTCATTTTCACTGCAGTACAGTTAAGGTTGGCAAAGTACTGCCTATGGTCTATTTTGTAATGAATGGAAAGCTGGTACTACAATGGCAGAGCTGAGTAACTGTGATGGAGACCACATGATTTGCAAAGACTAAAATATTTACTATCTGGTCCCTTACAGAAAAAGTTTGCTGACTTTTGTAGTATAGTGTTCCACTGTGTGAGTATACCACAATTTATTTTTCTAGTCTCTTGTTCTTAGATGTCTGTGTTGTTCATACTTTTGGGTTATTAAGATCTATAAAAATTTATCAAACTCAACAACCAAAAAATAAGTAACCTAGTTAAGAAATGAGCAGAAGACATGAATATTTTTCCAGAGAAGACATCCACATGGCTAACAGATACATGAAAAGATGCACAACATCACTCATCATCAGGGAAGTACAAATCAAACATAATAAGATACCACCTCAGGCCGGCTAGAAGAGCTAAAATTAACAACACAGGAAATGACAGATGTTGGTAAGGATGTGGAGAAAGGGGAACCCTCTTACACTGTTGGTGGGAATACAAACTGGTGAAGCCACTCTGGATAAAGGTATGGAGGTTCCTCAAAAAGTTAAAAATAGAAGTACCCTTCAACCCCGGAATTGAACTACTATTTACCCAAATGATATAAAATACTGATTTGAGGGGGCACATGCACCCCGATGTTTATAGCAGCATTATCAATAATAGCCTAATTATGGAAATATCCATTGACTAATGAATGGGTAAAAAAGATGTGGTATATATATACAATGGAATATCACTCAGCCATAAAAAATGAAATCCTGCCATTTGCAACCATCTGGATGGAGCTAGAGTGCATTATGGTAAATGAAATGTTAGTCAGAGAAAGACAAATACCATATGATTTTACTCCTATGTGGAACTTAAGAAAAAAAAAAAAAGACAGATGAACATATGGGAGAAAAAGAGGGAGGCAAATCATAAGAGATTCTTAACTGTGAGAACAAACTGATGGTTACCAGAGGGGAGGAGGGTGGGAGGATAGGTCAAACAAGTGATGGATATTAAAAAGGGCACTTGTTATGATTAGCTCTAGGTGTTATATATAAGTGATGAATCACTAAATTCTACTCCTGAAACATTACACTATACCTTAACTAACTAGAATTTAAATGAAAGCTTCAAATGCCAAAGCATTTGTTTTTACAAATGGTTGTACCAATTTCCTAAAACATGGTATTAGCAGTCTTTTAAAATTTTAGCCATTTTGGATGTTTTGAAGTGGCATCTCACTGCAGTTTTAACATGTATTTTCCCGGTTACTGATGAGGTTGAGCACAGCTTCATATGTCTATTGGATATGGTCACTGGATTAACTACTTAGTGAATTGCATGTCCATATTCCTTGTGCATTTTTCTGTTGTTTGGTTTATCCTTATCAATTTGCAGTTGTATTTTCTATATTCTGGATACGAATCTTTGTTTAAGTTCCACTCGTTCTTTACATCTCAGATGGGTGACCCTTCTTGTAAGGAATCTTTCTGAATCCCATAATCAGATAGAGGTGTTCTTCTTTCTGCTCCTATAACCCTCATACTTCTAGCATAGCCTGTATCACAGTTTAGAGTTATGTACACATTGTAACTAAGTGTTTATTTATCAGTATCCCTCAGTAAGATGTTCACTAGACTGCAGGTTCATAAGAGAGAGGGACTAGGCTTGCTTTATCTTTGTATCCTAGCTCTTAGCTCAGTAGGTACTCAATAAATATTAATACAATTAATGAGTAAATGCTCACCCAGATATAAGAAGTATATGTAGGATAGAAAATATAATTTAGATTGCCAATATTAATGTATATGTATTTTCTTTCAACATCAATATTTAGGATCAACTCTGCTGTTATCAGAGATTCTCTTCTCTCTCAGTCTAGAATGGTATATTTTTTTCTCCTAGTAGTCTGAATTTGTGAGGTTTTATTATTATTCTAGACCGAAATATCTCACCATTTCAAACATAATGGAACTCCTTGTATAGGTTTATTCACCTGGTGGGAATTTGGGGTAGGCACTACAACAGGGATTATGTTGATGCCTGATTAGATTTAGTCCCTTACATTACAAGTTCCTTTAATGTAGCACTTGACCTTTGAAAATCTTTTGACTGTTAGGGGAAATGCTCAGGAATTAATTAGATTCAGACAGCTACAGAAAATTTAGTTGGACCCACTCTTCCTTTCTTCCTTCCTTCCTCCCTTCTTCTTTCCTTCCCTCATTTCTGATCCTTTATTCACTTCTTGTTGATTCTTTCATGCATTCTCAACAGTGCTTCATCTTCATCCTTCTTAAAAGTTCTTTACCACTTAAAATTACTGACCACTTCTTGCCTTTTGAAACCCTCCCTTTCCTTGTTTTCTCTGGTGCTGTACAGTCCTGACTGTCTTCATTTTTGGTCAATTTTATTGAAATTGTTCTGAATATTGCAAAATATGCCTGACAACTCAGCCCAAGATGCTTACAGTCTGCCCTCCATTCATGCTTTTTAAGACTTTAACTATTTCAGTTCTTCCTGGAAATCATCATCTCCACTTACGTATCTGTAAAAGTCTCTACCAGGATGTCCACTGCCACTGCCAATGGAACATGCCTGTGATGGAACTGCTCTCTCACCACACACTGACACTCTTTGGGCTGCCCCTCCCACTATAAGAGGCATATTATTTCCACAGTTACTCAGGCTTAGTTACACAGTTACTCAGAAGGGGGAAGGCATCTTGAATTCCTCATTCTTTTTGTTCCTTCAAATCCAGCAAGCCACAAGCTAGTAAGTTCCTCCTTAATAATGTCTGTTATATTTGCTCCTTGCATTCTATCCTATTGATGCCCCCAACATGCAGGTCTTCACTGTCCACTGGTAGCCTTGACCACTACAAGTGGCCTTCTAAATAAATGTCCGCACTTTCATCTCTCCCCACTGCAATCTCATATTAATCTTCTAAAAAAGACTTCTCTGTACCTATCAACTACTCATTCAAAAGTCTTTACAGCTACTTAATTCCCATAGAATCAAGGAGTCATTCCTTAGCCAGGTCAGAGTATTTCATACTCCATTTATTCCCAACCTTATTCTTTACCTTTCTCCAATAAAACCTCCTTTAGCTCACTGCTCTAGTCAATAGCCCTTGAATATGCTTCAACCTCTTAATCTCTTTCTGATTATCTAAGCCCTATTTTTTTCTTCAGGGTCAGTTAAAGTCCTAATTCAAGTTCCAACTGATCGTATTCAAAATAGAGTTTTCCTTTTGCTGACACCTTTTGTATCCGGGATTATAATTTTTCATTTATTAATTCAACAAAACTTATTGGCCATGTTCATGTATCAAATACTGTGCTAGAAAGGGGGATACAAAGGTGGATAAACAATAGTTCCTGACCTGAGGAGTTTAGGATCTTGTCCAGTTTGACCAGTTAGAATATAAAATACTTGAGGTCAGAAATTGTCTTATTCCTCTTTGTATTTCTAGTACTTATCAGCATCTTTGACAAAATCCATATCCCATATGTATTTATTGCTGTTAACAGTAGTGATAAGAGACAATAAGACTTTCTTGTTTTAATAATAAGGAAACAAGTTAGGGGACAGAAAAATTTTACTTAATGTATTTTACATAATTTTATTAGAAATTGAAAGCTGCCATCTGTCCTTCTTTCTACTGGGTTTTAATATGGAAAAACTCCTTGAATCATAAAGCTGTATGTGCTTTAAAAATCCTTAAGGCTATTATTATTCAGATTCTTTTTTGGGATTTAAGGATGAAACTAACACTTTTGGATCATTTGCAGAGTTAATTTAACTATTCATTAAGAAATTTTGTGACATACTCATGTACACATTCACACACTCTCATAAATACACATTCATAGATTACTATACATGATCCAGAAAACTTATCTCAAACATTTTACTGAAATCTCACTAGTGCAGTTGGTAGACCTGGCATAAAGCCAGGAGGGATAATAATAGTTAACTTTTATTAAGTGGATTATCTTGTATTATCCTCCTTAATCCTCAAAACAACTCCATTATGTATGCACCATCAGAATCCTTATTTTTCAGATGGGGAAACTGAGATATAGCAACATTTATAAACGTGACACAGTGAAAGAGCCTAGATTCAGAATCCAGGAACTCTGACTCCAGAGTCTTATGTTCTTAAGGACTATGCTATTATTGCTCCCATAGAGATGTAAATAATGGCTCAAAGTACCCCTGCACTGACCCCACCCCCCCAAGTGTGAGGAAGCAAAGAGAGAAAGAAAGAAAAAAAGAAAGGAAGGAAGGAAGAAAGAAAAGAAAGGAAAGAAAGAAAAGAAAGAAAGAAAAGGAGAATGGAACTCAAAGTAAAATAAGTAAGTTGTTCAGGATAATTAGGCATCCTAACACATTTCCAGAGCACTGGAAATTTCAACGGGTCTCCTTTTGCCCACTGAGACTTTCTGTCTCATGTCCTCTGTTTGGAAAAAAAAAAAGAGAGGAAAACAAGGTACGTGACAGGCTCATCATGAGCACACACAGCTGTCACCAGACCATTTTATTTCCTGAACGGTTACTCACAGTGGCTTCTGAGAAACAGGAGGTGCCACTATTCAGTACTTACGGCAATCCTAGGACAGAATTGCCAGTGCTAAATAGAAGCCTGGCATGTTTTAATTGCCCCCCCGCCCCCAACCCTGCTGCCACAACTCACTCCTGTATACACTGGAGCGGCAGGTGGAGGTCAGAGACAGCAGAATAAAGAAAGGTGGTTTGTGCACTTGGGGTGATACAGAGTCTTGGCTTCTGACACAAAGGCAAAAACAAAAACAAAACAAAACACAACAAAAAATGTGGAAGAATTGGACAGAGAGGGGCACCAGAAGACTAGGCGCCTCATCCAAATAGGAACCAGATGCAACTTTAAAATATGTGCCTGTTTTTGGTGCTAGCATTTGTAATCTATGCCCATACTTACACTTCATAGTGTAATACTATTACCTCCTCCAAACACCTATAATTACAGTAGTAATTATACTCCTTTCACAGAGAGAAGTGCTTCTGATAATAACAAAACCAAAATCACTTCTGTTGAAAGCTGTAGATGTTCCTGATTCAAGCATGACTTCGTTTATACTTATTTGTTGGAGACTGCTAACATTGTTAGAAGAAAATAAGTCAGAAAAAAAAGTAAAGTTACTTTAAGCCCTACGATCCTATGGTGGATTGTGCAGCAAGTCTTAAAGTGCAAATCAAAATGGCTCTGGCCTAAAGTTTATGAGTCGACAAGGTTTTAAGGTTAAGGAGAGTGTGTGTTTGCATCCTATGGATTGACAGAAACTAGTCCTAAAAATAATTGACGAGAACAATCAATGGACAAAACACAGCAGCACAACAGAAATATTTTCTCAAATGATGATTTTTGAAAAAGTATAGGAAAAATTCACATGATTGGTTAGTTCTCTGATTATCACTATTATCTTAATGCACTTTTAACTTTCATAATTAAAAAGAAAATTAAAGATATTGATATTTTTTACCTTTGGTAGCCTTAGCCTTAATAAAAATAGAAATATGAATATGTTAAAAGTATATATTCAGATTTTGTGTATGTCCCTGAAAGGGGGTTTGCTTGCTGGCTTGCTCAATTTTTGACAAAGAAAAATGGGCTGCTCTTGCTTCTCGCACAAAGATGCACTGTTCACAGAGGACACCGAAAAATGGAGAATTTGTGTTTAAGTTGAAAAGAAATTAATATCCAACATGGTAATTTATTTAGTATAAACTTTCTATTAATTGATAAAATGTGTGGCTTATTAGAATTAAAAGCGTAGCTTTATAATAAGAACTTAAAATACTGATATCTGGAAAGTCTAATAGCAAGCAAGACATTCTAAATTTCATTTTCAGTACCCCATAATTAAAGATATTGTTCTGCTTTTTAAAAACTCAGTTTTACCCACACAATTGTATACCCTGAAGTTCAAAAAAAAGTGAGGCAAAGTATTTGTGAGTTTGAGCTGCCTCTGTTCTTTCCACAGGGCTGCCATCTGGGCTTGTTTATTTGTGTTTCCAACTTCTGGAACAGGGAGTTTCTCTGTTAGGGACAGGGCACCAAGTAAAGGAAATGTCTTACAGAAAGACTATCCTTTTTTTTCTTTTTTACTGTATGTTCAAACTTCAAGTTTAGCTTGGTTAAAAAAAAATCAAATGACTAGTACAATCACAAAATTTTACATAGTTGGAAACCTCAGAATTATCTTAGCAAATACTCTTCCACACGATGCAAATCATATTCCCTACATGCTACCTTCTTGTGACTTTCAGATCTTTTTTAAGACCCAAACTGTCATTAAGGCTATAAGCCATTAGATTGGGAAATCAAATATTTTTATCTATCCTTCTACAAAGAAGCATTTGATTTAAAAATTAAAAACAATTGCATGCAGGTATTCTAATTTTATAAAGTATACATGAGTCTTATCATAAAAATGAAGGGAACAAAACAAAACCTTTCAAAATATAATTAAGAATTATTAGATTTATACAATCTGATTGTGAAGAATAGTTTAAAAATTCACAAGCAACACTTAAAAAAACTGGTGCCTTATCTTTGAGAGATTTCATTTAACAAATAAAATAGAAGCAAAAATTACCTTGTAAAGTAAAATCCAGCAATACATATTCGTAAGCAAATTCTGTCTTTGTTTCCACTTGCGGTCTCTTCAGGGTAGAAAATATTTTTCCAGGGCTGCTATCATCAGGGTCTTCTAGCTTTCTAAGTCCGCACCCCATGGCAAAATCTGTAAGGAATTAAATTGCACGATAGGGGAGGGAAAGCAGCAAATTCTGTTGTTTAAGCTGCAAAAAGAAAGTTACAGACTTAACTGCTTTGATTTTTTCAGCTAAACCATAGATAGTCAAAAAGAAAACATTTGAGTCCAGAGGAAGACATTTTCTATCCATTTTTCTGTAAAGTTGTTGAACCCATGATGATTAAACTACAGCTCTGGGAGGCTGGGCTTGATCTTAGGAGAAACATGCAAGCTGCTACAACTTAGCGGAGAATTTCCATGCCACGTCAATTTACAGCCAGCCCCCTACCAGAGTTCTGTCGCTCAGGGCACCAACAGTGCTTTGTCTGTCCCAGTTGGCTGGATGATAAAGGAGGTGTCCAAAAACGGAAATAAAAAGGCAAAAGTGCAACTCGGATGGAATTATCTACAAGTAGAGGGTATATTCAGGCATATTGGCATGCAATTCTTTTTCTGTTTTCTTTTTTCCCTCTTTCCTGTGCCCACCCCCTCCTTCCTCTCTGCTACTACCAAAAAGCAAAAGGAGGGAGGAAGGGAGGGAGAAAGAATGAAAGAGAGAAGGAATGAAAGAAAAAAAAAGGATTCTCAACATGGTTGGAAACAAAAATCGTTTCCAGAAAGGAAGTCAGCTTTAGAAGGAAACTGTTTCTGGAGTCTATAAGGAGAAAAGTAAAGTTTTTTTGTTGTTGTTGGTGGTTTTTTTTTTTAACAAACATTTTAGTCTTTAGGTAGCACTTTTGAGGATTTCTTTCCACAGGAAGATTCTTTTCATATACTACTCATATACTAATTAAAACTGCCAAATACAAAAAATTTATATTAAGATATTTTAGGGGTACCTGGGTGGCTCAGTCAGTTGAGCATCTAACTTTGGCTCCGGTCACAATCTCATGGTTCGTTGGTTCGAGCCCCGCATGGGGCTCTGCGCTGACAGCAAGCTCAGAGCCTCGAGCCTGCTTCAGATTCTGTATCTCCCTCTCTCTCTGCCCCTTCCCCACTTATGCTCTGTCTGTCTCTCTCAAAAATAAATAAACATTAAATAAAGTTATTTTAGGGGCACCTGGGTGGCTCAGCCCGTTAAGAGTTGGACTTCGGCTCAGGTCGATTTCACCGTTAGTGGGTTGAGGCGGGCATCAGGCTTTGTGCTGACAGCTAGCTTAGAGCCTGGAGCCTCTCTCTCCGACCCTCCCCTGCTCATATTGTCTCTCTCTCTCTTTAAATAAAACATTTAAAAAAATTTTTAAAAGATATTTTAATGAAAAGATTTTATTTCTCTTATGTGGATAACAGCCTCAAAGTTTAAAGTACTCCACTTCAGCAGGCTTATGAGAGGAACTCTTAACACTTTTACAGATCCTAAAGTATCTTTAATTAAAAAAGAAAAGCAACAAAACTGACAACTTGATTATTCAGTTTTATAAATTTCCATTTACCTGAAGTCAGAAACAATTTATAATGGAGCAGTTGTAATGAGTGCTCACTGCATTTTACCATATACAGCTCAGGTAGTATGGTGCACTCACCAAAGCTGTGAGCCCTGGAATCACACTGCTTGGCTTCAAATCCTGCTTCTAATGCCTACTACCGATGTGATCTTGGCAAGTTACTCAATCTCTTCAAGTTTCAGTTTCCTCCCCTAACAAAATGCAGTTAATAATAGTACTTACTTCATAGGCTTGTTATGAAGGTTGAATGGGATAATATTATTTCATATCTTAACACTACGCTCGTCTAATAGGACAAAATAAATTTGTTAATGTGCTTCCATTATAAAACAGGGTTGAGAATAGTAATAGTGAGGAAGTGATTCTACCACAAGTCCCATTATTTACAGAATAGACCTGATCACCTATCAGACTCTAGAGAACATAAGCCTGTAAAGGCTTTTCAATCACACTGAAGAGTGCATACGAAGACCCTCAAAGGGGGATGGATTAGTTTGTAGATCACTACAACCTCTTGTCTCTATAGTCTGCCTACTTGTCTTTAAATAGTCACTTCTCAAAAGTGACTTTAGCAGATAAAAATTCTACAGTTCTTCATTCTCATGGATGAACATGGTTGGTGGTAAGCAATTTCAACTTGGCTAAAAAGACAGCAGACTCTCACCCAGTATGACTCATTTGACTAGTCACAGTGCTTTCATGACTGTCATTTTTCATGTCCTCTTTCGTATGGTGCATTGTGAGTTCCTGGGTGGCAGAAATGGAATATATGAAGTTCACTAGTCCCTGTTGCAGTACCTGGAAGATGGCTTATTAAGTACTCATTATATTTACTAAATGCCTGCTATATTCCAGGAGCTGGCTAGGTACATGACTAAATATGGCTTCTTCCCTAAAGTAATTTATGGTTTAATGGAGAAGACAGACTTATAAACAGATAATTTCTTTTTTTTTTTTTTTTGCTTTGAATTACTCTTTTAATGGCCTTTTATTTTTTTTTTAATTTTTATTTTTTTTACAAATAGTTTATTGTCAAATTAGTTTCCACATAACACCCAGTGCTCATCCCCACAAGTGCCCTCCTCCATGCCCACCCCTCCTCCCCCACATCCACCAGTCCTCAGTTTTTGTCAGCATTCAAGAGTCTCTCATGGTTTGCCTCTCCCCTTTCCCCCACCATTTCCTGCCCTTCTTCTCCCCCTTGGTCCTCTGTTAAGTTCCTCCTAATCCTCCTATACGTGCACACATATGATATTTGTCTTTCTCTGCCTGACTTATTTCGCTCAGCATAACCCCCTCAAGGTCCATCCATGTTGCTACACATGGCCAGATTTCATTGTTTCTCATTGCCATGTAGTATTCCATGGTATAGATAAACCACATCTTCTTGATCCATTCATCTGTTGATGGACACTTAGGCTCTTTCCAGGTTTTAGCTATTGTGGAGAGTGCTGCTATGAACATTGGGGTACATGTGCTCCTATGCATCAGCATTTCTGTATCCCTTGGGTAAATTCCTAGCAGTGCTATTGCTGGGTCATAGGGGAGTTCTATTGTTAGTTTCCTTAGGAACCTCCACACTGTTTTCCAGAGGGGCTGTACCAGTTTACATTCCCACCAACAGTGTAGGAGGGTGCCCGTTTCTCCACATCCTCGCCAGCATCTAGAGTTCTCTGATTTGCTCATTTTAGCCACTCTGACTGGCGTGAGGTGGTATCTCAGTGTGGTTTTGATTTGTATTTCCCTGATGAGGAGGGATGCTGAGCATCGTTTCATGTGTCTGTTGGCCATCTGGATGTCCTCTTTGGAGAAGTGTCTGTTCATATCTTCTGCCCATTTCTTCACTGGGTTGTTTGTTTTTCGGGCGTGTAGTTTGGTGAGTTCCTTGTAGATTCTGGATATCAACCCTTTATCTGATATGTCATTTGCAACTATCTTTTCCCATTCCGTTGGTTGCCTATTAATTTTCTGGGTTGTTTCCTTTGCTGTGCAGAAGCTTTTAATCTTGATGAGGTCCCAACAGTTTATTTTTGCTCTTGATTCCCTTGCTTTTGGGGATGTGTCAAGTAAGAAGTTGCTGCGGTGGAGGTCAAGGAGGTTGTTTCCTGCTTTCTCCTCTAGGGTGTTGATAGTTTCCTGTCTCACGTTCAGGTCCTTTATCCATTTTGAGTTTATTTTTGTGCATGGTGTGAGAAAATGATCTAGTTTCATTCTTCTGCATGTTGCTGTCCAGTTCTCCCAACACCATCTGTTAAAAAGGCTGTCTTTTTTCCATCGGATATTCTTTCCTGCTTTGTCAAAGATGAGTTGGCTGTATACTTTTGGGTCCACTTCTGAGTCCTCAATTCTGTTCCATTGATCTATGTGTCTGTTTTTGTGCCAATACCATACTGTCTTGATGATGACAGCTTTGTAGTAGAGGCTAAAGTCTGGGATGGTGATCCCTCCCGTTTTGGTTTTATTTTTCAGTCTTACTTTGGCTATTTGGGGTCTTTTGTGGTTCCATACAAATTTTTGGATAGTTTGTTCTAGTTTTGAGAAGTATGCTGGTGCAATTTTTATTGGAATTGCATTGAATGTGTAGAGTGCCTTAGGTAGTAATGACATCTTAACTATATTTATTCTTCCTATCCATGAGCATGGAATGTTTTTCCATTTCTTTGTGTCTTCAATTTCCTTCATAAGTTTTCTATAGTTTTCCTCATACAGATCTCTTGTATCCTTGGTTAGGTTTATTCCAAGGTATTTTATGGTTTTTTGTGCAATTGTGAATGGGATCAGTTTCTTGATTTCTCTTTCTGTTGCTTCATTGTTGGTGTATAAAAATGCAACCGATTTCTGTACGTTGATTTTGTACCCTGCAACTTGGCTGAATTCTTGGATCAGTTCTAGTAGGCTTCTGGTGGAGTCTGTCGGGTTTTCTATGTAGAGTATCATGTCATCTGCGAAGAGTGAAAGTTTGACTTCCTCTTTGCCAATTCTGATGCCTTTGATTTCCTTTTGGTATCTGATGGCTGATGCTAGGACTTCCAGCACTATGTTAAACAGCAGTGGTGAGAGTGGGCATCCCTGTCGTGTTCCTGATCTCAGGGGGAAAGCTCTGAGTTTTCCCCGTTGAGGATGATGTTAGCTGAAGGCTTCTCATAGATGGCTTTGATGATGTTTAAGTAGGTTCCTTCTATCCCAACTTTCTCGAGAGTCTTTATTAAGAAGGGATGCTGTATTTTGTCAAATGCTTTTTCTGCATCTATTGACAGGATCATATGGTTTTTATCTTTTCTTTTATTGATATGATGTATCACATTGATTGATTTGCGAATATTGAACCAGCCCTGTAACCCAGGAATGAATCCCACTTGATCTTGGTGGATGATTCTTTTTATATGCTACTGGATTCGATTTGCAAGGATCTTGTTGAGAATTTTTGCATCCGTATTCATCAAGGATATTGGCCTGTAGTTCTCTTTTTTGCTGGATCTCTGTCTGGCTTGGGAATCAGTGTGATGCTGGCTTCATAAAATGAGTCCGGGAGTTTTCCTTCGCTTTCTATTTTTTGGAATAACTTGAGAAGAATTGGGATTAATTCTTAAACAGATAATTTCAATATGATATGGTATCTGATGAGAGAGAAGTATGCATAGGATGCTACAGAAATCCAATAAGGGGTCCCTAACTCAGCTTGGAGGATGATATCTGAGCTGTCTTGAAGGATGAATATCCATAAGATAGATAAAGATGGGGAGCATGTGCCCGGGGAAAGGGAAAAGCTTGAGGAATGTCACAAAAATCATGAAACAGTATGGCTTGAACTTTAAAGAACATGAAGCAGTTGCAAATTACTAGAACATAAAATTTGAAAGACAACTAAGTTGTAAGAGAGGCAAGAGCTAAGTTGTAATGGGTCTTATATCCCATACGAAGGGAATTTGGACTTTATTTTGTAGGCAACAAAGGAGAATTAAATAATCAAGTGGAGAACAAAGGAGTAGTTTGAAGCAGGTAACATCACTTTGTATTTCTGATGTCTCACTATGGCTGTTTTGAGGAAAATGGTTTTAATGGGAGCAAGAATGGAGGGAGACCCAGTCAGGAGAGTATTGCAGTAGTTCAGCTGAGTGCTGATGATTTAAATGAATAAATATGGGACATTATTATGTTCTTAAATACTTTTTTTTAAAATCTTTTATAAATCTTTAGTAAAAAAAAAAAAAAAAACCCCTACAGTTCTTTTAGTCCATTACTGAGCAGTCACTATTCTTTTTTTCTCCAAAAGTTGAACACAATAAAATACTATTTGACACATCATTATCACCTAGAGTCCATAGTTTGCATTACAGTTCACTCTTGGTGTTGTATATTGATGGGTTTTGACAAATATATGACATGGATCCACTGTTACAGTTATATACAGAATAGTTTCACTGTCCTAAAAATCTGTGCTCCTCCTATTCATTCCATCCTTACTTCTTATTTAACTCTGATGAATCTGGCAATTGTAATATAAAAGGTAAAATAGGGATCAAAGTCATTTTGTCTCACACTGACATCCAATTGTCACAACTATATTTGTTTTGATAGATAATTTTTTTTTAACAATCATGTTTCCCCAACTTATCATATACTGAGTAACTATAGTAATTAGAACAAATATTTGGAATAAATGTTTTCTATATTGGTCATTTTTTCTGTATGGAATTATATGTTTGCTGACAATTCTAGACTTTAGGGACAGCTTTCAGTTCTGTATTGCAAATAGGGTTTCTCCAAGTGCAGACTGTTATGTGGCTATATGTGATGTAGATATATTAACAATTCTTGTCTATATTCTAGAATGGGCTCACTTAGTCCTTGAATGAATGAGTGAACCTTGTAAAAATATTCTCCATTACTGGTAGCAAATTATCCTCATGGTTACTGTGCAAGTTTGGATCACCTAAGTTCACTAGAGTCTTAAACCTTCTAAGAGATAATTACATATTATCCAATCCATGCCCTATTAAATTTTTGCATAATAGTAACTTATAAATACAATATATTTTATGTGGCTCTGATCCGAAGAAGCAAATTCAACAATAATTCAACAAGTTTTTATGGAGCACTGACTACATATGTAGGGCACACGTGGACGCAAAGATAAAAAAGCCAGTTTATGTTCTCTAGAGTTCACGAGCTAGCAGGCCAACATTCAGTTTTAACCTAATGCACTGCTAGTTTCATAATGTAGTCAGATTTCCTAAGTAATTAATGACTTATTGAAAGCACTACTTATTTTAAAAAGTATTTCTTTTTTTTTTTTAAAGGTTTTTAATGCTTATTTTTGAGAGAGAAAAAGAGGGGGAGGAACAGAGAGAGGCAAAGAAGGGAAGGGAAGGGAAGGGAAGGGAAGGGAAGGGAAGGGAAGGGATTCCATGCTGTCAGTACAGAGCAGATTCCATGCTGTCAGTACAGAGCCTGATGTGGGGCTTGAACTCACAAACTGTGAGACTGTGACTTTAGCTGAGATTAAGAGTCAGACACCTAACTGACTGAGCCACCCAGGCACCCTGAAAGAAGTCTTTCTTTAATGATTAGAAATGCCACAATCACATACTTAATCATTGTATAGACAAGATCTTATTTTTACTTTTTATTTTTTCAATAGTCTGACTTCTCTATATTACATATTTAATTTTTCAATGGCTCTATAATATTTCACTGTCCAGCAGTTCACAATATTATTATTCTTTTAAAAAAATATTGACTATTCTTAACTTTTTACTCTTCTAGATAAGAAGTTGTCAAACTACATGTGGCAGAGCCGCTCTGGTTCCAAAGAGGTGTCGGTTTTGGAGGAAACGGGGCTTTGATCATGAGGGGAGGTCAAGCAGGCAGAGCTCTGGGCCCACCACACCACTTTTTCTTCAAACAGAATAGCATAGATTTTGTCAATTTCATATACCAGTAACAAACAATTAAACCCCCATAATTTTCAGAAAAGGAAAACATTTACATTATCAATAAACTATGTAGTTTCTAGGGATAAATCTACTGAATATAAGCCATAATTATATATGTAAAATTATGCAAATTTACTGAACAGTATGAAAGGAGTGACAAGTAAATGGAGAGATATACATAGTCACTTTTAGGAACACTTAATATTGTAATCGTATCTCTAGCTAGCCCTATAGAGTTAATGCAATGGTGACCTTAACCCTAACTGTTTTTTTGCATGGAATCTCTCAAGTTGATTTAACTTGATTTGAGTTTTTTATCTTGAGAGGGGCTAGGCAGAGAGAGAGGGAGAGAATCCCAAACAGGCTCTGCACTGTCAGCACACAGCCCAATGTGGGGCTCGATCACATGGTTTGTAAGGCTCTTGACCTGAGCCAAAATCAAGACTGACTGAGCCACTCAGGCATTCCTCAAGTTGATTTTAATATATATGTGGAAGACAAAAAGACCAAGAATGTCTAAGATACTTTTGAAGAAAAATAAGGAGATATAAAAACTATATATTAAGACTTATTATAAAGCTATAGTAATTAAATGTTTTCAGCAAGGCATAGACAAATTAACCAATACAACAGAATAAAAAGCCCAGAAACAGAAGCCTGTATATGTGGAAATTTAATATATGAAGGAGGTGGCATGGCAGAGCAGTGGAGAAAATGGAGCTGGGACAATCGATTATCTATATGGGGATGAAATTGGATCCCCACTTCATATTGTATATAAAAATGTCAATATTACATGAAGAATTTGAACATCAAAAGAAAACTTTACATTTTTATATGAAAATATGGATAAATAATTCTGATAAGATAAGCAGAAAATAATCATGATTAATCATAAAATAACAATCATAAGATAAAATTTCATAAATCCTACTATATTAAAATTAAGAACTTCTATTAAGTTTTAATGTGAAAGGACAAGATACAATTTGGCAGATGATATTTGTAAAATATCAGTCAATAAAGGAACAATATCAAGAATATATAAAAACCTCCTGAAAATAAAAAAACAAGCCAATAGACAAACAGACACAAAATATAAACAGGCACCTCACAGTCAAAGAAATATATATGGTTAATAAACACACACAGAGATGCTTAACTTCACTTCTATTTAGGAAATTGTAAATTAAGACCACAGTGAGATAACATTGTATTGTGGTAAAATACACATAAAATTGATCATTTTAACCATTTTAAAGTATACAATTCAGTGGCATTAAGTACACTGACAATATTGTATGATGATCCTATCTACCTCTAGATTTCTTTCATCACTCCATGAGGGAAATCCGTAACCTTTAAGCATTTATTCTCCATTCCAATTTTCCCCTAGCTCCTGGCAACCACTCATCTCCTTTCTATCTCCATGCATTTGTCTATTCTGGATAGTTCATATAAATGGAATCTACAATATGTAGTTTTTAGGTCTGGTTTCTTTCATTTACCCTAATGTTTTAAAGGTTTACTTATGTGATAGCATGTATCAGTACTTCATTCTTATTTATGGCTGAATAATATCCCATTGTATGGATATGCCATATTTGTTTATCCATTCATTAGATAACAGGCATTTGGGGCATTTCTATCTTTTGGCTATTGGGAATAATGTTTCTATGAACATTAGTGAGATAATGTTTTATACTTATTTAACTGGCAAAAAATTAAGAAGTAGCTAATAATAAATATTGGAGAGACCTCTTTAATTTTATGCTGCTGATGGGGATGTAAATTTGTTTAACCAGGTTGGCAAACAACTTGACATTGCCTTGTGAAACTGAACTTTCATATACTGTATGATCAGCAATACTACTCCTACATACATACTTAGAGAAATTTTAGAATGTAAGTACCACAAGATTTATACAAGAAAGTTGATAGTAGTACTATTCCTCAGAGCAAACAACTTGAACCACTCAGATGTGTATCAACAGGCATTTCTTTCAAAGAGTCTCCTATAAAGGGAAGGAAAGTAATGGAGGAGTAGTGGGGGTTGAGAGTTTTTTTCTGATTAAAACAGGAGAAAAAAATTGCATATTTGTATGCTAAAGAATTAATTCCATGAAAAAGGTGTGGGGTAGAGAGTTACTAGAAAAATTGATTTCTCAGGCATTTAGTGTGAATTTACCTCCTAGTTCTGGAGGGTGATGTATATACCCTCCAGTTCTAGGTTTTACCTATTCTTCACTTTCCCTTCTTAAACTCCTGGATCAGATAGAGCATATCAACTAAGTACTCAAAGAATATTTGTTGTACCCACTGTAACATCTATAGAGAATTTGATCCACTTTTCATACCACCACAAAAATCAGATCCAATTTACCACATGCCTCCATTCGTAAATTATTATTTAGCAATCAAAATGAAGTAACTAGAATTACAGAAAGAAATATGGGTGTATCTTAGTAACAAAATGAGTGAAAATGGCCAGTTGATGAAAAAAGACCACATGAATTATGATATCCTTTTTTAGACTGTTTAAATACAATTAAAATTAACTTGTGATAACATTAAAGGAAAAGTACAGAATTTAGGACAATGATCACCTCTGGGAGAAAAACAAGGAGAAAAGAAGCACATAGATCTAAATCATTGGTAATATACTAGTTCAGTGGTTCTCAAACTTGAATGTTCATTAGAATTACCTGGAGAGCTTATTAAAACCTAGATTGCTGGTTTCCACCCCCAGAATAGGTGGAGGAGGGTGAGTGTGGGGCATAAAACATGCATTTCTAACAAGGTCGCAGGTGCTGCTAAAGCTGTTCTTCTGGGACCACACATAGAGAACCATCTCTAGGTCTCAGACTGGGTTGTGGGTTCACTAGTGTTGCACTGCATTTTGTTTTGAAATGAATATAGTTTAAAATGATATTCATATATATGAACATATATAATATATATATTTAAATTAGAGAGAGAGAGAAAGGATAGTCATAGACCAAATATTAAAGTGTTTCACGAAGCAAGGATTAATATTAATCCAATTCTGGGCTCCAGAGGCATTCACCCCAAAAGAGGTAGAGTTCCATTACTAAAAGCAAACTTGCAAAACACTGCTCTACAAGTGTTGCTACCTACTTTGAGAAATAAAGTTGAAGGTTGATTCTTATCAGTGACAACAGCCTGCATTTCACCTCTCCGGATCTCAACAATCTTTGGCACATAAGAAATCTACCTCCTTGGTTGGTTCAACAAAAATTGTGTTTAGAGAAAACATTCCCCCTACTTTGCGTGTTATTCTTCCCTCAAATTCTCTAGGTAATTATTTTTCTTACTTTATACTTCCGCCTTCCGGATTTATGGTGTCTGCTAGGTTCTGAGATGGAATTTAGAGATTTCAGATCTCCACATTGACCAGGGCATACTGTGTCCAGTAACGTGCCAGCCACTGACTGGGGTTTGAGAAATGGCTGAACATAAAATTCTTGCCTCACAAGCAAGTCAGCCTAGAGAGGAAAAAAGATACACAAATATAAAATTACAACCCAAAGCAAGGCGTACAGGACGTTAGAGAAAGATTTATCTGCTTTCAGACCCTCTTTTAAATCCAGCTCCTCTAAGCTTTCTCGCGCGCTCCACTTAATCAGCCCCAACGTCCAACGCGGGCGCAGAGAAGCAGCGCGCGCCGGGCGGCAGAGGGCGGGCGTTGCAGGCCCCACCTCATTGGCTTTCTGGCCGGCCGGAAGCGGCGGAGCGCTTCGGCTGCGCACGCGCCCCTCACACGTGCTTCCAGAACGCCCCCCTCCGCGGCTGCGGCCAGGCCGGCATCATGGTGCATGTTTCTGTCCTGCGGATGCTAGGACGGCCGGTGACGAGAGGAGTCGCGCTCCTGGAGTACTCTACCCCACGCCAATACAGCTCGGGCCCTTTCCGTGCCCGCGACGATGCCCGCGACGCGCGCGCTTTCTTCACGACACCCATTTTCTACGTGAACGCGGCGCCGCACATCGGGCACCTGTACTCGGCGCTACTGGCGGACGCCTTGTGCCGCCACCGTCGCCTCCGAGTTCCCAGTGCCGCCGCCACGCGATTCTCCACTGGTACCGACGAGCATGGCCTTAAGATTCAGCAAGCAGCAGTCGCTGCGGGCCTGGCCCCAACCGAGCTGTGCGACCGAGTCTCTGCCCAGTTCCAGCAGCTTTTTAGGGATGCTGGAATCTCCTCTACCGACTTCATCCGTACCACCGAAGCCCGGCACCGGATCGCTGTGCAGCATTTCTGGGGATTGCTGAAGGCCCGGGGTCTGCTCTACAAGGGACTCTATGAAGGTTGGTATTGCGCCTCCGAGGAGTGCTTCCTGCCGGAGGCCAAGGTCACCCGGCAGCCGGGTTCCTCGGGGGATTCGTGTCCTGTGTCTTTAGAGAGTGGGCATCCCGTAGCCTGGACCAAGGAAGAAAACTACATTTTCAGGCTTTCTCAGTTCCGAGAGCCGCTTCAGCAGTGGCTGCGGGGCGACCCTCAGGCAATCACTCCTGAGCCATTTCATCACGCAGTTCTTCAGTGGCTGGAGGAGGAGCTGCCGGACCTTTCTGTTTCTCGAAGGAGCAGCCACTTGCATTGGGGCATTCCTGTGCCCGGGGACGATTCGCAGACCATTTACGTATGGCTGGATGCCTTGGTCAACTACCTTACTGTAATTGGCTACCCAAATGCTGAGTTCAAATCTTGGTGGCCAACCACCTCTCATATCATAGGCAAGGACATTCTCAAATTCCATGCTATCTATTGGCCTGCCCTCCTCTTAGGGGCCGGCATGAGCCCACCACACCGCATCTATGTCCATTCACACTGGACGGTCTGTGGCCAAAAGATGTCTAAAAGCTTGGGCAACGTGGTGGATCCCAGGACTTGCCTCGATCGCTATACTGTGGATGGATTCCGATACTTTCTTCTTCGGCAGGGCGTCCCCAACTGGGACTGTGATTACTATGATGAAAAGGTGGTTAAGTTGCTAGATTCTGAGCTGGCAGATGCTTTGGGAGGTCTTTTGAACCGGTGTACTGCCGGTAGAATAAATCCTTCTGGGACCTATCCAGTTTTCTGCACTACCTGCTTTCCTAGTGAGCCAGGGTTGGTGGGGCCATCTGTTCGTGCTCAGGCAGAGGACTATGCTTTGGTGAATGCGGTGGCCACTCTGCCCAAGCAGGTAGCCGACCACTATGATAACTTTCAGATCTATAAAGCTCTGGAGGCAGTGTCCAGCTGTGTCCGGCAAACTAATGGCTTTGTCCAAAGGCATACACCATGGAAGTTGAACTGGGAGAGCCCAGTGGATGCCCCCTGGCTGGGTACTGTGCTTCATGTAGCCTTGGAATGTTTGCGAGTCTTTGGAACTTTGCTGCAGCCTGTTACCCCAAGCCTAGCTGATAAGCTGCTATCCAGGTTGGGGGTCTCTGCCACAGAGAGGGGCCTTGGAGAGCTCTGTTTCTTGCCTCGATTCTATGGACATCCATGTCCTTTTGAGGGGAGGAGGCTGGGGCCTGAAACTGGGCTCTTGTTTCCAAGACTAGACCAATCTAGAGCCTGGCTGGTAAAAGCCCACAGGACCTAGAGACTTAGTTTTTAAATGGGCTTGTGGTAAAAAAGTAAATGTGTTATTTTCTTATTTTGCGTTTTTAGGAAAATTAATGTTTTCTAAAGTGTTGCATTATATGAACACATAAACATTGTCACTGTGATAAGAGGTTTGTAGCCTTTCAGGTGCCTACCCTCTAGTCTTTAGTTCTCTGTGCCCGTTAACCACTATCCTTTGCACACCAGTGTCTCTAAGATGTCTCCAGGGTGAAAGATGGTAGAGAGACAAGACAGCTTTGCTGATACTATTCCCATTGTGCCTCCTTCCAAATCACAGTTCATGTTACTTGCCCAGACTACCTCTTATGGCTAGTTTTTCATTGGCCTGGCCTCTGCTGGGCGAATTATCGAAGATTGGGGGTTGGAGGCCCCCTACCTCAGCTTTTACATGGTTGTCCTTCTTTGTTATATATGTTGGGTTTCCTATTCAAATAGGTTTCTTTATTAAACCTTTAAAAACTAGTGTCCTAGACAAGATGGTTTTGGCCCATGTTTATATTTTAAATTCTTACAACTATGACTCCCTACCTACTCTTTTAATAGTCTGAATAGCTGTGCTTTGTAACATTACACTTCAACCAGTAGATGGCTCTACGGTTTCACATATTTAATTACTTAACATTGACATTTCAGAATATTTAGAATGAATTTGTTTTCTGCTAATTTTGCAGAATTTAAAAATTTTATTGCTTTTCTTAAGGGAAAACTGTAACCACTGCTGTTTTACATAAAGCAATAAAAAAGATCAGAATCCTGTTTTTTCAAACTACTATGAAGGACATTTACTGTATTAAATGTTTAGTAAGCTAATAAGTAAATGTATCAAATGTGTTTGGTCTATGATAAATTATAAAGTTCTTGAGTTAGTTGGTTATGTTAAAATTGTTAAACTTTAATAACATGTTTACAGGTATGATTTAAGAAATCTGTAAAACAGTTCAAAATGGCTATATTTTCTTTTAATTTCTAAATCATTATTTTGTTACCACATAATTTACCTTATGTGATTTCTTTTGGTAAATCAGAATCTATAACACAATATAGACATTGTGGAATAGTTATAAATGTTAATATATTTACTTTACATTTTACTGATTATTTCTTTTGCTCTCTTAAGTTATTAAACTTGAAAAGTTTGTGAGTACCTTATTCAGATCTGTTCTGTTGAATTTGTTGAAGGTGATGGTGAAGGAAGGAAATGATCAGTGCTCCAGGAATCTCAAACTGGATTTAGGGATCTCTTCAAGGCTCCATAAGAGAATATCACAGAGAAGATGTTAAGGTATCAATTTATTCAATGACGACAACACATTTAAGCCAGCATTATATCTCATAGGTGATTGGACAGCTAGGCCAAAGTTTAAAAGGAGAACTTGCCTTGAAATATCCATTATAAGCATGGTAGCAAGCAGAGAGGGCTCACTATAAAGTAAGCTACTGTACTGAAAGTCCCCCCAGATTCATTCTAGGTGCTACTGTTCAGCTCCAGTTTCTGTTTATTAATCAATATGGTGAGAGATTTCTGGTTGCTTGGAAACATTGCTTACTTAGAAAAGAATGCTTGAAGGCATTCTAAAGGTGGAAGGACCGTTTCTACAAATGTTCCTTCAGACCCTCCTCTTCATACTGGAGTCCTGGGCTTTCCACATGACTTGGCCTATCTGTTTGCTGGGATTAGTAGGGCAGATTACTGGGGTGTATGAGGGACTATAGTCTCTCCTAGGGCTGGATAGAGCAGACTTAAAAGAAATGAGATATGTTTGTATGAATGAACAAAAACAGAGTTGGATAGCCAGTGGTATGATAACGTCTGCTGTTGAAGTGCCTTAATAGCAACTTTACTGTTCCTATTATGAAAGGACATTCACTTCCACTTGAATGATCTTTCCTATAGCCTAGTGCTAGTAAATATGCTGGATCTTGGCTTGTTGGGTGTTCATAATGGAGTTCCTTTTGTGCAGCTTGTCATTTGTAGAGGCACATAACTAACTGGATACTAGAATATTTATGGTACCAAAGGGCACAAGGAAATAGAGGAACCAAAGAGGAGAGGGCATAATTAACACAGGATACTTTGAGTGAAGAAGTGGGGATCTGAGTTACTCTGGTAATAAGGAAGATGAACCAGTTGGATTCTCTGTCAGGGGCAAGATAGGTAAAACAAGTATCCTTTGGGTACTTAGTTGATGTGTTCAGTTTGATCCAACAGTTTAGGAATGGCAAGTGGAGGAAAGGTGAAACTTAAAACTGAAAAGAGGGCATCTAATGGATTCCTTGACAGAACAGGTTTCTCCCAAACTACTATCTTGAGGCTCTTAAATTCATTTTGGGGTATTCTTGGTGGCAGAGTTGCAGAAGGTGATAGACCAGCTGTTCACAGCATACCATGTTAAAATAATAACAACTGTCTACTCAGTAGGCTACAGTCCTATCAGTGAAGTCATGCAAGAAGTTGTGGTCAATGTATATATTAGGTGCATCACTATATATTGGAGAGCCATTCTACAGGTGAACTTAGAACTTAGGCACCTCAGAAGTCAGAAGACCTATGGCTGGCAATATATGGAGATCAACAATAAGCAGGAACAACAAATAGATATAATCTCTGATTTCACTGATATCTCAAGTTATTCTGGAAGTAGGCCTCATTATTTTTCTTATCGACCTGTATGACCCATACAGGGGCTGAGAAGAGCCTGATAAGTTGAATATTAAGTTGATGCAAAAGTACTCATGAAGGCCTGGGCTGGAATATGGGCCTAAGGCAGAAGTCCTCTGTTTCATAGTTGTACCTGTGGTTGACACATAGCTCTTTATTTTTAATTTTTTTAATTTTTAAGTAAGCTCTACAACCAATGTGGGGCTTAAACTTTAAAGCCCAAGATCAAGAGTTGTGTGGTCTGACTAAGCCAGCTAGGCACCGCAGGAAATAGCTCTAGATCTGGGAAGTTCCAAAACTGAAGTAAAGCCAGTGGTTGGTTAGGCTGGTTGGGCCTCCAACTAGGATGCCTTATGATCACGATGTAGCTTGGGTAGCAAGTGGCAGTATGAAGCATTTAGCAGATTACTCCTTGGGCATTATGGTATGGGTGGTTTCTTAGATCTCTTGACTGCCCCACCCCTGGTAAGTATGTAGTTGCATTGTTGGCCAAGTTAATGTAACCTGGAGTTATGGGGTAGGCCATGCCTCTTGACTAAGACTTGGTCCATAAAGCTGCTATATGATGACCTAAAATTGTCTCCTGGAGGCAATTCCCCACTATCCATAGTTCTATCAAATATAGAACTGTTCCAGTTGGTGAGGTCTAGGTTGCTGTTAACCTTGGTGGGTCCTTGCCTTCATCCTTTGCCTGAGTGAATAATGAATAACATCAGTGGACCTAAAAGGGTGGACATATTGACAGCCATATGTCTATTTTTGCAGCACAGGTTTACTAGTTCTGCGAGCTTGAAGGGAGCTTGGGCATAGATTTGGGTAATCAAGAGCACAGGTTAGGGGAATCAGTCTTAGAAGATGACTTTGAGTCCGTTGCAAAATGAAAACAGTATGAAATATGTCATTTCAACACAACACAGCTGGTCCTGACACCACTTCTTACAGGAAGGAGCTTTATGTAGCATCGGTTATCTTTTATCAATAGGAACACACCAAATTTGGAGGATAATATTGCTAGAAGGGCCAAACAGTAACAACCAAGCTCATTAAGGTTAATTAGTAGGGATTTTAACCTTCTGAGAGAATGTCTTATTCTTTTTCGAGACAGGATAAGAGAAGCCCAGCCCAAGCTACTTTCCTCTGTCACCAAGAACTACTTTGAGCTGAGAGGAAAGGACTAACCAATTTAAGGGGAAATTGCTTGCTTTCTCTTAGTTTTTTGGTAGTCCTGGGTTACTTAGTATAGATCCTCTGAATTATGGGAACCACCTAACAGGGAATAGTTGACCATATTTAAAATACCCTGCTTAAGATTATATCATATTAATCAGTTTCTACTTACATTTTCATGATGAGGAAAGGGACTTGGGAAGAGCTATGGTACTGACAACTAGAAATTGTGTCTACTGTGTCTGTTCATGAATAGCTATTGGGAGTTTTAGTCATACTTGGATCTTCAAAGTAAGGTGAGGCTAAGTATGGAAGTTCCATCCTAGGCTATTAACTGAATTTCACCCCCATTTGGTTTATGGCACAGACTACTCACCAAAGATTTTAAGTCCACAGCTCTTCACTTAAGAATCGGAAGGTATGAGATCTCAGGATGTTTCAGGAAACCAAGTGAACCATCTGCAAGAAGAAAATTATAGCTCCAAGGAGAGATGAGTCCTGCCTTCAAGTCATGAAGGACTTTTTTGGATGAAACATCTGCAGAGGGCATGGAGGACTCACTGGGTAAGCTGGAGGGACGGTTCTAGGAATAACTGGAAATAGATGACGTACCTTTCCTAGTATATGGAAAAAATGGTATATCCTCCCTATGTTACCATTCCTAATGCCATTCATGCCTTGTGCATGTATCCCTCCTTAGTTGACAGACATTGGTTTGTGGGATTTAACGTGAAGATGTACTTTCAAAAACTACTTTATGACTGACTTTTAGAATTTCTGTTTTCTTAATTCAATACATTCAATAAAAATATGACCAATTGCACACTTTTTCTCAAAATATTTTTAAAAATGTAATAACTTTTATGTTGGAAAACATTAAGATAGTTTTAATAATTTGGCTTCCTTTGAGCTAGTCTAGAGGAGTCTGTTGGTTAAAAAGCTATAAATATTAAAAGTATAAAGTTAATAAGCATGTTACACACTTTAGGTTAAATCAGTACAATAATACAAATAGAATGTATTTCTTTCAAACCAGATGAAAAGAAATGTTAAAGAAAATTCAATCCAAAAGAAGACAGGAAGGAAAAAGAAGGGCAACGAAAAATGAAAAAGATGGTAAAAGAAAACCCATAATAAGACAGAAATGATTTTAATTACAAATATTTCAGAATTGTAGTGAACATCAAAGGATGAACCTTCTGTAAAAGGACAGCAATGTTCATGCTTAAATTAAAAAGTAAACATTAACAACTCAGGCAACAAAAGATGTTGGCGAGGACACGAAGAAAGAGGATCTCTTTTTGCACTGCTGGTAGGAATGCAAACTGGTACAGCCACTCTGGAAAACAGTATGGAGGTTCCTCAAAATATTAAAAACAACTGCCCTATAACCCAGCAATTGCACTACTAGGTATTTGTCCAAGGGATACTGATCTGGTGTTTTGAAGGGACACATTCACCCCAATGTTTATAGCAGCACTATCAACAGAAGTGTTCCCGATTCTTGAATCCAATAGTTCTCCTCTAAATAAAAGTATGCTGTCATAAGTTTATGAATCTAAGCATTTTGAAGTAACATTTACAAATACTTTACATAACACATTTATCTCTAAGCATGAAAACATATCAATATTCAAAAGCTTTATTTGATTTGACTATTATAATAATAACAAAGCCAGATAATTTTATTAGAGCTCACAAACACTGAAACTTTTTCATTTCATACATACGTTTTAATACAAATGAACTTATGAAAAGACTCATCTATTTACTAACAATTTAAGTTCTATAAATTTGCTGAACATTTATTATTGTTACATCCTTCCTAACAACCCTGCAGAAATCAGATTAAGTGTCCTCTGACTCTAGTTATTACCAAAGTAAGTCCCACCCTGTTAACTAAAATGCTGCATATTGAACATTTCCAGGTAAACTATCTCCTACATGACAGTCAAGACATGTTCTAACTCCCCCTAATTAGAGATATTGTTATGAACTGCACAAAATGTCATATTTTAGATATTTAAGAAACGTAGCTACTATGTTGGACATGGGCTATACCTTGAAGAAGTGTGATGAAACCTGTATTTATATAGGTCTCTAAGCTATCATCTAAATTGTATTTTTAAAAATGTATAAAAAGGTATTAAAGGTCTTGCTAGCTTGGAAGCCGTGAACACCTACATATTCTATGTTTTGAATAATTTCTTCAAACTATGTTTAAATTCAAGTTACAAAGTCCCAAGTTAACAAGGCATGATGGGTACTTCTGTAGTATTTTTTGCATGGTAGATTATGACTTGTTAATATAATCAGACTGGTACATTATAAAAGATATCCTATATTGCATTTTTCAGATTACCCTTGAAAATCGCTTACTAAAGCAACTTATAAAGGCTTTCATAAAGCAAAGAATCTTCAATCCTGGTAAACTGAATTGATTGCATTGACTTTTTATATTTAAATTTCTATAAAACTTACTTTATGGAAACTCCCTACATTTTTAAAAAGCAAACCTTTTATTCCTGAGTTCAGTTTCATTTAATAATTCACTACTGGAATGTAATTAAATAAATCAAGTAACAATGTGTAAAAAGCTTATTTTGGTATTATAGAAGAAAACCATAAGCACTAAAATGAATTACTGAAAATATGTATGGTTCATTGTGTGAAAACTGGTGGTTGCATTTTTATACAATTTTAAAATATGGAAGGAATATTTTTTGCTGAATATAAAGGAAACAATTTTTATGTTCATTATGATACTGTCTGACATAGTATTAAAAAGTAATTGTTAGTTAATAATCCTCAAACTAGAAAGATTTTTTAAAATTTAAATGTCCACATAAAAATCAGCCTCTAGAAGGTAGTTAATTCATAATGAATTTTAAATAAAACATTTGGATGTAGCTGATATAATAAAATTAGTTTTCTAGCCTAAGGAGAATATATAGGACTTCTTCATTTTTCCATAATTTATGGAGACCAACTTAAAGTAGAGCAATCCATTCAGGTGCACAAAAACCGATATAAATGTATAACTGTGTGTAATGTAAAAATTAGGAAATCAACCTGATCCTAGTAAAGCAAAGGAAAAATAGTGAAACTTAACTGCTTAACATTGAGAGTAATGAGAAGGGGACTAGCCAAGGTCAACCAAGTTATCAAAACCCATCATTGGTAAGTCTGTAGAGGTAGTTGATTTAAATATTCAACATGTGAAGGTAGGTTAAGTTTGAGCTCAAGAGTTTTAAACAAGTCATTCTCTAAAGATAGACACAGTTAGGGTACAGGCATAAAAATCTAACTGGTAAACATAGGATTTTTGCTTAATTTATTTTCATTTTTCCTTTAGCATAGACATTAGGATATTATATGTGTTATTTTCAGTAAAAGCCATTTTCACAAACAGTTGGATATAGCCTGAATAAAATAATCCTAAGGTTAACTTAGAGTCAGCATATGAATAGTGCACGAGAAATTTACTTGCATTGGTATCTTTTAAAAATAATTTGTATAATAGGTCAGCTACTAATAAGGATTTTAGAAGGTTTCTTTTATGTGTTGTGATAAAGCATTCTGCAAGTGGATATTGTGTAAATTTCTTTGCTTTAGTATCAAAGTTAGGTAACAACAACAACAAAAAGATCCTAGATAGGATTAGTAAGAAACACATTGAGGGTATTAAAATCATCTCAAATTGTTGAAGTGTACTTTAAAATTATTACCCTTTAGGTGTTTTCTCCAAAACACCAAAGGGAAAAAAATCCATGTTTTTCGCAATACTTCATGTTAATTAAGCATTTCCTTTCTATGTTATCATTGGTCATTTCAGAATTATATGATGCTAAGGATGAGGGTTTAGTTTCCATATCTTTGTCCATTTTTATATCCTGACTTGTAGGAAAAAAGACCTTGATAGTTAAGAGCTAAAATTGATCTCTTATATGGTATTAAATATATTTTTGCTATTAATGGTATCTTACATTCTCTATAAAATAAGAGCCAAATATTACAACATTAGCATAACAGGATTTTTTGGGGGGTACATTAATGATTTTTATACCATCTCCATTTTTCTGTAATTTATATCTGGAAAGAAAACTAATACAATCTTTATAGGAATCAAATAAATGCACTATAATGTACATTGTACATTTTGGTAAAGAGCACAATTGCCTAAAATAAATTAACTAAGATAAACACTTCAAACAAAAAATTTTTTGAAGGAAAATGCAATTATCCTTAGACTCTTGAAATTTACAAAAGTTTTAGAACAAAAATGCCTTGATATGTACAGAATAAGCCGAAATAACAAATACAGGATTAAAATGAAAATGCCAGACAAGTGGAATATTAAACAGAATGTGTCATCTTATTTTTGACTCTACTTAATAGAATACAGGACCTTAACATATAGCATGTTACTTTCAGAATAAAGGCAGCAAAATAAAGTATTACCAATAGGTGGAGTGGCCTTAGGATGTGCCAGAATAATTGTTATAACTATGTTATTACATTTTACTCCTCCACCAGAAATATTTTGTCAATATGCCCCAAAACTAGATACATTAATGGATAGTTCAATCTTTATGAGACAGGATAAAAAAATAAGATATAATTGGGTTATCATCTTTCTAACATTATAAGGAGGTTTTAATATATAATTCCTACTCTTTTCCAACATAAGTGTAAACTAGCTTTAGGTTTTGGAGTAGATGTGAAATTAAAATAGTGAAAAAAAAAATAAGACTCTTATCCTAATATTGTGCAATCAAATTTCAATAAATGCTAGAATATATTTACATATAGTCAATTTAAATGTTGCTTATTTATATAACTTTTGTTTTATTAGTAATCTAGTCTTGGAATATAATGTTTTTAGAGAAGAAAGTTGGTATATACATTAAACGGGGAGCATTTAAAGAAGAGTTGGCATGGCCATTTTGATTTTAAGAAGGTCTACATATTGTTGCATTTTTTAAATTATAAAATACTTTCAATTCTGTCAGAGCAGACCGTCATAACATCTTTGTATTTAAAAGGTGAAATATAATGTTATGGGTAAGTTTTCTTCAAAGTTACCGCTTTGAAAGGCTAGAAACCTCACAAACTAAGACCTGAATGAAAGATCAAAGGGAATAATGATAGTGTTACAGTATTAAAGGAAGACATATGTACTGAATCTGGGATGATATACGCAGTGAATGCTTATACTTGCTAAGATGGTATAAAACCCTTATACTTTCGGTATGGATGACAAAAGAGGGCCAGAAATAGATACAGAGATATATTTAAGTATATTTAAGAGTAGTGTCTACTCTGGTCATAGTAACTGGTATAAAATAAATGGTCATAGTATGACAGGTTTCCAGATATATTTTAAATATAAATTATCTTTACATGTATTAATATCTGTCAAATTCCTAATGTAAATCTAGAGATTGAAATTTTTATAAAAAATATTTAATGTAAGTAGAATATACACTAACCTATATTTAGAAAAGTCAAAATAATGTGGAAGCTAGAATCTTGTACACATATTATCTCTCCAGCAAGAGTTTTTTTTTTAATTTATAATATTACAACAAATGTACTGTTGCTATTGTATATTCAGTATGTGGCATGGTTATGTCTACATACATGAAACATCTAGAACAAATCTGAAAAATCCAAACATCAAAGGTGTTTTAAGTGCTTAGACATTATCATGTTGATAATATAGCCAGATGATGACCAAAGTTTTCAAACTTTATCAAGGTATTTGTTGTTTTGTATATACAACATTTTGTTCTATTTACTAAAATTATAAGTCTATCTTACTTAAGTGTGTGTAAATTAATAAAGGAAACCATGGTTTTCTCCTGCACCTTCAGTGTTCTGGCTACTTGAATTTTTTAATGCCCTTGAAAAAGCAAAAGCATTTAATGTTAGGTACATCCAAACCCTTCACATTTCTTATCAGACCACACATGGAGCTAGTTGTTTTCTATTATTGGATAAAATAGTTATCCAAGACTCTACTTAACAGAATCAGTTAAGGTGGAGTAAGAATTGAATTCTCTGCTCTGAAATCTCTCCTAGGATGAAAGTGTGGGGTTTGAGAATATTGAGGTTTCAAACCTACAGATGAAGGTTGAGAAAAGCTGCTTCTCCTAGACTGTAACCTTGTTTCCTATTAAGAGATTTAAAGAAAATTAGGGTTTTAATGTATTTTCAGTGGCTCTTATTTTATAATTAAGGGAAAGATTTAAAAAATAATATTAACTGGGCCTGGATTCTGAGGCTAGATGTGTTTTAGGAAATTCACACTATAATGAGTAGGTAGGCTACCTTAAAACCTGTTCCTGGGCAAGTCGGAAACATAGCGAAATAACAAAGACTAACTACTCAGGATCTGAGAATGGCCATATCTAATGGTATTTTTCAATTATTAGGTTATATTCTTTTGTGTCATCCCTGAACCTTGTTAAAGATATATCCAGAGAAAATGAGAGAATTATTAATAAACTTTCATGTTAAGTAAAAACATCCAATGAATAGACCTTGTGTTCCAACAAATGATTTTTATTTGATCCACTGCAGAATATAATAATTGTTAGAAGATACTGCTCTGTTCAAGATGGTGGAGAATAGGAAAATTTCAGCTAAGGTGTTTTTATAATGAGTAAATGCCTACTTCAGAGTGGTAGTGTTTAGCCAAATCCTCTTGCCTAAAAATTTCATCTTTTGTTCTTTCCTTTTCAAGTGATCTGAGTTCGAATATTTTGATTCAAGAAGAATGCGTGCAGCAAGCCTGAGTTTATCTAGTAAAGCTGATTAAAACTTTGGAAGTAACGTGAAGGCTAAATCAGTTGCCCAGCCTGAATCTGACAAAAGAAAGTTAATACCAAGTGTTAAGTAGTTCTTCTAAAAACTTAAATAGCAACTTATATATAGTTAAGGGAAACAAACTGAAGCTTCTAAGATAAAGGCAAAATTTCTCTAAAGAGCCATGGTTGATTATATATTGTGCTTTCCCTGTTATGGGCCCAGATGCCACTCTACTGACCAACTAAGACTCTGAGAATGTCTACAACAACTTGCCAATGCTAGAATAAGTTAATTGTCAGGAGTAAGTCATAAAAACAATGAATTATTTTACGGCATATCAAACCTGGAAGCTTCTAGGGTTAAAAATGTTTTTAAATTGTGGGGTTACAGAGAGAGTTTATTCATATCACTTCAGGATACATTGTGAAGGTACAAAATAGTCTTCTAACCAGAAAAGAAAAATTTATGAAGTATTATAAAATAAATTAAAGATATTTATCAAAATCAGTGTTTGAGAAAATTCTCTCTAATAACATGAGGCTGTATTTAACCTTAGGCCCTGTTATAGTTTTTGAGCTGAGGAGACTTTAGTAGGCAATTATGATAATGATCCATTTATCTTAGAAACATACACATTTTATCAGTATAAAGAGTGGCATGAGTTTGGCCCCCTGGATTAGGATGTAAAAAAAAACTAGAATGGCCCTGTCTTAAAATAGCAAACAATACATGGAGGGTCTATACAAAGACAGATAAATGCCTACATTGCAATTATTAGCAAGAAAATGGAAAGGAAGAAACAAAGCAACCAAAGGTTCATTTGTTTTTGTTGGCAGACTTTGTACTTCCAAAAACATGTGTAAATGTGTTATGTTCCCAAAATATAAAGAGTAGATGGCTCCACTTATAGGTGTCTTTTGCTTATCAGAGGGATTAAAGTTTTGGGGGGATAACTTAAAAGGCTTTTCTTCTTATCTTGTGTTCCTTCTTATATTTCTCCAAATGCTGAATTGCACAGCATTTTTGAAGAAAATTTTTGATTAACACCTAAAAATTAAATTCCGGGGCAATTCTGCTTTTCCCTTTTGTTAGGAAACTGTTCATACTAAAGTTACTTGATGAAAGCATGATTAAACAGTTTCATGTTTATCAGACTTTATTTGCTTTAGAATTGAAATATTTTCTGATCCCAAGTCCCAGATGGTTAAGGGATTAGAATAGACATTTTGTGTCTAAGATTTAATTTGTGTGAGATTTAATTTTAGTGATTCAATGAAAGATGGCCCATAACTCTTGAACGGGACAAAATTATTTCTGAAAAGTGCTTTCTAAGGATCTTCCTGTCTTAGTTCCCCTACTCCTCAGAAATCATTTGGCTCCTTACTAGTGTAATTTATTAGTAATAAAAGTCTGGATTCTATCACTTAATAGTTCTGTCATTTTGGGCAATTCTCTTACTCTTTCCAAAGACTCACCTCTTATAAAAAGTTGTCAATTATTTCTCAAATATATTGAGTGGACAGAATAAGATAATATATATATGTAAAGTGCTTATAAATTATAAAATGCTATAAATATAAGTGTTATTCTTGCTTTGGAAGAATACAATAAGCACAATTTTAATAGACTAAGCATGATTTTATAGCAAATTATCAACAGAGTTAATACAATTTTTATAAGGAATATTATCATGGACTTTAAATCATCTTCAATGACTAAACCAAAGATTTTCTTGAGAATTACCTCATTATTCTATACCAAATTTATTTGCAAGGTTAAGTTACCAATTTTTAAGACTAACATCTTAAGAAAATTCCATAGTTGTAGACTTTATAGTTTTCAAGTTAATATGATTCTATGATTTTGTGTTTATAACTTGGGAAATAGGCTTATCCTTAAACATATTCATTGAACTTATTTATATAGTTGTATAAATGGCTAAACCAGAAATCATAAAGCTTCAAGGGCTAAAGTAATAGAGTAATTCAGGCCTATCCCTTATGGCTTAATCCCTTTCAGACTATACTGTTTTAATCTCAGTGTAATGTTATATTCTTTTTATAATATTTTAATAGGGTTAACAACATTACAGTTTCCCTGGGACACTCTAGTTTATGCATACTGTATTATTAGAATTTCATTTTTGAAAAATAGTCTTTGAATAGGATGGTTTATAGGCCTATTAATATGATAATCTCTGTTGGTTCATATATACTTCAAAAATCAGATCATTTTAATTATTTTTAGTACCCCCTTTCACTCTCAAGTATACTGATTTAATGATGAATATTTCTTTTCCACGTATAATAAGAACTTGGAGCAGAGATTAGCAAAGTCAAGAAATTTCTGATTTCTATAAGGAGCAGAAGTGAAACAGAACTTAGTATGATTGGTAAAACATCAGAGGGCCTCATGCACAGGTTAACAGGTTTGATTTCTGTAAAGATAATAAAATCAAGTCTGTCTGCTGCTTATCAATGAAGTTGGGAGTGTAGTTTCAAAGGAAGTAAGTGCTGGAAAACAAGGACTCCTCTAATTTTGGATCCATATAATCGTATTTCAGAGAAGGTTAAGCTAATATTCATATTGGAACTTGGCAAATCTCTGAGTATGTAATTATTTCTGAGAAAAAATATTATATTTTTACACATGACTCTATTCAGCTAGACCCTATTACAAGTTTGTCTTACTATAATATAATGAACTGTACTTTATTAACAATAGAGACAAGATTCTTTTGAAACTGCATGACTTGAAATTAAATCATATCAGTGAAAACTATATTGTTAGCTACCTTTACCTACATGGAGTATGAATATGTTTGGTTTGAAGGATGTTTAATAAGAAAGAGCAAGTGGATGATTTCATACGAAGAAATGATCTTTAGAATGAATTTTGGATTATTTTCCCAAATAGTTTATCATTTAGAAGAAAATAAGAAAGCTAAATTCTCTGTATGGGTAAAGAGCATTTTAAAAAAGGTGACAATGATTTAGAAAGTATTTTTCAAGAAGCAAGTGGATGATTAAAATGAGTGTTAGGTTTATATCCAAAATCAGAGAATCTTTAAAATAAATTTTTAACTTCAAAAATACAAATCCGCTGAAGTTCAATACAGAATGTTTGTCTTTCATTATTATTTAGGTTTGCACCTATGAAATCCTTTGAGGAAACAGGATAGCCTTTCTGAAATCAGGAATAAGTCAGATGTACAAAAATGTGTGTATTAAGTAACATTCTCTATAGTTGCATCGGATCTTTAGGAATTAGACACAAAGGTAAGTAACTCTTTGCCTGCTCATCATCTTTTAAAATTTCATTTTATAAGTTTTATAATATATAAAGCAAAAGAAATTGAAGATTAAAGGATGTAATATTCCATGTCAAGGAAAAGTTATCTTGGCTCTCTTCATACTTCCAAAACACTCACTCTGTTATTGGGAACCATTGTGGAAAACACGGAACTTTGAGTACCAATGAGTTCAGAAATAAAAGAAGGACAGAAGCTGTGAAAACCAAGAATTATACTCTCTTAATCATGAATTAGCTACTTTTAAGCTGTCTTCTTTAAGCTAAAACATCTTTCCCCACATTGCCTGATATTTTTTCATGTTAGATTATACTGTTGGAAATTCTACCAAATTGGATTGTTTGGGTTAACAGGCATTCTCTTTAATCCTATTCTTAGGCAAAGCAAGGCAAGAACCTTTTTTTCTTTTTAACTTGCTTTTATTCCCCAAATCTAGAAGTCAGGTTAGTAATATGAGATTATATATTTAGGCCAGTGCATACAGCTTTTGTAGGAATATGCTGTGAATTTAAACACCATTAAATATAGCTGGAGTTGGGCAAAACTCTTCCAAAATTAAGTGTATCTGATTGCATTTCTTTTCTTTCAGTTTAGAGCCACATGTGAAAATGAAACCATAATGAGAGTGCAAAAATAATGACTACACAGTAAAATCCTTAAGCCCTACCATTTTAAGTACAAGAAAGTTAATTGAGTTGGGTGGATAACAAAAGAATCAGGGTCTCTAAAAATTTGGAGAAATTCTATCCAAAATACAAAACAGAGGTCCCTCAGAATGCTACTCAGTTTTGATTTTGTTTTCTTAATTGATTCAAAGAACAAGGACATGGTACTTGGAAAACAAGTTGGAAAGTAGATATTCAGATGAATAGACAGGGAATTCTTTCCAGGTTGGAAGAGTACAACTGGTAGACTCAGGGAATTCATGGGACAGGAAGAGTACAGTTGTAGTTTTAGCTTGGAATTTACCAAAGGGAAAACTCCTTTTTAAAGTACTGAAACCTACTGAAGACAAAGATCTAGAGGAAATGCCACAAAACTTTCTAATGGTGAGTAAGGAGAAGAAAATGCTAAGAATTTTGAGACATTTACTTTGAAGCCTTTATACTTTAGAGCAGAATTTTGACTCTTCTAAAACAAAATAACAACATAAGAAATTATAATCTCAAAAGTGTTACTTTCCCCAGGAAAGAAAAATTCTGAGATGTATGTTATCCTCTCTTTTCCACAAAGGAACTCATAAAGAAAAAAGAGTCTAATCAAAGGACATTCTTACTAGAAATTCTCTCTTTAGGTCTACAGGTATACTGGGATCTTGTAGGTACATCCCAAAGTGTGAGGACCTATGGCTTCGCACATTTTCTCTGATGAGGAACAAAAACCAGTCAGTAAGAAGGTTGAAGTGAGGAAAAACCTCTTAGCAGGTAAGGAAGGGCAAGGATTTAGTTCCTAGGTATAGAATGGCAGATTCTAATAGCCTTGTTTTCCAAAGGAAAAAGTACACCAAGATGTTTGATTCATATCCTCTTTAGAGAAATACTAAATGACATTGACTCATGGGTACATATCTTGACAGAAATGCAAAACTAAGATTAATACATATCAGCTTCATTAAGAAAAGTATGTACCAAAATATTACTAAATAATCAAGTATTGGCTTCTTTTAACTAAGAAATATGTATCAAATGAGTAAAACTGACAAATCAGTAGATGGAAAAATTTTTAATTACATGTTTTAAAAATAAGTCAGATGCCCATATGGTATCACTAGCTTAGAAAAATGTTTTCATGACTATTCAGCCTGTTACTGTGAATCTTTACTTCAGTACAGTCTGGTAATATATTAGTTGCTACTATTTTAATCAGCATAGTTAAAAGAATGATAAAACTGGAAAACCTTAATCTGTTAGTTTACAAATTTAAAGTTGATGCTTGCTATTTTATTTCCAGATTCTGACAGGGTAGGTATCAAGATAACCATGAAACTAGTATAATAGATAACTGAAGAAAGATTATATCATGTGGAAAGGACAAAAATGACAATGTGAAATAAAACAAGTGGTCTTGAATGGCACTTGATTTCTGAGAGGAATCATGAGAATGCATAAAATATTAGTAAATTTATGCAATACATAAAAGCAAAGAGACAAAAATACATAGAGCCGGTGGAACAAACAGCAATAACTGTAGCTGCTAATCAGATAATGGTACTCAACATGGAAGAACAGAACTGATAGCATATTTAGGAATTCATGCACTAGGAATGAAAACGCTGAATAGAATTGAAAGAAACAGCACCAATTATGACTATTATACCCATATTTTTGGAAGATTTTACCCCTTTCCTCTGAGGTCTATAGAGATTTCAGAATAAATTTTAGTCAAAGTATAGGGACCAGTAATTTACTATTTTAACAATAGGGCGTGTTGAAGCATGATACCAAAGTTGGATTGAATGCCCTTGTAAAGTCTCTTCTAGTCCTTTTTAATACTATCCAAGCCGCTACTTCTGAGAAAGATACAAATTTTTTGTGTGTATGTGACCCCAATTTATTATTTTTCTTAAATACAGCATAAATCCATGAAACACACTGCAACATCTGGGACTTATGTATAAATTTGTTTGAAAATATTGTACTGCCATTGTTGGCAGAAATTCAAGAAGCAGTGTTACAAACTAAATCATTCCTTTTTTTCTAAGCCATTCTTCTGAAATTGGCTGACAGGCAAGAAATTGAAGTCTTAATTTTCTAAGATCTTTTATCTTTTGACTTGCTACCATCTTTCTATCTCTGATTATATTTGAGATTTGGGGGAAACAGGTTGTAAAGTTATTTGTGATTTTGGTACATGTGCTTATATTTGTATTATCCATTTCCCTCTAACACAGTGAATTTCTTCAGATGTCTTCAGATTGGCCTTTCAAAATAGGATCTAAATAAATAGAAACTTTAAATTTATCTATAGATGATATACTACAAAAAAGAGAAAAGGAAAATGCTTTTACTTTCTTATGTAAGGAGAATTTTTATCCTCTCAATCTGATTTTAGAAATAACCAGTTTGGGCTATCAGTCTAGGTCATAAAGAAAGTTGATGATGTCCTCCATATATTCTTGTTGATATTGAATTCCACAGTTTTAATTAGCTTCACAAAATAAAACTAAATTCTGAGGAAGTGTGTATGTATGAATTATATGTATTTATGTATATATAATGTGTATATAATCTATATATATGTGTGTATACATAGTATATGTGTGTATACATATCTATATGCTTTGTGGAAGAAACACTTGGGTATCAATTATTATCAAAATTCCTTATCTAAAAAAACATCATGAACTTTTATTAACAATCCAGGATTTGTTTAGCCTCATGTTAAACATTTTGAAAATCAAAACATTAACTTTTTTTGTTCTCAAGAATAGTGCTGTTAAAAGATCTCTAACCTCAATGGTTAATAATTTTTACTTACAGGAAAAAAAACCTTTTGAAATTTTATTGGGGGACTTATTAGTCTATTTATATGTATTTCTAAAAACTGAAAATAATGTGCAGGGGATAATTGTAGCTAGTATATAATCATATAACCATACTGTTCTTATGAAACCACTTGGCTGGCAAACATATTCATTATGGTTTCAAAAGAAACACCCTATTGATTCATCAGGAAAATCTTTGGGATCTAAGTCTTATTATTTCTGCTTATGCTGTTGAACATTAGTACATTTGGGGCTAGAAAAGGAGAAAGAAGAGATAGATTAGGGTAATGACAGTATTTATGGATTTTCCTCTTCTCACCTAAAATTAGGAAGTCAAGTAAAAGAATTGAAAATTAATGTAAAGTGGATTTTTTTATACTATTACAGAAATTTTAGACATGAAGACACTTAAGCTTTATTCTGTAACTTTTGAACAATGGCTTTTACTTCCACCTATTTTCTAATTTTATAATAAGAATTGGCTTTATAATCAGAATTTCCTTGGTATAAGAAATAGCTTTGCTTTTTATGAAAATAACTGTCTTTTAAAATATTAATAACGTATATAATTGAATATACTGGTAACATATAAGAAGAAAAAGTCAAAAGATTAAAACAGTAAAGAATACCAAAATATAGTGGAATATCAGTCAGTATTATGGGATGTCAGAGGTGAGCCCTTCTTTTATCAAAACAATTCTACTAGGTGATCCATATTATATAAATTTGGGTACCAAAGGGCTTATATTATAAAAGGCTTTAGCATTATCACAAATATTAGAGTAAAAATTTAATATAGTCAAATTAATCACATGAAAGGTAAGAAAACTGATCATGTTGAAGTGTTTCTAATATTTGGAAAATGTTATTAAAAAAGAAGTATAAATATTACTCAAATTTTGAAAATCATGGCAGAAGCAAAATTAAATAAGGAATAGCAGTAATAAATAAATAAAAACTTAGTCAAAAATATATTAAGTGACAAAATAGCCAGTAGTAGAACTGAATCATTAAGATCAAATATACTTATACCAAAAGGCATAAAAGTATTAAAAATTCTATTAGAATTAGAAAGAACTCTTATCCTAAATATTAAAATAAATAGCAATGACTATTAAACATTACTCCTAAAATATCTGGGAGAAAAAGAACACAAAGCAGAGAAAATGAAAGACACCTCACTATTCCCAATGTGGTTATTATTTATGGAATGGATAAAACATGTAGAAAATGTCACTACAGTTAGATTAACACATAAACAAACCAACATGCCACAACTACCTAAATAGTTTTGTAGAACAGCTGAAAAAGTAAATTTCATCGAATTTAGACAGCTTATAATGGAATAAATAAGTATGGCGAGGTATTAACTAACCCTAAGTGTCACAAGGGGCAGCTTCTAGCCGGTTCATTGAAGCTGGATCTCGGCCACACAAGGATCATTGGACAAGAAATCAGTTGAGATGGACTAGAGCTGCCCAGTTGTCTTAATAATGGATGCTCCACACTGTCTGTTAAGTAAAAAGGAAAAAAAGTATAGATCAGAAATGAACAGGAAAGAAAAACAAATTAGTGTAGATGAATGTAGGACATCAATGAACATTTACACAATACTTGTAAAACGTGTAGTAATTTTATTGAGTGTTAAGAAGTGAGAAATTGAATAGTATCAGTCCTCCAACTTTGTTCTTTCCCTTTAATATTGTGTTGGCTATTCTGGGTCTTTTGTCTTTTCATATAAACTTTAAAATCAGTTTGTTAATACCCATGAAATAACTTGCTGAGATCTTGACTGGGATTGTGTTGAACCTGTAGATAAAGTTGGGAAGAACTATGATATCTTCCTATTCATATACATGGAACATCTCTCCAATTATTTAATTCTTTGATTTCTTTTATCAGAGTTGTGTAGTTTTTCTCATCTAGATCTTGTACACATTTTGTTAGATTTATACCTAAGTATTTCATTTTTAATTTTAATTCATTGCTGGTAAGCAGAAAAGCAACTTGTATCCTACAACCTTGCTATAATTGCTTATTAGTTCCAGAAGTTTCTTGGTCAGTTCTTTTGTATTTTCTACATTTTCTACAGATCATGTCATCTGTAAACAAAGGCAATTTATTTCTTCCTTCCCAACTGTATACTTTTGTTTCCTTTTCTTGTCTTTCTGCATTAGCTAGTACTTCCAAGTAGAATGTTGAAATGGAGAAGTGAAATGGGACATGCTTGCCTTGTTCCCCGTTACTAATTTTAATACATTTAAAAACACCTTTGAATCGACCAAGTGTTCACATAAGAAATTTTTTTAACATAACATTACATAACATTACATAACAAGTAATAATTAAGATTAGGAAAAAATTATAGGCTCAGGGCATGAATAGAGCTGAAAGTAATCTTAAGGGTAAAGCCTTATTAATTATACATATAGCACTTCAATTATTTTTCAAGTGTAATGTTCAATACATGATGAAATGAACTACTGAGAATGAGTTGTTAACTTAAAACTTGTCATATGATACAGTCCATATGACATGTGTATGCAAGGGCCACCTTATTTATGTGATTTATTAATTAACTAATGGCCCATAGTTCATTTAGATTCTGCCAGATTTGACAGTACCTACAAATATAAGTCAGAAACAGTAATAATGGTTTTTATCCATAATAATTTAAAGTTTTATTTTAGCTATAGTTTGTTTCTATTTCATTTTCAATTAAATCTTTGTCAAAATTAGAAGGATAAACAAACTTAACTTGATTTTGAGTCTTTTTAAAGAAACTTTCTTAAAGAGCATTCAAAAAAAGGGAAAAAAATACCAAATGATAGAAAGATAGAAAGTGAAAATAAAAGAGCTAAGGTAACTTGCAGGTAATATAAGCATTATGAAATGATGTAAATTGGTATATATGAAAAAGAGAAAATTGACAGTATAAAAGAGAAACTATATCCTATAAATAGTTTCAAGTAAAAATTATTTTGGCCAATTTTTAAAGTGGAGGAGGAGGGTTTTAAATAAATCTTGGTTAAAATTTCCAGAATGACATAAAGGTCTCTTCCTTAAAGGTTTACAACATGAAACAGGCTTTTTCCATCTTGCAGTGAAGAGAGTTCAGTTTTAAGAACATATCATTGCAGAAAGAATGAAGATAAGGTGGTTTGCAGTTTATAAATACTTTAAAATATGTCCCTAATGTGTTCATTCTGAAGTTTTAAAGATCAGCAACAAATACATGCTTTTAAACAACACTGTTTCATGAAAGGTATAACTGAAGTATGAAGTACTTAAGAAAGAATGGCTAAGTGAATGTATAAGAAATTTCAGTGTATTTTATCTGATTTAGTTGTGTGGAGAAAGCTAACTCAACTGGTAGAAACTTATCTTAAGTCTGAGTAATGGAAAAGTAAGCAAAAATAATTGCTTTGGTAATACAAAGTTACAGAAGACATTTCTAAGTGGACCACTAATGTACAGCATTACTATACTGTGATTATAGTATAGGTGACTATAATTAATTAATACTGTATGCATATTTGGAAGTTGCTGAGAAAGTAGAGCTTAAGAAATTTCTTTTTAAAAAAATTTTTTTTATAGTTTATTTATTTTTGAGACAGAGAGAGACAGAGCATGAGTGGGGGAGGGGCAGAGAGAGAGGGAGACACACAATCTGAAACAGGCTCCAGGCTCTGAGCTGCTGAGCTGTCAGCTCAGAGCCTGATGCAGGGCTCGAACCCACAAACCATGAGATCTGACCTGAGCCAAAGTCGGACGCTTAACCGACTGAGCCACCCAGGCGCCCCAGCTTAAGAAATTTCTTATCACAAGAAAAAAAGTTTGTTAAGTATGTGAGGTTTTGTAGATGTTAACTAGACTTAACTGTGATGACCATTTCATAATATATACATACACTGTACACCTGAAACTAAATGTTATATGTCAACTATATCTCATTGCTATTTCTGTCACATATTACTTATTGTGGCGTTCTCAGATGTTTTGTGGTTTTCACCTTCAGAAAATTTTCTCCTGAAATTATAATCAGCTAAAATGGTTGGTAATATTGACATGGGTGGGAAAAAAATAGAAGAGTAGAGAGTGGTCCTGGCTCAAGCTGTGGTTTGAGAAGGGGTACGCTTGTGTAAAAAGTTAGTCATTAGTGTAAAATGACTAATTAGTGTAAAAACTAATAAAATTTGAGTAAGGTATATAGTTTAGTTAAGAGGACATATTAGCGTTCATTTTCTGTACTAGTACCCTCCAGTGAAAGAACAGTTGGGTGAAGGATATACAGAAACTCTATTCTATAACTTTCCTGTAAATCTGAAATTACTTCAAAATACAAAATTTTTTTAAAAAGTTAAAAGGACCAATATGTTTGAGAAAAATGAAGTATTTGCCAGGATGTCTGTGCATGGAACACTTATTTTCTCTTATCTCTAAGCAGTTATTAATTCTAGTCTGATATTTTCTTCTGTTCTCTGCATTATATGTTTCTTTCTGTTTGTTATGATCTCATTCTGGAGGTTTTCTTCTAACGTGACTGCATGTCCATATTTAAGGAGGAAGCACTCAAGTCCTAATGGGAAATTCTTTGTGCACGGATAGTTTTATCAATGAGCTTTACTGATAGGCATTTCATAGGGCCAGCTAAGTGTTTCTCTTGTTAGAAAACATGCTTCTGTTAGACTCCTGGATCTGCCACTTATTATGATCTCTACTTATTTAGGCAATTTACTTTCATGCTTAAAGTGATCAAGGTTAATAGTACCAGTAATCAGATATACTGGGATCCTGTATCCCTTGAAATAATACATTGAGAAGGGCACATCACTTTTGTGATATTTTTTTCCCCAAATGCATAACTTCCATTTTTTTTCTTTTAAGTTTTATTTTTTTTAAAGTAATCTTTACATCCACAGTGAGGCTCAAATTTACAACCCTGAGATGAAGAGTCACGTGCTCTACCAACTAAGCCAGCTAGGCACCCCTGCATAACTTCTCTTTAATCAAGAGAAAATACCAGACAAACCCATTGATGGATTGTCAACAAAATAACTGACCAGTGCTCTTTAAAAGTATGAAGGTCATGAACAACAAGGAAAGACTGTAAATTTCAGATTGGAGGAAAGTAGGAGAGATGAAAAATTAATATAATGTGGGATTATTTGGTTAGATCCTGGAACAGAAAAAGAAGATTTGTGGAAGAACTGGTGAAGTATAAATAGTGTTTGTAGTTTATAGTATTGTACCATTGCTAATTTTTATTTTTCTTAATTGTTCTATGATTATATAAGTTGTTAAAATTATGAGAACTTGGGTTAATGGATACATAAACTATATTATTTTTTGCAACTCTTCTTTAACTCTAAAATTATTTAAAAATAAATGGTTAAAAACAGTTAAAAGGACCAGGATGTTTGAAGGAGGGAAATGGATATTTCCCAGGATATTTATACATGGATTCCCTCTCATTAATTATGCTTGAAGGATGGTGAATCCTTTTAGACTTGTAAATTCAAACAAATCAAGGGTATTTTTGTTTTACTATTAAAATGTGTGTTTATTCTTTTTGTCTTTTTCTGTATTTTGAGAATTACTCCTTTTTTGGCTGGAGTTTTGTCTCTGTTTTCCCTATTCTAGCATTTTATCCTTCATCATTTTATCGTTCATATTCTGTATTCTGGGAGGATTTCAAAAAATTCTTTCTCTATCAAGGAATTGTTTTTATGTAGTTAACTACTGGTCCTTTACAGCAAAGACAAATTTAAGTTTTCCATCATATCAATAGTTTCTTATGGTATTTTCTCACACTGGCCAGCAACTATTTCATCTTTCCTGTTTTTGACCCTGTAATTACTGGGAACATGGGATATATTTTTACAACTTTATTTAATTTCCTCTTATATATACAATTTCTAGTGCCTCTAGATTGGTAAGATTTTAGCTCCTGCTGCCTAGTTCTCTATTGAATAAAATAATTTATTCTTCAGAATATGAGACTATGTAGAGTTTGGCTTTGTACAGTGCATAAAAATTTATACCCTCCTGTATGTTCAGAGCTGCAAAGCAGATTTTTCCTGTCCCTGTCCTCTAGTATGCAGCGCTTTACAGTTGTCATCCTCTACTCTGAGGACTTGCTGAATATGTGGAAATTTTAGTCTCTAAATTGCTTTATGAGAAGTGTTACTGATACTGAAATAAAGAAATGGTTAGGAAGAAGATAGTAGTGGAAAATTTTTAGTTTAAGTGTACATTATGGGTCTCTGAGCTAAAAACAGAGAGTGGTAACAGGTCAAGTCCTTTACTAATTTACTTTTGAATCACAGTGTCTTTCTACAGTGTAGGATATAGTATGTAAATAGCTGTGTTTTTTGTTCAAGTCCAATCAATGCTTTAATTAGAAGAAATTCCTCAGAGGTGTCTGGTGGCTCATTGGTTAAGTGTCCGACTCTTTATTTGGACTCAGGTCATAATCTCACGGTTTGTGAGATCAAGTCCAAGTTGGGCTCTGCACTGACAGCATAGAGCCTGCTTGGGATTGTCTCCCCCTGTCTCTCTGCCCCTCCTCTGCTTGCATGTGCTCTCTCTCTCTCAAAAGTAAGTAACCATTAAAAAAAAAAAAAAAATTCCTCATAACTTGGCAAGTAGTTAAATATTAACATTAAATATTTTCATGAATAGCTATTATACATTGGAGTTAAATAAAATGAGCATTTATTTATTTATTTATTTTTCTTTTCAACCTTCATTTTATTTTTCAAAATTTTATTTAAATTCTAGTTAGGGAACATTCAATGTAATATTGGTTTCAAAAGTAGAAATCAGTGATTCATCACTAATATACAACACTCAGTGCTCATCATAACAAGAGCCTTCTTTAATACCTATCACTCATCTAGCCATTCCCCCACCCTCCTCCCTCCATCAACAACCCTCAGTTTTTGTTCTCTATTTTTTACAAATAGTTTATTGTCAAGTTGGTTTCCATATAACACCCAGTGCTCATCCCAACAAGTGCCCTCCTCCATGCCCATCTCCCCCCCTCCCCCCCACATCCATCAGTCCTCAGTTTGTTTTCAGCATTCAAGAGTCTCTCATGGTTTGCCTCTCTCCCTCTCCCCCACCATTTCCACCCTTATTCTCCCCCTTGTTCCTCCGTTAAGTTCCTCCTAATCCTCCTATACGTGCAAACATATGATATTTGTCCTTCTCTACCTGACTTATTTCGCTCAGCATAACACCCTCAAGGTCCATCCATGTTGCTACACAAGGCCAGATTTCATTGTTTCTCATTGCCATGTAGTATTCCATGGTATAGATAAACACATCTTCTTGATCCATTCATCTGTTGATGGACACTTAGGCTCTTTCCAGGTTTTAGCTATTGTGGAGAGTGCTGCTATGAACATTGGGGTACATGTGCTCCTATGCATCAGCATTTCTGTATCCCTTGGGTAAATTCCTAGCAGTGCTATTGCTGGGTCATAGGGGAGTTCTACTGTTAATTTTTTGAGGAACCTCCACACTGTTTTCCAGAGGGGCTGTATAAAATGAGCATTTAATTTAAAGATGAACTTCAAACTATAATTTCCCCAGTTTCCAGTATTTCAATTAATCCTCATAAGAACAAATTTACCGGATTTATATTAATGCAAAAATACTTTTATAGTTTATAAAAAACTTTATAATTTTCTACCTATATCTTTCTTACCTACAGATTTGATACAGATCTTAAAAGCATATTAATTCAAATGCCCAGATACACAAAGATTTTCTTTTTGTTCCTTCTTGTAGTCTAGCTCAATCGGCTAATTTTGACATTCTGTGATTTTGCTTTGACTTTCAAACTCAATTATGTATAAGATGTGACTCTGCTGAATTAAAAAATGATAGGCTAATTAATATCTTACTCATCTAGTAGTTTCTATATTGGTATTTCTATATTGAGAGTGGCATGTGCCTTAAAGTCAATGAGTAGTTTCTAGCAAACAGTCTTTCATAGCAGTTAGACTTGTGCTCTGGGCTCTGAATAAGGTCTTTATTTTATTGATTAGATTTAATGCTTCAAGATAGTTTTTATATCTGAAATTGCTAATTTGGAATATGTCCAGTTAACATCCTTAAAATTATAATAATTAGAGCTCAAATTATTCTAAGGAATATTTCCAGTTTTCTCTTTTAACTCACCAAGGTATTTGGCACAACAGAGAAAATTTGCATAATAATAGCAAAAGCTAATGTTTCAAATGTCAATATGTTAATATTAGTCTACTTTAATATGTTTCAGGAAAAGATCATCAACTAATAACAGTTGCGTATTAAGGCTTCTATGTTATAATACAAATGTACTATAAACAACAGATTATTTTCCACACAATAAAACTTGTATATTAAAGCATTTCTACAGGCTTGTATAGTTTTAGAAAACTATGGAAGTGTTTTTAGAGTTTCTATCCTTGAGTGAGGTGGCATATTCTATTGAGGGCCACCAAATCACCTAAAGAAAATTATTGAGTATAAAATACACAGAACATTAGAGCTTAAAAAATAAAACCAGTAAGTATAAAACTGTACAATAGCCCTGTGTTCCACTTTTGGCTTTTAAAGTTCATTAAATTTTCTTTTTTATTTTCTCATCTCTAACAAAAGAGGATTTTTGGGATTTCTTCCCTATCCCTCTAAATTAAAAATAAAAGGTTAAATTCCACTGATACTGAGACATACATCACTTCATATTTCGAAACCTCTGAATAAGCATACGTTTCCAATTGATGGCAGTGATTTTTTCCTTCATAGTGATAAATAATGGTGTGTCTTATAACTCATGATGTTGCAGATTCAATGAAATCTGATACTACAGTTGTGTGAGACATGATGGGCTTTGGAGTAAGCTAATTAAGCATAGTTCATAGCTCTTCAATTCTTCCCTAATCCTTACATTTTAACTTGGGTAGGACTAAAACATTCTCTAGATGTATCCCATGTGATAACCAGAATTATTAGAACCCTTAATGAGACAGGTTAAATTGAAACAAGTCAGTAGTTTTGTTCCCCTTTGGCCTGTGGTATAGTAAAGCAAAGATCTGTATCAGGATAGAAGGCGTAAAGTTTCTTCTAGCAGCGTTTCTTTAGAGTGAAGAGACAGGTTACTGATTCTAGTTTTAGGCTTATATACACACAGAGAAGACACCTATTCATGCTTCTGTTATGATTTATACTCAGCATAAGTGTACTTTTTATGTGACTAAAGAGTTAGATGCCAGTTTCTCTGTATAATTTCTGCCATTTTCTACTCATAGATTTAAGAAAATATAGAAAAGTGTTTACTCTTAAACGAGAGGAATTAAACTTTAAATAAGAATGTGTAACATTAGGGGTGCCTGTGTGGCTCAGTCAATAAAGCATCTGACTCTAGATTCTCATTCAGGTCATGATCTCCGGTATGTGAATTTGAGCCCCACATCAGGCTCTGCGCGGTCAGTGTGGAGCCTGCTTGGTATTGTATTGTCTCTCCCTCCTCCTCTCCCTGCCCCTCCCCAGCTAGCATTCTCTAAGTAAATAAATAATCTTAAAAAAAAAAAAAAAAAAAAAAAAAGAATGTGTAACATTAACATTCTTTGGAAATTTCTTCTAGTACTACTCAAGTAGTAAAACTTTAGTCCTCTGTGTTTATATATATAATGTATAAAATCAGTAACTGAAAATAACTAGTACTTGCTTAATATAGCAAAGCTTTCAGCTATTCCTAGAGAAGTATATTTGGAGAAAATGTTAACCACAGAGAAAATCTGTTTTAGAAGATTTTGATACTATAATAACCCTATAAATAAAGTTTAGGAACACTTTAGGCTTTGACACTAGGTCAACATTATGGTTTTATTTCATGTGTACAGTACAGTAGTAATAGTGGTGAAGGGATGCAGTGAGTGGTAATGGGAAGAGGAGATATGAGAGAGTGGGGAGGCTCCTTAAAGTACACTGTCTTGGCATTGACTTCTAACATATGGGATGGCTCAGAAGCATAAATAAATAGGAGTGTGAAATAGCTAATCTCCATCGTTTTGTTGTAGAATATGCTGACATTCCTTACTAAAGTACACTGCAAGCAAAATTCATATTACCATCACAATAGTTAATCAGTCTGTGGTTCTTCACTTAGAGATGTAGTCCCATTTCCCCCAAGTAATGATTAAGCATTTCAATAAGAAACTCTTATTGAAGATCATAAGGGAATAAGCAGAATTTAGTTGAAATCTATTGAATATACCCATGTATCTAACTAGATTCCCACTTGTTGGCTTGCATCTGATTTAGGATGCATGAGCAGTTCCCAAACTAGAAGAGTAGATTGTGAACTGTTTTTATCTCCCCATAAATGCTAACTAACTTAACTTCCGTTAACTAACACACATAACCAAAATCTGAATATAAGAAATATTGAGGCAAATTCAGTGAGACAAAAAGTACACTAGGGGATACCAGGGATTTGTAGGGAGAAAAGAATGGGAAGTTATTGTTTCATGGGTACAGATTTTCAATTTGAGGCAATGAAAAAGTGTGGAAACAGATAGTGGCAATGGTTGGAAAGCATTGTGGATGTAATTAATACCACTTAGGTGTACACTTAAAATGGCAAATTTTAAGTTATATATATTTTACTACAATAAATAAAATTTTTGACCATGTGTGGTTTATAACTTATTCAAACTAATTAATAAAAATTATAGTTAATTTAGAATTGTATGTCCTTCACATGGAAGAGTTCATTAATTCTGTTCTGATTATAAATGTGATCTAAATATCTGAAGTTGTTCCTTTTCAGAAAAGAAATTTGAAGAACTTGAAGTATGACTGAAAAAAACAAACAAACAAAAAATCAAAACAAACTTCTTACTTTAATTGGTTCGGGCTGCATCACAGGTGTAGGCATAGCAATGGCACTTGGAGCATAAACCTGGTGATATGTTGCTTGAACTCCATGATCAGAATAAGGCTGTTAACAAAAATAGAAAAAAAAATGTATCGCCTTTCATTTATTAATTCAAAGTTTTATTCACCATTGCAATGTACTAGGCATTTTACTACATAATAGAGGAACACAAATGGAAAATGCATTCCCTACCTTTAATTAATTTATAGACTTACCAGGGATAGTCGAGTAGTCAAAATTACCATAAATCCTATGAAACATAGATAGGAGAAAAGAAAAGAACTATTTGATTTAGCTTAAGAAACTTGGAGAGGTAGTCAGGAAAAGTTTTCTAGTGACGTTGATGCTTGAATTTCAAAAATTAGGTTAAGAAGATGGGAATAGTATATGCAAAGACAACTAAGAACACTCCTCACTTCTCCAGGCATGTAAGAAGAAAAAGGAAATTATGTACAAGGGAGAAAATCAGGGCTGGCTTCAAACTTCTTTATGGCTACACTTAACACCAGAGAAGAGTACACTAGGAGTTCTATAAGAAAATAGTATTGCTTTTTGTTAAAAAAATTTTTTTTAATGTTTTATTTATTTCTGAGGGAGAGAGAGACAGCGTGAGCAGGGGAGAGTCAGAGAGAGAGGGAGATACAGAATCTGAAAAAGGCTCCAGGCTCTGAGCTAGCTGTTAGCACAGAGCCTGATGTGGGGCTTGAACCCACGAACCATGAGATCATGACCTGAGCCGAAGTTGGATGCTTAACCGACTGAGCTATCCAGGCACCCCTAGAAAATAGTATTGTTAAGGGTTGAATTGTGTTCCCTGAAAACTTCTATTTTGAAGTCCTAACCTCTAGTACATCAGAGTGTGACCTTATTTGTAGACAGGGTATTTACAGAGGTAATCAAGTTAAGGTATGGTCATTTGAGTGAAACCTAATCTAGTATGATTGTTATCCTCACAGAACTGAGAAATGTGGACACAGAGATGGAAAAGATAATGTGAAGACACAGGGAAAAGATGGCCATAGACAAGTTAAAAAGAGAGGCCTCAAACAGATGCTTCCCTCATGGCCCTCAGTCCAAATCAGTCCTGCCTACATCTTGGTCTTCAACTTCTAGTCTCTAGAACTATTGATAATAAATGTCTGTTGTTTAAGCCACAATTTTTTGTACTTTGTAGTGGCAGTACAATGTAGCTATTGTATAGCTAGTCTATCTTTCAGATTTATAGACAACAATATTCAACAAACGAGCATATAAGAACTCAGAGAATGTAGAACCCACAGGCTTTCTATAACAAAGAATATTTAAAGATTCAGTCAACCAGGTGATGAATGGAAGGTGAGATGAAAAATGGAGAAATTCTATTAGAAGTAGTGATAGTAACATTAAGATCCAATTGTGGAAATTATTGTTCCAGAATATCATCATAATGTTATTAACATTAGCAATATAAAAAAGTAATATAATATACTCTAGTTGGGAGGTGGGTGCTAATTTTCTAATCTTTCATAACACTGATTTAAAACATACCTGTACAGTTCCTGGCACATAGATGGTAACGTAAGTAATAGTTTGGAAATGCAATTTAAAGACACTGAAGTTGATATTTACAATTTGTAGTTACGAAGTATTTTTGATTTGCATTTTTGAAGAAAGATTTTTTTAGATTTTTTCTTCTTTAATTTTTATATGCTTTTAATTGACAGAATGTTACTAACAATACAGATTGACAGGCAAACCAAAAGAAAGAGAAGTATTTGGTACCTTACTCTTTCAAGGAGATCAAGTCAGAGATTAGCCTAGTACGGTGAACAGTTGATTTCAGAAATGGTTCAGAACTAGTTAATGAGGAAGTCTAAGCTGGAGCATTCTTGAGATATTAAAGAGGAAAAGATGTGAATAAATCAAAGAAGAAAGATGTGCAGCTTCCATGAGGGTCTTCAACAAATATTTTTAGAAAAGGAAAGAAATAAATGTAAAGATGAGGTAGTTATAGATAAATTACTTTGAGACTAATACATACCTCTGGAACTGAAGCTTCCATCAGAGACAGTGGAGGAGGTACACATCCACCATCTTGTGCGATTTCCACTGGTTGATAGATAACCTCAGAAGGTTGCAGGTATAAGAATGGAGCAGAAGATGCAGGAGACTAAAACACAAAGCCATATTTCCGTATCAAATATGATTAGTTATTTCAGTTAAAGCAAATAACTTAACCAAGAGATGACAGAAATATTTGGTTCATATCTTGCGGAAGTTCTTCCAGGAACAGTATAGAAGTATCTTAGCAACAAACAAGGACCTCCTGGTTGTTATAGATTCCAATTGTGTAGAGGTGATTAAAGAACTTTATCACTGGTATTGTGTAGAGGTGATTAAAGAACTTTATCACTGGTAAATACTAAAGTTTCTTAATGTTTCAGAACCTCATTTATAAATTCAGATAATAATTATATTAAGATAATATGATATATTAAAAGTTGTAATAATATAACTTACAGTGTTTAAATTGGCGTAAATGCCTATTCTCAGCTTTGTGACTTCATATGGAAATGCATACTGTCATTAAATAGTCTTTTTGGTGGCATACGATTTGTATCAAGAGTTGAGAAATAGAATATTTAATAAGGAGCACAAGTCAAACTGAAGCAAAATATGAAGTAAAACTTGAAAAATGCTTTATTTCCCCATAATATTAATAATAAAAAGTAATTTGCATGTTTATATAAGTACTCACTTTTTTTTTAATGTTTTATTTATTTTTGAGAGAGAGAGACAGAGATAGCATGAGCAGGTGAGGGTCAGAGAGAGAGGGAGACACAGAATCTGAAACAGCCTCCAGGCTCTGAGCTAGCTGTCAGCAATGAGCCCAACACGGGGCTTGAACCCACGAACCGCGAGATCATGACCTGAGCCAAAGTCGGCCGCCCAACTGACTGAGCCACCCAGGCACTCCATAAGTACTCATTTCTTAATGAAATGCTTTCACTTACACGATCTCATGTGATATTCACAAAGATCAGGTAAAGAAATTTACCAAGGTATGGTATCATTATGTCCATGTTACAAATGGGGAAGCTTTCTTAGCTTAGTAATTAAATGAACTGCCAAAGGTATCACAGTTACTAAATAGAAAAGGAATATCTCAAATCTAGTTCTTCTGACTTTAATATTCATGTAGTCTTTACAAAAACACAATGAAAAAGGTTAATATTTACCTGAGGAACGCCCCACTGCCACTGTCCTGGTAGACACTGTGCAGGGGCCTAAAATGAAAAACAAAACAAACCCACCCACATTATAAACAGGGGTCAAAACTGGATATCTACATGCAAAGGAATGAAGTTGGATCCCTACACTTCAAAACTCTATACAAAAATTAACTCAAACTGGGTCAAAGACCTAAAAATGTAAGAGCTAAAACTATAAAACTCTTAGAAGAAAATATGTGTAAATCTTTGTGGGTTTGAATTAGGCAATTAAAAAAATTCATGAAAAGCAAAAGAAATAAAGCAACAAAAGAAAAAAGAGAGAAATTTGACTTAACGAATTAAAAATTTTTGTGTTACAGAGGATACCAAGGATGTGAAAATGAACTCAAAGGATGGGAGAAAACATTTACAAATTATATATCTCATAAGCAATTTGCTTTTAGAATATATAAAGACCTGTTATAACTCAATATTAAAAGTAAAGTAACCCAAATTTAAAAATGGGTACAGGATATAAATAGACATTTCTCCAAAGAAGATATATAAAAATAGCCAATAAGCATATGTAAAGATATTCTACATCATTAGCCTTGGCTTATGAAAATAAATGTGATACCACTTTATATACACTATATCCACTAGAAAGGCTATAATAAAAAAAGTAGATAAGTGTTGACAAGAATGTAGAGAAATAAGAATCCTCATAAACTGCTGGTGTGAGTGTAAAATGGTGCAGCCCTTTGGAAAACAGTATGACACTTCCTCAAAACTTTAAACATAGAGATACGATATGACTTGGTGATTCTACTCCCAGGTAATAAGGCCTAAGGTAAATGAAAACATATGTCCACATAAAGATGTGTACAGGAATGATCATAGCAGTATTATGTGTAACAGACAAAAAGTGGGAACAACCCATATGTTTGTTATCTGATGAATAAACAAAATGTGTTATATCCATATAATGGAATATTACTCAAGCCATAAAAAGGAATGAAGTGCTGGTATATGCCATCACATGGATAAACCTTGAAAACATTATGTTAAATTAAAGAATCTAGTTAACAACTATATATAGTAGGTTACATTTATATGAAATGTTCAGAAACTACAAACACATAAAGATTACTGGTTGCCTATGGCTGGGAGTGGGAAGAAAGTGGAGTGACTGTTAATGGGTAGGTTTTTTTTACAGGGGAGAGGGGGTTGATTAAAATGTTCTAAAATTGACTGTGGTATGGTTGCACAACTCTGTGAATTTAGTAAAAACCACTCTATTAACACATTTTAAAAAGCTGAATTGTATGCTATGTGAATTATATGTAAAAAAGCCATTATTTAAATAAAAGAGGGCCAAATTATTTAAGATATTTATTGTAAGATGACAATATAAATAAATAAATTAGTTTTATTATTTCTTAATAATAAATGTTTTATTCTTTATTTTCCATTTTTAATAAAGTCTTTTTTCATTATACAGTCAAAAACAGAAAGAGTAAGAAGACCCCATGGATCTACCATCTAAACCAAATCACTGTCAATTAATGCTAACTGCCTTCAATTACTAATGGATGACATCACTGTATTATAATGACCAAGATAATATATATATAATACATAATATATAATATATATAGATATATAATATACAAACCAAGATAATATAATATATATTATATACATAATATATAATGTGAAGTCTATGTTCTGTATACTATATTCAAAAAGGCAGGATAATAAATAATCTCTTAAAATGTTTTAATAAAATATCTGAAATAAAATGATTTATAAAAAGTTTTTATACAAATGAAATCACTATCTACTTGTGAAGATAAATACTAATTAAACCATGCATTATCTGCTTTGACTAATAAAAACTACTAAAGCTACCAAGCTTAGAATTTATTAAAAAAAAAAGCTAGGAAAGATTCTTATCAAAGAGGTAATTCTTTCTTTTTAAAGAGGTAATTCTTATCAAAGAGGCAGAATGATGAATATATACCTGAAAAGAAATATGTGAGGTGAAATTTTTATTGTATTACAAAATATTATTTTGTTATAAACTGGTACCAAAATCTTTCCTGAGTAACATCTAGGTAATATAGTCCCAAGTGTATAATTGTATCAAGCAGAATACCAGAGTCAAAGTCTAAAGTTAAATTTTTTAGAAACTTTTATTTTTTTTAATGTTTTATTTATTTTTGAGAGAGAGACAGAGATAGCATGAGCAGGGGAGGGTCAGAGAGGGAGGGAGACACAGAATCTTAAGCAGGCTTCAGGCTCTGAGCTAGCTGTCAGCACAGAGCCCGACGCAGGGCTCCAACTCATGAACCGTGAGATCATGACCTGAGCTGAAGTTGGACGCTTACCTGACTGAGCCACCCAGGCACCCCTAGAAACTCTTAAGAATGTATTTGATATGTCAAGTGAGCTATAGCTAGCTGCATGTACTCAATTAATGAAGGAGGAGCTGGACTCAGTAGGGTACAAACAGAAGACAGCTCTATTCTTTCTCACCCCCTGACACTTTAAAAGTACTACGTTGAGTTTTTCTTCCTTGACCCTAGATAAAAATTAGGACAGATCACTTTTTGGGATGTGGCAGATTCCAAATGCTGACTCTCTAGTTAGGTAGTTTGCTGGAGTCTTTGGTGATCTCCCTGCTGAGAACTTCTAACTACAATTCTAGCCCTTGATTCTAGAAGTCTACTTCACACAGATTCTTTATTGGGGTCATCTTAAAATTTTTTGAAAAGGGTTTCTTCTGTGAGGTTCACATCTTGCTCTCCCATATAAAACTTTCATGTTCTGAGTAGAAGTTCAACACATTCCCACTGTAGTCTTCTCTCCTTCTCTCCAGGCTTTGCCTCCAGAGACTAGTTCAGCTGCTTCTTTGGATGTTTTTAGAAGAGGTCAGGTGCATTAAGCTCTTTTAGTCATTCTCTGATGTCCCCTTTACTTGGTTGAGAAGAAGGGGAAATGCCACAGCATTCTAACAACTCTCTTATTCAAGAAAATCTTGCTACCAATCTCCCTCAGCAATCTCATCCTCCCCTCAATGTGTTCAAAGTAGACAATAAGCTAAGGGTCCTCAAACTGGTTTCACAATATTTGGATTATCATGTTAAAAGGTGTCATGTTAAAAGAACTGATGTTCTGTCTTTGGGGCTTCTGCTAAACTTTTGAGGCAGCTTAGAAAAAGTGATACCACATATATATTTTAAATATATGTCATTAAGTTATTTTCATTTTTAGTAAGTGAAGGAAACACTTTAAATATTTTATATTTAGCATGGTAATAGAATTGATACACTTACCTATAAATAAAAATTATAGCATAATATAACATATGTTAACATATAATAATATAACAAATTTAAATAAATTTAAATTTTAAATTCTATTTAAAATTAATTCTCTCTCCCCAAACCCCAGTCTAATACTAAAAAGAATTCCAGTAAACTTAACACTTGATGTGGCTGTATTTTAAACGTTCAAAAAAAAAAAAAAAAAAAGAAAGAAAGAAAGAAACAAAAATTCTCTTCCACTATTCCAGAAGTAGGAAAGAATGTGATTTTTATTTGTGAATGCTATAGACTAGAGGTTGGCTGGTTGGTTTTCCTGTAAAGGGCCAGAGAGTGAATATTTTAAGCTTTGCAGGCCATAATATCTCTGTTAGAACTACTAAACTCTGTCATTGTAGTACAAAACCAGCCAGAGATAGTATATAAGCAAATACAAGATATGTAAACAAATCATCTATTTACAAAACACCAAAATAGTCTAGCATTATGGATCACTTATCACCAATCTCCCACAGAATTAATGAAAGAGTGCTGGTTAACTAAAAGAGGCTGTCATAATATAAACCATAATGTATTACTTATTTTAATACAGATTATGTCACGTATAATAGCAAGGACGTAACATAATGTTAACAATAACATTAAAAAATTAGCCTGTGACTCTGAATGTGTTATCTATAGACTTTTTAGATTAAATGTTAGCCAATGATGCAAGAGTGACCTCATTACATTTGGTTAAATGAAGCAAACATTCAACTTTCTTGTATGATACGGTTTAGTTCCTCATATGAAAAAAACACTGTTATCAAGGCTTAACTATCTCATTTTAATTACTAGAGTTCTTGCATGAGAAAGAATGCAATGAAATTTACCCAAAAAAGGTCTGAAGATAATTTTCATTTTAATTTCATGTTTACCTGGTAGTGATATGCAGGCTGCTGATAAACTGGCTGAGCTACCATCACAGGGGAACTAGAGATAGAACGTGACTGTAAGAGGGAAAAAAATTGAAAAATTAATTTAGGCCTAGGAAAAAATCTTTAAAATAGTTTATTATAAAATTTATCTCAAATTGTTACCTAAACCCAGTCAACTTGTGGTTTATGATTGGAAATGTCATTTTTCTATCTGTTATTGATAGAATTACCAATTCCACTTAAGTCTACTAAAATCATCACAGTAGCCCCACTTTTATTTGGTTTCATTTCCGTGGTAATGCTAAAACAATCACCAGACAAGTTGTTTTTCATTCAGATTATGAAAATATAGTACTAAAAGAATATTAAAAAAAAAGTGGCAGGTGGACTTAAGGTGACACTGGTCATGAGACCGGCAGTAGATGATGTTAACATAACATATAGAACTGAATGAATAATCACATCTGATTTTGCCACTGATTTCACACTACTTACAAAAAATTAAATCCTATTCCTTTGTTACACATTTAATTAAGGCCAAACATTTAACAAAAAGTTTTTTAATGTTTTATTTCTGAGAGACAGAGAGAGACAGCATGAGCAGGGGAGGGTCAGAGAGAGAGGGAGATACAGAATCTGAAGCAGGCTCAAGGCTCTGAGCTGTCAGCACAGAGCCCAACACGGGACTCGAACCCATGAACTGTGAGATCATAACCTGAGCCGACGTTGGATGCCCAACCGACTGAGCCATCCAGGCACCCCAAGGCCAAAGATTTCTTATTGAAGCATTTATCAAGTTCTATTTTATTAATTTGACATTTAAATGGGTTAATCATCCAGGGTGCCAAGGTGGCTCAGTTGGTTAAGTATTCAACTCTTGATTTTGGCTCAGCTCACATTCTCCCAGTTCATGGGGTCAAGCCCTGCGTCTGTCTCTGTGCTGACAGTGTTGACCCTGCTTGGGAATCTCCCTCTCCCTCTCTCTCTCTGACCCTCTCCTGCTTGTTTTCACACACACACATGTGTTGTCTCTTTCTCTCAATAAATAGAAATTTTAAAAAAATGAGTTAATCATTCAATAAACTTCAAGTGATTTACATATAACACTTGATTATTCAATGTAATAGAGTAAATCCCAAATTAGATTATTTAAAACCAGACCACTAAGAAAACAGGCAGATTGTATTATAAGATAGTTAAAATAAGCTTTAATGATATCAATTAAAATTCAATTTCTAATATGGGATCTAACTTGTTTTGTTTTAACGTGCACTGCACCACCCCACCCACAAAATGAAGAAAAGTACCATTGTACAATTTTCAGACTACCATATGCTAATAAAATTGTAAAGAGATTAACATTAGAAAAGAATAATATAATTTACTATATTAATTTAATTTCTAATAATAGATTAAACGGGGAAAAAATCTCAGCAGCACAGAAAAAGCATTTGTTAAAATTCAGTACCCCTTATGCTAAAGTGAAATTAGTCAGAGAAAGATAAATATCATATGACTTCATTCATATGAGGAATTTAAGATATAAAACAGATGAACATAAGGGAAGCAAATATAATATGAAAATAGGGAGGGGGACAAAACATAAGAGACTCTTAAATATAGAGAACAAAGAGAGGGTTGCTGGAGGGGTGGTGGGAGGGAGGATGAACTAAATCGGTAAAGGGCATTAAGGGACTTATTCCTGAAATCATTGTTGTACTATATGCTAACCACCTTGGATGAAAATTAAAAAATTAATTAATTAATTATAAAATAAAATAAATATGCTTAAGGAAAAAAATTCAATACTCTTTCATGATACATTCAATACTCTTTCATTCTTTGCAAACAGAATATAAAACACCTTTCTTAATTGACTTGGGGCAATAATTCTCAACCAGGTCCGACCTTGTCCCTCTAGGGAACATTTGGCAATACTTTTGGTTTTTATAGATGTGAGGAGGCTAGGACACTGCTAAAAATCCAATGTACATGACAGCCTCCAACAACAAAGAATCATCTGGCCCAAAATGTCTGGTGCTGAGGCTGAGAGATCTTGGTTAAATCTAAGATTATCTTCCAAAACCTACTGTATATATGTGTGTGTGTGTGTATGCGTATATATACATATATACATTTATACATACACACATATGTATACATACATATGCATATATAATATAAAGAATAGTGGTGAACCACTGAACTTGTTTACTTTCTCAAGGACAAGGTCATGTTGTTATCATATAAATACTGTAGCAGAAACAATGCCAATGCAATAGCTTAATGGGAAAAAAAGGAGAAAAGAGCAGAAAAAAACAAGTACACTGAATAATAAATAATTGTCTATATGAGAGTTTTGAAGGGTTGCTGGTAGAATATTAACACTTAAAAATCAAAAGCATTACTACCCATCAGTTGCAACCTATTAGGAAATGTGATTTAAAAAAATGCCATTCTGAAAATCAATAAAAACTATTAAGTGCCAAGAATAAATCCTGAAAAAAGAAGTACTAAACTATTTCATGGAAAAAGAAAATTTTATGGGCAGATGGAAACGAAAGACCTGTTTGTGGATGGTAAAATTCAGTATTATACCTAAATTAATCTACATATTTAATGCAATTGTAATAAAAACCCAACAAAGCCTTTTCACAGAATTGGACAAGCTAGATTATAACATTTATATTTATAAAAATAAAGACTGAAAGGTAGATGACAGACTCCTGAAGAAAAAAGTGATAGGCCTGCCCTATCAGATTTTAACACTAGTTCTAAAGCAACAGGAACGAAAACAGAATTCGGCAGGGGAAACAAATACACCAATGGAATAGAACTGAGAGCCCAGAAGAAAGCCCCACTTCACCCCCACCCCAGAAATGTGGTATTTCACAGAGGATTCATTTCAAAACAGTGAAGAGGATGAATTAGCCAATATATGAACTCCAGATTTAAGATCTAGATATTGAAGGGGCGCCTGGGTGGCTTAGTCGGTTAAGCGTCCGACTTTCGCTTAGGTCATGATCTCGCGGTTCGTGGGTTCGAGCCCCGCGTCGGGCTCTGTGCTGACTGCCAGCTCAGAGCCTGGAGCCTGTTTCAGTCTGTGATTCCCTCTCTCTCTCTGACCCTCCCCTGCTCACGCTGTCTCTCTCTCTCTCTGTAAATAAATAAAACATTAAAAAAAAAAAAAAAAAAAAAAGATCTAGATATTGAAAACAGCACCATCACAGTATTTTACAAATAAAATATATTTTTATAAAATATAAAATCAATCTATATTCTAGTAATAAGGAAGTGTTTTTTAAAACAAGATACTAAAAGATAAAGCCATAAAGAAATAAAAATAACCTCCAATAGAAAATAAAATAACCCCACTGGACAAAGGATATGAAGAGGCACCTCAGAGAAAAAAGTGGAATGGCCAATAAATACACGAAATATGTTCAGTCTTACCAATGATTGAACAAATAAAATCACAACATACTATTTCATAATAACACTGGCAAAAATTTAAAATGAAAGGGTTGGCAGGTTATGGAGAAATTGCAGCTCTCATAAACTGTAAGCTAAAGTGTAAACTGGTATATTTGGAAAGCCATTGGGCAACATATAGTCAAAGATGTTTATACTCTATAATGTGAAATTTTACTTCTATGCATATACTATACCCTAGACTAAGATAGTGTGGTAGGGTCCCCTCCCTAAGGAGAGAATAAAGAAGAGAGAAAAGGAAAAAAAAAAACTTCAAGGTAACCTGGTTATATGTCTATGTGACAACATCCCTCATGACACTGTAAACTGAGACCACTTAATGAGACTACTTGTTTGTGTGTGTTACGGGTTATAACTGACATATATCATATTAGTGTCATGTTAATCATACAATATGATTATATATATACACATATAAATTACAAAATGATAACATGACAATCAGTCTAATTATCATCTATCACTACACATAGGCCATTTCCTTTTTTTTTTTTTTTTTTTAAGAGAGAGTGTGAGTTGGGGAAAAAGGCAGAGGGAGAGAAAGAGAGGGGCAAAGAGAGAGAGAGAGAGAGAAATAAGGCTCGATCCCATGCCCTTGGGATCATGACCTGAGCCAAAATCAAAAGTCAGCCCACAAAACTTCCTATTCTTAAATGAAACCTACAGCTACAAAGTTTTACAAAATATATATCTAAAGTAAATCTACAATATTCTACAATATATAATATTCCTAAATTATTTAAAATTATGACAAATTTCAGGGGCACTTTGGTAGCTCAGATGATTAAGCATCTGACTTTGGCTCAAGTCATGATCCCATGGTTTGTGAGTTTAAGCCCCATGTCGGCCTCTGTGCCGACAACTCGGAGCCTGAAGCCTGCTTCAGATTCTGTGTCTCTGCCCCTCCCCCAACGACACTCTCAAAAATAAATAAACACTAAGAAAATAAAGTTATGACAAATTTTAGATATCATCTTAAAAATGAGTGAGACTATGTATAATTTTTCAGAAAATTTTTAGAGGATATAGAAGGAAAAACTTTGAAGACCACTTTCCTAGACAAACTCTCACATAATCCATACAAGAGCTGGATGTTCACTGTACTCTGGATTACAGAAAGAAACTTAATGGAGTGCCTGGGTGGCTCAGTTGTTTAAGTGTCCGACTTCAGCTCAGGTCATGATCTCACAGTTCGTGGGTTTGAGCCCTGCATCAGGCTCTGTGCTATCCAGAGTGTTCGAGCCCCGCATCAGGCTCAGAACCTGGAGGCTGCTTCAGATTCTGTGTCTCCTCTCTCTGCCTCTCCTCCACTCATGCTCTCACTATGTCTCTCAAAAATAAATGTAAAAAAAAAAAAAAAAAGAAACTTAAAATGTCCATCAGTAGGGGAACATACACTGATATAATATTCCATTTGTAATGGAATATTATAAAATATTAAAATAAGTGAATTAGATATACTAGGACCACCATGGTTTAATCTCAAAAACATAATGTTGAATAGAAAAACTAGATTATTTACATAGTGTTTAAGAATCACCCCAAATAATACTACCTATTGTTTAAGGATACCTACATTTGTAGAAAAACCAAAAAAAATGATAGGAAATACATTCTGGTTATATATTCTGGATATATCTGAGGAGAAAAAGAGGTAAGAAAGTGGGGGCAAGGAAATTTTAGCTGAATTTCTCATATTTTATTTCTCCCTATTGAATGAATGTAAGTAAATACGGCAAAATGTTAACATCTATTAAACTTAAGTGGTAGCTACATGGCCGTTATTTTATTATTTGTGCTTGTCTGTGGTTGAAATATTTCAGAAATAAATACTTTGGGGCACCTGGGTGGCTCAGTTGGTTGGGCGTCCGATTTCGGCTCAGGTCATGATCTCACAGTTCGTGGGTTCGAGCCCCATGACAGGTCTGTGCTGACAGCTAGCTCAGAGCCTGGAGCCTGCTTCAGATTCTGTCTCCTTCTCTCTCTGACCCTACCCTGCTCACGCTGTCTTGTCTCTCTCTCTCTCAGAAATAAATAAAACATTAAAAAAAATTTTAAAAAGAAATAAATATTTTACAAAATCGACAGAATAGATGGAAAGTTTCAAAGATGAAAATTACTTACAGGCCAAGGTGGTGGGACAGAAGTTACCTCTGGAGTATGAAAATAAGCAACACCATTATGATAAGTATAAGGATATCCAGTTGAAGTTGTTAGATACATTGTTCCAGCTGCTGGCATTATACTGGAACCTAAAGCAAAGATTAATAATAAATTGTTCAATTTATTTTTAAAATGGTAGTTTCTGAACATTTGAAAATGTTTATCTTAACACACCTATATAGTTATCGTAAAAACTGAATACTGCAAATTTTAAAAAAATTCCATATGTTAAAGTCTCTTTGAAGTATATATTTTCAAGCTTACTATCTTAGAGCTTTTATTAGCTAAATGCAAGAGAAAGAAACAAGTTCAATAAAGAATATTAAAAATTCATTAATTTAGATTTTAATACCAATGTAACAAAACACAAAGCTTAACAATTTAAACTGTCAGCAAGGTCATTATTTTTACAAATATAAATTATATATAAAGTTAACTGAAGACTATAGACACTATAATAAAGTTCTCAAGACCTTAGTAAGATCTATTATTTGTAAAAGGCCAAAGATGATGAAGTCAGTGAAATTGGAAGAGATTCCATACTTTCCTGAAGACATTTTGGTTCTACCCCACAAATTCTTTGGATCATGTTTGTTGCTGTTGCAAACATGACCACAAATCTTCCATGTGGTGAGTTCTGGGTCCCCATCTCTTTTCTCAGATCTAGTTATGTATATCCCTCCCCCCAAATTAAAAAATATATATATGTTTTTGTCAGAACACTTGAAAAATTTATATAAGCCAAGTTATATTAAGTACTTGACTAGCAAATTTATGTAAATTACTGGAACTGGAAATCCAACCTTCCCCTATACCAGTGATTCTCAACATTTAACATACATTAGAATAACCTAGATAGCTTATTAGAATACAAATTCCAGGGCCACATTTGCAGAGATTTAGATTCAGTAAATCTGGGATAGGGTCTGGAATTTTGACAGATTCCAAGTGAACTGTAACTGGCTGCATACCACATGGTGAGTAGCACTGGCCTACCATTTTAAGCAGCACTACTGCTCTCAGCTTTTATATTTTCACTGTGTTTCATCTAGAATTGTTACTGCTTACTTTGGTGATTCTTAATTCCATCCTTTTGAGAATCTGATGAAAGCCATAGAGGTCTTTCTCAGATATATATGCACACACTGAAACAAAATTTCCCACCAAAGATAATCAAGGAACCACCGGTTTATCTGCTAAATGAATGAATCAATGGATGAATGAATGGATGGATGAATTTTAAGTCAGTACGATTACAGAGCATTGACCTTGGCTGGTGATACACCCAAAAAGAAAAAAGAAAAACAATGGACATATCATATGGATGTTAGGCTCTGGTGGGAAAGATAGTTATTAGCTAGCTACATAATTGATTAATTAAATAGAATTTTGATAAAAACAGTAGGATGTAGTATACTCTATTATACTGGGTAGTATGAATGTTCCAGTTATATTTAATTTGTGAGGAAATGATTGGGCTGAGCTTTAAAGAATGAATGGGATGGGAATGGAATGGCAAAGAACAGTCTAGGTAAAGGAAGTAAAGTGTATATCAGGAGTATGGTATATTCTGGAACTGAGAGAAGGCTATATGCCTAAAGCATGGGAAGAAAAGGAAAGGATAGTTCAAAAGAAGCAGAAAATAACATGAGATGTGCACTTCTGAAAGAGCACTCTGGCTTCCTTGTGTATGATGGGTTGAAGGGTACCAAGAGTGGATTCAGAAAGACCAGTTAGGAGGCTTTTCCAGTAATCAAGGCAAGAAAAGTGGATAGCTTAGACTAGAATGTCGGTAATGAAGATGGAAAAAAAGCAGATTTGAGAAAAAATTGAGATAAGAATCTCCTGTATTTTGTAAATCTACTTTTATACTTAATATTTATTTGCAGAAAAGTATAATGAGCTTTGGAGACAACCTGTCCTGGATTTGAAGGCTGATGCTACCATTGGTTATATAGTTACTTACCATTATACTTCTCAAATCACCATCTGAAAGCATTCAGCATAGTGATTCATGGGTTTTTTGTTTGTTTTTGTTTTGTTTTGTTTTAGCAACTTGGTTGTCATAATATGAACATTACCTACTGCTGGTGATAAAGAACAGTTACTGTATGTTACAGCTTAATTCTTGGAACCAACAAGAAAGAAGTATTAACCTACTGAAGACACTTCACTTAATCTTCTAAATTAACAAATAACTAAGTCAAAATTAAACTTGATTGACTGTTAACTTCTAAGTCAAAAACAGACCATCCAAATGAGTACAACTATTAATTTGTTAACAGATGTACACTAACCACTTGATGTTTTAAACATCCCAGGAGATACTAGGACACAACTAAGGAAGAATAGGAAAATTCAGTTACTAATTTTATTATCTCCTTCTAGCCAAAGATTGTTATAGAGTTTAATAAATACTTACATAGAAAGCTAATTGTAAAGATGCCTAGTATAATAAATAGAAAGATTGAGGGAAAAAAGCAGAGTTGAAAACCTTACAGAAATTTGAGAAAGGCAAATAACTTAGCCAATTATTAAAGCTTCAGGAATTGTTCCCTCTGATAATCATGACGCATCTAGTTGGGCTATAGTACCTACCATGCAACTAGAGTTTCTGATACTGGTTCTTTATTTTTACTTTCAGTAGTTTAAATTTAAATTTCTAATTTTAAATTACTTTTCTAATTATGAAAATTTCTAATTAGTAATGCCAAATTACTTCTAATTATCTTTGTAATTTTAAATTATATTTTTATTTTAGAAGAGTTTTCCTTTAAAGATGTAACTATATGTAATATATGTAAGCGCCATTATTTGTGTAGAATTTTCCCTAGCCCTGAAAATCTAACATATATTAATTTGTGATAAGAAATATCATTTGACCACCAACATTGCTAAAATAACTTTATTAAATGAAAGAACTCTGACCTTTTAATGAAATTCTAGAGAAAGTCTAATATTTCAGAAAAGAACCATGTAAAAATACTGAAAAATACATTAGTTCTCAATACATACGAGGAATTCCTACTTGTTGTTTTCTTATTGCTGGACCAATGTTCAGTTTCTTATCTTTATAATTAAGTTTTTCAGCCTAGAATAAGAAAAAGCTTTTTTATTATTTTGGCACTACTGCTTTATAAAACCAATAGTAAAAAAACAGTAAGAAACATTTTAAAAATTCAAACCATAATATTTTTTGAAAGCAGCAAGAGTACTGGAAAAGGCAAAGTCTTTGAATATTAAAGATCTGGGTTTGAATCTTGGTTCCAATGCCCTGACCCTAGTTCTTTAATAGGAATACAGTCAAGCCTCTATTCGTAGATCCCATATTTGGGAATTCACGTACTTACTAAAATTATTTGTAAACCCAAAATCAATACTTGTGGTAATTTAGTGGTTACTAGTGGACATGGGCAGAGAGGTGAAAATTTTGAATTGCATGACATATATGGTCTCAGCTAAGGTCAAACAAGGCAATACTCTTCTTGTTTCAGCTTTTACAGTGAAAACAAGGGTTCATTTCATGTTCTATTTAGTGTCATGTTTTTTTGCATTTTTGTGTTTTATGTTGGTGATTTTGCCATATTTTTTATTTTGTTATTTAAAATGGCCCTCAAGTGTGGTGCTGAAGTGCTAGCTAGTGTTCCCATGCCCAAGAAGAATGTCATTTACCTCATGGAGAAAATATGTGTTAAATGGGTTTAATTCAGGTATGTGTTATATAGGACTGTTGAACAGGAGTTGAATGTTATTGAATTAAAAATATATTTAACATGATGCCTTTTAACAGAAACACACATAAAACAAAGTTATGTATTAATTGGTTAGAGATAATGTAGGGGCATCTGGATGGCTCAGATGGTTAAGCGTCTGACTTCAGCTCAGGTCAGGTTCCTGAGTTTAAGCCCTGTGTCAGGCTCTGCACGGACAGCTCAGAGCCTGCTTCAGATTCACTGCCTCCCTCTCTTTCTGCCTTCATCCTGCGCGTGCTCTTTCAAAAATAAATAAACATTAAAAAAGAATAATGTACCCAGAAACTTGTGGGAACCTAGTCTTGTATTTCTTCTAGCAGTCCAATATTTGCCAATTCAAAGTTCATAGTGACACAGAACATAACTGCTATAAATAATAAGGATCAGCTGCATATGATTTAGTAATATACAATTCAAACTATTTTTTCCTTAAAAAATTAACTGTTATATCTACCAAATTTAATTATTACACTGAACTTCAGGCTATAGACTTCTTATATGAATGTTCTTAGTTTATATGAAGTTCTTCACGGGAGGGAAGTAATCTCAGATAATTTCACTCTAGTGTTGTAGTGATTTTAGGAATTCAAAGTGCTATTAACTAACACTTCAGAAAAAATATATCCCCAAGTTCTTGGTTTAAGCAAATAAAGTAAAAAATTATATTACAAGTTGACAAATGAATGCAATGATTTAGAATTTGTTTTTTTATTGATAAAATTTGTTTAATCTTTTTTTTAAAAAGATTTTTTTAAAGGTAATCTCTATACCTAACCTGGGGCTCAGACCTACAGCCCTAAGATCAAGAGGTGCATGCTCCACTGACTCAGCCAGGTACCCCTGTTTAATCTGAAAAAATTTTTTTTTTAAGTTTTAGACAGAGGGGGCGCCTGGGTGGCTCAGTCGGTTAAGCGTCTGACTTCAGCTCAGGTCATGATCGCACGATTTGTGGGTTGGAGACCCCTGTAGGGCTTTGTGCTGACAGCTCTGAGCCTGGAGCCTGTCTTTAGATTGTGTGCCTCCCTCTCTCTCTGACCCTCTCCTGCTCATGCTGTCTCTAACTCTCTCTCTCAAAAGTAAATTAAAAAAAATTAAATTTTAGACAGAGAGAGAGAGAGAGAAAGAGCGCGTGTGCGAGAGAGAGCATATGAGCAGGGTTCGGGACAGAGGGAGAGAGAGAGAATCCCAAGCAGGCTTCACCTTCGGTGTGGAGCCTGATGCAGGGCTCTATTCCATGACCCTGGGATCATGAGCTGAGCCGAAATCAAGAGCTGACCACTCAACTAATTGAGCTACCTAGGAGTCCTTAATCTTTTTTTAACTCAATTTTTTTCGGAGACCAATGTCAATCTTAAGATGCAAATAAAAATTTTTTTCTAGCAATTGATCATTGTACTAGAACGCTAATACTAAAATAAATATCTTAAAGGGTTCGTTTCAGAGAAGTTCCAGAAAAGGAAGTTGAATACATCAAGAGATCTTACCTCTTGTAAAATTTTTTGTGCATCTTCTTGTGTTTCAAAAGTGACGAAACCATACCTAAATAAATACATTACTTTCTTAGAACATTAGAGTTATACTAGGATTATTACTTTTTTTTTCTTTTAAGAATGGGCCACTGTAGGAGTGAGCAGTTTTCTATGGTGTCCAGCATGCAAAATTTAAGAGAATAAATCAGGAAAGCATGAAGGATTCATGTTCTGGCTTACAAATTAGGATGTAATAAATTTTAGTACAGAGCCATAATCACTTTTTAAAATAATAGAAGTTTGACTTAAATAGGAATCAGAGTAGGGAAAAAAAACTTAAAAAAAATTCCAACACAATTTTTTTAATATTGGTAAATGTTTATATGGATGTATTATTTATTATTAGGACATATAAACTGATAATGCAATCACTAGTATTTCCCAAACATAAATCAATTAAAAATATGTATATCCCAGAGTTTCTATCTGCTTTTCAAGTATAATTATTACCTCCAGAGTACAATTCATATAATGTTCAAGATACAAATATATTTTGTATTCAATGTCCAAAACACAAAACAGATAAATAAAAAGATATGAAAGAAATAAAAAGTATCCCCCTGCCAAGCACAATTTCTACTTAGATAACTTAAGGAAACTAGAGTAGGGTTAAGTATCTTGACTACAATTTTCTTCAACTCACAGTTACTGTATTATATAAAGTTTCTTCTTCTAACAAAGGAATTTCTCTTTTTCTACTTGCCCAAACATTAAGCAAGGATTAAGGCAATATTTTTACACTAAATTCTTGATAGAGCACATACACCACCCAGTGGAAAAGGCATGAAATACAGTTTACATATCTATGTTTTCAGTGGTAAAAAGTGGATATTACCAAAATATTGCAAATTCTATTAACCAAATACAAAAGCTACAATCTCACTTTTTCCTAATACTATTTGAAGTATCAGGAAATATCTGAAGAAGTATCTCATTTGTTTAAAAGTAACCTCTCTGCAGGATCCCCATCTCTTCTAAAGTGCTCACCTGACAAACATGTTTTTTTTGTCTCCAACAGAATTTTCTATCCACCTAATTAGTCCTTTCTCTTATGTATGGCCTGTCTCTCTTTCAAGAAAATAGACATAATCCTTTACTGACCTCCGCTCTCTTACCCATTTCTACTTTGCTGTCAAACTTCTTAAGTAAGTACACTATGTAAGCTACCTCTTCTCTGAAATTTGGCTTTTTTATAAACCAATCCATTGCAACAGCTCTAAGGTCATTAGCCATTTCCAGAAAAATCCTACTAATTTCTTCTCAATTTTTATTCTCTTTGATTTGGCAATTAAAAATCATTCTCATTAGAGTTATATTTCTCAGATTAGTTCCTTATTTGGGTTTCTGTGTCTAATGCAGGCATACAATTCCAAGAGTATCTGATTCCTTTAGCTTCTGGTTCCTTAGCTACTAGAAATTAGTTACTCAACATTAAATGCTTGCTACCTAACATGGTTCCTCAGGCAATGCAAGAATAACTTCCTAACAAATTAAGGAATATTATAGTGTCCTCCCCCACTCCAAAATACACACACACATCCACACACAATGAAGATTAAAGGCAAGAAGAATGAAGAGGGCATGAAATTCTCTTTTTTAAAAATGGAATCAAAGCAAGTTAGCGTACCAAACCTAGTAATCCAATAAAAATACAATTCTTAATTCTATGTACTATCTATAGTGATACTAACCCTTTGGACACTCCAGCTCTGTCATTTACAATCTTCACTTCTTTTACAGACCCATACTGGGAAAAAAGTTTTCTCAAATCATTTTCATTTGTCTAATGGCATAAAAGGAAAACACAAAAAATTGCTTTTAATAGCTTTTTAAATAGCTTCTAATTGATAAAAAATGAAACAAGTCTTATGCTTGTTTTGGAGACAGAAAAGATTATAAACAAATAGTAATATAAATATAAGAATGCCTCTCAGCATAAAACAGTACATAAAACCACTAAATTATTAAAATCAATGTAAATACATTGCTTTATGCAGTAACTATGTTGTTAAACTATTACAATCAATGAAAAAGTTTTAAGCTGAATTACTTTAAAAACAAAAAGAAAGTTTATTCATATTTAAAGGAATTCTTGTTTTACAGTTAAAAAAATATGAATTAGACATGGCTATAATGATAGAAAGGGCATATTACTACTGGTTTTTGTGGCTCAGAGAGGCCCTACGTCATGGCAGTGGAACTAAGTCGTTGCTGTATACCAGTCCCTGTATTTTAATCAGCAGTCTCCAGGAAGAGTAAGATCTAAGGAAAGAAATATATTTCTAAAAGTACTTTAACTCAATTTGGGATGTCAATGAATATACATTTCACTGACATGTATTTCAATATACATTTCAGCTAAGTAATTACATTATAATATTCAAAATAAAAATTTGAGTCATCATTGGACTTATAATGTATAAGATATCTACAAAGATGGTTATAACTGCAATAGTCTCATAATACACTCATTTAACCTTTTCCTACAATATTCACACTAAATTCATTGTAATTTCATTTTCTGGTTCAGGTATAACTACCCCATGGAAACTTTAACTACCTTTAGAAAAAAATTTTCTTTATATACACAAAAAAAGACATGTCCAACATCAGTACTATGCCTCTTATATACATTACCAGGTTTTAGTTGATAACCTACAGCCTGCTAGACTAGATGATGACAAATACTGAGATAATCTAAGAATAACTAGATGCTTCTTATTTCAATAAACCCAAAATGGAACCAATGACAGAAAAATTTGTTAGAGATTTGAAAATAATTCAAACTATTCTCTGATAGAAGAATCACTAGTTCAATTTTGCAGGTTTTCAATTTTTAGTTGAAAAATAAGGAGACAGAAAGTCAAGATGATTAAGTATCAAGAGGGATAGGCTACAAGCTTCTAAAGAGAAGAATTTTTAAAAGTTTGACACTGTTTGCTACTACAGTAAACTATTGCCTAGTTGTTATTTGTCTATGGTTTTGGAAAAGGTATAGGTATCAGGGAGGAAACCCTAGCCATTACCTTAAAGGTATAACTGCGTTGTAACAATGGCCCCTTAAGTTCATGATGTAGTTGACAAATGTTTCCATTTATTAATAATTTATTTAAAAATATACTAAGTGTTTATAATATAAATTATTTCTGAACAAGAATCAACTTGAATATTTATGGTCAGACATTAATATTTTTGATAGAAAATCTTTTTATTTTTTTTGTATGTCTTTTATTTTATTTTATATTTTTAAAAATAGTTTATTGTCAAATTAGTTTCCACATAACACTCAGTGCTCATCCCCACAAGTGCCCTCCTCCATGCCCATCCCCTCCTCCCCCCACATCCATCAGTCCTCAGTTTTTGTCAGCATTCAAGAGTCTCTCATGGTTTGCCTCTCTCCCTTTCCCCCACCATTTCCGCCCTTCTTCTCCCCCTTGGTCCTCCATCAAGTTCCTCCTAATCCTCCTATACGTGCACACATATGATATTTGTCTTTCTCTGCCTGACTTATTTCGCTCAGCATAACACCCTCAAGGTCCATCCACGTTGCTACACATGGCCAGATTTCATTCTTAGAAAATCTTTTTAAAAATAAACATTTCATTAGAAATCATTTTTCTTTATTTTTAGTGAACCAATCACATACTTGCTTTAGAATCCTTTTTCTGACAAGTACACAAATACAGTATGTGTATCATTTCTCTTGAGCAGAAAAAAAGTAATTTCATCCAAACTGCAAAAGATTGATTATGGGGAAATAGCAATAAATGTCAAAAATCATAGCCTAATAGCACAATTTTTTTTTAATTACAAAAGACAACTATTCCTGTAACTTCCAATATGTAATACTGAAACCTGGAAATCTTTCTATATATCTACTTAGAAGTAAGGATATTCCACTTAAAATAGCATGTGCATCTTTTCTATAGGTGTTTACTACTACCTCCCAAATGGGGGTGCTAAAACATCTCACAAACTAAGTTTCTCTGAAAGAGTGAAATGGCTGATTACATTCCTAAAATGTATTAATGTTAAGATGCTTTATTCTGGGGGCACCTGGGTGGCTCAGTCGGTTAAGGGTCTGACTTCGGCTCAGGTCATGATCTCATGGTTCATGGAATAGAGCCCTACACTGGGCTCTGTGTTGACAGCTAGCTCAGAGCCTGGAGCCTGTCTTCGGATTCTGTGTCTCCCTCTTTCTCTGACCCTCCCCTGCTCACGCTGTCTCTAATTCTCTCTCAAAAATAAATAAAACATTAAAAATATTTTTTAAAAAAGATGCTTTATTCTGACAAGACACAGGCTTTTTTTTTTTCGTGATCAGATTCTAAATTAGATGGCAGAAAAATATTTGTGAAAGATGGAAGTTTAGGAAGTTACTCAGTAGGAACTTGAGAATAAAGTTGGGATACAGAAACAAATTCATAGGACTAAATTTGTATTTTTTTAAAAACTGAGGGGCACCTGGGTGGCTAAGCCAGTTATGCGTCTGACTTCGGCTCAGATCATGATCTCACGGTTCATAGGTTCCAGCCCCACATCCGGCTCTGTGCTGATAGATCAGAGCCTGGAGCCTGCCTCGGATTCTATGTCTCCCTCTCTCTCGGACCCTCCCCTGCTCACACTGTCTCTCTCTCTCTTTCAGAAATAAATAAAACATTTAAAAACTTTTTAAAATAAAAATTGAGTCTTTTTTTGGAAATTATTATCATGCATTATTTGTTTTTTTTTGAGTATGATGTAATAAAGTATAATTAGTGTGGTATGGTGGAATAAAGAATATGGAACTATGAGTCAAAATACTGGGATTCTAGTCTTCACTCTGTCACGAAGAAGCTAGGAGCCTATAGATACATCAATGATCCTCAGTTTCCTTGTATGTGAAATTACATATATTCTATTTAACCAACACTATTGAAAAGATTCTTTATAATAAGACAATGTGAAACCTATTAATCATTATGGAAATAACAAATGTTATTTTTGTAGCTGTACAAAAAATTTCTAAGAAATAAAATAACTTCTAATGCAAAAAATACACTATGTTGCATGCATAAATAGGTACCTTAAAGTCAATTCCTCCTACAAAGATGCGATTAGGGATCACTGTTCCATATCTTGGGGCACTTGTTGGGTTATTCAAAGGCACAGGTGACACAGGATTAGGGGATGGAGATAACGAATCTGTTTGCGTCTGATTTGATGTTTGCTGTAAAATAAAATTCTTTTAAACTTTTAGCATTGGGTAGAAGTTTTGATGTAGGCTGAAAACATATATCTTTCAAAAAGATGAGTCATTTAGACAAAATGTAATATTTTAGACTTAAATTTTATTCTAATATCATGAAGATTATAATTAGAAATACTTTTTTTCTCAACAAAATTTTCCCAACAAAAATATGGGAAATGTAGAACCTACTCTGTTACAGAGAAAATCTTGAGTATATTATTTAAAATGATTCTGTTAATTATTATTAAATATACTATTAAATATTATAAATATTGAGAAATATTAAACTCAAAAAAGAGAAAGAGAAAAGCAGCCCTGGACAGCTGGGAGTTGGCCTAGAACTCACAGCTAGGCTATGGTTGTTCTCTTGTTGTTCTCAGACATTAGGCAAAGTTACTCTGTGATTGTGATGGATTGATAAAAACAAGACCATTCCATAATCATGTCTGAACTCTGACAAAAAACAAAAGCATTATCCAAACCACAAGAATTACCAAACATCCCTCTTTTCTGGCTGATATATGTTACTGCTCCTTCTTTATCAATCACAGCTTTGGCTATTTTTCTTGCCTTCTAGATAGGAATTAGCATACCCAATAATAGAATTACTCCCACTTTCTGACCACATACATCTCACAGTAAAGCCCTTCTTCCTTAAACCCTCTCTAAAAAGAGCTTACCACAAATCTAAATCCCATAGGAAGTACTTTCCTAACACACTCTTACTGAGAGGCTCCATGGTGTATGCTCTTCCTTGTGGCAACAATTCAATACACCCAACTTTAGTGAACTACAGGTATGTTCCCGATAGTCTTTGGCGAAAGGGCATTGACAAGTTGATAAATCTGACATTCAAGTTTAGTGTTTTTTAACTCTAAAGTCAAAGTTTTAAATGCACTTGTCAATTGGAAGATTGAACTGATTTTGGAAAGTAAAAGAAATTTACATACTTGTATCTTATAGGCATAATGTTTATACCAAAGATTGAGCTCAATACATATATATTCATAATTCTAAGTAGGGGGCCTAATTTAGATTTTACTAACTATATATTAACACATATACCTTTGCACGATGGCAAGATGGTAAACCCTTAACAAACAACTGAAAAAAAGAAGACGAGAATAGAATTTTGAAGAGAAACCAATTTAAGCACTTGCTAATTATTTTCCTTCTGAGAACACTAAACAGGCTTCTCAGACAGTCTAACGTACTAAATGAGTACACTTCAAAATGCTTGCAGTTCATAATTTCAATTCTCTGAGAAACAAATACATGAAAATGAATTTCCAACATAGATAATGGAGTTGTTCTTTTTCATAGTTGCTCTCCTGTCTCACTTAATTGTTCAATAAAACCATGATCCCTAAGTTAATCTCTTCAAGATATATGAAGAGAAGTCATTTCAAGAGAAATGACTAGGCCAGTAGTGACTATGGGGCTACAAGGCTGGACTTTACTGGGTTCTATTCTGCATTTAGTGTTAAGGGGGAATAACACAAACTCCCTAATAAGGGAGCTCAAAATGACACCCGTTAAACCATAGAAAAATCATCACATTTAATAACTGCTATGTTGTAGTTTCCAATTAAAGAAATTGGGAATCCAATCTTAAAAGCATTCTCTCTGGGCATTTGGAGGTTATTTATAACGTCAGTCACTTATAGGATGTAATGCAGAGTATGGTTCATTTTGGGATGTTTAGTTTTATGTTTCAATTGTGGATATGCAATGCTAGATATAACAGCACAGCTCTAGTAGATATAATCTTGTCTGTTTAGAAAGTGTAAAATTTTTAAAAATCAGTCTTAATGAAATTTTCTTCTTAAAAAACAAAACGAGTTCAACAGATGAATTCATTTGTTCTCCAATTTAAAAACAAAATCAATTCCATTATTTTTCACTGAGAGAGGGAATGAACAAAAGTGAACAAGTGCTTTTCTTTATCTTGAGAAACTAGTTAGAGGATACTAAGAAAGGAAAAAATCAACTTTTTATATCCTGCTCATTGCGTTTTCGTTTCTAAGGCTCCTGCTGTACTGTGGGTTTCTACTACCTTATTTTTCTTCTTACCACCTATCACTTTCCAACATACTATATAATTTACTTATGTTTATTGTCTACCACTTTCAAATATAGTGCAACGTTCATATGGGAAGGGATTTTTGCCTATTTTGTTCACTGATCATCTAAAGTAGAAACGGTACATAGCAGGTGTTCAATAAATATTTGTTGAACAAACGAACAAAGGAATGAATCACTTCTTCCTGCTCATGATATCCCAACCATTAGGTTGAGGGTTTAAGAATAAAGTATGAAAAGAACCTAGAAAATATCTTAAACTAGCAAAGGCAAGGCTCAAGCAGAAGCATCTCAATTCCTCAGAGAAGGTCAGCAATGCACTGAATTAAACAACAAAGCCTCAGATTCCACCGGCAATATTTCGCAAATGTACGAAAAGCACTTAGGTGCTATTATTTGGTTAGAAGTAAGGGTCTAGCTTAGCAAAACTTCTAGCACTAAAGAGTTATTAAAAACTTCCTTCAAAGTAATGTGCCCTCACTGCCTCCTTCCCTTGAGAATTAACCTCGAAATCTATCATCCACTTTGCCAACGAAGACAACGGGAAGAGGGCAGGCTAACCGTCGCGGTCAAGGCCTCGAAGCTCCTTCCCCTCCGAGGCCAGCAAGCTGAGGCGCTGGAGGATATAGCCGCTGCGACAACTTCCTCGGGTTCTCTCGGGTCATCATGAACTTGGGCACTGACACGAGGATCCACCCCCTCCCCACCAAAGTGCGGGAGGGAAAAGAAGGCTAGCCAGCGAGAAATTTTGCCCCGCAAACCCGCCAGCAGCAGTGGCGGGAACCCTCAACGGCACCGACCAGACGGCGGCCTCGAGCGCCGGCAACCCCTCGGCCCTCACGTGGAGTGCGCTGATTGGCTGGCAGCGGGGAGCGGGGCGGGTCCCTGCGGCACCTTGCCTCTGCGCCGAGTCTCCTCAGGCCTGCTCTGTCTCCCGCCCCTCCCCCACCCGGCCCTCAGCGTCTCGGGAGCGCACCCCGTGTTAGAGTGTCCGGGTCCGTCGAGGGCCACGGTGCCCCTCCCCCCACCTCCAGGTCTCTCGGCCTTCCGGTCCCCACTGACTAGCCGGGCAGAGGCGGCGTCAGCCACGCGAGCAACTCCTCGTGGTGGTCGTCTGGGCGGAATCCGGCCAGAGCGAGCGTCAAAGACGCCGCCGAGCCCAGTTTCGGCGGGAAAGCTGTTTCTCTAGCCCCGCCCCGCCTGGTGTACGGGACCCAGCCACACGCCGCCTCTTGAAACCTCCCGGCCGTTACCGAGGTCCCCCAACCAGCCTACACCCGGTCCAGGCCTGGGGGTGTCCCACCTTCCCGACTCCACGACCCGACCAGACAAGGCCTGCAGGCAGGCCGCTCTTCGCGGTGGTCGATGGGGCATCCTGTCCACGTTTCTTCCCGACAAAATAGCGGGCGTTTGGGCCCTAGACCTCACTCTTCCAGCCCCTCACAAACGAAGTCCACGTTGCTCCTTCCCCCTGCTATCCCGGAGCCGGAGGCCCTGCCTGCTGTACTCACCGCCCCGGACTCGGTCTCCATCTTCCTCTACGCTCTTCAGAACCCGGGGGAAAGGATCAGAAACCTGAAGTTTGAAAGCACCTTCACACCAAAGAAGCAACACCACGTTTCCCGACGGACGCTCCCCCTGGCGGCGACGGCGGCAGTGGCAGCTGCAGGGGCGCAGGCTCGGACCCGGGACCTGAACCTGCCACCCGGGGGGGTGGGGAAGAGCAGGAGACGTCGCCTCGGTCGGCGGGGCGGGCGGGCGCAGCAAGCCGGGGAGAGGCGCGACGCGGGCGGGCGGTTTCGGCTGTGGCCCGCGGTCTCGGAGCTGGGCTGTGGGGCGGGCGTGTGGTGTGCAGACGAGGGCTCGGCTCTGGGGCCACTCTCGCCTGCTTTCGGACGGCTGGGGAGGAGAGAGCGAACGGTTATGCAAAGCACCATGCGCCGCACACCTTCCTCTCTCCCGTTTGGAGAAAAGTCGGCGTCTGGGACTGGTGGGTTTCGAGAGGTTGACGTGACCTCTGGCTTTACTAAGTAGCAAGAGGCCAGTTGAGGGGCGACTTCGGAAGGCTGGTGCCGGGCGAGGAGGGCGGTTTCCAGAGTGAAACTCTGACCCCCCGGACCTGACGCGCCAAACTCGGGGACTCCCGAGAAGCCTGGGGCTCCGCGCTGCACCTGTTGTCGCCGTCACTCATCCCCGCCAGCGGGCGGGGCGGCGCGGGCGGCTTGGCCAGGACCCGCCGCGCAGCCCAGTTTGGGTCCCTTGGCCAGGACCCGCCCGTCACAGCCTGGAGCCCGGAGCGGCTCCCGCGGGCCCCTCGCGGCTGAGCACTGCCCGGCCGCAGCCACAGCCTCGGGAGCCGGTCCGTGACGAGGCCACCCGCGCGCCAGAGGGGTGAGCACTGTGTGGCTTGCCCGGAGCGGCTCTGGCGGCCAGTAGCCTTTGAAAGAGTACTTTACAAAAATATCTGCGAAAGGTAGCTGAGAGTTCTGTATATCGCCGCTATAACACATAATGTAATATACACACATATATATGATAAGGTATATAATCCGTAATATATAATCCGTAATATATAATATATATAGACGATATATATAATACACAATCAAGTTGTAAATACTTACAACTAAGTAAACTTATGTAATAATGCTGATGACTGTTACACCTACCATTTATCAAGGGCTCTTTTTGTGCCGGACGCAGTGCTTTATAATCAGTATCGTTTAATTGTTCTCAGAGAAACCCTTCAAATAGATACACCTGTTATCTTCATATTATAGGTGAAGAAATGGAGATTAAGTCAATTTGGTCCAGAGCTAAAGCTATAAGAGATTTAACTGGGATCTCTCTGACTATTCATGAGCTTATCATTTTGACATGTGTTTTTAAAAAGTTAGCAGTAACAACTCTTAACAGTTACATTAATAATAACTTTTGTACTCTCTGTTATAAAAGTTTGGGTTATTTTAATTTAAAGATAAAGGTTTAAAAATATACAGTATGAATTAATTTTTAATCTGTTCAGAGATTAGCTTTTCATATTATTTACCAAAATAAAATGGGAAGCATAATTTTTTTCACTGAATACAGTTCAGCTAAAGCATCTAAAAGTCATTATTTTTGCATGCAATGTAAGCTCATTTCAGGTTTTAGTTTCTGTGGAAACAGAATACAAACCTATTCACATTAATACTCATATTCTAGAGCAAAATAATTTTGCTGTTCAATAACATTAGAACTGATTTTGTTTTTTTTCAATAGTAATACGGATATGAGTAGTTATTACTATCTCCTCTTTTGCCCAAGTCTTTTTTTTTTGGCTGAAAACCCTTGAAGACTGTCTTCATAATAGGTGTTCAGTGTGTGACACACAAATTAATCGACACAATTTAGGGGATATTAACTGTATTTCAAGGCCCCTGTTAGGTACTAGAGGGATATACTGTATTTACAGCAGATAATTATCTATTCTGCTTTTTTTTTCATTCTTAAAGAAAAAAGGAATTTTTTGCTTTTAAAATTTGGATAAATCATGTAAAAGTATGCAATTCAATTAATAGACATAGAGTTCCTACTGTGGGTAGTACCTAATGCTGTATGTTATGGGAGATAGGATGAACAAGATCAAATCGTCATCTTGAGTTATTTTCAATCTAGAAGGGGAGAAAGGACTAATTGCTCAAAATAATAATTATACCTAAATACACAAGCAGAATAGGATAAGTTATAAATGAACTGTGATCAAAGATCTGTGAGAGCACAGAAGACCACACTGTGGAGCACAAAGTCCAGGGCTTGGTAAAAGCGCCGTCAGAACGCGCTGACAGTCTGGATGGAAAGGTGGAAGGAAAGATATTGAGCCCCTGTCATCTATTCAGCCCCAGGCTAGGTTAGGCACATTCTTTTTTAGTCCTTTTAGTTATCATTCACTCCCCCCACCCCTTTTGGAAATCCTAGCCTTAGAAAGGTAAAATTAACTTGGGTAGTTACATTGTTAGTAACTGGTCCATGTAGTTTTCAAAACTTGGTTCTATTTGACTCCATTTGCTCATGCATAGTGTACTCTGCCATGTTATTTATACCATGGATAATGACTTAGAATTTTATACTGGGGACTTTACAAATAAAGGGCCATTGAAGGTTATTGAATCAGGAAGTTACAAAACCAGAGCCAAATTTTAGATATTCTCAGATTAGAGAACAGTTTTTAAAAGACTCGAAACAAAGAATTGGGTTAAGATCATACTAATGGGGATCCAAACAAAAGTAGCAGCTGTGAGAATAAAATACTGGGAAAGGGTTAAGGAGAAACCAGAGAAGAATTGAAACTTGGACGTACTGATGATGGGGAGGGATTGGTGAGATTGGTTCAGAAGTCTCAAGTTTCAAATCCTGGAGATGTCATTGACAAAGATAAATATAAAAGTGCAACACATAACAAATTGCAAACCTAATATCCCATTGCTTATATTTTATGCTAGCATCCCAACATCTCCCGTCTTTTTCCTTCACACAGTATGTTGAGTATAGTTCTTGTTTCAGAGATTTACCCAAAGCTCCCTTCCCTCTCTTACTTGTCTTCCTTATTGGAAAATCTCCTATTACTACCTATTGAGTTTTCTAACCACAGATTCTTACTCCTAATATCTATTTTAGGCAGTCTTTTTCTCAATAACCCTTTGGATGCATGCCCTAGCTTACAGACCTAGATAACCATTTGTGGGCCTCCTGTGGACCAGACTTTACTTTAAGGCAAGGTATATGACAAAGATTAAGATGTGGTTCTTGCTCTCCAGCAGCCTGTAGTCTAGTGCAAGAAGGAGCTAAGTAAATAGAAAGTTCATACATTCAGTGTGCTAAGTGTAGCAGTGTATTTCTAGTACAGAGATAGAGCAGACCAGAAGTGATTTGGTAGATAAAACAACATGAAAAGTCATGTTTAGAAGATGCTTCCACTTCCATTTTATTTCTTTTGAGTTCCCAAGTCTATTAACTTATTGTTGTATTTCGGAGGATGATTAAATGCTTTCTTTTTCTCTACGATGTTTGGATATTTGAAATGGGAGAGGTGAAGGATAGTATTTTTTTTTTTTGAGGGATAGTATTTAAAAAAATATGTCTTAAGAAAGCAAAGAGTGCTGTGCAGATCTCCTTTTCCTTTACAGAATGTCATATTTACATTTAGACAGGGTATTACAGAGCTAGTCTAGACTGGAACAATAATGGATTTATTGGAAGATTCCTTATAAAATTCTTTTATTTGGTTATGCTGTTTGCTTTGAGCAACTGCTTAGACAGAAGAGTATACAATATAGAACTGACTGTGCAGCATAAGGTACTCAGTAAATATTTATAAAATAAGAGATTAGGGGTGCCTGGGTGGCTCAGTCGGGTGAGCGCCCAACTTTGGCTCAGGTCATGATCTCACGGTTTGTGGGTTTGAGCCCCATGTTGGGCTCTGTGCTGAAAGCTCAGAGCCTGGAGCCTGTCTTTGGATTCTGTGTTTCCCTCTTTCTCTGACCCTCCCCTGCTCACGCTGTCTCTCCCTCTCAAAAATAAATAAAACATTAAAAATTTTTTTAAAAAAAGAGACTAAATGAGTAGGCAACACTCACTCCATTTTCCATTTTATCCCCACCCCTTACCATTTTACTCTTACTTCTGAAATAAGAGTAAAAAGCAAGCATCATCAGAGAACCTTTTTCTCAATTTACTTACACAAGTATGGTTTAATAATTATGCACATTTTCAGTTGCTTTTTAGGGGGACCTTGTGTTTGGAACATCCCACCTGTAAAATCCTTTGAACATTCACAGATATTTTTTTAAAAGCAAATGATATCACCTTATACAAAAATAAGGCTTGTGTAGTAAGACTTCAGTGTAATAATGATTGCCCTCAGAATACTGGTCACTTGTAGATTCACACTTGCAGTGTTTGCCTTGGCTTGTCCCTTTATTTTACCTTTACCTGCTCTCGCCTTCTGACCACCAACTGCTGTTTTTTAACCTCTTTCCATTCTTATCTCATCTTTAGATTTCATCTCTTTGGGAGGAAAACATTCTCCTCAACCCTTTTAGGGTCCCTGGTTGGGTCTGAAAATTATCCTGACAGTGATTAACAGGAGAAAAGCATACACAATTTTACTGAATTTTTACATGTACATGAGGGCCTTCACAAGGGAATAAAGACCTAAGAACTGGCCAGAGTAAGAAGATTTTATATCTTTTGGACAAAGAAACAATAAATTTATGAGTAATTGATAAGACAAAGGGGTTTAGGCTAGAGATAGTAAATGGTGAAGAAGTAACTAGAAAGATAAGGGTTAGTTTATCAAGGTTAGTTTGTGGATTCCTCTGGTGCCCTGTCTCTAGGCTGAAAAGAGTCTGTCTCCGGTAAAAGAATTTATTTCCTGCCTTTAGGCAGAAAAGTGGGAACTTTTTGTGTGTTTACTGCTTCTTAATTGCCTTCAACTCAAAATAATTAGTATGTCAAAGAGGCATATTTTGGGGTGACATATTCTGTTTTCCTTCATATACATGAAGTGTTTTCACAGTACTATCATGAGATTTCTTAATTCATGTTTTTCCTACCCATAGGCATCTTGGCAATACTTCATATCCCTAGTGTCCTCCTATTGATTACGTTTCAAACGTCTTTGTGTAAACATTTGTTTGTCATTTGTCTACTCCTCCAGGAACTACTTTGTTTAAGAGTAGTGAGCAATTGTTGCCTTGGTGCACTCTTTTGAATCTAAGAAAGGCCACCATGTACCGTTGCATTGATTACTAAGTACATAAGGGTGTTAGGCCCAAGGAGCTAGTAGTCTGAGATCCAGCTCTTGCTGCTCCACTCACAGAATCATGTAGTCACAGGCCCTTCCATTCAATGGGAGTGCATTTTTCTAATCCATAAAAAGATGCTGAATGGCTGGTGCTGGTGGCAATCCTACCTAATTATAGCTCCCACACCATAATATGGTATCAAGAAACAATGGTTTGTGTTTATCATGTTTTATTATCATATTCTCAGACATCATTGACTCCTTGACATTTGGAAAAACCTTTCATCTTGGTAAATGCTTCAAATGGGTTCCTCAGGAAACAGACTCTTGAGATTTGCATGCAGAGGTTTTGGGGAATCTTGAGTTTGGGAGCAATACCCGAGAAAAATGAGGGAAGCAGGACTAGGCAGAAGTTGAATTGTGATTTTTGCAACAGTGTCCCAGCAATCCTAGGATGACCTTTAGAGTTGTCTCTAGAGACCAGGGTTCCCCCCTGTACCCCACCTCCCCACATACCCATCCATAGTCATTGGATGCAGGCTGCTCTCAGAGAGGAGTCAAGACTTTGGACAAGACTCTCTTTGGCTGAGGGCAATTTTTGGAGGGGGACTCAGCTGAGAACAGCTCATGCTCCCAGCATCTGGTAGAACAATGGCTCAGTCTACAAGGGGGATTTAGGAAAATGACAGCATATACAAAAGTGAGTTCATAACCATCAAATGACTTTTTCTCTACAATGGGGTTAAGCAAGTTATTAACACTTGCTTTTGGTTGAAGGAAAACATGACAAAAACAGAATAACTCCAGGAAAAATTCAAACTTGTTTTTTCTTAGAGAGGCTATCTCAGAGATTGGACACGGGACAAATAGATCTGGTAACCTAAGACTGTGACACTGCAAGTTTAGGTTGCATACTATGTTTAATGATTGCAGGCTAAAAAACAACTTTCCATAAGTTTGCCTTCTGTTGGTGCTGTGTTCAAGAAAATATCCATATTGGTCATCATTGGGGAAATATAATTAAAACACAAAGTCGTTTCCCAATTCAGCAAACCTCTCCACAAAGGTAATAGAGACAGAAACCAGTTTCATCATTAAATAAGCATGAAATCTGTGGTGCACATCTCAGGCAATCCACTAAGAAATTGCAAAGACACAACAAAGAAAGAAATCTTACCCATTTATATGGCAGACATAATCCATTGCATCTCATGTAGTTCATCGTAACCTTACCTAGTGATTGGGGTCACCATCTTATTGGCTTTAACCAGAGGAAAAACAAACTTCTCATATCTTTATAACGAGGTAGTTTTATGAACTGGGGCAAGACAAACACCAACATTAGGCTCTTAACTTCTTACTGAAACTGGGAAATAGAACTATATTAATGTTTGCATTTCAAAAAGATGGTTTTTGAGGAAACATTCTTGAGTTGTGATACTGGCAAGATGCTTAGTTAGCCATTACAGAGATTTATATACATTTGAAAAGGACAGAGAAAGAAATTCTAGAAAAAAAGGGGTGAGGGAGATGGAAGAAGTCTTTTTTTTTTTTTATTTCTACTAGGGAGAATTAAGCCTATTTTTTAAAGAAATCTCTACACCCAACATGGCACTCAAACTCACAACCCTGAGATCAAGAGTTTCACGTTCCACCAATGAGCCAGCCAGGCACCCCAAGCCTATTATTTTTAGTCTGTATTTGCCCTTACATTATATACCTGGATCTCTTTAAGGTTGGATCTCCCTGAAGCACTAAAAAATTTTAGAACCAACCAAAATTCAAAGCTATTATTTAAACATCTGGAGTAGGAAGAGAAGTGGAGTAGCCAGAAAGGAAGCCAAGGATGTAAACAAGAACCATGGCCATATGTGCCAAAAAGCCTGAACCCTATTCTGTTGGTACTGGGAGGCCAATAAAGCTTTGTAGTGGGGAGTCAGACTTGTCTTTTAGGTAAATCCCTCTAGTCACAATGTGGAGGGAGTATGGATATTAGAACATGCTACAAGGTCACTATAATCAAATTAATATGGTATTGAATGGGAGTCAGAACAGATAACCTAGAAGTAGATTGAAGTACATGTGAGAATTTAACATATGACAAGAGGGATAATTCAATTCAGTGAGTAAAGAATAGATTATTTAATGAAGAAAATAAAGCAGCCCACCATATTATTTTCAAAAATTTATGTTAATGCTTATATATACATATAAGTTAATTTCAAAAATACAGTATAGAAAGACCAAGCAAGTGTTAAAAAAGTCAATAAAATTCTTCCAAGAAAACACAGGAGATTACATGTACAACCTAGGCACTGGAGAGTGCTTTTTAATGCTGGAAAGAAGAGAGACATATTGGATTATATGAAAATTAATATAATGTAGATACCATAAACAAAGTCAATAAGTCCTGGAAAAAACATTAAAGCAAATGACATAATAAGGATAACATCTATAATATGCTGGTTGGGCTCTTTGAGAAGCATTTGGAGTTAGAGGTGAAAGATTTATTGGAAAGTAACACATGTGGAGGGACAATGGAGGAGCAGGATTGGGCAGGAGGAGTTCAGATACAGACATGACAAAATCTCAACCAGCCCAAGGGGCAGCTGGAAGAATGATTGCCTATTGGAGGAGTCCTGCCATGTTGGAAATGGCTAGGGTTCATTGGCTGGAGATTGTCCAGAGAAGAGGAGTTTGCTCTCAGCTATCAACACCTCAGTAATTCACTGGCAAGGGGCCACCCCCAGAAGAACATGACCTTGGTTCAAAAGTTGAGGTGAACCCTGAGTAATTGAACAGCTGAAGGCTGTCAGTGAACAACATGCCTTGAAGCTGGGGAGTGAGCCCTTTACTGAAGCAAGATCTGAATGTGGCATCTCTGAGTTTGCTCTAGAACTCTTATAAACTAAGAAGAAAGAAGCATTCAATCAAATGGAAAATTAGGCAAAACACATGTGTAGACAGTTTACTGAAGACTGAATCCAAATGGCCAAAAAGCATTTGAAATGATGCTTAGTAATCTGGAAAGTGAAATTAAAATAGCAATGGAATCTAATTTTATACCTATAAGATAGGCAGAAATTAAAGAGAGCTACAATACCTATTAAGATGAAATGTAAAGTATTGTGATTCTTTGGGATATCTATCTAGCATTACTATTAAAATAAAAAATATATACATCCTTACACCCAAAAATGCTACTCTTGGGAATTTATCTGATGGAAATTAAACAATTGGTTCATAAAAATGTGTACAGAAATGATAATTACAATGTCAGTAGTGGTGAAAAACTAGAAATAAGTTGAATACCCCAAATAGAGCAATGAATAAATGAATTATGCTATATCTATACTGTGGAATATTTGCATTTATTTAGAAGAACGAATGAGTGGATGTTGCAGATGAGGTGGTGGTGGTATTTTTACCAGGTATTGTTGAGTGAGTAAAGGAAGATGCAGAAGAGTCTGTATATGTCTTCCTACCTCTCCTTCTTTTTCCTCTTCCTCTTCGTCTTCTTCCTCCTCTTCTTTTTCTTCTTCTTCTTCCTCTTCCTCTTCATTGTCTTCTTCTTTTAGGAAATCTAACAATAACAAACACACATGCTTTCTCTCTCTTCCTACACACACACACACCCCCACACCCCCACACACAGACAGAAACACACAAATGTACACTAAAGCTGAAAAGATGTGTTAGCTTGGCAACTCAGGTTGTTAATTTGAGTTACCTTGCAAGGAGTGGAAGAGGTGATGTGGGTGGAGGAGGACAGAAATGTTCAAGACAGGTAAAAGAAAAAAATTATACCAGAAGAAGTATGCATATGCTCACACATATGCTGTCATTTCTAAATCTATTAAGAAAGGCAGAATCAGGGCTTACATAACTTATAGGAAAGAAATAAGTAGAAAAATATGTCATAGAAATAGAACTAACTATGCACAATTTTTGGATATCCAAAATATTTAGTTTTCACTAGTTTAGAAGACAACAGGAATATTTATTTGCTATATAAATCAAGTAGTATCGGGGCGCCTGGGTGGCTTAGTCGGTTGAGCATCCGACTTTCGCTTAGGTCATGATCTCGCGGTTCGTGGGTTCGAGCCCCGCGTCGGGCTCTGTGCTGACTGCCGGCTCGGAGCCTGGGGCCTGTTTCAGTCTGTGACTCCCTCTCTCTGGCCCTCCCCTGCTCACGCTGTCTCCCTCTCTCCTAGAAATAAAAATCAATCAATCAATCAATCAATCAATCAAGTAGTATCTAGCAATATGAACGAATAGCATTGTTGTAGAAAACATAGGGATTTTGGAGAACTTATGTATCTGTATCAGTCAGGAGAAACTCAGTAATACTACAGTAACAGAGCATCCCAAAATCTGAGTGGCTTACCACCTTGTTCATGTTACCCATCCATTGTAGATTGGCTTGAGCTTTGCCCCAGGCCATTTTTACTTAGGACCTGACTAATCTTGTGGCAGAGGAAAATGAGATCATGATTAAGCATACACTGGTTCTTGAAGCTTCTGTTCAGAAGGGGCTCTTTTACCCATCTTTCATTGGCTAAAGCAAACCAATGACAGTGGCTGAACCTGCTGTCAATGGGATGAGGAGGCATAAACTCTTCCACAGGGAGAATTCGTGAACATCCCCCTGAGTTTGAAGATTATCTTTAAAACAAAGAGTATTAATGAAGTATTTCCATGTGAATCATACCTAATGGATGTCATTAATGATTGGTAAGGAGAATTAAGATGAGAAGTAAGAGAAAATACTTTTTTCCTAATTAAATAAATGCTATTTTTCTCATCTACTAGGTGTACAGATAAGTACTCCTTTTGACTTTAATTTAGTTTCAATCACAAATCACACACCATTCTTTACATTTTCAGAAAACAAACAAGCTAAAACCTGTTTAACCTGTAGATTGAAGACAAAAAAAATTAATGTAGTTGGAAGGGGTAAAGGTTCTATTTTATCCACATATTTTATTCTTCTGAAGTTCAGAATTTATAGCAGTATATTGATGAGAAATATAACATTTATCAAAATCAGAAAAAAATCCTTTCCTTTAGAAATAACAGTCTAAAAATAATGATCTTTAGTATTTTTCCTCTAGAGTTTAAGTATTGTTCATAAGGAATCTTCCAAATAAATTCTGTCTGCAGCTCTCAGTTTAGTTACTAAAATCCCATTTTGGTTAGGAGAAAATGTAAAGAAAGCTCTATAGCCTCTCATTACACTAAATGTAGTTTTGTACAGTTTGTTGCTTATTATCCCACCTTACAGTTTAAATTAAATTTCAGTTCTTTGCTGCTGCTTAATATTTTAGGTGATTCCTGCAGCAAGCTCCCCTCCCCATCTTTCAAAAACAATTGTGATATCGTCTGAACAGTTTCACCAGTACCTTTTATATACAACAGAGAATGGCAAACATCCCAAGTGCAGTTCAGCAGCTGTTGTCGCTCCACTGTGGGTATGGGAAGAAGCAGTTGTATCCATGGTGACCTATATGAGTCAGTGGGGGTGGTAACTGGGGGATTCTCACAGGGGTTAATGACCTAGCAAATGTTAGCAATCCAGCTTTCACTAGACATTTGGCCTCAAATGGATTTTTTTTAAGGACTCACATTCTATGACTTTTTATTTTGTAAAGCAGATAAACTTACATTATGATCAATGAAAGAGCTATGCACCTGAAAACTTACTGGGAACTAAAAATGCCTTACAGAAGAGACCGTACTTTATTCCTGTCTTCTGTTTTAATTTATGGTATGTGTTAAAATTTTGTGTTTATTTAAAAATTCCACTCTGCTTCTTCCTCTTAAAAGATTTGACATAGAATGCAACAAAGGCATATCAATAAGCTTAACCAAATAGGCATAAGACTGAAGATATATCATAACCAAAGGGAGTGCTTTAGGGAAAGAAATATGATTCTTTATTCTTTTCCAAAGGGTCTGAAGATGCTAAAAAATTAGTAAACTTTGAATCTTGGCATAAATTGGAAGAAAACCCCCTACTATATGCAGATGAATTAGATTTATCTACCTGGATGAGGAAAGGAGGAGGAACCAAACCTGTACTTAATCCTGCATCCCAAGTATTAGGCATTGGGAGTGTGTTTCATTTGAAGAGGTTTCTAGTACAACTTCACACCTGGAAAAGATCCACATTGTCAAATAAAATAGAAAAAGAAGAGAAACAAGTTTTCATGTGGGCCTCATTGGTGCCATTCCAGTGGTAGTTTTCATAAATACCTCTGTGTTTTCTGCACTAATGGGGAATATAATGATGACATGAGTTCCATCTCCAGAATCTATGTCAAAGTCAGTTAATATATAGAAAATAAATCAACACTGACTGCCTATCTTATTTTATTTTTTTAACACTGCCTATTTTAAAAAGACATTTTCCTTGCACATCAGACCGTACCCAGATGATTGGTCTGGGGCTCCTAAAACTGCATCTTCACCTCTGTGTCTACATGATCCCAGAGAGGGCAGTGCTAATGGGAGGCACCAAGGCATCCTACTCACCTGAAGGTAGTAAAGGTTTACCAACACAGGAAAGAAGCAGCAGCCATCAGACATTAAAGAACATTGGCAGTAATTAAAGATTTCTTAAATATATTGCTTTTCAGTACTTTGAAGATTTATTAGCCTGGGGAAACTAGATTTATTCTAAATAATTTGTAACTTCCCATTTTTATAGGGCCATTATCATGGCATGGATTACTTGCACTTTTAAATAAAATTAGTTGACTTTTATATTTTAGATACTGAAGTTTCCTATTTAATTGCTAACATAAGGGAGAAAAGAATACTTTTGAAGAAAAAAAAAAAACCCAAGAATTTTAAGAGGACATATTGACTCTGTATATATTTACTCCACTATAATATTTATATTACAAATTACCCTACAAATTGTTTTCTTGAGCTAGTAAATTGAGATGATTACAGTGTGTACTTGAGAATGTTGTGACTGAATATAAAGATATATGTGACTCAGTTGAAAATGCCCCATACTCATGTTCAATGCATCTTTGAACTTATCAGGAGAATTTGAGTCTTACTGTCTAAATACTCTTTCTTACACATCTGTGAAGAGAATAAATGTGTTTCCTCACATACTGATGAATCAGTCAGCCTCACCTTCCATCAAGATGACATAGAGGTAATATTGATGTTAGGAGGAAAAGTCATCAGAATATGTAAAGTCTCTAGGAGTTCACTGGACTTGCACCCTACGAGATCCTCATGTAGCAGGAAGAGCACAAGCTTCAAAGTCATTGCCTGGGACTCAAATCCTGGTTCCATTACTTCCTTTTGGCTCTGATACTGAGCAAACTAGTTGACCTTTTTGATTCTTAGTTTTCTTATCTGTAAAGTGGAGATCAAAATACTTCATAGAGGATTATCTGGTATTTAGAAGGCAGTTGTCACTTCCCTTCCCCAACTGTGATTTCCTGGTAGTGTATGGAAAGTCTTAATATTCTCACAGGATTTTTCTTGGGCCCAGAGCCCTGGGGTGACTTCCCTGGGCTGGAAGAACTACATTGACATAGCTGATCATTGATTCTGGGCTAGGTATTTTCAGGTTTGCTGAACTTGGTTAGGTTTCTATCAATTGTCTTTCAGTCAAATTCTAGAGTTCAATTAGAAAATTTATAAGCATCCTTCTACTTTTGCAACTGTTTGCTTTGGCTATGCTCTGATATCTGCCCTAGAATAGGATTCTAGGATCCCAGAGAATGAGAAGTCCTGTAGTATGGGCAGTGACAGAGCCTTTAAAAAAAGAATCAGGGGATCCTGAATGGTTCACTTAGTTAAGAGTTGGACTCTTGGTTTTAGCTCAGGTCATGATCTCATGGTTTGTGAGTTGGAGGCCTGCATCAGGCTTGATGCTGACAGTGTGGAGCTTGCTGGGGATTCTCTCTCTCTGGCTCTCTGCCCCTCTGGCATTGTGTCTGTGCTCTCAAAATAAATAAGCTTTAAAAAAGTTTAAAAAAATCAAGGTTGTTTTTTTATTCAGTCAGAGGATTGCAAAGATGATGATTCTGTCCATATTTTCGAGACCTCTTCTGTGCCAGGCATGGTTCTGGGAGCTGGAGAAAAAGCAATGAACAAGGTCTTTTGCACCTGGAGATTACAGTCTCTCTCGACTTTAGTGGGGCAAAGATAGGAGGTCAGTATGACAGAAGTATACTTATATAAGTAAGTATATAGTAAGTAAGCATATAGTATATAAGTAAACAATTTCATGGACATTGGACATTTCTGATAGAATCAGAAAGCAAAAAAGAATATAATATGAGTAACGTGATATGTATGTGGAATTGAAGGAGCAATTTGAGACTTGTGATCAGAGAAGACCTTTCTGAGATGGTGACATTTGAATTGCTAATTAATTACACTTATTCACATCCCTTACCCCACCCCACCCAACTCTATTCCAGCTTCCAATTTGACAATCAAATGATTGCTGCCTTATTTGGTGAAACGTTGAGAGGCAAGAATTGTGGGTGATATTAATTTGGAAAAAGGGGGTTATTAATGGTGAAGGAGGAATGTGCCCATGGCTACTGACTTAATCAAAACTGGCTAAACCCCTTTCTCTCAGTTTTGGGAGTGGGGCCACAGAAGCAGATTCAATGGAGGGCTTTTTTTTTTTTTTTTTAAACTGCAAATATGAGTATCAGGAGAAGCCTACTGAGCTTATGCTAGAAGACAATAATGTGAAAGACTTGTTAGATTAGGGTCCAACTAGTTTCTCAAAGCAGAATGAATTACATAATGATCTTTATGAACAGATGCTCAGAGCAAAAGATTTAGTAAGAAGCATGTGTGTGTGTGTGTGTGCAGCGGGATGCTGAGGAGGGACGGTCCAACTCTCAGTCCCAAGCACCTTCCTGTCCTTTTCTAACTGGATCTGGCTTTCCCTGGTGGCTGCCACGGCGGGAAGATGGCATGGTGGGGGAGGCCACTGTGCGTGGCCCCTGTCAGTGCCGGCATCAGGCCCCCTCTGCAAAGACCTCATGCTCTCCCTGGCCGCAGACAGGTGGCAGGCACAGGAAGCCGTAGGGACCCTGAAAACCTCTCCCCCTGCCAGGCTTCCCCGGTCCTCTCTCTGCTACGTGGATGCTGTGGTTCAACTAGATAGCATCTAGTTGAAACAAAAAAAGTTGTATTCTTATATGTTATAATTTCTGGCAGCTTCTTCTGCTCCTCCTCCTTCTCCTTCTTTGAAGATCACTGACCTTAATGTTAGTAAGGAGACACTAATTTTAATATTTCAAAGAACAAATTCTTGGGGTTCCTGGGTGGCTCAGTCAGTTGGGCATCTGACATTGGCTCAGGTCATGATCTCATAGCTCAAGAGTTTAAGCTCTGTGTTGGGCTTCAGAGCCTGGAGCCTGTTTCAAATTCTTTCTCCCTCTCTCTCTCCCTCTCCTCCACTCATTCTCTCTCTCTCAAAAATAAATAAACACTAAAAAAATAATAAAAAACAAATTCTTATCAGAATGGTATACAAATCTTTAGGATGGGAAATCTTTGTAAATGATATAAATATTGTAGAACAAGATAATGAGTAAGATAACTGCCATTTACATTTCTTGGAGGATAATCCAAGAATGGAATTTTTATTAGGGTAATAAGGAAAAATGAAGCTCTGAAAGTAACTATATAAGATAAAAATAAAACATAGTAATAGTTGAATGTCAAAGAAAAAAATGACAGCCTAAAATAGGTTATATTTGTAAGGATAGCAAATAAAAATATTTCCTGTACAAAAGAGATAAGAATTCCCTGAACTAATGGAGATGAAGGACAGGGATGGTTGTTTTAAATCTGGGGACCCTTTTACTTTCTGAGTAATAAAGGCAGGTTACTTGAAAAGGAAACTTTTGATTTTCCCTTCCTTTTACATGTGAGAAAGAAAGAAAAAAACATTTGCCATTACAGATGCAGTTCTTAAAATCTCACTAGAGGGTGGTGTTGGTTCTAAAACCAGAGGTTGCTAATCTACAGTACATTCATTACTGGGCTGCATTTGTATTTGAAGAAAAGGTAAACTAGAGTGCTCAGTCTTACCGGAAAGTTGGCAAATGTCAAGTCTGAAACCTCCCAGGAGCCTTATCCAGTTCTGGCTGCAGCAAGCAGCCCCAGAGGAGCCAGATAAAGTAGCTGAGATTACAGGAGGAGTTAAGTGGCAGATTCTAATTTCAGCTCTTGCACTAAGTAGTAGACAAGAAACTAAAGCTTCCTGGGCCTTCGTCTCATCTGTAAAATGAAAAGTCTGCCCTACATGATCCCTTAATCTCTTTGCATCCCTAAAATTCTGAAATTCTAATAAATTCTGGGTCTAAAAGCCTGAAGAATTTCTCATGTTCTTGGCCAGACAAAGGAACAAGTATCTCCAATGATCAAATTATTAATAATTAAAATATAATTTAATGTTATACATGAGGTTTAATATAGAAAAGCCTTTAAATCAAATTGTCATTTTCTGTCCTACCAGAGAAGCTCAGAGCCATTAAAAAAATTTTTTTTAATGTTTTATTTATTTTTGAGAGAGAGAGAGAGAGAGACAGTGCGAGCAGGAGAGGGATGAAAGAGATTGAGACACAGAATCCAAAGACAGGCAAAGCCATTTTTACATCTACCTGAGCATTCTGTGGTAAAATTCAGTGACAATGTGTCAATCCAAAGGTGTCTCTCTTCTTGGTTGCTAACTTGCTAGAAATTAGCAAAATATGTTTATATAGGATTACCTAGAGAAAGAAGGCTGAACCATAATCAAATAAGGATGTTTCAGGTCAGAGACAGAATCCACCATCTTGTCTTGTACTTAGCCAACTTCCATCATCTCTATGGCTTTGCTAAGAGTCACTCTCCAGAGGGATTTAGTTGGTTTAGTTTCCTATTACCCTTACCTCTTCTATTCCTATTACCTTCACCTCTTTTATCTGATTCCCTTTCCCTGTTATGTTTATTCACATTGCAGAGTGAACTGAAGATCATTTTATGGAGCCTGAAGCAAATTTTTTCAACTGCAAAGTTTCAGTAAACTCTAGTTTATATCTGCAGGATTTGACTTCAAAGGGTTGGTGGAAATCCCTGGTGGTGCGAAGCTGCGCTCTGTCACTTGGAACACTTTGACATTAGGGCTCAACACCTCCTTTTTTCCAAATTGCTTTGCCTTACCAAAGGCTTCCTTTCCCTGCCCCCTCCCCCAGCCTCGGATTTTGGTGCCTCTTCAGGCACATTTCGAACACTGAAACTTCCTAAAATGTACACGGAGCGCCCGAGGGTGCGCAGACGCGCGCGCGCTCACACCTTCGCTCGAGTACACGAGCTCGTCTGGGCCGGCTCCCAGTTACAGAGCACATTCTTCCATTCTTCGCGCTCGGGCACACCCCTTCGCAGTGGGGATTGGTCGGGCCGACCCCTCCTCGGCGGCGCTAGGCTTCTAAGAGGCCCAGGCGCCTGCCAATCCCCACGGGCTGTCAAAACAAGTCTTCCCTCCCTGTCACAACAGAGCGGAGTGGAGGCCGCCGCCGCCGCCGCCGCACTTCCTGGGGCCGCTGCGCCGCGGTCCGCGGGCAGGTGGCGGGTGCGCGGGGCCGCGGTCGTCTGGCTCCGGCCCCCTCAGGCCGCGCGCGCCCCGGTCTCGGAGGCCGCCCGGCCGGCCGCCGGGGGCCTTTTGTTTGGCGCGGAGCGGGCGTTCGCATCCCATTTCGGACACCTCCCTCTCCTTTTCGCCTCTCCTTCTCCCTGCCGCTCGCATCTCCTTCCCCATTCCCGCACGCGGACCCTAGCGGACTGCCGGCCTCCTGGACCAAAGCCCGCGGACGTCTCTACCCAAGCGATGTCTCCTCTCCAGAAAGTTGCCGCCGCCGCCGCCGCCGCCGCCGCCCCCGGGCGGTGAAACAAAGTGTGGCGGGGCCGCCTCCGGGTGCAGGAGCGCACTGGTGCCCAGAGGCTGGACTCCGCTGCCGGGCGTGCCGTCTCCCACCCCCGAGAGCCCGGAACGCCGGCCATGGCCGAGGGCGCGGCGGGCAGGGACGGTCCCCCGCAGCCGGACGCAGCCGGGTGCGAAGACGACCCCCGAGTGGGCCCGGACGCGCCCTGCGGGGACGGAGCGGCTGTGGCCCCCGGGGGCCGGTGGAGGGACCGTCGCAGCGGAGTCGCGCTGTCGGGCGCTGCAGGGGCCCCGGCTGACAGCGAGGCTGGCCTCCTGGAGGCGGCGCGGGCGACCCCCCGGCGCAGCAGCATCATCAAGGTGAGCGAGGCCGCGCCGCCCCGGGAGCGGTGGGTGTGGGCGGCGTGTGGGTCGGGGATCCAGGCAGGATGTACGTACGGTGTCCGGAGGCATCGCAGGCTCGGCATTGTTTTCTCCCACCTTCCTCATTACCAAACCTTCCTTCCTCGTCCGGAGGTTCCCAGACTCAGCCCTTGGCCGTGAGAAGAAGTGACTTTTTTTCCCCCTGACAGCAGAGGAAAAGTTCCGCTCTGCGTCTTTGCGTTTTGATGGATGCTTTCCCTCATTTTCTCTGAAAGCTTCACTAAACCGTTGATAGAAGGAGGAAGGGAGGATTCAATATAAATGCAAGCCACAGGGTGGTTGTGCACTGCTCTCCAGAGAAAGGTTGGCTTAATCCCCCCAACCCCCACCGCCCGCACAGTAAAGGAAATGCAGTTAACCCTCAAGTGAGACAAGAAACAAAACCAATAGCTTCCTCCCCAACCCTCCAAACTCAAATGGTCCTGAAATCCCAAGAAGCGTGAACTTTCCTGGTAGATAGGCAGAGTTTTCAGTGGACCCAGTGACCAAGTGAAGAGCGATGGTGCAGCCCAGAGTTTCTGCACTGCAGAAAGCGCTAGCAGAAGGCAGTCAATACCCCAAGCATCATCCCAGGTCTTTGCGGTTACCACCGCAGGAAGGGAAAATGCTTCCTGACCGCTGGACCACCAGACAAGGTTTCTCTTCATTGATTTGGCAAGAAATTTGTAAGCCTTTCCCCTCCTTTATCTCTTTCTGTCTTCCTTCCGCCTGGGGCTTGCTTCCTGTTTGAGATTTCATCTTTTGGGTGCATGACATGTGGTTAGTAGGTATCCTGGAAGTCAGAACTCTCCCTTAGGCTTTGGAAAAGGGCCTCTTAGCATAAATGAATGTGAATAATCATGTGCATGTGAGATTAAAATTGATTTTGGTAGAGTAGTCAGTATGAAACTGTGTGTGTGTGTGTGTGTGTATTGCCAAAGATGAGACTGAGAGATGGACTTGGAATTACTTACTATTCAATTTACTTGGTGTGCTAATACATTCAAGACCGTTGTTCAGGGTTGAGCTGTGTAACTAGCTTCTAATACCCAAACTCCAGCAACCCTTGCCAGTGTGGGGAGACTGTGCCCACAGTACATCCGCCTAGCTCCTAGTATTGTCTGGGCTGTTCCCCAACACTGACACATGGAAGTTTAAAACCAGGAAGATTTCTATATAAAAAGAAGAGTGGGTGGTAGTTGCAAATGACTTGTAGTAGTTTCTGTTATTCTGTGCCTTTTAGATGATGTGAAAAGGAGTGTTCCATTCCGGGTGTGAATTTGGATAAAAAGGAAATGATCACTTCTTTTTTTTTCTTTTAACCCACAGGTCAGAAAACATATTATTCTGAAACTTAAAAAACAGCACAATTAGAAAACAATTACATTTTGGATTCTAAGATACTGATACTACATGTGATCTCGTGTGTGTGAAAACAAACACCACAAGATAGTTCAAAATATATCATCATAAAAAGCAGTGGGCTCTATAGTGTTTAAAAAATAAAAGTAACAGAGTGTAAGAAATATACAAATGGTTGCAACTAATTTTGCAATTTTTAAATTGTATTATGTGCTGGTTTATATCCTCAGAGAGGCCCTTGCTGAGTAATTGTGCCTTTTTTTGTTTTGAAGTTCATTTTTGTGGCAAGAAAGAGAGAGGCCACAGAATATCAACTTGATCTTTCCCTATTTAATAGTAAAATAAGCATTTAATAAATGACCTTTATAATTAAAGATACTAGAAAATGAAGTAAGTTGTTATTATTTTAAATTAGGCTTTATTGAAAAAATAACATAAGCAGATGATAAAAAAAAATCAAATGTTGCAAAGGAGCATGAAGGGAAAACTCCCAGCCACTCCACACTCCCACTTACATAGTCCACCCCCATAGCTGTTAACACTTTCTTAAGTATCCTTCCAGAAATATTCCATGCATATGTAAGCATATGTATCTGTATATATGTGTGGCGAACTATTGACATTCTTGATTTATATAATAAAATTTAACTAAAGTTTATAAGTCTCATATTTTCAAATTTGCTTCAAATGCTTTTGATTCCTAGTGCGTTGTCCAAAATCATTCTGATGTGTCACTTAATTTTCAAGAATAACCTGGTAGATCACTGGTGGGCATGGGCCCTTGGGGTCTGTTCCCAGAGGCCTTCATTCACTTCCAATGGTGAAAGAAGTGAGTGGTGGGGTTCTGTTCCACACCATCTCTGAGATTAAGGAAGGACCTTTCTGTTGACATCTTGAACCTGCTGCCCCATGATTTGTTCACTTTAGCAAAGTAAAAATGGTCTAGATCATATAAGAAATATGTAGCACATATTCTAGATTGAGAGAAAAATGCATTCTTCAGAATTAGGCCAAGCATTCATTTTATTTAACATCAAAGCATACATAGAAAAGAAAGGCTATAGTACATTTTATGTTAATCAAACTATTAAAGGGGGTTCCAAATAACCTTGCTATGGTGATATTCATGGTCATAACTCTGAGTCACTGAAAGGTTGTAGATCATCAAATATTAAATTATTTTCAGCTCAACTTAGAATATTCTCTATTAACTTGAATTATTACGCAAATCAGAATAGTGCATACTTCTATCATACCAGGAAAGAGACTGCCTTGGAAATTAATAAAAGAAATGTCTTTTATATTAGTAAAACGAATGTTTTCAGTAAATTTGCCCTCTCTAGTTTGTGAAAACATGATTTTAGTTGAGAAAACAGTTTCCTTCTGCGCTGATGAAAACAATAACAATATTATCTTTACACGTCTTTGTAGCATCTACTATCATTGTGTTTCTTCCCTTATATGCCAAGTCCTAAGTTTTAAAAAATTTAATGGGAGACTTAAACTTGGTTTTCTTTAATCCATCCACTTTTTCCCTGTGTTTCTCTGTGTGATTATTTTCGACAGCATTGGCATTGATAAATCCTTCATGTTTTTGGTAAGTGCATTGTTGTGTACCACAGTATTGCAATAGACTCCATCTTCACTGCTTCTTGGTGACTTGTGGTTTAAAATGAAAGTTATTTACATGCAATGTTAATAATATAAAACAATTATGTACTATTCTGCATGTGAATAGATTTCTATTTATTAGACCATTTTTCTGTCTAATTTTTGATACCAAACTTATAAGCTTAAAATATTTAATACTTTATAGTTTATAACTCTTTAACTCTGTAATGTTTTGGAAATAGAAAGCAGCATAGCTCATTCCTTATAGTAATGATGGGAACTGAGATACATACATGTTTTCTAAACAGCTAATCTTTCTTCCCTTATATGTCACATATTGAAGGGTTCTATGTTTTTCCTTTCAATTCTACTTAAATATAAATTCTCTAGAAGAAATCATCATTTGGATTTCATGGACATAGGTGTGTGAAATGAAGATAGGAGCTGAGAATGAGGTGCTCATACCTGAAATGAAATCGTGAAAGTAATTGCTTTGGTGTTTTTTGTGTCTCATTATTTTATGTCATTATTTTATGTCATGGCCAGTTTCATTCTGTCATGTTCATTTTGGGGCTAGTGTAGTGGGTTTCTGAGTTGTAGCCTAAAAGATGCGCCTTGGGTACCTGTTGATGCGTATCAAAATTATGGCTCTCTTCAGTGAGGCAAAAAGAATTTTATTATGAAGTACCACCTACTGTGAGTCAGGTACTGTAAACTAGGAGCTTTCATACATTATGTCATTTAATCCTTACAGCATACCCTCTACAATAGAGAAAAGGGGCGCCTGGGTGGCTCAGCTGGTTAAGCATCTGACTTCAGCTCAGGTCATAATCTTGTGGTTTGTGAGTTCAGGAGCCCCATGCTGGGCTCTTTGTTGACAACTCAGAGCCTGGAGCCTGCTTTAGATTCTGTGTGTCTCTCTCTGGCCCTCTACCACTTGTGCACAGTCTCTCTCTCTTTCAGAAATAATAAAGGAATAAACTTTATACAGAAAGCTACTGATACAATGTGGAGTTAGGATTCATACCCATGTCTGCTTAACTCTAGAGTTTGTGTTCTTGTGCTGACTCTCAGAGGAAGGAAGTCCACAATCTGTGAATACTCTCTGGAATAGAAACAACATGAAGGTATTAAGAGAGTGGCAGAAGAGTCTGAACCTTGGGCCCGATGGCTTGTGGGAGAAATTTTCCTTACTCTGCTCCCCCACTTCCCAACCCAGAAAACCTGGAGATGGATGACTCTAGAAAGGGATTGCAAACCTTCCTGTGTTTAGTCATTTTGTGAGGTCTGCACTGTGTTTTAAAAGGCATAGCAATTTGGCAGGTGTCCTCCCTGTCATCAGTGCATATCTGCTGTTTTATACCAGGCCACTTCTCCCATGCCCCTACATAGAGTTGTTTGTGAGGGGTTGTATTCTCTTTCAGACTGATATAGAAAGGAAACAAGTACCTGGGGCATAGACATATGTATCATTCTAGGAGAGTGATGAAATAGCTGCTCTTAAGTTAGAGCTCTGAAAGCATTTTGATTACAGTTATGAAAGGTAAGTAAATATGATTGAAAAATAAAAGTTTTAGGCCCACTATAAGTTAAACAGGCTTCTGTAGATTGGCTTGGGAATTAATAAGCATTTCTAGCCTTTCTCTTCCTTCCTTCCTTCCTTCCTTACCTCCTTCCTTCCTTCCTTCCTTCCTTCCTTCCTTCCTTCCTTCCTTCCTTCCTTCCTTCCTTCCTCTGTTTCTCTGTTTCTCTCCTTTCTTTCTCCCCTAGAAATACGTGTTAAAAGTTCCAAATAACCAACTTACGAATAAATTTTGGAGAACAACCTGATTGTAGAGAGGAGCTGGTCAGCCTTTACTATAAGGTGTGTTGTGGGCATGCTCTGGTGGCTTTCATTGGGGGTGCCCCTCCTAACATCTTATTTACCTATATTAATAGCACTGAACTTCTTAGGTTGGTCTGTTTTATTATCACAGCAACTTCAGTCACAGTGTTTACTTCCTCTGAAGTTACCATAGAAACATGGACACATTTCACCTTAGAAGTGGTTGCCTGTCACTGCGGTGCCTTTCTGATGTGATTGCTTATAATGCCTCTTAAGAATATTAGGAATAAAATTTAGATAAAGAGCTTTGTCCTATTTGGATGAAATGTTTTAGAAGTGCCTATGAGGGGCGCCTGGGTGGCTTAGTCGGTTAAGTGTCCGACTGTTGCTTAGGTCATGATCTCGCGGTTCGTGGGTTCGAGCCCCGCGTCGGGCTCTGTGCTGACTGCCAGCTCAGAGCCTGGAGCCTGTTTCAGTCTGTGACTCCCTCTCCCTCTGACCCTCCTCTGCTCACGCTGTCTCTCTCTCTCTCTCTCCTAGAAATAAATAAAACATTAAAAAAATTAAAAAAAAAGAAGTGCCTATGAATTAGTGTTTACTATTGTGATGAGAATTTACACTATTTGTTTGCCTTTTTGGGAAATACTTTAATGTTTGAAAACTATAAGTTAATTACATAGTCATTGAGAGATTAAATATACATTGCAATTTAGACTAAATAGTTTTTTTCTCAGCCTTTTCCTTTTTATAGTAGAGAAAACAAATAATTAAATTTTCTACTGTAAAATGTCAATTGAATATACATTGCCAAATAACACCTGAGCCACAGCAGGGTGCTATGAAGAGACATTAGAAGACTGCCAGCTTTACCTTCAGTGCGATTGACCAAAGATCCATTACTGATTCTAGGTAATGCCAGAGCAACTGGTCAGATGCCCTGACCATCACTTATGTTCAGCTTGAATAATTAAATACAATCCCATTTTCAGGAGCAATGTCCAACCTGAGACGTATAAGATTGTACATTTAAAACAGCTGCCCAACTGGGGCGCATGGATGACTTAGTTGGTTGAGTGTCAGACTTTTGATTTTGGCTTGGGTCATGATCTCACCGGTTGTGAGTTTGAACCCCATGTCCGGTTCTGTGTTGACAGCATGGGGGGCCTCCTTGGGATTATCTGTCTCCCTCTCTCTTCCCCTGCCCTCCTCTCTCTCTCTCTCAAAAATAAATAAATAGATATTAAAAAAAGAATAAAACAATTGTCAAACTTAAATTGACTTAACAACAGTATGAGGGAAGAGCAACTTTTTGTTTCCTATCTTAGCACCAGTATATGAACCATTGGTTATTAGACGGGAAGAGAGAAAATTTCGATTAAACTTTCTCTCTAAATCTAAGGTAATAAATTAGTACATCTTATTGTAGTAAAACTTGTCAGTTCTATGAAATCTTATATTTTGATAAATGTTTTAATAATGTCAAGAGGACTTATTTATGGTTTTATTGAATTTTATTTATCACTGTATTCCAGTTCCTATAATGGGGTACAATAGACAAAATTTATTGTAATTATTGAGTATTCTAAAGGTGATAGTAAAAATTAGCACCAAAAGGTCAACTTTTATAACAATAATTTTTTGTTTTAAGTTGTCACCAATGTACTATGCATTTGAGCTAACACTTGATGGCAACAAAATCATAATATGACAAAGTATTGGAGTAGTTCCTTGGATTTAAAATTGAATTGGATTTGTTATTTTATTTGTAGCATCTTATGTGGATGTGTTTAAGAGAGATATAATCTAGTTTATTTTCATTTGTATCATTTTAACTCACCTCACTAATACTAGCATTACTTTGAGAAAAGTGGGACCGAGCATGGTGAGAAGAAGGGAATCATTATTTATATTATTGTTAACACTCAAGGAAGAAGAAAGGCAGGTTAAATTTGAAAGTAGAACAATCCATCCAAAATGAAACAAAACAGCATGAAAACTAAACTATTTTAGAAACTGTGCTTAGTTTCCAATGGTGTCTGAGTTCATATTTGTAAGTGCATGAAAGTGTGTAATGATTATAGGCAAAAATATTGTACTTTTCTGTAACAATATAATTTCATATTCTAAAGATTAAAACACCTTGAAAGATAATTTCTGCTTTGCTAATTCTTTCATACTGACCTTTCCGTTCTTTCAAGAGCCTTGTAAAAGACGCTAAGTCTGTACTAGACTAAGCACAGGAATTATGTGTAAGTTGGCAAATTTGTATTATTGTGTGGTACAATGTGATGGTTAGAAATGATCATGAGGCTGTATTCAGAATACCTTCTGAAGTATTCAGAAAGATAAATGCACAAGGAAAGCAACAAGAGGCAAAAGTACACTACTATTATCTTGGACTAAGATTTCAAGGCAGAACTCTAGAAAGCTGGAGCTGATCTTGTTGTAAGGCCTTTTCCCTAAGGCACAAGTGATTTCAGACCAAAGCAGGCCAAATAGCCTGTATGCGTAAAGCCCACACCCCATACCTTTGATCTGACAGCCAATTGGTTGCTCAGGATCACAACTCCCAGGGTCAAAGAGTAAGGTGGCAGCAGAAGGAGAATGTTCTTGTTTTTTTTTTTTTTCTTTTTTTAATATTTTTATTTATTTCTCGGAGAGAGAGAGACAGCGTGAACAGGGGAGGGTCAGAGAGAGAGGGAGATGCAGACTCTGGAATAGGCTCCAGGCTCTGAGCTGGCAGTCAGCACAGAGCCCGACGCGGGGCTCGAACCCACGAACCGCGAGATCATGACCTAAGCGAAAGTCGGACGCTTAACCGACTAAGCCACCCAGGCGCCCCAGAAGGAGAATGTTCTAAGGCTTCCTTGATCCAGGCTGAATTAGAGCCTGGCTAAGAAAAGGGCACCTGTGTTGGAAGAACAAGTGCAAATGGCATTGATCTATTCTCCTCAGGCCAACACTTGTTGGGTTCAGGACAAAGAGAGGACACCATGCTATGTGCATTCTGACCTTTTTCTCCTTTGAAAATTTTACTTCCATAAACATAATTCATTATTGTCCTTGGACTTGCAGTTTCTTAATTATTGCAACTAAGTTTTGGAGGAGGCAGTAGGGGTTGGGGCAGAGGTGGGGGTGCGGGTAGGGGACAGAGTTTGTGCTCCCCCTAGAGGCTGACATATAAGATGCAAAGATATCTTCAGCATTTGGTGAACTGTTCTGAAATATTTTGGAATCATTGATTCTATGCTATAATTAAATATTATATATTTAGAAATGTTATTAATAATTAAATAAATTTATTTTTACATTTAATCTAGTATATAAAACATCTTAAGAGATGTGACATCTTGAAGAGATTTTCCTATTGAGACATTTTCTTTATAATAATAGCAAAAGCTTATATAACTGTATTAGAGTCTGGCTTTGTTCTAAGCACTTTGTGTGTGTTAATTCAGTCAGTCCTTACAATAACCATTGAGGATTTTTATTATTATCTCCATTTTTATAGATGGAGAGGTAAGTGACTTGCCCAAGGTCACATAGCTAGTAAATGGCAGAGGCAGGAAATGGACTCAAATAGTCTAGCTCTAGAGGTTGCTTTAAAATTTTTTTTAATGTTTTATTTACTTCTGAGAGAGAGAGAGAGACAGACAGAGTGATCGGGGAGGGTCAGAGAGAGAGGGAGATACAGAATCCGAAACAGGCTCCAGGCTCTGAGCTGGCTGTCAGCACAGAGCCCAAAGCAGGGCTCAAACCCATGAACCCTGAGATCATGACCTGAGCCGAAGTTGGATGCTTAACCGACTGAACCACCCAGGCACCCCTCTAGAGGTTGCTTTAATCTTTATGTTATACATCTTCTTACATAATATTGATTAAAACCTTAACCACTGTAGATGAAATGGCAGACAATTTATGCTTACCTTAAAAGCCAAGTTTAGCTGACAAATCTAAAAGAAAAGATTCTGAAAAGAATTCTGGGAAGTTCTTAAAGACTGAATACATTTTCAAAAATACATTAAAATTTTTTTTATTATGTTTATTTATTTTGAGAGAGAAAGACAGAATGAGTGAGGGAGGGGCAGAGAGAGAGGGAGACATAGAATTGGAAGCAGGCTCCAATCCACGAGTTGGGACTTAAACCCATGAGTGTGAGATCATGACCTGAGCTGAAGTTGGATGCTTAACTGACTGAACCACCCAGGTGCTCCCAAAAAATACGTTTTTAAAGTTTCATAACTTTTTACATAAAATACCTACAACTTTACAATAGTATTGCAATTTTAGAGGTGTGAACTCCTATTAGCATATTTTTACTCTTTGACCAGAATTAGCATCTTTTACCATGAAACAAGAGTTTATGATCCAACTTTGGTATAAATTATACAGGCTAAAGATTGACTGTTACATAATCACTTGCAACTTGATATGATTTATTTTATAGTTTGATAGTTATGTCTTCCAGCATCAATAAATCAATAAGGAGTATTTGAGTTTCTAACCCAAGGAAGTTGAAATTTTGTTAAGTGGTAGTGGATGTGTTAAGTGGTTGTATGATTGAGATTTCCTTCCAATTACACTTGAGGTAGATGTAGTTCCTCACCCATACGAGGAACTTGGCAAATATGTATGGAATTCCATTAAACTTAAAGCCTGTGTAGTCATTTCATTCTTTTTTTTTTTTGAGGGAGGAAAGAAATTCCAAAGTCAACATGTGGGAAATTCAAATACGTGATTATGTCAATAACCACGAAATTACTGTGCTTATGGCTGCTTTATTGTGTTAAAAGTTAATGAGTCTGTTCTGCTGTTCAGAAATATAGTATGGTGGCTAGATGGTACCCAGAGTTTTGTCCCTATCACTTGGGGGCTAGCTAGGTATTAAAGGCACAGTCTGCTCTTTTGTTGAAACACTCATATGTTAGTTTTTATTATCTACCTGCAGTTATGTTAAATCATTGAAAAGACATTGGACCTTGGCTTTTTCTTTCTCTTTCACTCTATTTTCCTGTTGCAGCATTTGCACTATGAGATATTTGGCCACTTTCTCTTAAAGTGGATTTTTTTTTTTGAAGGATAAAAGAAGGTTTTCCCCAAACACCACACTTAAAATATTTATTTTTCCTAATAACTTCCTCGTGTTCAGTAAGTATAGTATCAAGCTATGGTGATAAATACACTGGTGTGTACATTGTGTATATGTGTATACACACTTGCGCTAGACACACTGAAAGTCAAAAGCCTCAATAGCAGGTGATCCCATAGCTGTCTGTGTCCTACATCTGGAGTGATAGTCTTTCTCCGAAGACATGTTTCTCACAAAAGTAGCTGCACGGGCTGTGACAAGTCGTACTCAGAAGTGATAACAGTTAGGCTTGACCAGACATTGAGATTTCTGGGGTTTGAGAGAGAAGAGGAAAGGGAAGGATCAAGGTGTATTAGAGGGGAATGGAGTCAGATAGGACCATATTATAAATGGACAGGGTAAATAGCTTAACAAATGTCTTTAAAATTTTTTTTTAAATGTTTTATTTATTTCTGAGAGAGAGACATAGCGTGAGCAGGGGAGGGTCAGAGAGAGAGGGAGACACAGAATCTGAAACAGGCTCCAGGCTCTGAACTAGCTGTCAGCACAGAGCCCGATGTGGGGCTCAAACCCACAAACTGTGAGATCATGACCTGAGCCAAAGTCAGACACTTAACTGACTGAGCCACCCAAGCACCTCATAAATGTGTTTTTACCTGGATAATTCTGCCAGGAGTTGTATATTTGGAATTTCAGATTTTTTTTATTTTGACGTTTTTTTCATTTTTCTGGAGAGCTTTTAACTAATTAACACCTCATACGTTAAACACCTAACAATAATTTCTGGGCACAAAGCCCTTTGAACTGAGAGATTCCTGAGAAGGATAGAGGAAGGATTGGTCTGGATTGTTGGTCAGAACATTTGGCACTAAAGATGAGTTTTGTCTACTTTGCTAGCCCCAGCCCCAGGAAAGTCCAAGAAAATTCTTCATTGTTGAATCCTCAGCATGACAGTTTCACCAATACAGAGAAGTGGTTCTGATGAAGAAGTCAATATAGAAGTTAGTGTAACAAGATGGAAGCAGCTGGGAGCACTGGAATTAACTATCACAGCTTAAAACAAAGGTCTAACAAAGGTCTAGCTTCAGGAGACCACGGACTACTGTGTTCAGCCACCAGGCTTGGTCTTATAGAGAAGTGGCTTTCACTACTTACTTTGCTCACCTCTCTTCCCCAGGCTAAATAAGGGGAGGACTGGGAGGGAGGAGGTAGCCTTGGAGGGATGTTATGGTTCCTAAAGAGACTGTTTTTTCCACATTCCTCATTGTTGGGGGTTGGGGGGAAGAGCTCATGACCTTTTTCTGAGGCTGGGAAATAAGGGACTCAAAAGAATGTGTAATGGTGGTGGCATCCAATAGTCAGTCCTCCTCTCTACCAAGTCTGTGAGATGGGACTGATGCTCATTCCCCCCCTCTGGAAGGTACTGAGTTACTGTACCATCAGAGCCCCTGATGCTGTCCCAAGTGTGGAGAAAGGGGACACAGTGAGAAATGGCCAGGCCTCTTGCTGGTGCCTCAAAGAAGCCATTTGGGGTAGAGGGACTCTTCCATCCAAATACTAACCAGGCCCTACCCTGCTTAGTTTCTGAGATCAGATGAGATTGGGCACGTTCAGGGTGGTATGGCCGTAGACAGGGGGTAGAGGGACTCTTAACAAAATACTGGGGTAGGGGCTGGGTGAGGTGAGAGGAAGAGTCAGTCAGTACCCAAGTCAGACCTCTAACACCAGGATGATGAATATGGAGTCAAGGAGACTGCAGAGAAGCAGCAACTCCAGTGAGTCCGCTTTGGGATGCCTGCCCCACAGAGAGAGCCAGGGTCAGGTTAGTGTTAATCTGAGGAGCAGAGAAAGCCAACCCAATGGGGCCTGCAACACCCCTATCCATGAAATACTATCTATGGGAAACTATCTATGGGAAGACCTTGACCTCTCTTATCCCTCCTCCAGCCAAGCTCTAGGAGGGCAGAGTAATGGGGAAGAGAAAGGGAGAAGTGGGTAGAGTAGACCCACTCCCCAGTTCCACTATACAACCACTATAGTGCCATTCTAGCTTGCCTTGTGGGCAATGGGGCAGAGAAGAGGATTTTGAATTGAACATGAGATTGAAATTTTTAAATGAATAGGACTGAGTTTTTAAGAACTTGAAAGAACTTTCTAATAATTGAGAGAGACCGAAACGTTATGGAATCTGAGTGAGCTACTAGTAATAACCAGAGTACCTAGGGGCAAAGGGGATCCAAGATGGTATAGTTGGGAGGAAGCAGCTGAGGGAAAAATAAAACTCACATGTTCATATTCTCACAATTTGAGATTGCTTAATTATCAATTACATTATTATAGAATTGGAGAGCTTAGGACTCATTCTCTAACTTGACCCCCTCACATACTAAGTATGGCTGTCCACCATCTCTTTCGTTTATCCAGGGCACTATTATAGAGAACTGTTTGTGGTACCACAGATAAGGAATGGAGGATTTTTTAAAGATTTCATGGGGTAGAACAATTATAGTTTCTAATATAGTCAAGATCTCATGTTATCTTTAATTCTTAGGATAGCCTGGCAGGCTATCATTATCATTTCAACCTTAGAGATGAGGGAGTTGAGGCTCTGAGAGGTGTGGAAACTTGTTTTAGGTCTCACAGCTATTAAAATGGGGGGAGGGGAGGGTTTTTCTTCCCTGTTTTCTTTTATCCTCCAAACCTGCAATTCTAATACTCCAAATTCCCAAAAACCAGTGATTTAAGAATATACTGATCTGATTGGAATGGGGCCAAGAAGAAAAAAAGTTAAGGTGGTTCACCCTCACATTGTTCTGCAATAAAGCAACCACCATTTATTGAGCTAGGTGCACACACATTATTTCACTTAAATTGGAAGTCAGAGGGATCTAAGAAACAGAAATAGATCAAAGGTGATTGTTTTGGCACACCTCCTAGTTTGGGGGTTTGGGCTTCTTCCTCTTCAAAACCTACATTTTAGAAACTCTAAATATATTGCTGCTGAAACAAATTACTGCAAGCTTAGTGGCTTCAAGCATTAGAAATTTATTATCTTACAGTTCTAGAGGTCTGAAGTTTGAAATGTGCTTCACTTAGCTAAAATCAAGGTATTGTCAGGGCTCTGTTCCTTTTTGGAGGTTCTGGGGACACTCTATTTTCTCACTCCTTTTAGTGTCTAGAATCTGCCTCCTTTCTTCTTCTTCTTCTTTTTTTTTTTTTTTGTTTCGGATCATAGACACTTCCAATTTCAAAACAGCAATGCCCGTGGAGTCCTTGATTTTCTACCTTGCTCCTTTTAACTCTTATGTCTCCTTCTACATTAGAGGATCCTTGGGATTACATTAGGCTAACCTAGACAATCCAAGATAATCTTTTTGAAGTTGGTTGATTAACAACCTTAATTCCATGTGTAGGCTTAATTCCCCATTACCATGGATATATATTCACTCGGAATATATTTACAAGTTCTGGGGAATAGGACATAAAAATATTTGGGGGCCATGATTCTATCACATCCTAGTTTCAGATAATGGTTATAGTGATGATTTTATCCAATTCCAGATGAATTTTATTAGGTTCCTTAAACAAAAAGATAATTTGTTAACAAATATGAATAGTTCACTGGGTTAAGATTCAGGAGTTTTAAAGAAAAACAATTTGTGGATTTTAGGAACATTTCACTTATAAATGCATTTGCAGTTTTACATGGTCTACTTTTCTATGCTTAATTCAAAATAGAGCTTTCATAGAAAATTGAGCTGAAAGAATCCTTAGAGTTTACTTCATAATAGTTGAATTCACCTCTTTGCAGACTTGGAAACTGAGACTTAAAGAGGTTACAGACTTCCTCAAATTATAAAGCAAATTGGTGGAGAACTGCTTCTTTAACTCTTAGAAGATTTAAAAAGAAGAGGATTCAGGGGCGCCTAGTGGCTCAGTTGGTTAAGCATCAGACTTCGGCTCAGGTCATGATCTCACAGTTTGTGAGTTTAAGCCCGCTTTTGGGCGGGCTCTGATGCTGAGGTTTCAGAGCCTAGAGCCAGCTTCAGATTTTGTGTCTCATTCTCTCTCTGCCCCTCCCCCACTTGTGCTCTGTCTCTCTCTCTTTCTCAAAACTAGATAAATGTAAAAAGGAGAGGATTCAGATTTCTGGGTTTATTCTTAATATATCCTTCACAACAATTGAAGGATTTTCAGGTTCTCACAACATTCTTGTGTGTTTGATTTGATTTTGAATAGAATGTACCTCTGAGACTCTTTAGGAAAATAGATTCCACTGATCTCTATATTTGGTCAGCTATCCATCTCTACCCTCACTGTTAAAAGTACAAAACTTACCAAATCGTATTTGGGGAAAAGGAAGGATGTTGTAGACAGAGGAAGATCTTCTGTGGTGAAGATGTGGGTATTTTGTTAGGGAATGAGACTGTTTTAATTTTTTACTAAAGAAGTATTTTGATGAGTCTTGGTGGCTCATTTGTAAAAATCAACTATTTATTTGACCCTTTTCAACTTTAGGGAATAAGATCCACTAGAAGAATTATATTGTAGATACTTTGTAACACCTATACAAAACACATAGTGACCCAGGCCTTGGGTCATTCATTATTGTGTATGTATTGTCAGTGTAAGTCCAGCCCCTGTGGCAATGTAAGCTGTTAAAATAAGAATAAAGACTGTAGCCTACTGAGTACTGCATATATTAAAGTGTAATTTCAATGCAAGCTTACACCATAGAGAACCAATTGCTATCTGGTTTCATGGATAATAAGACCAGCTTATGGAAAGTTTTCCATTGTATAAAGCCTGTTAAAAAAGCCAGAAGACAAAGACGGTACTCTCCGTTGACTTTGGGATCAACTGAGGACATAAAGTCTGTATGTAGTGGGTTTAGTGGCATTAAACAAGATAAAAAAAAAAGCTGAAACTATAATTTAAAAAGTTCTTGGATGTGGATATTAGATATTTATTTATATAAGACAAAAACACCATGCAGGATATTTTTGTTGTTGTGAATTCCTTCAAGAAAACTCTGGAGGAAACCAAAGTGTGACTTAGATCCTTTAACAACTATGACTAATACCTTACTATCTTTTAAAAATTTGTTTTTTGTTACAAAGTCCAAAACATTGCTCTGAGGCTTCTTATACATAAAAGCTTAACTTTGTGTTTATCTGATTATGTTTTCAATCCTTCTGAACTCTTATTCATGGTTTTGATTTTAATTTTCAGTTGTTACAGTTGAAAATGGTTTGAATATTTTATCTTTTAAAAGTATTTGCTCTTTATTTTTTTTTAAAGTTTATTTTTGAGAAAGAGATAAGGAGAAAAAGTAGAGACAGAGAGAGAGCAGGGGAAGAGCAGATAGAGAAAGAGAGAGACAATCTTAAACAGACTCTGCACTGTCAGCACAGAACCTGACAAGAGCTGGGGCCTACAAACCTCAAGATCATGACCTGAGTCTAGATCAAGAGTCAGATGTCTAACCGACTGAGCCACACAGACGCCCCTGGTTTGAACATTTTAGAGATCAACAAGATGACTAAGGTAGATTATTTGTCTTATTCCTCTAAGGATCTTGGTGCTATGACCTTCAAGGGACTGTCTTTGTAGTTTTTTTTCAAGGGTTTTTCTTTTTCTATCATTTGGGTCTTTTACTTCCTAAACTATTCTGTTTCCAGCTTTCAGAAAGTGTACCATTGGGGGCACCTGGGTGGCTCATTTGGTTAAGGGTCTGACTTCTACTCAGGTCATGATCTCACCGTTTGTGGGTTCGAGCCCCACGTCGGGCTCTGTTCTGACAGCTAGCTCAAAGCCTGGAGCCTGCTTCAGATTCTGTCTCCCTCTCTCTCTGACCCTCCCCTGCTCACGCTTTCTCTCTCTCTCTCTCTCTCACAAATAAATAAAAACATAAAAAAAAAAAAGAAAAAAGAAAGTGTACCATTGGTGGTGGTACCCAGCCCTTGGAAGTATTGCTTGCTTTAGATGGTTGGTTTGTTCTATACCAGAATTTAAAATTTTACTCTAGCTTTATTAAAGGTAGAATTTAGATGAGAATATTCATACACAAATATCTGAACCTTTGAAATTAGGGAGTTCACTTTCCATATTTATAAATACTTTTTCATTTGTTAGGAAGCTATATTGCTCTAATAAAGAGATCCAAATCTTTATTAATCCAGATCTTTTTAGTGGCTTTAATAAGGCAGAAGTTTATTTTTCTAATAGGGAACATTCCACCAGCAGGCAGGTTAGGTAAGCAGCTCTGCTCCATAAAGTAATTCAGAGATCCAGGCTCTTTTGTCTTCTGTGTGAGCCATTCACTTAGCATATTTTGTTTTCTTGTATCTTTGATTAAACCGGCCCACCACTACCACACCCTCCTTCCAGCCTATAGGAAGGAGGAAAATGCAAGTGGAAGGCAAGCAGATTTTTAAAGGAAGTGACCTGTAAGTTACACATATCACTTCTACTCATATCCCATGATTCATTATTATTATTCAATTTAAATTCCAGTTAGTTAAAATACAATGTAGTAATGGTTTCAGGAGTTTCAGAGAATTTAGTGATTCATCACTTACATATAACACCCAGTGCTTATCCTAAAAATGCCCTCCCTCCTTAATGCTCATCACCCATCCCACCACCTCCCCTTTAGCAACCCTCAGTTTGTTCTCTGTATTTAAGAATCTCTTATGGTTTGCCTCTCTCTCTGTTTTTATCTTATTTTCCCCTCCCTTACCCTATGTTCATCTGTTTTGTTTATTTAATTCCACATATGAATGATTATAAGATATTTATCTTTCTCTGACTGACTTACTTTTCTTAGCATAATATGCTCTAGTTCCATCTACGTTGTTGCAAATGGCAAGAATTTCATTCTTTTTGGTTGTTGTGTAATATTCCATAGAAACCACATCTTCTCTATCCATTCATCAGTTAATGGTAACCCAACTACAAAAGATTGGGAAATGTGTCTCTACCATGGGTGGCCATGTGCTCAGCTTAAAGCTTAGGAGATTTTTATTAGTAAAATTAGTAAATTGTTAAGGTTAAAGGAACTAGTCATGGAATATATTCTTAACTTGGAGAAGGAATCAAAGTGTTTTGTGATATAAGGGAGCTCAACGTTACTCTAATATGTTTTGGGATTCACATTGTTTGATTTGGTTAGGACAACTAATGAGAACACATGAGCTACGTTCTCATTAGTTGTATGAAACAGCTAACATCAAAAGTATGTCTCACAGACAGGGACCGAACTTTTTATCTTGACTTGCAAATGCATGCCATATGTGAATCATAGAAAAACTCCGAACAAGAGCAATACAGTATATCTTGAAAAACTACTGTGTACTGCACACTGTGGGAACAAATCTAATGGAGTATCTTCAGTGAGGCTTTGGAGGTCATCGTGTGCAGTTAAGCACACTAGAGCTGGAGACCTTGTACATGCATAGATCCTGGCCTCCAGTCAGCAGGGAGCACCCTGTCTTGTAAGGGAGCCAATCCCATTTTCAGGATGCTTTTGTTGTTTGAAAATATTCATATATTGAGCCCAAATAAAATTCCTCTCTGATGCATTTCCTAGTCAGTCTATTTCAGGAACTGGAAAGAGTAAGTTTAATTACTCATCTGACAACTTTTGGCTTATTTGAAAGGACTTATGTCTCCTCCCACACTCCTGCCAAAATAATAATTCCTGACATTTATTGAGTGCTTATTATCTTACTGTGCTAAGCACTTTACATGTATTAGCTCACATAAGTCTCACTAGGGTTATGGATTAGGGACTATCCATTCTATTTCATTGATGAGGAAATTGAGGCACAGGGAGGTTAAGTAACTCACCCAGATACACACAGCAAGTAAGTGGCATGTTCTTCTTTCTAAGTATTTTGTTTAAAACGTTGTTTGTAGACCACAACACTGGTTGCTGTCCTAGTTGCACTGTGATTCACTATATTAGACTTTTACCTCCCTTTTTCTGGATGCTATATTTCTATTACTATAACCATGAGGAAAATTTTCCTTCTGAGGAAAAAAAAAAAAGACATATATTTCCTTGATAGCAGGTCAGCAGGTTGTTTTTATTTTTGTTTTTAATTTTTTTAATCTTTCAACCTTTAAAAAAGTTTATTTATTTATTTTGAAAGGGGGGGAGGGGCAGAGAGAGGGAGAGAGAAAGAATTCCAAGCAAACTCTGCTCTGTCAGCATGGAGTCTGATGTGGGACTCAAACTCACAAACTGTGAGACCATGACATGAGCCAAAACCAAGAGCCAACACTCAACTGACTGAGCCACCCAGACACCCCTCAAGCTGTCTTTGTATTCTAGAGGCTATGTTCGTGAATTTGAAAGGATCTGATGGATTGACTGAACACAGGCTTGATATGGCAACTGCATTAAATTTAATATGCTCTGTAATGCCACTGCACTTTTTTAAAATGGGGAAGTAAATGGTGAAAAACAAAATAGTAGTTAAGAAAGACTTCCTTAATAGCTATGTGAAACAACAGAGATGAGTTATGGATTAAGTGAATGGCTAGAGGCTTCTACAATTAGGTGCTAGGTTCAGGAGGTAATGTAGCAGTGCCATTCAAGGGTAGGTCCTAGAATTAGATGACCAGATTTGGAGTCTTAAGTCTGTGTTTTTTAGCTATGTGGCATCAGGCAGGTTACCTAATCTCTTTAACCTTCAGCTTCACCATTGTAGCAGAACCTACCCCATAGGGTGTTTGGGAGGATTAAGTGAGAGAATTCATATAAAGTGCTTAGCAAAGTAGTTGGCACATGGTAGATAGTCAATAAATGTTAGGTGTTATTATTTAGAAATGGAAAAGAAAATCTGAGACTAGTGTTGAAGTAGGAATTGTTAGGACTTTTCAGAGATGCAAAGGAATCAATAAGTAAAAATAATTCCAAAGATTTTGATCATGGAGGTCTTTGAACAGAGTGCTATTTTTGACTTATGGAGCAAAACTTGTCCTCTGTCTGCTGTGTATAATCTAATTGGGGTTGGGAGGGTCACCAATGCCGCTGCTCATGGTCTTTGGAGTTGTAGAGATTTCTCTGACTTTTTGCAGCAGAAGTTCAAACTTGTGTGAAGATAGGTTTCAACTTCTTTAAATTCTAGAGTAAAAGAATGAGCTATATGTGAGTTTAGTGTAGCTCTATGTGGTTCAGCAAAAGTTTCTTTTTTTTTTTTTTTTTTAGTACCTGTTGTATTTGATACACTGCTGTGTGCTCAGTTTTGATCATTCTCTTTTCTAAAATCTCATCTTAATGAACAGTAGATAATGGAGCTCCTTTTTTTCTTGGTTCGAGTTGATTTAAATCTTATTTATTTTTTGCTTTTATCAAAAATTTTTAAATGTTTATTCATTTTTTTAAATTTTTTAATTTATTTCTGAGAGAGAGAGAGAAGGGGAGAGCACAAGTGAGCAAGAGTGTAGAGAGAGAGAGAAGGAGACAGAATCTGAAGCAGGCTCCAGGCTCTGAGCTGTCAGCACAGAGCCCATTGCCGGGCTCCAACTTGTGAACTGGGATATCATGACCTGAGCCGAAACTGGACACGTAACCCACTGAGCTACCCAGGCCCACAGTTGATTTAAATTTAGAAGAAGGCCCCCATAAATAACCCCATCTTGGCACTAACTCAGCCTAACGAACATCTGAAACTTGGTAAAGTATATATTAGAAATAACTTCCTCATGAATTTAGTGAAACCAGTTTCACCTTACTATCAACTAAATCTACTTTTTATTGAACAGAAGACCTCTGCTAATTACTTCAGAGTCCCTTTTTACCCCCATCCTGGAATGAGGCTCGTTTTGGGGAAGTATGTGAATATATACAAAATGTGAATGAAAATTTGACTAAGTATTTAAAAAATCATGTCTGACTCAGACTCAGGTTTTCTGTTCCGTTTTCTGTGTTAGATTGTGAATTCCTTAAAAGCAAGGAGTCTTTCAAACTGTTTGGTTTGTGGTCCTTGGAAAGCACCACAAATGGAGAGAGTATAATGCTTTGTAAAGATGGGGGCTTTAAATAAATAATGACCAATCTTTAAATAAATTCTTAAAGTTAAGGAAAGGAGTGAACCATGACATTGGCAGCTATTACTCAATTTATATGAGTAATAGCATGGTTAAGGGGCAATGCTGTTTGTTTTTTTTCTGCAGCCTTGAATCCAAGGCTCTTCCTCCTTGTCTTCTGTCTTAGGTGAGGCCACCTGCCAGGTTTTTATGGATGAGGTGCAAATCAGTAGTTAGAAGAAGATATGTAACATTTTCTGCCTTTTTATATTAGACTTAAAGCACAGCTTCCTTTATTATTATTATATTATTATTATTATGTATCTGTTTTTTGTTTTATTGAGGTATAATTGACATATGATATATTAGTTTCACATGTACAACACAATGATTTAATATTTGTATATAGTATTGTGAAATGATCACCACACTAAGTTTAGTTAACATCCATCATCATGCATTGTAAACATTTTTTTTTCCTGTGATGAGAACTTTTAGATCTACTCTCTTAGCAAGTTTCAAATATACAATATAGTGTTATTAAGTATAGTCACCATACTGGAAAGTACATCACTGAGACTCACATATTTTGTAACTGGAAGTTTATACCTGTTGACCACCTTTACCCATTTCACCCCTCTCACTCCTACTACCCTACTTCTGGCAACCACCAGTCTGTATTCTGTATTTATGACTTTGATCTTTTTTAAGAATGCACATGTAAGTGAGATATTTGTCTTTCTCTGACTCATTTCACTTTCCATAATGCCCTCGGGTTCTCCATCCATGTTGTCTTCTAGAATGGCATAGTTTCCTTTTTTTTTATGGCAGAATAATAATGCATTGTGTGTATATATACCACATTTTCTTTATCCATTCATTCATTAATGGGTACTTAGGTTGTTTCCTTGTCTTAGCTAATATAAATGATGCTTCAATGAACATAGGATGAATGTATCTTTTTGAGTTAGTGTTTCATTTCTCTCAGATAAATACCAAAATTTATCCACAGCTGTGGTATCCATAGCTTCCTTTATTAAAGCATCCTGAATATTTGGAATTTTGGCTAGAATTCTTGTGCAAACCAATGAATTTAATCTGAAAGTTTGTAATAAGAACTAAAGATAATGCATCGCTGCTGAATGACCTTGGGCCCAATTGTAGCACACCTACCAGTAAACTTAATTGAGGAGCCAGGGTTCCTGAAAGTTTAAAGGCTGTAAGCTCTTTCAGTAGAACATGTAGGCAATATTATTTAAGCTTATCAGCTATTACTTTGATTTTGACAAAACGAAATAATTTAGAACCTATCCTATAAACAACTGGGAAATTACAGCTTCTTTTGCTTATTCTTATTAGTTTCATCTCACCAACTCTGACAAGAGAGACCATACTGTAGATTTTTCTTGCATTCTCTATAGCCACTGCTAAGTGTTAGGCACAGTCTTGATTTCTCTTCCCAGAATGAATCAAGATCACTTATTGTCTTCCATTATCCTTAAAGAAGTCTTCACCTGCATTAACACAGTCTATTATTGCTACATTCATTTTACTTCATAGGAACTTAAATCTTTGGGAATCAGCTTGGAAAGGAAATGGGACATAGACTTGAGAATTTGATCTGGGATCTTGGAATCTCAGCTTTGCTACTTCAAAATTGTATGATCATAAACAAGTTTTAAAACTTTTTCTAAGCCTCAGTTTCTTCTTTGGTAAAATGGGAATTATGATGCTTGTCCTTCAAGTTTGCTATAAGGCCTGGAGGTAAGGAATATAACATGTCTATATAGAAATATTTAAGTATGTTTTAGGCTGTGCATAAAAAAGAAATGACTTGACAAGGCATTTAAATAAAATATTGACCATTGGGTAGTAATGAAAGGTCTATAATTCTATAGAAAGTTTTACACACAGTTTATATGCTTTCCCAGCAGCTTGGTCAGTATTTCTTTCCGAGTGTCCACGCAACCTCACAACAGCAGTGTGCCAGTGTTAAAAGAAGCTATCCTCTGAGCTTCCACCATCTCTTAGTCAAACCATGTATGACATTCATTCAGTAAAATTATCCTTCTGTTATAAGATGCTTTGCCCACAATCATTTAAGTTGTGTGAACATGGATCACACATGTCTGGCATCTGAGTCCTGCTACCTATACCTCATTCTGTGAATTATAACTGAAATAAAAATAAAATTAAAATTTTCAGCCATTATATGTGAAGGAATTTCTTAGTTGTGACAAATTTTGCATCTTTCATTCAAATACTGAAAATTAATTTGATATATACTACTACATATGTCAGGGTGGGGAGACATGTGGACCTAGTCTCATTATTCAATGTTTTATATTATTGTATCCTTAAATATACACAATATCTCTGCTATGGTGCCAAGGCCATTGAATTTGACTCTACTAACAGACATTTTTGGCAATGCTCATCATTTTTTTATGCTATAATACATTTGGCAAAGTTACTTTTAATGATTGATTCATTCAACTGTTCATTGATGCTTCTGCTATTTGTGACAAGAATATACTTTGAAATAATAATTTGAAAGTGAGGGAGACATACTTTTACCCAATTTATTAAAACTATAATCTCATATAGAAAATATGTGTAGCTCTGCGCTCCAAGATAGGGACTTAAAAAAGCTCATTAAATGAATGAGTGTATCTCGGCCTGTACATCTGTTTGCTGGGTATTTCCACATTCCCAGATTTGCCCTTTTCTGTGTTCCCCATCTCCCTACTTACCCTTGTAACAGTCTGGACATGTCTTTGTCTCTTTCTCCCCTCTCGTCTAATATCCAGTTTGTTCTCACATTCTCTTGGTTCTACTTCCTGAACCCACTAGTTTATTCTAGTTTTAGCTACTTCCATGCTTGGCTTCCATCACCATAGTGTCTTCTTAGCTAGCTTTTTGTCCCAACCACCTTCTTTTTCCTAATCCATTCACCAGAATAGTAGCAAGAGTCTCATTTCTAAAAGGCAAATCTAATTGTATCATATTCCTGCTTATCACTTTTTGATGACTTCCCAGTGCCCTAGGAATAAAGTACAAATCTCTTTACATGGTTCAGGAGGCCAGGTATAGTGCGGATCCTGTTAATCTTTTCAGCTCTATCTCCTGCCACATCCTACCTCTCACATTCTCTTCTGCGAGATGACACTCTGTTAGATAGCATACTGCCCTGCCCATAGCTGCTCAGTATACATTAGCTATTCTAATTATTCTTGATGTGCCTTTTCTGAAAGTGGGACAACTGGAAAAAAATGTTTCTAGGAGCATTAAACAAAGGAGATTGGAAGGGAGAAAAGCTCAGAGTTGACAAGAGGATATAATAAAATAATCTAGGTGCTGGCTCTTAAATGGAATGGATACAATGATAGAGATTAAGAAATTGTTAAATCTGTTAAACTTCTGAAAATCATTTTTTGGTATTGGTTTTGAAAAATAACTTAGTGTAGCATATTAAAAGGATTGTTGGATCTTAAATTTACTGTTTCCTGAGATTATGATCTAGTTTAGCAAAGTTGCCAGGTATTCACTCTTCAAGATTTATATTGTTTTCCAGTGTCCCCAAATGGTTATGGCACTGTTGTTAAGTGTTTGTTGGCTACAGAATTTCCTTAAATTGTGATTTTTAGTCAATGGAATATGATGACTCATGAGGAATGTGACTGTTTTCTGTCTTAGTTTACTGATCTTTATCTTTATGTGGTCAAAGTCTATGTTTCTGTTCCTCTCACAGATTACCAAATGTGCTGGTGTATAAGGGAGGAAATGAAATGTAATTTAGCTAACATTTTGTGTTAGCATGACAAAACATATTAATAACTTGAGGTTGAATCATTTAGGTCATGACTTAGAGGCAAAGTCAAGTTTTTCACAAGTTCTCTGTAATATTATATTTGGGTTGAAAGATCCGTTTTCATTAGTTTAAATAGATCTTTTGAAAATATGGTGATGTTGCCTAATTTAATGGCATCTTTTGCAAGAGATTGGTTGGGTTATCTGATGACTATTGTCAAATATCTTTGGAATAATACAAATGCTACATAAAGGATTTTCTTTTTTTTTTTTTAATGTTTTTTATTTATTTCTAGGAGAGAAAGAGAGAGAGAGAAAGAGACAGCATGAGCAGGGGAGAGTCAGAGAGAGAGGGAGTCACAGACTGAAACAGGCTCCAGGCTCTGAGCTGGCAGTTAGCACAGAGCCGGACGTGGGGCTCGAACCCACGAACCGCGAGATCATGACCTGAGCGAAAGTCGGACGCTTAACCGACTAAGCCACCCGGGCGCCCCGCATAAACGATTTTCTTATACTATTGACATGTTTTGATGGTCAAAATTACCTTTGATAATCAAAATTACTGTCAGAAAACTGACAGCAAAACAAAACAAAACATTTTATTTTATACCTTTGAATTTTTAAATTGGATTCCAAGTTTTAATTTTGCTAATTCCATATATATGTTTGGTTAGGTAGAATTGCTTATCTAGCATGAGATTCAAAAATTCTTATGCTAGATGATTATCACTTAACAGTTGAGTAAGGACCTTTGTAAAACAATTGATAATGGTGACTTGGAAGTTTAGAATAAATCTTTTAAAACTTCTCATTGCTTTGCAATGTCAGCGGTATTTGTAAAAGTATCCACATTGTGATGTGAAATGCACTTGTATGGGCAGAACATTGATTGCTGTGATTAATTTTATAATTATGTACAGAAGCCATGACTGAATATTTCAATCATTGCTATTTGAGTGAAAGCTGCTATGCCCTCTTAAGAAACATATCAATAATAGATGAAAACAAGGTCTTTAACTGTCCTGAAACATTTCTATAAATGGTTACCACTTTCTTTCAAAAGTTAGGAATCCTATTGAATTCATTTCAGTTCTTTACATAGCCTGTCAGCTGATTGTATAATTACATGCCATATAGCACAAAGCATGAATTATGATACTATTGTTACAGTGTGCTTACTAAATAGAAGAATGAAAAATAGAAAGTAGAGGATTAGTAGAAGTACTCTAGTAGGGTTGTCAGACAAAATATAGGACACCCAGTTAAATTTGTATTTCACATAAACAACACATAATTTTTCAGTATGTGTGTCCTATGCAAAAATTATTCCTATTTATCTGAAATTCAAATTTAGCAGGTGTCCTATATTTTTATATGTTAAAACTGGCAATTCTATATGTAGGTGATTGGGTAAAATATAGGTAATAGTAAAGGGAGATTTTTCTAATGGAACAGAATTTTTCCTTGAAATTCCTCCAAAATCAACTAAAAAATATTTCAGCCACCCAACTGGCAAGTTGGTTTGGAGCTTGGATTTGAACCCAGGGACTTATCCTCAAGAATCATGCTCTGTCACTGTCATTCATACACTAATGTTGTTATTAGTGAAATTAAAAGTAATGCTGATGTTCCACTTTATTTCATTCTGTATTATGTCGAAGTTTTGCAGCATTAACATCATTAAATACATATTTATTTTATATTAAGAAATTAATTTAGTTAATAAATTGAATTATTTCTTTCTAAAGTTAAGTATTTTTGACTTGAGAATTTTCAAGAAAAATGTAGATTGTTGCTATTCTAAGTGGTGTTCATTAGTTTAACCAAATGTTTTTGTTTGCTGTATGATTAATAGTGCTTTGCTTTTAATTTTCTTGTTAAGACTGAATTACTGGGGCGCCTGGGAGGCTCAGTCAGTTAAGCATCCGACTTTGGCTCAGGTCATAATCTCACAGTTCATAGGTTGGAGCCCTGCATCAGGCTCTGTGCTGACTGCTAGCTCAGAGCCTGGAGACTGCTTCAGATTCTGTGTCTCCTTCTCTCTCTCTGACCCTCCCCTGCTCACGCTGTCTCTCTCAGAAATAAATAAAACATTAAATAAAATTTAAAAACACTGAATTACTGTCCTTGCACCAAGCAACCGGGAAGCAGCCATGATTTGATACACACTGTTCTGCTTGTTTCTTTGGCTTGGCTGGCCTGTGTCTTCTGCTGTAGCCATAAATCATCCAGTGCTCTTTCCATGCTATTGGACACATTTTTTTTCCCCGTGAGTGACAGTGGTTGCCTTATGACTTATCCCTCATTAATAATTAGGCATGTACCACATATGAGATCTCTCAGTTAACTCACGATCTGCATTCATTCATTTATAAATACAAATGTATAAAATCTAACAGTAATAAAAGACTTAAAGCTTGAACTTCTTAAGTACAAAGATGAAAACATCGCAAGCTATGTTCATTAAAAATAAACTCTGAATGAAATGATTTAGGCTTGGTTTTGATTTTTAACATTTTTTTTTCAGCTGTAATGGAAACTTTCTTCATAAGGACAATCAATAGTAAGACCAATTTAGAATATTGAAGAGTAGAGAAGGAGATATTTTGATTAAATAATGGAAAAACAGACTAGGAGCTATTTAGAAAGATGATAAAGGGCTTACAAACTAGTTAATTTAATTGAGCACAGTGATATTGGACTATAACAATAAATGGACTAATGTTTTTCTGAGTTTTTTTTTTCCTGATTTCTATTTTATATTTTAAAAACATACCTTCTGAGGGGTGCCTGGGTGGCTCAGTTGGTTAAGTGTCTGACTTTGGCCCAGGTCATGATCTCACCTCTTGTAAGTTCGGGCCCCATGTTAGACAATACTGACAGCGCAGAGCCTGCTAAGGATTCCATGTCTCCCTCTCTCTGCCCCTCTCCCACTTGCACTCTGCCTCTCTCTTTCTCTCTCAAAAATAAACATTAAAAAAAAACCCCAAAGACAACAAAATAACAAAACTTCTGAAAGAACCTAATGAGATTCTAATGAGTGGTATACAAAGTATCAATTGCAGTGATAACAATATTTGCATTTTAAAATGTTTATCATTTATATATCATTATATCGCATCATGACACTTATATAACTGAAATGTCCGTGATTTTTTAAAGTTTTATTTGTTTTTGATAGACAAGGAGAGATGGAGCATGAGTGGAGGAGGGGCAGAGAGAGGGAGAGACACAGAATCCAAAGCAGGCTCCAGGCTCTGAGCTGTCAGCATAGAGCCTGATGCAAGGCTTGAACTCACAAACCTCCAGATCATGGCTTGAGCCAAAGTGGGCAGCTTAACTGACTGAGCCACCCAGGTGCCCTGTGAAATATCCTTGATTTTAAAGTCTTCTGAACTCTGTATTAAAAATATAGATTTGTAGGAAATCAACCAAATGGGTATGATGTTGACTGCTATATTTTTTATGGTGGTAAAATGTACGTAACAAATTCACCTCTTTAATCATTTTGAAATACACAGTTCAGTGGCATTAAGCACATTTACATTATTGTGCAACTATCACCACTGTCCATCTTCTGAACTTTTCCGTCAACCCAAATGGAAACTCTTCACCCAGTAAACAGCAACTCTTTATTTCCTCCTGCTCCCAGCCCCTAGTCACCATCCTTGTACTTTCTGTCTCTGATTTTGTGAATCAGGTCATTCTTAATAGTGTTAAAACTTGATACACACTATTAATAGAGCTGCATGAGAAGATGGGGAAAATCTGGGAATGGAGTCACACCCTTTCTGCCATATTCCAGTTTGTCATCTGGATTAAACTGGCTGAGTTCTCTGAGCATCAGCTTCCTCACCTCCAAAATGGAACTAGAGGGGAGTCTGGGTGGCTCATTCTGTTAAACTGCTGACTTTGGCTCAGGTCATGATCCCATGGTTAAATAAACACTCAAAAAAATTAAAATGGAACTAGTAATTTATTCTGCTATTTTAGGGGGAGGGGCAAAGATGAGATAATGTATATAAAGCATCTGGCTCATAATAGGCATTTAATAAATAATATTATCACAGATATAGAAGATTCATAAATATTAACTCATTTCAGTTACATATGCAAGAGCTATGTAAAAAATAGTTTAATGTGAGGGTATTATGAATTCAGATCTACTTATTTCCATCTGGTTTCAATATGTTACAGATAACTTTTTTTTTTACTTTGGAAAATAGAAATTTCAAATTATTGCAGCTCACAAATTGAAATTTTAAAAAATTTAGATTTTTTAAATGTTTATTTATTTTTGAGAGAGAGCGAGCGAGCATGGGCAGGGGAGGGGCAGAGAGAGAGAAGCACAGAATCCAAAGCAGGCTCTAGGCTGTCAGCACAGAGTTTGACGTGGGGCTGGAACTTGAACCATGAGATTATGACCTAAGCCCTGAGCCAAAGTTGGAAGCTTAACCGACTGACCCATCCATGCATCCCCCAAAATTGATATTTTGATATATCTCTAGAAATAAAATTTTTAGTTATTGCTAATAAAAAAGTAAATAGTGATTTAACTTAGGAACGTTTGGTCAGTGTTTTTATTTTTTTTAATTATTTTTAATTATTCTCTATTTTTCCTATTCAAATTATCTTGTTTGAAAACAATACATGTTCTTTTATCCTGTTTACTATTTGTCATTTCCATCTTAGAACATATAGAAAAAATAAAAGGAGATTTAACTTAAGTTTGTTAGTTCTGATAAAGATTTATAAAACAGGTTTTCTGTATTACAGGAGTCAAAGAGTATGTTAAACTGCCCAAATAATCAAGTTGTACACACTAGTCAAATTCCTATATTGTTAAGTTACATATTTAGCTATTTTTGATTTAAGTATTGATAGTTACTTAGCACCTTTTTATGGTAAAGTATTAGGGAGTGGTTTCTATGAAGGATTTTAAAAGCTTAAATTATGGTGTCTTCCCTCAAAGAGTTTACAATTTCCTTGGAAAGGGAGGCCACCTATGCATTAAAGTTTAAGGTTGTAGTTTAGTAAGTTCAGGGACATGGGTTTTGAGAGAGAGATGACAATTTAGGCTGCACCCATGTTGTATCTGAGTTGAAGACAAGGCATCCTAATTTAAATAAGGCCCTGGGCCTCATGACAAAAGATGGGAGAGGTAGCTACATAAAGGGTTTATTACATATTAATTAAAAAAATACAATGTTGGCACAATTTATAAATCTCACTCCCTAAGTAGTAAGTATATTTTATTAAAAATTTTTTTAATGTTTATTATTTTTGAGATAAAAAGAGAGAGAGAGGAGAGGGTCAGAGAGAGAGGGAGATACAGAATAGGAAATAGGCTCCAGGCTCTGAGCTGTCGGCACAAGAGCATGATGCAGGGCTTGAACTCACAGGCGCAAGATCATGACCTGAGCTGAAGTCGGATGCTTAACCACTGAGCCACCCAGGCGTCCCTAGTAGTAAGTATATTTTAAAAGTGCTCAACAAACTGATCAAGTTTAATAATTTTTAGTTGTTACCTCCCCTTGTGGTCTCTACTTGCTTAGCCATTTTCTCAAAATCAATGGCTTCTTAAAGGTAGAAGTATCTGTGTTTGAAGGGCATCAGGAACATATTAAGATTGCACCTCAAGCTTAGTGCACTTTGGGCTGCATAGCTTCATCATTTTCTCTGGACAGATGGATGCCAACAATTCAATCTGGCTGCATTTAGGGGAGAATGTGAGGATGGGAGATGAAGAAACAGAATTGATTTGGGTGGACGGAAAGGCTTTCAGTAGTGTACAGGGGATGAACCATTGAATCAACTGAGTGAGTGGAGAATTTCAATACAGAAAGTTAGAGGATAACATGGTTAGATAAAATTATATTGCTGGAAAATTTGGGGGATTTTATTCCAAAAGCTTATGTCAGTTCTTAATTATCATAGGAATATTGGGTCCGTATTGAAAATGGAAGAAAATAGGCATCTTATTTATGTATTTATGTATTTATTTATTTACTTATTATTAAAATTTTTTAAAAGTAGGCTCTGTACCAAATGTGGGGCTTGAACTCATGACCCTGAGATCAAGAGTTGCATGCTCTACAGACAGAGTCAGCCAGGTGCTCCTCTCCTAATTAGAATATTATGCAATTTAGCATCACCATGGAAGGGAAAGAGTAGCAATATTTCTGTTGGAAATTGAGGGCTTCTTTATCCAATTACATTTTTCAAAAGTTGTTATAATCTGTGACTTTTTTAAAGAACAGAATGTCACTAGTGAATTCAATACAGTCATGGAATTAGTAATGCTTGTATTCTTAAATTTGTATGTGATGCATAAGGTTTCTTTCCTCAGTGGCTTAAATTGGTAGGTTGAGTTAAAGATGAAAATACCTAGTATGGAATCTGGTCTTAGAGGACACAGGTAGTTTCTGAAGAAGCTCACTCCGGGATCTGTGAATATGTTTGAATCCTATTGTTACTTGCAATGCTGGCCAGTCATCTTTCAGGATTTTAGTTTCCTGTTGGTTCTCTCCGAAGATAGAGTTTGATAAACTGCCTTTTGTTTTCTTCACTTAGATAAGGGAGGGCCCATGTAATACTACGTTTGAAGAGCTTTTAACTTCTCCAAAGAAATGCAATTAAGCAACTAATGAATCATGAGAGTCCCAGTGTTTTTCATTGTTAATATTTAAATTTTACTTCCTAGAAGCAGAAAAATCTAGATAGCAGTTATTTCCTCGATTTTAGCCTTGGGAAAGGATAATGTTGAGATTTTCAGGAGATGAATGACTTTCTAACTTGAGACACACAGGGTCACAAAGGACAGATGTATGCTTTCAGAAAAAAATTCATGAATTGAAAACCTCTTTAAAAAGCCTTCTGTTTATGCTAAGTACTTCTATACCATTAGGACCTAAGTCTGGGGACACTATTCAAAGGAAATACAAACATGTACATCACAGAATGGTTGACATTTTACCTAAAGGGCTGAACAGCAAGGGAGCTTCTGCTAGGTACCCTTCCTGTTTCACAGGGGACGATGGAAATGGCAGGGCAGGAACTGACTTTGTTCTACATGGATATGTCGGTTACATGAACCAGTGGTGGGCCACACGCTGACCCACAGTAGAACGAATGGTTCAGCAGTGATTGATCTGTAAATAATTTTCCCCCTGATTCATCTAAAGAAGTCACTTTGAGAATTCTCTTAGGAACTTACTTTATGTTCAAAGTGACAACTAGTAAAATTGTAAAAAGGAACAATCCATTGTTTTAGTTCATGTACATATAAGTAGAAATCCATTCAGTATTGCCTTATATATAGACATTCTATTCAGTTTGAATCCCCAATGCTGTTGTCAACTTTTGTAAAAGATATGTTAAATACCACATTTTTTCTTATACCTATTTTTGAAGACACCTTTTCAACACTACCCTGACTACTTAAAAAAAAAATTTAACTAACACAGACTTATTATTTATTATCTACCTGTCAATAGTGTATAAGGTGGTTTTATGAAAAACTTTGAAAACAACCATGAGAAATAGTCTAGTCACAGAGTTCATGTCATACAGACTTAACACTCTAAATAATAATTCTAACAAGCTACCTTAATATGATATTCAAGAATACAGTGTATTACGGAGTAAAATGTTTAAAGAAGCAACTTTTGTATTTCATGTCTCTAGGGAGTCTTTTAAGCCAGTTAGACTATTCAGAAAAATTACTCATATGTTATTTTACAAAATTACATTAGTATGTTCCAAAGCTGCATTTTCTTTTTCTTTTTTTTTTTTTGTGTGCGTGTGCGTGTGTGTGTGTGTGTGTGTATGGTTTTAACTTTTGTCGAGTACAGCTAGAAATACTAGTATAGATGAATTCTAGGAAAATAAATATAAATAGAAACACTGTCTAAATTTATTTTTCTTCTCTACAAGAACTGTTTAAAGCCTGGCAGCAGAAGACTGTTCTCTGTCTATAAAATATTAAAATAAAAATACAAAGTCATCTTTAAATACAAAAGACTCTAGATTTTTAAGGAAAGAATGTGTCTTAGGAAAGGTAAATTAAATAGTTGGCTAGAGGGGAAGGGAAATTTCCTTATTTCACCCTGAAATTTGGCAGCATTTCGAAAACAGAGCTTGAAACTTCTGGATGAATTGAAGATAATTTGGTTCACCTTCTTCAGAAGCTTTTCTGCATCCAATTTACTTTCCCCATATCACATCAGTTAAGGTACTTCGTCTTCAGAGATTTTGCAAAACTTTTTTGGCTGATTAAAATGCAAATAGCAACTTTTTGGTGAGAAAATAATTTCAGTTTTGTCAGCTTTGGAGATCTTTCCACATACACCATAGGTAAGATAAAATATGTTTTATGTTTTCAAATCTGAATTTTAATGGAGGCTTGTTCATTCACTTCTGTTTGTCAATTGAAGTCCGCTCTTTCAAGATACTTTGCTTTGTGTGTTATGGGAAGACCAAGGGTCGGTAAGTAAGAGATTCTGGCACAGGTCAAGCTGTTCTATTTTATTTCAAACAAATCCCAATGACAGGGAGAGTCCTGATAAAGAAACTCTTCTAAAATGTATGCAAAGTAAGGAAGACAAGGATAGAGGTCCCTATGTATATCTGGACGCAGAGACCATGTTTAGATAGGCAGGGAGGTAGCTATAAGTATAGATCTATAGATCCGAATATACAGATAGATATAGAAATATATCCATAGATGTAGAGCTACATATAGATAACATAACTGTTCAGCTCAAGGCAGATAGGTGAGTATTTAGGTGCTGCATAGATAGGCTCTAAGAGATGAAAAGCTAGTTAATTTTATTGCCTTGGTTTCAGATTTGAATCATTTAATGCTTGTAGAAATTTCGTAGGATAAAAAAAATCAAGATGTAGGGAAAGAAAATGACATAGGAGCTCTAATTCCTGCCTTTGAGGATCATATATAATTTAGTCAGGAGAATGACAAATATGAATAAGATGGCATCCCCTAGACCTCAAGAAGCTGACACATTCAGTAAAGAACTCAGGATAATTGGATTAAAAGGTAAGATATTTTGTGATACGCTGAGTGCTCTACAATTTACAAAATAATTATTTCCTAATTTAGTTTTACATTAATAAGAAAGAAGTAGTGCAAATATTTAAGGCAAAAAAGAAAAGTTGCACAAATGTAGTGGTTTGATGATAAATGTTGGCAAAGCAGAGCCATATATAGATGATAGACCCTCAGAAATGTTTTATGGGTTTAATATATTGATGATGAAAAGTAGATCCTGTTCTTTAGGGAAAGATCTAGGGAACTGTGCAGTTGTACTGCTGGTATGAGACTTATGGCTTCTTTTCCACATTTTATAACTATGAAGTAGAGGGCTGGGTCATTGAGCAAATGTGTGTTCTTTGGTTTGCATGAATGGTATGTACTTTGAATTCTCAAAATAGAACTCCAGTTTATTTTCTCAGTACTCCCAGTGAGAAAAGCTATATTTCTTAAATATGGTCAGAAAGCACTTTGGGAGGAATGTTGACTGTAGGAACCTGTGATTGTCTGCAGGCACCAGCATAAATATATTTCCATTCCTGAGCCCAGGGGGATAATCTCATTAAACCTGTGCAACATTCAAGTCAGTCTATTTTTTAATGCTTATTTTAATATTGTAAAAATAACAAGTGAACATGAAAAACTTCAGTGTAATATAATAATATAATAGAGTAAGCCCCAGATCCCTAGTACCCCAGAGGCAACTACTGTTACCGTTTTCTAGCGGTCTTTCACACAATGGATATATATGTGTATATATATATATACATATATAATTTTTCAAATTAAAATTTTTTTATTTTAGAGAGAAAGAGAGAGAGCATGAGCAGGGCAGAAAGGCAGAGGGAGAAGGGGAGAGAGAGAGAGAACCTTAAGCAGGCTCCATGCTTGATGCAGAGCTTGATCCCACGACCCTGGAATCATGACCTGGGCCACAAAAAAAAAAAGTGTTCACCTGACTGAGCCATCTAGGAGCCCCACAATGGATATTTTTATTTTTACAGTGAGAATCATTTTTCTTTTATCTCTGGACAACATAGTGTGACTATAGTTCCTCAGCAATGCAGTCAGTAAATGATTTTTCACTTTTCTTTCCAAGGCAACTTTGAAACATGAGTTTTCAGGAATGGGATTAAGCACTCTGACCAAAGAAACAGATATTTGAATTTCTGTGAAGATACATCTCCACTGATACTGACATTTGGAAGAACTAGAATTAATAGTCATTTTTGTCTTTCTCCTGAAACATGGGAATTTAATGGTTTGGCCCTGATGATTTTTTTAATTTCATTTTAAAGTAAACATTTTAGACCACCAGAATGCATCTCCAAACTCACAAGCCTCTTTCCCCATTGTACTCGTGCTGAAATGACAGGCTGCATTTAAGACAGTTGAAGAGTTTGCAGTATCTGCCTTAGCATAAGCTTTCACATGCAGCTTCAAACACCTTTGTGGTTTGGGTTGTATTTTGACGGTTGCTAGGTAGCTTGAATCAGAGAGTGCAGCTGTGCAGCTTAAGATGATTTTTCCTATCCCAGACTCTAAAGAGAGCTAAATGAAATGAAACTATAATCAGACTTCTAAAGAGTTAAAGTTGACCAAACTACTTAGCAGCACACTATAGAACAAAATGAATGAATTCTACTAACACATATATAAGTATTAAGGTATACCAGGGAATTTAAGACAGATCAAAGTAGGTAGGCTCAGTGTAAACAGATGAATTTCTGAAATTTCTGAACTGTTTCATTGAAAGGAAAACACTGGGTTTGGAGCACGCAGACCTCTTGGCCCAGGTGAGGGTTTGGCACTCATTAACCATGAAATTCTTTGTGAACGTGCTGTTTGTGATGAAGAGTCACGGAGAGAGACTAAAATTTCTGAAAAGAAAGTGTAGAAGAAAATGTGGAAATCCAAGTTACCCGATAAAATGTGCACATTTTTGGAATTGAAACTTAGAAATGGGTTCTTGTGCAAGGAGATAAAATATGAGCTTGTTGAAGCCTTCCCATTTTGAGGATTTTTCTTGTCGATTTGACAAGGACTAAGCTGGGGTATGTTTGATGTAAATGGGGACAATAATTTGTTACAAACTGTAATAAACTGCTATTGGAGAACAATGTTCACAAAAGAAACAGAGAAGGAAAATAAACAAACACTGTAGAAAGTCATCCAAGGCAGATCCTGCAGAAGGGCAGATTGAGAAGATAAATCAGAACAAATGGCTATGGAAACAGACAAGGTCAAGACTTTTCAAGGCAAGTGGACCATCAAACCAGCTAACACCAATCAGGTTGGTTTGGGCTTGATTCTTGTGATGGTGTTTGGAAAGCCAGATATTTACCTTTAGAAATAGAAGGCCATGGAGATGTGAGAAATGCTGGCTGCCCTGGGGGATAGAGCAGGAAATCAAGAGAAGAAAAATTCCTTTCTTTAACGAGAGGGAATGGCCCCTGCAGTCAAACAGTATACTCACGGGTCTGTATGTCTCTGTGTTCTGATATACTCCACAAGATATCTTTTATGCCATAGGTGCTTTACTGAGTTGATGCTGAAGATTTGGTATTGAGGGAATTGAAGGATAGGCCAGGCTCTGTTCCCAAGGCCACAGTCCACAGAGTATAACCCTCCTCCCTGCCACCTTTAATCCCTGGATGATGGTAGCAGGCAAGAGAGTAGCAAATGCAGGGAACAGTAAGTTTGCTGTACTGTTGGCATTTTGCCATATATGTGATTTAAAAACTACAGCAAAATAATAATAGAAAAGAAAATAGCTTTTTTTTTTTCTTGTGGGGAGAGTCTTTCTTAAACTTTGCCTTGAGTTTTAAAGAAACATTTACTGATCTTGATCTGACTAATTATGAGATGTCTGGTTGATACAGAGTAACAGAGATTTAAAAATATATCAGTATTTTTTCTCCAATTACAAGAGTAATACAGGTTTAATGTAAGAGATTTAGGAAAACATAATAGAAGAGTGACATTGTAAAGTAAAATATTTTTTTCTTAAAATATTCCATGGTGGGGTGGAATGGGCTGGGGAAAGGGGGAAGAAACTTCACACGGCAGGATTCAAGAGGGTTCAAAGAGTAATAAAGGAGATTGGACACATCTACTTTTAGGGTATGTGAACTGGCTTTAGGTAAATTCTAGCAAATGTGGAAATATCTACCAAAGAAATACCTCTCCGGAGAGATCATTAAAATGAGAGTAGATTATCATTTGAGAGTCTGGTTCAAGTTCTCTCCCTGATCCTGAAGGGCTACTGACTGTTGAAGCACACATCTGACATTACCTTCTCACCCAAATTTTCATTGCTTCCATTAAACACAAACATGCGTGCACATATTGACTGCCAGGAAGCCTGGCCCGCTTGCCCGGTAGTGGCATTACCTTGGCAAGTAATTTAACCTTTCTGAGTTTAGCAGTTTCTTCATTAGCAGCAGCACGACAAGGTAGAATCAGATTTTCTCCAAGGTTCCTTTCAGCTCTAACCCTTTTGTTCTAGGCATTGATTTCATTCTCTCTCTCTGTTTAACTCCATCATTTCCCTTGCCTTCAATGTAATTAAACTTTTCTCAGTTCAGACAGTGAGCTAAGTTCTTTTCCAAACATAGGGACTTAAGGAGTGCAGGGATGATTTGAGAAAGTGTAAATCTTGCCTGGAATCCAGAATATGTGACTGCTAAATTGTCTTAATACATATGTGTGTGTTTATGTGTGATATAGAACACTTACAGAAGATGGGAACTGATGAATCAGCTGACAATTTTTAGTAATATTTGGAATGAGAAAAATTAGATTGTGCAATACTTGATGAGAATGAGTTTCATAAAGAGAATAAACTGGAAGGCCATATGCACATTGACAATAAAGTAACTCAGAGAGCTACTTTATTGCTTATACTTTTCTCTCCCATCTTATCCTGAAGAAGACAAGTCATACTGTCTGTACAACAGTTACACCTAGCTACTCAAGGTCTTCCTCATGTGTTCTATTAGAATGTAATTTTTGTGATGTCAAGATAGGGTTTCTGGAAACTTCAGACTTTCTAAATACATTTCTAAGTACAGAAATAAAACAAAAAAACACAGATGTTTTTGGTAATGAAGTGAATATTAAGCAACACATAGCCAACAACCTGACCATTTTTTTCTATTGCACATTGATGGACATATTGTTTAACTAGTTGAAAAGGAAAACAGTGTTTTGCCTGGCTGCAGGGGTCTTTATTTGAAAACACGTATGAAATAATTTGTGTTTATGAGAAGATGTGATGCCCTGAACCACCATGTTTAATGGCATTGCTCCTGGAAACATTTTCAATTATCCAAGTCATAACAAGAAAGACTTTTCCAGTAATATCTAAAACCTGGGTATGACTGAGAGGAGACAGAAGAGACAAGAATGGGGGAAAGTGGTGAAAAGCAGCGGAGGCAGTGGGGAAGAAAAGACAGTGGCTCCATGGGGAGCAATTTCACGTCACCCACCCTGGTAACAGAAAAAGGCATGTCAGGGGAGGCCAGGAGGATAGGAGGGGTTACAGCTTTGGATGAGTTTCAAAGGGCCTTTAAATTTACACAAGGTGAAAAAGGAGAACCGGCACCTGACTCCATTCACCTGACTCCCTCTCCCGTACGTTCTGACGATTATGTATTGGGAGAGTTTTTGCACTGGTGTGAGGCCACATGAAAAATCGCTCATGGCCTGGCATTTGGATTTGCCATTAGCAATGAAAGGTGAACATAGAACAACTTCCAAATGACACTTCTCTCGTGTGTAAATAAGGATAGATGGCATTTGATTTTGCTGTGTATTTGGAAGCTGTAGCAAATGAAGTGAATGAATTCAGTGACGGCTTTGGCCGAGTTTTTGATGTGCAGGGTGGTGATAGTTGGAGGTAAGAGAGACATAACTATAGAATGAGGGCAAAAATGTCATTCAAGGCAGTGTGCTTCTCAGTTCCTGGCAACCCCCGCTGCACAGCTGCAATGTGGCAGGGGAGGGGGGGAAAGGGGGGAGAGTGGATTACAGGGAGATGGCACCACTGAGTGCAGCAGTCTGCCCTGCTTGCCACACGAGCCACACATCAGCTGCAGAGTGCCCATCCTGGCTCTGGGTGTCATGGGACTACATACTCTTTTACCACTTTTGTAACTGTTATCTGTTTATTATACCTTTTGAATAAATCTTCCTGCATGTAGGGATTAAAAGATAGGTGGCACTTACTAGGCTCATTCATCTACATTGATGGTAGATGAGAAGAGGAGATGAAAGTTTGTAACCAACCTTTCAAATCAGTTTGCTTTCAGGATTAATGCATTGCATTGCTTCTTTTCATTTAAAAATTTCATCTTTAGGGGCGCCTGGGTGGCTTAGTCGGTTAAGCGTCCAACTTTCGCTTGGGTCATGATCTCATGGTTTGTGGGTTCGAGCCCCGCGTCGGGCTCTGTGCTGGCTGCCAGCTCAGAGCCTGGAGCCTGTTTCAGTCTGTGACTCCCTCTCTCTCTGACCCTCCCCTGTTCACGCTGTCTCTCTCTCTCTCTCCTAGAAATAAATAAAACATTAAAAAAAAAATTTAAAAATTTCATCTTTGTATTGATTGAATTTTTCTTCAATATTCAGAAACATACAGAGATGTTGTAAGTGCAAGACACTGGTAATTAATATTGTGATTCTAAGGTAATGGAGTTGTTGGTAGTTTTGGCCAAACTCGTTAAACCTCTTTTATTTTGTCCCTGAGGATGAAACTAGTTAGCCTCTCTAGGAAACGGAACTGTGCTTGAATCCCAGTGCAGCCACTAGGACAAATATTAAAAAAAACAAACACGTTTTTTAAAATTGTGGTAAAATAGGCATAACAAAATTCACAATTTTAACTAATTTTAGGTGTCTAGTTCTGTGACATTAAGTACATTCATATCATGGTACAACTATCAACACCATCCATCTCCAAAACTTTTTTATCTTCTCCACCTGAAACTCTGTGCCCATTAAACAGAAGAGTCCCCAACTGTCCTCCCCCCCAGTCCCTGGCAATCGCTATTCTGCTTTCTTTCTTTATGAATTTAACTACTCTAAATACCTCATATAAGTGGGATCATACAATATTTGTCCTTTTGTGACTGGCTCATTTCACTTAGCAAAATATCTTCAGGGTTTATCCATGTTGTAGCATATATCAGAATTTCCTTCTTTCTTAAGGCTGAATGATGAATTCCATTCTATGTATGTGTCACATTTTGTTTATCCATTCATTTGTTGATGAATGTTTGGGTTGTTTCCATCTTTTGGCTGTTGTGGACAATGCTGTTGTGAACATGGGTATGCCAATATCTTTTCAAATCTCTGCTCTCAATTATATATATAGGTGTACATATATATATGTATATATATGTATATATATATATATATGGTAGGTAGAACCTATCAATTCTATATCTATATCCATCTATATCTATATCTATCTATCTATATCTATATCATCTATATCTATATCTATATCTATATCTATATCTATATCTATATCTATATCTATATTTATATCTATATCCCCAGAAGTGAAATTGCTGGATCATATGGTAATTCCATGTCTAAATACTAAGGCACTGCCATTTTTATTTTTTATTTTTATTTTTATTTTTTTCACAAATAGTTTATTGTCAAATTAGTTTCCACATAACACCCAGTGCTCATCCCCACAAGTGTCCTCCTCCATGTCCATCCCTCCTCCCCCCCACATCCATCAGTCCTCAGTTTTTGTCAGCATTCAAGAGTCTCTCATGGTTTGCCTCTCTCCCTTTCCCCCACCATTTCCCCCTTCTTCTCCCCTATGGTCCTCCGTTAAGTTCCTCCTAATCCTCCTATACATGCACACATATGATATTTGTCCTTCTCTGCCTGACTTATTTCGCTCAGCATAACACCCTCAACGTCCATCCATGTTGCCACACATGGCCAGATTTCATTGTTTCTCATTGCCATGTAGTATTCCATTGTATAGATAAACCACATCTTCTTGATCCATTCATCTGTTGATGGACACTTAGGCTCTTTCCATGTTTTAGCTATTGTGGAGAGTGCTGCTATGAACATTGGGGTACATGTGCTCCTATGCATCAGCATTTCTGTATCCCTTGGGTAAATTCCTAGCAGGCACTACCATTTTTAGTTTGAGCTGCTATAACAGAATATTAGAGGCTGCATATCTTATAAACAATAGAAATTTATTTCTCATCATTCTGGAAGCTGGGAGTCTTGAGATCACAGTGCCCGATGGTTGGACTCTTGTAAGAGCCCTCTTCCTGGTTGTAAACATCTCAGTGCTCTCACATGGTGGAAGGGGAGAGAGAGCTCTCTTTCTCTTTTATAAGGACACTATTCTCAAACATAAGGCTTCTACTTCATGACTTAATCACTTCCCAAATGCCCACTTTCAAATACCATCACACTGGGGGTTAGAATTTCAACATACAGATTTTGGGGGAGCACAAACATTCAGTCCATGATACTGTCAGGTTGTTTCCTAAGACTAGGTTAATCTCTCTGAGACTCACTTTCTCATTCATAAAATCGGAATAATAATCCCTGCTCCGAAGTGGGATGAAAGGATTAGAAACAATATAGGTGAAACTTAAGCATCATTTCTTACCTTAAGAGACTGTAGCAATGAAACATGTATTTTCTGCCCAACCTGGCTGTTTGTCACCTGTCTTTGTACTTACTGCCCCTCTATAATATCCTCTCTTGCTGGCTCCTTCCCACTTACTCACAAGACTAGCTCAGGGACTGCCTTGTCTGAAGTCCCCCTGCTTCTCCCCGAGCTATGTTACATACTCCCTGTCATGCTTTTTATAGTATATAATAATATAAAACTCTACTTATCTTATTGTATAAGGATTGTCTCTAAATTCCTTCATCTCCTGTTTGTAGATTCATTTAATACATACTGAAGTGTTTACTATGTGCTCAGTGCTGGGGATTTAGTGGTGATGGACATATGTAGAATCTTTCTGGACATATATAGGAGCTCTATCTGGACCAGTATCTCAGGGTGTGGTCAAAAAGACCACCTCAGCAGACTCATTTGGAAATTTTGGTGACCTACTCTGGGCCCTGGGATCTGGAATGTTAACAGTCACTGGGGGTGAATGCTGGGAGATTCCATTAGGGTGGGCCCTTTGTTAGCTCAGCACCTCATCTTTTTTTTTTTTTATTGAAAAAAAAAATTTAAGAGAGAGAGAGAGTGAGAGTATGACTGTGCCAGTGAGGAGAGGGGCAGAGAGATAGAAGAGAGAAAGAATCCCAGGCAGACCCTGTGCTGTGAGCACAGAGCTGTACTTGGGGCTCAGTCCCACAAACCATGAAATCATGCTCTGATCCTAAACCAAGAGTTGGATACGAAGCCAAATGAGCCATCCAGGAGCCCCAGTAACTCATCTTTAGCTCTGAGCACAATTCCTGGCACGAGTAGATATGCAGAAAATATTTGTTGCAGAAATAGGGTATTCTGAACTGAAATGAGGTTGGAACAACATGGGCTTCTTGTGGGTACTGCATTAAGCATGGCTAACCTCAGTGTGGGGTGTGGATTAACTCTACCTTTTCCCACCAAGTGAAGTCCCAAGTCAGTTCAGGAGTTCTAAACATTTATTGATTGCTGAGTGTGGCTTCTCTCTGCCTCAGCCTTGTCTCTAGATTTCCTACAGGAAGGAGATGGGCCATTTTTACCTTAAATTACCTCAGATTCATTCCAGTCTTTTAAATGCTAATGTTGCTTTTGCTCCCAGAAAAAAAAAAATCTTTTAAAATTAGCTTTTACTAAGCATTACAGTCCTTGAAAAGATATATCTTGTAAGAATTTGAAATTACGTTGTCTGGATGACATAAATTATATTGAAATTTATATATGCAGAAATAGTTTATATGCATATAACAAAAACTTGTATACTGGGATGACACTTGTATACTAGGACTTGTATACTAGGACTTGTAGACTACACTTTTTTGCTGAATTGTAGAAAATACAGGTTTGTTTTTGAGCATAAGTGTGAAGGAGAAAAGGTGGGTAGATATGAATTATTTAAAGGCCTGAAATTACTAGCAGTCAAGATCTACTTGAGTTAATTACAGAGTGGCTCGATTGGATGCCATGTTACTTTTTTTTTTTTTTGTATTAATAAAATGCTATGCTTTCCTCTCTCTTAGGTTTCTTGCTTTAGAGATTAAGTTGAATACCATTCTGAAAATTACTTGTGTTTAAGTTAAAAACAGAATTTTTGTAGCCAGTCTTATGGTTGGTGTGAATATTCTCATAGATAATGGAATTAGTCAGGCACTAGGATAAATATCTCTATGGTAGCCAAGACCCTCTTTCAGCTAATATCCTGGGAGTAAATAACTTCATAAAAACTCATAACTATTCAGGTCAGTTAAGCTGATTTCCTCATTTAATTTAAGGAAAATGTGGAAAGAATTTTGATAAACTGGGCATTGGACTAGGAGAATAAGGTCTCGCCTTGGATCAGTGCTTCTGATCAGCACCTGACATGAATTTCCTCTCATCTGAAATGCTTACTCCTTCTTCTCCATATGACTAAGTCCTCTCTTCACTTTAGCTTTGCCCTCTTTCTCAACACTGCTATTTTTTTCCGAGCTGAAGCCACTTACTCTCTACCTGTAAGTTCTGCCATGTTTTAGGTTTTGGTAGCAATCCTGTTTTTAGCCAGGAATTTAATCTGGTTGTTAACAAGAAATCAACTTTCCATTAGTTATGGAATCAGTTGGAATCAGTCTTTGTCTGATATCTGATTCTGATAATAGACCTTTTTCTTGTTCCTTCTGACCAAAACTATCATTGCCTTCCTTCTACCTTATCTGGCAGTCTAGTTATTCTGGGCCTGGGTTCCTACTTGGTTCCTGTAGAACTGCCTTGTTGTTTGGGTTTTAATTTATGTGCTGACACATCCTGCTAGTGCCAAGAGTTAGTTGCTCAGACCTTTATCTAACACTACTGGTTTCCTGCATAGGCTTGCCCACTTGCTGTTCTTCACTCAAGAACAAAATATCTTCCAACCTGGACTAGTCTATTTAGTCTTTGTCTCCTAGCCTTCCTTACTATGGCTCATCCTGCTTCAGCTGAGTCCTGATTTGGAGAATCAATGCCCAATTCAGTGGCTAAATTATCAAAAGCTCTGCTTCTGGTCACTGAACTATAAATGTCCTGGTTAAACTCTATGTTTCAATCAGTTGTTCAAATGGCACAATTTGACAATAAAATAATGTCATTTTAGAATGTTACTCAATAGGGATAGCTGTTTTAGCCTACCTGCCTCTTTTTGATCTAAAAGAGAACTCAGCCATGTCTAAGCAAGAGTCACCAACAATTTTCTCCCATTGCATAAACCTTATTTTCTAAGGTGACTAATGAAGTCACCTTTAAAAGTACAGCAAGCACTTTTGATTTGGTTGATTAATTGTACATTTCATTGTATTAATCTTAGAGAAAATGCTCATAGACACAATATTTTGTGTATAAATTTAGAAGTTCATGGACTCCTTAGAGATTAATAGGCCCAGCCTGATAGGCCACAGTAATGCTATGATGGAACTTTCCCTTACTTTCTTGGTGGTCATATAAACCATGTAAAGGCAATCTATAAATGAGATGGAAATGGATTTTCCTGATTAAAGGTCTCTCTTGGGTGAAAAAAAACAGATGAAAGTTGAAATGAGTTAAAGAATGATGCTAACATTTCTTTAGCATCCTATATTCCTGGATTTATGCTATTTGGTTTGTTGTTACTACAGTGATAGTTTTATGAATGTTACATTTTAAAACCAATCTCTCAGAAGCTACATATGCATGGAAAGAATGTGAAAAATATGAAAAACATTTTGAATAAATACATGTTATTGTCAAAACATTTTTCATTTATTGTATATATGCAGTTACAAATGATATAAAAATGAATTTTGGCCAGGAACCAAAGACCATGTTTTATTTAAGTCATTTGGAATTTTATTAAAATTTAGATCTCAAATATTTTAGATGGACATTGAAGGATTACAGCTAGCTCAGTGGCTTATATAACATACAAGATATGAAAACTTCTTTAAAGGACATTTCACTGATTTGTTGCCAAGTTTCTTTAACAAACCTGTAGATAAAGATTTCACCATTTGCAGTATTTGTGACTTAGCATTTATTACCTGCATTATTCTGTTCTTTGAACTATTTGTTGAAATACATTTTGTTGAGGCTGTTCAAAGTTTTTTCCCATACTTTGAAAATATTTATTGAAAATTGAACAGTTTTTAAAAACATCAGACTGATAAGGATAAGGGAGAAAGTCAATAGTAGATTCATAGAATTTTACAACTGAAAGGACTTGAAAGGTCACCTGGACCAACTGTCTCAGGTGGAGACTCAGAGATGGCAGGTGGCTAGTTGAAATCTCTGATCTCTTCCTGCATTCTTTGTGCTACACCAGGCTTTCTGGCATGCTCTTAAATCACCACCAGTGCAACCTCTGCAGAGAGCTGCAGATATTTTCCTCAGCAACTGAATTTTTCTCCCAAGGTTAAAACTTATAGAGAACGTTTGTTTTCCGATAGGAATAGGTACATTGAATAAACTACTGCATAACTGGAAATCAGGACTCCTGACCTTGACACTGAAGTGCAAAACAAATGGTCAGCTGATTGGATTAGTTTACTGAGGTGAAAAGCTAGGAATTCCATGCAAACGGCCTATGTAAATGTTAAATGAGAAGAAATCTAGTTTCCTGGTTGTAGTAATGATTCACCAGTTTTTAGTGGAGGTCATTTGAAAGGAAAGGGAGCCATGGTGGATATAGCTGGACAAAGAAGGATTATTAAAATCTGGCTTCACTTAGGGCTTATTCTACATAGGCAAGTTTAGATATGTTCTTGTAGGAACTTGATATAAATAGATCAGGCATGAGGAGACCATGCTAGGAAATGAACAGAAAAGTGCAGTGGCAATGGCATATAGCTGGTAGGAGAACAAGATAGCTTTACTCAGTGTTTTTGGCATTATATAACTTTGCCTATGAGGAAGTTAGTATCTAGTAAAAGTGATCCTGAAAGAAAGGAAGCTAAAAGTGTCCCTGATTGTTTAAAGCATTCACTCTGCAGTTTCTTCATCTTATTAGAGAAGTAGGTAGGATGCCAGGTCCTCCTGCCCCAGCTTCACAGGGCTGTTGAGTATGCTTCATGGGTTGAAAAATGCTTAGATGGGCTCTTTCAGAGAGCTTCCATTTCCATGGGCATACTTGGGGGTACTGAAGTAGAAGTGTTTTCAGTTGATATAGAACTTGGTGTGGAGTAGATCACAAGGTAAAAATGAAAACACAGAGTAGTACAAAGAGCTCATGTTTTGGAAACAAAGGAATCTGAGCTCAGATGCTGGCTCTTCAGCTCACCATCCACAGGACCTAAGACAAGTGACAGCCACTCAGAGTTGTATCTCCTCTTTGCAAGATGGATTAGTAATGTTAACTGTTGAAGTGAATTTCCTGTGGAATTAGTGAAGCTTAGTTAATGAAACCACCTGGGAAGGGCACTAGCCATGTGGCCCTTGTCATATGTTTTTATTAAATCTCTTTCTGTTCTGATTTCTCCCCTGTCACACTTCCCCTTGTGTGGGGTGGCATTGGGGTAACCATGGACATTTTAGGGTATAGTGCTACATATTTTTGTCCTTTGTGTTTATAATTTTGTATTATTTTCTTATTTTTGTATCATGTATGCTATTTTCTTAAGGAGAACACTCTAAATTGCATCAACATTATGCCTCACAAAACCTACGTTTGCCCTGGTTCACTTCATAGGATTCTTACCGAGATTATGTGAAATAACCACGTAAAGTACTGTATTAGTTATTTATTTCTAAAAGCAACCCACTCCTATCAAATTTAGTGGCTTAGAACAACAATAGTTGATTAGTACTTTGGCCTTGACTTCAACTTGGTGGTTCTTCTATTCGTCTCTCCTGGGCTCCATTCTATGGTAGCAGTCATTGGTGGCATGGTAGGGACCGGATGGTCCAAGATGGCTTCACTCAAATGTCTGGCAGTTGTCTGTCAGTGGGATTACCTTGTTTCTTCTCTGGGGTCCTTCTAGCTCAGAGCTATTCACGAGTCACAACATTCTAAGAGGGCGAGAATGAAAGCTGCAAGGCCTACAGCTCTCACAGAGCTGCTTATGCATCATTCTACTTGTGAAAGCAAGTCACAAGGTCACCTGGATTTAAGGGGTGGAGAAATAGACTCTTTGATAGAAAGAGCTGCAAAGAATTCGTGGCCATTTTTAATCTACCACAAAATCTGTGCCTGAAATAGAAGGTGCTGATATATGTTAGCTTTCTTCTCTTCTTCCTCTTCCAGCCTTGCCTCTTATTTCTGCTAAAGTAAATAAGCATGAATTGAAGAAAGATTTCCAGGGAAGAAGAAAAAAAATTAAGGCTTCCACCAATATGTCTGAGATTTAATTTTGTAAATTCTTTCCCCCCCGGTTTTATTGAGATATGCGGAACTGTGTAAGTTTAGAGTATACAGCAAAATGGTTTGACTTATATATATCATGAAATGAATACCACAGTAAGTTTAGTTAACATCCATCATCTCCTATGAAATACATATATATGGTGAAATGTATTATAGTATCACAAGGGAAAAATATATAATAATATATTTATATATATTTATTTGTATAAATAAATATATATTCAATATATTTATTAAATATAATACATTATAAATATATAAAATATATAATAATAAATAATTTTTTTCTTATGATGAGAACTTTTAAAATTTGTTTTTCTTAAAACTTTCCTACGTATCATATAGCAGCGTTAACTATAGTCATCATGTTGCATATTATATCCCTAGTACTTATTTACCTTATAGCTGGTTGTTTATGCTTTTGACTATCTTCATTCAGTTCCCACCCCTGTGAATTCTTAATCTCTTATTTAAATTAGATAGAATTTTAAATCTATTCATGCCTTTTAAAAAATAAAATGCTTAGAATATATATGGTATTCTTTTAAAATTTATTTATTTTGAGATAAAATGAGAATGTGAGGAAGGGCAGGACAGAGAGAGAGGGAGAGAGAGAATCCCAAGTAGACTTTATGCTGTCAGTTCTGAAGAGCCATGAGATAGTGACCTGAGCCAAAATCAAGGGTCAGATATTTAACTGACTGAGCCACCCAGGCACTCCTTTGAATTTTTATGGTATTTTAATAACATATTTATATAGGACATTAAATATTTTGCTTTTATTCAGTTTTATTCTATTATAGAATTTGCTAAAGGAAATTTGGTTTTGTAATGTCATTGCATTAATAACTGAAATACAGAAAAAGAGACATATTTAGCAGTTTATTAATAAAAGCTCATGACACTCTTCTAGTTTGGTGGAATTGTATACATGGCATTAGGACAATCCAATAAAGCAAAATTCTAGGATTTTCCTCTGTAAGTCATGGTTAATTGTCTGCTTGTTGAGTAATTAAACCAATCAGTCTAATGATAGATGAGTTACATGCTGTGTTTAATGATTAAACAGCATCTATAAGTTTTAAAAGCTGTTAAATGGTTAGAAGAGTCAACTAGGTCCTCCTGAGGATGTATCATCATAATAATCATCATCACAACTAAAAACAATCATTTGGAGAATGAGTTTGAAACATTTGTTTTTTATATAGTAGACAAAATGTTTCAACAATAAATGTTTCTCTTATGGATACTAACTTGACTTTATGATTATTGAAGAGATAGTAATGAGTGAAAAGATATAAGAAAATAAAGTAAAAGCTTTAGTTGTCTTTAGTTTCTTAAGTTGCAAAGAACAAAAAACAAAAAATGGGAAATTATTCATGTGAGGGGAGAGTCAGGAGGAAGACATTTAGGTACAGCTGGATGCAAGGGACCTCATAGGAAATCATAACCTAGTTTTTCTCTCTACATGATTTGTGTCTCCTTTACCTGTGTTGGTGTCAGTCTCAGGATTGATATGGGAACAATTTGGCTGTACTAGTGTAAATCCCTGTATCCTCTTAGGCTTAAGTACAGTGGAACAGAGTGGTTGTTTAGGAAAAGCCTCAGAGATTAGTTCTGATTAGTTGTGCTGGGTTTGGTATGAGTCACGTGTTTGTCCATCCCCAGACAAACTGGTATGACCAGGAGGATGGAATACATTAATTATATAAGGCCTCTCTCATGCTTCACATGTTTTTCCTTTGGAGCTCATTCCAACAGCACAGACTGAGGTTGAGAAACAGTAGATCCTAAACAACAATTAGGGGCTTTCTAGAACTGAGATGAAGCTATGATGGCAAGCCAACAACAGCTAAAGTCTATCACAAATGAAATGTGCATATTCCTGGCAAATAATAGAAACTCCATAGCATGTTTTGAATTAGAAATAGCTGTAAGCAAAGAATATTTTAGGTACTTTTTCTGTGTAGCTAATTTGCTTTCGTATCTCTGCTAAGTAGATATAGGTAAGAATTTGTACTTTTATCCCAAAGCATTTATTAATGATTATGTTCCTTCCACCTGGTTATTTAGCAATAATAGTGTTCCTATTTTACAGATGGAAGACACTGTATATGATGAAAAGGCTTGACGCTATTTATAAAATGCAGTATTGGACAAATTTTCATTTTCTTTTTTACAATGTTTATTTATTTTGAGAGACACAGAAAGAGGGAGAGACCAGGGGAAGGGCAGAGAGAGAGAGAGAGAATTCCAAGCAGAGTTCATACTGTTAGCACAGAGTCCAATGCAGGGCTCAATTTCATAAAGTGCAAGATAATGACCTGAGCCAAAATCCAGAGTCAGAGGCTTAACCAGTTGAGCTACCCAGACACCCCACTATTGAACAAATTTAGAAGAAAATGTTTTCCCCACTAGGAAATTTTGCAAATTGTGTTTAAAAAGTACTCAAAATAGGTAGCTATATTTATTATATTGGCTCAAATAATTTTTTTTTTACAAATAGTTTATTGTCAAGTTGGTTTCCATATAACACCCAGTGCTCATCTCCACAAATGCCCTCCTCCATGCCCATATCCCCCCTGCCTCCCCCACACCCATCAGTCCTCAGTTTGTTTTCAGCATTCAAGAGTCTCTCATGGTTTCCCTCTCTCACTCTCCCCAGCAAGTTCCCCCCTTCTCCTCCCCCATGGTCCTCCGTTAAGTTCCTCCTAATCCTCCTATACGTGCAAACATATGATATTTGTCCTTCTCTGCCTGATTTATTTCGCTCAGCATAACACCCTCAAGGTCCATCCATGTTGCTACACAAGACCATATTTCATTTTTTTCTCATTGCCATGTAGTATTCCATCGTAGAGATAAACCACATCTTTTTGATCCATTCGTCCGTTGATGGACACTTAGGCTCTTTCCATGTTTTGGCTATTGTTGGGAGTGCTGCTATGAACATTGGGGTACATGTGCTCCTATGCCTCAGCATTTCTATATCCCTTGGGTAAATTCCTAGCAGTGCTATTGCTGGGTCATAGGGGAGTTCTATTGTTAATTTTTTGAGGAACCTCCACATTGTTTTCCAGAGGGGCTGTACCAGTTTACATTCCCACCAACAGTGTAGGAGGGTGCCCGTTTCTCCACATCCTCGCCAGCATCTCGTGTTCTCTGATTTGCTCATTTTAGCTACTCTGACTGGCGTGAGGTGGTATCTCAGTGTGGTTTTGATTTGTATTTCCCTGATGAGGAGGATGCTGAGCATCGTTTCATGTGTCTGTTGGCCATCTGGATGTCCTCTTGGAGAAGTGTCTGTTCATATCTTCTGCCCATTTCTTTACTGGGTTGTTTGTTTTTTGGGTGTGGAGTTTGGTGAGTTCCTTATAGATTTTGGATATTAACCCTTTATCTGATGTGTCATTTGCAACTCTTTTCCCATTCCATCGGTTGCCTATTAATTTTATGGATTGTTTCCTTTGCTGTGCAGAAGCTTTTAATCTTGATGAGGTCCCAATAATTTATTTTTGCTCTTGATTCTCTTGCTTTTGGGGATGTGTCAAGTAAGAAATTGCTGTGGTGGAGGTCAAGGAGGTTGTTTCCTACTTTCTCCTCCAGGGTTTTGATGGTTTCCTGTCTCACGTTCAGGTCCTTTATCCATTTTGAGTTTATTTTTGTGTATGGTGTGAGAAAATGATCTAGTTTCATTCTTCTGCATGTTGCTGTCCAGTTTTCCCTGTACCATGTGTTGAAGAGGCTGTCTTTTTTCCATCGGATATTCTTTCCTGCTTTGTCAAAGAATAGTTGACTGTATACTTTTGGGTCCACTTCTGAGTTCTCAGTTCTGTTCCATTGGTCTATGTGTCTGTTTTTGTGCCAATACCATACTGTCTTGATGATGACAGCTTTGTAGTAGAGGCTAAAGTCTGGGATGGTGTTACCTCCCATTTTGGTTTAATTCTTCAATATTACTTTGGCTGTTCAGGGTCTTTTATGGTTCCGTACAAATTATATTGGCTCAAATAAATTTTTAAAGATAGTCTGTGACAGTTTAGTCTGATACCAGATAGCTCTATGGGACATATTATTAATTGCATGCCTTTAGGAAGCATGTCATATGATACAATTTATAGAACTTTTGGACACAATTGGTTAGAATACATATTCTAATTTATTTTAGAATAAATTATCTAGTGGTAAAATTCAAGCCAGACATGAATTAGCCTCTGCCAATTTGGCTTTTTAAAGAAGTTTAAGGGCTTTATACTATAAGATACCATGTAATTGCCCTTTTCTTTTGTCACAGATTACTGTACAAATAGGTGATCATATAGTCAATCACCTAACCAGGATGCTGTTGTGAATGAATTAGGAAAATTACACTGGGAGACCAAATATCATTCAGAAATGAAGGAGAGATAAAGAATATTCTGGACCAACAAAAAACTAATGATTCATCATCACTAAACTGGTATTACTAAAAATGTTAAAGGGGCTTTTTTACACTGAAAAGAGAGTGGTAATTAGAAAAAAGACAAACCAGGGCTTGTAGTTACCTTATGTACAATCAGTATAATTTTTATTAATTGTGAACTTAATATTAAATTATATATATGAGAATCAGCAAAGGAAAACAACTTGTTATATACAAGGGAACCCCAATAAAACTATCTGCAGATTTTTTTTCATTTCTTTTCTTTAAGTTTATTTATCTATTTTGGGAGAGAGGGAGAGAGAGAGAGAGAGAGGACAAGCAGGGGAGGGATGGAGAGAGGGAGAGAGAGGAGGAGAGAGAGAGACTCCCAACTAGGCTCTGTGCCATCAGTGTGGGGCCTAAAGCAGGGCTCAAATTCACAAACTAGGAGATCATGACTTGAGTAGAAATTAAGAGTTGGATGCTTAACCAAGTGAGCCACCGGGACTCCCTTACCAGCAGATATTTTATCAGAAACTTTGTATGCCGGAAAGTAGTGGCATGATATATTCAAAGTGATGGAAAAACAAACAAACAAACAAACAAACAAACAAACAAATAAACAAACAGCCAATCAAGAATACTCTACCTGGAAAGGTTATCATTCAGAAATGAAGGAGAGATAAAGAATATTCTGGACCAACAAAAAACTAATGATTCATCATCACTAAACTGGTATTACTAAAAATGTTAAAGGGGCTTTTTTACACTGAAAAGAGAGTGGTAATTAGAAAAAAGAACACTATGAAAGAATAAATATCATTGGAAAGGTAAATATGTGATAAAGGCAGTGGGTTAATGATGTATAAAGCTAGCATGAAGGTTGAAAGAAAAAAGTAGTAAAAACAACTATGATTACAGTAATAAAGGATATACAAGATAAAAAGATGTAAAATATGACATCAAAAACATAAAACAAAGAGGGGGAGAGTAATAATGCTGACGTTACAGTGGGATCAAACAGTTGTTATCAACTTGAAATAAATTGTTATAAATATAAGCTGTTTTATGTAAGCTTTATGGTAACCATAAAGCAAAAGCGGATAGTAAATATACAAAAGTAAAGAGAAAAGATATAATCACACCACTAAAGAAAATTATGGAGTCACAAAGGAAGAAAGCAAGAGAGGAAAGAAATGGAGAAGAACTACAAAAACAGTAAAAAAATATTAACAAAATGTCAATGAGTGCTCATCAATAATTACTTTAAATGTAAATGGACTAAATTCTACAATCAAAAGACAGAGTAGCTGAATGGATTAAAAAACAAGACCCACATATATGCTACCTACAAGACTCACTTTAGATGTAAGTGCACACAGAGAATGAAAGTGAAGGGATCAAAAAACATATTCCATGCAAACAGAGACAAAAAGAAAATTGGAGTAGCTATACTTATATCAGATAAAATAGATGTTAAAACAGTAATAAGAGACAATGAAGATCATTACATAATGATAAAAGGATCAACCCAACAAGAAAATATAACATTTGTAAATATTTGTGCACCCAACACAAAGCACCGAAATATATAAAACAAATATCGATAGATTTAAAAGGAGAAATAGCAATACAATACTAAGGGACTTTAATGTCCCACTTACACATCAATGGGTAGATCACTCAGACAGAATAATGAATAACGAAACATCAGCCTTAAATGACAAATTAGACCAGATGGCCTTTACAGATAGTTATAGAATGTTCAAACCAAAAGCAAGAGGATGCATATTCTTCTCAAGTGCACGTGGAACCTTTTTCCAAGGCCATCAAAACAAATTTTAATAAAATTTTAAAGGATTGATATGATATCAAGCATCTTTTCTGACTACACTGGTATAAAACTAGAAATTAATTACATGCAAAAACTGGAAAATTCACAAAATATGTGAAGATTAAACAGTGAGCTACTGAACAACCAAAGGGTCAAAGAAGAAATCAGGAGGGAAATAAAAGAAGATCTTGAGAAAATGAAAATGGAAATGCAACATACCAAAATTTATGGGATACAGCAAAAGTGGTTCTAAGGGAGAAGCTCATAGGATATATACCTACCTCAAGAAACAAGAAAAGCCTTAAACAAACAACCTAACTTTACTCCTCAAGGAACTAGAAAAAGAAGATTAATAAAGCCCATAGTAGAAGGAAGGAAATAACAAAGATCAGAGAAGAAATAAATGAAATAGAGACTAAAAAGATAATAGAAAAGATAAATGAAAGTAAGAGCTGTTTCTTTAAAAAGATAAACAATTATTTTTTGTTTAAAAAACTATATAAATAAACCTTTAAATAGACACACCATGAAAAATAAAGAGATGACTCAGATTTAAAAAACTCAAATAAAGGAGATGTTACAACTACAGAAATACAAAGGATCATGACACTACTATGAACAATTATACGCTGACATATTGGACAACCTAGGAGAAATGGATAAATTCCTAGAAACAAACAACCAGCAAGATTAATCATGATGAAATATAAAATCCAAGCAGACCAATTACTAAACCAGTTAAAAAAAACCCCACAATTATTAAATAATTATTAAATAAGGAGACTGAACCAGTAATCAAAAATCTTTCAACAAATAGAAGTCTGGGACTAGACAACTTCACTGTTGAGTTCTACCAAACATTCATAGAAGAGTTAATACCAATGCTTCTCAAACTCTTCTAAATTATAGAAGAATAGAGAAGTCTCCCAAACTCATTTTTTGAGGCCAGCATTACCCTGATACCAAAATCAGACAAAGAAACCACAAGAAAAGAATATTATAGGCCAATATTCCTGATGAACTCAGATGGAAAAATTCTCAACAAAATGTTAGCAAACTGAATTTATTAATACATTAAAAGGATCATATACCATCATCAAGTGAGATTTATTCCAGGGATGCAAGGATAGTTCAGCATTTGCAAATTAGACAATATGACACACCACATTAACAAAATGAAGGATAAAAATCATATGATCATCTCAATAGATACAAAAAAAAGCATTTGACAAAATTCAGCCCCAAATTATGATAAAAACTGTAAACAAGGTGGATACAGAGGGAATGTACTTCAACATAATAAAGGTTATATATAATAAGCCTATTGCTAGCATGATCCTCAATGATGAGAAGTTGAAAGCTTTTCCTTAATGATCAGGAATGAGATAGGGTGCCTGAGAGACTCAGTCAGATAAGTGTCTGATTCTTGATTTCTGCTCAGGTCATGATTTTGTGGTTTGTGAGTTTGAGCTCCTGTAGGTCTCTGCGCTGATGGTGCAGAGCCTGCTGGGATTCCCTCTTTCTCTTTCTCTCTCTCTACTCTCCCCTCCACTCTCTCTCTCTCTCAAAATGGATAAACTTAAAAAAATAAAAAAAGAATAGGGGCTCCTGGGTGGCTCAGTTGGTTGTGTCTGACTCTTGATTTTGGCTTAGGTCATGATCTCACGGTTTTGAGTTTGAGCCCCATGTCAGGCTAAGCATAGAGCCTGCTTGGGATTCTTTCGCTTCTTTTCTGTCTGCCTCTCCCACTTTCTCTCTGAAAATAAATAAATAAACTTTAAAAAAGCTAAAAAAAAAATAAAGAGGAATAAGACAAGGATGTCTACTTTCTCTACTTTTATTCAATATAGTTTTGGAAGTCCTAGCTAGAGCAATTAGGCAAGCAAATAAAAAGCATCCAGGGGCACTTGGGTGGCTCAGTTGGTTAAGCGTCCAACTTCGGCTCTGGTTATAATCACATGTTTTGTAACTTTGATCCCCACATTGGGCTCTCTGCTGCCAGCACAGAGCCTACTTTGGATCTCTGCTCCCCTCTTTCTGCCCCTCCCCCACTTATTCTCTCTCTCTCTCTTTGAAAATAAATACATAAACTTAAAAAAAAAAGTCATCCAAATTGAAAAGAAAAGGTAAAAGTGCTGTTATTTGCAGATGACATGATATCATATGTAGAAAATCCTGAAGACTCCATCAGAAAACTTATAGAATTAATAAATTAATTAAAGTGAAAAAATATAAAATTAATACCTTCCAAATTTGTTGCATTTCTATTTACTAATAATGAACTATCATTCAGAGAGATTTGGCAAACAGTTACATTCACAATTACATGAAAAAGAATAAAATACCTAGGAATAAATTTAACCAAGGAGGTGATAAACCTGTATATTGAAAACTACAAGACATTAATAAAAGAGATTGAAGAAGACATAAATGAATGGAAAGATATTCTGTGCTGATGGATTAGAAGAATAAATATTGTTAAAATCTCCATACTACCCATAGCAACATGCAAATTCAATGCAATAACCTATCAAAATTGTGTTTTTCACAGAAATAGAACAAACAGTCCTAAAGTTTGTTTGGAACCATAAAACTATAAAACCACCCTGAATAGCCAAAGCAATTTTGAAAAAGGACAAAACTGGAGGCATCATGCTTACTGATTTCAAACTCATTATGAAGATATAGTAATTAAAAGAGTGTGGTATTGGCATAAAAACAGACCCATAGATCAATGAAACATAATAGAGAGCCCAGAAAAAAACCCTAGGCATATGTTGATTAATTTATGACAAAGGAGTCAGGAATATACAAAGGATAAAGGACAATCTCTTTAATAGGAGGTGCTGGAAAACATGCAGAAAAAAGATACTGGGCAATCTTATACTATACACAAAAATGAACTCAAAATATGTGAAAAACTTGAACACAAGACCTGAAACCATAAAACTTCTAGAAGAAAACATAGGCGGTATGCTCCTTGACATAGGTCTTGGTCATGATTTTTTGAATCTGATATGAAAATCTGATGCAAAAATAAACAAGGAACACTACATGAAATTAAAAACCTTCAGCATGGCAAAAGACAGAATTAACAGAGTGAAAAGGTGATCTACTGATTGGGAGAAAATATTTGCAAATTGTGTATCTGATAAGGAGCTAATATTCAGAATATATAAAGAACTCATACCAAACAATCCTATTAAAGAACTGGCAGAAGATCTGAATACACATTTCTCCAAAGAAGATATACAGTTGGCCAAAAGGCACATGAAAAGCTGTTCTATATCATTAATCATTAGGGAAAATTAAATCAAAATCACAATGAAATATCAACACACACCTGTTATCAAAAAGGTAAGAAATAACCAGTGTTGGCAAGGATGTGTAGAAAAGGAAAGCTTGTGCAGTGCTCATGAGAATGTAAATTGGTGCAGCCACTATGGGAAACAGTATGTAGGTTCCTCAAAATATTAAAAATAGAACTACACAGTATGATCCAGCAACTCAACAATTCAACTTCTGGTATTTATCTGAAGGAAATGAAAACACTAATTTGAAAAGATACATGGTCATTGTTCATTATGTGCTGCATATTCACAACAATATTTCTAAGACTAAGTTATGGAAACAATCTAATTGTTCATTGATAGATGAATGGATAAAGGAATTGTTGTATATATATGTGTATATATACATACACATACATACATATATACACATACATACATATGTATACATACATATACGTATATATACACATTACACACATACACACACACACGCAATGCGATATTATTCAGCCCTAAAAAAAGGAATGAAATCTTGCCATTTGTGACAGCATGGATGGATCTTGAGGGCATGATGCTAAATAAAATAAGTCCAACAGAGAAAGACAAATATGGTATAATCTCTCTTACATGCAATATCTAATATATATAAATATGTATACATATATATGTATATATCCAGAGGTGAGAGGTGGGGGTGGGGGGGTGGGGCAGAAATGGGTAAAATTTTTTTTAGTTTAAAAAAAGGAAAAATTGATATGTTGGAGTTTATCAAAATGGATAACTTTCATGCTTCGAAAGACGCCATTAAGAAAATGAAAAGAGAAGTCATTGGCTTGGTTAGAAAATTATTGGTAAATCCCATTTTTAAAAAAATGTTTATTTTTTATAAAGGATTTGTATCCATAATATACAGAGAACTAGTTGAATGGGTGAATTTTATGATCTGTAAATTACATATTAATAAAGTTTGAAAATAGTCCACTCAAAAAAATCCTCTATATGAGGACCGGGTCAGAGTACTTTTATTCTGCCAAGCACTTCAGTAAGTGAGCTGTAGTTGTCTGACTTTTAGGCATGGACTGTTTTTCCTTTAAGAGATAATGATATTTTATACTTATAGATTGTAATAGTGTTGGACACTCCCACTGCTTCTTTCGGTATTTTCTGGGAAAGTATATGGTAAAATGAAGAGTTAATTTTTTGAGTGATAGAGTTAGCCCTCCAACGATGTCCCTGATCACATACTAGATTAACTTGGGTTGTACAAAGTAAACTATGAGAGTAGTGCCTGATAAAGATATCTTGATGGCCTAATTGACAGTACCTCAATAAGGCAGTGGAAGTTGGGAGAACACTGAGAGGTCTGCTACTCTTGTCTCACCTTGGCCCTGCCAGTTTCAGTATATCACACAGAAGTTGTCTTTCCCATATCCTTGTCTTCCTGGGTCCATTTAATATTTGAGTAGCTGGGTAACAGAGAGCCAAAGAATAAAGACAACAAATTTCATATTAACTCTTCTCTTTTTTTGTTGCTCTATTTCTGTTGTTCATGTTTTTTTTTTAAAAGGAATCTCTTTATGTATAATTTACATTCTACTACAGTAATTTAGTAATATTTTGTAGTATGAATTCATATGTCACTAAAATTTTTAAAAGCCATAGAACCATGTTAAAACCTAGCAATTACAGAAGAGGTTGGGGCCTGCCTTGTGAAAGTACAGTACACACTGTTCTTAACTTCTAAGTCATTTGTGTGCTGCTTTTAATACTAATTGCACCTTGATCTGAGCCACTTCACATTAAGCCATTTTATTTAAAGTTAGTTGGATCTTGAGCCCACTGCACAGAGACCCTCTAATTCTGTATAATGACTTGCACTTTAGTGCTCAATTAGTGCTAGAATCAAGGTAATAAGCAGCATGCATGTTTTATAATTGAAGAATCTAAAGTAGAGCAAGGTAAGTGGCTTATTGAAGGTTAGACAATTCAGAATAAAATCCAAGGTTGCAGCTGTCCATTGTGGTGCTATGCTGGGAACCCCCTCCCCCAAACCCCCAGGTCTGTGGTCATCATTGAAATGGGGGAACTAGCACAGGAGGCGTCAGACAGTTTCTAAAGGTGACTTACAGGTAAAATATTTTAAGGGGCATTTCTCAGCACTAGAGAAATTGCAACTAAATTCTGATTTTCTCTCTCATTTAAAAAAATTTTTATTTATTTATTTTGAGAGAGAAACAGTGTGAGTTGGGAAAGGGCAGAGAGAGAGGGAGGGAGAGAGAGAATCCTAAGCAAGCTCTGCACTGTCAGCACAGAGTCCGAAGAGGGACTTCAATTCATGAAATCATGAAATGAAGATCTGAGCTGAAATTGAAAATCGGACGCTTAACCGACTGAGCTACCCAGGTGCCCTGAATTCTCTTTTTTAAACTATCAGAAGAAAATAAAACCCACAAGACTGGCTTTAAAAAATTAGGAAGTAAACCTTATTAAAAGTTTGGGAAATATTAATAAACAAAAGAAAATAAAAGCTGCTGTAATCTGCCACACACAGATATCACTTGTTCATGTTTTTATATGATCCCTCTAATTTTTAGTTTTTTCCCTTTTCTCTTACTATATATACACTTAAACATTACAAACCAGGGGTCACATCATACCTAGTTTTGAAATCAGATTTCTAAATATATATTGCACTGTGAGCCTGTTTTGATTACATTCTTAAGTTATTATCACACACACATTTTTCACTGAAATATGATAGAGATATTATAATTTATTTAATGATTACCCAACTTCTTTTCTTTTTTAAAAAAGTGATATAAACACTGTACAATTCTATGGCTATTTCTATACTATACTTTTTGTTTTCTTTTTACAAATAGTTTATTGTCAGATTAGTTTCCACATAACACCCAGTGCTCATCCCCACAAGTGTCCTCCTCCATGCCCATCCCTCCTCCCCCCCACATCCACCAGTCCTCAGTTTTTGTCAGCATTCAATAGTCTCTCATGGTTGGCCTCTCTCCCTTTCCCCCACCATTTCCGCCCTTCTTCTCCCCCTTGGTCCTCCGTTAAGTTCCTCCTAATCCTCCTGTACGTGCACACATATGATATTTGTCCTTCTCTGCCTGACTTATTTCGCTCAGCATAACACCCTCAAGGTCCATCCATGTTGCTACACATGGCCAGATTTCATTGTTTCTCATTGCCATGTAATATTCCATGGTATAGATAAACCACATCTTCTTGATCCATTCATCTGTTGATGGACACTTAGGCTCTTTCCATGTTTTAGCTATTGTGGAGAGTGCTGCTATGAACATTGGGGTACATGTGCTCCTATGCATCAGCATTTCTGTATCCCTTGGGTAAATTCCTAGCAGTGCTATTGCTGGGTCATAGGGGAGTTCTATTGTTAGTTTCCTGAGGAACCTCCACACTGTTTTCCAGAGGGGCTGTACCAGTTTACATTCCCACCAACAGTGTAGGAGGGTGCCCGTTTCTCCACATCCTCGCCAGCATCTAGAGTTCTCTGATTGGCTCATTTTAGCCACTCTGACTGGCGTGAGGTGGTATCTCAGTGTGGTTTTGATTTGTATTTCCCTGATGAGGAGGGATGCTGAGCATCGTTTCATGTGTCTGTTGGCCATCTGGATGTCCTCTTTGGAGAAGTGTCTGTTCATATCTTCTGCCCATTTCTTCACTGGGTTGTTTGTTTTTCAGGCGTGTAGTTTGGTGAGTTCCTTGTAGATTCTGGATATCAACCCTTTATCTGATATGTCATTTGCAACTATCTTTTCCCATTCCGTTGGTTGCCTATTAATTTTCTGGGTTGTTTCCTTTGCTGTGCAGAAGCTTTTAATCTTGAGGAGGTCCCAACAGTTTATTTTTGCTCTTGATTCCCTTGCTTTTGGGGATGTGTCAAGTAAGAAGTTGCTGCGGTGGAGGTCAAGGAGGTTGTTTCCTGCTTTCTCCTCTAGGGTGTTGATAGTTTCCTGTCTCACGTTCAGGTCCTTTATCCATTTTGAGTTTATTTTTGTGCATGGTGTGAGAAAATGATCTAGTTTCATTCTTCTGCATGTTGCTGTCCAGTTCTCCCAACACCATCTGTTAAAAAGGCTGTCTTTTTTCCATCGGATATTCTTTCCTGCTTTGTCAAAGAATAGTTGGCTGTATACTTTTGGGTCCACTTCTGAGTCCTCAATTCTGTTCCATTGGTCTATGTGTCTGTTTTTGTGCCAATACCATACTGTCTTGATGATGACAGCTTTGTAGTAGAGGCTAAAGTCTGGGATGGTGATCCCTCCCGTTTTGGTTTTATTTTTCAGTATTACTTTGGCTATTCGGGGTCTTTTGTGGTTCCATACAAATTTTTGGATAGTTTGTTCTAGTTTTGAGAAGTATGCTGGTGCAATTTTGATTGGAATTGCATTGAATGTGTAGAGTGCCTTAGGTAGTAATGACATCTTAACTATATTTATTCTTCCTATCCATGGGCATGGAATGTTTTTCCATTTCTTTGTGTCTTCTTCAATTTCCTTCATAAGTTTTCTATAGTTTTCATCATACAGATCTCTTGTATCCTTGGTTAGGTTTATTCCGAGGTATTTTATGTTTTTTTCTGCAATTGTGAATGGGATCATTTTTTGATTTCTCTTTCTGTTGCTTCATTGTTGGTGTATAAAAATGCAACCGATTTCTGTACGTTGATTTTGTACCCTGCAACTTGGCTGAATTCTTGGATCAGTTCTAGAGGCTTCTGGTGGAGTCTGTCGGGTTTTCTATGTAGAGTATCATGTCATCTGCGAAGAGTGAAAGTTTGACTTCCTCTTTGCCAATTCTGATGCCTTTGATTTCCTTTTGTTGTCTGATGGCTGATGCTAGGACTTCCAGCACTATGTTAAACAGCAGTGGTGAGAGTGGGCATCCCTGTCGTTTTCCTGATCTCAGGGGGAAAGCTCTGAGTTTTTCCCCGTTGAGGATGATGTTAGCTGAAGGCTTCTCATAGATGGCTTTGATGATGTTTAAGTAGGTTCCTTCTATCCCAACTTTCTCGAGAGTCTATTAAGAAGGGATGCTGTATTCTGTCAAATGCTTTTTCTGCATCTATTGACAGGATCATATGGTTTTTATGTTTTCTTTTATTAATATGATGTATCACATTGATTGATTTGCGAATGTTGAACCAGCCCTGTAACCCAGGAATGAATCCCACTTGATCTTGGTGGATGATTCTTTTGATATGCTGCTGGATTCGGTTTGCAAGGATCTTGTTGAGAATTTTTGCATCCGTATTCATCAAGGATATTGGCCTGTAGTTCTCTTTTTTTGCTGGATCTCTGTCTGGCTTGGGAATCAGAGTGATGCTGGCTTCATAAAATGAGTCCGGAGTTTTCCTTCGCTTTCTATTTTTTGGAATAGCTTGAGAAGAATTGGGATTAATTCTGTTTTAAATGTCTGGTAGAATTCCCCAGGGAAGCCATCAGGTCCAGGGCTCTTATTTGTTGGGAGATTTTTGATCACTGATTCAATTTCTTCACTCGTTATGGGTCTGTTCAGGTTTTCTATTTCTTCCCGTGTGAATTTTGGTAGTGAGTGTGTGTTTAGGAATTTGTCCATTTCTTTTAAGTTGTCCAGTTTGTTGGCATATAATTTTTCATAGTATTCCCTGATAATTGCTTGCATTTCTGAGGGGTTGGTTGTAATAAGTCCATTTTCATTCATAATTTTGTCTATTTGGGTGCTCTCTCTTTTCTTTTGGATAAGTCTGGCTAGAGGTTTGTATTTTGTTGACTTTTTCAAAAAACCAACTCTTGGTTTCATTGATCTGTTCAATTGTTTCCTTGGTCTCTATGTTGTTTATTTCTGCTTTAATTTTTACTATTTCTCTTCTTCTACTGGGTTTAGGGAGTTCTTGTTGATCTGCCTCTAGTTCCTTTAGGTGAGCTGTTAGATTGTGGACTTGCGCTTTTTCTAATCTCTTTAAATAGGCCTGGAGAGCAATGTACTTTCCTCTTAGGACTGCCTTTGCCGCATCCCATAGATTTTGAATTGTTGTGTTTTCATTTTCATTTGTTTCCATAAATTTTTTAATTTCATCTCTAATTGCCTGATTGGCCCATTCATTCTTTAGAAGGGTGTTCTTTAACCTCCACGTTTTTGGAAGTTTTCCAGACTTCTTCCTGTAATTGATTTCAAGTTTCAAAGCATTGTGATCTGACAGTGTGCATGGTATGATCTCTATTCTTTTATATTTATTGAGGGCTGCTTTATGTCCCAGTATGTGATCTATCTTGGAGAATGTGCCATGCGCACTTGAGAAGAAAGTAAATTCCCTGGCCTCAGGATGTAAAGTTCTAAATATATCCGTCAGATCCATCTGGTTCAATGTGTCTTTCAAGTCCATTATTTCTTTAGTGATTTTCTGTCTGGTTGACCTATCCATTGCTGTAAGCAGAGTATTACAGTCCCCTGCTATTAGCACATTCTTATCTATAAGCTTGTTTCTGTTTGTGATTAATTGTTTAGATATTTAGGTGCTCCCACATTCGATGCGTAGACATTTATGATAGTTAGTTCTTCCTGATGGATGGACCCTGTAATTATTATGTAGTGCCCTTCTTCGTCTCTTGTGATTGTCTTAATTTAAAGTCCAGTTTGTCTGATGCAAGTATCGCTACTCCGGCTTTCTTTTGATTTCCTGTAGCATGATATATATTTCTCCATCCCCTTACTTTTAATCTGAAGGTATCTTCCCATCTAAAATGAGTTTCTTGTAGACAGCATATAGATGGATTTTGTTTTTTAATCCATTCTGCTACCCTATGTCTTTTGATTGGAGCATTCAGCCCATTTACATTCAGTGTTATTATTGAAATATGTGGGTTTAGAGTCTTTGTATCTTTTGTAGGATTCATGTTTGTGGTGGTGTCTCTGGAATCTTTGTTCCTTGCAACCTTTCCTTCAGAGCATCCCCCTCAGGATTTCTTGTAGGGCTGGCTTCGTGGTGACAAATTCTTTCAATTTCTGTTTGTTTGGAAAGGTTTTTATCTTTCCTTCTATTTTGAATGACAGGCTTGCTGGAGAGAGGATTCTTGGCTGCATATTTTTACTGTTCATCACATTGAAGATCTCTTGACATTCCTTTCTGGCCTGCCTCGTTTCAGTAGATAGGTCTGTCACCACTCTGATGGGTTTCCCTTTGTATGTGAGGGCCCTTTTCTCCCTAGCTGCTTTCAAAATTCTCTCTTTGTCCTTGTGTTTTGCCATTTTTACGATGATATGTCGTGCAGAAGATCGATTCAAGTTACGTCTGAGGGGAGTCCTCTGAGCCTCTTGTATTTCCACATTGACTTCCTTCCCCAGGTCGGGGAAGTTCTCTGCTATAATTTGTTCCAGGACTCCTTCAGCACCTTTCCCTCTCTCTTCCTCTTCTGGGATTCCTATGATACGGATATTGTTGCGTTTGACTGTGTCGCTGAGCTCTCGAATTCTTCTTTCCTGTTCCTGGATCAGTTTGTCTCTTTTTTTGTCAGCTTCTTGTTTTTCTAGAATGGTGTCTTCTAAATCACTTATTCTCCTTTCTGCCTCTTCAAGCCGTGCATTGGAGGCCTCTAATTTATTATGTATCTCATTTATCGCATTTTTTAATTCTTCATGCCTATTTTTATTTTCCATTCTGTCTGTAGCCATAGTTTCTTTGATGTCCCCTATGTTTTCTTCAAGCCCTGCTATTAATTTTACCATTATTATTCTAAAATCTTGTTCACTTATGCTGCTGATATCTGTTTTGAGCAGTTCATTAGCTGTCATTTCTTCTTGGAGTTTCTTTGGAGGAGAGCTCTTTCGTTTCATCATTTTAGTTAGCTTTCTGGCTCTTGTTGGTTTTAAAGACCTGTTATGCTCTCTGTTTCTATGAGCACTGCTATATCCAAGAAGACTCTTTGACTTTCCATGGCCTATCCTTTCAGAGAGTGTTTTTTGAATGGTATCCCTCGGTCACTCTTGTTGGGACCTTAGTTATTTTATTTTCCTATTCGTAGTGATATTTGGGACTCTTCACCTTGTGTACTCTAGCTTGTATCTTGAGGTAGCCCTGGAAAAGAAAACAGACAGACAAACACACAGGGAGCAGGAGCACACAAACGCACAGGCTGATGCAACTAACATGCAAAGCGAGAGGGAAAACGAAAAAGTTAATAGAAAAGACGGAGGAGGGAGGGTGAATAATAGGGAGCATAAAATACATAAAAGGGTCAAAAAGGGGAAAAGGGAAGGAAAAAAGAAGAAAACCGATGGACAAAGAACGTTTTAAAGCATATACCTGGATTTCCCAGCTACAGTTAAATAGCCGTGTGTATGCAGTGCTGGTTGAAGAGCACAGAGAAAAAGAGAGAAGGCAGGGCGAGACGAGGCAGATTTGGAAATAGAATGAATAGGCAGAAGGGATAAGAAGCTTTTTTCAGAGAGGTAAAGGGTAGAATATGGTTGGATAGGTGAGAGAAGGATGCTGGAATTATCCAGAGAAACTATATAGTCTAATTACTCCTGAGAGAAATAGCTGAAAAAGTTGGTAGGTGTAGAATTTACATTTACAGAATGGACTTGTTGTGATTGTTTAAGCAAGCTGGCGACCAGAGTTAATCAGGTCAGTGTTTTGGGGAAAAAAGCGAGAAAAGAGAAAGAAGAAAAAAAGAGAAAAGAAAGGGAAAAAAAAAGAAAGAAGAAAAAAAAGGAAAAAAAACAAAAAAAGGAAAAAAAACAAAAAAAAAGGAAAAAAGAAAGAGAAAAAAAAAGGGAGGAGGGCACCTCTCAGGCAGGGTTGGGCGTGGTGTGATCCGATGCCTCAGGCGGGGGTTCTGCCTTGGCCATTGTGAGGAGGAGAGTGACGGTGCTCCAGTCCCTTCTTGAACCCCGCGCTGCAGCTTGCTTTTTTTTTTTGGTGTGTCTACTCCCCGTTCCGGGGACGCAGCCAAAGTTGGTTGCACTCTTCAACCCAGGCCAGTTCCAATCTCCAAATCCCAGCCGCGCGCCCCGCTGAAGTTGCCTTAGACACAGCTTCCCAGACAACCCCCTCGGGCTATTCCAGGCTCCCTGCTGAGGTCTGGGGGCGGAGTCAAAATCGCTGCTTCCTTCTCTGGGTCGGGCTGGCGCGCATGCGCCGGGGCTTGCCTGCCGGGTCGGGTAGCCTGAGCCCGTTGGAGTGAGGAAAACCGGGTCTCTCTATGGCTCGTCACCCGAAACACGAACTCACAGGCAAATTTCCCAGTTTTTAGCTCTTTGCCTTCCCTCTCGAGTTCCAGCCAGCCAGGAGCGCGGACGCCCGGTGTCTGCGCGTCTCTTTCAGGGGTCCCAGCCGCCCTGGAGCTACAATGGCGGCGGGCGCGCCGCCACCGCTCTGAAATCCAACCTCCAGGAGCTGCACAAAGAAGTAGTTTGTGTGCTCAGCCTCCTCCAGGACCAGTTGTCGCGAGGGGACCTGGTGTGCAGGTATTTGTCAAGTACGGTCTTTCTATGCACCGAGCGGAGGTTTTTCCCCCACGAGCAGAGGTTTTTCTGTCTCGGACTCTCTCCTTTTCCCGTCTCACTCCCCGCAGAGGGTAGACGGGGATCGCCTCCCACTCTGGAGTCTCCGATCCCGGCCTGATTTTACCTTCCCCGGTTCGCACTCAGGTTAGAAGGCTTTCTCAGTGGATTCTGCGTCCTTTTTCTCCCAGTCTCTCAGGTTTTGTAAGGTTTCCAATGGCTTCAGATCTTTTCTGTGTGATGTATGGGCCCGAGTGCAAGTACGGAGCTCCTTACTTCTCCGCCATCTTGCCCCTATACTATACTTTTTTTGACAGAAGTGCGATTTTTTAGGGCTTTAGATGTGTATTTTTATTTTTATTTTATTTTTATTTTTTTAAAAAATGTTTTATTTATTTCTAAAAGAGAGAGAGAGAGAGAGAGACAGCGTGACCAGGGGAGGATCAGAGAGAGAGGGAGTCACAGACTCTGAAACAGGCTCCAGGCTCTGAGCTGGCAGTCAGCACAAAGCCCGACGCGGGGCTCGAACCCACTAACCGTGAGATCATGACCCAAGTGAAAGTCGGACTCTTAACCGACTAAGCCACCCAGGCACCCCTAGATGTGTATTTTTAAATTGCCCTCAAATGTTTCTTCTCATACATTTCTAGCAGTATATAAGAACACCTATTTTCTTGTATCCTTCACAACAGTGGGTAAGTATAAGTTTTAAAACTTTTTCCAAACTTACTAGGTAAAAAGTGGTATATTATTATTTTAATTTAGATCTATTTCATTTTTGGTGAGGTTAAATACTTTCTTACATTTAGTGCTGATTTATATTTCTTCTTTTGTGATCTGAGTATACAGAACCATTGCATTTTTGGGGTTCAGTTCTTTTTCTCACTGATTTTTAATAATTTCTAATGTATTAAGAAAAATAACTTTCCCATCTTACATGGGCAAATATTTCCCTCCATTTAACATTTGCCTTTAAATTTAGGGTATCTTTTTATTTTTATTTATTTTATTTTTTATTTTTACTTATTTATTTTTTAAAGTATTTATTTATTTATAAGTTTGAGAGAGAGAGTGAGTGGAGGAGGGGCAGAGAGAGAGGGAGAGAGAGAAACCCAAGCTAGCTCCCAGCTGTCAGTGCAGAGTCTGATAAGAGCCTTGATCTCACAAACTGCAAGATCAGGACCTGAATGGAAATCAAGAGCTGGGTGCTCAACCAACTGAGCCACCCAAGCGCCCCTAAAGGTTTTACTTTTAAGTAATCTCAATACCCCACATGGGACTTGAATTTACAATCCCAGGATCAAAAGCCATGTGCTTTACTGACTGAGCCAATCAGGCTGTCCTTTAGGATATCTTTCTAAAATCGTGAACAGTGTTTTACATTTTTATGGAGTCAAATCTATCAGTCTGACTCCATATGACAAATTCTGCCTTTATGTGTGCGTTGTAAAAGGCCTTTTAAACACTTTTTTCTTTTCTTTTTTTTAAATGTTTATTTATTTTGAGAGATAGCTAAACGGTGAGTGGGTGAGGGGCAGAGAGAGAGAATCCCAAGTAAGCTCTTTGCAGCTAGCGCAGAGCCCAGCACAGAGCTTGGAATCTGGAACCATGAGATCATGACCCAAGCTGGGTCAAATCAAAAGTTGAGTGCTTAACAGACTGAACCACCTAGGCACCCTTAAAATTTAAAAAAATCAGGTATATATTTACCTATATTTTTTCTAGCTTTAAATACACACACACACACACAAACACACACACACACACACACACACACACACTTTTTACATTTATCTCTAGAATCCACCTGGAATTTACTTTGGAGTATAATATAAGTTAGTTATATAAATTAGCCTTCCTTCAAATAGTTAAATGTTAGCCATGTTTTCATATATAATGAAAAATTCATCCTTCTCTACTGATTTGAAAATCAAATTGTATCATATGTTGATTTCTCATGTATAATGAATATACTACTACTTATTGCTAGGTTTCCATTGATTTTCCCACCTTTTCTACTATCTAAAATTGCCTATTATCCCAATTTTGAAAAAGAAGTCATGTTTTGCATCATGGTTAGTGGGGAGAATGAGGGTTTTAGAGAGACCAAAGGTTGAATACCAATATTCCCTTTGATGAGTGGGGTCCAAGATTCCCCACCTGTTAAATGGGAATAATACATATCTGTCTACTCTGCAGGATGCTTGATTATCACGGATAATTTTATTAAATGCTTAGTATGTGGATACTATTCTTATACTACTTCTCCTAAGATAGTGCTCAGATACCTATAGAGGTTTCCTTTTTGCCTTTTCTGCTTGGCTTACAAGGGTGTATCAATCTGACCCTCCTCCATGCCTATGACTGTTTCCATTGCTTATTCAGCATGTCATCTTACTGTGTGGCAGGCCTGTGCCAGGCACTATAGTAGAGTCTAGCAATAAGTGATAAAGAGGGGCAAAGAGACCTCTGCCTCTGTGGAATTTATCTTTTAGTGGCATAGTTAGATTAAAGTAATTAAGAATATTTCCAATTGGGCTAAATACCACAGGAAGGCAAAACAGGATTTTATGCTGGGAGTGGTCGACATCTGAGCTAAGATCTGTTTTTTTGTTTTGTTTTGTTTTTTGTTTTTGTTGTTGTTGTTGTTGTTTTTTACAAATAGTTTATTGTCAAATTAGTTTCCACATAACACCCAGTGCTCATCCCCACAAGTGCCCTCCTCCATGCCCATCCCCCCTCCCCCCACATCCACCAGTCCTCAGTTTTTGTCAGCATTCAAGAGTCTCTCATGGTTTGCCTCTCTCCCTTTCCCCCACCATTTCTGTCCTTCTTCTCCCCCTTGGTCCTCTGTTAAGTTCCTCCTAATCCTCCTGTACGTGCACACATATGATATTTGTCCTTCTCTGCCTGACTTATTTTGCTCAGCATAACACCCTCAAGTTCCATCCATGTTGCCACGCCAGTCAGAGTGGCTAAAATGAGCCAATCAGAGAACTCTAGATGCTGGCGAGGATGTGGAGAAACGGGCACCCTCCTACACTGTTGGTGGGAATGTAAACTGGTACAGCCCCTCTGGAAAACAGTGTGGAGGTTCCTCAGGAAACTAACAATAGAACTCCCCTAGGACCCAGCAATAGCACTGCTAGGAATTTACCTAAGGGATACAGAAATGCTGATGCACAGGAGCACATGGACCCCAATGTTCATAGCAGCACTCTCCACAATAGATTAAGATCTGAATGAAGAGAAGGGGAAAGCTTGCCAAGATCCAGAGAAGAGTAGTCTAGGCAGAGAGAACAGGAGGCACAAAGGACTGAGGCAGGAACAGAAATCAGTCCTGAGGGGCTGCAACAGAGAGACTGATGAAAAAATTAACATAGAAGATGGATTCATAGAGACTGATAGGGGCCAGGGTATGTAATTTCCCAATTTGTATCCCAGTCCCCTTTCAGACAGTCTCCTTACTGATCTCTACCTGGTCAAGCCCCCAGGAGGCCTTTGCTCTTGCTGCTTTCCCTTTAACTGAATTGTTTTCTCCTTTCTGTGTTTCCAAATTCTATCCACTCTTAAAAGCCTGGCTTAGGTCTCCTCTTCTGTCATTTTGAATTAACATAGCCCAATTGGTATCTTTCTCGAAGTTCCTATTGCTCTTTTGGCCATACTCATAATTTTATGTGTGGTTTCCCTCTGATTTTCCTGCCCCCACCCCTACTGGCTAAATTGTGATCTCTTTGAGAGTAGGGAGGGTAGTCTAACACTTCTTTTGTATCTCTCTGTAAATGTTTGATATAGTGTTGAGAATAGATTGGACACATCTTTTGATATTCTAGATAGAAGCTTAGCATCAGTGAATATTTCTTGAGTTTACCCTACTTAAATCTTTAACAACAATTTTGACAAAAAGAAGCCCAAATATAGATGGAAAACACTAATGAAACATATCAATGGAACCAAACTTCATGCTTCAAATGACATATTTTAATATTTTATATATTTATTATAAATTAACACTGACAAAATTGAATAGCTGGGCAGAAAGTTATTATAGCTTTTCTTAGATTCAGCACTAAAAATATCTTGAACATTTGCATTGGCTGAAAATGTTCTGAAAAAAGCTTCAGGTTTCATTATTTTTAAAAAAATGAATCTAATATCCCTTAGTACATTCACATTGAATTAATATGTCACTCATTCCAGTGGACAAACAAATCATAACCAATTTACGGGAATGTTGTACTGGCAGAAGGTGCCAGCACCCACTCTTATCTCTTGGACCTTACATTCTTCTCTAGTGGGCCTCCAGCTGCTTCTCTGTATCTGAGGGTTGCCTCCAAAGGCCACTTTGTCCATGGATAGCAGGTTGGTTCTGGGGAATTAAGATTCCCCCTTCCTCAGCAGGCCTCATTCTATAACTCTCTCGGGCTGGCATATAAAATACCCCAGCTCCCTTGCTCTCAGATGAGATAATCCTGAGACTGTTTTGCATCATTTCCCAAAGTTTCCTCCGGGAATTCACCTTCAGGCACCATCCTGATTTGAAGGCTCACCCTTTATTAGATGCCTTCCTTCTTTCTCTCTCCTACATTGTCCCTTATACCTCCTGAATAAACAGTTTGCTCTTGAATTCTTGTCCTGGTGTTCTAGACAACCCAAACTAAATCACACCATTGCACATTATCATGAACACATTTCCAAGCAACTTCTAGATTAACCCTGTGGCATTCATGGTTCAGGAGTTCTTAAGTGTTTTACATAAAAGTCATTGTACTTAAAGCTAAAGAAGGCCTTGCAGGATCAATAGTGTCCACTAAGGGACTGGAAGAGTTATCTAACTTGACCTGAGATGCATTAGCAAACACAAGAAGAAGCCTCTGACCTGAGCCTGGAGAGTGACTTCAGTTAGTGTTGAATCTTCCTTATGCTATGTCAGCATTGCTCTGGATTTGCTGTGGAGCTCGTAGTCTGGGGAAGAGGATTTCTGCAATGACTTCTTTTACTGTTGCCTGACTGATGTTGGTAATGATCTCTTTGTATTATTTATTCCTGTCAGGAACTATATCAAATTTTGTGATGTCAGTTGCTCTTAGCATCTGTGGATCTCTTTTGGACCATAAAGCTGCTGGTCTTTGTTGTTGTTACATTATAGAACATTGTCAAATATTCCAAGGAGTCCTTGGAAAGATTAGCTTACAATTATTTAGTTTTGAAAAGTAGAGATAAAATAGTAGTGAAATAAGAACTACTCTGACCTTTGTTTCAACTTCATTAGTTCTGTGTAGTCTTGTGAGTGGGAACCTTTATACCCTAAGGAAATGTTCCAGCCTTCAGTGCCAGCAGTATGGCCAGCTGTTGCTGACACATCCCAGTTTGCACCTCGCTCTTCTGGATGTGGTTTGCTGGAATGTGGCTGTGGGAGAGTTAGGTGGAACTACCATCCTCTCCCCTGCTCTGCTCAAGGATTTCCAACATGGTGCACTCTACCCAACCAGATGTCCTTATCACCGATTTCTTAGAGATGTCACTGTCACACTGATCTCACAGAAATGTTCATAAAATATTTCAGAACTGCTGTATGCCCTGAATTGCTTTTATCAGTTTTGAGTCATACCTCTTTAACTGCTCTTAATCATTTTAGTGATAACTGTATGAGTATACTGTATACTTTAAACATGACAATGATTGATCCTATAGGTAAAATATCAAATGATAGTTGAAAACAAGGGACAAGGATTTTTATAAATGAAAAGCCTCTCTGCCCCATTACCACTGCATTATTCGTTAGAAATGGGTATTGTCACAGCTATTATAACTCCTTCTGGAAGTTCTGTGAACCTTTTGTGTCTAGTCAAAACTCTATACTCTGCACATGCTGTTGAATATTGCTTCAAGGGAAATAAGTGTTCATTTATATATTTTTCCACTTAAATACACTGTAAGGCAATTACTGGCTGGTAAACAGATTATGGCAGCATATTTGTTATCGGCTGTTGCTTATCTGCAACCTCAACTAGATGGAACCTAGCCAAGAAACAGGTAAGAAGCTGAAGTTTTCTTGGGAGATGACCTAAGAGATATCCCAGTGTATGCAATACCTATTCTCTCATACTTTATTCACTAAAGAGCCCTTTGAAGACCTCCATGCAAAATCCTTTCTTTTGTATTTTCTTTTATTTATTTAAAATTTTTAAATTTTAATTCCAAAATAGGTAACGTTCAGTGTTATATTGGTTTTAGGTGTATAATACAGTGATTCAACATGTCTATATATTACTTATCAAGATAAGTGTTCTCTTAATTTCCTTCACCTTTTTCACCCATATACCCCCACCTGCCTTGCTCTGGTAACTGTTTGTTCTCTATAGTTAAGTGTCTGGTTTTATGGTTTGTCTTTTTTTCTTTGTTCATTTGTTTTGTTTCTTAAATTCTACCTGTAAATGAAATCATATGGTACTTGTCTTTCTCTGACTGACTTATTTCACTTAGCATAACACCCTCTAGGTCCATCCATGTTGTCACACATGGCAGATTTCATTCTTTTTTATGCCTGAGTAATATTCCATAGCATATTTACAACACATCTTCTTTACCTATTTACCTATCAGTGGACACTTGGGTCACTTTCATAATTTGGCTATTATAAGTAATGTTGCAATAAACACAGGGGTGCATATATCTTTTTGAATTAGTGTTTTCATATTCTTTGAGTAAATACCCAGTAGTGGAATTACTGGATCATAGGTAAGTTCTATTTTTAACCTTTTGAGGAAACTTCCCATTGTTTTCCACAGTGGTTGCACCAGTTTACATTCCCACCAATAGTGCAAACGATGGTTCATTTTTCTCTACATCCTCACCAACGCTTATTTCATGGGTTTTTGATTTTAGCCGTTCTGACAGGTGTGAAATTATAGCTTGTTGTAGTTTTGATTTGCATTTTACTGATGATAAATGATGTTGACCACTGTTCATGTGTCTGTTGTCCATCTGAATGTTTTCTTTTTTAAGTTTTAAAAAAATATTTATTTATTTTTGAGAGAGAGAGAGAGAGAGAGAGAGAGAGAGAATGCAAGCAGGAGAGGGGCAGAGGGAAACACAGAAATGGAAGCAGGCTTCAGGCTTTAAGCACAGAGCCCAACATGGGGCTTGAGCCCACAAATTGCAAGATCATGACCTGAGCTGAAGTTGGACGCTTAACTGACTGAGCTACCCAGGAACCCCCTGAATGTTTTCTTTGAAGAAATGTCTGTTCATGTCTCCTGCCTGTTTTTAAATTGGATTGTTTTTTTGATACTGAGTTTTAGAAGTTCTTTATATATTTTGGATACTAACCCTTTATCAGATATGTCATTTACAAATGTCTTCTCCCATTCAGTTGATTATCTTTTAGCTTTGTTTCTTGTTTCCTTTGCTGTGCAGAAGCTTTTTATTTTGATGTAGTCTCACTAGTTTATTTTTGCTTTTATTTCCTTACCTCAGGAGATATATCTAGAAAAATGTTGTTATGACTAGTGTCAGAGAAATTACTGTGTGTGTCTTTTCTAGAATATCTATATTTTCAGGTCTCACATTTAGATCCTTGATCCATTTTGAGTTTATTTTTGTGTATGATATAAGAAAATGTTATTTTTAAATATTTTACATATGATTTTAACAGGTGTGATCTAGGTGAGAAGAGGGAGAATAGACTACCAGAAAAAAAAAACACTAAGAAATTATACTTTGTTAATATTTAAACTAGATTGTTAAATTTAGTGGAAGAATGGATTTTAGTCAAATATAATTATAAAGCCAGTAATGGTTGTGTTAGAAGGCTTCAAACTGACCACTTATCGAATGCTTGTTAACATGACAAGCAATACCATGCTCTCGTTATTAAGTCTTCTGTCTTTGAGATAGAGATTATTACTGCAATTTTAAAAAACAAAAACCTGAGGCTCACGTGAGTGAAATCGTTTGCTCAAAGCCAAGTAGTGACTAAACCAGAATTAAACCTACTACTACTGTCTGATTTAAAATTCTCTGTTGTTTCTGTAATAACAAGTTGCTTCCAAATGGAAACAACTGATGTAATTTAATGGAATTATTGTTTTAAGAGAAATACACTCCTTAGAGGGACTTAGCGGAAATTCCCTCTGACTCTTTTGAATTTACATCTTGTCTTTTTTGCCTCTGAACGGATATATAGAAATCTTGATTACTTTGGTTTATATACGTATAAACAACTGTCCTGGTTTGCGTAGATTAAATTCGTGCTTCTAATCATACTGTTTCTGGCCTGAGACCTCATGCTTTTTGACTCATGGAGGCATATATTTGCCCTTTGAATGTTTGTGGTGAGGGATTGTGTGAAGGAAGGAACATCCAGAAAAGCATCAGAACTCTTTTCATGATACTGGTGGCAATGGCAACTGGTGGTACAGTGATAAAAGACAACTGATAGTTATGTAAATGTAGTTTCTTTGCTGAGCCATCACTGAGGCAGAGAACAAAATAACAAAGACAGATGTGACTGATAGAAGTTTTGATGTTATTCTAGTGTTTGGTTTTAATCTCTCCCCAGCTTGTAATACTACTGATTTTTATCTGTCATGTGCAAACAGTGACGGCAACCTATAGTACAAGGTATGCTGCAATAGCAAGTTTCATGGTGAGACTTACAGAGATCACATGAAAGAAAACCACGTTATTTTCTAGCTCTTATCTGATTTAGTAAAAAGATTTGGAACATACTTTTTTTTCATGGTCTTATTTATCATAAATCAAGAGTGGTAAGAACCAAACTTTGTCAAACATGAAAGATAATAAAAATTACAGTGTGGCTGGGGCACCATGAAGCACTACAGAGTTTTTATTTTGTTTTTCTCTGGGGTTAACTGATTTTAGTACTTCTACTGAACTTTAACTAAAAGTGAGTTTAAAAAAAGCTAATTAGGGTTGGTTTATGCCAGAATTAGGATCAGGAAAGCCTGAAGAGTAAACTGTAAGGGGATAACTTCCTGTTTTTAGGATCTTTGGTGTGAATTCTGATGTGGTTACTTACTACCATCAATCCATTTGATTTCAGAGGGACAGTATGCAAGAAGCACTCAAGAACATGTAGACTCCAAACCTCTATCGGGAGCCACATTGACTTTGTATTTTGATTTTAGCATAGGCTAGAGTTCTATTTATTTATTCTCTATTTCCATTTTCTGGAGTTACAGCCCCACCTTTGACTGGTTGACTCAGAATCCCTTGGTTTAGTACCTAGAAATGTCCATTTTAAATATAATCTCCAGATGAGTCTCATGAATGTTTGAGAACTGTTGGATAGGCCTCTTAAGTATGATAGCACCTCCCAAATATGTGGCACTTTTACGCTTCTGAGAATGTTACTATATTTGTTGGGAGGGAGGAATGAGAGAAAAGTGTCAACCTGAAACACGTGGCGCTTTGAACCTCTTTATTTTATTTCCAAATAGGGTATTTCCAAACATTTCAAAGCCAAGTGTCTTGGCCTAATTATGTTTAAGATTCTATTTTCCGTGGGGCGCCCTGGGTGGCTTAGTCGGTTAGCGTCCGACTTTCGCTTAGGTCATGATCTCGCAGTTCGTAGGTTCAAGCCCCGTGTCGGGCTCTGTGCTGACTGCCAGCTCAGAGCCTGGAGCCTGTTTCAGTCTGTGACTCCCTCTCTCTCTGACTCTCCCCTGCTCACGCTGTCTCTCTCTCCTGGAAATAAATAAAACATTAAAAAAAAAAAAATTCCTATTTTCCTTACGCTGTAATAGAGTTCTTTCTTCTTAGGTATGGGATTACGGTGGAGTGGATGGGCCTGACACTCTTCCTAGAGCAAAGATTCTTAAACAATATTAAAAAAAGAAAAAGACCAGCTGCCCCTATACCCTTCATCCTCTCTCATTCGGATTCACTATTTCTTGTCCCTGTCTTGCATGTCTTAGTCTGTTTGAGCTGCTATAACAAAGTGCCATAGATTGGGTGGCTTATAAACAACAGAAATTTATTTCTCACAGTTCTAGAGGCTAGGAAGCCCAAGATCAAGTTGCTAACAGACTCCAGGTCTGTTGAGGGCCCTTTTCCTGGTGTTCAGATGGCCATTTTCTCTCTGTACTTTCATGTGACAGATAGAAAGCAAGAGAGCTCTCTGGGGTCCTTTTCATAAGAGCACTAATCCCATCCCTGGAGGATTCACCTTTATGATCTCATATAATCTTAATTACATCCCAAAGGTCCCATCTTCTAATACCATCACATTGGTGGGTAGCGTTTTATTGTATGTATTTGTGGGGATCGTGAACGTTCAATCCATAGTAGAGCTGTTTTTCTAGAAATTGGAATGTGTGATCAAGTGTGAACATATTGTATTTGTGTAAAATTCCACATTTGGGTTAGTGCTAGAGTTGGGAATACTTTCCTGGATCTACCATGAAACAACGAGGTTTGATACTTACCCTCAAGTAGGAATGAGAAGACACATTCCAATTTCTGAACCCTAATTTAGACTTCTGGAGACTTAGTTGAGGTGTGTGAAGGGCCTATGGAGCTGCAAACTCACTGGCTTGACCCCAAGCAGATCTCATGTTAAGGCTGGGAAGAAATCCCTGGCCTTAGCCCTGGCTTCAGATGTCTATCGGACCCATGCTCTGAATGATGGTCATAAAGAGGGCACTGTAGTCTCCTGAAGCCAGGAGGTTCTGCTGTGCTTATGGGCACCAAAATCACCTGAGGAGCTTGGTAGAATGGATTCCCAGACACCAACCTGGATCCCCTGAGGGTAGTGTGTTAGTTTCCCAGGGCTGCCATGACATATTAACCATAAACTTGGTGGCAGATGTTTATTCACTTACAATTTTGGAGGCTGAAATTAAGGTTTCATCAGGGTTGGTTCCTTCCGAAGTCTCTGAGAGAATCCATCCCATGTCTCTTTCCTCGTTTGCAGTGATACCTGGTGATCCTTTGTGTTCCTTGGCTTGTAGATGCACTTTTTCAGTCTCTGCCTCTGACTTCATATCCTCTTCTCCTCTGTGTGTCTTCTGCCCTTCTTGTCTAAGGGCCATAGTCATTGATTTACATTCTCCTCTTCCCCCAATCCAGGATAATCTCATTTTGAAATCCTTTATTAATTATAACTGCAAAAATCCTTTTCCCAGCTAAGATCACACTCACATCTTCTAGGTGGACATATCTTTTGGGGCCATTATTCAGCCCACTATAGGTAGTGTCTAGGCACCTGCATTGAAACAAATTTTCTAGTGATTCTGATATTGATGCTTTTAGGACAACATTTTGAGAAACAATGGAATAGGTATGTCAGCTGCTGGGGCTGCCCAGGATGGATTCTTTTGTACCATAAATGCTTGAAAAATCAAGCAACAAAAATCATTGTTGGAGTTTTCTATCATTGTAGCCACCAATTATTGAATGCTGTTAAATGCTTTAATGTACATGATTTTGGTTAATATTCACAATACTCTGAGAGAGATATTACAGTCTCATTTCAAATGGAATGAGGAACTGCCAGCCACTTACTTAGTAAGTGACAGTGTGGGCATTTGGACCCATTTTTTTCTGATAGCTAAGCCAGAACACTGAATCACTTTGCTATGCAATCTCTAAACACTTTATTCATTTTAGGCATAACCTCCCCAGAAAACCTTTGCAACCTCTCCCCTCACCACCCCCCCTCAACAACATAAAACAAAAACAACAAAATCTACCACCTAAATTAGATTAGGTCCTTTGTAGCCCCTTCCTCCAGTGCTCTGTGTAAGTCTCTGATCAGTTTGGTTGTCACCACTCAGTTGACAACTGGGACTACACTGCAGATGTGTTTTGTAAAGAAATCTGTGCTCTCCCCTCTGTACAACATCACCCACCACCCCACCAAGACCCTGAGAAGCTCTTTAGCCAGTCAACCCTATGACCTTTCGAAGCACTTGCCTTTCGTAGGTGAGAAGCTGGGACCGGCACTTAGCTCCTCTGACTTCCCGTTTGCTCAGCTGTGCCACAGGTTTGTTGCTGTCAGTACTAAATTCCAGTCTGGGGTGAAACCATTTTGTGAATAACTCTTTGACTAATATTTACAATGCAGGAAGACATAAAACTAAAAAAATGTCAGTTGACCTGTAATAGTTTGTTAGGTTTTCTCCACTGGCCTAATGTAAGAGCTTTCTGCTGAGTTCATCAGGTTCTTTGGTGAACTTAGTTTAGTTTAGGTAGCAGATTTCCTGCTCCATACTAGTAGAGGAAGTTCTTTGAGTTAAATACAACAAAATTCACATAATACCAATCACCTAATTAATTCCTTTATGCAAAGTCTGGAAGGCAGTTAGGGTCTTAAATCTTTTTGCCTGCCTGCCTCCTTCCTCCCTCCCTCCCTCCCCATTTATATTCTCTCTCTATCTTTTTCTGTTTTACTTCTTTAAACTGTTGGTAGACATTAATGCCAACGATTCCTTTATACCAAACATACGATTAGCACCCCTTGTTGGGAGCTATAGTGCCCTCATAGTTAAGGGCTATGACACAGATCTAAGTTTGCATTCCGGCTCTACCATTTACTAGTTTGTGACCTTGGGCAGGTTATTCGACCTCTAAGCTTCAGTTTTCCTATCTGAGAAATGGGGGCAATGATGATGAGGGTGATAATACTAATATGTACCTCACAGGATGACTGATAAGATTAGATGCGGTAATCCTTATACAGTGCTTGGCATGTAATAAGCTCTCAGTAAGTGTTAGGTACTTTTGTGTAACTATTATTATAATAATTATTATTTTATCGTTGGTGTTGTTGTCTAAACTCTGCTTTCTCTATTCTGTTAAAAGTATATATAAGATGAATTTGAAAAAAAAATTTCTCCTATTAGAAAAGAAGCCAGTGACTATAGGATGATAGACAAAATACAATTATTGGGATAGCAATGAACATTGATTAGGCTGTCAATAGATGTCCATCATTCTACAGTGTCTCACAACATGAGATCATTTAATCATCATAGTATGGTAAGAACTGTTACGATTGCTCCTTTTTCCTGAGGAGGAAACAAGCACAGAGAGATCAAATAACTTGTTCAAAATTTCTGCAATGTACCATGTTAGGGTCGCTCCCCTGGTTTCAACAGAATAATAAGGGGCACATCCAAATTACTTATTTTTACTATGGAATTGCTCAATGTGGAGTTTGTTTAATAAAAATTGTTCACTACAAAAATTATTCAAAAAACTTTTCTATTAATACACATATCACAAACACATGTCCTTTGGGGTATGGTAAAAAGCCTTACTATGCTAACCTCTAGGTGGGAGCCTACAGGCATGGAGTGATCTTTTCTCTCTGGCGGCTGCTGAGGGCACATAATCAACATGAACTCCATGTGCCAGTGGCCAGTGGAGGGACAGCATGGACCCTGTAGTGAGACTGTGCCATCAAGCTGTGGTGGTTAAGTTCCTAAGCTTTATGGTGGAGAACTCCCTTGCTTGGAGAGGCTCTTCTGGGCTGTTGCTGCTCACAACCAGGCTATAATTGGCCTCTGCAAAGTAGCAACCACGTGGGCTCTGCTACCCCCCACCCATCTGGCTGTGAGTTTTACGCATATGCAAATAATGGAACCCTTATTTGTGGCTATCCCTGGGACTTATGAGTCACAGCTCATGCATCCATATGGTCTCCAATGCCACACAGCTAGGAGTGGGGGATGGGGAGTAGAACATTCAGATTTAGGCAGTCTGTTTTCCTTACCTCTGAGCCTTACCACTGAATCAGATCACCTTTCTTGAATAGGAAAATCTTAAAAAATTAAATAAATAAAAGGCCTGAAATTGGTGTTTCAGTCTTTGCAAGATTCTTGGCACACTACCATCAGGGCTTAAATTGCGAGGCCAAACATTCTGAACAAGACTTCACTAGACTGGAAAAATGAAAACAAATCCTCGAAGTTCAATGTCTTAACATTTTTATATGTTTACTTGTTTGTTTGTTTGTTTGTTTTTTGTTGATCTCCCAGTGTAGTTCATTTCATTTTCATACTCAATTGCTAACTGATAACACTTCCTTTTTGCAGGAAACAATTTTTATATTTGCTAGCATTGACATGAATAACATGATACTATGAATAGCATCTAGAATGGTTCTGTAACCAAAATGTAAGCATAATTGCAAAGCAAGCTTTTGAAATTTTACTTGTAAATTTTTTTTGCCCCTTTCAAAGGTAGACATAAATGGGAAAACCATTTATCTGTTGATTTATCCAAACATTTATACTTCATTCAGTGGGGAAAGGAAACTAGATTATTTTCAGATATTGTGATTTGAAGACTGATAATTTATGAAAATACATTAAAGAAAAAAGGCAACTTATATTAGTTAGAGTTTAGATTTTTTTAGAATATATATATATGTATATATAAGCAAGGAGAAGAAAATAAATTAATAATCTCTTCACCCAGAGAAAACTGTTAACACTTGGTTTTTAAAAATGAAATGATATTTTAGAAATTATATTTGTTACAAGAAAATATATTAACATAAAATGAGGTTATCTGTTTAGACTAACCATGATAAATTTTTCAAAAGAGGTTTGAGTCCTACAAACCACTAAAAAATTGAGAAAAATCTCATCTGAAATTTTAAAATCAAAAGCAAAGCAAATTAAACATTAGAGATTTCTTACATAGTTGTTTTAGATTTAGATTAAGCTATGATTAAATAATTATATTTTTGTGTTATGTAGCATAATTTTGTGTTGAGACACAATTTGCATCTGATATGCTGAGGTTTCCTATGTGTTTATAGTACATAGTATACTTGTGCCTGCTTTCTAAGGTTGGAGTATAATTTTATTAATTTAAATTTATAATAGTCAAACAGTAGTCTTTAACAGTAGAATAGATAAATAATGGCTTACATTATTATATGGAATACTATGCAGCAATGAAAGTAAATGAACTACAGCATGCAGAACAACATGGATAAATCTCACAAATACAATGTTGTCTGAAAGAACCAAGACACAAGATAATACATGTGCTCTTGTGACTATATTTATGTAAAGTTCAAAAAAAAGATATAACTAAACTACAGTTGGGATAATCGGGATAGTTAGGAAATCAAATATAGTTAGGGAATCAGGATGTTTGTTACTTTTGGGGAGGCAGAAGTGGTTAGTGACTGGGAAAGGCAGAGGGGAACATCAGAATGATTAATTTGTTGATACTCTGGTTGCTCTTCAGATTGCATAAATCTTTCACCTTTTACAAAGTGATTAATTTGTTGATCTGGGCGGTGCCTACATAGGTATATTCACTTTCAAAAAGAATTCATTGAGCTTCATTTACATTTTGTGTACTTTGTTGTATGCGTGACATACTTCAATATAAAAATGTGAAGAATTATTAAAGAAGTCATATTTATTTGGTGTCTACTCTTTGCTGGCTATATAATGTTCGAAAATCATGTCATTTTTTCAAGGAATTTGATCTATGTTATGATCTACTTTACTGTTATTCATTCATGGTTTTCAGGAATGCATCGAGGTTAAAAAGAAATAGAACTACAACCATTTGTATTTTCTCTATTGTGATAAAATTTCCAAGTTATTTACATCTTTTTTAGATAGTTGATAAATTTTATTAATTTTTGTGCACAGCAGATGTATGAGGCTGGCATTGCTGTCTTCATTGTTTAGATAAGGAGAGTAGACACAGGGAGGGTGAATGTTTGGCCAAGCCTGGAGTTGGAATGCAGTTCTTTTGACATTTCTCTGTGCTGTCTGATTATAGAGCTCTGCTACAGTCATAGATATCTCAGAATTTCCAAAAACCTTGGACTCCCAGGGAAAAAAAGATTTCCATGAGCACATACAGGCATGAAGTATAAAAATATTTTTGTAGATTAAATTTACATTTATATCTAAGAATAATGAACAAGCACATAGCAGATGTGGGAAAGGTACTTGTTGATTCAACAAACATTTCTGAGTAGAGGATATTGTGCTCACTTGGGGGAACAGACCAAGGAATATGAGCATAGTACAATGTGATAAGTGAAATTATGAAGGTTTACACAGGACTTTGAGGAAAGTTTGTAAACTTTGAGGAGGTTTACACAGAGGAAGGGCCAGTGACCAGCTTCATGTGAAAAGAGTATCTGGGAAGTCTTATGAAGGAGAGGATGCTTGAATCTAATCTTAAGTATGTAAGGCTGTCTTAAAAATTAGATAGATCAATTTGATTTCTTATGTTTCTCCCTTGTGATATTTCCATTTCCCAATTTTAGGAAGCTTTAGATTCTCAGAGAACAAACATATTTCTGAATTTGAAATACCAGATTGAAATTTCATTTATTATTATTATCTTTTAAAAGTTTACTTATTTATTGTGAGAGATAAAGAGAGAGAGACAGAGAGAAAGCATGAGCAGGGGAGGGGCAGAGAGAGAATCCCAAGTAGGTTGTACACTGTCAGCATGGCATCTGATGCTACGCTTGAATCCATGAACTGTGAAATCATGACCCGAGCTGAAATCAAGAGTTGGACACTTAACTGACTGAGCCACCCTGGCACCTCACAGGTTGAATTTTCAAAAATGGCTGCTGGAAGGTAAGTTCCTTATTAACACTGTGCTTTTCCCATAGGATCCAGCAACATTAAGATCATTGTGGAGCTGGTTTTTTAAAGACAGCTTTTTTAAAGTTTATTTATTTATTTTTGAGAGAGACAGAGAGCACTCCTGTGCATGAGAGCAGGGGAAAGTCAGAGAGACAGGGAGAGAGAGAATCTCAAGAAGTTTCTGTGTGGTCAGTGAAGAGCCTGACTTGGAGCTCTATCTCATATGAGATTATGACCTCAGCCGATATCAAGAGTTGGACGCTTAACAGACTGAGCCACCCAGACACTACAAGACAATTTTTAAAGGCAGTTTTAGGTTCACAGCACAATTGAGAGGAAGTTACAGAGATTTCCCATTTACCCCCTTCCCCCATGCTTGCATAGCCTTCCCTATGACCAAAATTTCCCACCAGAATAGTACATTTTTCACAACTGATGAACCTATACTGACACAACATAATCACCTAAGTTCTTAGCTAACATTAAGGTTCACTCTCTGTGTTGTACATTCTATGGGTTTGTACAACTATATAATGACATGGATTCATCATTATAGTATCATATATTTTACTGCCCTAAAAATCCTCTCATCTGTGTTCTGTGAGAGGAGCTATGTTTAGTAGGAATAATTTCTTTAGTTTTATAACATATTTGATTTATTTGTCAGCAAATCTAAGTGCTGAGCTGTTTTGTTCAATGTTGTTCAGATGTTTTATTTCAGTCAATTTCTAATACCATCAAATCATACATACCAAAATTCAACTGCAAAAAAATTCAGTTGAGCTGCACAGTGCCTTTGATGGTAATAATTTTTAAAAATAGGCTATGCCATGGATTTCATTTATAGGCATTTAAATGAGCTTAAAGTTCCCAGAGGAAAAAAAAATCTCATGTATATAACATATTGCCAAAACAGGCACTCTCCCAAGATTGACTGTTTTGTTTTTCAGATCTGATGTCTGCATCATCTTATTCTTTTTATTAGGTTTAGTATATGATATCTTGTTTGTAAACAGATCAGATCTAACCAAATCTCAGCAATAAGATTCAGTTACAGAAAGAATATACTAGCATCAAAACTTTGTTCAGAAGTGTTACTTTGCATTTCCCAATAGGTATATCCTTACATCTCTAATGCCATTAACTAAGGTGGCTCTATAAAATATTTTATTTATACTGCTAGAGTAGTTAGGTAATGAACAGGCAACTCCTTAAATCCTGTCTCTTTTTTAGTAGGAGTGCATTGAAAGTTCAGGTGGGAAAGAGCAAGACACTTGTAGTAAAGCAAAAGAAGACTCTTGAGGGCTCTGTGTTTACTCACGGATTTTAAAATTGATTATACCACTAAAAATAATGGTAAAATGGAAAATATTGGCCTATCTTACATGGTAGGTAAGGGAACTATCATTAGACAGTGATACTTTTAAACTTTGCACCTTTCCATAACACCTATATATTTGTAATGACCTAATAATAGAAAGGAAAAGCACTTATGATTTAATAGATTTGGGTTGTCTCTTTAATTCGTGAGTCTGCGATAAAAAAAGCATACATTTTAGCAAGTGAATGGTAACCTATTATAGGCGAATACAATAGCCTAATTTATCTACTTAGGCCTGATTGCTTTAAAAATGATTGTAATTCTCAAACATGAAATATATATATAAACAAGAGAGAAAATGCTTGCAAATATACTGCCTTAATTTCTTAGAGCATATCCTGAAATAAATATTCTTGGGAGACTAACATAAATTAAAACAAAAATGAAAGTATAATGGTTTTGCAGTGGAGTTCTTAAATGAGAGCCCTCAAGTGGACTTCTTCAAGGAGTCCTTAAATCCCTTGAAACTGTTTGCAAAATGTGGTTAATCTAAGCATTTTTTTTCTGGGGCATTTGGGTAGTTCAGTAGGTTGAGCATCTGACTCTTGATTTTTGGCTCAGGTCATGATCCCAGCATCACGGGATCAAGCTCTGCATCAGGCTCCATACTCATGCTCTCTCTCTCTCTCTCTCTCTCTCTCTCTCTCTCTCAAATAAAATTTAAAAAACAGAAGCAAAGCTTTTTTTTTTTTTTTCCATGGGCAGGGTGAGTCCTTCACTTTTTTTAAATAGGTTCTTGAAAGAGTTAAGAACCATTGATTACACCAATGTGAGCTCTGTGTTTATTAGAGACAGTAGGTAAATAGTTGGAAAATATAACAAGCCTGTAAAACACATTCAAGTATATGGCAACAAAGATCGAAGATGCTTATATTTCTGAGAATGCAGAAAAATGATATCTATGTTATTGAAGTGTTTGCATAGATTATTTTGTTCTCTTGGTTGAGATGCAAATTTTTATTCTCCTCTGTGTCATGTTGTCTTGCTCTGTAAACAGTGAGAAATAACATTGCTTATTATTGGAGCTGTGTGTAAATCAAAAGTTTGGACTTTTTTTGGCTTATTCTTCTCTTGTTACCGCGCTTTGCTTGTACCACATCACAGACTGAATGATGAATAAAGCAAGGGTGACCTGGGAGCTGCAAGCATTTTACTTGTCAGTGAGAATGAGCCTTTTAGATTTTGAATGGGTTACTTCATACCTCTGAGAACAATTTGCAGCTGTTAAGTACTTTTTGCTTTTTGTTAAGAGCAAAGACAACTGTAATTAAGGTCAGACTATCTTTTGGGATATAAATGTGTTTTAATGGATTTCCATTTTTTTGGATACATACAAGCATGGTTTATCTTTTAACTCAGTGGTAGAAGTGCTTCAGAAAGGATTTGTAATTCTGGATCTGTGAAAAAAAATTGTGTGTTTGTGTGTGTAAAATTTGTTAAAAAAGTATGGTAGAAAAGCAGTGTCTCCCTTAGGATCAAATTAAAGTCTCCAAAGCATCTTTAATCCTCCTTTGACTAGACTCCCACAGTGATCTCCAAGACTGTGCATTACCAAGCTGGCGGAGGGAGAGTCAAGGAAATATTTTACTTCTTCCCTTCTCCATAGTTTCCCTGAGATCTCAAACTGGCAGCCAGCTGGCTGAATCTGCCCACAGACTTGTTTTATTTGGCCCATGCGGTGCTTCTAACATTTTTTGCCAAAATTTTAATAGGGAGGTTTCACATTTCTGGCTTGTCTTGAGAAATCATAAGATAAGGGAACAATTGGCTAGAGCTGAGGGACAGCCAGCCCCCCACCCTCTGAGCCACAGTCGTCTTCTGCAGTTCTTTCCAGTACCCCTACTCTAGCAAGGCACTTGTGTGGCTATTTACCTGCTGGACTGCTGGAGGCATCTTATTTTGAGACTGGTCTAAGGCTGCCTTTGAGACCACCTTAGTTTTCTGATAGGTTTTGTATAACAGCTATCTTCTTGATCCTCGGGAGCCTTATTATTTATTGTAACCTTGACACCACGGTTCATCAAATCTAATAATTTTCAGGTTCAAAGGATTTAGAGTTCCTACTTTGGGTCTAGGATGGATAGTAAGTACAGATAAAGAGCACATAAGTACCTAAAATGCTTATCTTCCCTAACAAACATCTGATTTCTGTTGTTGTTTACCAAAACTGGCTGGAAGCTTTAATTTTAGTGGTGCTATAACTAAATTGTACTCATTGGTTTTGGAATTTCATCATGAATTTTTTTTTTTTTTTTTTTGGTGTTAAGAAAAACAGTTGAATCATTTAAAAGGCATTGAAACCTGTCAATTCCTGGGACATTATAATTTCTTTATTCCTTGAAGTACAATGGACAAAATCCTGAGGAAAATGTAATAGATTTTGGGTTGTCTCTTTAACTTATGAGGCTACAAATTTCTAATTTCTAAACTTTCAATTATTTTGGTCAAAATAAAGGGGTAGGCAAATTCAGGCAGCCTTCCTTTCCAGCTCTTCCGAATAGCCCTTTTTGGAGGAGACAGAGAAATCTTGCCAAAACTCATATTCAGCTTGTTGGAAGGCAAGCCTTTATCTTATTATCTAAAGTCTATGCAAAGCATTTAAAAAATTTAAAAATCCAAGGAAATTCTGAATTTTAGTTAAGATAGAGGGGTTGGAATATGAAGTGTTTAGCAATTTCATGAATGTAAAGGTAATTAGTATTTAATTTTTAAAAGAAATAATAAAAACTTCCCAAGTATAGTAACTTGGAACAGTTGTATCTCCTTCAAAACTATTTGTTTTTTATACACTGCTGGAATAGCAATGCAATAGAAGCATAATAGCATAAAAAGTCAGAATTTGAGTGTAGGAATGGGTAAATGTTTTATAATAAGAGAAAGAGTTATTGTCCAATTTTAGGAATAAAACCTCCACAGAACAATCAATGTCCAAATCAGTAACATTTTTAAGTATCTATAAATCACTTTGGCAGTACTTAGTTATGAACAGAGAAGTGATTTAATGATTATGAAATTAGGTGTATTTCTTTCTTCCCTCCCTCCCTCCCTCCCTCCCTCCCTCCTTTCCTATCTTCCTTCCTTCCTTCCTCCCTCCCCTCTTCCTTCCTTCCTTCCTTCCTTCCTTCCTTCCTTCCTTCCTTCCTTCCTTCCTTCCTTCCTTCCTTCCTTCCTTCCTTCCTTCCTTCCTTCCTTCCTTCCTTCCTTCCTTCCTTCCTTCCTTCCTTCCTTCTTTCCTCCCACCCTCTACCTCCTGTTTCTTTCCTCTTTTCTTTTCTTTTCTTTTCTTTTCTTTCTTTCTTCTTCATACAGGCCGCCAAGGGACTTTGAACAAACTACTTTAAATTGCTAAATTTCCCTCAATAATGAAATTTTTGGAATGTGGTAAAATGTTCTGAGTACAATTTATATTATTTCTGTGAGTTTATAGACTGACCAGGGGACACATCTATTTTTATGTGAAAAGTAAAAACAGGATGCCTTAAGAGTGTTGAAATTTTTTTACTACTTTTTCACTTTTTAAAGTTGTATTATTTTTTTCCCTTGTCTTCAGATATTCTGATATGCAGTCAAAAACAAAAGAGAAACACTGAACTCCTTTCCCAGTCTATTAAGGTAAAGGCAATCTACTCCAAAAGAACTAGAGGTGAAAATGTGCCTGGTTAAGGTTTTGTCTAGCACCTCTCAGGGTTAGCATAAAAAACATTCATGTATAGAAGGAAAATGGAACATTTATAGTGTATGCAATTTAGTCTTGCTTTGTTCCTTCACATATGAAATGTTAATTAAGTACATTTATAATCTTATTCTAGTTTGTCCTACAAGGACTAAAACATGTACTTTGTCCTCAGAGAGCTTAAATCTCCTTGAAAATCACTCATATAGCTCCCTTTTGGGAACCCTTACATGGAACGTATTCATAGTCTAGGTATCATGGTCAAAAACAAGCATGTACCAATGCCTGACTGTTTTTGGATTCCTATAGGTACATTATTAGTACCTGATGGTTTATTGGTTGGAGTAGAACCATATCTGGTTTATTTATTTATTTATTAAATGCTTATTTATTTTTGAAAGAAAGAGAGAGAGACAGAGTACGAGCAGGGGAGGTGCAGAGACAAAGGGAGACATGAAATTTGTTTGTTTGTTTTATTTTTTTATTTTTTTATTTATTTTTAAAATTTTTTTTAATGTTTTATTTTTTTTTTAGGAGAGAGAGAGAGACAGCGTGAGCAGGGGAGGGTCAGAGAGAGAGGGAGTCACAGGCTGAAACAGGCTCCAGGCTCTGAGCTGGCAGTCAGCACAGAGCCTGACGCGGGGCTCGAACCCACGAACTGAGAGATCATGACCCAAGTGAAAGTCGAATGCTTAACCGACTAAGCCACCCAGGCGCCCCGAGACATGAAATTTGAAGCAGGCTCTAGGCTCTGAACTTTCAACACAGAGCCTGACGTGGGGCTTGAATTTATGGACTGTGAGTTCATGACCTGAGCTGAAGTTGTATGCTTAATTGGCTGAGCCACCCAGGCACCCCTCTGGTTTACTTATTTATGTTGGTTTATTTCTTTAAAATTATGCACATCTGAAAATGTGTAAATGTGCTGAAGTGTACCTTTTAAAGGTAAACCAAGCTGAATCTGGAGCTATAATAGGAAATTTAGATTGCTAGAGCACCCTGTGGTTGTCCTTCAGATTTATTGGATTAATGATTCCCTGCCAGTCTGTGAGCTCGCCAAGGGCAAGGACTGTGATTATTTATCTCTGCAGAACCTCCAACTCCTAACACATTTCTTGGCAATATAGAAAATGCTCCCTGTATCTTTATCTTTTCTACCTGACAAGTGATTGGGTAATCAGCCGCTCATATGTGTAGGTCTCAGCACCCTGAGAAGAACTGTGTGACTTTAAGAGAGACAAGGTTAACTCAACAATCAGGCAAAGAAACATGAAAGTTTTGCCTAACTAATCAGATTTGCTCTCTTTTATAAGGGGGACAGACCTCTTGGTTTTGCAAGCAGAGCACAATTTGTGAAATAGCCTGTGATTTTCAGTCCTAGGTAGTGTCTCTCTTTTTTTCATTCTTATGCATCTGGTTTGGATGAGCTTCATAGCTTTTCCTGTATACCACTGCATTGCAGCAGTCTGGCCAGAAGAGCAGTGCCGTGTGTGTGTGTGTGTGTGTGTGTGTGTGTGTGTGTGTGTATGTGTGTGTGTGTGTGTGTATGTGTGTGTAAAACTTAGTTTTAAGTATCACTTTGGCACCAACCATGTGACCTTGGTAAGCCACTTAATCTCTAGGCCTCAGAGCACTCCTTTCTGGCTGTTGTCTTGATTTTAGAATGCCAGGCTTCAGATTCATAACTGCTTTGACCCCTTTAAATTCCAGTTGGCTATTTAAATGTATACATTCATGTTTCTATTCATCTGTAGGCTTCTGGAGGTCAGAGGCCATCTTACACATTTTTTGTGTGTATTAAAAAATTTTTTTAATAGAAAATTTTGAACACACAAGAAGCAGATAGATCAGCTTCACGAGATCCATAGGATTTATCCACCAGCTCCAACAATCTGTCCATCAATTTATGGCCAATCCTGTGCCATCATGTCCCATTTTCTTACTCTCCTCTATTTGGAAGCAAATCTTAGATACATGTCATTTAATCTGTAAATATTTCTTATTTGTGAGCTTTGCCTTTCAGGCATCTAGCACAGAACCGTATACACATTACATAACAAGATGATAAAATTTGAATAAATGAATGAGGATGGCCTGGGAAAGAAGAAAAAGTTTGGCTCTCCAACCCACACCCAAAATTTTATGTATTTTAAATATTTAATAGAATTTGGTAACCTTCAATTTCTCAGAGTAGAAGGGGAGGAGAGGCCAAAGCCTCTAGTTATTGAAAATTCTTATGTGGTTGGAATATTAAAGGACTTCTTTACCTATTACAGGTAATTATCCTTCACTAGGGAGCCCTCCATGCTCCAAAAAGTTAAGGTACATGCCAAAGATCAGCAAAATGTCATTCAACTTTATAGGTGCATCCTGAGGAACTATCTTAGCAGTAATCGATGGTACAACCTAAGGGGCTGACTGTGGTTATCTAATTCACTGGGGACTTGAAAGTTCATAGGAAGGACTTGACCCAGCTACTTCTCTCTTTTAAAAAAATTTTTTTTAAATGTTTTATTTATTTCTGAGGGAGAGAGAAAGACAGCATGAGCAGGGGAGGGTCAGAGAGAGAGAGGTAGATACAGAATCTGAAACAGACTTCAGGCTCTGAGCTAGCTGTCAGCATAGAGCCCAACGCGGGGCTTGAACACACAAACTGCGAGGTCATGACCTGAGCCAAAGCCCGGCGTTCAACCGACTGAGCCACCCAGGTGCCCCCCAGCTACTTCTCTTTATTTTACATTTTCCTTTTTTTAAAAATTTTTAATGCTTTTTATTTATTTCTGAGAGAGAGAGAGAGAGACAACGTGAGCAGGGGAGGGTCAGAGAGAGAGGGAGACACAGAATCTGAAACAGACTCCAGGCTCTGAGCTAGCTGTCAGCAAATAGCCTGACACGGGGATCGAACCCAGGAACCCTGAGATCATGACCTGAGCCGAAGTTGGGTGCTTAACTGACTGAGCCATCCAGGCACCCCTATTTTACATTTTCTATTACCTGTGTCCTAGGTTCTTCATATCTCCTTTACAATAGCCCCTATCCCCCTTTCTTCTCATTATTTTCCCAACAATGCTCAAGTCCTTATGCGAGTTTTGCTCAGAGCATTGAATTAGGCACAATACATTTTAGCCAAAGTGTATGTGCTTGTTTTGGATGTATTAGTCTCAAATGTGTAGACGATGTAGTTTGTGTAACACCATGAATAAAACAAAAGCATGAATAAGAAAGTCAAAGCAAAAAATCCTCCTTAGTATACACTAAAAGATTTGACAAGAATGTTCAGAGCAGTATTATTTATAACACTTAAAACTGCAAAAATTCAAATGTCCATTAACAGAATAGATAAATAGAATATTGTACAGTAATTAAAAAGAATAAACTAGGGATGCCTGGATGGCTCAGTTGTTTAAGCCTCTGACTTCAGCTCAGGTCATGATCTTGCTGTTTGTGGTTTTGAGCCCCACGTCGGGCTCTATACTGACAGCTCAGAGCCTGGAGCCTGCTTTGGATTCTGTGTCTCCCTTTCTCTCTACCCTTCCCCTGCTTACATTCTGTCCCTATCTCTCTCAAAAATAAATAAACATTTAAAAAAAAGTAAAAAAAAAATAAAAAGGAATAAACTATGACTATCTGGAACAATATGGATGATTTTTACCTACATAGAGTTAAGGGAAAGATTATATATTGTGTTGTTCTGTTTATAGATTGAAATTGAAAAAGAAGTGATAGATGCATAATGTTTTTATTGTACCAAACATCTGTTTCTCTGTCTCATGAGATAATCATCAGTAAACTGTGAAATTGTGGTCAATATGAACTACTAGTTAGATCTGCCAGTGTTGGGAGCTCTGGAGGCCTTATTAGTATTATCTTACAAAGGGCGTAATTAATGGGTCATGTAAGGGAAAGTCTTGGCTTAGTATTGGAGTATGTATTAGAATCCAGAAATTCCTTAGTATGGCAAGAGAAATTCAGAATGAAGTTCAACATATATTTAATTGCAAGACAGTGGTTTAGAGCACCTGGGTGGCTCGTTTGGTTAAGTGTCTGACTTTAGCTCAGGTCATTATCTTGCAGTTCATGAGTTTGAGCCCCGTGTCCAGCTCTGTGCTGATGGCTCAGAGCCTGGAGCTTGCTTCATATTCCATGTCTCCCACTCTCTCTGCCCCTTCCCCCATTTCAAAATAAGTAAACATTTAAAAATTTAAAAAAAAAACAGTGCTTCAGTATATGTAGCATTTAAATAATATAAATAAAAGGAGCATTTTAATGCAATAGAAATACATCTAGAGTTAAGTGGATCAGGTGAATGTAGTTAAACATACCTTGCCTTTAAAAAAAAGAGTAAAGCAAGCATGATACAATACGGATGTCATGTAAATAGTAAAACTTTTATATAGGTGATGATTCTTCTTTTATATCAGACTGAATAGGGCTATTTTGGGGTACCACGTGCAGAACTGATCCTAGACATGATTGTGCTTCTGGAAATATTTGACTCTGGTGCTTTCTCCTTTTCTTTTTCAGTACAGGATGGTATCCTGTAAACATATAAACTTTGAATCCAGATTGCCTTTTAAATCTTGCTTTTATCTCAAGCTGTTTGACATTTAGTTTTCTCATCCCTAAAATGGGGAGTCTACCTGACTGGGATATTTAATAGGCATGTCATATCTATCTTTACATCTCTGTCACTTAGGATTTTGTTTTGCACAGGATCAGAAAGCTCAAAATAATTGTAAGCACACAAGAATTTAATTCCACCTAAAAGAAGCCCAGAGATAGTCCAGCACTGGTGTGTCTGCTCCCTGAAGTCACCTGCAACTTAGGCTCCATTTAAACTCTTTAATTGCTATGCTCAACATATAAGTTCCATTCTGAAGGTTACCTCATGACTCAGATGGCTGCTGAAACTCCATCCATCTTCCTCTTTACAGGCAGCAAGAAGGAACATGAAGCATGGGGCAAAAAAGGGTGCAATTTCCAGTTGAGTTAGCTCTCTTGCAGTTGTCCTAGAAGTCCTATAAATACTTCTTTAAAAATTTTTAAAAATGTTTATTTATTTTTGAGAGAGATGGAGCACAAGTCGGGGAGGGGCAGAGAGAGAGGGAAACAGAATCCACAGCAGGCTCCAGGCTCAGAGCTGTCAGCCCAGAGCCCGATGAGGGGCTCAAACTCATGAACTATGAGATCATAACCTGAGGCAAAACCAAGAGTTGGACGCTTAACTGAATAAGCCACCCATGCAACCCTAGAAGTCCTGATACTTCTACTTATTTCATATTGTCCAGAATTTAGCTACATAACCTCACTTTGCAGTAGAAAGATGGTGGGAAATGTAGTTTTTTTGGGCTGAAATGAAATTGGGGTTTGATTATTCATGAAGAAGTAGAAAGTGCATTTTGGGTGATAATTAGGGGGTCTCAGCCACAATGTTCACAACTGAACACCCTCCCCCTCCTCTTCCTATCTTTGTAAATGGTACCACCATCCTCCAGATATCTTAATCTGAGAATCTAGGATTAATTCAGTTTATTCTCCATATCCCAATTATAACCAAGTCCCAAGTTCTGAAATCTGAATCGTCTCTTCCATCTCCACTGTAAAACCCACAATTTAAGATACCATGATCTCTCACTTGGATTTTTAAAAAAATATTTATGTATTTATTTTGAGAGAGAGAAAGAGAGAGAGATTGCGAGAGAGAGAGACAGAGAGAGAGCATTTGCATACATGAGCAGGGGAGAGGCAGAGAGACGAAGAGGCAGAGTCTGAAGTAGGCTCTATGCTCAGCACGGAGTCTGACACAGGGCTTGAAACCAAGATCAGACGCTTACCTGACTGAGCCATCCAGGCACCTCTCTCATCTGGATTCTTTCAGTTATTTCCTGAATAGTCTTTTTGCTTTTTGTCTTTACTCTCTACAAAACATTGCCCATGCAGTATGATTTTCTCAAAAAATAAGAGATCATATCATCCTCCTGCCTAAAGCCCTCTAATAACTTCCCATCCTAAGAAAAATAAATGTCACCTTCTTACCTTGTCCTACAAGGCCTTACATGGTTTGGCTCTTCCTCTCTATGCTCATTGTCTACCCCTTCCCCCTAACTTATCATGTTCTGATCATAGTGGCCACCTTTCTGTCCCTTAAATGTACCAACTATGTGCTATTTTGGACTTTTGCCCCAGGACATTCTTCCCTATTTCTGTAAGGCCAGCCTTTTACCCTAGTTTGTGTCTCAGCTCAGACAGCTCTCCCTCAAGTAGGCCTTCACTGACCACTCAGCTAAAGTAGTTCCTTTTAGCCCATGGTGAATAATCCTCTGTCTTACTATCTAATTATATTTAATTCTACCCTGCTCTGCTAGCTAGACAAAAAATTTGGTCATGTGCAGAACTGACCGTGGTATGGGGAAGGAAACATTCTCATACACCATCAGTGGAGAATGCACTGGTTAAAACCTGTTTGAAGTTCAGTTTACAGTATCTATTAGAACTTAAAACTATAATTTCACAAGGGCAAATTAGTTCTAGGGATTAAATCACAAAGCATCTGATACTAGTTTTTAGTCTCCTCCCTTAAAGTAAAATTCCTCAAACTGGTGTATCCACGTTTCTGGAGTAAGGCCTCAGGCTTAATCTAGTGGATCTTCTTGGAGTATCAATCTTATTTGAGGGATTGTGAGAAAACAATATATTTTCTATCAGTAGAAGTATAGATATATTAATAGTTTGAGGGCCTTCTAGGTCCCTGGAGGACTGAGCTCAGTATCTGTGACATTAGGAACAATTTGGTGGAGAGGTTCTTGAAGCTTAAAGGTGTTAGCCCTTGGATGGATATTTACATTCTAATAAAGAATTCTTTAATTCATCATGAGCTGTCCATTGAGGAATTGTGCCTGCTGTGTCTAGCAGTAGGTGCTGGCCAATCAAATGTCTTCCTTAACTGTACATTTGTATTTTCCCTTCCATTGGCAAAATGCTTTAACATACATAGTTTTATCTAATTGGATTTTTACCTCGGCTAAGCTGAGTGTAAGCATGGAAGCTGCCTGCGCCCACAAATAACTACCAGGCATAAAAAGGATTAAACACTTCAAACAGTATTCCATTTTAGAATAACTGCAATGTAAGTCCTGCTCCCAAATCAGACTCTTGAATGCTCATGGGAATTTCTTAGGTATCTTTCCAGAGATATTTTAAGCCCTCACATCCATGTCTTAGTATACGATCTCCTCTCATTCTTTTTTTGTACACACATGAAAAGTATACTCTACTATTCTGTTTTTTTTTTTATGAGTATAGTGTTTTGCATTGAAGTGTAGTGTTCTATTGTATGAGGTACACCAAATATTTAATTACTTCTCATGGATGGATATTTCGGTTGTCTTCAGTATCTCATTGCAGTCGCCAGTTTCTCAGAAACATCCTTCACATGATGAATATTTTTTCCCTTTGCCTACATAAATAATATAACTAATAAATAAGTTCCTAGGAGTAGAATTACTGTGTTAAGGACTGTTTTTAATTCCACTAAATGCTGTAAATTTGCCCTTCAGAGAGGTTTTAGCCAGTCCATTTTCCACTGATGGTATAAGAGAAGAAATTTTTCCCTACACTGTAATCATTTTAGCACATGACTAATTTTTAAAGTTTTGTTAATAAGAAAGTGAGGAAAAAGTTTAATTTTACTTGTAGTTTCTTAATTGACTGAGATTGAGCCTTTTTACTTAAATTATTTCAAAGTATTTGCATTGAATTTTTTTGTAAATTCTCTAGTTATCTTTCCTAATTTTCTGTTGAGTTGTTGGTCTTTTTCTTTTTTTAAATTTTATAGTCCACAACGTATATTAAGGGTAGGAAATTAACACTTTTTAAAAAAACTGTGGTGTTTATGAGGAACCCATCTACTTTAAATTAGGTGAAAATGTGCTTTATTTGAAGCATTACAGATTTATGAACTGGCAGGATGTCACAGACAGAGAGCAAAAGATTCAGAAGGAAAGGTCAGAAGGTTGAGTCATGAATCTGATGCTTTCTAGCCTTACGACCTTGGACAATTACTTAATGTCAAGGAATTTCAGTTTCCTCAACTACAGAGTGGGGATGATCATAATCTTACTTCATCATAGAGTCATCAAGATTTGATCATGCAAGTGAAAGTGCTCTGTAAATGTATTTAGAGAATTTTAGCTTTTATATTTGATTTGATAACTGAGCTGTTTTGTACATTAGACTATATTTGGAAAAGTGGGATTTTTGCCTTCAGTTAAATTTTTTTCTTTGAAAAAGACTAATTGTCATTATATCTGAGATATTTTTCTGCCTTTAGCTCATCTCATGATTCCTGTTGATTCAATAGTTAGGAAGGACAGTTTTTTTTTTTCTAGAAAAAATATAGTTTAATAATGCTAATGAGTAATACGGGATTGATACTAATATTGAAAAGTGAAATAATTATTTTAAAATAGAATTGTATCTTCTTTCCTTTTTAAAATTTTTTTGTGGGAAAAATCTGCTGAAATGCAGTTCTTTTACTTGTGGCTTTCATATAAAAATACAGTATTTTAAGGTTAGATATGTTTGGTGAGAATGTGTAGGATTAGAGCTTAAAAAGTTTTGATCTAGAAAGAACTGAGACATAATCTAGGCCAATGCCTGTTTTTACAGATGAGAAAGTCATAAATTCTGAGAAGCAAAGTAAGTAGCTTGAGTTATGTGGTCGCTGCAGAATAGAAGGGGAGAACTCCTTCTGTCTCCTCTCTCCTCACTTTGAGACTTTTCCACTATCTTGTGATATTTTGGATGCATAGGCCGTATGTCTGTATGTGTGTGCTTAATGACAATAGCTGTACTTCTAAACTTGTCCAATGAGCAGTCACATTTCTTGAACCTAAGGGGTAATAAGTTATAGTCATATTTTGCCTTTTGGGAGAGATTATTTTGAACTAGGTTAAAAAAAAGCTGGCTTTTAAAAAATTCTTACATTTCAATTTACACTAAATTTTAATATTCTAGCAAGCCCCTGACATTTTTTTTCTCTGTTTACCTTATGTTTCCATGTAGTAAGGACATTTAAGGAGAACCCAAATAAGAAATGTTTTCAAGTTATTAAGCTTTACAATACATATTTTTCTGTTGATATTATTCAAACAATATATATTTAAAACATTTAAAATTAATCCAAACTGTAATATAATTCTTATAATGACTAATGAAGTTATTTTATTTTTTTCCTTGCACATCTTTGTTTTGCTTTTGATTTGGTTTAAATGTTGAAATTAATGAAAACAATACCAGATTGACATGTTCTTCCAGTTGTTGAAGGTATGATTTTAATTTATTTTAGTTGTTTTTCTTTAATCTTCATTTCATGTAAAATATTAGTTGAAATAAATTTTGTGTGCAGGATTTCCTTCTAGTGGAAGAAAAAAGGCTAGATGCATCCCTCCGTCCTGCTCCTCCACCCTTCTCATAGTAGAAGCAATTTGGTCTCAGAAGCAATTTGGTGATAGTAACTGAAAGTCATTGACATCAGCTAGCACATCCAGTTTTGGTATCATGCTGAATAGAGTAAAACATAGTATTTAACAAATTCATCTTGGACAGTGAACATTCTGAAAAGTGAGAAAGAGTCAACCGGGAAGTGAGATGAGGTTGGAAGCTGATTTTCACAACTGAAAAAATTGACAACAGATAGTTTCTTTATACTGAGACTAATTGATATTGTCAAAATTGTTTCCACTGGAAGGCACACTTTTATTAGAGAAGTGTTATGTAATTAAATATTAACTATTTTTCTAAATCACAAATAATAGGAGGAACATTGGGGAGAGCCAGTTGCTAAAGGCTACCCATTTCCTACTTTCTCCTTCTTAGCAACAGCATTGCCAACCTTTGGGTTGTTGCCAACCTTTGGATCATTGCCAACTTTGGAAATCCCTGTCCTTGGAAGCTGAATAAGTGAAGCTATAGCAACATTTATTCCGTAAGCATTTAAAATGTTAATAGCTTTAAGAAATGTAAAAAAGTTACACATGCTAATTGTAAAAAGTTCAAATGATAGATATAAAGAAGAGAATAATGTCATTCATAATCCCACCACTCAGAGATAACCACTGTTAACATCTTGGTGTCTATTCTTCCAGATCATTTAATACTAATGTTTGCAATTTGCCTTTTTAGCTTTATATATCCTCGGTATCCTTCCAATCAATAAATAATCTGTGTAATCATTTTTAATTAATATATAGCATTCCACAGCATGGTTGTACTATAATTAATTTAGGTAGTTTCCAAATGATGGAGCCTAAGGTTGTTTCAGTTTCCTTTTTCCTAGTTTAAATAATGCTGCAGTAACTCAGTAAATAGTGAATACTTACTCTGCCAGACAATGTGCTGGATGTTGGGGATACCTGGATACATAGTACATATTTCCTTATAGTACATTCAAGGGCTCAAAGGGGAAGCAGGCATGGAAACATATAATTATAATACTTTGTAAAGTGGATAACAACAGAGCTGCGTATGAGGCCAGTGTTAGTACTGAGGATGGAGTGACCCTTTCTGCTTAAGTGTATTTGGAGAAACTTAACCAAGCAGGAGAGACCTAGGCAGAAAGGACAGGGAATTGTTTCCTAAGAATTACCATGGAGAGCTGGTAGATTGCTCCTTCCCAGTTTTATTTATTTATTTTTTTCCCTAGAGAATGTGACCCAGAAGGTCAAGGGTGCAGCCCCCGGTGGTTCTGTTACAAGTGGTCTCTTTACACGTTGAGAAATAGTCATAGAGCATGTGAAGAGACTGAGGTGGAATACCAAATTGGAAAGGAGGTTGCTGTCAGATGACAGAGGACCTTGGCGATAGAACTAAGGGCTTTTTTAGACTCTTTGGTAGGTGATGGGAAATCATTGAAGGTTTTGAGTGTCATTAGTAGGACTGTGTTTCAGGTGAACTCATCTGACAGAATATTATGGAAGTGTTTTCCCAGTTCCTTGTGTAGAGGTAATGAATACTTCTTGGTCTGCTGGTTATTTTTATCAATAATAAATCAGAACCAAATGATGGCTAGACAGGGATCAGTGTTTCTCAAACTTTAATATGCCTACGAATCACTTGGAAACTTGTTAAAATGTGGGTTCCTAATCAGTAGGTCAGGTGGGGAAGTGTACTGAGATTCTACTTTCCTTTCTTTTTTTAAGTTTATTTATTTATTTTGAGACAGAGAGACAGTGCAAGGGGTGGGAGGCATGGCAGAAAGAGAGGGAGACAGAGAATCCTAAGCAGTCTTGCACTGTTCGCACAGAGCTGGATGCGGGGCTTGAACCTATGAACCATGAGATCATGAACCTGAGCTGAAACCAAGAGTCAGATGCTTAACCTACTGAGCCGCCCAGGTGCTCTGAGATTCTGCTTTTCCAGCAAGCTCCCAAGTGATGTTGATGGCTATGATCTGTGGACTATATTGGCATAGAAGATGTGTTCATAGAGGGTTTTTAATCAAGTGAAGATTTCCATTTTAGCCTTTGCATCTGAGTGTACCCTATGATCTTGGGACTTCAGTAAATTCACTTTGCAATCTGTCATACTAATAGCTCCAACAGTTATATTTCAGTTGAATCTCTTTATCAATGCAAACAACTTCCTGTTTACTCATGATTTACTATGTGGAAGCTTCACAGAGCCAATCAATATATGTATTTAGCTCAGTCAATTTTTTAGATAAGTCTTAAGCCTCTCAAATAACTGGAAAATACTATTGGGTTTTAACAGAGCCAGTGTTTTGAAGATGGTTAATTGTAATGAGTCACAAAGGCTTTGTTGCTTTAAAAAAACAAAACAAAACATAATATTTATTCATTTTTGAGACAGAGAGAGAGAGAGAGAGCTCAAGCAGGAGAGAGGCAGAGAAAGAGGGAGGCACAGAATTGGAAGCTGGCTCCAGGTTCTCAGCTGTCAGTACCAAGTTTGGTGTGGGGCTCGAATTCACAAACCATGAAATCATGGCCTGAACTGAAGGCAGATGCTTAACAAAGTGAGCCACCCAGATGCCCTGTCATTTTTTTTGTTTGTGTGTTTATGTTTATTTATTTATTTTGAAAGAGAGCGAGAGCAAGAGAGAGAGAGAGGAGAAAGCAAGCAGGGGAGGGGCAGAGAAGAGAGGGAGAGAGAGTCCAAAGTAGGCTTTGCATTGCCGAGCCTGACGCAGGTCTTGAACTCACTAACTGTGAGATCATGACCTTAGCTGAAATCCAGAGTTGGAAGCTCAGTCAACTGAGCCACCTAGACACTGCTTATTTCTTGATAGTTTCCTTAATCAAATTCAACCAACAGATGAATAAGAGTAGGATTTAGATATCTGTAACTTTAGAGTACCTCTTTTGTTTGCCTTGACTACCCTTATCCTGTCTGTCATTGGATTTGAACCCCTTCTGGTGTACAGATTCTGTTTTGGCTAGAAATGTAGCACAAATATCTTCTAGGGAAGAGCAATTAAAATTTTTAGTAAATAGTATTTTGTTTAGTGTTGTTCAGTAAACTTAGTGCCAAAGTATATTTGCTGTAGGATTTGAGGGTAGGGGAGGAAGGGAGGTAGAAACTAAATTTACACAAGGATCATACAACTTTTACATTCATGTAGTACTTTAGGGTTTATTCAGAGTCATGTCCTTCATTTGATTCCCATAACAATCATGTGTGATGGACAGGGCAGGCATCATTATCCCCATTTTACAAATGTGAGAAGATGGGCTCAGAGAGGTGAAATGATTTGCCCAAGGTCAAAAGTAAGTCATTCATTGTCAATGGATTTAAAGTTCCATGTATTATCTATCTCAGCATGCAAAACACAAACTCAAAGTAAGTTAGATGCTTAAATGCTCTAGGCTAGCTGGGCTTAAGTAACTACTTACCATTGTATGTGTTAGAGGAATGTTCAACTTGCTGGAACAAAAAGCTGGACTTAAAGTGACTTGAGCAAATAAGGGTTCAGTGAAGCCTGGAGATACGCAGTTACTGGTGCTGGTTTTGCTCTTCAACGATCCAGGCTTTTTCTGACTTTTTGCTCTGCTGTTCTTGTATTCATTGACTTTTGTTCTCATGCTTGTCTCATGGTTGCAAGATGGCTGTTCTAGCTTTGGGTAGAAAGGGGAGGGAGTATGTACAGTGAGTGTGTGTGTTGGGGGGTGGATGCTAGCTTCATCTATTCCTTTTTTCAGAAAAAATAAGTTGTCCAGAAATTCTACTTAAAAAACTTCTATTTAAGTTGGCGAGAGAGTTGGTCCATGGCCCCGAGTCCCCTACCGCCTCTTCCACCTTACAAAGAGGCAGGGAAAATCAATGCTTAGCCTTGTCAACCTTAAGAGTATAGACAGACAAGGGGGAAGGTAGTCTGCAATGGGTGTTGAGTGACCTAGCCTGCAGAGTCTGTCACAGTCTTACTGTAATTCCATTTGGAACAAAGAACACTGAGTGAACATCCCTGTACACTCCTGTAACTGCACGGAATTTGTGATGCTTGTTTCTGAGTGCAGGCAGCTTTTTCCTGATCACCTCCTGAGAAAGTCAAATTTAAATAAAGCCATTTCATCTTTTGTGGTGTAATTACTTTGGATGCGGGTGTCAATGGGAGGTTGGGTTGTTTGTTTCTGCTTATCAGTTCTTTGCTAGCATATCTATTTCATGAGATTACTTGTGAGTTACACATCTATTTTATCGTCCTTTGTAAATGTTCATTTTCTGCATGCTTGTAAATTAATAAGAAGAGGAATTAACATGTGTTTGCCATCTCTAAGAATGGTTTTGTAGGGTCTGTAGGATTTTCATTAGGATCTTGTAGGGTTGCTTGCTTAGAAGAAGCACAGACCTGTTCAAGAAGCTACCTTGAGTTGCAGCAAAGTGATAGCATTTATTATTTTTTCCAGTTTAGTGGAGTAGAAAAAGAAGATTTGGAGTCAGATGGGTTAGTGTTATAATCCCAGATCACCTCTGGAACCAGTCTCCTCAGTGTTCAAGTGAGGGTAACACTGCTTATTCAGAGCTATAGGGATTCATGATGTGACAGATAATGATTGGCAGCACCTTGGTGCTGGGTTGGAGAAGGTGTTTGTTGTGTTTTAGGTCCTCTTTCTCTTTCTAGTTCTTTGTGTCCCCTACCATACCCTGACTTGTTAAACTTGGAAGCAGTTTATCTATTTTCCTTGATAAAAAGGTGTAGTGTTTGTTTCTAACAGAAAGGGGAAGTAATTTAGAAATTTTGGCCCGGTGGACTTCCCTTCTGATTCAATATGCAGTAATCATGTGTAAAGAAAGAAAGGAAAGTACCCAATTAAATTATCACAGAGTTATCACGTTGAAGAAAGGATATTCTCTAGCCAAATAAAAGTGCCCTCAAAATGGAATCCATGCCATCTTTCCCTACTCTCCTTTTGTTCATCCTACCCTTACTCTGTAAACTCTTTTGAGTCAGAGAAAGCAAAAACTGCCATTCTAAGATCCTTTTGAAAGGAAAACACTAATTTGGATGTGTGAACCTGAAGAAAGAATATAGGTAAATCAAAGTTCATTTTACTTTTTCTTTTTGTTGTATATTTTTCATATACGTGTCACCAAATTTTCTTATATAGATATTCATCTAATTCTTGGGGCATTTAGGTGGCTTAGTTGGTTGAGCATCTGACTCTTGATTTCAGCTCAGGTCATGATCCCAGGGTCATGGATTGTTGCCCCATGGGCTCTGCAGTGTGTGGAGCCTGCTTAAAATTCTCTATTTCTCTGTCTCTCCCTCCATCCCTCCTGCCCGCTCTTTTCCTCTCTTTAAAATTTGGGGGAAAAAAGAAATTCATCTAATTCTTAATGAAGTCAATAAAGGCTACTTTCTGAGACAGTGGTTTTATGATATTTATAAAACAGGTTATAAAATGTAATTAAATTCTATTGTCACTTTGCTTTGTTAGTTCTGACGAGCATTTTGAAGAATTTCATTATATTTTAACAGTGTAGTTTGAAAACATTTTTTTTACACAACTTTCATAAATAAACAGTAGGCACTTCAGTAATAAGTTGGATCACACCATACAAATGTCATTTGTATTTAGTAGAATCGAAGTGTGAGACTTCGTGGTTTAGTGTCATAGAACGATCATAAGAACAACATGTGAAATATGGGCAGTGAATGAGAAGGCATGAGGGAAAATGAAACACATCAGGGAGTCCTAAGGTGTGGCAGCTTAAAGATTGTAGGAACCATAACCTGCAATTCCTATTGATTTGGTCATCTTTTGGTGACGCTGCCACAAATATCAAAGTATTTTTTTTCAGTAATTGCTGTTTTTATTAAAGGATAATATATCATCATTTTGTTTTACAGGCCAAAATGCAGTTTTGAAATGGCTAGCTGAGATCAGAATGATAAATTTGAGGAACAGAAGAAATCAACATAGGTCTCAAAAAAAAAAAAAAAAGGAACCTATGACTTTGACCTGGTTGTCTCAGGCTTTCACTGAATGAAATGAGGCGGATTATAAACTGTACACTGTTTAGTGGTGGCATTTGTATTCTGCTCACACTCTAAATTTTAAATTGTTGGCAGAGATTATTTTATCTGGTTTTCAAATATATACTGAAATAAACCCAAGTGTAATATATATCTTAAAACTCTTTTTTTTCTTAAATAGCTTATTGTCAAGTTGGTCCATATAACACTCAGTGCTCATCCCAACAAGTGCCCTCCTCCATGCCCATCCCCCCTCCCCCCCCATCCATCAGTCCTCAGTTTTTGTCAGCATTCAAGAGTCTCTCATGGTTTGCTTCCCTCCCTCTCCCCAACTATTTTTCCCCCTTCTTCTCCCTCATGGTCCTCCATTAGCTTCCTCCTAATTCACCTATACGTGCAAACATATGGTATCTGTCCTTCTGCCTGACTTACTTCGTTCAGCATAACACCCTCGAGTTCCATCAATGTTGCTACAAATGGCCAGATTTCCTTTTTTTCTCATTGCCATGTAGTATTCCATTGTATAGATAAACCACATCTTCTTGATCCATTCGTCAGTTGATGGACACTTAGGCTCTTTCCATGTTGTGGCTATTGTTGAGAGTGCTGCTATGAACATTGGGGAATGTGTGCCCCTATGCATCACACTCCTGTATCCCTTGGGTAAATTCCTAGAAGTGCTACTGCTGGGTCCTAGGGGAGTTCTATTGTTAATTTTTTGAGGAACCTCCACACTGTTTTCCAGAGGGGCTGCACCAGGTTGCATTCCCACCAGCAGTGTAGGAGGGTGCCCGTTTCTCCACATCCTTGCCAGCATCTAGAGTCTCCTGATTTGTTCATTTTAGCCACTCTGACCAGCATGAGGTGGTATCTTAGTGTGGTTTTGATTTATACCTTAAAACTCTTAATCAGAGTAAAAAACCCCTTTATTATGGGGCATGTAGGATATATGCAAAAATAAGTAGAATAGCATAAATAAAGCATAAAGATAACCATGTAGTAAACACCCATGTACCTACTCCCCAGTGTCAACAATTTACAGCAAATTCATCCCATACCTTGTTTCATCTCTTCCTCCTTCCCCTCCTCCCCTCTTTCCAATCCAGATTATTTTGAAGCAAATCATACAATTTTATCCATGAATAGTTCAGTATATGACTCTGATAGATAAAAACTATTCCCAATATTAAAAAGTTTAAAGTGGGTTTTTTATATGGTAGAAGTGTAAAACATGAGAATGACACTTAGCATCAAGCCTATTAAATTTTACATCCACCTGTTTTTCACACATCTATATCCAAGCTTATTTTCTGCAAAGCACCACTTTTGCTGCTTAATGTTTGGTGGTAGTAATTTAGTTAAAATGTTAAAACAGCTTTGGATTTTTTTCCTTTCATTGGTGACTTTTTTCCCAGATGGGAATTTTTGTCTCTGCTGAGTAGTTGATCTTATTTTACATGGATATATTGTCTCTGAGGATAATATATCCTCAGGTTCTACGTGACTTCTGATGCCTCTCCAGTAGTGCTCTTCTGTCTTGAAACCATCCCCTGTATTTGAGAGTAGCTAGAGAGAAGGTAAAAATCCCTAAATTTAGGATTTGGGATATAAGACAGATTGCCATTTTTATTTGGAAAGTGTATATTGTTTTTAGTATTTTCTGATGAAACTATGAAGAATAGCTCATCATTTTCATAACATGTCTGGGAATAGGTTTATGATGCTCTTTTTTTTTATTTTGGCTAATTGTGTTATATACATACAGTGTGTAGTTGTGTTGGGTTAGAGGATTTGATTTGACATGGATGGATTTGCAGATGAACATGTAAAGGCATACATTATAATGAAGTTTTATTTTTGTAGAGAAGAATGGAGGCACTGTTGTGAGTTCATGGTTCAGATTGTGGTTTCTTGTGTCTAATTGCTCAGAGTTTGAGTACCTGGTCCACCAACTAACAGCCATGTGGCCTTGCCTCAGTCACACACTTCTCAGAGCCTCAGTTTCCAATTCTGGAATATTGAGATAGTAAAAATACCTCCTGGTTTTTTTTTTTTTTTTTTTTTGTGTATGGGTTGAATGAGATAAAAAGAAACAAGAATATCACAAATTTTGGCTTAAATGCAATTGAGATACGTATTTGTTCTGAAAGACTTTTTAAAAAAATACTGTAATTACTTGTTGAAAGACCTAAAATTTAAGGATTATCGGTTTCTGGATGTCAGGTGAATGCACATTGTGAGTTAAAAAGTAGTAAGAGGCAAATTTGTTATTCTGAGGTTTGCTAGTTACTGAATATTTTATATGAGAAGTTCTGCACACTTCAGATCTGTGATTCTTTCAGCTCTGGTGCTGCATATACAATGTTGCCTTCTGCATTTACAATGTTGCCTTCTGAAACAGTCTGGGGATTAAAGCTAATTTTTGTCATCTTAGAAGTGGCCCTAGTTTGCCTTAAATCTCATTTAGATTCACTTAAGAACCTCTGGAACATGTTTATATTTTTGGTTTGTGCCCTATGTTCTCGTAAGGAGTTCAACAGGTTTACCATCTCTCTGTAGTGGAGCCAGACACTTTAGCTGAAAAGGCTCTGTCCGCTTTGAGGAGGTATAGTTTAGCTGCGTGTTCTGACATTTGCTCCCTTGGAAATAGGCCTGTTGGGTCTTTCAAACCTACAGGGCTTGATATCCTACTCTGAACCCCAAGCCTTTAATAAGTAGAATTTCAGTTCTTGGCTGGTTTGTGGGTCCTTGGGACCTTTAGCTGTCGCTTTGCCATGGGCTAGGTTGCCAGGCTCAAGGGCCTCAATAGGTCAGGGAACTGTAGACACATTGAAACCAGGAAGCAATACTGAAATAGAAACTGAAGAGATATCTACCTGCTCCTTGGAGTTGCCAGATCCTGTTCTTGGGTCCTGTGAACTTATAGTTCGTCACTCTCTAAGTATACTTTATTTTATTTTTGTCAGGTTGGCATTTCACACCCCAGAGATGCTTACTGTGTCATTTGCAAAATTTGAAACATCAGATTACTCAGTCTCTTCTAGTCCATTTATAAAATGTACAGCGAGGCTGGTCTTGGCATCACTCCGAGAACTCTCATGTTTTGCCCTTCTTCCATCTGAGCAGTACCTGTTCATTCCTAACATTGTGCTCTATCCCTATTTCATGTTCCTGGTAGAACACTTTCCATATATCTATAATTTATTAAAATAAGGTGTGTGTGTGTGTGTGTGTGTGTGTGTGTGTGTGTGTGTGTTTCCTTGCTCTATGATTCAAACATCCTGGGTTTAAATCTGAGCTCTGGCACTTGTAAATTGATCACATTTACCTCTCTCAGCCTCTGTTTCCTCAACCATAACAGAAAGATAACAATAGTACCTACTTCATGAAATTGTACGTACCGTTTAGCACAGTGCCTGTCATCTCTTGTGAACTCACAAAAATATTAACAAGTTTTATTATGGTCATCCCCACACCAGTATATCCTCTCTCTCTCTCTCTCTCTCTCTTTTTTTTTACCAAAATAACACAGCACATTCATATCTCCTTCTGGTAATTTTCCTATTTGCCCTTCAGTATTTATTGAGTGTATACTTTATAGTGCAGGTACTATTTTCTAGGCACTGAGAATAATGTTGAGCAAAACAGTGTCTCTACCAAAATCAAGACATGCTTCTACTACTTTGGTAAAATTACATCAACAAACATCTCCAGTGACCCTTTTTTTGCCAAAGCTACAGGATTCTTTGGTCTTGATTTTATTTGATGTGTTCTAATATTTAAAACTGTTAATTATTCCCTTTTTAAAATTCTCTGTTCCCTTGAATGCTTTAATACCCTATTTTCTTTTCTCTTCCTAACTTTCTGAGTCTTCTCTTTGACCCTGGACCTAATTTCTTCACCTGCTCTTTATATCATTCCCTAATCTTCTGTTCCTGGTTTATTTTCTTCTTTCTTTCTCTTCCCAGAGACTATGAACTGGTGTCCTACTCACAAATCCAGTACGCTTTTGTGCTTTCTTGGCCTGAACAGAATTTCAAAAAACTTCTTAATGAGTTGTTTAACTTACAAAAATTGAGAGATTTCATATAACAATTTGAATTTTGAAAAAATTTAAATTCACTTGCTTTTGAAGAAAGCACAGCTCATTCCCCACACCCCAATAGCTTCTAGTACTAATTACATGTTATGAGACTAACATGTTTTTCCTTACACCTGGTGTTCTGTAGGCATCACAGACTTAATCTGTTCAAAACTGAACTCATTATATATTTTATTTTGTCTTTTCTAGCGTAGTTAATAGATTGCTATTTACTGAGGCAATCAAGCCAGAACCTGATGTGTAAGAAGTCTATGTAGGACCTCACCTAATTTGGATGGCCTTCCCATTATACCTTGGTGCCATGGCTTCCCCTGGTCTTCTCATGAGCTCTATCTACTATCTTGCACCATGAGATTCATACTGGTAGATCTCTAGCCCCCTGATGTGCTTCTTATTTTAAATGCAACTTATGTGTTTTGGTTATCACATTAGTAATTTTAGCTTTCATTTGTTTCCTTTAAAAAATATTTATTGAATGCCTAATAAAAACTCAGGTACTTATTTAGGCACCAGGAATAAAACATTGAACAAAATAGATCCTCTACTTTCATGGAGCTTACATTCTGGAGGAAAAAGACATTACACAAATAAATATAAAGTTAGTAGTGATAAGTATGATGAAGAATTCTTAAAAATAAAGTTAGTAATTTATATACATTTAGGTGGTCATTTTATTTACTTAGACAAGAATAAGAACAAGACTTTGGAGGAACTGAATTACTATCTCACAGAGTTATATGTCACATCTAGGACTCTAAATCCAGGATCTGTTTTTGTCCATCTGGAACTATCTGAATGCCTGATAGTACTCAGCAATAGCTAATTTAGGAGCATAGTATAGTTCAGATTATTTTTCATGTCATATGACCATTTCTACTCGGAAAGTGATTTAAAAAATAGTAGAAAGCTTATAAGCCTTAATTAAATGAAATCTTCAGCTAGTGTAATCTGAGGAGCTATAGTGTCCTGATTATTGCTATTCCTTGACAGACCAAGTAAGCTTCTGTCTCATGGTCTTAGCACTTAAGTACTTACTCTCAAGAATGTTTTTTTTTTTTTTAATTGATTTATTTTTGAGGGAGACAGAGAGTGAGAGAGCACACAAGCAGGGGAGGGGCAGAGAGAAAGGGCGACAGAGGACCTGAAGCAGGCTTTGCACAGACAGCAGAGAGCCTGGTGTGAGCTTGAACTCATGAACTGTGAGATCATGACCTGAGCCAAAGGCAGACACTTAATCAACTGAGCCATCCAGGCACCTCTATACCAGGAATGTTCTAGGTTTTTGTAAGGTTTGCTTCCCCCACTTTACTCTTTATCATGCTACCAAAAATAGCACTTTCTAGTGGCACCTGCTTCATTTTTCTTTATGGCACCAAACACCTCCTGATGTACACATGTCTGCTATTTGTATCCCCCACTAAAATGTAAGTTTTCAGAGAGCAAGAATTGTGTTTTGATCATTGCCGTATTCCTCACACCTAGAGTAGTGAATGACATATAGTAAGTGGTCAATAAATATGCACTAAGTGAATAAATAAATGCAAAAGAGTTTGCTGACTTTGCAGAGGAAATGATTTAGAATGTATTAGGTAGGACAGATTAAATTATAAGTTTATGTGAAGTGGAGCTAAAGATCATGACTGCTTTCATAAGAAGAGTAAGTCAAATACTGATTAAAATGAATGGAATGGACCTATGGAGGAAATGAAGTAAATCTTATTTGGGGAAATTTTTAAAAAATGACAAAAAAGAATGGGCTGGCAATTTAGTGTTATTCATTTGAATACGTTGTTCAAGAGTACAAATGTTAAGAAAGTGTAGAAAAAAGAAATCTTTTAGTATAGAAGATGCTGTGGCTCTCATGAGTATGTGAAAGAACAAACAGTCCTTGGATCTTGGGATCATTGTCTGACAGCCTTATACGAAATCTCTGAAGAATCTGGGCAAGATAAATTGAGCAATTGGTGTCTCATTTCAGTTTTTATTACTACCTCTTAGTCTCCTGTGCTTTTATTGGTAAGTTTTTATTTCTCACCCAACTAATATTTATTGGTTGCTTACAAAGTAAAAAGACTGGCACAGATAACTTTTTTCAAAACAAGAGAAATATTTAATTTCCAACAACCAGTAAAACCTAGAGGCTGAAGGATGCTTGTTTGAAAGTGCAAGAGAAAGTTGATTGAAATTTATATCCTGTCCCCACATTCAAAGTTTTCACATCTACAGTGATTTTTCTTCAAAGATTATAAACATTCTTCTTCTTCTTCTTTTTTAGCTGTGCATTGCCAACCTCTCTTTTACTCCACTTTTTCAGCTGGGAGTTTGGAAAACATTCTCTAACTAGAGAAACAGAAAAATAGATTGGGTTCATATGCATTCAGATATGATATCTCTGGGACAATCTGTGACTGGAAGGTAATTTACCTAATAATAAAGATACATGTTTCTAAAGAGTATGCCATTCATGGTAGGAGTTACAGACTTTAGTAACTAAGCTTTTCCTAATCAGAATCTAGAAACTGTACATGAGGAGACTTTCCATCTATTTTACTCATCATTCTTCAGTCAGCACAGGTTGAATGCTTATTACATGTGAGATGTTATAAGGTATACACAGTTGAGTAAGAAATAAGTTTATAATCTAGCAGAAAAGATAAGGCAAATATACAATTTATTCATACTAAAATAAATGAATAAAATAAAAGTTGATGAGTTGCATAAGACACAGAGATTCATTCTAGGCAAGATTTAGAAAAGGGAAAAGGCAGGCAGTGGTGTGTTGGATCTTGAATAAGATTTTCTGATGAATGAATTGGCAATCTGTATGAGCAGAGGCATGGAAGTGGAAAATTATGGGTCTTGTTAAGGCAACCGCAGTATTCCACAGGAGTCAGAAGAAGATGAAGTCAAGAGCCAGGGTGGAAAGTTTACCTGTGACAAGAAAGAAGGATACTTTCAATTTAGAGAGAGAAACAAAGACCTACTGGGTGAATCTTAAGAGCAATTTGAAGTAGAAGAGTAGAGGAAATCTTTCATAGCTTCACCCTCATTAGATTAGAGGGCAAGGTCATCTGTTGAGAAGGAGGGGGATAGAATTATCTTCGGAGTCATTAATTCCAAGAACTTTACTTCAGAGGCATGTCTTGAGGGATTATGGCTTTGTCCAAGGAGACCGATTATATAGGAAACTAGAATCCAGGTTTTATGATTTCAACTTCAAGTATTCTTTCTTGGCAAAATCCAAAATCCCCCAAAGACCTATATACCAAAAATAATTTTCTAAGTTAAGCATTTCTCATCAAGTAACTTTGATCTGAGGACGTGATAATTCAGGCTATAAAAGAAATCAGATGAACCCTTATAAATATCTCTTTTTAGAGGAAAACAAAGGAGATTTATTGCTTTCAACTGAAACACTGCAACAGAAGCACTGTGTGTTAAATAAGGACAGCCTCCAGGCTGTGGCTCAAGGGACTACTGTGGTCCACTAAGTAGCCCCATTTTCTTTATTATCACATTGTTTTTGTAGCCCTGGGATCTAGCTATCCTGGTACAACCAAGGAGGAGAACTCTGGGTCTCATACTCCTATGGATCTAGAGACTCTGAAATGGATAGTTCCAAACAATGTCTTAGTTTTGATTAATTTCAAGGGTTTCACATAGTTGGAAGTTAGACATTTAAAATGATTTGTGGTCATTCATGCCACTTAATCATCCAAGGATGGGGTGATGACATCAGTATTTCTTGGACATTAGGCTGCATGGCAAGTTTGGGGTTGACAGCTGTCAGTCTCAAGTGTGGGTGCAATGTTGCATCACTGGCATCACAGGAGAGCTTGGAAGAAAACAAAGAGTTAAGGTTATAGAGGAATAAGTTTTGGTAGACAATCTATCTCTCTTTTTTATTTCTGGCAGAGGCAATTCTCCAGTAGTTTTATAGACTAAAGAACTATTTGTACAAATATGAAAGGGAACTTACTGGGATTAAGAGCAGAATGGATGTACCACACTTGTCATTTAAAAACGGCAAATGCTAAGCCTTTCTACATGCATGCATGTATGTGCTAAGAGACTGAAAGTCTCCTTGAGATATTCCATGGGCCATCATATGGGGAAACATGAGGTTGAGTCCTAAGATTGAACCTCTGTGATTCTAAGTAAGCCAAGACTCTTTGTAGTGGAGTGGATGTTTTAGGTCCTGAGATTTCCTAATCAGGATTTCAGTTATGAGATTTCATTTAAGAGACAGATCTTAGCATCCAGGGAAGAAGATTGTTGATGCTGTTGTTGTGTTACTATTGATCTAGAGGAAACTGTATTTTATACAAATTTGTGTCTAAAATCTGTAGACAAGTTTCATGAGATTTTATAGCCTGTGGGACAGTTACTCTAAACAAACCATTCATGGAAAGTACCCAAGAGAAATTTTCATTAATTAATGGGCCAACTGATGTTATCATTTTTGAAACTATATATTTTTTCTTAGTATTGGTCTTTATTTGTTAGGAGAAGTCATAATAGTTCTCTAATTCATGTTTGGGAATATTTTCTTAAAGGACCAGATAGCAAATATTTTAGGATTTATAGGCTGTGTGGTGTCTATTCCAAGTACTTAACATTAGCTACTGTTTTAACGCAAAAGCAACCACAGACAATATGCAGACAAATGGGCTTAGTTATTTTCTAATAAATCTTTTTTATCAAAGTAGGTGGTGAGTTATAGTTTGGTGACTGTTGCTCTAGTCCCATGACTGTATTTTACTAAATCCCTGAAATGTCTGGCTAAAGGTCACACAGTGGTAGAATTGGGGCAGAAATCAGACATCTTCCTTTCTACTCCATTAAAAATTTAAAAAATGGTTTTACTTATTAAATAGTTATAAAAGAATATTCACTGGATATATAGAAGGTGTAAAGAATAACAATAAAATGAACATCTGTGTTACTATCATAAAGTCAATTTATGGAAGAGGACATTACCATTTCCTTTGAAGCTCTCTGTGTGCCCCTTCCCAGGCCCTTCCTTTTTTCTCTCCATCCTAGTAGTATTCGCCTGCCTGAATTTTGGGTTTTTTATTATCTTGTTTTTCTTCATGATTTTACCCCTATATTTATATCCTTCTTGTAGTGTTTAAAAAGTCATTCTAAGATGGTTTTATTTAATTTCTCTTTTGTTAGAAAGTTTAGAAGAAGATAGCCAAATCTTGCTTAGTGAATAGTTGTACATTTCTCTTTGGGTTTATTTTTGGCAATATGCTGGTCCAGGGAGTCAGAGTAGAGTCTCTACATTATTTAATTTTAATTCATTTCATGGCCAAATCTTGGGTTTTCTCCCACCAGAGCTGAGAACGTCACGGGCTGACAGACAAGTGTAGGAGTTTAGTGGCTGTCTACTCCTACCCCCTTCCTGAGGAAATTGCTTTGGTAAATCAGGGCTGTTTCTAGGAATGGCAAGGCCTATTTAGTCTGACAGTGATTTTATCTTTGAACTAAATGCATATGATAGTACCATGACTTTTCCAAGTTATAGAACTTGGAGAAATTTTTTTTAATAAAAAATTTTGTTTTTGTGGCATGTAATGATAAAGGGTCAATCTCAAGTATAATATTTGGTCAACATTCAAAAACATAGCTAGTTCTATTTGTGAAATATATATGTGAATATTTGCTATTAAAATGGTTTTAATGGATACATTTCCTTGCTTCCTAGGTACCTAAAACATTTCCAGAATCTAATTTTTCAGGGCATGTCTTTGGTGACTGTATGAAAGCATTTTTCAATCTGCTTATACAAATGCCCTGTTTCTTTTCTTTTCTTTTCTTTTCTTTTCTTTTCTTTTCTTTTCTTTTCTTTTCTTTTCTTTTCTTTTCTTTTTTTTCTTTCTTTCTTTCTTTCTTTCTTTCTTTCTTTCTTTCTTTCTGGGTGTACATCTGTAGATAATTTATCTGGTTCACTGTAGGTTATTTTCAGGGCTAGTGAAAAATTTGAGCTAATTCATCCACCTATCCTTGCCTGGTCCCCTCTGTGAGGTGATTGGTTGATGGGTTATATCTCTGACCATTGCATGGCATGAAGAGAACTGGAGTTTTGCCATGAGAGATTGGCACCATTCTCCAATGTCTCTTTCAGTTACCTCAAAATATTTTTTCAGATTGCCATCCCAACTGCAACTTCCCTAGACTATCATTTCATATTTCAATTACTTTAATACCTTCCTGTCTGGCCTCCTTGCCTCTTTATCAGTGATTCTCAGTTCTGGCTGCATATTGGAATCACCTGAGGTTTAAAAATACTAATGCCTGGTCAATCCCAGTGATTTTGATTTAACTGCTCTGAGGTATAGTCTGGGCAAGTTAAAATCATATTACATTTAAAAAATCATATTACACTTTTAAAAGCCCTCTGGGTGAGTCTAATGAGAAGCTAAGGATGAGAGTCACTGCTCTAATACAAGAAGATCATCTGTTTTAACATATCATTGATGGAAGAGATGTTTGGGAGGGAGAATAGATAGAACTTGGGGAGTGATGATATGTTTGGGATGAGGAAGAGGGATGTGCATAGGATGTAGCTTAGGTTTGGGGCTAGTTCAATGGATGAATGATGGTGCCATTTACTGAGATAGCAAAAATAGGCATGTGTTTAGGAGAGAAAAATGATGCTTCAGTTTTGGATTGAGAATTTGAGCAACCCATGAGACATCCATTTGGAGATAAGAAAGAACAACTGAAATATTAGAGCTGACCAAAGTTGGAATAAGAGTTTATTCTTTATTGCTAAATATATTAAAGACTCCCTGACAGATTCTTATCAACTTTTGCTTAGATATTTCTAGCAATAGAGAATGAATGACCACTTCTGTCTTTGAACAACTAAAATAATTCAGAAGCCCTTCCTTATACTGATGCCAAAACTGCCTTGTTCCTAACATCTATCCAGTAATCCTCTCTCTGCTTTTGGAGCCATTTGTAACAAGTCCACTTTCTTTTTCATACCTCAGAAGAAATTTATTCTCAAATGTCCTCTTCCTTGGGTTCAAGGTTACCAGTTCCTCATTTAACATGTTCAAAATAGCCATACTTTGTAGCATATCTTCTTACCAAGCCAGCTAAAACATGAATGTTAATTAAATATCTTAAACTTGATTAGTAAAGGGAACAAGCATTTCTTGATTAGTCTCATCTACTGACATTAAATATCATAACTCTTAAAAACTCTCTATGTTTGCAGTGTAGAAGAGGTGATATTCTTTTCTGAAATATGTGCTTTTCTATCTTACTATGCTCCGTTATATTTAGGAAAACAATTAGATTTAAAGATAGAAAATGTATGTAAAATATGTTACACTTTGTTGAATGAAAGATCACTTATCACTATCCTAACGGTTTATCTCAGTGTGGAAAAATGCTTGACCGCTTTATTTCAAGAGTGAAGATAGTGGTCATTTAAGGGTCTGTAAAGTTATAGAAAAGTATACTCACTTAAAAAAGTCAAACATGAGATTTTTGCTATTTCTCTCATCTCTACTCTTCTAGGATTAATGTGGCATTCAGTTTCCCACTGTTTCTATTCCAGAAGGTATGCACACATTTGGATAAGTGATCTCCCTTTTCTACCCTTGGAAACTGTTTTGAGCTTGGAATTTGCTGTTTAGATCATGATTCATACGTCAGAGAAGAATTAGAGTCTCCTTTAGGTACTTGGCAGAGCCAAGACATGTTTCCATATATAGCTGAAAAAAACCTTTGTCACCCATTCTGGCTTGAGAGAATGTTATTAAAAGCTCATTCCTGAGTTCTTTTTTGCCAAGGAACATCAGTGGGCAGTGAAAATTTTGTGCCTGGAAGAGCTGAGATTTGCTCCAACATAGAGGCCTGGCTCTGTGTTCTGAGGACCTTCCCTAGGTGTCCCTAGGCACTTACATGTACATCTGTGGGTGGCAGTTGTTGATTCCTTCCTGGCCCACTTCTTACTCATGGCCCTGGGGAAGCCCCATGAGCAGGCTTTACAGAGATGAATCAAGGCAGTGCCTCATCTCCTGAGTCATGGCCAGAGGCTCCTCACTTACTCTCTGAGAATGGGATCTGTTTACCTCAAAGTTGCCTCTCTGAGAGGATATTTGGAATTTTGGATGGTGGCCTGGAATTTTGGAGAGTGGAGTTCTCTAGGGAAACGTTGTGCTGGTAGCAGTCAGCTTATAAAGTTTATACTGTCTGCCCTTTAATAAGGGTCATATGATGTAGTAAATGTTCTTTGGGAAAATGGAAAATCAAGTAGATCTTTAATTCTGTCTTTGCACATACTGAGACCTCCAGGCATCAGTATGGGGAAATGAGAAGGCAGCTCTGTTTGTACCCTTCCTTCCATCTCCACCTCCTGTAGTTCTAGTAGCTTTCAAGCTCATCTTCAGGTCAAAGTGAAACAGACCTGTGTTTGAATCCTGATCTTTAACCAAAGTATAGAGATTTGGTCAGGTCCTCACTTGTTAAAAGGGCTTTAATAATGCCTATTGCATAGCGTTTTAGGTGAGGATTAAATTGGGTTAGTGGGTTAATGTATATAAAGTGATTAGTAAATCTTTTCAGGAAACAAAGTTTTTAGTCAAAAGAACATGAATTTGGAACCATTCACATTCAGGTTCTATTCTGTTCTGTTCTTCCCTAGCTGCATGATCTCTAGCTGAAGACAGCTAAGCATTTACATTCTGTAATCCTTACCTCCATTCTATGTACAGCTGCATTATACTCAGATAACTGTTTCAAGATTCAAGTGGACCATGGGTAGCAGTTAGAAGGCTCTCAATAAATGTCAGCTTCACTTTATTCCCTTTGTCCAAAGGCCTTTCCCAAGCCCTCCCTCTACCCCACCAATATTCCTTGTCTTGCCCTTTCAGTTTTTTTTTAAATAAACTTGCCACATAACTTATTTTATTCTGTTTATCACTACATGTCTGTCTCTTCTCTATTTGATGGCAATTACTTGGAAACAGAGTCTTCATCTCTTTGTTTCAATAGACCTGGTGTTGAACCATATTTCTTTCTTTTCAATAACCTGGAAAAATCCCCTTAAATTCTCTTAAACTTGAATTCCAGCTTAATTCACAGTTAATTTCTAAATCTTTTCTGCTGACTCAAATATGCTGAAGTAAATTACTAGAGAAGTAAATAGGTTTGTGTTCAATGTAATATGCATTACTCTTGGTGTTTACTTTTAAGTGCAGTAACTTAGTAACTTTACGTCTTCATTGTTGGTCTGCAAAACTGTAAGAGAGGCTAGAATAAAGACAACCCAGAAATAAAAGCTTTACATTTTGATGTAAAATTAATGGACATGGCATTCATAAAACAAACTAAGTTTGCGCACATTGTAAAATAAATCATAATCAAGAATGTTGATATCTTAGGTACAGTGCATCTTATTTGAAAGACCCAAGAACACATATTTGTGGTATTGATTCAGTGATCTTATTAATTATAACTTAGCAATTTGGAAAAGAGAAACTTTTGAGAGAATATCCAAAAATAAAATTTTTGTCAAGAATGGAAAAAAATCAGGTTGTCTTTGATGTGATAAAAGTTTAAATACAATTTAGAACTGTATGACATAGTATACTTTATTTGCCTTTTGAAGATCATCCAGTGCTTGCAGGGATCATGAGTATAGGTAGGCAACATGTGGGAATTCCTGTTATTCTTAATCATGTCCCTCTTCCTCCTCTTCTTTCTCTAACATCCTACTTAATTTGTATGGAATGCAAAATGTCCTGAATCTGGTATCTGAGCACTCTTGGAATATAATGTTGATTGAGACAACAGGTCAGGAGTAGTTTTCAGTAAAACATTGGGCATTTGCTCAATGACCTGTAACATAGCCCGTGCCTTTGTCTCAGGCTCTACTATTTGCTGCCCATGAGTTCCTGCCAGTACACACAGAGAAGCATTCCAGACCCCCCTAGAATGCATTCCTTACATACATAGCGATCTCTGGAAAGTTATGCTTTTGAAGAAAATGGAGAGAGGTGTTACAACTTCATACATCTTAACAGTTCCAGGGTTATTTCCTAATACCAGAGCCTTTAGGAGCCTCATTAAAAATAAATTTGAGAGGCACCATTGAACACTGCTACAGGGAATATTGAAGCTATATTCATTCCCTTGCTGTCACATGGAGTGTGATATTGAAGAAGAGGGTACTGTCTGAACAATCAAGTTGGTTTTCTGATTAGACAGGAATATTAAAATCTTTCTCTTTTTTCCTGGACATTTTGATTTTGGTTTGGGAAAGGTCCTTTGATTTCAACAATGTAGGCTCAAACACTTTGAGGTGAAACTATGGAAGCAAAGCTGAAACTGTGCATTTTAGCCTAAAGGATAGGAAGTGAACAGCTTTCCCTGTGGTGTGACTTCATGGATCTGCCCCACTCTTTCCTTCTGGAGGCAAACTTAGCTTTTGGTTACTAGGCAAAAAATGTCTTGTGAAGACTGGAGAGGTCTTCATGTATATTTAATCATATTTGGTTCTTCAAGTACCAGGTTGCCAAGTTAGAGTCCCACACCCTAATGAGGTTGCTAATTATGTTCTCCATCCATGATATTTAGCCATAGAAAAGACTGCCTCATAGTTAAAATTTCTTAGGATAAAGTGCAAGTGAAATATAAGAAGCAACAGACAGCAACCAGTTTACAGGGGTGTTGCAAAGTGACATAAGTCAGTTGTGTTACGTAGGACTATTGGGTTTATTTATGTGTTTATATATTCATGTATTTATGTATTTATTTATTTAGAGTTTGCTGTAAGCACAGAGCCTGACTTGAGCTTGATCCCACAAACCGTGAGATCATGACCTGAGTGTGAAACCAAGAGTCAGACGCTTAACCAAATGAGCCAACCAGGTGCCCCAGGTCCTTTTTGATAGATAGCAGCTCCAGTAGTTAAGGATGGGCAAATGGTAGCTTCTCTCCTACACTACCTTACTAGGTTACAATGAAAGTAAGACTTGAGCAAATTCCATCACACACACAGACAACTTATAGATAAACACTTATTAGATAACTTGTTAAACTTGTTGGTGAAGTTGCAAGAAATCAGGAAAGAAATGCTTTGTCCACACATTTACTCAATGCAAAAAAGACAATATTCTAGGGGCAGGATTCAGTTAACTCTTTTCCAGAATCTTTAAAATCTATGGCTGAACATAGTATTTTTCAGGGATCAGTCTTCAATGCCATCTTGAAGGGTGGAGGTGAAGAGTCTTCTAGGTTCTATGCCCTTTTCATGCAAGGGTGGAGAGTGTCTCTAGTATTTTCTAACTCATTCATATATCTTGAATATCACAAATTTTGCCAGTGACATTCCATTTTAACACCCCTAATACTAAGTAATAAGCCATTGTTCTTATGAAAACTCATTTCTAACATTCATTATGCTAATCGGTGAAGCCTCCATTTATAGCCAGATATAAAGAGATTAGAAGTATTTGTGGTAGCCACTGATGGTGTGGCCTTTCTGATTTAATGTTACCTAACCTTCCCAGGAGTGTAAGTCCCTGATTCAGGGTAACTGGAAACACTTTAGCTTCAGTTAATTCACACATTCATAATGTTAAAGCATTTGAGAGTAAATTATGAACGTTGTGAAATGGGGTATAAGGAAAAAAAGAAAAGTGAATAAAATATCTGATTTATATCTTTGTGCAAATGCATAGGTCCTATTTGCTTTTGTATTATATTTTTATGTTGACATATGTTCTCAGCACATGAAACAAATATTGTGAAACAGATTTAGCGAATGAGAACCCTGTGTGTCTCAGGGTGACTTCCTAAGTCGGTTAATTCAAAAGATACTGAGTACTAACTCTGTGCAGGGGATAGAGATGAAAGGGGCCATTCTTGATCTCAGCTCACTTGTACGATACAGATAGGGTCGCAATGTAAGTCAATGACTGTACGATTCCAGGAGGCACCACTTGTTGTAAGTGAACCACGGGCCCTGGTGTAGTGTCTGGTGTGTTGGAGAAGCAGCACAGTGGCCGAGCACAACTTGTTGTTTCATCCTAAAGTCACCCGGAACGTGATGCATCTTGTTGGAAGTAAGAGTTGGATAAAGGAGCATTTGTTGAAAACATTGTTGGGACATGGACCTCTTCTTGAGGATCCAAAATACCATTTAGAGTTCCAGAGATCCTGAATTCTTGTTTTGGTTGCACTTCTTATCCTGCAGTTCAGGTAAGAACAGTCCTATCTTTTTAATGAGATTGAAGCGATTGATAAACTTGAAGCTCAGAAGGAGTTTAATCTCCAACTAATCTGCTAAGTTTTTAAAAAAAAATTTTTTTAAATTTATTATTTCTAGAAGAGAGAGAGAGAGAGAGAGAGAGAGAGACAGTGTGAGCAGGGGAGGGTCAGAGAGAGAGGGAGTCACAGACTGAAACAGGCTCCAGGCTCTGAGCTGGCAGTCAGCACAGAGCCCGACGCGGGGCTCGAACCCACGAACCGCGAGATCATGACCTAAGCAAAAGTCAGACGCTTAACCGACTAAGCCACCCAGGCGCCCCTAAGTTTTTTTTTTTAATGTTTCGAAACAATGATGATTCACATGATTAAGGATCATCCAGTGAAGAAAAGTCATGACAGCTTCAACAATGCAGTAGAAAGCAGCAGGATTTGCATGTACACAATCCCATTTTACAGAAAGCCAAGGAGTCTAAATCTTACTTCCTGACCATATGTAAATGGAGAATGAGTTCAGGAGAGATTTTAAGTGACAGGGATGAAATAAAAATGAGAAATAGTCAGAAGACACTCTTTCCAAGAACTCTGTGCATACGGGGAAGTTTTTGCCCAAACTCAAAATTTTACTTTCTAGAAGGAGATTAAAAAAAGGAAAATAAGTCCTGGTGATGGGAGGACCTGAAGTGCCTAGTTAAGTGGTGCTGAAATGCTAAGTAGAGGAAGGTAGAGCATCTTTCTTCTTCACAGCATGTGCGTCTTTCACAGAAGTGGCTGACTAATCCTCAAGGAGGATTTCAGACAGCATCATATTGATTTCCAGCCCAGCAGCATTCACTTCCATGAGGTGCTGATACCTTCCTTGTGTCTGATAAGGGGGCAATTTTCCCTTCAAGTCAAAGCTCCAACTCATATGCCTAGAGGGGCTTGATGGTGAGGAGGCTGGGAGATATAGTTGCTGTAATTTCTAGAATTAGCATAAGGTTTTTCAGAGGACAATGGAGAAATAGCTAAATTAGTATCAAACAATATAGCAGCTTTAGTTGCTATAGCTGAGGAACCTCATAGACATAAGTCTGTGGTGCTTGTGTTCATATAATTGCTGTGACTTGGAAATGTTAAAACCTTCTTTGTGCTAAGCATGACATCTCTGAGGCACTGACTGTGCCTCTCTGCATCTGACTCAGTAGCAGTACATTTCTAGCATTAAGATACATTCTTTTGATTATTCATCAGTTGTTTATGGAGATGAGTGGTTGTTTCATTCCTGTTTCATAGGTAGTGATGATTTTAAAAATAGTTTTCAAAAATAACTGATTTGGTTTCTCAAGTGAAGTATTTTAAGATCTGTGAGCAAGTAGAAATTGGTTCTAGCTTTTTAGCCATTAGTTTCTAGGTGGCATGAATATTCCATAGCAGTTAAGATCACAGACTTTGGACTCAACCTCTCTGGATTCATATAGTGTCTCAAATTGCCTACTAACTATAAATGTGGGTAAGTTTCTTAATGTTCCTTAAGTCTCAGTTTCCTAACTTATGGGACAGGGATACTGATAGTGTCTACCTTTAAGGGTTGTTATGAAGAATAAATGAAAGAATCCACGTGTTATACTCAGAGTTATCTGGCACATACCTAGCATTCAAAACATATTAACATCATCGTTGTCATAACAGATTGTCATCTTTATTATCATCACCAGCTGAAGCAGCTTAGGGGACAGGAAGAATAATAGTTATTATTCAATAACTATTGAATTCAAAAAGGCCAATTAAAACCGTGTATTAAATACTGCCCAAAACTAGAGTGAAGGGAAGGTCAAGCATGGACTCTGATACTCTGTGCCCAGGAAAATAATTTATACTAAAAAGCTATTGCTAAACAGATACTTCACTAAAGAAGATATACAGATGACAAATTAACATATGAAAAGATGCTCAAAGTCATTTGTCATAAGGGAATTGCAAGTTAAAGCAACAATATGATACCACTACACATATTTTAGAATGGCAAAAAACCCCCAAAAAACTGACAATACTAATTGCTGGCAAGGATGTGGAACAGCAGTAACTCTCATTCATTGCTGGTGGGAGACAGTCTGGCAGTGTCTTCCAAAGCTAAAAATAGTCTTATCATGCAATCCCACAATTACACTCCTGGGCATTTACCAGACTGATTCGAAAACTTATGTCTACATAAAATCCTACATGTAAATGTTTATGGTAGTGTTAATAATAATCACCAAAAACTGGAGTCAACCAACTTGTCCAACTGGTGAATGGATAAACAAACTGTGGTGTATCTGTACAATGAAATATTATTCAACGATAAAAAGTGAGTTATCAAGCCACAAAAAGACATGGGTTAGTCCTTAATGCATATTGGTGGATAAAAGGCTACCTACTACATGATTCCAATTATACAACATTCTGGAAAAGGTAGAATTATAGTGAAGGTGACACTATCAATGGTTTCTAGCAGGGAGGGGCTCAAGACTGAATAGGTGAAGCACAGTCGATTTTTTAGGCTGGTGAAACTATTTTGTATGATACTGTAATTGTGGATACATGATGCTGTGTATTTGACAAAACCTATAAAAATTTATGGCACAAAGAGTGAACCTTAATTTGTGAAGAAAATCACTTAGGAGATCAGGGCACCCCAGGATTGAATGCAGAATGTGACAAAACAATCTAACGGTATTACAAGTGTATAAAACAATTTCACTGAAGGGAGTGATGAAACAGGGTGCTGTCCAAAACAACTTTGGAAATGAGTGTATAGATCTAGAATAATTTGAATAATTAGGAAGCTAATCGATGAAGGTTGGAGATTTCAGTAGGAACTCATGTTTAGCTTAGTGTAGATAAAGAGGATACATATAGTAATATTTATAGATATGTATACATTCCTGTGGGTTAGTTTATGCGCTTGTATCCTTGTATCTCCTTGCTCTGACAGCTGAGGATACCTAGAAACAATGACACTCTGGTAGGAACATGTACACCTACTGCCAGATCTTGGTTTCTAATACCATTCTCCAATAAAAGGAGCCAGGGTTCTTTAGAGAGATGGATGATTCTGGGACTGGGCAAGAGGTATACAAGGGAGGCCTGTAAGCATCTTGTAGCACCACAAAGTAAGGAAGTTGTGAAAACAAAACAAAACAGAACAAACCAAAACAAAACATAATGACAACAACAAAAAACAAGTGGCAAAAAAATCCCAAAAGAGCAACAAAAAACAAACCCACAAGGATGGTTTATATCAAAGAGACACAGGAGCCAGCTGAAAGACCCCCAGTTGCCAAGCTAGAACTGTTTGAGCAACAAAAGAAAAGAAAGTAGTATAATCCATAATATCAATATCTATGAGTCCATATTGATATCAAGAGAACAGTATGGAAAGGAGGGTAAAAGTGATTTTATAATGAAGAGACCTAGAAAATATTAGCCAAGTGATCAAGGTCAACATCAACAGTGATAAGTCACTTGATAAGATGTATTTTTTATATGATGTGATAAAAATGGTACTTTGCTTCTGTAATCTTCCTTCTCAAAACCTGTACCTCCAGTCTGAGTATGAGAAAAATATCAGTCAGATCCCAATTGAAGGGCAATTTACAAAACACTTGACTAGTACTCCTCGAAGCTCTCAATGCCATCAAAAACAAGGATGTCTGAGAAAGTATCACAGCCAGGAAGAGCCTAAGGAGACTTGATATTAAATGTAATGTAGTATTCTATATGGGGTTCTAGAACAGAAAAGAGGCTATGGTGAACAAAGAAATGAATAAAGTATGGACTTTAGTTAGTAATAATGTATCAGTAATTTTCATTCACTGTAAAAAATTGTACCATTCTGATGTAAGATATTAATAGATGAAATTGACTGTGGGATATATGGGAACTCTGTACTGTCTTCATAATTTTCTATAAAACTTTTGGAAATTAAAGTTTATTATAAAGATAATTGGTTTAGTTAAAAGAATTTTTAAAAAGGTAAAATCATTTTTTTTTTAAAAATTATATTTTTATTTTATTTTTAAAATTTATTTCTAGGAAAGAGAGAGAGAGAGAGAGAGACAGCATGAGCAGGGGAGGGTCAGAGAGAGAGGGAGTCACAGACTGAAACAGGCTCAGGCTCTGAGCTGGCAGTCAGCACAGAGGCCGACGCGGGGCTTGAACCCACGAACCGCGAGATCATTACCCAAGCGAAAGTCGGACGCTTAACCGACTAAGCCACCCAGGCGCCCCAAAAATTATATTTTTATTTAAAAAAAATAAATTTTTAAATAGGTATATCATGCAGATATACGAGTTTGAGTGCTGATTTTCTTTAACTCATTATGAGGAAGCCAGGAAGATTCTATAACCATTTAGGGAAGAATCTAAATATCAGACACATTTGTAGATCAAGAATATTGAAATGAATGTGCAAATGGACGCAAAACTAGCTTTTTGTACCATGAGGGAGATAAGTCAATTTAACCTCTGCTGGACAAGACAGAATTTACAAGGCTATTGACAAGAATCATTTTTCCATTGCAGTTACCTGCAACTTACAGAATTGTTAAATAAATCCAGGGAGTATTTTCTAGACAATGTATAGTTTTCTATCAAAGCATAGTTTTTCCCCCTTGGCTTATTTCCTCCACCTACCATTTGTCATAACAGTATTTCAACATAACTCAAAAGTATTGAGGTCATTCTTGGAGGCTCCGCCTTCTCACCGATTCTAACATTATTCCCTTTGTCTTTGAAATCTTTATTCATTAACTCCCTTTACGGTTGTCATTAGTCCTGTTCTGAAATATTTTGGCTTTCTGCCTTTTTGGCACATGGTAAACACTGCATTTCCCATCCCTTTAAAGTTTGGCATAGCCACATGTCTTGTGATGACCAAGGAAATGAGAGGAAATAACTTATGTTCTTTCCTGGAGGAAGTTTTAGGAGCTGGTGTGAGATCTGTCAGATTTCCTTTTCCTGCTTTCCTGAGTGAGGAAATATGTGTCTATTTTCTGTATACCTCCTGCTTACCTAATTCTCTGAGAAACTATGAAGAACAGAGCTTCCCTCATGACCTTTATTAGACTTGCAGCATAGATGAGAAATAAACTTTTATTATGTTAAGTCACTAGAAGAAAAAATATAAGTTCTTAAGTTAAATTGCTTAGGTTTGAATTTTGGCCACATCATTTACTAGTTTAATTATTGTAGGGAAGCTCTTTAACCTCTCCATATTTTAATTTCCTCATGTATAAAATGAGGATATTATAAGATCATTGTGATGACTAATTAAGATAATATATGCCATCCCTTGACACAAAGTTAATAACAACTGGGTTCTTGTTTATTCTTTGGCCTTTTTGGTTCTGTAATTTAAAATTTGTTATTGGTCTCTCAAATTATACTTTTGAATGTGATATATTAAGTACATTGCCATTGAGAATAGTACAGCTATTCCATTAGGGTAGTGTCCTAGAGACAGCCGTTCAACTGATTCTCTCAGAATGCTCCCTGGGAGGCTCGTTTGTGTCATTGTTCCTGTTAGTGCTTTTTATGTTGAGTGGTTTGTGAAACATGAGGAAAACGGATAGCATACTCTATTTTTTAATTTTATTTTTTTATAATTTATTGTCAGGTTGGTTTCCATATAACACCCAGTGCTCATCCCAACAAGTGCCCTCCTCCATGCCCATCACCCCCCTTCCCTTCTCCCCCAAACCCATCAGTCCTCAGTTTGTTTCAGCTTTTCAAGAGTCTCTCATGGTTTTCCTCCCTTTCTCTCCCCCACTATTTTTTCCCCTTCTTCTCCCCCATGGTCCTCTGTGAAGTTTCTTCTGTTCCACTTATAAGTGAAAACATATGGTATCTGTCTTTCTCTGCCTGACTTATTTTGTTCAGCATAACACCCTCGAGTTCCATCCACGTTGCTACAAATAGCCAGGTTTCATTCTTTCTCATTGCCATGTAATATTCAATTGTATAGATGAACCACATCTTCTGGATCCATTCATCAGCTGATGGACATTTAGACTCTGTCCATGATTTGGCTCTTGTTGAAAGTGCTGCTATGAACACCGGGGTACATGTGTCCCTATGCATCAGCACTCCTGTATCCCTTGGGTAAATTCCTAGCAGTACTATTGCTGGGTCCTAGGGGAGTTCTATTGTTAATTTTTTGAGGAATCTCCACACTGTTTTGGATAGCATACTCTAGAATGAGGTGCTACATCAGTGACAGGCTGAGGACAGTCCACCAGAGGAATACTTAGATTTCTTTCTTGGATTTGGAAATTATCACTATTTTTCTAGCTCCTGAAGCAGTATCCTTATCTTTTTAAAAATTATTATTAACCAAATGGCTGCTTCACTTTCTTGTAACATTTCTGCTAACTAATTGAAATTAATGAAATGATTATAAGGTAGAGAAAATATACAATAAAATATGATAAAGTATCTAAAGTTGCTCACATAGCTTATGCATGTTTAAATTATTATAGTTATTATGGGGGCGCCTGGGTGGCTTAGTCGGTTAAGCGTCTGACTTTCGCTTAGGTCATGACCTCGCGGTTCGTGGGTTCGAGCCCCGCGTCGGGCTCTGTGCTGACTGCCAGCTCAGAGCCTGGAGCCTGTTTCAGTCTGTGACTCCCTCTCTCTCTGACCCTCCCCTGCTCACGCTGTCTCTCTCTCTCTCTCTCCTAGAAATAAATTAAAAAAATTAAAAAAAAACAAAAACAAAAAAACATATAGTTATTATGGACAGTATATAATATCAAAAGATACACCTGCTATGGTCTTGTGTCCTCTGGAAGAATATATACATCTATATGTTGTATATATAAGTTGACATATTTTCTATAAATTTCTTACAGTCGTTTTCCAAAAGTGGAAGAATATCCAGAATTATCTGTAAGCCAATTTAATGTTCATTGCAAACCAAAGCATGTAAACCCTTTGTATTTTGATTTATGAGCAGTTTAATTTCCCAGCTTAATGAAAAAGGATATAGAAATGAAATTGAGATTGTATTTTCTCCTTTAGTATCTAGTGATAATATTTCTTCTGAAAAGTTGGCTTACATTGAATAATAGCAAGTATCATAGTCCATTTGGGCTTCTCTAAAAGACTACCATAAACTAGGTGTTTACAAACAACAGTAATTTTCTTCTCACAGTTCTGTAAGCTAAGAAGTCCAAGATCAAGGTGTCAACAGATTTGGCATATGGTGAAAGGTAGATTCCTGGTTCATAGAAGACTGTCTTCTTGCTATGACCTCACAGGACAAAGGGAGAGGGAGCTCTTTGGGCTTCTTTTATAAAGGCAGTTGTCCCATTCATGAGGATTCTGTCTTAATTGCCTCTCAAAGGCATCTTCTACAAATACTGTCACATTGGGTGTCAGGTTGCAACATATGAATTTTAGGGCACACTCATATTATGTTAGGCATCTGTCATTTGTTGAGTGTTAGAAGGGCATGGAACCCATGACAGACAAAAATAAGAGATATCTTTATTAATCGGGGTCCTTTTCACATTTGGGGGGTGAAAAGCTTTTAGATGTGGTAAGAATGTATGCCTTGACAAACCATGAGAGACTCTTGAATGCTGACAAAAACTGAGGACTGGTGGATGTGGGGGGGAGGAGGGGTGGGCATTGAGGAGGGCACTTGTGGGGATGAGCACTGGGTGTTAAGTGGAAACTAATTTGACAATAAACTATTTGTAAAAAAAAAAAAAGAATGTATGCCTTGATTATCAATATTGGCATGCAGAAAATGTACTCATCTTTAGTCCTACAGATGTAAGCTTCTAATAAAGGCAATTAATTAAACAGGTAAAAGTTGAAAATAAAAATATAAGTAAAATTTTAATGAATACACAAGTATTCCTTTAGCTTATGCTCAGAGAAACATACCTATACTTCCCAACCAGATCTCTCCATTTTTGTCACTTAATTTTTATGCATGCTCCACTCTTCTTTCCACTTGTGTACTTTTGATTGATGCAATGCACTTCTTTGAGTTTAAGGGCTAATAGGAATTGTTTATCTTTTCCAAAATATCAACTGACCTCTCTGGCCCACTGATCTTTCTCAGAATTTCTACAAATATTGTAGTTGATATTTTATAATTTAACAATTATGCAATCTTGCATTATTATCTCTATATTTTATGTTTCTGTATTTTTTCCCTTTGTATTTGGGCTGTGTTATTTATTTTTTATTTTTTATTTTTTTATTTCTAGGAGAGAGAGAGACAGCATGAGCAGGGGAGGGTCAAAGAGAGGGAGATACAGACTCTGAAATAGGCTCCAGGCTCCGAGCTGGCAGTCAGCACAGTTGGGCTGTGTTATTTAAGGAGCACAGCCTCTATATGGAATTCTGGGCACTGATGGAGATATCAAGTGCAGGATAATGGATAATTTCTTAAATGCTGGGAAATTGAAAGCAGTTATATTACAATGCACAAAAATCTTTTCACCTGGAATCTTCATTCGTATTGACAGTGAGGGAAGTTCTGATATATTCATCCTTAGATTTATTTTTGGTTGTGGTAAATTCTAATAACAACAACAATAAGAGTAGCAGCTGAAATTTATATAGTGCTTACTTGGCCATGTAATATGTGAAATATGTTACATATATCACTCTGTTTAGTCCTCAGAAAAACTCCATGAACAATACTATTATTGTCAACATTTCACAGAAAAGGAAACTGAGGCACAGAGGTCTTATGCTCTTTATTGAAGGTCTCATAGGGCTGGGACTGATTCCAGAGCCACACTGCCATGTACTGTGCTGACCTGGCAATCACCATGGGGCAGGTGGGAACACAGTTACACATGCTTTTCATTTTGTGGGTTATAAGTAGAAAAATATTCATATCCTGAGGACTTAAGTGGTTGACTGAAAATTCTGAACACTTACAAATTAAACATTTAGGGTTTCCATAATAATTGGTGATGATCTAGAATTGAACATAGAATAAAGAGAAGGGAATATCAAATTCTAGCTCTAGTTTTCCTACCAATTTGTTTAATAAATTAGGGCAGTAGGCCATCCTGAGGTGAACATAAAATAGCTATTTTTACAATGGAAAAGTGGCTTATAAGTAAAAAGATTAAGAATCTCTCTTGACTTTTCCTGATAGACTTTTGTGAATAGTGATATAATTCTTAATAATCTTAATAATTCATAAAAAATGAATTTATGAATATACTGGCTAGAAAATTATGAACAATACATGCAGTTTCCCACACTGAAAACATTTAAGCATTTAGAAAAAAATCTGCAAATATGTGAGTGATAAAGTACAAAACATAAAATAAAGTTTTCAACATTGTGAAGGATTTGTTTATATGGTATAAAAGTATGTTGGGGGACGTTTTAAAAATCATTTGGCTAAAAACATCAGTTAGCTTGAATTTTGGGTGTGATAGCTAAATTCTAGGCAGTGGATTGCTTAATTAGTCGTTGGTGTTCAGCTTCTGGGAAGAAACTTCTTCCCAACTAAATACAGTAGACTCTTGGCTTTCCCAGATTTAAAACTTTCAGTTTCCAGGGGCGCCTGGGTGGCTTAGTCGGTTAAGCGTCCGTCTTTCGCTGAGGTCATGATCTTGCGGTTCGTGGGTTTGGGCCCCGCGTCGGGCTCTGTGCTGACTGCCAGCTCAGAGCCTGGAGCCTGTTTCAGTCTGTGACTCCCTCTCTCTCTGACCCTCCCCTGCTCACGCTGTCTTTCTCTCCCTCCTAGAAATAAATAAAACATTAAAAAAATTATAAAAAAAATAAATAAAATTTTCAGTTTCCAGTATTTGGGGATGGACTTTAAGGTCAGCAATGCTTTGATTTATAGTTCTGTCCAATTGTAAATATGACACTGAGAATGCAAGGCTAGTGTGTTGGAGCCACTCACAGCCAAGGACAGTCTGTAGCCACATCTTCTAAGTGTGTATTTTATAGAGGAAATCATATACTCTTTTGGTAACTACAAAAGCCTGAGGACATCCATCACTAATGTTAGTGGTCTACTAGTTCTACTTCAGTTATAATTTTTTCCATTCACTCATTCACTCACTTACTCATTCATTTTCTCCCTCACCCACTCACTGAGACCTCCTCTGTGCCCGCCATAACTCCAGCCAAACCTTTCCTAGACCTTTGCCATTATCTCCTCTCATTTTGATTTCTCTTCTAACCAATGGCCTGATTTTTTTGCTCAGTCTCAAATGCTCTAAAATATAATATTTAAAGTTGTTTCTTTCATAAGCACATACATTTTCTTTTCTTCGGTCTTCCACTTTCTGAATCAAAGTCAATCTTATTTTGAAGGTCATCTTTCATTGTATTCAAACTGTGTTGTCTGCCAATTATGGCTTTTGGGTTGTCTTTGCTTTCTCTCTCTCATATATATATATTTTAATGTTTATTTACTTTAAGGGAGAGAGAGAGCGAGTGAGCATGAGCACGGGAGGGGCAGAGAGAGAGGGGAAGACACAGAATCTGAAGCAGGCTCCAGGCTCTGAACTGTCAGCACAAGGCCCAACGCGGAGCTTGAACCCGGAACTGTGAGATCATTACCTGAGCTGAGGTCTGACGCTTAACTGACTGAGCCACCCAGGCACCCCGCTTTCTCTTCCATCTTCATTAATCCTGTTTTCTCTTTAATCTTTATGGATCTTATTTGCCATTTTACAACATATGTGAGCTTCCTGTTCGTAGTATGTCCACAAATAATTTTTCAAACTTCTGTGGAAATTGTGATTTATTTTAACCTCTAAAGAGCACATGGGGTAAACAATATGAGAACGGGAGTGCTATGGAGTCCCCAAACAACTCCTGTGGGAGAGGTCAGAATTGTCTTCAGATTCTATGATGAAAACTCAGGAATAAGTGGTGACATCTGAACAGAGAACATCAGGCCATGTCAAGCATACGCTGAACCCACTTCTGGATCTTACACTGCCATTTTACCTTTCATAAACACAATAACAGATTTCCGTTTTCTGATCCTAGTTTCTTCTTTTAGGATCTTTCTCTGTTAACGTTCATCTCTTTGTGTAATGTTTCCCAAATGTCAGTTATTCACAGCCATGTATTTTGTTTTAAGCTTTCAAACTCAAATTATAATTAACTTGATAACTTTAAAAAATTTGTCTAACCTAAATATATTGATATGAAGTTTCTCTTTCTAATTATTACCATAAATAAACTCACAATCAGTTGCCATAAACATAAATGAGATGAAAAGACAACACTCTTTTGGCGTGTCTGGGTGGCTCAGTCAGTTAAGCCTCTGGCTTAATTTTAGCTCAGGTCACGATCATGGTTTGTGAGATTGAGCCCTACATCAGGCTCTGTGCTGGCAGAGAGGAGCCTGCTTGGGATTCTCTCTCTTCCTCTTTCTCTGTCCCTCCCCCACTCACACTCTTGAGCTTGCTCTCAAAATAAATAAATATTTTTAAAAAACCCAGTCTTTTTGTATATTCTAGTATTGGCCTGTGCACTTGCTAAACCTGAGCTTATTCTCTTTTTATTTTGGAAAGGGAGAGCAGAAAGTGTCTGGTTATCAGTTGCTATAAAATAATTCACCTCAAATTTAGTGGCTTAAAGTAACATTTTATTACTACCTCTCATGGTTTTGTGGGTTGACTTGGGTCATCTGATTGTTCTCACTTCATGATCTCTCATGCGATTTCAGTCAGCAGCTGGGAGAAGAGTTATCTAAAGGTTTCATTGGGTGGGATGTCAAGATGACTCTGTCTCTTTCAGCTGGGCAATAGATGTTGCCTCTTTGCTGAGACTTCTTCCGGGACTGTTTACTGTAGTGCATGCCCATTGCTTCTTCATGTGGTATGTCTTTCTCACACATGGCAGTTGGGTTCCAACAATAAGTGTTCAAAGAGGTCTAGGTGGACACTATGGGAGATTTTTATGACCTAACCTCTTAAGTCTCATAACACCTTAGTTACTTTCTATTGGTTAAGAAGTCACTAAGGCCAGTCCAGATTCATGGAGAATGTCAAATCATTTTAAATTTATCACAGCTTCTATTAGAGTGGTTAAAAACTGGCACCAAACTTGTATGTTCTCCATGCTGTAATCAGCACTGAAAGTGAATTGAAATGGGAATGACACTCTTCCTATGTAATTCAGTGTTATGTAATTCTGACTCTATTCATCACCTAAACTCACCTTGGTGCTGCCAATGGCAGTGAGTCCCTCCCCAGTGTATTCACCTTCTATGTGTCTCTTGCCTTTGAGATTTTAAGTATTAATTTGCTGCTATGTCCTCATGTTCTCAATCTGAGGGTTACCTTCTGCCTTTCGTTAATGCTAGTAATACAAAGAAGATAGAAGGCTGAAAGGAGCATTGTAATGAACAAAATTAGATTTTTTGAGGCAAACACCCAGATATTATGTAAGTCAACTTAGAGAGCGTCTTTACAAAAATTCTGTAGAAATGGCTATACTGGTTTCTAGATTTAGAAACCTCTCTGGCTCCAAAAAAAAAAAAAAAAAAAGAAACCTCTCTGGCTCTTTAGGAAGGACTACTTGAGAGGAGGGCTCCTCAGTAGGCTTCATGAGTCAGACTACTACTAATTCAAATGTGTGTGGGTGAAATATTAATATTTTTCCTCAGGGGATAGGTGGTGTGGTTCTGTTTTTCTAAGATGAAATAATTTGAGTAACAAGATCTGTGTGTATTAAGGAAAAATTTTAAAAATTTAAGGTTATACAGTTTGTTGGGAATAATAACCCTAATAAATACTTATAATCAGCATTAATTAATTATAGCAAACTATTATGAAAATTGATAAATAAATACGGTTTAGTTTTTTTTGTTTTTAGGAAAAGCACATAAGAGAACTTATGTTTTTTGAGAAACGCACAAGTTATTAGGCTTAAATTTGGAACAAAAGGTAATTCATACCACTTAATAGTATAAATTTTTTTTGAATTGGTGTATCGCTCTATATCTACATCTAGTTATTCTGTGCATGTACTTCAACCAAAGGTATACAGTTTCAGAAACTTGCTTTCATACAAGTGTCTGTTTTTCCTTTAGCATTGCTCAATAAACATGCTGAATGATATATTAGTTCATTTTGAACAAGTAATTTTTTCTAATTTACATTGTCATTCAGCAAGATGTCTTAACTGTCAAGATCGACTCTCCTGGGCTCTGTACTCAATGGCATTAAACAAGTAAGTGTTTATTTGGTAGTAAGTCCTAACTGTAAAGAGCTCTTTAGGGCTTTCAGGCAGCTTTGATATAAAAATTCTCTCTTGACTCCATTAGATTTTTAAAGAAGCAAGATAGTAGCCAATTCTTGAGATATTTTTTAGGTAAATATTTGAAGTGCTCTGATTGGAATCCATGCTAACATTATTGTCACTGTGACAGTTTTTAGTTCTGAAGTTTTTTGACATGGGTTAGTTTTTAAAAGTTGTTAAGCAATGATAGGGAACTCTCTTTCTTTTTTTCAAATTACTCAAGATCCCACAGTTTGAAAAGGATTTATGAGAACAATATGATGAAGTGTTAATAATGGAAATGTATCTTTGAACTTTCTGTTGTGTATATGTGTTTGTTAAATAACTGATGAGTCACTGTCTCTACTTTTGCTTGATTTCAAGATTAAATTCATTCATAAACATATTCATAGAATTGTTAATAACTTAGATGTTACAACAGTGAATGAAAGAAAGGATCCACATTTATGTACACATCTGGGCACAACAATGTAAAAATAAATATGCCTAGAAAGATGTCTGAAGAAAACATACCAGCATGTCAATAATCTTAATATACTTAATTAATATGTTTATATGCTATTTTTTCCCTTTAGTGATGTTTTTTCTTTACATTCTTGTGTAATTTTAACTTTTTTGGAATGAGAATGTTTTAGCATGGGCAAGTGTCAAATAACTAAATGAGATACTGTGATCACTAATGTTTATTCTTTAGCTTGTTAGTTTCAAAATTATGTTTGTGAATAAATAATTAAAGAAAAAGTTTTTAGGTCAGTCATGTTCTGGCTTCATCTGTGCCATTGTGACATTTTTTACACACACTTCCCCCCTTTTAGTTTTATACATTTATGTCAGTGGTCTTATAAACACTCCCGGGGAAATAGCCCCACCCTCTAGTTGATGAAGCAGTATTTTCCTCTACTGGTGTGTGCAGATGCTTCCCCTCTTTCACTCTTCCTCTGTGGCCAGGAAGGCTTTCATTTTTCACTTGGATATGATGCAGCTCTGTTGTTAGCAGATCAGCAGGAGTGGCCTGACCTGTTTCTGTGGCTCACAGTGACTCATTGGGATCCTCAGCAAAAACCCCTTCCCTTACTCTTGTCAGTTTTCAGGAGCTTCAGAAGGTCAGGCAGAAAGGATGTGAGTGATTGAAGGATATTTTATAGGAATAATTGAAGGGTGAGCATTATATATTTTTTTAATTAAAATTTTTTTTAAGTTTATTTATTTATTTTGAGAGAGACAGAGACAGCATGAGTGGGAGAGAGATAGAGAGAGGATCCCAGGCAGACTCCATGCTGCCAGTTTAGAGCCCAATGTAGGACTCAAACTCACCAAACCACAAGAGCATGACCTGAGCCAAAACTAAAAGTCATATGCTTAACCAACTAAGCCACCCAAATTCCCCTTATATACTTTGATTCTGGAGTAGAGGTTGGGAAAGCTATGCATTTGGATTCTGGGCAGATGCAAATTCTCATGAATAACCATGGAAAAGGTAAAAACAGTGGTAGGTAATCAGCAAAATAAATGGTACAGAAGACTTTTTCCTTGTACTTCTTCCATCTTTGTTTCTCATTCTTTGACTTGTCTCATCTCTAATCCTTTATCGTGTGTGGCTAGGGAATAATGGAAAAAAGAGAAAACAATATACTTAACACCAATCCATTTAGTGAATTAAACCTATTGCCTAAAGATGTTCTGTTGCTATTTTTGTCCTGTAGTAAACATGTCTCGTTGAGTAAGAGAGAAGAAAAAGTTATTCCCAGGGGCTGACTATGCGTGGAAGAGTATGCAGTAATTTGTGCAAATGACTATTAATAATAGAAATTCCAGAGTAAAGAAAAATTCATTACTACTACTTTAGGTAAAAGTTATTGAAAGTACTTCAAAATGGAATATGTGTTACTTGGGTTATTAAGCAGATTATGCCTTTATAAGAGAAGATAATGGCTTTTTAGCATATAAGACTTACCACATATCCCAATCTCCCATTTTAGAGAATTCTCTCTTAAAAGTTTTTTTGAATAGTTATTCATTTCTGAGAGATAAAGAGAGACAGAGCTTGAGTGGGGGAGAGGGAGAGAGAGAGGGAGGGAGACATAGAATCTGAAGCAGGCTCCAGGTTCTGAGCTGTCAGCACAGAGCCAAAGTGGAGCTCAAATTCACAGACCACAAGATCATGACCTGAGCCTAAGTTTGAGGCTTAAATGACTGAGCCACACAGGTGCCCCTCAACCTCCCATTTTAAATGTTTTATTTATTTATTTATTTATTTATTTATTTATTTATTTATTTATTTTTACAAATAGTTTATTGTCAAATTAGTTTCCACATAACACCCAGTGCTCTTCCCCACAAGTGCCCTCCTCCATGCCCATCCCCCCTCTCCCCCACATCCATCAGTCCTCAGTTTTTGTCAGCATTCAAGAGTCTCTCATGGTTTGCCTCTCTCCCTTTCCCCCACCATTTCCGCCCTTCTTCTCCCCCTTGTTCCTCTGTCAAGTTCCTCCTAATCCTCCTATACGTGCACACATATGATATTTGTCCTTCTCTGCCTGACTTATTTCGCTCAGCATAACACCCTCAAGGTCCATCCATGTTGCTACACACGGCCAGATTTCATTGTTTCTCATTGCCATGTAGTATTCCATGGTATAGATAAACCACATCTTGATCCATTTGTCCAATGATGGACACTTAGTCTCTTTCCATGTTTTAGCTGTTGTTGAGAGTGCTGCTATGAACATTGGGGTACATGTGCTCCTATGCATCAGCATTTCTGTATCCCTTGGGTAAATTCCTAGCAGTGCTATTGCTGGGTCATAGGGGAGTTCTATTGTTAGTTTCCTGAGGAACCTCCACACTGTTTTCCAGAGGGGCTGTAACAACCTCCCATTTTAAAGAGATACCTTTGAAGATATCAGTCAAGGAGAATCTTCAATTACTACATTGCCTCAAGAAACCATACAATTCTGGTTGTTAGAAACACTACTCCAAGAGATGTGTTCTTTACAAAATAGAACCCATGCAAACGATATGGCTGAACTAACCCTCAGGTGTTTCGCAGTTGAGCTGTTTAATGCCGTATCTTGAAAAAAAAAAAAAGGTTTGGGTTCTTTTACCTATGGCTGTGTGAAAATTAAGGGGTTAAAAATAAAATGAAATAACAGCCTTTTATTTTTGTTCCTAATAGTTTATTGCATAAAGAGACTTTATTTTCTTACCATACCTTATCTGGTACTTTTCATTTCCTTGTATGCTTAGGAAAACTGATGTATGTTCATAGATCTTTAGTTCATTGATTTGTATCAAACAGCTGCTTGTATCAGTGGCCAGGCCTGCTGAGCTACAAAGTACAAACATTGAAATTTCTTAACGCTAATCCAGTAGGTACATTGTCTCCTCCATAATTTTTTTTTAAATATTTTTATTTTTATTTTTAGGAGAGAGAGAGAGACAGTGTGAGCAGGGGAGGGTCAGAGAGAGAGGGAGTCACAGACTGAAACAGGCTCCAGGCTCCGAGCTGGCAGTCAGCACAGAGCCCGATGCGGGGCTTGAACCCACGAACCGCGAGATCATGACCCAAGCGAAAGTCGGACGCTTAACCGACTAAGCCACCCAGGCGCCCCATCCTCCATAATTTTTATAGAACCATTTTGCACTACTGGGACACATCTTGAGGGCAATGTTTACAGTTTTATTATTTTCATTTGTAACTCACAAAAGTTCTTACATAGGGAGATGGATGAGCAGAGTTCTTCAAAGTTTGTCAAAGTTTTTCATTCTCTCTGGAAAGGGTTTATTTGGTTTATTATATCTTCTTTCATCTCCTTTTCAATAAAATGTAAAAAGTTACTCGATGACATTCATGCTTTACTATGAATCGAAGCTGTGGGAGAGCAGAGGCTATGGACATCAGGGTTATGGGGGGCATGTTGACTGGAGATTGGTAGGGAAAGTAGGTGAGGGGTTTGAGCCAAGTCACAAGTCACATTCTGTGCTTGCTCTCTAAAATTTCACATGGATAAATTCTGGCTGGAATGAAAACAAAGGGCACCTTGAGAGGTAAATGAAAGAGTGAGGTCTCTCAGAAGGTAAGAGAGACTAGGCAGGCAGTGTCTATTGCCAGCAGCCATGGCAGCCATGGCCAAGCTCTCTAGTCCCTATAAAAGATCAGGCCTGTGGAAGTCATTCTCATTATATACTTCCCTGTTGCCTTCCTCACTGCAGAGCAGCAGTCTGGAATAGTTGCTATAATTTATACTACTCAGAGGATAAAAAATTATCTGGGACTAGAATTATAGAGGACTTTGCTGTTGCTGTTGACATCAACTTACATGGCTGGTCCTTAATTACACTACTACTTTCTCCACCCAGATTCTACCCATTCTTTTCCCTTTCATGGCAGAAGCTACCAGTTCTTTCTCACAAATGGTCCTGGTGGGGTTTCTGTCTTCCTGTTCAGAGATGGTCTTATTGAGTATGATTTCAGAAGCATTAGAATGGTCTTTTTGCCCTCCTCTAACTAACCTAACAAACCAACTCACTGACCAATATTTCCACCATGAAACCTTTATTCGCAGGTTTAAAACCACTGTGAAGTATAAATGACTATGGTAAAAGTCTTTCTTGACTGTTTCTGTTACTGCCAGTTCGGTTGACTAAGATGAAATGAAGATAAAGGTGTTTAGCGAAGTTACTGAAACGAGAGGGCTATGGTCATTTTACATGTATATTCCCACTTTTGTTTAGGGCTAGACTATTAAATATTTTTCCTGGATCAGAACTATACTATTTTAGAATGAATTCTCTTGAATGGTGAGTGAGTAAGATACATGTGACTAAAGAATCCAAAAAATTTCCAAGTTCTTTGTTTTAGGTCTGGGACCCTCTCTGTACTTTCTCTCCTGTGGCCATCACTACTCGTATTGATTGCAGAGCCCTTTCTCAGTTCCCCATTACACACACTCACAGTGTGATGAGATGTCACTAGTTTCCATACTCTGGTCCCAAGGAAGGGGGTCGTACTGAGAACTTGGGTATTTATTTCCTTTAGCTTGTGACCATGTAGGAACTGTTATGCTGAGACATCTCTACCATGCTGGACACATTCTCCATTTCTAGATATTTTTACTTTCTTGATAACTCACTATTGTGTGTATATGTGTGTGCAGAAAGGTGAGATGTTGGCATCTAAATATTGCAGAGATTGTTTGGATAAAACATTTTAGAAATAAACTTTAAACAGAATTTTGAAAACATTCATAAACTATACACAATTACAATGAAAGATTAAATAGAAATCAGTCAAATGTTTGATATAAGGATTAAAGAATTTATTAAAGTCAATTAACCCCAGAAAGAAAAGGCCATAAGATAAAACCAATGAAAGGTCAAAAGAATTATGGTTTTTCTTTGTGGAGAAAGGATTGACCTGGTGCCTTATACTGTTTCCTAAATATTTAGGATGGTTTCTGGATGGCTGTGTTTGTTTTGTGCTTTGTACTTGGGATGGGTTGGGCAAAGATCTCAATGCTAATGATGAATAGAAAAATTACTTTAAAGTCACTTTTGAAAAACTTATTTGAACTTCAGACTCATCCCTTCAACTCTGATTTGACAGCTTCATGTTTATGTCTCACAGACATCTCAAATTGCACATGTTTAAATTCTTGATCTTGCCCTAGAAATATGCTTCTCTTCTGGTCTTCATGAGTAAATAATGTCTTTATCTTCTTATGACCTTGGGAGCCATCTTTGATGACTCTGTCTACATTTAGTGCATCATTAATTCACTTTGATTTCACTTTCAAAGTACTTTTTCTACAAAGTTTTTATTTAAATTCCAGTTAGTTAACCTACAGTATAATATTAGTTTTGGGTGTACAATATAGTGATTTAAGACTTTCATACAACATCTGGTGCTCATCATAACATGTGCACTCCTTAATCCGCATCACCTATGTAACCCATCTCCCCAAAATATACCTTTACTCCACCAATTTCCCAACTCTGCCTCCATTGCCACTGCTAGTCCAAGCAACCAACTACTGAGCCTAGACTTCTGCAGTAACCTCCTAACTGATTTTATAACTTCCATGTTTTTCTTTTTCTTTTTTTGATTTAATGAGGTTTGTATTTTTCAAAATGTATGGTTTGTGGGATCTGTTCATGCATCTTCACTAGTAGCTGGGACTTCTCCACCATTGGTGTTTTTGGTGTAAATTACTTGAGCTCTGTGCTTTGAAACCAGTTTAGTAAGTCTTCTACTAAGGAGCTCCTGAAGGGCTGCCCTGGCCAGGGAACCTTGACTTTTCAGTCTCTGAGAGACTGGGATTATAAGCCTATAGTTAAAGTTATAGTTAAGTTATAGAACTTCCTTATGTTGCTTTGTCAAACAAGACCAGATTATTAAGCTTGTCCTGAACTTTGACTTTGGACCACTTCTCTTTTTTTGGCCTTGCCCTCAGATTTTTTAACTGGGTCTTTGTCTTTTTTGTCTGGCTTTCTGGTATCTTTCTTCTTCTTCTTGTCCTTGGGTGGCATTGTGAAGGTTGGAGAGCAGTGGCCACCCCTGCAGCCTCACTGAAATGTCAGACACAAAAAAAGTAACTTCTGTGTTTTTTTTTTTTCTTCAAACTCTTCTTCACACAATGGTTAGAATATGGTACAAGCCATGCCATTGTAATGTGGTATCCCCAAAATAGAGTGTTTTAGCAAAGGTAGACATTTAATTCTCTCCTAAGTTAATAGTTAATCTGGGTGGGAGTTTTCAGCTAATGGACTGTTTTACAATCATTAAAACATTGTTTCTATTTTGGGCCACAGACTCCACTTGTTACCATTTCCTACCGGTAGGTAGGAGGGAGAGGGGCAGGGGAGCACATACCTTGTCTTTTTAGGGAGATTGCCTGGAAGCTTGGAGAGTTTAAAAAACTTCCTGAAGGTCACACAGCTATTTGGTGGCAAATGTATAGTAGCTGCATTTTAAATTAACATTGAACCTGTTAAAATTCATATTTTGAAATAATTATGTAAAGTTTTCAATGATGTAGAGCATGGCAGTATGAACAGTGAAAAGATAAACAGAAATAAGAATATTTGAAAACTCTATGTGTGGATGATAGGAAACAAATAAGGAAAAAATATTCACCTTCCACTGATGGTGTTAGAAACAGGTGAGAAAAAGAGTTTCTCTTGTGGGAGTTCTTAACTGCATAGAGCAAAGCCCTCAATAAAATTAAAAACTTATTCTTCTATTCCATATCTTGGTTATATTCACTAAATAGCTTTAGTAGGAAGGTATTACAAAGTGTAAGCAGCTGCCCTCTCAAGCTAATATCAAGTAGAGAACAGGTGAAGTCAGACTTCAGGTTACTTAAAGCCATGGCACTAGCCCTGGATACTGATCCCTGATGACATCCATGCCTGTGAAATCAGAATTCTGGGGATGGGTCCTGCATTAGTTTGCTAGGATTGCCGTAACAAAGCATTGCCATGTAAGTGGCTCATGATTATTTGTTTATTTTCTACAACTTATTTCTCATGATTCTGGAGGCTAAAAGTCAGAGATCAAGGTGTCTGAGGGTTAGTTGCTTCTGAGGCCTCTCCTCTGGGCTTGTAGATGGTAATTCTTTCCTCCCTGTTCCTTCACATGATCTTCTCTCTGTACTGGTCTATATCCTAATTTCTCCTTCGCTTTCTTCCCTATTCTTAAAAGGATTAGGGCCCATCCTGGTGGCCTCATTTCACCTCTTTAAACAACCCGTCTGCAAGTACATTCACATTCTGAAGATCTAGGTATAGGACTTCAACATATGAATTTTGGTAGGACACAATTCAGCTCATAACAGGACCAAAGAGTTACTGTTTTTAACCTTGGCCCCAAGTGCTTTCAATATGCAGCCAAATTTGAGAGTCTATGTCCTGTGTAGGGTTCTCAAACCTGGCTCCATTAGAATCACCTGAGTAGCTTTAAAAAGGTAAAAAACACCACTACTTAGACAACACTCTCAGAGGATTGATTTGATCTGTTTGGGCTGGGGTATTGTTAGTTTCTAAAACCTCCCTGGTAACCTAAATGTGTAGCCAGGTTGGAACACCACTGTCCTAATGTATGTATTTCTTAATTGTGTAAATGAAATATCTTATCTTTATATTTTTTCCTTTGGAAATTCATAAGAAGCACAGCGTCTATGAAAGATGTATATTCAACATAGTAGTTTTTGGGTCTAAAAAAAGGACTAAATACTTCTAAGGTGATATAGTTTCAAATGTCAGGCATGAGTTTTACAATATAATTTGAAATTAGACTGCTTTTTTCTGCTTAATGAACACAAATCAAAACAACTTGGGTATATCACTCAGAAAGCCAATGAAGTTAGGTAACTGAGACTAATGTTTAAGTTGACTAAAATGTCATAAATTTCATTAAGGAAAGTTGTTTTTAAAGTAACTTCTTTTTACTTTAGTCTTTTTTAGATCACAGAATTTCCCTTTCAGCAAATGCAATGTTTAAAAAGGTTTTTTTATTATTGAAATATAGTTGACAATGTTATATTAGTTGCAGGTGCACAACATCGGGATTTGGCAATTCTCTGTATTGCTCAGTGCTCACCACAATAAGTGTCATCACCCATCTGTCACCATACAATGTTATTACAATGTTATTGACTATATTTCCAGTGCTGTCCTTTTCATATCTGTGACTTAATTATTTATAACTGGAAGTCTCTACCTCTTAATCTCTTTGCCTATTTCTAGTGAGGAAATTTCTTGATTAAAGAAATGATGTTTTTCAGCTTTCAGAAGGAGGCTGGATTTTCCTTTCCAGATGATATCAAAATCTGATAGAAAGTCATTGATTTAATCAGGCCAATTTCTGTGTTTTGAAGTGAAGCCACTTATCTGGCATTTTTCATTAAGGTTTGACAACATCTGGCTGCTTCCCAGAATGCTCTACTGCGACAGAGATTATTTGGATCAGCTGCCTTTGTAACTTGCTTTAATTGATTATGTGTACATTTTTTCATTCTCTGGGCTTAAATGAAGGCTGTACTTGGGTGAGGAAACAGTATTATTATTTCATTGATAAAAGACCATTTCTATCATGCTATGTTTCATTGTCTTTCCCATTGCACCTTAAGAATATTTTTGGTTTCAGTTTTTTTAAATACAATAAGTACTGTACTTTGAATTATGTAACTTTAGAAGCAGTATTTAAGATCACAAAACATTATTTGAACCATATAAATATACTGTTCCAGGAGTGTAGTTCATTTTTATTTGTCTTTTCTCTCCATTGATTTCTGACAGAGAGATCTGAGGAAGTGAGCTTTTCACTAAAACAAAACAAATTTAAAAAAACCCAACTATAATTACAAATGTATAGCATATAATCACTTTCCATAGTTGTGGGGTTCCCATGTCTGGCTGAAAGAGCAAGAATTCTAAAGGCTGAGATTAAACTATACTTAAGTATGTTAATAAGTGTAGATACCTTTTTTAAGAACACTTAAGAGTGTAGCCCCAGAAATTCTCTAGCAAAGACCCCCAAATGGAGGAATCAAATAGTATGTTTTTCTTTTATTCAAACTGAGGACTGGTTTGGGCCACACGTGGCCACATACAGTGAGGTAATGATTTTCTCAATGAAGGAGCTACTTTTGGCTAAAATTTGAATTAAAAAAATGATAAATGAGGTTTTGTGTTTCATTTTTAATCATTTTTGCCATGGAACAAGGAGGTGATATTTGGTCAGCAATTTACTGCTGCTGTAATTCTCAGTTGTTGGGTGGATTATTAGCCCTCACAATTCTATTTTCTCTCTTCCTTTTGCTGACAGAGGAAATAACAAAATCCTGTAGATAGGGCTCATGACAAACATTTACACTTTGGCTTTACCTGTTCCTTTTAATACTGTTTTATCTGTATCTTGGGGATCACTATTCAGTGGCTTCCAGACTTACCTACTCATAAAGATCTCTTGGGAAGCCTTTAAAAATTGATCTTCCAGTTTCCTTCTGGACCAATTGAATCAGAGTTTCTGAGGATGAAGATGTGGAATCTTTGTTTGACCCTCTTTTTGAGTAATTCTTGGTGTGGCCAACCTTTTCCTAGTCCAGAAATGGTCTCTGGGGACTCATGGTGGTCCAGTCTTGGAGGATGACTGTTCTCTCAATTCCTTCCACTCTTCTAAGTTTCCAGTCCTAACTTCTTCATCAGAAGATGACTGGGTCCTTCCTTTCAGTCAAAAAGTAAGGCCATTGCAGAAATATCCCTCCTGTTCCCTTTTGTTTCTCTCAGAATCATGTCTCTAGTTATTGCCTTACTTGGAATTTTACAGGAAAGAGCCTCCTGGTCAAAAAGTAAGCTCCAGTTCTGTTTTTCAGTTTATTCAATTTCATTTTTTTAAAATTTATTTTAGAGAGACAGAGAATACAAGTGGGGGAGAGGGGGAGAGGGGCAGAAAGAGATTGAGAATCCTAAGCAGGTCCCACACCCAGCACCTGAAGTGGAGCTTCATGTGGGGCTCAATCCCAGGACCCTGGGATCATGATCTAAGCTGAAATCAAGAGCCTGATGCTCAACTGACTGAGCCACCCATGTACCCTTATCCATTTTCATTTTTAATTTCCCTTCACACCACATCTGACCCCTCCCTCCCTTTTTTAAATTATGTAGTTTCCTTTGCCTTTGAAAAACACAGATCTTCCCTATCTGGAAAATTCTTGCTCCCATAATCCCTGATACCATTGTATTTTCCCCACCAAAATTCCAGAAAGACCAATGTAGTTCTTTCTTACCACTAATCTTTGGAGCTCTTGTTTTTAACCACTCCAAACCTCCCTCCACCTCCTCAGTAATTTCCTCTAATTATGAAATCAATTTTCTTTTCTGGAAGTTGGCATTTCAAAGCAGGAAATAAAAAGTATGAAGAGAACAATAAGGAAAATTTTTTCCATCTTCTTTAGAAAATGAAATTAGAAATACACAAAGGATACATAAACTATCAATTATGAACATTTGATAAGTAAGTATGGTTGTACCAATAAAGATTCTGGCCTCCCTTAAAAGATAAGAAGACAAATCAGTCCTAATTTATCCTTGACATAATTACCACAAATTCCTTTGTCTAATGATTCATAACTAAGGCTTTGACTATAGTACCTGGTGATGGATACTTAGTTTATTGCAAGATTTTTAAAATATAATTTATTGTCAAATTGGCTTCCATACAACACCCAGTGCTAATCCCAACAAGTGCCCTCCTCAATACCCATCACCCACTTTTCCTTCTCCCCCAACCCCCATCAAACCTCAGTTTGTTCTCTGTATTTAAGAGTCTCTGATGGTTCACCTCCCTCCCTCTCTGTTTGTAAATATTTTTTCCCCTACCCTTCCCCTATGGTCTTCTGTTAAGTTTCTCAAGACCCATATAGGAGTGAAAACATAGGATATCTTCTTTTCTCTGACAGACTTATTTGACTTAGCATAATACCTTCCAGTTCCATCCATGTTGCTGCAAATGGCAGAATTTCATTCTTTTTCATTGCCAAGTAGTATTCCATTATACATATAAACCACGTCTTCTTTATCCATTCGTTAGTTGTTGGACATTTAGGCTCTTTCCATAATCTGGCTATTGTTGAAAGTGCTATTGCAAGACGTTTTAAACAGACCTCTCCCAATTTGGAAATTTTTTTATCTTGTACAATGTAGGCATCACATCATCACTGGAATACCAGAATAATTGCCATATTCTCTGGAGTTGCCCATAATTTATAAACTATTTTATTTTTCTTTATTTCTTAATTATATAAATTAAAAAGTTATGGTGAAAGTATTACATAAAATCATTAAGTCAAATACTTTTATAGTGCATTGAACAAAAAACAATATTCTTTTTTCTCTTCTCTTACTGCATTGTTTCACTTACTAGAAGAATCATTTTTAGCTGTTTGTTCTGGCATTCACTTACTTATTTGAAAATAATATGCCTCTTGATTAATCATTTTTACTTTCTACTGGGGTATATGAGAATCTTTAGTTATACCACCTCTTTAATTTCAAAATCTCACATGAATTACTGTTATTTTTAAGTATCTGAAATGTGATTAGCTTCATTAAATATTTGGTTTATGTAGTAAAAAATTTTACTTTCTCCTTACATAATTTATTATGCCTAAATTTTTATTTTTATTTTTTAAAGTTTATTTATTTATTTTGAGAGAGAGAGGGAGAGAGAGAAAAAGAGAGAGAGAGAGAGAGAGAGAGAGCAGGGGGTGGACAGAATGACAGAGAGATTCCAAACAGGCTCTGCACTGACAGCATGGAACCTGATGTGGGGCTTGAACTCACGAACCATGAGATCATGACCTGAGCTGAAATCAAGAGTTGGATGCTTAGCTTACTGAAATATCTGGGCACCCCTATTATCTCTGAAATTTTAGTTACATATTTTCCCAGTATCTTCTTATAACTATGTAAGTGCTTTTCACAGTGAGTGATCTACTGTGTGACTGCATTTCTTTTCCTATTTTTGTTGTCATTTTACCTGGAGTTAATAACTGCCTTATTTTTTTCTTTTTAATTTTCTTGGAATTCTATGTCTTCCAACATCCTCTAACAAGTCTGCGAAAATATCTTTCAGTACAGTGTTCTATATGCTCAAACAGCCAGACTATTTACCAGCTCCCTTTTTTTCCTGCTTCTTGGAGCCCTCTGCCTCCTGCCCCAGTATGCACTGTGTTCACGGGGCCTAAGGCACAGCTATCATTCTGGGATTGCCCACTGTTTCTCTCCATGTTTCCTAAATCCACATTGTCTTCCTTCTTACATATTTTTGGCTTTGGAAAGGCATATCCTTTAGTGGCCTCTTGAAAAAGTGTGTTTGGAAATGAATTTTTTGGACTTTGCACATCTACGTGAACTAATTCACTGTAGGATGATCAGACAAGTTAGCCGGATCTTTTGTTCAGGGGCCCACCCACTCACAAAATAACATTATACATAAATCTTTTCTCTTGGGCAGTTTAGTTTCATCAGAGAAGGATCTTCAGTCCCTTGACAGGGGGAATGCAACCTGAATGCTGATGTTCTGGAGCTGAAGGAACTCTGTGATCACTGTACAAATTTTCACATTAGACCTATTTTCAACACTGCACTTTCACTTGCTCTCTTTTGTGACTGCTGTGCCTGAATCTGAAACCCCACTGTCCATTTTCTCTAGAAAACAAACCTCAGATTTCTAGTGGGTGCTGAATTTGGGAGCGGTGGTATGCTGGTAGATGTTTAACAACTAGCTCTCTGAAAAAAATCAAAAGAAAACAAAACCCTGACTTATTGCATTTGCCAGCTTCTCTCAAATACTCACACTATAGTTAATTTCAAGCTACCAATGTGAGGTCATTGCAGAGTTCACTCTTGCAAGCTGGTACAAGCCAGCTGCAGCCCACCAGTGACTGAGAGTCTAAAAATCCCTTCATTTTAGCAACTACCCTTACTTTCATCTTCCAAAGTACCCAGCATCTCCATTTCATAAACATTTCCAGGGGCAAATTGGCTTGCTTCTTGTAGTCATTGGCTTGACTTTTCTCCTCTCTGCTAAAATGTTTCCTCCATCTGCTTTCCATCTTCAAATGTTGGACTATAGTTACTTCTTCATTTTACTAAAGTTGGAGTTTGTGTTTTTGTTTCCTGTCATCTTTGTGGTTTTAGAATTTTGAGAGCAGAAGGGAGCAAAAATGACTTTTCTTTGCCATCATCATGAAACCAAAAGTTCTACTCACTTTTCTGAATAAAAATTAGAGTTACGAATGACACCTGTTGTTGCTAAAAGTATTTTGAATAATCTTGTCTAAATCTTTAAGAACCTAGTTCATAGTATAAGTTGCTGAGAAGTAATTTTTGACTTAGCTGCATAGAGCAAATTATTCAGTGCTGCTCTATAGTACATACCTTTCAGAAGGGTATGCTTGGAAATTAAGCAATTTGTGGTGGGATTTTGAACTTAAAAGATGTGAATGAATGTGGGTTAGGGGAGAGAGAGATCAAGTGTTGAGTTATCTTGTTTTGGACTCTCATAGGTCCTTTATCAGATATTGTAGCCAAAAGCAATATTGAGTTCTGAGGAAGGTAATTTTTGGGAGAGGTTGGATGGGGGTGGGGATAGGGGCATGTTTATTCAATTTTCAGATTAGAAATACAGAATTAGAAATATACAATATCCTGATAAAATGTGTACACCTTTTAGATGTTAATAGCAAAAGCATCCTGTTGTTTTTTTCTGTTTTATGGTCAGCAGTGATCTGTGAGTCAGGATAACATAGGGTTAAAACATAGACTTCTTTGTGCTTCTGTCTTGGAGTGGGACTCTTCGAATTGCTAGTCATGGGATTTTGAGCAAGTTTTTTTTATCTCCTAGTGCTTCAGAATTCTCATCTGTAAAATTAAGATAGGAATAGAAACTCCTCATAGGCTTGTTTCGAGGTTTACGTAAGTTTACATTAAGGCAGTTATAGTGTATGAAGCATAGTAAGTGCTTGATAAATGTTAGTTATAATTAATGTTACTCTTGCTACTGGCACTAGTGATAACCAAACTGGCATTGGTTAATACTTGTCTACTTACTTATTAAAATGTGCATTAATATACACTAATGTCACATTAAAGTCATAGTGCACACACATTTTATAAGAATGTGTTGTTGTGTGTGACCCATAGTTCTTTTGCGGCTTCATCACCCTTCCAATAATTTAACAGACATAAACGCAGCACCAATGTATACTTTTATTGGGCTAACTGCTGAAGTTATAAAGTTTCCCAAATGGACTTGTCATTTGGACAAAAAATAGTATTAGAACCTTTCCTCAATTTCACACCAAAATACACTCCAGGTGGATCAAAGAGTTAATCTCCCCCAATAAACAGAGCCATAGAAGTACTGGTAGGAGATATGGGTGACTATTTTAATGTATTTGGAGTAGAATAAGCTTTTCTATTTATTGACACAAAATCAGAAACACTAACAAACAAGATGGGTACATTTTATGAAACAAAAATTTAAGTTCTGACTGAGGGAGGAATCACCAAAACAAAGTCAAGAGTGAAATGCAAACTGGGAAAAATAATGACAGTACATATGATAGATAAGAGTAAATTTAGTTGCCAATTAACTGGAAAATGGCTGATAGCCTAAAAGGAAACTACAAGAACAAGCCATTCACAGAAAAAGATGTTACAAATGTAAAGATATGCAAAATAAGATATGCAAGTTTCTTCACTAAAATTTAAAGAAATTTAAATCAAACAAAAGATATTTTTCATTTATTGGGAATAGTGGTATTGGTAGAGTGGAAGGAAACATATACACAAACATAAAACCACCATTTCCAGAGTGCTGAGTCAAGAGAGAATGTCCTTTGGGGGTAAGATTATTTTGGCTTCTGATCTAAGTGCCAGCCCCCTCCTTACCTCTGGTTTCAATATAACTTATTGAGTGCTCATTTCTTCCTGTTTTGTTTCTTTGGAAAAATACCTTGGCAGATTACCTGAGATTTAACAAGGCCTTCCAGCTGTGCATTAGTCATAGGTAGCAATTACTTCACACTCATATGAGTCAAGCATGTTCAACATTAAAAAAAACCTCCCTTCTAAAGAGCTAGAGTTGGCTGGTGTGTGGCCATTTGGTTTGATTTCGATATTGTTTTCTGAGAACTTCTGCTGTAGATCCCTATACACATCGTCCTCAGGGGCCCTGTTTTTAGAGAAAAGCAAACCAAACCAAATCCTTAGAACTGGGGGGAGAAAGGGACTAGATTGGTTTGTTTGTGGGTTTATTTATTCACTAAATGTTTGTTGAGTACTTCGTGTATGTTGGACAGTATTCTAATCATTGGGCATATAAGAATGAACATAAGTTTCCATGGATCTTGTTTTTAGAGCGGGAGGGACAACTAATTTAAAAAGTTAAAAATTTCAGATGGCTGCTGTGAAGAAGGTAAAGTCAGGTAATAAAGAGTAGAAGGGCATAGGTAGTCAGATAAATATATACATATGTACACATATTATGCACACACTGTAATAATTAGTATGTATCAGAATCACCTGTAGGGCTTATTTATTGTTATTTATTTTTTATTTTTAATTTATTTAACAAATTGAGAGTACAAGTGAAGAGAGGTACGAGGGGGGGGGGGCGGGGAGAGGGAGAGAGAGAATACTAAGCAGACTCCACTCTCAGCACATGGCCTGATCATGGGGCTTGATCCCATGACCCTGAGATCATAATCCGAGCTGCAATAAAGAGTTGGACCTCAATCACCTGAGCCACCCAGGCACCCATCTGTGGGACTTTAAAACATTCAGATTATTGGGAAGGGACTTTAAAACATTCAGATTATTGTGCTCTTTCCCTCAGAGTTTTTAATTTAATAGGGGCCTGATATGAGACCTGGGAATTTACATTTTTAACAAGTTGTGAAGTGCTGTTGCTATAGAGACTATACATTGAGAACCACTGGTGTGGGTTATTTGGTAGTCCCAGGAAGCCTCCAAAGAGGTGATATATTTGGGCAGAGACCTGAATGGTGAGAAGGAACCAGTGAGATGAAGATGGTCAGTGGTGGGGGGAGGGGGATGGAGGGTAGGAATGAAGAGCTTTCCAAGTGAAACAGACAGACTGTGGTTTGAAACAAGCAGAGAGGCTAGTGAGGTTGCAGGGTAATGAATGGAGGAGATGGAGGCAAGAGATGAAATCAGAGAGGGCAGACTATGGAAAGCGGGGCTGAGAATGATAGATTTAAGCCCTTTGTAACTATAAAATTAAGATTTTATTTCAAGTGTGATGGAAAGCTATTGAGAAGTAGAGGAAATAACTGGGTTTATTCATTCTAAGTGCTAGAATGAATTTTGTAAGGGGTTAAAAGTGAATGAGGATACCAGTTAGAAAGTGTTAAAATTGTCCAGATTAAAAGTGATATTGACTTTGTTTAGGCTGTAGTGGTGGGGATAGTGAAAAATGGGCTACAGGATGGTAGATGGAATTTTGGGTAGAACAGAAGGGACTTCCTGGTGGATTGGATGATGAGAAGTGAGAGAGAGGGGGCAGGCTCAACTATAATTCCAAGGTCACTAGTGAAAGGTGACACCATTAACTGTGAACATTGAGGTAGAAACAGGTTTGGGGAGAAATAAAAAATTTTTTTTGTTTTGTTTTTGGGTTTTGTTAACTCAAAGATGCCTTTAAGAATGGTGAAGAACCAGGTATTTTGAGGAAAAGAGAGTGGGAATGAGGGTGAACCCACATGCCTTGCTCCTTTGGCAGGTCTGTTGTGATAGCCACCTGGGATAGGGTTATTGTTCATGTGAATTTCACATGGATCTTGGAAAGTATAACCTTTCCTGTAATGTGTGGCTTTTTAAATGGGTGAGTGGAATAATGGTAGGAGCTTTCTAGAAAACTATAAACTTGAGCTGGTGGGTGCATGGTAGGCACTCAATAAACATTTGTTAAATTAATGAATGAATGAGTGAACTGGGAACTTTTATATATCAAGCCTATTTATCACTGTGCTGGGTGATGTGTCTTCAGATTTCATTATGTAGGGAATATCAAATATCCAGTGGTTAAAGATTATGTCTCAATTAGATTATCATAAAGTATTTAACTGGTCAAATGAATCCAAATGGGCAGAGAGTTTTTGGTGTAAGCAGTGCTGTATTTCTTGTGATACCTAAGGCAAAGGGACTAAGACTTGTCTGGATTTCTAGTTCCGTGTCTGTCTTTTTGCTTTTTCTTATGAGCCAGTGTCATCTATGGTTTTAGCACAATCAGACCAGATTTGGAACTTGGCTTCACAGAAAGATCTCCTGTTTCTCTGTAGGCCAGGGTGAAGAGAGGTTTCAGGGCAAGAGCTTCAGTAAACCAGTTTGGTGCCATGTGTAATGTGGGATCATAGGGGACTTAACTGAGATTTCAAAGATGATCAATATCTGCCTATAAATGCCTTTTCTGATGAACCAAAAGTCAGAATTTGTTTCTGAAAAGTGTAGTTAGTTCCCATAGCTAGAGAAATCAGAGAAGAGGCTAAGAATGGTTGCCAGACAGTATTCAGATGCCCAAGCTTGTGAATGAGCAGGTGGTCCCTAAATCATGGAGTGAATAGCTATCCAAACTCATTTCTCCTTATTAGCTCAATTTAGAGACCAATGATTCCACTTTAGTCTTGTAAAATGGGAATTAGAAGTTAAATTCAGGGGTGCCTGGGTGGCTCAGTCAGTTAAGCATCTGACTTCAGCTCAGGTCATGATCTCACAGTTCATGAGTTCAAGCCCTATGTTGGGCTCTGTGCAGACAGCTCAGAGCCTGGAGCCTGCTTGGGATTCTGTGTCTCTCTCCCTAGCCACTCCCCCAGTCACACTCTGTCTCTCTCTCTCTCAAAAATAAATAAGCATTTAAAAAATTACAAAAAGAAGTTAAATCCATATCTTAACTACCATCCAAGTTCTTCTGAAGGGAGGAAAACTCTATTTGTAATAATAGCTTGATAATTCATGTAGGGACACAAAGTGAAGCTGGAGAACATGTTGGCAGCTAGACCCAATGTCATAGAGGAGAAAGGGTAAATTGACATTCTGCCATAAAGAAGGGAGTTTATTGTGCTCTTTCCAAGGAAATAAGTAGAGAAAGAAGAAGGAGAAGCTTGCAGATGCTGCAAAGCTAGGTGAAGGGGCCTGTGGAAATAGTCCAGTGGTAGAATGGCCCAAAGATAATTTAAGACATGCTCAGTGTTCAGTTTGAAATTGTTTGCTTTTCTCTCATATAAACTCCTTTTATGTTGCCCTTTAAATAAATGACGAAGTCTCTTATAACTGTGGAAGTGGGGTATTGGGTGGGGAACTCAAGAAAGCTTAAATGTGACATTGGGTCTAATGGTAGAGGGCAGACAGAATGTAGGAGTTGAACTGACCTCAAGAATGCAAGTTCTACCCCATCCCCATCCTCTACACACATAAGGAATCTTCAGCAATTTGGTGGGAGATTCCTCTCTTTGGTGGGAGACCCAAACCCTAGGTGACTCTTGAGTTGTAAAGTTTTGGATAGCAAAGATATGATTTCTCTTGAAAAATTTAGGATTCTTGCTCTTTTGTTTATTTATTTTTTAAATATTTTTAAATTTATTTCTGAGAGAGAGAGCGAGCGAGCGAGTGAGCGAGCAGGGAGGGTCAGAGAGAGAAGGAGACACAGAATCTGAAACAGGTTCCAGGCTCTGAGCTAGCTGTCAGCACGCGGGGTTCGAACCCACGAACTGTGAGATCATGACCTGAGCCAAAGTCGGATGCTTAATTGACTGAGCCACTCAGGCGCCCCGATTCTTGCTCTTTTAAAGTAATTAGGGCCCTTGTGGCTCTTCTTCAACTTTACTAGATGATTCATTAAACCCATGCTCCTGCTTCTCCAACTAGTACAGTCTCCTTTATCTGATCTCTCTCTGTTTTGGATCTGGCTCTCCTTTCTTCACTCTTGTGCCCTTGTGGGAGATCAATTCTGCATTTCTATACCTGGGTAGGGAATTGTTGTACCCTGACTAGCACCTAAACCTGGAAGACCCTGATCACCCAGGAAGGAAGGTCAGACATGACTAATATTCTGGAAATTATTTTCCTAAGTGTGGGTATGGGTAGACATTTGTTTTTCAAAGATCGAGTATGCCATGATCAACTGGATTTAAATAGGTAAGGATTTATGGCATTTCAAATGATTTTAAGAGATCATTTCACTTAAGAGGAAGAAGACAACAAAAATTCATTATTAGCCATATTGTAAACCCTAGAGTCAGTGCCTTGAAAATACTTTGTATACTGCAAACATCAAAATCAGCACATGTGTTTTTGGAGGATACTATTAAAAATGCTAATATAAGGTAATTTAAAAAATATTTTAATATTTCTATAGAGTCTGTTTTGCTACTTCAGAATTTGCTAAATAGAAGCAAGCAGAATTTTAAGCTAGGAATGTGGTTTATATGTGGATACTGACCTTTTGGCTTCATTCTAACAGTTGCTTAATATTCTCCTATAATGAAATTGTTTCCAGCAATAAAATTGCATTGCAAAAACTTCTTAGGTTATCTAAGGCCAAAATTAGACACCTACAATAACAAGAAAATAATTCTTGCCTGAGGGCTGCTCTAGACAAGAGAAGCATGGTTGTGAAATCATTGTAAATGCATTTCTTACTGTAGAATTTGCTACTAAGGAGGTTCATTATGTTTCAGCTAAGAGTCTGGAAGTGGGAATGGTGGAAACAGTGGACTGAGAAGATCAGGGATACAATAGGTTAGTTGACTTAAATGGCTATACAATTTATGACCCATGGTTAAGTTTGGTGAAGGTTTGGTAACAAAATGAACAAACATATATGTTTTTATACCATGCTGATTGTTGAAATGAAAATTGCCTATAAATACCTGAGTGGTTTACCTTTATTGTCTATCCAACAATATCCTCAGTCTTTCTCTTGGGAACAGCACCTCCTTACCTTTGGAAATGACTCAAGCTTCTTGTGGACACTGCCTTATTCTTTATGTAACTCTTCCCTAGTCCATCCTTTCTCTTATCACCACAGTGGGCCACAGTGTACTGGCTGGTAGTGGGCATCTGACTCAAGCTGGTCCTTTCCCTGAAATTTTTAAATGAATTAGGAAAATGTTCCTTTGGGCTGGGGAATTTATAAAGTATTAAACCCAGGAGATTCTGATGGCCAGGTTTGCTACCCAAAGAAGGAAATCAGTTTACAGTGAAAGAGCCAATTTGCAGTTGTTGCAGTTTGAGTGTTCAGTCCCTTAATAACATAGGACACTTTAGTGTGCTTCCTGTATATTTTTACTTTGCTTAAACTGATCTACGCTTAGTTTCTGTCCCTTAGTAAAAAAAATCTTGATGAACACACAAGCACTATATGTAGGAAAGATGCTTTATTAAAGGCTGGAAGACTGGCACCAAAGTATCTCTGAGGTTTATAATCCTCTGAATTAATTGGTTGTTGGATATGACTGAGGAACATAGAGTTGGGTTGGTAGAAGTTCCATTGACCAAGTGATGGATTGTTTTCTGATAAATATTTAATGGCCCACAAGACCAGTCAAAGGACCTAAAGACTAATCAGTCTCTTTTGGTTGGTTAGGACAGTTGTACAAACTCGTTTTGTTTGTGTGATGAGTGTTCATGATTAATTTATTGGGACTGATAGGACCCTGTCTCTATGTCTCCTACTTGAGCAAATAGGTCCTTTCTGAAGCCTGAAGCAGGACAGCCTTGGAGTATAAACTTGGCAATACAGTCAAGTAGTGAAAGTTTATATCCTATCTTAAACCTTCCCAGCTTTAAGTCCATACCCTCATGCTCATTGGCCAAAGAATCTGATAAACTACTCTCTGTTGAAGTAAAATTCATTGATAATGGCTTATTTTGTTTCCCTTTCTCATTAGTACTTACCTTTAAATTCACTGGAGCAAGCTAGTTGTGGATTTAATGCATGATGGTAAAAACAGGGGAGAAATGACATTTTTGTGGAAGCACCACCCAGTTATCAGTAGGAGAAGCCATTACATTTAGTAATGATGAAATTCTTCCTAGTGGTGAGCCTCTCATAGAGCATAGCCACTCTTGGCAAATATTATTTTATATCATCTATTCTGATATGAATCCTACATTATTGCTTTTATGTGAATGAATCAAACTTCCACATAGTACAGTAATACGTATCATTTGTAGAGAGCTGCCACATGCTAGATACTGCTGGTGCTTTCACACTATCTCATTGAATTCATTTTCAGAACAATGTTATTTACAGGAGAGAAAAATTAAGCACAGAGAAGTTAAGCAGCTTGGCTAAAGTCATAAGTCTAATGAGAGGGCATAACTCAGAAGACACACACCAATGTTGCATTTTTCAAATTGGACTCCTTGCCTTTATGAATTACCTCCTTACTTGCCTTTCTTAGGTGAGGAGTGAGAAGTGGTTGCCATCACAATCTCAAGGGAGAAGAAGGCCTTTGGCAGCTTGCATGGATCATGATCTAACTCAGCTGTGGAAAAATCTTTTCTCCTTCTTTTCTTTTTTTAAAAATTTATTTTATTTTGAAAAAGAGAGGAGTGGAGAGAGGGAGAGAGACAGGGAGAGAGAACCCCTAGCAGGCTCTGCACTGTCAGTTCACAGCTTGACATGGCACTTGAATTCATGAACTGTGAGATCACGACCTGAGCCCAAATCAGGAGTTGAATGCTTAACTGACTGAACTACCCAGATGCCCCAAGAATCTTGATATCAAGTAAGGATCACTAAATTCTACACACAGACTGAGTGTAGGTTGATTATCTCCTATTTTGATCAGAGACTATTTCCTTGGGGTTTTTTGAGGGGGAAATATTAGGTGGTACCTTATGTTGATTGAGTTACTGATTGAGAATCTATGGGTCTCTTAATAGCTTCTTATGATTCTGACTCCTAGAGGTATGCCAGAGATAGTTTATACCTGAAAGTTATAAATGGGCCAGATTATACTCTTGCTTAATATGTTAATATATCAATAATTGTGATCTCACTAGTAACTCCATTTTAGAGGCATCTCTATTAATGTACTGATATTTGCCTACTAAACTGAATTAGGTCTTTAAGGATCAAAATCTTTTCTAAGTATTTTATTGTATTTTCTAAGTGTTTTTAATAACAGTGTTTTCCAGATTTTTTTTTTAATGTTGTTCTGTTTTCGCTAACTTCCTAGGTAAACACCAGTGCCATAGTAGGATAAATCTGCATGAATCTTGACTGGTTTACAACCTGGCAATAGTAAACAACTCCATGAGGGGGCAAAACTGAGGATATCTTACCCTGTGTATATATGACTAAACTTTTATTTTTCTGCCTTGACTGTGTCCCAGCATATAACACTGGGGTTGGTACCCCATCATTTGGATAAATGAATAGTTAGAAATGAAGGCATGTGAGAGAGCTTTGCCATACCAGCTGTAGGACCTTAATGCTCATTTTTCTAGACCTTAGAATGAGGTGACTGAGAGAAATTATCTGCAGGTCTTATTCAAACTTAGAAGCTGGAATTTTCTAATCCTGGAGAGTTAGAAATTTGTTTTCTGGTGTCTGATCACAAAGCCTTTTGGAGGTAGAATAAAACACCACAAATTAGGTTGTTCACTGTATTGAGATAGAAATTGAAGGCAGGAAGGCCTGCAGCGAGTCTCAACTGAGTTTCTCAGATGGCTTGCCCCCTGTTTCCTTCAAAATCTGGGGAGATATTTTAATCTTTATCATGTTTCAACACCTGTGATTTCTTTCATGAGCAATCATCATAATGGGTATCAAGAACTATGTAGTGATTGACAATTATTCTGCAGCATCATGTAATATGTGCGCATCTGAGATAAAGGTTTTAGAGAATTTTTTGGCTAAAGTATGGTTACACTCAGAAAAGAAGAGCTTTATAAGTGAGAACAGCTCCAGATTTCTGTGAATTTCATGTTTAATTTAATTAATGACAGGGACTATTTTTGGTATGCTACAGTATGTGCTATTCCTTGGTCCTTCTATATGCCATTATGGGAGACCTTCTGACATGTGATAATGGTGATTTATTTTAATTTAAAGGCTAAAGAGTACTGAAATAAATTTTTTCTTTGAGAAGAAACATTTGAGAAATGTTTTAAGAATTTGAGAATGGTGTGGGGTGCCTGGGTGGCTCAGTCAGTTAATTATCCTACTCTTGGTTTCGGCTCAGGTCATGATCTCATAGCTTTGTGGGTTCGAGTCTTGCATTGGGTTCTGTGCTAACGGTGTGGAGCCTGCTTGGGATTCTTTCTCTACCTCTCTCTCTGTCCCTCTCCCACTTAAGCTGTCTCTGTCTCTCTCAAAATAATTAAATAAATAAATAAACTTAAAAAAGAACTTGAGAATGGTATGTCAAGAATTACTATAGTGAAATTGGGAACAGTTACTAATTCTAATGCGAATATATATATGTATATATATACATTCCATATATATATATATATATATATACACACACACATATTACCCACACTCATTTTCTAGGTGTATATGCTAATTAATATTAGAAAATTCCACATATCAGGAACAGGTACGACTACCACTTCCATTAACCTTTTCCTTCTCATACCTATACCTATTACCATAACTATGGCATTTATCACCACCCTTCTGGATTATTGTAAGAATTACCTTGCTTTTCTCCTGGCTCTTACTCTTTTCTAAATATCACTTTGTACCAGATGGAGCAAACCAGCAACAATCATATTAAAGCCTTAAGTGGCTTCCTACTGTCTAGCAAATAAAACCCAAACACTTGTAGCTTAGTGGTGAAGATCCTTAACAGCCAGTGGGGAGTCCAACCCTGTTCCCTGTAACTCTCCAGCCAGTACTTTATGTACAGTAGATTTGACTTCTTGCTTTTCTTGGTTGTTCTTCTGTATTTTCCTTCACTGGCGTTTGCTTGTGCTGCTTCTTTATATATTAGTTTCCTTTTATCTTATGATCAAGTCAAGATTGACTGTCTAGGCCTTCTCAAAAAGCCTAAGCGCACTCATTCTTTAATTCACTTCCATTAAAGTAATCTTTCCTTTAATTCTGCTAGAATACTAAAACTCAAACATTATGAATATTCCTTTACATTACTGTTGTTTCTCATATACATGTTCTTTATGTTATGTCCTTTGACTATATATTCTAACTTTTTGGACCAGAGACCATGTCTTTTGTTTTGTTTTGTTTTTTCCTTGAACAGTACCTTGCACTGGGTTTGGCCATGGTAACTGCTAGTTGAATGAGCCAATGGATAAAGGGTCCTGGTAAAACCCCTTCCCTTCCTGCCTCTTTATTCTTCTTTTTTTGATTTAGCAATCTCTCACTAATGTGAAATTGGTGAGTTTTGTGTGATACTGAGTACATGCATATGTGTTAGTCCACCATTAGGCTGAAGAATTATAATCACAGGTATTCTCGTCCTGAATCTAGTCCTCAGATTGATGATGTTCTCACATATTCTCAGACCATCTTCTCTACAGGGAACAGCCACTTCACTTTTGGCCTATCTGCCTCTGTTCAAACAGGAAACTCTCTGGACAGCACTTCCTTCCGATTCAAGCACTAAATGGAAGGATAACATTTTTTATGCCCAAAGCCTTATTTTGCCCACATCCTTATTTTCTTGGGCATATTCCTTCTCTTCTAAGTCAAATCGTGCAGTAATTGTTGGTGTCCCTTATTTTTATTTTTCACATTCAATTAATTCCTTAATTGTGCCACATACATTCTGCAAAATATTTCCCATGTTTTAAGTTGTCCTAAAGAAGATCCACCCTGTTAAAAGACCATTTTTAATTTTCTCAAATTCAAACACAAAGAGACTCAAGTTTCTATCCAGTTCTAAATGATCAAAAAGACTTCCATGTATTTCTGGCCTCTCTTAATTTTCTCTTATATGGCTTCCATTTATTTGTGTACTAGCTCCTTTATTTGGATAGGTTCAGTTTATTAGCTGATAACTGCTCTCTGGTTAAGAGTTTGGTGGGATCAAAGATTAAAATACAAGTAAATTGGACTTTTTTGAGGAAGGCATGGGGATCCCTTAAATATTCCATGAGCCCATATTATTTCTAGCCTACTGTATGTATATTCTTCTTTAGATATTGTCATTAGAATTTGCTAGTGGAAGAATGTTAGATCTAAGTCATTATACTAGTGTGAAAATTAAATTCAAGAAATAATTTATTTTGAATAACAATTATGGAGGCTTTGTGAGCTAGGGGCTGGAGAGGTAAAACATAAATAAAATATAACATCCACCCTTACAGAAATAGAGAAGAGATCAGTGGATCTCAGAAAGACCATACAACTTAAGAAGATTTCTCTGTCTTCACACTGCATGGTGCACATATATAGCAAACTCTCTGTTACATGTTATAGTCAAATGTAGTATTCAGGCTAATCAGATGTTTTAGTCTCCAGAAAGTTACTGTAAATGTTATACACAAATCACCAAGTTTCAAAGAATTTGCATAAAATGAAACACTTAGCATCTAACCGCATTGATCTTTGCTTTAGAAAGTAACTCAAGATCTTAAAGTGCCACTATGATCATCACTATAAATATTGATTAGCATGATACTGAAATTGTGCCAAAACACCTGTGATGAGAGAGTTTAGTAGTAATAGCTGCCATTAATTAAATGCTAATTATGTGTAAGTGTTTAGAACCTTTCTGTGTTCAATCCTCGCATCATCTCTATAACTGGCCCCAAATCACTCAATAGTTAATAAGTGGTGGGGTTAGGCTTCAAACCCAGGGAATTTGTCTTCAGAATCCATGCTTTTAGCCAATAATCTGTATTGCCTCTTAATTACTTTGGTGTTTTCAAATTTTGGTGTGCATAGGAATAATTTAAGGAACTTCCAAGGTGCAGATTCCTAAGCTCCCATCCTAGAGATCTAGATTCAGTAGATCTGAAGCTAGCCCTGGGAATCTGCATATAAGAAAGCTCTACATAAGCAGGCATCTATATCATTCTGTAGTGCTGCAATTACACTCTGAGAAATATGTGTTGCCTGTACTGTCTCAGGTTTTAGTAATATATATATGTGCATAGGCATATCTGTAGTGTCTTCTCTCACTCCACCAGGATTACAACTCCAGTACAGTATACTGAAACATATTCTAGGCAGAGTTAGAATAATCCTTTTTCTCACCTGTCCCCAAATAGTTATATGACTTTGGCCAAATTATTTTGTCATATATATACATGTATATATATATGCATATATATATATCAAGAGATTTATTATAAAGAATTGGTTTATGTGATTATGGAGGCTGTTAAGCCCGTAGTGTGGACTAGCAGGCTTGGGACCCAGGAGACCTGATGGTACAGATAAAGTCCAAAAGCAATCTTCTGGAGAATTCTTCAGAAATGTTTTTGGAGTCTTCTGGTTCAGGGAGGCCACTCTTTTTGTTCTTTTCAGGCCCTCAAGTGATTGCATAAGTCCCACTCACATTATGGAGGGCAACCTGCTTTACCACAAATTCACAGATTGATTTCTTTTTTGAGAGAGAGAGAGAGAAAACATGAATGAGGGAAAGGGGCAGAGGGAAAGAGAAAAAATCTCAAGCAGGCTCCATGCTCAGTGCGGAGTCTGATGCAGGGCTCTATCCCATGACCCTGAGACCATGACCTGAGGTGAAATCAAGAGACTGACACTCAGTGGACTGAACCACCCAGCTGTCCCCCAAACTCACTGATTTAAATGTTAATCTCATCCCAAAACATGGTCCAAGAGGCCACATAAAATTAAGCATCATATTACTCCATTTCTCTGGGTTCCATAGGTAAAATTCCTTTGATAAAATCATCAGGGAATTGAACCAGGTGACCATAACTATTGTAAAAGTGGCTCCAAATGAGTGACTCACAGGACATACCCTGACAGCTGATAGCTTTAATTTGGCTCACCCAGAGTTGTCTTATCCAATGTTTTTTTTAACACTTGAATTATTGGTAGTTGCTAACAAATTTCACATGAAAATCTGTATTTCTGGTTGCTTAAAAAAAATCAATGGTTTGACAACATTGCATGGCCACAGTATAGTATAGCTGTCACCTGTAGGAGGATTTTGCTACCTCCCAGTGTCACACTACTGTATCTATCTCACTTTCCCAATCCACAGTTTTTATTTCTGTGAGCTGCTAAGCCCCTCTAGGCATTTGAGGTTTTGACCATTGCCTTCCTAGCTACTAAACATTTGTGGCAGTTCCACCTCCCTGATTAAAAATGACAAAGGGAGAAGTTAGATTTTTGAAACACATGAAAGCTTACTCCAGGAAATCACTATTTCTTCATCATCAGCAGTATGGTTTATCACCTCTCCCAGGGTTACCTTCTCTAGGCTCCTCAGATCACTAACTTCTTTTGAATTAACAAAAGGGATGCTCTTATATTCTTATATACTTTCTTGGTAGGAGATGATAGAAATTATGAAGTGGGTTATTCAGTCACTGAATGAGGTCAACCAGATTAAAAAGACAGAGAAACATTGATATAAAAAGAGAACTTGCTACTTTTGTACAGAGTTGAGATAGTTTAGGAAGCAGTTTCAAATGTGTGAGTTATCTATCTTTCCTATATCAAGGATGGCTTTATAGGAAAATAGAATGGGCAGTTGTTTAATAGTGAGATTTCAAAGGTATAATAGCTTCATAACTTCCCCAGTTGCTCTCTGAATGCTAATATTACTTCAACCAGGACAGTCTTTTATTTCATAATGGTAAAGAAAGCAGGGACCTTTGAGAATAGCAATACAGGGCCTAAGGAACAAAGTGGTGATATTAGATCCATATTGCAAATACATTTTGATGGGGGACTAGGGAAAAGATGAAACCCAGGAGCCTTGTAGGTCTGAAAATAGTTGAGGGAAAAAGAGTACAGTAAAGAATTTACTGACTGCTTAGTCTCCACATAACCCCTCCCCCCCGCAAATAAACATGCCTATGGCTACTTTTTTTCTTTTTTTGACAAAATATGTATAAATTGCCTTCAAGACTTTGAAAATTAATTCCATCAGGCATATGGTTTGAAAACATGCTCCCCTTTTCTGTGTTTAAAAAATATATTTCAGATGTATAGCATTATTATGGCTTCTCTAGAAGTCATCTTTCATAAAAGTAATTCAGGAATGTTAGAATCCTTGTCAGTTTCTTGGCAAACAGTATTTGATTATATATTCATGCTCCATAGGACACACAATTTAGAGGTATTCTGGAGTGTTTCCAAATTTCATTTTGGAACTCAGCATTTCATTACCTTTATTAATTCTAACCAATGATAGTTTATAATAGCCCTAAATGTGTTAGCTGTAAATCACTGCTGTATTCCATTCAGCAAGAATGTTCTTGCTGTTCTTTTTCCCAGAGTATATATTTGAATATTGACTTTTGTGTGCAAGGTTATTTTCTCTGATACTTGGATTCCTGTGGATAATTTGAAGACCATCCAGAGAGAGAATGCCTAGGTTTTAATGTCTAATATTAGATTTTCCACTTGGGAGGCAAATGCTTGCCTCTAGATTTTCCATTCTTAGAATTTCCTATTACTTTTCTTTTTTCTTTCTATTAATTTTGAACATATTAAGGTCATCATTTACTCTAGCCAGTTGCTTATTTTCATCTTGAATAGATTTGTAGTTTTCTTACTTTTAAATCCACCTAGTAGTTTATTTCTAAATCCCTTTTCCTTAAGTCATAGGAAGAGAAATATTATACTTAGCAAAAGTTTTATGCTTCCTATGCTGTCTTTTGGAGTAATTTTAGAAAATTACTGACTATAGCTCTTAGAAGATTGCTTATTATGCCATTCCCTTGTTTGGCTCAGAGACAAAATAAGCTTAGGTCCTAGGGCCATGGCAATTTTTTTTTCCCTCTGCCAGATAATAGTCTCTATATGAAACTTCAGACTTCAGGGAGTTATTTCTGATCTTCAAGGATAGGTGATAATGGTGCTTTCTCTTGGCTCAAAGGCTGGAATAATTCCTGCTTTCCAAAGCAGGTAAAGGGTGGAAAGTATCACAAAATATATTGTATTTTGGAAAAATAAATAAATGGATTTGGAGGAAGACTGTATCTGTTGAAAGTAGTTGTATTATAATTGGAAACATGAATAATTTATATTTGAATAATAGAAATGATTAAACTGTCCTTGGAATTTATATGGCATATTATATAGTAAAGTTTTTTTTTAATGAGAGAAAAATTGTAAAGGACTCCCATGTTCTCAGAATATCTTGCAGATTTTGTTCATAATGCCTCTACCTTCAATCTTGTCCTCCTCTTTTAAAAGATATATAAACGCTGACTAAAAGATGGCATGTGTATTGATTGGTCATTTAAGGTGACAATGGAAAGGCCACCCAGTGGACCCATGAGCAGACTGCTAATGGTCGGGGTCACCACATGCAGTTTGGGGCATTTAAAGAAAAGTAATATACATATGGCTTGTCTCTGTTAATCACTTGATTAATCACAGGTGGGTTTTTAATCACAGAGGTTTTTAAATCTCTGGTTAGGTTTTTTCTGAGACTCAGAGTTCTTCTGAACCACATGTCATTGTGTGCCAAATAATGCCAACTAATTTCCTATACCAGCCTGGGCCCTCAAGTGGTGTCAGTCTGGGCAGAGCCAGACTTGGGGGAGGAGATTCCTGCTCCAGTGTGGAAACTAGAGGGGTGGATTGCTGAGCAGGTGCTGACATTGTGGAATCCCAGTCAGGACTGGTCCTTGCAGCCTTGGGAAAACCTGCTTTTCTACTACATGGGAGAATCTCCCTTTATGTTAGAGGCTTTGTTCGCTTTCTGTTCACTCATTGATAACTATCCTAAGTTTAGAAGTAACTTGGTTATCATTAGATATTTAGTGACAACTGGAATAGATTCTAACTTGAGTAGTTAGAACTGAAATAATTCTGCTCAAAGGGAGAACACCGTTTTCCATTTCATTTGTTAATTTATTTGGGGGGATTTCTTTTGTGACTCTCTGATGACTTGCATACATATTCATTATCTACTTGATAGTTCAAAAGGTGGTCAGAAATGTTATGTCTCTCAATGATCCTAAATGGAAAGCTAAGAAACCCAGAAGAAAAAATACGTCTTCTCTCCTAGCTTATTTTTAATATTAATACAATGTTAGTGCTCTTTAGATGCTGAACTTTGTAGTGTCTGTGTACTTTGAATTATTTTGTTCAGTGGAGAGAAGTGTGGAAAGATTATATGCTTCGTCATGTCACTCAAAGACTTCATCCAACAGAGCTGGAAAAATTACGGTTATCTTGGGTGACTTTCAGTTTCTCGCTTGTTCTTTTAAGGCTTACACTCTTCCACACACTAATATTCTCTAACAGCTTCCCATTGGTAATGTGTGTCTGGCTAAGTAACTTCTAGTGAATGTAGCCATTATTGTGCTTAATTGTCTTTCACTCATTATTCCAGTGGCATACTACTACATCAAGATAATTTACAAGTCTAATTTACCTACGTGGATATTGCTTTTGTGCTTTACATTGTGCTCTAGAATTTCAAGACTCTGAAATTATTTTCTACCTTTTAGGAGTCTAAAAATCAAGTTGTTTTCTGTTACCTTCTTTAATTTTCACAAGTAAATTGGGTTAAGTTGGATGGGTCCCTGGTCTTGGGAGAGGTAACCCACATTAATTCCAGACTATGGAGGCCCCAAGAGGCTAACATAGAAATCCCTGCAAGGTGAATGTGTAGTATAGAATTATCAGAGGCCTCCTAATAATGCTAATAATGAGAATAGTTGTCATTTTTGGGGTACTTACTAGGCTTGGGACTATATATTATCCTAAGGTAATCAATTGGGAAGGCAGGATACGGTTCAAACTCCTTTTCTTTGCATTGAAAAGCTTTCAGCATATCTGTTCTACTATCCTCTATTAATTATCCGGTCAGAATGGTCTATTTATGGTTCCTTACAAACATACCTTGCCTTAGAAAACCCCACAGACTTATTTACATATAATTCACATAACCATGCAATTCACCTAGTTAAAGTGTATAACTCAATGGTTTTTAGTATATTTATAAAGATGCGCAACTGTCAGCCCAAGTTTAGAATATTCTCATTACCTACCCCCCCCAAAACCCCATACCCATTAGCAGTCACTCCCTTTCTCCCCTCTGCCCAACCTTCTATAAGCTACTAATCTACTATCACTCTCTATAGATTCGCCTGTTTTGATCATTTCAAGTAAATGGAGCCATACCTTATGTGGTCTTTTTGTGGCTGGCTTCTTTCACTTAGCATCACTTTGATGTTTTCAAAGTTCATCCATATTGTAGCATGTGTTAGTACTTCATTTCTTTTTATTGACAAATAATATTTTATTGTATGAATATACATATTCATTTTTATCCATTTATCAGTTAATGGACATGTGGTTTGTTTTTGGGTATTATGAATGTGCTTCTATGAATATTCATGTTCAAGTTTTTGTGTGGCTACATGTTTTTATTTTTGGGGGGTATATACCAAGGAGTGTTAATCCTGGGACATATGGTAACTCTGAGTTTAACCTTTTGAGGAAGTACTAGACTGGTTTCCACACCAGCTACACTACTTTATATTCTCACCAGCAGTTCCTAAGGGTTCTAATTCCTCTACACTCTTGACATTATTGTTACCTTGCCTTGTTATTATCTGTTTTTTTTTAAAATTATATCCATGCTAGTGGATATGAAATGGTATTACACAGTAGTTTTTATTTGTATTTTCTTGATGATTAATGATGTTAAGCATCTCTCCATGTGCTTATTGATCATTTATTTGTATATCTTCTTTGGAGAAATACTAGTCATACCTTTTTCCCATTCTTCAAGATGGATTTGTGTTTATATTTGTATTTATATTATTGAGTTATAAGAGTTTTTTAAATGTATTCCAGATAAAAGTCCCTTATCAGTTATATGAGTTTCAATATTTTCTCTCCTTCTGTGGGTTGTCGTTTTAGTTCCTTAATGATGAAACACAAAAGTTTTTAATATTAATGAAGCCCAGTATATCTATTTTTTTTTTGATTTTTGTATGTGGCTTTGTTATAATTAAAATGCCATTGTGTAATCTGAGGTTATGAAGATTTACCCCTCCATTTTCTTCTAAGAGTTTTATAGTCTTATCTCTTACATTCATGTCTTTTATGTTTTGAGCTAATTTTTATGTATGGCGTGAGGTAGGGATACAACTTCATTCTTTTGCATAGGGATATCCAGTTATTTCAGCACAATCTTGTATTTTTGAACTTTTATTTATTCCCAGAATGCTCTTCTATGTCCTTATTGGCTGTTGAAATCTTTTGAGTCAGCTTGCCTGCTTCCTATAAGAAGTCTTTTGACCACCTTAACTTAAAGTGATTTCTCTCCTTTTAACTTGTCATCTTTTCATGAGTATATACCTTTTCTTTCTGCATAACTAGAGCATTAAAACTATATCTTACACCATCTGTGACCTATGAAGTATCATCTGATCAGTGTCCCCTAATACCACTGTCAAAGTCAGTGGAAGGCTTAAAGAGTAATAAGTTTTGGCCCAGTAATTCGGACATTCTTAATAGTTTCATATGTACTATGTTTGAGTTACAGGAGGTAATCAGAGGTGTTATAGCTATATCATAGTGATATTCTGTAGATTCTTATGACCTTATCAACAATTCCGTTAAGTACATTAAAAATTCTAGTATCGACTGCACTTTATTTATTTATAAAAGTTTATTTACTTTGTTTTTAAAATTTTTTAATGTTTATTTATTATTGAGAGACAGAGAGAGACAGAGCATGAGCATGGGAGAGGCAGAGAAAGGGGGAGACACAGAATCCGAAGCAGGCTCCAGGCTCTGAGCTGTCAGCACAGAGCCCAATGCGGGTTATAACTCACAAACCACAAGATCATGACCTGAGCCAAAGTCAGATGCTTAACTGACTGAGCCACCCAGGTACCCCTATAAATGTTTGTTTACTTTTGAAAGAGAGAGAGGGATGGGAAGGGCAGAGAGAGAATCCCAATCTCACTGTAGAGCTTGGCACAAGGCTTGATCCCATGACCATGAGATCATGATATGAGACAAAATCAAGAGTTGGAGGCTTAACTGGCTGAATCACCAGTCACCCCATGTCTACTTCATTTTAAAGAACAACAATATTGACATTATATATAGTTTTCAGAATTTAGTATATAATTATCTAATATTTGCTTTTCGTGTGAAAAGAATTTGGATGTAAGTTCTCTTCTCATGAAAAATTCTCTGTGTTATTATGAGTATATAATATGCTTTTACCTTAAATGATTGACAGAATGAGTTTTTGTAACATTGTAGATCAGTGTATATTCTGCAAATTGGTATTTTTTCCCCCTGAATTATACATTGGTGACCCTGCCATTTCCAGGCTTAATGGAGAATTGTCTGCCATTGGGTTTCTCAGTAAGAATATGGTTTGCGGAACAAGGTTGTATTTTATGAGAAATTCTGTAAGTTGTTTTGCATATCTAATATGCTTCCTTTAAGGACTGATAGAATGGGATGTGTCTTGTGTAACATACGGCAAATTGGTATATATTCTACAAGAGTAGATTTTCTGAGATTTATTATACTGAATCACCCACCTATGCAGACATATGAGGACAGGTTTTCTATGAAGTATTCTTGAGAAGGTGGCATCCACAAGTTCTACTTTCCTTAGTACATTTCGATCCAATAATCTTAAAACTCTGTAATATATAAAATATTCCCAGATATTGCCAGTTCCTTTCCAAATGGGAATGAGGAAAGCATGGAAGAGCAAGGAGAAGGTCTCTTAACCCAATAGTCTTTCAGTAACTTCATAAGATTTTGCTTAGGAAATTGAAATTGTCTTTTTGGTAGTGTGTTTTTCATTGCATTTCTGGTTCTGCTGAAAGTTTCCAGAATATAGTACCGTGTTAGTAATTGCTCATTACTTTTTTTCCTTACTCCTTTTCTGAGTGACTAGAATGGTCTGGGTGATCTGATGGCTGGTTCAGAGATGACTGTTTTATTATTTTGCAGTGGGTGGCTTAAAAGGATAATATACACAGAATTACCCTCAAAGTGCATGTGTCAGTTTAATATATGTTGCACTGTGCATTTTTACAGAACGTGTGCAGTGACAGTTTGTATTCTGTAATAGAGATGAGATATCTGGTTTCTCAAGGCTAGCCTCTGAGTTAATTAGGTGGAACTGTCTTCCAGATGTGTCAGATAGTAACTATTTATAGTTGCTGTTCTATTGGTACCAGAAATAACTTTGCTCTCCCCTGAATTCCCTTAGCATATTATCTGTCCCTTACTGCTGTCATCACCTTCCACCCCCTGTTGTAGCTTAGCTCTAGCTATCTACCTTTTTTTATCTCTCTGCTTCCTTTTCACATAGTTTGACTCATGATGTTCAGTTAATAGATGTGGTAATACCAATGTTGGGCAGCAAATATTCCAGCTTTCAGCTCTCTGGGCAGGGATAGGATCATGCTTTCCACCACCTTTGGCTACGTGACTTGCTTTGGCATAGAAGTAATGCATGTCACTTTCAGGGGAAAGCATTTAATAGCCAGTGTTCAACTTCTACTTTTACTTCCTCTTAACTGTGATTGTATGTTGGGTTGGAGCCGTGTCCCTGAATGACTTGGTAGACCAGAGCCCCCTGCTGACCTGCAAAAGACATGTAGCTTGAGTAAGAGATACATTTTTGATGCTTTAAACAGCTGAGCTGTTGGGGTTTTTTTGTACACATCATAACCTAGCCTATAGACCTGCAGTAGACCTGCACTTCCAGTATGAGAGCCACCAGCCACATGTGGCTATTGAACCTTTGAAATATAGCTAGTCCAGTTGGAGATGTGTCATATGTATAAAACACATACTGGATTTTGAATCCTTAGTGTGAAAAAAGTATGTAAAATATTCTATTAGTAATTTTTAAGTGTTTACATGTTGAAATGATATTTTGGGTATGGGGGTTAAATAAAATATATTATTAAAATTAACCCCACCTGTTTACTTTTTAAAAAATTAAACGTGATTGCATTATCATTCTGTTGGGCAATGCTGCACTGTATGATAAACTGAAAACAGGAGCTCTATCTTTCATCCTTGTTGTCTTACAGCATCCCATAGTGGTCTGGGATATGGTATTTGTTAAATAAATATCAGTTTAATGAGTGCACTGTGTCTCCATTAATATTTAGTTTAACATTAAAAAATAATGCAATATTCAACATGAAGCTTATTTGTATTTTTGTGTTTAATACTTTTTTATATTTAATAATTTTTTATCCTTTAGCTAAAGAATAAAATCTCTTTAAATCAGGAAATTGAATGCTATGTTTTAATGTTATGTTTGTGTTGTGTTAATGTTTTAAAATGTTGCACACTGCAAAAATGCTGGGATTATGGTCATTAATACATGGCCTAATAAAAAATTTAGCATGGTTAATCCCAATGGCTAGCATTTGTTTTGTATCATTGCAAAAATAACCAAGAAGTTCCTGTTTGTTTAGTCATATTGTGAACTTTATTTATTTGCCAATGTCATCCATTTTTATTATTTACATTATTGTTTTCCCCTTTGTATGAGGCCTTATGCTATAAATCAAAAGGAATCAGGGAGAAGCAGAGCAACCTTGAGGACTTTCTGCCACATCAGATGTGGATAGTTGACCCCTCATATGAGGAAGCAGGGCTTCTAGATTCTAGATCAACTAGTCAGAAAGCAAAATAAGTGGTGAAAGGAGCCCTTGAATGTAACATGATTTTAAGAAATAAAGGGTAGAGCATAGGAAATATAGTCAATGGTTGTATGGTGACATGTGATAGCTACACTTGTGATGGACAGAGTAAAATTAGATTTAGGCTTAAACATAGATTTGTGGAGTCACTATGTTGAACACCTGAAACTAATATAACACTGTGTGTCAACTCTACTTCAACAAACAAACAAACAAAACTAAAGTAAGCCAAAACTTTTAGGGGGAAAAAAACAGGTGGAGAAAACACACAATAACAAAGATACTGAAAAAAAATTACAAGCACTTAGTAAATTATAGCTATTGGTGTAAGAGTATATGAACTAGAAGGAGTTATGGAAGGACATATATTAGGCTGTTCTATTGGCTAAGGAGGCACAGGGGAAGGAGAGATAGATGCCTCCATCAAAAGACTGTAGGATAAGCAAGGATGTGTCCACAAACCAATTTATCCATAATTTGCACAAACCTGTTATGTGTATATGTATAGAAAGACATATGACACAGTGGTTACCAAAATATTAGTGGTACTTTTCTTTCTGGGTGGTGGCTGAATTTCAGGTAATTTTACTTTCTTTGTTATACATTTGATTTTTTTTTTCCAAATAGGCATTTTGTATAATCCATAAATAATCTGATCAGCATTTTTGCATTTATGAGTAACATTAAGACAGAGTTTAAGGATTCAGTCAGAAGTTGTCTATATTATTTGTATTGCATTGAAACAATTGTCAAGGTATTATAAATAAAGAAGAGGAGTAATTAGAAGTGTGTTAAGTAAATGTGTTCATTTCAGTTACTAGGGAATATTAAATATACCTACTAATAGGTATGGTAGACTCTTCCATGAGTTAGGTTTCAGTCTCCTTCCTAACTGGCAAAGTGAAATAGCTTGTTCATATTATGGAAGTGTCTTATTGGAAAGTGAACATTTTTTTCAGAAAGAATGAAAATGCTTTTGTAAGATTATAAAGGATTTGGGAATTATGCCACGAGGGCACATGCTGAGTAATGTCAGTTTTTCAGGCAGGGTGCCAAATTTTGTCAAAGAAAGGCAAATATGGGATTTGTTTTGCAATATCTGGAAAATTTTGAACTCTAATTTCTTGGAAAATCTTTCCAAGATAAATTTAGTGTGAAGGAATTCTACTTCAAAAAATTACATATAGCAAGAAGAAAGGAAAAACAAAGTGCAACAAGATGTTAGATGAGAAAAGGAGGTTTTTCTTCCCCCAAAGAGATTGTGACCTGCTGAATTCAATTATGTGTCTGACAACCTCACAGAAAACATCCTTGTAAGGTTAATTTTGCTGAAACCCCTGAGCAAGAGTAAAGTAAAAAAAATGATCTTTTACCATCAGTTCACTTTTCTTCATCTTCAACAATGTGCAAAAGATGAGGTGTTATGTATTCAAAAGCGTTCTGAATCCCTGGGGGATCCTGAGCAAGTCATTGAAACTTTCTGGGTCCTATTTTTCTTATTTGTCTAATATGGAGACTTTGGATTTCAAAACATTCTATGTTTCTCCTACATTTTATTTTTTAAAATAAAATGAAACTATTTTATGATTTTGACATATTTATATACTGTCTAGTATATATCAATAAAAACTTTTTTATTATGGTCTGGTTCTTCTATGATGTGAAAAGCATTGTGGGTGAGTTTATAGCCTTACCTAGAACTATGGCTTCCCCCAAAGTCCCTTTGAGGTTTCCATACACTTTGAAATCTTGGTTGCCACAAGGGTCATGGTGGTTGACAGGAAGAATCTAACTGATACAGGTTCATGTCTGTGTCTACACGATGGCTGTATTGATTTGGATATTCAGAAACATTCTCTCCATTACAGGATAAGTATCCCTTTCCCTCAAGTCTTCTTGGAGCCACCCTGCTGATGGTGACTCTGCCTACCTTGGGTGGGACGTCTGCTCAAGGCCTTGGGCCTTTATCAGGCATGTTCCAGCTGCTCAAAGAGGCTCCTAGCAAGAACAGTGCATGTAGGTATGAACTATGAAGCCGTAGAAGGAAATGAGTGCGTTTTGCTCTGCAACTGGTTCTCTCCATTCTTCCTGATCAGCTTTGGAGCTGGTGGGGGTCAGTCCAGCAGATTTTTTTTTAAGTTTATCTATTTATGTTGAGGGACGGAGGGAGAGAGAGAGAGAGAGAGAGAAAGAGAGAGAGAGATCAGTGGAGGGGAAGAGAGAGAAGGAGACAGAGATTCCCAAGCAGGGAACACACTGTCAACACAGAGCCCAACACAGGGCTTGATTTCACAAACCAAACAATGAGAGCATGACCCAAGCTGAGATCAAGAGTCAGGTGCTTAACCAACTGAGCCATCAAGGTGCCCCAATTCAGGAAAATTTTCAACAACTTTTGAACTGAAGGTAAATTCCAGATGACCTTGTGACGACTGTACAAAGTAGGGCATTTTAAGGGTGTGTGATGTGTTTACTATACTCCCAGTGAAGAAAACTTGTGACTGGTTTATTCATTTATTCTACATTTATTGAGTGGTACCAAATGCCATCTTGGGGACAGCAAATACGAAAAAACAAAACATGATAATGCAGTAAGGACTAGGAGATACTAATCAAAGAACTAATTAAGATTAGGACAGCTTCAGTGAAGAGGTATTTTCTCCTTGGTGAAAAGAAGGAGCCGGCCATGAAAAGGCTTGGTGTTAGGATACTTTAGGTAGAGGGACTAGTTTTCTGGAAATGTGGGGACGTGTTTCATATGTTCAAAGAACAGAAAGAAGGCAAGTGTGGCCAGAGTGCAGTGTGTGCTGGAGAGAATGACAGGAGCTGAAGTCATAGAGGTGGGTGGGTGTGACGTCAGGTGAACCTTGTAGGGAAAAGTTTGAATTTCATTAACCACTGGAGGGTTTAAGTAAGAAAAAGACACCATCTGATTTGTGCTTTTCATAATTCCTCTATTTGTTTGGTGGAGAATGGATAGTTGGAAGAGTATGGAGGATTAGTAAATTAGTAATCCAGTAATCCACGTAAGAGATTATGGTGACTCAGACAAGATGAGTGGCAATTGAGGAGAGAAATGTCGTGGCTTTGGGACATATTTTAGAGGAAAGCCCATGGGGCTTATTAATGGATGCTCGTAGGAGAATAAGAAAAAGCATGAGTCAAGGATGATTCCTATGTTGTGGGCTTGAATAACTGGGTGGATGATATGCCATTTACTGGAGAGTGACTGGTTTGGAAGCATATAGAAGAATTCTGTTTTTGCTGTTATGTTTGAGCTGTCCATTGGATATTGAAAGGGGGATGTTAGAGAGGTCACTGAGACCTCAATGGAAAGACCCAAACTGGAGATTTAAATTTGGAAATCATTGGCACTGACCTAGTATGAACTGTGAAAAACTAGATAAAATTGTAAACCAGTCCTGTAATTTGTCTTGAGTGTGTGCTACTTTCAGTCAGAAGAAAAAAAATTCTTTCATAAAATGATATGGTAATTATTACTTATTACTTAGGCTTGTAGTAGTTGATTATCAGGCAGTTAGAATAACCACATCACTTTTATCTGATAATTAGAGTTAATTTGCAAGTACTGATAGTAGGCTGACTCACTGAATAAACAAAATATAGAGCACAAAGTTTGTCTCTACAATCATGTGTGTGAGTTCCTTTTCATGTCTTTTAGGCTTGGGGTTGCTGAATTCTTGAGAGTTTATTTCTTTTTCATTGCCAAGCCAGTGACTTTATTGTCTAACAGCATTGTATTCTGGCAAAATGCTGTTGGGGGAGCATTCTTACCCCTCTCTCCAATCTCACTTTTTTGGTTTGTTCCTTTGTGTTTTTTAAAATATAATTTATTGTCAAATTGGCTAACATACAGTGTATACAGTGTACTCTTGGTTTTAGGAGTAGATTCTGGTGGTTCATTGCTTACATATAATACCCAATGCTCTTCCCAAAAAGTGCCCTCCTCAATCTCAATGCCCACCACCCAATTCCACCCACCCCTCCAAGTCTACCCTCAGTTTGTTCTCTGTATTTAAGAGTCTCCCATGGTTTGCCTTTCTCCCTCTGTTTGGAACTGTTTTTTTTCCCATTCCCTTCCCCCATGGTCTTCTGTTAAGTTTCTCAAGTTCCACATATGAGTGAAAACATATGAATGGTATTTTTGAAATCTGTTTGCACTGGCAGGCTTCAAAGCTTGGAAGCTAGTGTGATTATGGAGAAGCTTCACCTTATTGAGCATCTATCAAATGTCTGTCATGATGCTGATTGTTTTGCATAGATTATCTTGAAATTTGATTAACCCCTTTGCAATGTAGGCATTTTTATTCCCATTTTAATGGTGAATAAACAAAAACTCAAGGGCACAAACTAGTAAATGGCAGAATCAGGACTCACATCTAGGTCTGTCTGGTTCCAAACTCCTTTACAGTTTTTATTCTGCCAGGCTGTTAAACTACCAAAATTTCCCTTAGTTTATTCTCCCAGTCCTGTTTTCCCCTATCAATTCTTTTATATCTTTCTGGCCATCCACCCAAGTAGCTACCACCCACATTTCCCTTTTTAGAAATGGTCACCGGAGATGCACATGCCCACCCTCTGATACTTCTGCTTTCTATGTATAGATTTCAGCCTCTGCCATACCTGCCTTCTCATCAGCCATGCCCTTCTACTCTTTAGTTTTCTATTAGTTAAGCCGACTTCACATTCTTTAACCTTTCCCTTTAACATTTCCCTATACTCTTGCCAAAACTCAGTCTTGGCTTTGTTCTAAGTTCCTGAGCCAAATTCGTCACTAGTGGTCACTTCTTCCACTTTTTCTGGCTCTCAGATTGAGGAGCAGGGGTCAGCAAATTTCCTGCTTCCCATCACCCCTGACTATTGTTTTCTCATTGTCTCTCAAGAACTTGTGTTTTGAACTGCCCTCTATTGTTGTATGCCACACGTTTTCCATCTTATATTTAACTCACACTTTCTGATTGCTTCTCACCCCACTGAGAGCCTGCTTTGGTTACCTCTTTTTCTTCTAGCATTCCAGGAACCTGAAAACTTATCAACTGTTTCAATCCCTGTCTTCACAGATCTTTGACCTCTGGACCTTAAGCAACTTTATCTCTGTGACATTCTTACTCCTTATAGTCACTGTCACACTTCTCATCTGAAATGGTCTTCTCAGAGGATATTGCTTATGGTTCTACCTTTTCTCAACCTTCTCTCCTATTAAATCTTTGCTTTATTTTCACTGTCACAGCTCCTTGCCCTGGCTGTTTCCTTGACATGCCATACTGGCCTCTCCTACCTTCCTAAGCATAGGTACTTTTTCGTCCACCATTGAAACTCAGGTCTTGCTAGCTTCATGGCCTTCAGGCTCTAGTGCCCATGTCTTATTTTACTTGCTCTGCAAATCTACAATTCTGAGTAGACTCCACCATCCGATTTCTGTACTCCTGAGCTAAAAAAAGTCACAAACCCGGATTTTATTTTTTTTTACAGTAGGAAAATAGATTATAGCATTTTAGCACATAGTCAAAAGTCCCACGGTTAGTTAAATCAGTAGCTCAATAACATCATCAAAGTCTTGGGATATCCTCCCATCTGTTGCTTCTATTAGGTTAGCTTCAGTCTGACTAGTTAATTTCATGATTGCAGGACAGTTGCTATAGTTCCATGAGCCATACACAGATGACACTCAGCAGAAAAATTGGTCTGATTGATCTTGCCACAGTTAGACCTCTAGCTCTATTGCAATCTCATTGCTAATTGGCTCCCACTTGTGTTCCTGACTGCACTAGTCTGAGTTTTTTCAAATTCCAGTCTTATCAAGCCCCACCTACTTTCTTTTCTTGCCTCAGTATTTTCTCCCACATCTGTTTCTATTACCAGTACCCTTTGGTCCCATCCATTCACTCCATTTTATCTACATCAATAATGATTCTTCCCGAAGCATGGTACTGAGTATACTACCTTTGGCAACCCACTTGCGTGGATCCTTTAAGTTTAGACTCCTTTGACATTCAAGGTCCATCATGGCTTGCCTCTACTATACCACGTTTTCGATCTTAACCTCCATTATTCCTGTTCATATACCCAATGAGCCAATCAGACTGAAAATTCTTGGTCATTCCTTCAATGCTCCCAGATTTTCTCACTCCTATTTTTGTTCCTTATTTCTGAAGAGGACATCCCCTCAACTCTGCAAATGAAATTAGTACATGTGTTAAGGTCCAACTCCATTGTTATTTATTATAAAAAGTTTCCTGATTTTTCTCATTCCCAGCAAGAAATTATAGTCTTTTCTTAATTTCAAAGTTGATTATCTTTGGTTATCCTTTATTTTGTCTGATTATTTTTATATACCTTCATATCAGTTGCTCTGTAGCCCCAGTTTTCAGTATTTCCCACTGATATCATTTGAACAACTCTTCAAGAGTTTGGTGGTTTTAGTTGTTGTTTAGACTTTTTCTGGCCTCTGATCCTAGTATCTGTTATGTGCTTAGAGGACATCCGGCTTTGGGGCCCTCTGGGACTGTACATAATTTTGCCTGGAAAAAGACCAAACACTATAACAAAAATTGTTCCCCTGGGCATTTATTTCTATCGATATGAGGTTGTTTGTGTCTTTTCAGTTTAACATAGTGTTTTAATTAAAAATCATAGCAAAAAAGATTTAAACCAGTATCATCAAGTTAACATTGATGGACTCAGTTTTTTAAAATATCATTTAATTGTATTGATCCTCCCTTTAAAGTACCTGTGAAATCTATATCCTCTCCATTCACACTGCTGGTGCCTCATTTCTGATGCTTACCACCTCTCTTTGCCACTAGTTTCTTCCCACTGCTATTTGTCCGGCAGAGTTGTCTCCATCCCAAACAAATCTGTTGATGCCATTCCTATGCTTCTGCACATTTTCGGATTCTCTGTCACTTCCAGAAGTAAGTCCAAATTCACTTGTGGGACTTTAAATTCCCTTTAGATTCCCAGTTGCCTTTCTCAGGTTCATCTCTTGCTATTTACTCAACAATGTTTCCTGTCTCAGCTATGCTGAGAGTTTCAACCTTCTCAGAAAAAACCATCATTTTCTGAGGCCTGATACATCCTTTTCATTTCTTATCAAGGCCAATTCCCATTGATCATTTAAGGCCAGCTCAAATACCACCTTTTCTGTGAAACTTTTCCTGCCATCCTCAAAGAATGTATCCTTCTCTGTACTAGTTATTCATTCATTCATTCATTCATTCATTCATTCATGTATTAAAATCTAGGTAGTGAAAAATGCTGGTATACAACACATAAGTCTTCATTTTAATATTTTAAGTTTTTTAGATTCTAGTAATTAACATATAGTGTAGTATTAGTTTCAGGAGTAGAATTTAGTGATTCATAACTTAAATATAACACCCAGTCTTTAAATGTGAACTGTATGAAGCTGTACTGGGTAATGTACAAGAAAATGATAATATTGGGGGTGCCTGGGTGGCTTAGTCGGTTAAGCGTCCACTTTCGCTTAGGTCATGATCTCGCGGTTTGTGGGTTCGAGCCCCGCATCGGGCTCTGTGCTGATAGCCAGCTCAGAGCCTGGAGCCTGTTTCAGTCTGTGACTCCCTCTCTCTCTGACCCTCCCCTGCTCATGTTGTCTCTCTCTCTCTCTCCTAGAAATAAATAAAAAACATTAAAAAAAAAAGAAAATGATAATATTGAAGGAATTGAGGGGATAAAATTTGAAAAACTTCCAATGCATTAGAAAGAAATACTAAGACTTAATGCCTAATTAGATGGGGTGAAAGGCAGAAAGTTGAAGAGAATAGAATAACCCTCAAATTTCTATCTTGAGTGACACGGTAGGTATATGACCATCCACAGGGATAAGAAATAATAGAATAGCACATGTCAGGTGGATAGTATGAGTTTAGTTTTGACATACATATAGGATATCTGAGTGGATATGTTCACACACAATGGGATATATGGAATAGTCAGTTTGGGCTGCCATAACAAAATACCATAGCCTGGGTGACTTAAACAACAGAAATTTATTTTCTTACTGTTCTAGAGGCTAGAAATCTAAGGTTAAGGTGCTAGTAGTTTGGTGTCTGGTGAGAGCTCTCCCTTTGTGTTATAGATGTTTGCCTCTGTGTGCTTATGTGTTCTTACTTTGGTGTGTGCACATGGATAGAGTGAGCAAGTGAGCTTTTTGGTGTCTTTTCTTACATGGGCATTGATCATCTGAGATTGGGGGCCCAACCTTATGATCTCATTTCATCTTAATTACTTCCTGAAAGGCTCCATCTCCAAATACAGTTATAGTGGAGTTAGGGCTTCAACATAGGAATTTGTAGGGTGGGGGGAGGCACAAATACTCAGTCCATAACATATATAGAAGTGTAAAACTGACAAAGTAAAAAGATAATGAACATTAAGGGGTCCTGTATATTTCAACTATCCTTTTGGTTTCCTATTTCCACATCCATTGATGCCCACTTTGCAAATATAAGTGCATAATGCCAGAGAATAGTTAGGAATTTGCTGAAGGACAATAGGGAAAACTATACTTTGAATTGTCTTTAAACCTCACCCATGAAAACAAACTAAAGTCAAGGCATCTATAAAATACAGATACAGTTTATAGTTTATAGTATATAGTCTATAATTCATAGATCTTTAAAGTGTGAAACTTACTGGCCTTTCTGGATAATAATCAGTTATAGGACTCTTACATGTATTAACTTTAATATACCACTTCATATATTAAATGGACCTTACCATTGTTTTGCTTCATTTTGTGATATGAATGTGAGGCAGCCTGAGCTGTTGAGAAAGTAGCTGTGGTCCAAATGTGAGCTGAGTGACTCACCCAGGATACTGCAAGCCCGGATGGGAGCCTGTATGACTTTGCTTCCATCCTTAGCTACAAGCCACCTGGCTTCTCTTAAGAAAAGAGCCTCAACAATTTGTTGATCCAAGCCTTTTAACTATTACTATTTCCCCAATAATTGTTTATTCCTCTAAACTTTGAGGTATGATCTTCTTTTAGATAAATGCTGTTTAATTTTGAAGAGGAAATATAAAAAATTGGTTTACAAATTAACCATTCTTGATAGAATAGATTTTAGTTTATCATTTAAATATTTTAAATATTTTCCATCCCCATTACACTTCTGTTCAAATGAGGAGGGAAGAAGGGGAGTGATTATTTGCAATGTTAAGTTTCTCTCAGGTTTATAAATTGACTTACTGAGGAGCTTCTTGCAAGAGTGAACTCATTTCATTTAAAGTATGATTACAAATATACAGGTTAATATAGCTTTTCATTTATTTGAAATGTACTTAGCAATATCAGATTGTTTGAGGCTGAAATAAGCATTTTCTATAAAAGACTTACTGGCACAGCACCTGGCATATGGAAAGGGTAGAACTAATGTTAGTTGTTGTTTTTACTGTTATTATTGCCAGATTCCATATTAGGCACTGAAGACAGAAGATAAAAGGACACTATAACAAGATTAAAGGTTGGTATGAAGCCTGCAGGGAAGGAGTTGGAATTACCATTGTTCTCTGAAAATAGAATTTTGACTATTTTGTAGGTTGGATCTAGAGCCTTCTGCCAGCTTACACTCCAGGTCTGTGCATCTACTCTCATGAAATATGCAGATCTGCAAAATGCACAAAGGATTACAGAGGATGAATAAAGTGTAGTATTTTCACCATGGCATGGCATTAGACACCATTAGACACCAGCATTCTCTAGTTTAAAAGCTCAACTATGCTTCCCAAGGTTTTTATTTTACTTTATCAGTTGCATCTCCCCTGTTCCTTCAAGGGGAGCATAGCTGAAACACAACTACCAGTTGTTATTTAAGTTAAGCTTCATCTCGTTGATTATCAAAGCACAAATCTTGCTTTGCTGAAGAACTTTTTAGATTTGTTTTTATTGGTGTAGTGATTAAGCGGATCTGTGGAAAATGGGTACTTTCCAATTTCTTGAAAGTCTAAACATTTTTTAATGGTTTGTTTCAACATGTTTTACTTTCTATGTTTCAGTAGCTTAAGGCGTATTACTGGTTAGAAGACAAAGGAACTTTTTTGAATTACTTTATTAATCTTACATTTACCACTTATGGTAATTTATACTTAGAAAAACTTGGTTATTTTAAAAACATTTGAAACTAATTTTTCTTAGCACCTAAAATGGTAATGTTCAGATGTGTCATGAAACTTTCAATAATAACTGGCTCTGATTTCCTAAGAAGTAAGGGTACAATTACCTCCTTAGAAATCAGAGCCAGTAGTTTGGATTTTACAAATGATGAACTAAAATCTATTGAAAATATTTTCAGTATTAAGAAAATACATTAAAAATCTATTTAAGTATATTTGACCAGATCCTCAATAGAAAGAGTGTCATGTTCATGCATTCTTTCTGCTAAATATTTGGATTTTTAAATAATAGGGTTCTTTCTAATGGTTGTCTCCTGGGTGGTCCATAATACTGACTTGGTTAGATTTGTAAAATTGATTTATATTTCAAACTTAAGTGCAAGAAAAGGCAAAACATGTTTCTGGTGACAATGTTTATAGAAAGAGAGTGAGAAGGCCCAGTGGAAATTCCAGAAAAGTGATTTATCTTATCTAGAAAAATTAGAAGTGGTCCTGTTATTACTTCATTGGCTTCTTCTCCAAGAGCGTATAAATAAAATGTTGTATGCCTAATTGAAAACAAAAGGCTAGTGAATGGAATTTAGACTTGGTATTCCTGTTTTATTCAAGCATGGCTCATTTCAGGTAATTTTTAAAACACCTTCATTATGAACATTCTTTAATGGAAGCTTAATAATTACCCATATCTCAGGTTAGCTCAGGAATTTTTGGAGGCATTCAGTAATTCCCAAGTATACCACATGGACAGCTGCATACTTTGGAGGAAGGGCAAGGTAGGGTCAAAGAACCCTGGGATGAAATCCTGGCTCTATCACCTACCAGCTGCGTCACTCTGACCCAGCTGATTAAGCTTGCTGCATCTCAGTCTCCTCACTTATAAAATGGGGAGCAAAATAACCCAGCTCCTACGCTTGTGTTGAGAAGAAAGTGAAATCATTATGTAGAGCATCTTGCAGCATTTTGTTAGTTTTACTTGGCATCTTTTTCATAAAAATAATTCTTCAAAAGTTTGATACTATCTAATATTGACTATAACTCACAGAGTGAAGTGAGTGGTCTAAGTTAGAGGCTGGCCTTCTGCCTTTTGGTAAATACTGTTTGATTGCAGCAGAGCCCCATGACTTCATTCATTTAGGTATAGTCCATGACTGCTTTTGCACTACCAAAGCAAAGTAGTTGCAACAGAGACCCTGTGGCCCATAAAGCCTGCGTTATTTACTGTCTAACCTTTTACAGAAAGTTTTCCAACCCCTGCTCTAAGTTGTTGTCAAGAGATTGCTTAATTGATATGATGAAGTATCATGGTTCGGGCAAGTGGGAGGATCTACTTTAAGTGAGGTACTGTGGGAGTAGACGATAGTATTACTTAGCTATTCTCAGGGTTAAGAGAAATCTAAGGATTATCTGTGATTAGTGCTGAGGTCTCTGGGAATAGTTACGAATAACAAATGCAAACCTTACAGAAGGGGGTTTGGATGGGACTGATATTCTCATGATTCGGTTTCAGAGTAGAGAGGAACTAGAGACTGATATCAGATCTCACCATATGGTGTCCTTTATCAGCCTATTTCTATGAAAATTGTTCAGAGTTCTCATTACACAGTGAAGATTCAATCATTCTCAACAGATCCTTGTGTATCATTCTAAGACCTGAATTACAAGATTGCTACCAAGTGTCTAAGACCCTGAATTGAGTGAATTTTACCTGGTTATTGGAGTGGTATTCTTCAAGTGCTGGAGTGGGCCAAAGTAGGTAAGGATGCATGTGCTACTTACTACCTGAAGTTTCAAAACTACATTCCACTTAATTTAATAATTTTGATAGATTTAACATCAAAATAATTGTTGGTCTCTACTGGAATTTCCAAGAAGTTCCTTTCATTTTTCACAATAAGTTATATTTATCTCTTCTCAAAATCTGTTTTTTCTCCTGAATGAATCTTTGGGAAGTTAGACAATACAGTAATCACTCCTGAAAGCTGTTTAGTCCTTTAGAGTTTACCAACTGCTTCCATTTACACAATTTCACTCAAAATCACCATAACCATATATATTAGAAAGACTGAAATTACCCTTCTTTTACAAATGAAGCCACTTGCCAAAAGTCATACAACTCTGAAGGGTAAAAGAGGGCCTTGACTTTGTCTTTTGACTTTGTATCCTGTGTTTGCCCTACCATGTCATTTTGTCTGATATTCCCTCTCAGACAAATTTATTGAAAAATGGGCAAAACATAAAATCCCATTAGTTTACAAAAGAGACATCTAGAGAAGAAAACATAGAGAATTTCATATTAGAAAGCAAGAAAGATCATCTGAATCTGAAGTTGTAAACTATTGGTCAATAAGTTTCATTTGGCCTTTGGATATATTTGGCTTAGCCTATGTGATATCGGCCTATATATGGTTTTATTAAAAAAAAATACATGGCGGGGCACCTGGGTGGCTCAGTCAGTTGAACATCCAACTCCTGATTTCAGTTCAGACTGTGATCCTAGGGTCATGTGATCAAGTTCCTTAGGATTCTCTCTCTCTTTCTCTATGCCCCTCTCCCCTGCTGGCACACACACTCTTTCTCTAAAAATAAAATAAAATAAATAAATACATGGAATTAGCTATCAATTAATAGCACAGATAAGTCCTGATTTCCAGCTTCTTTAGGAAAATCTGGCTGTACTGGGCCCATATTCCTACCTGGCAATAGACTGGACTGAAACACTGAAACCCTTGCCTCCTTTGGAGCCTATCATCTGCTTTCCAGTTTCTGTCAGTCTCTCTCACTTTGTCTTGTGTTCCCAGCCATATCCTGCTTCCATTATTTATAATAGTTATCTGGCTCATGTAGGCATTTGAATTTGTGACCACTGATCTAGACTAGAGTATTCAGTTTGTGAATGAGGAAATTAAATTTGAAGTAGTAGGGCAATTTGGTGGCACCAAGATTAGACCTTGTTTTTCTCAGATAGAGCCCTTGGGCTCTCTGACACCATGTCTGTATTATTACTAAATTATTACTAAAGAATAATGGAACAACAAGGGAATAGTAATTAGTTAAGAAATGATGCATACTTTTTAATAAATTAGTAATATTCAATGAAGGTCTGCTATATGTTTTATATTTATGTTCTATGAGGCAGATTTCAATTTTTTTATCAGACTGCGGTTTGTAACTTACAGTTCAAAAAACATGGCCATGCAAATCGATGAATTTCACTTTTTTTTTTATATTGGAGGAGTTGGTGAGAGGGTACATTTTTTTTTTTATTGAAGTATAAATGTAACATTATATTAGTTTCAGGTGTATAACATATTGGTATGCCATTTGTATGCATTGTGAAATAATCACCATAATAAGTCTAGTTACCATATGTGGAGGGTGCATTATGAATGGATTTGGTAGAGACTGAGTTTCAGTTTTAGAAGCAAATGTGTGTTTTTTCCTTGTGTGTGATGGAAGCATCAACAGGCATGTGATAAATGCCTCCTTAGTGGAAGCCCTCAAGCTAGACAATAGTGTATGTTAAAGAGAAACAGGGAACAGAGAACACAGATGACTATAGGTTTTGGTAATTGTCGGTATGTACTGACAGACTGGAAAGAGAGGTGCAGGCGGGGGCAGACTGACACACTATCACAGGAGGAGTCTGCAGGGGCTGAGTGAGTATAGGCGGTTTAAAGGAATTGATGCTGATGCATACTCAGTGATAAGAAAAGGTGGCAGGTATACAAATGGGTTTAATAAAGCACAGAGTTTATCATTTTTTTTTTCTGAAGTGTAATTTCCAGGATGGATTATATAGTTTAAACTGAAAGGAATAAATTATATTCCACTGAGTGAAACAGCTAACTGGGGAACTTGCCAAAGATAACTATAATAAACAATGAATAGCTGACATTCTTGTTTGAATGAACCTTTAAAATCCATAAAACAAATGTTAGATGAATATATTTCCAGATAGTTATGATTGCTGTTCTTGTTATTCATTCATTCAGTAACTGTTTATGAAAATTTGTTGTGTGTAGGGAACCATACTAAGTAGTGGAGAATATCCAAAGACAGAGTATTAGTCTCTGCCTTTGTTCTCAACTTAGCTGGGGTGTTAAGATAGGAAGATAGGAAAAATGTTATACAGGACAAGCCCACATGAGTCCATGTTTTCGCTGTTTAGGGAAAGAGACATCACTTTTCCTGTCTTGATCTGGAGACTTTATAATGGATGAGGATTAGGGACTGAACTAGACCTTGAAAGATGAGTAGAATTTGAAATGATAGAAGCTTCTTTAGAGAGGGGTAGTGACAGTACAAATATGCCCTATGGCATATTTGTACGGGGACAAATATGATAGAAGCAAATGAGCTTCCTGGCAGAATAGGAGAGAGCTGGATAGGGTGGAAGGTGACCAGTTATAAAGGGTCTTGACTCCCAGGATAGAAACATGTATTTTATTTATTTATCTATTTTAAAATTTTAAATAAAAATTATTTTATAAAAATAGTGTTCTAATTTACTTTGAAAGAGAAAGTGTTAGTGTGGGAGGGGCAGAGAGAGAAGGGGCAGAGGATCTGAAGCTGGCTCTACACTGACAGCAGTGAGCCTGATGTGGGGATCAAACTCAGGAATTATGAGGTCCTATGACCTGAGCAGAGGTTGAATGCTCAACTGACTGAGACACCCACTCTGCCACTCAGCCCTAAGCCTTGCATTTTATTTTATTCGTTTATTTTTATTATTATTTTTAAATGTTTTTTTTTTTGTTTTTGTTTTTTGAGAGAGAGAGAGAGAGAAGAGGAGAGACAGAATGCAAGAGACATAGGGGCAGAGAGAGAAGGAGACACAGAGTCCGAAGCAAGCTCCAGTCTCCCAGCTGTCAGCACAGAGCCCGATGTAGGGCTCAAACAGACTGTGAGATCGTGACCTGAGTTGAAGTCAGATGCTTAATCCATGTAGCCACCTGGGTGCCCCCAGAAATTGCACTTTAAAGATATGGTTTCCATTGTTGACCAAGGGATCTTGGTGCCAGGATTTTGGTATACATTAAACAGTGTTTGAAATGGATAATTCTCAGTAGAGTCTGTAAAATGCCTTTAATAGTTGCAGGTTAGAAGACAATTTGCTCAGGAGATAATCCAAACCTTCCTACGGAGAAAGAAATCCCCAGAGTCTCACTTGGAGTCCACTTGGAGACTCTTCAATGCATAACATAGGGTGTGCAGAGATTGGTGTATCACACAAGGGGCAAATGTACAGGGGTATGCCTATCAGGAGCAGATTATAGCTGGAGAGTCCTATTTTGCTAAAGACAGTTTTGAGTCTGGAATGTCGTTTTATTTTTAGTTTCTGTATATGCCTATGGGAGTCACCTTATATTGGAGTCCTTATAAAGCCTCTCATGTTACAGGGCACTCACTCAATTATCTCATTTGGAACAGTAAAGTACTATTTGGGGAAGACACATTACCCTGCAATGACCTCAATCAGTGCTATTTTTATTTGCTCATAGAGGTATGCTGACATGATGGGTAGAAAAGGAGGCAAGGAAATTTAATACACTTTCTGTTATTATTCCTGGAGGCAGGAGTTTGCAGTGGCAGGTGCTGGATATAATTCTAAGTTGCCTTTTAAAGCCAAATAGTAGGTATATGCTGTGGATATCATGAACATATGCCTCAGGGCAAAAGATAAACAGCTCCCTCACTTAATATGACTGGGGACTCATAATTTGTAATAAAATTTCCAGAAAGGGTAGATTCAGAAAATGTTTCTCTAGCACTGAGGCAGAGGTGAAGATGTGCTTTTTGGGAAACTGTTCAATGTCTTAAAGTCTGGGCAGAAATGGAGAGTCTGGATAAAATTGTTTCATGAAATTTGCAATATTCCAAAATTAATACTTAATTTTATAGGATGTGTTTTAAAATTAATCATATAACCATCAGGCTTGAACAAGTATTAATCATGGAGTATAATCATAAAGCAACCGAATTTTTAGTCATCCACTGTTCTTTTAAATTTATTCATGCTCCTGCTAATTCTCCTTGCTCTTGTTTGAAATTTAGGTATAGCCTCATGACTCTTCCAGTCATCTCCACTTCTGGAAGTTTATGAAACACAATCTCTGTTTAGTAACTAGTGTGTCCAATCCAGGTGTTTATCCTAGACCTCAAATTTTCTTGAAGTTAAAGCTTTTCCTTTTTCCCAGTGCAGGGATGTTACAGATCATCCTCTGTAGTAGGAGATACTCAGAGAAGCTTCTCTTTTTCCCACTTGGTGCTTCTCTTTCTTCTCTTCTCCCAGCTTGCTAACTTTGAAGAACGGTGGGATATGTAATCAAAGAGAAAAGATTGGAACAGAAAAGTACTCATTATCTTCTGTGGCTTCTGGAAATCTTTCCATCACTAGGAATCACTCAACTGTAATTTTCTTTCATGGTGAAAGTATTTCTTCGGGATGGTCCTTCAAGATGTTTTGGTCATCTCCTAGGCTCCTGGCCATACATCTATAGCTCCTTTTGTTGAAGACCCTTACCTGCTTATCATTTTAAACATTTTAAGTATACAGTTGTGTGGCTTTGAGTATGGTGGTATATAGATGCTTTGCAGTGCATCTATACACCACCATGCCTCCCCAGAACTTTTTTATCTTTCCAAAATGAAACAGCTGACCTATTAAATACTTCCTATTGCCCCCTCCCCCATTTTACTTTCTATCTCTATGAATTTGACTACTGTAGGTGCCTCATATAAGAAGAACCATACAGTCTTTGGCCTTTTGTGACTAACTTATTTCATTTAGCATAATGCCCTTAAAGTTTATTCCTGTTGTAGAATGTGATAGAATTTTCTTCCTTTTTAAGGCTGAATAATATTCTATTGTGTGTATATGTCCATTCATATGTTGATGGACACTTAGGTTGCTTCTACCTTTTGTCTGTTACAAATACTGTTATGAATATGGGTATACAAATATCTGTTCAGTTCTCTGCTTTCACTATTTTGAGTATATGTTCATAATTGCTGAAACATATGGTAATTCTGTTTACTTTTTTGAATAAATGCTGCCTCATTTTACACAATAATGTACAAGGGGTCCTCACCAATACATTATTTTCCATTTTTATTATTGCTATTGTTTGATAATAGCAATTATAATGGATGTGAAGTGGTATCACATTGTGGTTTTGATTTTTGATTTGCATTTCCCTAGTGACTGGTGATGTTGAGTATCTTTTAACGTGCTTATTGTCCATTTGTATATCCTCTTTGAAAAATGCCTATTCAAGTCCTTGGTCCAGTTTTGAATTGGGTTGTTTGTGTTTTTTTTTTTTTTTTTTTAAATTTTTAATGTTTTATTTTATTTCTAGGAGAGAGAGAGACAGCGTGAGCAGGGGAGGGTCAGAGAGAGAGGGAGTCACAGACTGAAACAGGCTCCAGGCTCTGAGCTGGCAGTCAGCACAGAGCCCGACGCGGGGCTCGAACCCACGAACCGCGAGATCACGACCCAAGCGAAAGTCGGACGCATAACCGACTAAGCCACCCAGGCGCCCCGGGTTGTTTGTGTTTTTATTGTTGAGCATCAGCATCCTTGGATAGGATTAAAGGTGACCTATTGCCAGGCCTTATGTGCTCAATCATCAAGATCCTGGAAGGAGAGAGATGGTTGGGCGGCTCAGTCAGTTGAACATCTGACTTTGGCTCAGGTCATGATGTCACAGTTTGTGGGTACAAGCCCTATGTCAGGCTCTCAGCTGATAGGTCAGAGCCTGGAGCCTGTTTCAGATTCTGTGTCTCCTCTGCTTGCCCTCTCTCTCAAAAATAAATAAACATTAAAAAATATTTTAACTTGTTGGGATGAGCACTGGTTGTTATATGGAAACCAACTTGACAATAAACTAAGAAAAAAAAAATTTTTTTTAAAAGGATCTTGGAAGGACATAGATGGCACACTCCAACAGAGGAACTGAGGAAAGTTTAGTGAGGTGTGCACAGGGTTATGGCATACCAGTAAAGGATGTGGAACATCCTTTGTTAAAAATGTAGAGCCATTATTGTCCCTGGGCCTGGGGAAAAGGAGGAGAAATGGTGACAGCCTAGAGACAGGTATATCCATGGGAAAGGATGGTCCAGCAGGAGCTGTGGACTTCACTCCAGCCTCCATTAACTTTCAGCCAGTAGGGAGGGAAATGGAGAAATAAATAGCCCATCTGCCTTTTCCCTTGCTCTGATTTCCTCCTGGTACCTTTCATTGGCCAGCCCTGTCCTGCAGCCTGGTTGATGTAGTCCATAGAAGCCAGCCTTCAGGACACAGAACAGGATGGTTAAAGGTGGAGGCTGGATATGAATTGGTAAACAATATATCCAGCTCATGTGCAGAGTTCCCATTTGGTCCACAGGACCTTCTTACCTATCTTTGGAGTATAGTTTGTTCTCAGAACAGAGTTTCTCCTTTGCTGCCACAGGCTGCTTCAGCCAGCCCCTTGCCCTCAGATTTCTCAGGTGTGTGAGTCAATTGCTATTTCACCATCTTAAGGAAACATGTGTGGCTCTAAGTAGTTCTGTTGAAGTTGCTCACCATAGACTTGAGGTAAGGGGCAAGTCTTTCCCTGACCCCTTTCTCTTATGGGGAGGATGAGGCTCCCAGCGCACCAACAGCTTTCCGCATATATTCTCCTTTGCTTTCTAATCACCTGCCCTTTTATGCCCTCCATGTAGGTGTGGAAAGGGGACAAAAGCCATGAAAGTGTGGGTCTTGCATAGTGATTTCACTCTTCTTTCTGGAATTTAACAGCTATGGTTTAGGGACTTTGGAACCTGGGACTGAATTAGATAGTTCTATTTTAATATCCTGTTACAAACATCATATAAAATATATGTTCCTAAAAGCTTGTATATTTGGGTTAATGTAAACACAATTTTTTTGAAGTGTTTTCAGTGGGAAATGGGGAAGATTACTTTATATTTGGGATCACTTTATCCTTTTATACTTGGGGATATAAGGTATGCTTTCTTTGAAAGCTTTTCTGATGTAGAAACACAGATCAATTAGGATAGCTCATAATTTCCATGAAATTTACTTAGGTATTACTAAGCTTTAAACAGTTAAATCCAAAATTAAGTAATTCAAGAAAGATTCAAATGTAATAAGGTTCACCTAAATGAAAAATAAAGTTCATTCTAGAAATATTCCTGTTCAGTTCCTGGTAAGTTCAATGGAAAGAAATAATTTCACATCTGATTTGTTTATACTTTTAATTTGTCCTAATTGTGAAGGCCTAATTTTTGAATTGATTTTAGAATGAGCTGTAAGCCATTCTCTTTTTCATGTTTATGTTCACTTGATGAAGATGTGTTCTGGGAACTGGTTTCCTTATCTAGGCACAGTAGTAGTGGAGAAGAGGATCCATTACCTGTACTCAGAAACAAGGTATTAAGCTGTCATTTCTCAAAACATTCTCTTAATACTTGCCTCATAATTTTCAGGTTTTAAATGAGTTCAGGAGAACTCTGAAGACTTAACTGGTGACATATATCTATGACTCTAATAAATTCCAAATATTAAATTTTGTCTTCTGGTGCAAATGTATTGTCATTGTGCTCTGTTTGCACTTGTAACTTCAGCCTTCATTATAGTATTGACATAGTTTCATGTGTTATCATTGTAGATAAAACCTTTCCTGTTCTCTTTTGTGAATCTTCTAAGAGTGGACCCAGTGGCTTCTGGGGATTGAAGGGGTGAGGGAACAGGGCATTTTTAGGGCATTGAAACTATTCTGTATCATACTATAATGGTGGATATATGACATTATGTATTTGGTAAACTCTTATAGAACTATATAATACAAAGAGTGAGCCCTAATAAAAACTGTGGCCCTTAGTTAATAATAACCTATAAATATGGATTTGTGTACCGCACATTGATAAATGTACTACACTAATGCTAATAATAGGAGCAGCTGTATAAAGGAAAGGCAGTATATGGGAACTCTGTACTTTCTGCACTGTTTTTCTGTCAATCTAATACTGCTCCAAAAAAGTCTTTTAATTAAAAAAAAAAACATGAAGATTATGCTATGTGCATAGCCACTTTACTTTCACAGAATCTCTTTGGTAAGCATACTTGTTTCAGGATTACATAATATAGTTAAAAGGAAAAATGGTTCTTTTTTCAAAGAGAAATAATCAGTTAAACAAATTGGTAGTTGTCAGAATGCAGTCTGTAGTACATCCTGTTTTTCTAACTTCTCCAATTTACTAGTAAAACAACCCAAATTGCATGGAGGAAGGGAGGATGCTACTTGCTCTTAAGGGTGCATTAATGCTGTTATAGTCCCATCAGTATACTGGAGGAAAGTCTTCAGCACATAATCCAGATTCTAGCATACACACACACACACACACACACACACACACACACACACACACAGAGAGAGACAGAGAGAGAGAGAGAGAGAGACTGTTTTATTGCTTATTTTTTTACTTGCAGGAGACCCAACTGTAAAATATTCTTAGTGTAGTTATTTGTGTGACTGAATACCAAGTAGCCACTCTGTGCCAGGCCATTCCAACTTCCTTCCCTTTTCTGGTCCAGATATAGCAGCTGAGTGGCTTCTTAGGGTCTGCTGAGGTCAGCCTCTAATTATCAGAAGAGATAGGTGATGACTTTCCCTTCTTAGCCTACAACTGATTTGTGTCCTTTGATATGTCACATGCCTCCTGTTCTGAAATGATGTGTAATAGAAATGGTCATTTGTTAATGAAGCTTGTTCTCAGCACTAGGTGATCTTCCTGATTCACACCCAAGAGAGGCCTTTCCTTGACTATGCATATGCTATTTCAGATAGACCATTCCAGTAGGCTAGAGGCTTGAATTTCTTCAGTTTTATGTGTGAAGGGAATACCTGGTTTCTTGAATTCAACTAGGTTGGATTGAATCTGTTACATTATAGGTTGAAGAAGCATGCCATTCCTGATGTTCATTTCCCATTTAATGAACCCTCAGAGTAGAGTTATGAGAGAGAGAGACAGAAAAAAAAAAGGAAGAAAGAAAGCCTTCCATTAGTCTGATGAGGTTGTACCCCATGCAGTGAAATTTCAGGAGCTGCAAGAAGGGTCTCTTTGCTCCCCCAAAAGTACACTGAAGTCTTGTTCCTTTAAATTTATAATCAATAATGCATTTAGTAACACTAGATCAAGGATGATCTTATGTTAAAATATAAATATTTCATGGGTAGTACTCTTTTCAGTCATAGTCTTTATGATGAACTACTAATAGCTCAGATATTGGTAAGGCAAATAGAGGAGAAAGAGTGAGGATTTGGTGGCCTGATTTGGGAGGAAGTGGTGGAGCATGACACTGTGAGACACAGACAATGAAAACTCAGGCCAGAGGAGAAATGGTCCTTGTTTATCCAGTTTTCCCTTGGAGTTTTCTTGAGAGGAATTGAGCAGGATTTGTGCATATTGTATGAGAGAGAGAGAGAGAGAGAGAGAGAGAGAGAGGTGATGTGTTAAGGGTATGGGGGAAAGATTGGGATAGGAACTGGCAGCTTCATTATGGAATAGACTTAAGTGAGACCATTTGTTTTTTCAAGGTCATACTTGTAAGATGTGAATTTATAGCTCCATATCTATTTAATTTGGATAGATGGAAATGTGCAGAATTGTAATTTCAACTGTACAGAATTCTATAGATTAGATGCATACGGCATTGCAGCCTTACTGTATCCATATAAAAGAAATACCTACTCTGTTCCTTTCTCAACTTATACCTAAAATACTGAAAGTATTATTTTCAATAACTTTTGCCCTGTCATTATATTGATGACAAATTTATGCTGGAAATAGAAGATTTTTGTGCACCTACAGTGTTTCTTAAATTACCTGTAAGAAAGGTGGTACCAGAGTAGGTAAAGAGTGAGGCTTTGGTTTTGTCCCAGTTCAGTACATTCTAATTGCAATGCTTTGCACTCCACAGATATTTGTGAGTGCAGAGATAACTGCTTAGTTGGAGTTTTAGAGAAAAAAGCTAATGAGATTCAGTGTAGCATTAGAAATATTCCTTTCTCCCTTGGGCCAACTTAGTGAGCCCCAAGTTGATAAAGTAAAGCTATAATAACATTATGTACTTTTCAGAAGTACTTTGACATTCAATATCCATTTCTGGGGTCTTATGTGATCATAGAGGCCTAATATATTATATTTTGAAGGGATCAGAGGAGTCATGTGGTTTAAATTGTTCTTTTTGAATGAGGAAACTGATGCCCCCAGGTGACTTTTTCAAGGTCACAGTACTGGTGATCTAGAGAACAACCAGCTATCACTTTATTTACTTTCAGTTTTTATTTTGGCGTTTTAATTAAAAAGAACAATTAACATTTTCTTTTAGGCCCATATTGATGGGGTTTTAGAGTTCTAATTTGGTTATCCATTTGAAAATATTTGTTAATCTTCTATTATATGCTGGGCACTGAGCTAGGTGCAGAACCTGTATGTAGTTGGTAAATATGTATAAAATATATGAAAAATATATTTAAAAATATATGTGGTTTCTGCTCTCATGGTGGTTACAACTGACTTATGGATATTTATCCTGTTATAATATAAATCATCACAGTAAATTATTTACTAATAGCTTACTATCAACTAGGTTATACAAATATAGGTTACACTAAGTTACCTTAGTGTAAAAATATATAAAAGCAGGAGCTGAGTGCTTTAGGTATCCTCATGGTTATTTAACTCTAGGAGTACTCTGTAATAGAGACACCTTGAACACTAACCATGAGGGGTCGGTGAGATAGACTTCACAGGTATGATGGATGATATGTGATACGGAGTTAGTTTTGCTCTGCAAAAACCATGAACTGAGAGTTAGAGCACTGGGGTAGTAATAATTGAGCTGCTTAAGCCAGTTACTAACTTAGATAAGCTAATTAACATTTCAGAACCTTAAGTTTCCTATAGACCGAACAAACTTTATTAGTAAAAACCTGGGCTTTGAAGGTAGAGAGGTATGGTTTGAATTCTCGTTTTTCTGTTTACTAGCTGTGTAACCAACTCATAGAGGAATAATAGCCTCCTCATGGGGTTGTTTAGAGGATAAAAATCAAGTAGCCTATATAAAGTCTGTGATGTTTATTCTCTTCCTACTGCACTCTTTAACCACTTAGGATTGTGATTGCCATGGAGAGGGCAATGGGAAAGGATACCATAAACAATGAACCATCAATGTTATATTGAGAAATATTTTGAAGTGTATTTAGTTATTTTAATATAAGCTTTCTTTGAAACTTAACACACATACAGAAAAATATACACATCATTAGTGTGCAACTCCTTGAATTTTTACAAAATAAGCATACCCACATAACCATAACCCAGATGATAAAACAAGACCTCCTAGAAGGCCCCATGGCACCCTCACTACCTCACCACAAAAATGATTATCGTGACGTCTAACCCCATAGATTAGTTTTTCCTATTTTGGAATTTTTTAAATAAATGGTTTTACACAGAATGTTTTCTTTCATTTTTGGCTTCTTTAGGTCCCATTATGTTTGAGAGGTTGATCCATTTTGTTCCATACAGTTGTAGTTCATGGCTTCAGAGTATTCTGTTTTATGAATATACCATAATTTATGTATGCATTCTTTAGTTGATGGACATGAAAGTTTCTAATTTGGAACTTTTAGGAATAGTGCTGCCATGATCGTTCTTATATTCTTTTGAGAACTTATATGTGCATTTGTGTTGCACATACATCTTGGGGTGAAATTGCTGGGTGACAGGGCCTATCCATGTTTGATTTTGATGGATACCAACAAATAATTTTCTAAAGTAATTGAACAAGTTTGCACTTCCACAAATAAAGTATTTTAACATCAGTATAAGTCTGTTAAATCCATAGTAAGATTTTACAAAAATACAGTTTGAATCATGTGAAAAATCGATATAAGTTTTTCTCTTCTGTTGACATTTTATTTTATGTTCTTAGATTACATGAAACAGAACCTCATTTTCCATTGACTGAGGTTATGGGGAAGGGGTTGCTACTGGAAAGCTTCATACACATGTGAAATTGGAGGAATCTGAACTGTGTAGCTTTAGAAACGTCATAAGAATGCAAATATCCAGGATCTTGAATGCTTTACTCTTTGGTGTTGCTCTTTTCTGTAAGGTGTGCTAGTATCCTAAATGGCAGTCCTTTCTCCCTGGACCTATGTTCAGCAGGCAATTACCACAAGTACTACTGTGAACTGCATCCATTCTGTTTGGGCATTTGTTCCAATTGGTAGTTCTCCTACCTTGTGCTTTGTTAAATATTTGGTTACAACCTCTACTTAATGGGAGCTTTGCTTTGCAAACAATTGTCAGGATTCCAGCCTTCTATCTGAACTATGTACCATTCCTAAGCTAATCAGCCTGCTCCCATCAGTTCCTAAGAAGCAGGTATATATACCAACTAGCCTTCTAGATTTGGGGATTGGTGGATAATCTTCAATTACACTAATTCTTATGAATTACTCAGAATCATAAGAAAGTCATAAGCAGATTTTAGCAATCATTGTTTTGAACTAACAACATGAAATCTTTTTTATAATAAACATCCTTTTTTAATAGTTAAAGATGTTTATTTTTTTTAAAGTAATCTCTATACCCAACATGAGGTTCAAATTTATAACCTGAGATCAAGAGTCTCATTCTCTACCAGCTGGGCCAGCCAGGTGCCACTATAATAAACATCTTATTGCAGACCTCTACTAAGACTTACTAATCTTTTTATGATTCTTTATAACTTAAAAAACAAGGAGTAGGGCTTGCCATTTTGTGTTAACTTAGTCTCTGCTAATTCAACTAGTCTTTGTCAAGGAAGGTATCTATAATGGGGGGTGGGCAGGGAAGGCAGGTCTAAACAATTTTGCAACTTAATGGCCAAATGAATGAATAATAGAGATGCTCCTTATGGGATCCACACATGAAAACCATTCTTTTTTTTTTTTTTAATGTTTATGTATTTATTTTGAGAGAGAGAAAGAGAGAGAGCAGGAGAGGGACAGAGAGAGGGAGAGAGAAGGAATTCCAAGCAAGCTCCATATTGTCAGCACAAAGCCCGACGTGAGACTCCATCTTGCAAACTGTGAGAGCATTACCTGAGCCGAAATCAAGAGTCAAGTGGCTTAATTCCAGGTACCCCTGAAAACCATTCCTGAAACTGCTACATCTTGGAGTTACTTTCTGGAATTCCTTATTGGTTCACTGGGTTTAGTTGTAATGTGGGACATGATAACCAAAAACATATACTCTTGCTTCTAGCTTTTAGACTCTCTATTCAAGATAGAAAGACCTATATATTTCACTTCATCCACCTTATAATATTACAGATCATTTCCCCTGGGTATTTTATTGGCCCAACTTATGCTTGATATTTTTATCTAATGCCCACTCTGCCATCATCTAGGTGGTTTGCAGAAGAACTTGTACAAAAAAATCCTTACTTTACACTCTTTATACAGGCCTATACAAGTATTTCCATAGCACTTTTGAACTGGTGATGGAGCCATTACAAAAGTGTGGTTGAGAAAGGTTAGACTTCTGATGAGTTCAAGTGATTCTTCAAGATCTCTTTCCACCATGGGCACACAACTAAAGATCCTCATTAGAGACTCCATTAAAAAGAACTTGACCTAGTCTATGGCTTAATTTATATGTGTGATACTTTTTCTAGAAGTGAAGTGATTAATATTAGTCAGTGCATGCCCAGGACCAGAAAGTCTTGTTCTAATAAGTTATTAAACTAACCGGGTAATTAAAAATGAGAACTAAAATGTCATTTCACTGCTGTATTCCTATAAATTAAATTAAACTTTAAGCATTATTTAAGGCTTCAATGTAATATATTTGGCATTTTTTTTAAAGGCATGTCTGGAAGCTGGGCCTATTTCTATAAATGTTCTGCTCAGTAGCCTTTTGTGGAAACAGTAGATTTTAAACATTTGGCTCATTTAAATTACTCTTCTTTTTGCTTTCAAAAAAGATTGAAAAAGGTTAGAGGAAAGTTTAGTGGATTAGTCATTCAATTCCTTGATGGATCATTCACATGTACTGATGCCAGGGAACATTTAACTGATTAAAATGTTCTGAATGAATTTGTCATTTGAGAGTACTCTTTGAATGAATGTCTTTATTATATTGAATGTATCCTACTGATATTATTTAGGCTTGTTTCCAATATTTATAAGAGGCTCTGGCTGTCTTATCCATTGAATTATATGTCCAAGTCAAGTACATTATGTATGTGGTTAAAGAACCTTTGTGGCTCTTGAAAGAATTGCAAGGACTTAATAGTTAGTATTGTTTTTAAAATCTAGGGTGGTCATGTTTAAATGATAAATTTAAGAATGAGATGATTAATTTTACAACTTTATCAGTCATTAAGCCTTAAATATTAGAAAGAATTGATTCTTTAAAAAAAACCCTAATCCTTAACACCCAAATATTCAAACATATATCAGCCTTCATCTTAAATGCAAACAAATAAACTTGAAGCATCATGTACCAGCATAAGCATCTCCTCTGTCTTTTTGTATAGGGTTTCTTGAGAGAGATTAAATTTGCCATGTCAGACTGATTATTTGAAATCTGAGTTCTGTTTCCAATTTCAGATTTGTAAAAAAGGTCCAGTGCAGCCAGTGAACATAAAACTACTTACTGCTCAATTAGCTGCAGAACATGAAAGGAAATCATGAGGCCATTATCACATCTAGAAATAGTCCTATTCTAGCCTTCGGTTCCTAAGATAGCTTAGTGAAAATAAAATATTCAGATAGGATAGGGTAGGGTGACGAGTTTTAAAATTATTTTCTTTTTTAAACTTTTCTTCTTTCCCACCCTCACTTCCACCCCTTCTTTATTTTTTCTTCTCCTTCTCCATCTTCACATTCAAGATCTTCCAAGTGCTAAGTGATGGGAAAGGTGAAATGCACACTTTATCCCTGCATATGCAATGAATTAAAAAGATGGAAATTATAGCAAATTCACCAGCAGATTTCAAAGGTGAAAGTGCCCTTCTTGTACTGGGGTTTGATGTGAGCTTCATGAGAACATGCACACTGTTGATGGGGAAAGGAAAACTCTCTTTGAGAGGTTGAAATGCAGACTGCATTTTATTTACATCCTGAGAGTCCCTTCAGGCAAGTGCTAAAGAAAGATCTTTATTTCCTTCATCCTTTTTTTTCCTTATTACAGAATATTTATTGACTGCTTACCTTATGTTAGACACTGAGCTGGGTCCTAGGGTCCTATCCAAAAGATTAAAATGTTGAAGAGGCAGAGGAAGACAGTAATTAAAAACTCACACAAAGGGGCACCTGGGTGGCTTAGTCAGTTGGGTGTCCAACTCTAAATTTCAGGTCAGGTCATGATCCCAGGGTCGTGGGATTGAACCCCACATCAGGTCCATGGTGTTCATGGAGTCTGCTTGGGATTCCCCCCCCCTCACTCTCTACCCTCTCCCCTGCTCACACATGCCCTCTCTCTCTCTAAAAAAAAAGAAAAAAAAAGACTCATACAAATATCAAGATATACAATATGATGGGATGTGATGGAAAGTATATGTGATGTCATGAGAATGTGTAACAGGTGTGGGAAGGGGCGAGGGGAACCTGAGTCTGGTTAACTGGGCAAGGGAGGCAGAGAAAAAGGCCCCAGGCACATACTGTGAGGAGGGAGAGTCAAGGCTAGTGGCCAGGAAAGTGGACTGTTTCACAAAGTTATGCCAGAATATGTGGGGGACTGAGGGCCTCTTTTCAGCTGGGCAGATGTTGAAGATTTCTTCAAGTCAGACTGTTCCTTTTCTACTACAATGGGAACATTTGTGTCTGTGTAACACAGCTCATGTGTGTATGTAATAGCTGCTTAATAAATATTTATTGAAATAGGAGTGCTGATTAAGGCACTTAGGCCAATAGTTGAAGTATACTTTACCCATTCAGAGATGATTCCTGGGTGACTAGAAAGTAATATTAAAAATTGTTTTTAATGTTTATGTTTTTCTTTTTGAGAGAAAGAGAGAGAGTGAGCACAAGCAGGGGAGGGCGGAGAGTGAGGGAGACAGAAACAGGCCCCAGGCTCTAAGCCGTCAGCACATAGCCTGATGCAGGGGTTGTACCTATGAACTGTGAGATCATGACCTGAGCTGAAGTTGGAAGCTTAATCAATTGAGCCACCCAGGTACCCCTAGAAAATAATATTTTAAACAAAGAGAAGGGAGACAGTTTAACAGTTTCTCTATTTCAAAGGAAGTAACATAAAAGGACTGGGGTTGCTAATAGTGGGGGTGAGACGTTTCATGATAAAAAAAAACAAGAAAATTGAGTTAGTGATGATATGATTCAGAAGTTATTAGCATTATTGTCATCAGGGATAAGGGCATTGATTTTATGAAGATTGGCCATTCTTTTTTCCCATTAAGTATCAAGGTGTGTGTGTGCGCGTGTTGTTTATGTTGATTTATTTATTTATAAACATTGTTTATGTTTATGTTTATTTATTCTCAGTTCATTCCTGCCACATATATTTTTAGAATATATTTTCCCAATAGTCTGGAAACTTTGGTGAGGGTGTAGTAACATGATGAAGGATCCCTTTCCTGGGAAACCTGGTCGCTTATAGCCGAGGGTCAGCCTCCTTACTCTAAGCTTCTGTCTCTTCAGTGTTATGATTTCAAGAATGAGACTGCAACATTTTGCTGAGCATGGTATCTTTTGGAGTGTTGAAACTGAGGGCTGCAAAGGCCCCATAAAGTGATTGTTACTCTGCCTTTCAGAAACTGAACTGTGACCTCAAAGACTCTTAGCCAGTTTCAAAAGACATCTGCTGCTGCTTCTTAGGAAGATCTTAGGTGAGTGGTGGCACCCCTACTGCTCTGCAATACCAAGTGAATGGCTCGCTGTGTGTAGGTACCATGAAAGAGAAACAGATCCATGAAGGAAAGATTAGAAGGTAATCTACACAAATGAAAGCAATTGTTGCTTTGGATGGCAGGATGTTAAATGTTCCTCATTATTGATGATGATGATGATGATGATGATGATGATGACGATGACGATAACTGAAAAAAAAATAGGATCTGATTAGGACATATAGAAGCAGCTCTCCTAAACGGAACAGTCTGCTTTTCTAAAGAGGAAAGTAAATATTTAAAAGCTGGGATGTGGAAATGAGGATTGATGTGTCAGATGAAACACTGTCTATAAAAATGTTTTAGGAGGTATGACATATTTACACCCCTACACTTTAAAGGCAACACATCAAGAGAATTAATAAGTGCCTTAAAGTGAATAAGGATTTTTACTTTAAAAGTTAGGACATTTTGAATGAAAATGGTAAACCATCAAAGCCAGCAAGCGGTATTAAAGATCTGCTGGGCTCTTATTTTTTTGACGAGGCTCAGAGAAGAGAAATGATTTGCTTTAAGGTCACCTGGCTGCTAAGAGCCTGGTACAGAATCCACATTTCCAGATAAACTCTCTACTTCTCTTCCTTCACTTCCTCCACCTGCTTCCTTTGGCTGTACCAGTTTTGAGGTTTCCACTTTGGCCTCGAATCCTTCATACAAGGAACTGGTTACTTAGCATATTTCATATTTAGCACAGATTAGAGTCCAAAGGGATTACATGGTATATTAGATTCCTGAGGCTGTTGTAACAAATTGTCATAAACTTGGTGACTCACAATACTAATTTATTTTCCCAAAGCTCTAGAAGCAAAATCTGCAGTCAAGGTGTCAACAAGGCTATACTCCCTCCAGAGGCTCTGGGGGAGAATCTGATTCTTGTCTCTCCAGCTTCTGGTGGCTGTTTGCATTCTTTGACTTGTGGCTTCATTATCCCAGGCTCTGCCTTGGTCTTCACATTGTCTTCTCTCTGTGTGTCTTATCCCTTTCTGACTCTCTCTTATAAAGATTCTTGTGATGGCATGTGGTCCTGGCAAGATAATCCAGGATGATATACTCATCTCAAAAGCCTTTTATCTGGATCTGCAGAAACTACCATACAAGATAATATTATTCATGAGTTCTAGAGGACTGACATCATTTTGGAGTCACCATTCAGCCTACTATACACAGTACATAAAATAAAAGTCTTTGGACACCTAGAAATTGAACCAAAAAATGTCCTAATCCCTCTCATTTACCTCAGTTTACTTCTTTTGTTTTTAATGTTTTTTTTTTAATTTATTTCTAGGAGGAGAGAGAGAGAGAGAGAGACAACGTGAGCAGGAGAGGGTCAGAGAGAGAGGGAGTCACAGACTGAAACAGACTCCAGGCTCTGAGCTGGCAATCGCACAGAGCCCGACGCGGGGCTGGAACCCACGAACCGCGAGATCATGACCTAAGCGAAATTCGAACGCTTAACCGACTAAGCCACCCAGGCACCCCACCTCAGTTTACTTCTGATAACTTGATAACTGTTTAGGTATATTACAGAGTGGTTTTGGAGGTCAAAAACCCATACAGAATAGTTGGAATTACCAGTTACAATAGTGTCAACTAATATAAATGTATGTTTTTCAACACCTGAATTAAAAATACTTAACTTACAATATTACAGGCAAAACGGAGCCCACTGATATGAAATTTCAGTGAAATGGTGCTAAGAAAAGATGTTAATTAAATATCAGTATTTCTCAAAGTAAAGAAAACCATCATATTTGTGGAATGTTAGCCCTGTCTTTTATGAGTCACTTATGCCAATTTCATCAAGAACCTTAAAAAATACGTTTAGTACCTGGATATACAAAAGATTTGTATAACTGTTTCCATCAGTCAGGTGGCTAAAGTTCAGATGGCCCTCCTCATCCTCCACAACCATTGATGTTTCCTAATTTATTTATAATGTACACTCTGCCTACCTCCAAGCTATAGAACGTAGCCTATCATGAATGATATGTGTAGTTACAAATAAAATTTCAAGCAGTCATAGAGAGAAAGGGAAATACCTAGGCTAATACATTAATTGAGAATGAGTACTAATACTTGTATCTAAGCTTCCTGGCAGCCAAGACAAAAGAGATCTCCAATGATATAACTTAATACTCATTATTTGATTTTACTTTTACTGCTTCTCCCTATCCCAAGCTGAGACTGTTACAGAAATGTTAGTGATCACTTCCAGTCTTAGTATCTCCAGAGACAAAGTTTTATTTTGATTTACAATCACAAAGAACTCTTCCAATTTTTGCAGACTATATTACATTTGCTTCATTAATTCCTTGAGCTGGCTTTAGATTTCATGTAGTGATAATAGAAATCACTATGTGGTAGTAAGCGCTACGCCTAAATGATACTGTTATCATCATCCTTTAATTGTGAACATTTTATTAGGATTGGTGATTTTCCCTTAAGGTCTCTCTTTATTTCTGATTGAATCCCATTAATCGACTCAAGTCACCTTTTGAGAAAACTCTACTCATGTCTACTACCATGTAAATAAATAGTATACTGGGAAGTGATTTGGTGCTTTATTCAACCGTAGCTTAACTGCAGATCTGATGCCTTTCAACAAGAAAATCTGAGAAAGCATTCCATAGGTGGTCTGAACTTAAGGCAAATATGGGCAATGATTAGACAAATTATAGACAAATGGGTAAGGAAGTTGAGAGAATGTGTGGGAGATGAATAGTTGTTAAATACTTGTAATCCAGCATAGTTGGGGAGTTAGACACCTATGTGGGCTTAATGTATCATTTTATATAGCTGAACCAAATGAATGCTTTGTGTGAGCATTAAACTTTCCTTTCTTAAGGTTGAATACTCTGGGGATTTAACATAATAGAATTACTAATTTTCACACCAGTAGTTCGCACCTCTACTGAGATCTTAATGTCATTTGTGGCGAGTTGAGCATGTGAGGCTGTGAAGCATTGAACTCTGCTTTCTTTGTGACCACAGTTTTTGCCCCTAATTCTCTGGCCTATATCAACCTGTGTGTCACTTTTCCTAGGCTGAACTAGGTGGATCAACACGTCTAGAGAAGCATCTCAGAACATATTTTATATCAACAATTGGTTAACAAAGTAAGCTTTTTATTTTATAGGAATCAGCACAGTTTAGTATTATGAACTGATATGCTGCCTGTGAGGACATCTGGCTTAATGATTTGTCAGTTGTCTTAGAAAAGTTTGAGTTTGAAAGAAAAGTGGTATTTCTTTCAAAGGAATGGAAATTCTCAGGATTTATCTATAGTTTATTAGTTAAGAGCTTAACTCTGGCTCAAGTATGAAACTACTTGAATTCAAATTCAAGTTGCTCAATTTACTATCTGTGTGACCATGGTCAAGTTAGTTCTGTAATCATCAGTTTACTCATCTATCAAATGGGCACAGGGATAGGAACACAATATATGTGAGTCTTTTTTTTTAGACTTTTATTATTTTTAAAATTTTTTATTGTTTAGAGAATATTAGTATTTTTTTGTTTATTTTTATTTTAGAGTTTGTTGTCAAGTTGGTTTCCATATAACACCCAGTGCTCATCCCAACAAGTGCCCTCCTTCATGCCCATCACCTCTTTTCCTCTCTCCCCCACCTCCATCAACCCTCAGCCTGTTCTCAGTATTTAAGAGTCTCTTAAGGTTTGCCTCTCTCCCTCTCCTTAACTATTTTTTCCCCTTCCCCTCCCCCATGGTCCTCTGTTAAGTTTCTCCTGTTCCACTTATAAGTGAAAACATATGGTATCTGTCCTTCTCTGCCTGACTTATTTTGCTCAACATAACACCCTCAAGTTCCATCCACGTTGCTACAAATGGCCAGATTTCATTTTTTTTCATCCATGTAGTATTCCGTTGCATAGATAAATCACATCTTGATCCATTCATCAGTTGATGGACATTTAGGCTCTGTCCATGATTTGGCTATTGTTGGAGGTGCTGCTATGAATATTGGGGTATGTGTGCCCATATGCATCAGCATTTCTATATCCCTGGTGTAAATTCCTAGCAGTGCTATTGCTGGGTCATAGGGGAGTTCTATTGTTAATTTTTTGAGGAACCTCCACACTGTTTTCCAGAGGTGCTGCACCAGTTTACATTCCCACCAACAGTGTAGGGTGGTTCTGATTAGTATATGTGCTCTCTGTGTAAAGCAATGATGGGAACAGTGTCTGGCATAAGAGAAGCTCTCAGAGGTATTAGCTCTTCTTGTTATTTTTGTTGATTTATCTTCATTATTCTCATGTGAAAAATTTGTGCTAATTAATAAGTGATATAGTTTTTTAGAGAAGGTGTGATAGAATCTGTGGTGAGTACATAAACAATTCTTGCATTTCTCCAAGTGCTTAGCTCATTTAAATGAAAGATTTGACTCAGTTCAAATGTATAAGCAGATTAATCTTTGCATATAATTCACTTAGCACCAGCTCCTATATGTAGCCATTGTCTTAATCTTGATATTGGGGGTTGTACAGAGTGAGGGTCTACCTGTCCTTATTGCTTTCCTTTTTATTTCATAGGTTGATTACAGGAGATTTTTTTCTTCCAAAGATTTTTTAACCTCATGCAATTTTGTATAGCTGCAGCCAGTAAAGTTATTCTTGTTGCTTTTTATGGGGTAGTCATGAGTCATTTTGTCTTAATGTTTCAGAATTTATTGTCTGCTTTACCCTTGGCAGTTACATGTTCAGAGGTTCAGAAGAAATAAAATGAAGGAGCTCTGATTTCCACCCCACTAGAAACAGGACAGCCAAAAAGGACAAGGTGTATATCTTATTTTCCTTTCCTTTCATCAAATCTGAAACCTTGGGGGAGATTATGATCCATGTTGGGTATCTTACTGCTCTTGCGTGCCTCTCTTTCTCTCTCTTTAAATTTTTTTAACGTTTTTATTTATTATTGAGAGACAGCATGAGCATGGGAGGGGCAGAGAGAGGGAGATACACAATCTGAAGGAGGCTCCAGGCTCTGAGCTGTCAGCACAGAGCCTGACACGGGGCTCAAACTCACAAACCACAAGATCATGACCTGAGCCAAAGTCAGATGTTTTTAACCAGCTGTGCCACCCAGGCGCCCCTCTATCTACTGATCTAATCTATATCATTTGTTTTAAGTGCACAAGGAGGAATTTAATAGGACTACAAAAGTAGAGTGAAAAGGGTCTTTGGAAGATATATTTACAAGACGGAAATAGTAACTACTTAGTAAAAGAAATATAAAACGTTATGTCATACAGCATCATTTTTCACAAATTATTCACAGTTTAAATAATCACTTAAAAATCAGAAAGCAAAATGTATTTGGCTCCAACCTAGTTTGGTTTGGTGAGTAATCAGGTAATAGCTGTTAAGAAATAACTAAGAGATATATGGACTATATGTGGAAATTATTTATCCAACAAAAATTTTTGAGCAGGCTAGATACTGTTTTAAACACTGGTACTACAAGTGGTGAAGAGAACGGTATATAGTCCAATGGGGGAAACAGACAGTTCTAAGTTAACAAATAAACGTGTGTGTGTGTGTGTGTGTGTGTGTGTGTGTATGTGAGGTTCTCTCTTTGAAGGGAGACTTACCTTACATCTTTACCTGACATGATATTTCCAAGATGATGATGAATTTTATGTGTTGGAAAACATTTATGTGAAGTGTACAAATGAGTCTGACATGTGGATTAATTTTTTCTTTTTACTTTTGAAATTACCACTCTCTTGTATAATATCAAGTAAAATAGCAACACAAATGCCTTGCTCAGTGGGGAGACAGATGCTGCTAGAGAGGAACAGATGAATAGCTCCAGTTGGTAGCAGCACATTTGAAGTTCTGGTTGATCAATGGAATCTTTCACTTCTAGGGTCAAGGTGGTAACAGCCAATTAATAGGAGAGCAGGCTGGGAAAAGTATAAAAGATCTACATGCTAATGTTACTTGTGCTGCTCACACACGGTTTAGTGTGAGAAAGTTGCTCTCCCCCGACTTGAAAGCACTAAAAATTTCTTCCTCCTGGAACTTTCTTGGATAGTCCTCCCTTCAAGTCCCACATGGTGATTTCTTTTCTAAGAAAGCCTTTTATAAGCTGTAACGCTCTATGCCATGGTAAGCACCAGAGGCAATGGCCTAGTGGAAATGTTTTGGAGTCATAGATAGTTCTGAATTTAAATCTCAGTCATGACTCTTTCTAGCTGTGTGACTTAAATAAGTTGTTTAACCTCCTGGACTCTAAAATAGGGGCAAATAAAACCTTCCTTGTAAGACTGTGTGAGGAGTAACGATGTGGCCATAAGTCAGGTGTCTTGTGTCTTGTACTGTGTCTGTGTTTGGTTCTGTTTAATACTTGAGGATTGACTACAAAAGCACTTGAGATTACAAAGGTCTGTATGAGGTTATTTCATGTTGTTTCATCTGTAAGTATCATTTTGCCCACAGTATGGTGAGAATCTTGAGGGCAGAAAACAAATTTCATGCTTCCTTTCTACCTTCCATTGCAACTTACAGAGTCCTCAGCACCAAGTCAGCACTTACTCAATGTTTATATTGCCACTTCTGAATGTCTTTCAAAAAGCTACTTAAAATTAGGGACCCTAAAATGCTTTTCACACTGTGCTTACAGAATTTGGTGGTGGTGGCGGCATGATGGGGGAAATATAATGGCACCACATGAAATCAGCTCTTAAAACCATGATGGGGAGTAGGAAAATAAAATGTGCCCTATTGTTTGAGAATCTCTATGTGTAGCCAAAATTGCATAATGTATTTTATTATGATTAAAACTACAATGAAATATGTGATATCTATTTAGCATGCTCTAAAAAACACAATCGGAATTCACCTTCATAAAGAACAATAGTCATGGAGCCAAGACCTGGATTCTGGCCAATTACAAACATCTGCTTCCTTCTGAGACAGTCTGGAATTCTCTTAAGGGATTCAGCCTTAGAACTGGGGTTGGGAGCAAAGGGCTTAGTTTAGTTCTGTCTGAGGAGACCCAGGTTGGCTGGACATGTAGGGTGGCAGTGACCTTTTTCCACTAAATCTGCAGAGTCTGTACTGTGGAGTTTTTCCAGGCTCTCTGGTCAGCATTGTAGTTATTTACCATAATAAGGGACTCTAAGAAAAAACTTCCACATAGTAGACCCTATATCATTATTAATGAATGAAAGGTGGTAGAGGAAGATATCTCTTTGTATATCTCTATGTAACCCTAAGGTATCCAAGGTGATTTTTGCCTTTATTCCAGCACAGTGTAAATATATGGACAGACCCTTGTAGTATGAGGTTATTTCATGTTTAATCTTTAGGTATCATTTCCCTTGTAGTGAATTGGCTGTTTTTCTCAGCTGTAAGGAAATTTTTGCTTCTGGCAATAGGGACAGATAATAGTGTTCTTCTCTTCAATGCTTTAGGAATAATGTAGCTGTCCAAAATGCTAATTTTTTTTTGCAAAGTTATAATCCAAAATAGATTTTAAAGTTTATATGTATTCTTTGAGCAACACTGGTCAGACATTTATTCACTCAACAGTAAACATTTATTTAACTGTACACATATGCTGTTCTCAGTTGTATGGGAGTTTTAAGGATCAAAGAGGTTATATCTTTGCCACTTAAGACATTATAATTGTGTATAGATGTATAATTTCATTTCATGAAGCAATTGATGGTAAAGAATTACTATGAGTGGTAAATACTTTTTAAAAAGTTATTTTATTTTATTTTTGAAAGAGAGAAAGAGAGAGACAAAGAGAAAGGAAGACAGAGAATCCCAAGCAGCTCTACACTGTCAGCACAGAGCCTGACATGGGACTCCAGTCCCCAAACTGTGAGGTCATGACCTGACCCTAACAGACTGAGCCATCCAGGTGCCCCTACAATGAGTAGCAAATAGTTTTACATTAATATCTCCTTTAGGTGGAATCATGAGAAATTCTGAATAGATTTCCCTAATTACCTAATTCCATTATTCCTAAAGGCTATAACATAATCTCCAATGATAGTACCATAAACAATAGGACTACCAAATACAGTTTTCAAGATTTCTTTGTGGCTCTTTTCATCACTGGGATATTTTCCACTAAGGTGTAGAGTCAAAATTGTTGGTATTTTAAATTCAATTTGATAAAGAATTATATTCACTTGTTTTAGTTTGTTTTTTATTTCTAAAGATTGCCTTATTTTTTCCTTTTGATTTAACTTTTTTTTTTAATTATCTAAAAACTTGCACATGGTTCTATAATCAAAATTATAAGACAAGGTACATTTGGAGAAAGCATTCTTGTCCACTCTCTATACCTATTTAAAAAACCTATTTAAAAAACTAATTTTTATTTTATTTTATTTATTTAGTTTGTTTCTTTTTGTAAACAAAAGCAAATATATACACACACATATACAAATAAAAGATAAATATATGAATATATATATTCATAAATCCTTTCCCATTGTTATACAAATATATATTAGACACATTGCATTTTTCACCTAACAATAGATTCTAATGATCACTCCATTTCTTTTTACAGCTGCACAGTACCGTATTATGTGGTTACTTAATATTTTATTCATTAGATTGTCTATTGATAGACATATGGCTTGTCATATCAGACTTTAAATAATATTTCCCATATAAGAAAGGAAATATGCTGATCAGCTGATCAGACTGTCTATCCCGTAGGTGGTTATGTTTCTCATTGCTGACAAATACTTAGTATAAATCAGTTTTTTATGAGTTTGAATATCATTTTTTCAGTGGCACAACCCTGAGGAAAACACCACACCACCAAACTTTTGCACCTAGTGCAACTGGGTACCAAGACACAATGCCCTGCAGAGGACTTATCCTGGAGAGTCTGGGAAAATCCTATTTAAGTGTTTAGAACCCAGTAGAGAGAGCATTTGGGAGTAGTTATTATCACTTAGGACTTCTCTTTTCTGAAAATCTGAAAATTGTTAGATTATGAAATTTTAAAAAGGCTTTTAATAACCTGTTTAAGTGACTTGTTCTGGAGTCATTGGACCAAAGTTTCATTTAAATTGAAAATAGAGTTTATCAAATTTGTAATGAGATCATTTGTTGTTTGGTTTTATTTATGAGGTTGTCATTATTAGAGTCTTTTTAAGAAACTCTCCTGGGCAGTGTCTGAGATCTCGGTGGAGTCACCCGTGTGGATGGTGGTGTGTGTTGATTTCATGGACTCAAGCAGTATTTGCCACAGTGCCCTCTTGGGAACAAATATATACCTGGGGACAGAATTCCATGATTAACTAAATTTGAAAACTTCTGGCTTAGCCAAGTTTTTTATGGTAAAGTTTCTCAGGGTCTTTTTGTTTTTAGTGTTTTATTTATTTCTGAGAGAGAGAGAGAGCGAGAGCGAGCGAGCGAGCAGGAGAGGGTCAGAGAGAGGTAGACACAGAATCTGAAGCAGGCTCTAGGCTCTGAGCTAGCTGTCAGCACAGAGGCCAATGAGGGGCTCGAACCCACAAATTGTGATATCATGTCCGGAACCAAAGTCGAACGCTTAACCAACTGAGCCACCCAAGCAACCCTCTCAGGATCTTTAATAACTAATATACATGTGATTTCTCAGGATAGATATAAAACACTGCTTTTCACAAACTTTTTACTTTATGGATCCTTTTTTTTTTTTTCATGGAACACATTTTGGAAAAGTTGGGTGTAACAGGTAAGTTTTTTATAGATGTGAATGATTTAGAGAGTGAGTTGGAGGGAAAGAGAATCAATTGAAGAGGGTAGTTATGATTCCTGTGTTGCAGGGGATAAAACTGAGGCTCAAGTGTTAGTGATATGCCTGTCGGTTGAAGGCAGCTCATCACCATATATGTACAGATTTGAAGAAATAAAATATCCAGAAAGAGTTTAGTCATTTCCTTAAAAGTGTCAGTTGCTGTGTCTAAAGTTTTTCTAACTTCACTAGCACTCTTATTTTAAGAGTAAACACTTTTTGGGGTGCCTGAGTGGCTCAGTCGGTTAACCACCTGACTTTGACTCAGGTCATGATCTCATGGTTCGTGGGTTCAAGCCCCACATCACGTTCTGTGCTGACCAGAGTCTGGAGCCTGCTTCAGATCTGTGTCTCTCTCTCTCTCTCTGCCACTTCCCTGCTTGTGCATGTGCTCTCTCTCTCTCAAGAATAAGTAAATAAACATTTTTTTAAAAAGGAGTAAAAAGTATCCTAGGCCATGTATAATTTCATGGAATTATAGGAATGAGGTCGGGATTGTTGCCAAGCCTCCTTTTTCTACGTGGAATTTTGAATGAATGTATACACATCAGATGGGGGTTCCTGTGTTTCAGATGTCTTGTCGTCAAAACCCTGAAAGGATTTATCCTGTTTTCAATTTAGCAAAAAAAAAAAAAGAAATTATTTTTGTCCTTCAGATGGTTTCTTTTTTTCTACTCTGAGTATTTCCAATTCCTTATTTTTTTACCCCTGACTAAAGTAAAACTGGTTATCCTTCATGTGACACAAGAAGAGAGAAGTCCCAGTCATCTTATACAAACCTTCTGTACCTCATAGCACCGTTGACCTTTTTCTTTTCAAGGAGAAGGGTATTAATTGCCTGCTCACCAAGTTCCTAAGCGTTTGATGTTCAGAGTTGTTATAAAAACAAATTTGAAATTTCATGGGGTTATTTTCTTTGATTGAAGTGGTGGGCTCCTAATATGGCTTCTATCTGGCCTATTCATACAAACGGTTCTATCTTGGAACTTGCTATTACTTTTTACAGAACATGCATTTTAAGTCAATTCTAAGAGAAGAGATTGCAAACAAATACACAATGATTTTCAAACATTCTACAATTAGATGCAGTTAGAGTTAGAGAAATTGAATAAATAAATGAAAAGAAGAAATGAGTGGCATTTTTAAACTTGGTATATTTACATCATAGCAATGAAAGTATAACTAGCTTTACTTCATTATTCACACCATGGTCATGAAATTTAGCTGGTGTTTAACTCTCTGATGTTGAGACTAAGACTAACTTAATTTCCTAAAGACTTTCTGTCTGGAGGCAGGTGATGCTTCCTGTCTGGCTTTTCTGATGATCTCACAACTTAATTATTTCTGTCACGTCCCGTTGCTTACTGCATGTCATTGTAAAGGTCCAGCACTAGAAAGTCAGATTAATTTTTTTCTGTCTTATCAAGTTCAGGAGATGTAATTGTTTTAGAATATAATTTTAAAATGTTCACAAATACATAACAACCCTTCTACTAGATGGCACCATTAGAAATTTTATTCTTTCTGTGGTGAGAATGAGAATTGCTTTCAGTTTGGGATCTGACTTGCTTTGGTGGCAGGCATTTTTGTGTGTTGTTATTACTGTACTTTTGAGGAACAATCAGCACAGGACGAGCAGTATTTTAGACAAATAGATAGAGGGGTATCCGGTGTGGTCCAGTAGCTACACTTGGCATTACCAAGTGGAGCCTTGACATCGCCAGATGGAACCCTTTTCCAAGTATATAGGTTAATGGAAGCCCTCTGCAGCCAGTGCTAGAGAGTGACTGATCACTTTCCCAGCCCCTTTCTCCCTTGTTTTTTTGGTTGAGCTAGGGATGGGGGAGTAATGCCTGGCAATGGTGATGTCACCTCTGTCCTCCAAAGTTTTGGATTTCAGAATTACCAATACTAAAAGACTTTCCTCAAACTGGGGGAAGGAAGAAAAAAGAAGTTCAGAAGGGATCAAAGAAGGTACAGAGTTTTTAATAGCCTTCCTTTAGTTGTATGGGACTCATATGGTTTTTGAATGTATATGTATAAATGCAACTTACTAGCAATAACATGATGATAATAGTAGTAGTTATCACTTATTGGGCACTTACTACATGCCTGATGCACAGAACAATTGTCTTAATCCATTATTATAGTTAATTTCCTTGATTGCTCTGAGGTAAGTGCACTGTTACTTACCGGAACTTAGAAGGTTTAGTGGCAGCAACTTAGCCACGTTTATACAGTTGGTGCACTGCAGAGGCAGAGATCTGAACAAAGTGTTTTCTAGTCTATTTTCTCTGCATTGACCCAGGAAGCATGGTAGGTACCTGTACAAAAATTAGTGGGTGTTGTTATGGAGACCATAAACTTCCCATGTTCATAGGGATGTGGGTCTGCCAAAGATTTCCTTTTTTGCTTCATTTCGCATTTTGTTCAAAGGTTCAAAATTAGCAAATTTAAGTAAAATATCAGCTCCTTAATAAGGTGCACTAAAGCATATTTGAATAAAAGCCCACATATAATTCCTTAGTTGCTTTAGTAATGTAATGTAAAATAAGTATTTTCCACTTTTTGTGATTGCATCGTTATTGAATATTTAAAAATATAATTTGTTTTTAACGTGGTTTAACATGATTGGTTCAACTCCTGGGGTACAGTTATCAGAATCTTTTGAGTAAATGGTTATGTAGTTTAAAACAACATTTTTAGTGTTATAATTGGTTATTTTTTACATTATGATGTCTACTTTATTTAGAAATATCAGATGTTAAAGAAAGGGAAAATTTTGTATTGATCAACTGTAAGGATTAACCATTCAGCAGTACTTTTCTTTACCTATTCTTATACAACACTTTTGGTTTCTATTACTGTTATTATATGTATGTCTTATTTTCCCCTTTGAATTGGAAGCTCTTTGAGTTGTGTTTTGTTTGATTTTGCTTTGTTTTCATATCATGGGCCCTTGATAAATATTTGTGTCACAGATGGCTGAATGTTTACTTGTTACTATTAAACTTGTGTCTCTCAGTATGCTGGGTGACAGTCAGAAACTGATGATAATTATTGTATCAAAAATAATCTAAGAGCATACATCCTATGGCATTGTTATGTAAGAACAGAAGCAATAGATTTAGGTTCTCTGTCTTCTTTGGGCATGTAAATGAATCTATAAAACTCACTGGAGGTGTAGCTTATTTCTGCATGTGTATTTAGAGAAACAAGATATTGATTCTCCTCCTTGGAAAAAAAAAGAAAAGTTAATGACTAAAGTTTTTTGTGATCTCTATGACAGTTTTATCACATATGTCTCCAAAAAAACTAATTATTTCCTAAGAACAGATCTGTCTGCATGCTAACAGACTATGAAAACCAATCAGTTGCATTTCATTTCTTTTCTTTTTTAAACCAAAAGCCCAAAGAAGTCAGTTTTTAAATATTTGGATGTTTTTTTCTCTGAGATAGGGCTGTACTAGGCAAATACACTGGCATTAACATTTCTAAAGCAGGCTCAAAATAAATGAGATTAAAAAAAACCCAAACTCCTTCCTATCCCTATGTGAATTGTCATTTTAATTAAAGCTTCTGTGTGTCCTCAGTGACAGGAGATTGCCCCAGAAAGATAAAGTAAAACTGTGTCTGTCTTTGGCTTTCATGAAAGCAAAAGGAATATGTAAGAAACCAAATAGCCAGATAAATTTGCCATTACAATTAAAAAAATAATTTGCTAAGCATGAAGTGAAACACATTATTAGTTGATTAACATCCTTTTCTTTAGATTATTACATTTCCTAATCTAATTTATGGATGGATTTCCTGCTTTGGGGGCTTAAGCTAGTAGGTGGTAGACTCCTCTAACAAACTGTTTTATGGAGATAAAGGAATCTGGAAACGGAAATCACTTATTTTTGTGGCTTTTGATTTGAAATTTTATTTATTCAGGTTAGTAAAAGATTGTGAGATCAAATAAGAACATACTTGGAAGAACTTTATAAAATTTAAAGTATTACTTGTTATTATCTTAATTATTATTATCTGGACAACAAAGTAAAATGCCTGTGTTTATTTATCCCCTCCTTCTGACCCACATTGGTCTCCTAGGAAATTGGGACTTTTCTTTGGTGTGTTTGTTTAAAAGCTAAGAGCTTCGATTTGAGGTTTGCTTTTCAAGGAGCCTTCATCCAAAATCAAATAAATATAGGATCATCAGGTGGCACTCAGAGAGAGCAGTGTCATCATCCCTCTCAGCTTTGGGGCCAAGTTGAAAATGTGCTTTATTGTGGAATAGGTAAAATTTGAATCTTGTTAATGGAGAACAGAAATAATTTTAGTGATGAAGCCAAACCCAGAATCTAAACCTTAGAGAAAAAATGCAATTGGAGAAGCAAAGTAGACTATTCAGTGCACTTAACACATAAAAATACCAAAAGCAGCATTAGCATCTTCCTAAAGCCTTATCTTAATTAAACCCAGTCATCTGAAATGACTTCACGTTTCTCCTCACAAACCCTCACATTCCCTGCTGCAGGGAGAGCCATATTTTCCAAGAATTGCCCCCTTCACTGGAGGGAACCCAGATGGAAGGGCCTGGAACTAATTGGCTTCAAGATTGCTCCCTGTGAGAGCACCGTGAAGATGGAGACTCGGATATCAGGTATTCTTAAATGAGACACATTGTACTGATACTGTTTCCTCAAAGGAGCCACTACAAAGTAAGCCCCTTGAGGACAGCATGTGAGCTTCTGTATCCCATCATACATGCTCACGTTTCTTATATTCACGACATACATGTGGTTGAATGAATGAATACCCCTGTGTCCACACTGCCAGCATGTAGAACTCTTTATCTAACTTCATCTTGCTTACCTTTGTGCAATATTGGACAAATATGTTTTCTGTTTGACACTTCTGAACCTTTCTTTTCTGATTCTCCTTTTATGTTATGTATTGCCACTTCTTCCTTTCTCAGAGTCCCAGTCTCCACACCTACAAGCTGGCTATTGCCTATGATTCTGTTCCCAGCCCTCTTTAGATTTTTTGTCTGTCTGTGTGTTGGAACTACTTATTGCTCTGACCTCGCAATAACACTTGTGTGTATGTGTGTGTGTGTGTGTGTGTGTGTGTTTGTGTGTGTGGTGCATACTTTTGTGAAATGTTTGTAAGCTACAGACTTAACATCCCCTTAGATACCAGTGTACATTTCTAAAACCAGAGACATTCTTTCATATAACAGTTATAAAAATCAGAAAATTAACATTAATACTACTACCTAACCTATAGACTTTGTTCAAATTTTGTCATTAGGACAAAAATATCCTTTATAGCAAAAGGAAAAAACAAACAGGTTTTGTGATCTAGGAATTCAATCCAGGATCAGAAGTTGTGTTTTGCTCTCAGTTTTTTTGTAGTTTCTTTTAATTTGGAGCAGTTCTTCAGTATTTCTTTGTTTTTCATGACCTTGACATTTTTGAAGTGTACAGCCCAGTTATTTTGGGTTTGTCTGATGTTTCCTAATGATTAGATTTAGATTTTATATTTTTGGAAGAAATAGCACAGAAATTATGTGCTCTTTTTAATGTCTCTCTCAGGGGTACATGATATCTACTTATGACATTATTTGTGGTCACTTAGTTAATATGTTCTCTGTCATATCTCTGCTGTAAAATTATTCTCTTCTTCTTATATTTAATAGCTATCTTGTGGGGAGATACTTTAAGGCTCTGAGAATAAATATATATTATGGATAATGAAAGTCAGTTTTCTCATTGTTGGAAAAGGGAATCACAAATATAGAAGGCTAGAAGTTTAGAATGAACCCATGTGGTGTTGGATTGGATTAGAGATAATTGTATGACCTCTTGGTTTTTATATCTATATAGATATGTCTGTTCATCCATCCATCCATCTATCCATCCTCCTAGCTCTGTCCTCTGAGAGGCTAAACAGGTAATAATAACTTAGTAACAATGGGCACAACTAATATTATATCTTGTTTTCCAAATGCCATTCTCCAATAAAAATTGACCAAGAAAAGAACAAGATAAGCCTCGAACAGCTTGTTTAACCAGAAAGTAAGGAAGTGAGCCAGAATGATGGAGGCATGTCAAAAGGCCACAGGAGCCTGCTTGAAGGGCTCCTCCTACTGAACATAAAAATAAATGATAGTAAACAGATAGAATAAGAATTCATGAATCTGAACAATAAATAAACAACAAAGGAAAGTTACTCCTTACACTTCAATTACAATACAATTTCAACAGACAAATGTAGAAGGAATGACTAAATGAAACTCACCATTTGTCAGCCACCATAGTAACTTCTTTGAGGCAAGAATCATCAATGGATTCTTCCTACTCTTAATAATGTTAGATATGCTCTTCCCCACTCCTCCCCACCCATGCAGCACACAGTGTTCAGCACACACTTATGTCAAATCTCTTCTTCAGCTGGCCTTTCTTCTGCTCACCCTGTCATGTGCCTGAGGATCTAAGACCAGAAATAAATACCCTACTTTCCCAGTATTGATTAATATCATTCTTTAGAATTTCCAAGAAAACATTTAGCTTATATTATATCAGTCCATATCAAGATAAGACCTAGAGAAATTCCTTGGAAACGTCTTCCCTTGACAACTAATGTGAGTGCGTTTTCAAACACATCATTGGTAAAATACAGATAGGTAAGAGGGGACAGTCTGTCTGGAAAGTAGCCCAAAGGGAATCTGGTGGGGGCAAATAAAACTTTTTAGGCCTAGTCCTATATCTTAGGATACCTTGGTAGGCAATTTCTTTGGTCTTGGAGATAGGTATTAAGAATTGACCGAAGCTGATGGTCACGCATAGCTCTTAGTGTTTTTAAAAATTTTGCTTTGTTTTGATTTTTTCCCTTTGGTTCATAATTCAGAAGAGACTTGAGGTATTATCTACTGCAAACTTTTCTACTAAATATATATTAAAAGTAAGTCTTAGACTAAATACTTCTATACACAGAAACATTTAAGTAAACACTTATCAGGAAGCAAGCAATAAAACCAAAACAGAACAGTTTATATGGCTTGTTTTATGCTTGTTAGGAAGTCCCAGTTGTACTACTTTGCATAAATATTACTTCATGCAAATAGTGCAAGATTGAGAAGCTGAATTCTATTACCTTTATTACAACTATTGGGCAGGTGGATACAGGGTCTTTTTAAACCAACAGGTGGATACAGGGTCACATAGAGATCAAGCCTCAGGCCCATCTCCATGGGGAGAACCTCTCTGAATCCTTATATTCTGTTCACACTAGAGAGTGTCTCTAAAATATTTTTTGTTACTCCACTATTCTTAACTGTCTTTAATTTTATTTATGAGTCTGCTTCTAGATTCCAAAAATTAATAAGCCATTAGTTTCACCAAGTAAAATACATTGCTAAGATTCATTAGGGCAACGTACTACTGAAGAGTTAAATTTTTTTTTAATGTTTGGGTCGCCTGGGTGGCTTAGTCGGTTAAGCATCCGACTTTCGCTTAGGTCATGATCTCGCCATTCCTGGGTTCGAGCCCCGCGTCGGGCTCTGTGCTGACTGCCGGCTCAGAGCCTGGAGCCTATTTCAGAGTCTGTGTCTCTCTCTCTGACCCTCCCCTGCTCACGCTGTTTCTCTCTCTCTTAGAAATAAATAAAAATATTTAAAAAAATTTTTTTTAATGTTTTACTTATTATTGAGACAGAGAGAAACAGAACATGAGCAGGGGAGGGTCAGAGAGAGAGAGAGATACAGAATTTGAAGCAGGCTCCAGGCTCTGAGCTGTCAGCACAGAGCCTGATGCGGGGCTTGAACTCACAAACCATGAGATCGGGACCCGAGTTGACGGCCGCTTAACTGACTGAGCCATCCAGGCACCCCTGCAGAGTTAAAAATTGAACTAACAAGCATGTGCACAATATCACACTGCCAATTCTGGAGTTTTGAAAATAGATTCCCCAAGCTGTAGTGGAACTAGAGGAGGAGGAGGTGGTCTCAGCACCAGGATGTACTTAGGAATCCTAGTCCCAAGAGGTCCTTGATGAAAACAAAGTCCGTGATCAAAGTGATCATATGCATTGGGAAAAACCTACATTCTGTAGTACCATCTCAGAAATTAAAAATGTACAATAGCTATTTAAGGCCACTGTCCTGCAATAAAGGAACCTGCTTAGCTTTGTTTGACCCTGCGTTTCCCGAATTTAGTTGACCACAGAGTCCTCTTGTTCATTGCATCCCTGAAATAAGTTTTCCTTGGGGCACACTTTAGAAAACACTGCTGTAGAGATTATAGAAGAAACTTTCTTTTTCTTTTTTTTTAAGGTTTATTTTTGAGAGATAGAGACAGAGCATGAGTGGGGGGGTGGGGGGGTGGAGGGAAGGGAGAGAGACACAGAATTTGAAGCAAGCTTTAGGCTCTGAGCTATCAGCACAGAGCCTGACATGAGGCTCAAACTCATGAATGGTGAGATCATGACCTGAGCCTGTCAGAAGCTTAACTGACTGAGCCACCCAGGCACCCCTAGAAGAAACTTTTCTTAACCAACACCCACTCACCTGACATTCCTTTCCTAAAACTTGAGATTAGAAGTCTCCTCTTTAGCATGCTCTCCTATCACTGGAGTTATATGCTTACAAAGAGTCAATTGAATTTCTTTTCCAAAACCTGTTTATTCCAATTGTAATTGTAATTACAATTACATAACTTAATTAAATATTACATAATCCTGTGACTTGTGAGTATAAATATAAAGAGTTAATTGTTTGAAAAATAAATTGCTTCAGAAAGGGGACTTGTTGCAAGTGTTGTTAAGTTAGATGATAGGAGGGTAACTATTAAAGATTTGGGGAAAAATAATAAAAAATGGATTTTTTAGATTGCTTTGTAAGCATCTTTTAAGTTACTGATGCATTTATAGACTGAAATATATCATTATTCAAGAAAGATTAAATGGAGAATTTAAATTAGTGGAACCATACTCAAAGACTTACAGTTGTAAATTTTATTATTTCCTGATTTTACTGAATTTTTTTGATTAAGTGACTAAGTACAGTTCCACTAGGTGTCAGATAAAAGGGCTGTGTTCTAGCGAGAGAGAATTGAAAAGTATTGTATGTACTGTATGGTATGTTTTTAAATATTTAAAACAGATTTTGTCCATGTCTCTCAAGCTAGGCTTGGTTGTCTTTAGAGCCTTCTTTACTTGCTGTCTTTTATTTATTTATTTATTTATTTGAATTTATTGCAAGTGCATGGGTTTGCTTAGTGCCCATAATGACGTTTAAAAATGAGGGTTAAAATTTTAATCTCTCTCTGGGAGTTACCCATACATTTACATATGTGCATCTTTTTGAGTTTTGTCCTCCATTTTTAGTTTTTGTGGGGACAAATTTTACTTATTTTATTTATGTATTTTTCAGTATTCTTCTACAGTCAAAATTCTTAAAAGAATGTGTAGTAAATGACATTTGATTTCTATCTGGATTTTCTTAGGCTAGGTCCCATGGCAGCCTATAATTTAAGGTTATGTTTCTATTTAAGAATTTTTAACATCTGTACTCATGTGTGCTATGTAAACAAAACAATTATTCTGTTGTGGACCAATTTTTTCTTTTGAAATGCATAACACAACAGTTATTTCTCAGATTTAATTAGGGCTGTGTTTGTATAAAGATCTATAGTTTATAAAAGCAGAGAAGCAAAGACAAAATGGAAAAAAAAAAGAGAAAGTATTGCCTGATTCTTTCATTAAAGAACAAAAAAGGGGAGGATTCAGACAAATTGGGAATTCACTCAGTTTTTTTATCTTGTGTCTTTTTCACAAGTACATACAGAGCTATAAGATAGTAATTTGTCAAACTACATATTAAGCTGGTATTTGATATGAAAAGGATATTTCCACCCAGTATAATATTGCTTTTTTTTAAACATTAAAGACCCTTATATTTAGGGTAGTAATTGAATGAATGCTTTAAAAAAAAAAACCCTGTGTGCTTCATTATGACACATTTCCTGTGTATCTTTTGGGAGGACAACCATGTCAGGATGTGGAGGGACTGAGTAGAGATATAGAGCCATACCTTTTTGCTCTGAAGAAGAGCAGTAGTTGGTATGAATGTTTTGGTATCTGCATGTAGTTGTTTTAAACTTAACATTGAAGAATTGAAGCATCTGGGTGTCTAACTTTTGATTTTGGCTCAGATTGTGGTCTCACAGTCATGAGGTCAAGGCCAGTGTTGGGCTCAGCCCTGGACAGGAACCTGCTTGGGGTTCTCTCATTCTGTACCTCCCCTGCTCACACTCTCTCTCAAAACAAACAAGCAAACAAACAAACAAGGAAAAATTATTTTAAACACTGGTGATTTCTGTGCCCATACTTCATTGTAAGCATCAGGGATTATTTCCTATCAGTGCCTAGAGACATTTTAGAAGGCTTTTTGATGTTATATAGAAATCTTGTAGTTAGTGATATAATTTTCTATCAAGCCTCTTGTGGAATTGATACATAATGACTTCTCAGGATTTGTTTATTATTATAATAATTGAATCTTTCCTTATTTCTCAGTACATCTCCATGTACTGTTTTTTTTTTCTTTTTTTATGTTTATTTTTGAGAGAGAGAGATGGAGTGTGAGTGGGGAGGCACAGAGAGAGACGGCAGAATCCAAAGCAGGCTCCAGGCTCTGAGCTGTCAGCACAGAGCCTGACATGGTGCTCGAACTCACAGACTGTGAGATCATGACCTGAGCTGAAGGCAGATGCTTAATCAAGTGAGCCGCCCAGGTGCCCCTGTTTCTTTATTTTGTAAGTCCCTGAAGGAGAGATGACTTCTATTTTTGTAACATTGTAATTGAACTCTTGAACCTCCCCTTCTTAGGGGGTTTTCATGTTTCTGATCATTTTGTTGTGGCTCTCTGATTTCTTTTTGCTTCTTTAGGGTTAATTTATAGGATCACAATAGTACTTTGAGAAACTTGGGGAGCTTTTATGATGTTAGGAAGAGCAGATAATTTAAATGTTAAATCACATCACTCATTCACTTATTTGGCAAACATTTATGAGTCAAATAGATGCTAAGAACTAGAGATACTAAGATGAAAGAGAGAATTTTCTGAAAGTTTGCTTAATATTCCTTTTTCAGTTGTTACTATCTAGAAAATATATAATAAGTACTATATAAAAATATAGTTGAAATGGAGAAACAAAGTTGTTTGCTAGAATGGGCAAACATATCTCTTGATCTACATGAAAAACATGGGAGTGACATTGAGATTGGAGTTATGGAGAGGGAATGGACGTTGTATCCTAAAGAGTGCTCTAGGAGTAATAGCTGCAGTAATATTTCTTTCAGGTGTACCTCTTTTTCTGAATTTCATCTTGTAATAGAAGTCACAAAATATGCTGATATTTCCGACACTGAGGGCTAATTGAGGAACCTATGAGAAAATACAGGCAAAATGGGACAGGAATTTTATTGGGTGAGCATTAGCTTGTTTGAAAAACTGGCTTTTGGACTTCATGTTTTGGACAGTCAGCATATAGTAGTCCCTTTCAGTGATTATTTCACAGGAGGCAGTATTTGCAGTTTTGCTCTCTTGGAGAATGCAACCATTGTAATACTCTGACATGGTGTTGAGAGCAATGACAGTAGGGAAAGGAGGCCTCTTTTCAGCTATGCTCCAAGGTCTGTTGTTAGGTCTTCCTTGGCCTGGTGGAGACAGAACGGAAACAGAGAATCCTAGTGCCCAGCAATGGTGTGGTGCATTCAGACTGCTGCTCCGAGGCTGGTGGAATTTCACTTTCTGGTGAGGACCTGAAGAGGTTTATGGGTCTTCCTATCAATTCCCTTTTTTCCCCAACTTCTGAAAGGCTGCCCTCATTGAGTCCAAGAGTAATGAGGCAAAATGTGGCACACCCTTCTATTCTACATGCTCCATGATGAATAAAAATGATGAAGCTGCTGATTTTCTAGTTGGAGATAACATTTTAGGTTATCCTCTCAGTAAACAGGATAAGGAGAGGGCAACAAGCACATTATAAAGACTATTTAAAAATCTGGTCGGTAGGGAGTTGGGGGTCTTGTGCCTTTTGCATAACACTGTGCCTGGTTTGAAATCTCCTCAGTACACTCCTAAAGCTGCTCTGTGGCTGGTAGCAGTGTCAGGTGGCGATCGCTTAATCCCCACACAGATCAGCATCTCTCTAAAATAAATCACTTGTCTTTTTTCTGCCTAATATTGCAGGGGATGGCTTAGAAGACTAACCCTCTGATTTGAAATGTCTGTGGATTGCTTCTCTACTTGACAATCTCGAATTTTACTTAGCTGTGCTGGTCTTTTTAGTTTTCTCCAAGGAAAGGGATTATATTTTGCTACTGAAGTGCAAATATAATCATTGTTATTTTCTTGTCTTGTGGAGTATATTTTGACTGAAATAAGTAGATAATGTACTGTTTTCAAAGTGCCAATCACAGTGGTTTTTTTTCTTTACCATTAAGTAATTCATGTATTCTTCTATCTAGGCAATTATAGAATATTTTAGTTACTCAGTAATTTACTAAGCACATACATTTTCAGCACTGTGAAAAGAACTGGGGCATACAAAAGAAATCTGAGGCACAGTTCATATCTTCATGTAGGTTATAGTATTTGTAGAAAAATGAAATTGAGTCAGAGGAAACAAAGAACTATTGAATATCCAGCTGTATAGTGCTCTCTATAGGAACCACATGTAAGTGAAAAAAAAGAAAGAATATAGGTGAATGAATGGATGAATTGAAAAAAAAAGTGTTTGTTCAAGGAAGGAATCATTGTGGACTACAATCTGTCATGGAGCAGGTGGAATATGGGCAGAGCCACAAAGCATGAATAGGGTTTGGCAAGTAAAGAGAAATAGAGGAAAGATATTCCAGGTAAAGAAAGCAGAGGTCAGAAGGTGGAGGTGAACATGGCATATTTTGGGGATAGTGAGAGAAAAGGCCAGACTGACCAGAGGACAAACACTGCATGCTGGAGGAATAAAACAAAAATAAAGTTGGCATTTCCCCTTGTTCCTTGATAAGTGAACCTGAATTTTGTCCCTACCCCCAAGCAATGAATCATTGTTGGTCTAATCCACTCATGACAATTCTATTCCCTACTTCCCCAGTCTCCTTTGCAGTTTGGACAGCTCTGTGACCTCACTCTGGCCAAGCTAAAGAATGCTGAGAGTATTTCTGGAAATGTTTTTGCTCTCTTGGTAAAATGTTGGAATTCTCTTTTCCCCTCTTCCCACCCTTTAATGAAGATGGAAAGCATAGAGTTGTGCAGCTTCTCAGTACCATGAGGAAAAGGCTTATGGGTGTTGTCTCTGAGACTGCTGAAGTGCTATACCCTCACCAACAGCTGTCTACTTCTGGACTTCCTGTTACATGAGAAAAACCAACAGATATTTGTGTAAAACCCTGTAAGTCCTGGGTTTTAAAGTTATTTGATATTATTTTAAGAAGGTTAATCTGTAATAGTATGTAAGATGAATTGGAAGGTGGTAAAAATTGAGGTCATTGTCATAACACTATAGGCCTGAGGTAAAGAAGTTTTGGACAAGATTTATGGCAAGGGGAGTAGAAGAGAGGCAGACATCTCAGAGAAGAAGCAAAATGATTCAGTACAGATTTAGCGAAGGAGATAAGAAGCCACATAACTTTGAAGTTTCTAAACAGGATGGTAAGTGGGATGGCCATATAGCTCTAGGAATGGGCAAATAATGATAATGATGAGTTCTTTTTTAAAGCATGTTGGGTTTTAGATAGTGATGGGACATCCAAGTAGAAATATTTAGAGATATAGCATTTGAATTCAGCTGAGCATATAGGGTACCTATGACCTCAGACATGAAAAGCATTCATTGATGCCTCCAATTATGAATCGAGAGGAAGTAAAGTGGTTAGCTATATAAACAGGAAACAGAAAGGAGATAACACAGGGTTAGAAGATTAAGCAGGGTGCAGTGCCATCGAAGCCAAGGGCACATAGTGGGCATCAATAAATGCATGTTTCAGGAAGAATGATGTTGTCATCACTATCCAGTGCCCTAGAGAGGTCAAGGAAGATGAGTTCTGAGGATAGAAGTGAATCTAGTAAAAGTAGGATACCAATGATTTCCAAGGCGGAGGTTTCTACAGATTGGAGGGTCATCTATCAGCACCCAGATCTGCAAAGAACATGGGGCAGTGAGTGAAGGGAAGAGAGTAGAAGTTCAAGATGATAGAGAAAGATTATTCATTGAAGAATTTGAGAATTGAGAAGAAGGAGTGATCCTTGTAGGGGTAGTAGACTTAGCAGAAGAACTGAAAATCAAAAGGGAAGAAGTTAGTGGAAAGGTCCAAACACACACAAAGAAAAAGTAAAGGCCATAGATGGTACTGGAGAAAGGGTCACATTCTTCTCCGAAGTTGGAGGCAAGGACAATAAGGGGGCTGTGCAAACTAGTCAGTGGAAGCAAATATACTTTGGTGTGTCTGTCCCCACAGGGAAGGTGAAGTCAGGTGTTAAAAGCTGGGCTGGTGAAGAGAAGAAGTGGAGGGGGGTCCTGAGGAGGGAGGAAGGTGAGAAGTCTAGTGTGCCAGAAAGAGGCTCTCCAGAGGACAGAGAGCAGACCTGGAGGGAAGTAGGAGAGTCAGAGGTAGGGGATGGTGGTCTGAGAAGAGTAAATGCAGATCTCAGACTTGGAGTGGGACTTTGAGATGACGAGACCCAGGCATTGCCTGTTAGTGCTCAGACATTTGTTACACTTATAACACTTGTGACTTATTATAAGTAGAGATTTAATCTTGTTTTAATATTATTATTTTTTGAAGAAAACACAGAAGCAAAATTATATAGTATTTATTCATTATTATTGTTTTTTAATGTTTAGTTATTTTTGACAGAGAGAGCAAGCAGGGTAGGGGCAGAGAGAGAGGGAGACAGAGGATCTAAAGGGGTTGTGCACTGACAGCAGAAAGCCCATTGTGGGTCTTGAACATGTGAACTGCAAGATCATGACCTGAACCGAATTTGGGTGCTCAACCCATTGAGCCACCTGGGTGCCCCTTATATGGCATTTATTAAAAAATATACTGGTGTAGTATTTACTTAGAAATATAAGTTATGCTGAGTGTAAGGTATAAATCTAATGGGCTTTATCTTGCTTTGGTAAGATTTCCTAAATATGTAATAAAAAGCTATCTGTGTTTCAATTGTGGCAAGATTTTGCCCGTCCACATATTCATCTGTATTTTTGTTGGACTCGGCATTGGATTTCCGACAGTGTTTGTTGAAACCTGCCATCCATCCGTTCACAACAGCTCTTCCTAGTAATCTCTGTGGAACACAATTTTTAAATGTCCTTAAAAAAGAATACTACTCTAATGAAATGGCAGATGGTGTGTTGCATGATTTCCTAACCGGTGTTATTTCCACAGTGTAATTGAACTATATAAAGAACTTTGCTCTCAACTCTGGAGGAATCCTGTGAAACTCAAGTTTTTGTTAACTTATAAAAGGATCATTTCTTTATACTGGAATTGATTTTCATATATATATGTTCTACCACTAGTTTTATTATATATAACTACACATAAATAGTAAGGGATAAAAATGATAGACACAAATTGTGACGACTACACAACATCCTTTAACATCCTATTTTCTTCTGATTTTTAAAAGTGGGGCATTTTGGGGTGCCTGGGTGCCTCGGTTGGTTAAGCATCTTACTTTGGCTCAGGTCATGTTCTCATAGTTTGTGGGTTTGAGCCCCGTGTCGGGCTCTGTGCTGACAGCTTAGAGCCTGGAGACTGCTTCAGATTCTGTGTCTCCCCCTCTCTCTCTCTGCTCCCCCCATACTCATGATCTGTCTCTCTCTCTTTCTCAATAATAAATAAATGCTACAAAATTAAAAAAAAAAAGATGGGCATTATGGTAGACAATTTTTAAGATAGAGAAAAGGAAAAAGGAAGTAAAAATTGTTTCAGCATCCTGGAGATAAACACTATTAGCTTATTTTTTGGTGGTGTGAAGACCGCTTTTTCCCCCTGAAACTGGAATCATATTAAAACATACTTCTGTTTTCTACTTCAGTAGACCAATTTACTTCCAATTTTAGTTTCATTTTCTAAAAACTCTCAGGTCAGCAAGAAAAGGTGTTCAAAGGAAGTAATATGCTACATAAGAGTTAACAGAAGGCACAATTTCTGTGCCTTGTTTGTTCAGATAGAGAACCTGACTCATTTATGACCTTCACTAACTTTGTACCCCAAAAAATATGGTTGCAGTAAGTAAAGTCTCCATTGTCCCTAATCTTCGGAAGATAATGATTTAACCCTATTATGATTTATTCTATGTCCTTTTCAGGATTAATTGTAAGTATAGAAAAATCTTAGTTTTATACCTTGATTATAATTACTTACAGCTTAAAATATATGAGTTAATTTTAGGTGATAAGTCTTTTTTATGTTGTCAGTCTATTTATTTTTCTTTTAATATTTATTTGTAGTTTTTGTATTACATTTTCCAATGGAAATAAAATGTCTATTAGAATCAGCTGAGTGGTCAAGTCAGATTTGCTTTAATCTTCCAGGATTTAAAAATTTTTTTTTAATATAATAGTTTTATAAGGGCTATGAGTCATAGGAATGTAGAGAATATGAAATGTACTGCATTCTTTTAGACAGAAAGTTAAACTGTTTGTAATTAGGATACACTATCCTAATTTTTACTACATAGGATATTTTTACCATTACTTTGACTGTGGTAATATTTGGTTTGTCAATTCATCTTGCTTTATAGAACTTCTACTTTGAAATGGACAATGAAAAGGAATAATTCTTTTACATGAATTTATATTTAATATAAACACTTGAGAAGTAACCAGAAGTAGGAGAGAAGGGATATAGATATGCAATCTGGAGTCAGGAATTTTAATTACCAGAATTCAGTGGGTCAGCCAAAGACTCAAATGTTAAATTTTAATAAATAGACATTTATTTAAGAATTGATTTCTTTGGAATCAGATGGAACATAAAAACAATTGAAAGTTGTCAATAATAGTACATAATCACCTGTTTGAGTTTAGCTATCATTATTTCTGGAATAAGGTGAAATTGGAAGGGGCACCAAAAACAATTATAAATTGGTATGAACCTACATGCAACCATGAGCAACACAAGACAGTGTATTTATAATTTGTTTCATTTACTTTTAATTTTGTACCTTGCCTCTCTTGCATTATGAAAAAGCAGCCCCCAGCTTTAGACAGGTAAGTGTTTCTGTTCTATATTGAAATGGCTGTTATAAGGAAGTTAAAATCAGAGAGTAAGATATCCACTCAACTTGCATAACTTTTCCATGTGAATGTTGGCAGATTAAGAACCTTCTATAGTAGTACTATTTTGTCACACTGTACCAACTATAAAATGCCATAGAAATCAAAAGAAAGGAAAGGTCAGTGTGGTAGCCTGGACCATCTGGGAAAAATGTGGTGGAAAACACTGGATTTGATCTCAGTTTTGGAGAAAAGTATGAATTTGGTTTGACGGAGAAACAGGATGGTGACTCTGGGATTTAAATGAGCACGGTTTGTGTGGAAGAAGAGCTTGGATGGAGTGAATGGTTTGTGCCTAGAATTAGTAGATTAGTTGAGTAGCAAGAAGGGTGGAGAAAGGTGGAAGTGGGTAGATAGCAGATCACACAGGAACTAAGGTGCCATTTTGGTCAGCCTGGTTTCTGTGATTCCATTGTAGTATGTGTTTTGCATGTTTAGTGCTCAGAAGCATTACCTGAATAGAGCAAGAGAGGTCAGGTGGTGTGAGGAGGTCTACATGGTTTGGGAATCACTGGGATTGTTTTGTCTGCCCCTAGTTGTAACTGATGGCAGATCACATTCCTAGAGAGGAGGAACATCAAGAGACACAACAGCATAAATCCTCACTCTTAACAGGCAGCACCTGTCGCTTCTGGTTCTTTGCTATAAACCTTTTATAGAAGAACATAGGGCATAAATACTAAATAAGTAAAATTACTTCCTGATTTTATTTCACTATAGACCTAGTTGGTAATCTCTCCTTTTGAGAGCAGTTACAGAGACAAAGGAAACAAAGATAGGACCCTTTCTCTCATTTTCTCCAGCGGACTTCCCTGATGGATGTTGCCTTTTTAATGAAGATAGATGGCAGAGCAAACTTTGCAATGTAGTTTAGCCATGAATTCTCCTCTTGGGGAGGGGTGCTGTCTAATACCCCGGGGCATGGCAGTGGAGTTGGCGGAGGCTACAGAAGTAGCAGGTGCTTACAGGTCCAGAAATGCCCCGCTCATTAGGACTGCTGTAAATCACAGCATCTTTCACGCCTTTTGAGTGAAACTTGGCACCTTCAGTTTACTACTGTGTGGTAGTCACACCGTCCCTGACTGCAAAAATATTAATAGATGGCACCTTCCACTGCACAATGAAACTGGGCATGCCTGCGTCAGTAATGATGGATTGAGGCCTGAAAGATTCTGCAGAGAGGAGATCAAGAAGATGCCAAGGAAGCTTTCTTTGTGTAACTAAAGACTGGTAACTAGAAAGAGTTGATGGTCACATCTATTACTCACAGTGTCACTGTATCCTGGAAGAGCTTGTATGAAAGATATGAGAGAGGCCTTGGCATGAAGGACTGTCCCAGCACCTTGAATGAGCATGGGCCTCGCGGGCTAGGCTGGTTAGGGGGGTGAGGATTGAGGTTTGTGACTCACAAGCTGGCCTCCTGTTGTCTTCAGTCTGTTGTGGAAAAGGTTCTGGCTCACACAGGTTTGTCTGAGCCATAAAAATGATTCCTGCTTAATATTCGGGGCCTCTGTCTGCCAAAGCCTATTTGTTTTCTTTCTTTTTTCTTCATGGTTGTCATTGTACAGAGACAATGGTAGATGAGATTTGAGAGTTAAGGAAATAGACTCTACCAAAAAAGAAAAAGTAACTGTTTTTCAGTTCCAATAACATGACTAATATTAAAGATTCTTTATTCCTCCTGCGTTCCTGGGAGGTGGTGGGTTGTGGGGGAACAAGGGTGAAGAAAGAAAAAGAAAAGAAAATAAGATATCTTCTATTTGAATGTATAAAATGAAGATCTAGTAAAGTAAAGTATCATTTTGGGAACCTTAGGACTGATGAAAAGAAGAAAACACTTAATGGAACTCTTTCCATTTAAAGCTGAATTTTAAAGGATTGTTTTGTCTGATGTGTGCCAAGCAAAGAAACATAAGTCTCATAGCATTCCTTAGACGTAAGTGGTATTTAAGAGAAGACTTACCTACACCAAGTTTTATTCACTTGTCCAGTTTGGCTGATATGAAGCTATCTGGAACTAAACATTCCTCTCTCTAGCTCTTCCCATAAAAAGTCTCTGTCTTCTTATACCATTTTGCTTTCATTTGCCTCTTCTTCCCTGATTCTTCCTTTATTTTCTCTCATATGCCAACAACATCTGGAAACTCTCTCTTTAGAGGCTTCTGTGATCCTAGTTTATGCAGTTTTTTACCGAGTCAACACCTTTATGAGCTATTTTTGATATTCGGAAGTTGGTTTCTTTCAAATAGTTTTATTTGAAAAGTGCTATGCAATATAATTCTTTGAAGGGGAAGCATTTTAACATGGTACAATCACAATGTAAAGTGGAAATTAAGCTGAATGAGTTCTATCTCTTTCAAGTTCAGATTGCTAAATTTTTCTGACTTGGACACAAAATGAAATCAAAATGAAGGATAAGGGATGACAAGGGAGCTATGAGGAGAACAAGGTGGCCATTGGGAAGGGCACTGCAAAGTGGGTAATAAGAGGAACAAACAAGAGGAGTATTCACATCAAAGGAAAGCTATTCCATATATAAAATGGTGACCTTAAGCATACAGGAAATTTTTAAAAATACACTTTTATTTTGTAGTAGTTTTTTTTAAGGGTTTTCTTTTTGCCTTTTTTTAAATTATTATTATTTTTTTTTACAAATAGTTTATTGTCAAATTAGTTTCCACATAACACCCAGTGCTCATCCCCACAAGTGCCCTCCTCCATGCCCATCCCCCCCTCTCCCCCACATCCATCTGTCCTCAGTTTTTGTCAGCATTCAAGAGTCTCTCATGGTTTGCCTCTCTCTCTTTGCAGTAGTTTTATATATTTATTTTCTGGGGTTTTTTTTTGGCAATAATTTAGCTTAATAGAAAAGTTGCAAAGATAGTATAGATAGTTCTTATACATACGCTTTACCCAGTTTTCCCTAATCTTAACACCTTAGAGTTCTATATTTTTAATGGTTATGATGAACATGAGTGTGGTTTTTTTATATTATTAGAAAAAAATTAGAAGTAAGGAATTTTCTCCTTAAAACTTCATATTCTTGTTTATACTTTAAGACTGTATAGCTGCTGGGGCTCCTAGTGCCCATAAGGTGTGGTCTATGAGATTTGGGAAGGGGGAATTGTCTTTCTCATTCCATGACAAATCTTCCGACTTTTCACAAGAGTAAAGTGGATAAGGTTTGTTTTGGGGAGTTTATCCCTCTGTTTTGTACCTTTTTCATTTGTTAATGGTAACTCCTCCTCTGTTTTATAATTAGACTGAGGCTCTCAGCATCTCTTCTTTCTCCATTGTTAAACCCTGCTTTTAGGAAAGACTCCCAATTGTATTCATATCAAGACAAATTAAAAAACAAATGTGATAATAGCTTAAAGAAACTGTCCTTCTTCAGAGTTATTTACATTTTAGCAGGGATGCAAAGTTTTATGCCCACGCTTCCCAAATTTAGGTATGTTAACCATGACAAAGTATCCTGGAAAGTTGCTTCTACTAGAACTTATTTGGGGGAAAATCTCATTTTTATATTAAAATGCACATGAAATTATGGTAGAGTATAATGTAAAATTCATGCAGTTTTTAAAGTAAAATTGGTCTTAAACTGGGACTTTTTGGTGGCCTCTTGACTTCAGACCCTAAAAGTATTTCTCTCTATCTTGGATTATGTCTATTACATTAAAAAGAAAAATTGAAAAACTACTGCCTTACGCTAAGTGATCTAAACTTCGGCAGTAAAATTTTAGCACCAAATAGTACAAGTTCCCCAGTTTCTAATAACTCATCTTCCCTTTTGACGAACATTTTAAAAATAATGTATGCATACCCAGAGTCTGATTAACCCTCTCTATTGGATATCATTGAATGTGTATTTCTGCATTTGATAGACACTTTTTAAATGAACAAATGAATGAAAAGTTGGAGTGTTATTTTGCATTGTGGAGCCTTTCCTGTATTTCCTGAAATCCCACCTTGGAAGGATTCTCTTATTCCAAGAAAGCCAGGCCCTGCTAATCAATCCCTCATGTTCTGGGCCTTGGCCTGGCAGAGGAGAAGGGATTGACCAGTGCATGAAATGACTTAAGGTATTGAGGGCTTTGCAGTAAGATACAGTATACTGATCATACTCTTCATTTCTAGTTTTGGGGAAGATGGGTGCCCTGAGATTACAGTTGTATTGTCTATTTGTTATTTAGAAGTAATCAAACACTATATCCCTTTACAGTGTAAATGTTATAGCTGGAGAACAGCCAGCAAGAGAAGGCAGCAAAGGGTGGGGAAAAAAAGGAATTCAGAGTTGGAGAGATTAAGGCTCAAAACTTGGCTGTAACATTTGACCTCAGGTATGGTACTTATTCATGAGACTTAATTTCCTAGTATGGAAAATGAAGAGTATCAGGTATCCTCTGTGAAAAGTCCAGTATAGTTAGCTCATAAGCTGGTTCTTGGCCTTTTTGCTATCAGAACTATTCCTTGTCTCCCACTCTCCCACTCTTCATGACAGTCTTCAATCCCTGCAAGCTGATTTCCCATCTCTGATTCCAGTCAGGAAGAGGCACTGGTAGGAGATGAGAGAGTGCTGTAGGTGTGTTTGCTTTGTGCCTTCAGCTTCTGCAAGACAGGCCCACTCTGGTTCTCGCTTCTTCCATGACTCTGGCCCTTGGTGCTAAGAACATCACCTACTCCATTTGTCCTTCCAGCCAAGAGTGTTGCTAATCTCTGGGTTGCCTCATTGTTCATTCTTTGCTTCTTGGCTCTTCCAGCACTTGTGTATCCATTCTTTGTGTTAAATTCCCTCATTTTAAACACTTGGAATGGTTTCTGTTTACCTCATTAGATGGACCCTTATTGATACAGCCTATTGCAGTAACCTGTGAGCTGAAGGGAGCTTCAGCTAGGCTGGTTGTGATAGGAATAGAAGGGAAGGAGAGACGTGCCAGAAGAAGAAGAAGGAAGACGGGCATAGCAGTGACTGACTGGGTAGAAGAAGTGAAGGTCAGGAGAAATCAGGCAGTTCAGATAATGATGACTGCCACTGATGGAAACAGGCCATTGGAATGGGAGCTTCTTTTGGGTAGAAGCTAGGGGATTGGTGTAGAGCACGTTAGAGAAGAAACGGCATGATGTCACTGTCTCTGCACTCTGCTTTGACACTTAGTGTACTGCAGCTGCAGGAATATTTATGGAGTTGTCTTTCTCTCTTGGGAAAGGGTTGAGGGAGAAGTTCAGAGGGAAGAGAGAAGGGCAGTGTGTGGCCCAGAAGGGAATGCCCTCCGGCACCTTGCTGAGCTTGGGACGTATCTCTCCAACATCATGACTCCAGCCCCACCACTGTAACCTTTTCAGGGACTAGAACAGGAGGCTGGCTGCTCACAACCCCTTCTTTGCTAGCTAGGCAGCAGCTCTTCCCCAAAGGGACCTGAGATGAGCAGGCTCTTTCTCTTGCCAGTGCAGGATTTGCAAGAGGAGTGCTGTGGGAGGAGATAAAAATTGACTTCCACACGGCCTGCAGACATCAGGAGACATTTTGGGGACCATTTTTAGGTCCAAACTCAATAATCTAAACAGCAGATACTTGAGTTGTGATTTCCCCATGGGTTAAGATAGTTCATAGTGGGGACAGTCAACATTGCTGCAGCAGGCTGGAATCCACTTCCTTAATGTACTAGGGCATTATGAAAATGATCTCTGAGGGAGAGTACTGAGTTCACATCTTCAGGAACAATGTCTAGATATATTAAGAAATGACCTCAGATGAAAAACAAACAAAATCATTCTGGCAAATCAGAGAGAGCACATTACGTGGCATTCATGATGTGTTTTATACGTGCATTGGGAGAGAGAAGACTCTAATAAATGAAGACAAACAGGAACTCTATTCTCAAACTTACTTTTCCCAAACTCTCTTCCCAGATACTTTTCAGTCACGTTGTGCAGGTCGAAGGTTCTGGGAAGAAACAGCTAGTACTCTGACCTGCTCTCTACAAATATAACATTTCCTGTTTTGTAGGAGCTTGAGGCTGAAAAATGCACGAACCAATTGATTTAAACTTTTAAACTCCTAATACACACAAACCTTAAGATTGAAATCTGTGTGTGTGTGTGTGTGAGAGTGAGAGAGAAGAGGAAGAGGGATTCCAGATGTCCTTGGAGTGTCATATATCTAAATTCCGGATAATCTCCAGTTAATTGAATAATTGATTCAATTAAATATTAAATGCATCAATATTTTATATTCCCCCAAACTAACCTTTTATTTTCTATGGCCTTTTTCAATTCTGTGTGAGTTTGATTTGGCTGGAGAAAACCATTCATGTTATGTCCTTTAAAATATGGTGAGGTGAGCATGGTACTCCTTAGATTGATGTTCACATTAATAAATCCTTTGATTCACAACAGCTTAGATAATATAAAATTAAAATCAGCTGCTGACCTCAGGAAGTAAGCAGATTTTTTGGTAAGGATTCTATAGCCACCTTTACATTTCTTCCTTTTTAATAAATGATGAAAGCTGCAGTGTTGTCATAAAATCACATTTATTTATAGTGATAAGGATGAAGCTAATCCCTGTTTCATCACTCTGATCAGCGGTCACACAAACACAATGGAACCTGACATGCTGGCAGCCTCTGCTCATTACAGCCTTCCAAGCAACCTCCAGGCTCATGGCTGGAAGTCAAATGGGGTGGGCTGCTTCCAAGTAAGAAAGAAAAATAATTGGTTTTGGAGATAAAGGGATTATTAAAATTTCCATGTGAAATTTCTACCACCTCTTGGCTTCCGATGGAATAAGAGTTATACTAAGATGCCTTTGTTTCAACTTTGAAATTAAAAGTACTCAGAAAAATGGAGAAAATTATTACAGGCAAGAACAACCACTTCAATAGTAGTTTCTTGTCTTCATGTTGTTTATCCCAATGACCTGCTAATTAAAAACAAAATAACCACAAAAATTCTAGTAACAAAGCTTTTCATCAGGGAAGTTTTTTGGCTAAAGCATTTTTTCATATCCTTACAATTTCAAGCTGTTCTCCTACCCAAAAGGGACTGATGAGTTTTTTTAATTGATGTAGACATAATGCTTTGTTTAAAACTGCGGACAAAGACAACTTTTCTGGCCATCTGGTCTTTAGAAACAAACACTCTGCAGTCCAGCAGACTCAGGCTTAACTGTTCAAGGATCTCTTCTTTGATCTACACTGAATCTCAAGTCATCTGTGCTATGTGATCTTGGGCAAGTTACTTAATCTCTCTAAGCCTCAATTTCTCCATCTGCAGAATAGGACTAATGAAAGTACCAGAGAAAAAGAAGGAAATGCATGTAAGGATCTTCCATAATACAGAGCCTGACACATACTAAGATTCAAGCCATACTAGCTGATTTTTAACTTGTTTTTTTTTTTTTTTTAATTACACGGTCTATTTGCTTCTGTGACTATTAGCATTTGGTAGTCTGCTCACTGCGTTACTAAATTTTGTCTTTGTAGAGCAGTCCCTGAGTGATGGTTGAGATCTGACAGGGTAGATAGAATTATGAAGTGTTGGGTGTTGCTGACTCTCATTTGGACCCTTGGGTATCACATGGGGTACCTCTATAGCTTTAGCAGCAATGGCAAAAAATAAATTCCATTTCAATCAGTGTTACAATCCTTGATTTTGGCTTTTTGCATAAAAATAGGATCTTATGCTTGCGGTTGTAACACCCTTTGAGCTGCTGAGTGAGACTGAACCTGGCTTGGTATGTGCCATGGTGAAAATCCAGGGGCAGGGGGAAGTTTGCCTTTCATTATATTTTTAATAAAACTTAGCAAGTAGCAGAATTAAACTTGTGAATCATTTTAACAGCTATTTTTCTTAATGGAGATGAGCCTCTTTATATCTTAGTAGTTAATGCTTTGTGGTTCTAAATTAGGATCCTTGATGTGATTGTATTCTTCTCAAACATTATTAAGAATTCATTTTACAATGGAGAGCTTGTAATTCAAACAGTCAGGGAAGCAAGGCATTCCAGGCTTTCGGTGGCATTGAGTTGAAGGAGAGGGTGAGCTGGTTGGGATATGGCCAGGACGTGCTCCCTAGTGTAGGGACAGGGAGGGAGGAAGCTGTCATTTTTTACTGCATACTAGAAGCTTTGCCTATATTGTTTCATTTAGTCTTCCCAGTGCTCTTGAAGGCATGAATTATCATGCCCATTTCACAGGCTCAGAAAGATAATTTGTCCAAGATTACATAACAAATAGAAAAGGGATAATAAAAGAATACCAGTTCTGTTTACACAGTGTATTCTGTGAAAACCTATGAAGATGTATATTTGTAATTTGTGCACTGTTTTGTGCTTATGCCACATACATTTCAATGAAGTTACTTATCAAAACAAATAGGTCTGCCTGGCTCAAAGTCTATGCCCTTTTCTCTCTATTGTGCTGTTTCCAAAGAAGCATATGATGGATGGAACCCCAAGGAATTTCCTCCATCAGTTACAGCTGGTTGTGGCTAGAAATTATGCTGCCCTTATTAACTAGAACTGTCTTTGAAAGACTTGGATATTTCCAAGGAAAGATAGACTCAGAGGAATACCGTATCCTAAAATTGAGGATGCATATGTGTTAGATTTAGGAGAAAATTTCGAATGATGTTCTGAAAATGCACTGAGCTTTTTGCAGTCACTCATAATAGTAAAAAATAGAGGGGAATCCCTGAAATAGCCATCAAACAGGAATTAAATAAATAAATACAATGTGGTTTTAAAAACTGCTTATTTTGAATGATACTTATGATATGTGGTGGAGTGAAAAATGGTCATGGAATGGCATATATAGTAGAATGACACTTTTGTAATTTTTTTTGTTTATATACTTATTTTGCATAAGTATGTGTCTGGAAAGAGGTTTGCTAAAATACCAGTAGTGGTATCTCCCTGCATTTTGTAATATTGGTTGAAATTTACTTCCTTTCCTTTTTTTTTTTTATGTTTTTATATATTGTTTGACATTGTTTTCCTATAATTCTATAAAACAGAAATTTTGTGTTTCTTTTCTCAACATTTATTTATGTATTTATTTATTTGAGAGACAGAGAGAGACAGAGTATGAGCTGGGGAGGGACAGAGAGAGAGGGAGACACAGAATCCAAAGCAGGCTCCAGGCTCTGAGCTGTCAGCACAGAGCCCGATGCGAGGCTCAAATCCACGAACTGTGAGATCATGACCCAAGATGAAGTTGGAAGCTTAACCAACTGAGCCACCCAGGTGGGTGGCTTGTTTTAATTTTTAATAAAATAATACTTTTAGCAAAGGCTGCATCCTGAATTAAATATATCCTTTCTCAAGTTGTGTACTTCAGGAGGAAACACTCAATTTACTGTGTGAGTTCTGACACACTAAAGCAATATTATATTACCTTATAGTCAAACCAGAGAAGAATATTTTCAGGAGTAAAAAGATACATTTTGTAAGATCAAACACATGCAATTACCAGACTGCTTGGCTTGTTTAAAGCCTTTAAAAACATTAAAAATTATAAAATATTTTAATTATATTCTATGTTCTACCTGCTTCTTGAAAAATTAGTTGTTTTACCTACCCAAATACATGTCTTGAAAGGCTCAGTTTTGAAAATTCTCCATTCTCTTTAGATTTTAGTGTAATGATCAAGACACGTGATTGCTTTAGTTTGTTTTATTCCACTTTACTTCATTCTAGTGATTTTCTTCCTTCAATTAGGCTAACTAATGACAGAATTGAAATCATATAGATTATACATTCATGTGAAAACAGACAATAGAGCAAGATATGACTTTCCTTTTTGTCCTTTTCTTAAAGATTTTCAAGAAACTAGCATAAGAGAATCCTGAGTACCTCTGTGTGTTTTAAATATATGGAAGTTCATTACCTATAAACCCCAACACATATTGTGAGGTCTGGCAAAGTTCAGATTACTACCTTCTGAACAATTAGCAGTCTCAACAACATACTCTCATTTTTGATAAGTAGGTGCCCCAAACTGGAATAGTCTCCTTCCCACTTACCTGAACTTGGTGATGAGAGATCCAGGTCACACCTTTTGGGACACAGCAAGCTCTCTCTTTTGAACCCATATAACCATGAAAATGGACAACGTGATCTAAGAAAATTCTGTTTATGAATTGATATGTATGAAAAGACTTAGAATGTGTAAAAAGAGGGGTGCCTGGGTGGCTCAGTCAGTTTAGCATCTGATTTTGGCTCAGATCATGATCTCACTGTTCATGAGTTCAAACCCTACCTCAGGCTCGTTGCTGTCAGTATAGAGCAGAGCCCACTTTAGATCCTCTGTCCAACCTCTTTCTCTGTCCTTCCCCTGCTAGTGTGCTCTCTCTCAAAAATGAATAAATATTTTTAAAAATGTGAAAAAAGAAGACCAAAGTGTATATTTAACAAATCTCACTTATTAAAAAGAATGTATGAAGAATTAAGATTTTTTTTTTTTGGAAAATCTAATTGCTTGATTTCTGTATAGTGCCAGTAAAATTGACTTTTTTTTTTCTCTTAAAAAAATTATTATTGAAGTACAGTAGACATACAATTTTATATTAGCTTCAGGTGTACAATATAGTGATGTGACAATTCTATGCAGTACTCAGTGCTACGAAGATAAGGGTAGTCACTATCTGTCACCATACAATGTTATTACAATATTATTGATTATATTCTCTGTGTTGTACTTTTTGTCTCCATGATTTATTTGTTTTAAACTGGAGGTTTGTACCTCTAATCTGCTTTACCTATTTTACTTATCTACCCACCCACTTCCTTTCTGGCAATCAATAGTTTGTCTTCTGTATTTGAGAGTATGTTTGTTTTTTGCTTATTTATTTGTTTTGCTTTTTTATATTCTACATATAAGTGAAATCATATGCTATTTGTCTTTCTTTGCCTGGTTTATTTCACTTAGCATAATACCCTCTCAATCCATCCATGTTGCCACAAATGGCAAGATTTCATTCCTTTTTTTTTTTTATGGCTGAGTAATAGTCAATTGTATATATACACCACATCTTTATCCATTCATTTGTCGATGGACACTTGGGTTGCTTCCATATCTCGGCTATTGTAAATGATGCTACAATAAACATAGGGTTGCATATATCTTTTTGAATTAGTATTTTCTTTTCCTTTGAGTAAAATGCCCAGTAGTGGAATTACTGGATTGTGTGATAATTCAATTTTTAATTCTTTGAGGAATCAGTACTGTTTTCCATAGTGGTTTCAACAATTTACATTGCTACCAACAGTATCCTTGCTGACACTTGTAATTTCTTGTCTTATTTATTCTTTTTGAAAATCTAGCTGTTTGGTTTCTGTAGTACCGGTAAAGTTGATTTTTATGTTGTATTTTTTACATATCATGAGGTAGGAAAATATCCTTAGAACGGTATGACAGACATTTTCTCTTTTGCTTAAACAAGGCATTTTATTTGGGGAGAAATGAACATTTTGCTTCCCAGAGAAAGAAGAAACCCTGAGGAGTTTATGCATATAGTTGGAAGAAGGCAGCTTTAATTTTGAGGGAGGAGAAATTTGAGAGAAGCCAGGGAGAATGAAGCTGGAACCTATGAAACAGCTGCCGATTGATGCCCCTGCTTCCTCTGCCCAGGACACCTTCACCCAGAATCTTAAATAAAATCATGAAGCTTATTTATACGTGGATTTTAGAGGAGTTTGGGAAAAGTTATGAATTCTTTGGTTTGCATGCAGAGACTTTCTAGAATAGAGGTAACACAGGCAAATAGAGGCAGGAGACAGGAGGATGCATGAGGACATTCATGTTGCAGGAATTGAATATAATACTCAATTAGATATATTCATTTATATATTTAATTATATAATATTCAAAGTACATATATACATATTTTTTCATGCAGAAATGCATGTGATCAGGAGATCTTTGGGCTTTCATGGACTATAGAAATGAATCCAGGCCATCCTAAACCCCATTTATGAGGGTGTCAGATTTGCAGGGCTGGGAAAAGGTGTCTGCTCATGATGTTACAGGCAGGGTATGTATCCTCTCAATGTATACATTCAGGAGTAATGTGCCACTGACAGCTTGCAAGCCTCTAATATCCTATTGGACTTGAGTCTTTTTTTCTTTTGTGAGAAAGAGCATGAGTGAGGGAGGGGGAGAGGGAGAGAGAGAGAGAGAGAGAGAGAGAGAGAGAGAGAGAGAGAATCCTAAGCAGGCTCTACTCCCAGTGTGGAGCCCAACTCAGGGCTTGATCTCACAATTGTGATAGATAGATGCCCAATTGGTGGATCCATCCAGGTGTCCCTGAATTTGGAGTCTTTTTAAAAAGACCATTAGTCAGTTTTTCTTACCTCTCTTTCCTTAAAAATGAAGAAATCAGAGATTACCAGGCTGCTTAAAATGCACAGAAGTAAAGCCTTTGATGGTCTGTCCATTCATTTCCTGCCATCTTTACAACAGAAAAATATATTAACCTTAAGCAACTAAGGTAAGTGTAATGGACTGAAGTCCAATATTCAGCAGAAAATTCATTATCTAATTTTGATAAAGATGAATGGATTAGGTAATGAGTTGAAGTTGTTTCCATGTAAATAATCACTATAGATGTTAAACTTAGCATGGACATAGAAACTCCCAAGTTTGGAGAATGCAGAGTACTGTAATTTTAAACATTCTCACTCAAATAAGCTGCTTGTTGAACTGATCTCAGGTGTATTTTCCTGCTGAGCTGCAACAGTGGCTGTTGATGAGTCTGATAGCTCAATCCTACAGTTCACCTTCATGCTGTTCATCTGTCCATGGAGACAGCTTATGGGAATTCATGAACACATATACATGCTCTTGAAATCTTGATGGAGTCTATACTTTCCTTTGTCCTCATCACCAACCTTTCATATAAAACTTTTTGATTAATACATTTCAAATTATGTTTAGAAAATAAATAAATTAGATTTAATTGATTGGAGTTTTCTACCTTTGCATTCCTTTTTTTTTTTTAAAGTTGAATTTATTGTTATAAGATAGTGGTAGATTTCATTTTCAGAGGTAACTTGAAAACAGTCTTTCTCATGTCACCTTCTTTAAAGTACCATTAAGTAAAATGAATATAAGGTTGTTTCAGGATAATGCACCAATATCAATGGATCAAATGTTAGGGTTATTAGTGATAAGCATTGGATACCCAACACCATTGGGTATTGAAGACCCAGCTCCAGTAGCTATATGGAACTTTGAAATTCATCAGTAGCTATCTGGAACTTTCCATTCAACTTTCTTACTTAAGCTACTTTGGATTTAAATGAGAACCAACTGTAAATAAGGACTACAAAGTTGACCTAGTAAGTACAATGATTAGTGTTGGAAATGTCTCACTGTGGAATAGTTCCATCTGCTTGTGAAAAAAAGTAATGGGTAATTATAATTAGGAATTCAGTGTGGGGCATTGGATTAGATGTGATGATTGCTGAAACCCACTGATAATGGGGAGGGGGGAATAAGGAATGTGAAAATTTCACCTGGAACCTATATGGCACATTTTATTAATTAGTGACTCTTAATGTGTTTATATCCTCCTGGTAGAATTTCTCTTATTCCTTGAATACTGGAAAATGCTGGGCTGTGAATAATGTTTCCCATTAGAATTTGTACTACCTACACATCTTAAAGGGTATTACTCATTCATATTCTCTATAATGGCCCCTGACAGTGAAGGATGATGGGAGATGGTGGAGGAGGGAGGTCATTCCATTGCTTTAGGAACCATCAAATTTTTCCTCTCTTTCAAATGTATTATTAGGTTAATAGGTGTGTTGATTCTTACTTTTTTCCACTGCATACATATTGTGTGATACTGAGAGAGAAGGTATTTTACCTTGTCTGGCATGGCAGTGGCTAAACTTTAATAAATAACAACTCCCTTTTTTATCACTTGAGTACATTTAACAGCTACAACCCATTAAGCAGAAATTTGAATTGTCCAGAACATGATGAGACCCTGGAGTTTACTGCTTAGGACCTAAAAGTGGAGGTTTAAAGTAAGCCCCAAACAGCCCTTCACACTGTTTATTTATAATAAAGTTTGCCTCACCTACCCAAACCTATATTTTTGTATATGTGAAATGGCAAAGGTTATCCTTTCTGGTAACTTGTGTGCATTACAAACAAACAAACAAATGACTTTTAGCTACACTGGAAGAGCTCCAGATTTAGAAGACTGTTGTGGTGCACTTACTTAAGGCAAGATATCCTTTATAACACAGATAAAAACTCTTTATTAATTTCCCTGCATTTGAATGGATATTGGGCTTTTCTTAAAGTTGCCTGCAATTATATGTAGCTATTAATCTCCAGAGTCCTGAAATTATATTAATTCTCTAGAACTGCTTATCTAAAGTAGTATTTCCCAACATTTTTCAAATGGTGACTCCTTATTACTTTACTTGATTTTATAACATCCTTCTTCTTTTTCCTGAACTAACAATAGAATGTAAAATGTTGAGAAAATATGGTTTCAGTATACAAGTATTTTTAACGTGGAACTATCACAAATATATATATAATATCTACTTTAAAAAGTAAGTGTACAAAGTTAATGTCCTAATTTGGTGCAGTGTTTTCAAATTTCCCTGACTATATGAATAACTGGGGGTGGTGCTGGGATATATTTGTTAAAAATATGTATTCCTGGGACCTACCTACCTACTGCGTCAGATGGGTAGGACCTGGAAATATATCATTTAAACAAACAATCTTGGGTAATTTTTGTGGCCAGTTGAAATTGGGACAAATGATCTTATGTAGTAAAACTTTAGGGTCCATCAGAATCACTCATCTTATTAAAACTCAGATTTCTAGACTGAGTCCCAGATTCAATGGGTCGCAGGTAAAGCCTGAAAATCTGTGTTTTTGACAATTCCCAGGTGATGCTATTGCTGGTTCAGGCACCATGTTTTGAAAACCACTGAGGTAGTAGAAAAAATATAGATTTGAGACCAGATGCATTTGGGTTCCAATCGCATTTATTAGCTGGGAAGCTTTAGTATAGCTACTTAGTGACCCTTAGCTTTTTTCCCCCTTCTTTCTCTATTTTCAATGTTTTGCATATATTTAAATTTTAATACATTCATATATATACATTACACACATATATAACACTGGGGAAGTATAATATAAGTTACAGTGGTTAAATATAGAGTACACATAGAAATAGAGAACCAGGCAGAAATGAGACTAAGAGGAGGCTGATAAGTGGATACGAGGGAAGGTGTGTGGTCAGCAAAGTAATAACAGTCTCCTAGAATAACCAGATCCTAGTAAAACAACATAATCTGAGTTCAACTCAAGAATATAAAGTGAACCTATGTAAGAGGTCAAGCTTTATGAGGAGGTCACTTGGCTGTATGAGTTTGATAGTGTTGACTCATTTGAATGCCTTGTCTCAATCATTGCTGTCGAGATTCTAAAGTTCAGATACTGAAGAGAAGAAAATGGAGAAACCAGTCATCTTAGAGCTTTTCCCAAGTCAGCTGAGGATAAAATCATTGCTACCTGCTCCCCTTATACAAATAACTAATGACATATTTGTAAATTTAGTTGTGTTCTAAGAAGGAAATATAGTCATCACATTCAGGGTTCAAGCACCATTATTTAAATATGGATACTTTGTTCCATAGCTTTTCATGGAAGTCATACATTTAAGAAGTATATTTTTTTTTCTCATGATATCAGAAGTAAAAGCCAATTTGAGTGTCAGAGTCCAATGTTCATGTAGAAGCTATATATGGAGATAGTGTTTTCATGGAACTGAACTCCTGGAGAATCTGTTAAGAAAGAAAAAGGCCAAGAAGTCAGATGCTTGCATTCAAATCTTGCTTCTACCTCCTAGGCAGGGCCCTCAGCACAGTGCCTGTGCCCTAATGAATGCTCAATAAGCTAATAATAATCCTAGCATGCAGCTATGGAATTTCTATAAACTTTTATTTCATAAATATCTATCAAGTGCCTCCCCAGTGCCAGGCATTGTCCCAGGTACTGAGGACATCTACTCTCAGGGAGCTTCGGGAGATGGGCAATGAACTTGTGAATAAGAAAGTTGCTATATAAATACTAAGTGCTAAGGATGGAGCAGTGAGCAAAACAAAAATAAAGTCCCTATCTTTGTGAACTTCCATTATAGTACCTTACAATTAAGTTTGGTCGTATTATTGTGGATCATTATAGGTAGCATAGCTAAGATTTCTTGACTAGAGTTTTCTGCTTTAACCAAGCCATCAGGCTGAGTGCCTTAATTTAATGGTTTAACAGAGGTTAGCTTGCAATTTAGAAAAACTATTCATCTCTGTCTTCTCTGAGGCATTAACAGTTTTTGGCCATATCACCAAAGCAAGTAATGGTGAACTTCCTATGTTTTTATTTTCTATTTGATGTGGCTATAATTTAAGTCAGCCACAATTAAAATATTATATAGAAATCTAAAATGTATGTTCATTTTATTAGCAATTTTATTTATAATTTAGTAACTTTCACATTACTGAGGACAGATTTTGACTACAAATCTAAGAAACTATTGATTCCTACTAACCTCATCATTTTTATAATATTATGCTTGAAAATTTAAGTGAAATTTGTTTCCTGGGCCAAAAGAAGTGCTGTATTAGTCTTGCCCAAAGATGCCAAAATTGTGTTAATTATTAACTGTGACTCATGAATGACTGTATTTCCTTCTATAAGATTGTAAATAATTCAAGGAAAAAACTGGATAAGAGTTTTTATGTTTTTTAGACAAGAGAGCACCCATTTGCCTTCAGGTATGAGTTGTTGGATCAAATCATTATAAGAGAATTTTGGTACAAGGAAGATTGAAAAGGCAGAATCATTAATGGACTGGACAGATTTCTTTCTGGCCCAGGGATGAACACCAGTCTTTCTGTGACACAATGAAGACACTGCTCTAAAATCTACCCATCTGGAGCATTTTTAGCATGATCAGCAAAATACTTTAGATGGACAGGTTTGCTTGCCGATGTGTGTTGAAAGCTAACAGAGCCCCATGGAAATTCAAATCAGAGCACAAAAGCATTGTAGTGATCACAAAAAAACCACAATACTAAAAACCTTAAAACTTAATGCAGATATGAAAAACTATTATTATGGAAGGTAATTTAGGGTTGTGATGAGAGATTTGTTCAGAAAGAATCTGAAAGCTTCAGAAACTAGGATTCATGAGTAAAATGAAAGGCATTATGCTTTTTGAAATGCAAAATAAAAATCTGAGGGGCAGCAAAGATTTCTTATTTAATAATGTCAGTGTGTACACACACTCGCCCATTATGCGGACCCTGCACTACAGGGGAAGAATGGAATGCTCATAATCCTCCAAGATTAGAAGACAGATGTACTTTCTCGTTTGAAGAACTGAGGAAGTGACTCCAGTAGAGAAATTTTGCATATTCTTCTCTGGTAGTCCTCTCTGGATTGCTTTAAGTGTTACCTTGCAGAAAACCTCTTTAGGAAAATTTCTTAAAAAACTTTTCTTTAGTTTTAGAAAGAATCTAAGGGTACACTGAATCCAGGTTTGGTAAGACTCATCACTTTCCTAGTCCAAATGAATAAGAAAGTCAGAAAGAACTATTTCAAATCCTGATAATGTAATTCTTATGGAATTCTCTCTAATAATTGCTTGATCAATGCCAATTCAATGAAATTTCTTTACATTTAGAATCTTGGTAAAAAAAATTTCCATATTTTTCAGAGTAGTTTTTATTTAAATATTTTTTAATGTTTATTTATTTTTGAGAGGGGGAGAAAGAGAGAGAATGTGGGGGGAAGGTTAGAGAGAGAGGGAGACACAGAATCCAAAGCAGGCTCCAGGATCTGTGCTGTCAGCATAGAGCCTGACATGGGGTTTAAACTCATTAATGGTGAGATCATGACCTGAGTTGAAGTAGGACACTTAACCGACTGAGCCGCCCAGCTGCCCCAGAGGAATGTTTTTTAAAGCTTTGCCAAATATTTGGCTTGTCAATGACTTATTATTTTGTCACCCTATTAATGTATGTTTCCTTTGTCATTGAAAAAAAGGTTGTATTGTTTGACTTGATGCGAAGATGCTGATTGAGTACCGACAAATGTTTGCTTTATTGGTATTGTGACAGAAGAGAAAAAATTATTTCTTTCACTGACAATGAATTACTGCATCTGTTTGTGTCTGTTAAATAATTTAATAGAATTTATAGGGCCTGTTTTCTGTTGGCTGAACTGTAGGCAGGTATCAGTCTCTGTCTCATCTTAGATACACTTAAAATAAAGCCATTTTCTTAATTTGTCTTTTTGCCAGTTTAGATGTTGGTAAGATACAGAGTGATCTTTTGTCGTTTTTGCATATAAGTTGAATATGCCTTTAATTTTAACTTTTGACAAAGGGAAGATTGTTACATAGTAAAAAAGGATAAGGTACAACGATTTCTCTCCCACATGCAAGCCTCCCCACAGACTAGTATATTTGTTGCAATCTATGAATCTACATTGACACATCATCACTCAAAAGTATAGAGTTTACATTAAGATTCACTCTTGGGTGTTGCACATTCTAAGGGTTTATACCGATGTATAATGATAGGTATCCATCATTACAGTATCAGACAGAATCTTTTTAATTCCCTGAAAATCTGTGCACTGTCTATTCATCCTTCCCCTATCCCCCAACTGCTGGCAACCACTGATCTTTTTACTGTCTCCATAGTGTTGCCTTTTACAAGATGTCATATAGTTGGGACCATACAGTATGTAGCCCTTTCAGATTGACTTCTTTCACTTAGTAATATGCACTTAAGATTCTTCATGTTTTTTTCATGGCTTGATAGCTCATTTCTTTTTAGTGCTGTCTTATATCCCATGGTCCAGATGTATCACAATTTTTACTTTTCTATTCATCTACTGAAGGACATCTTGGTTGCCACCAAGTTTTGGGAGTTATGAATAAAGCTACCATAAACATCCATGTACAGGTGTTTGTGTAGAGATAAGGTTTCAACTCCTCTGGATAAATACCAAGGGATATGATCACTAGATCATATGGTAAGAGTATGTTTAGCTTCATAAGAAACTATCAAAATGTCTTCCGAAGTGGAGGAATAGAATACCATTTTGTATTCCCACCAGCAGTGAGTGAGAGTTCCTGTCACTCCACATCCTTACCAGCATTTCGTGTTGCCAGTGTTCTGGATTTTGGCCATTCTAATAGGTGTGTAGTGGCATCTCATTGCTGTTTTAATTTGCATTTCTCTGATGACATATGATGTGGAGAATGTACTTGTGTACTTGTTTTTCATCTGTATATCTTTTTTTTTTTTTTTAATGCTTTATTTCTAGGAGAGAGAGAGAGACAGCACGAGCAGGGGAGGGTCAGAGAGAGAGGGAGTCACAGACTGAAACAGGCTCCAGGCTCTGAGCTGGCAGTCAGCACAGAGCCCGGCGGGGCTCGAACCCACGAACCGCGAGATCATGACCCAAGCGAAAGTCGGACGCTTAACCGACTAAGCCACCCAGGCGCCCCTCATCTGTATATCTTTACTGAGATGTCTGTTAAGATCTTTGGCCCCTTTGTACACAGGTTGTGTTTTCTCATTGACTTTTAAGAATTCTTTGTGTATTTTGGATAATGGTCCTATATCAGATGTGCCTTTTGCAAATATTTATCCCAGACTATAACTTGTCTTCTCATCCTCTTATATTACTGTTGTGTTTAAATTACTTGTTTTTGTTATATAACAATAATAATTATGTCAAATTGCTAACTATACTGAATATTAAAAGGTTAGGTATTATTACTGAAAATTTCAAAGAATTTGATTTGTTTAGCAGAAATCCTGAGATTAGTGATATCAGCATAAATTCATGATAACCAGCAGCCGAATGGACCCTCAGCAATGTCTGACAGTCATTTCTCTAGTGAGTTATTCTCCTGCTCACCTCAAGGATTTTCACTCTGTATCAGTTGGTATACCTTTGCTTGCAAGTGTCAACAGTCCAACTGACACTTACATACTTACATTCTTTGTATTGGAGGCATTGACTCAGGAACGATGTCTGAGAGTATCTAGCTGAATCCAGGACAACAAAACGTCATCAGGACCTCTTTTTCTTTCCCTCTTTTAGCTCTGTGTTCTTCAGGTTTGTGTACCAGATGTGATAAAGGTGGTTCCAGTGGTCCAGACTTAGATCCTACCAATATGAGAAGTCCCAGAGGAAAATTGGGCTTTTTTTTTTTTTCCTCCCAGGGAATTCCTCTTTCCCAGTGGCTTCATTGAAAGTTCTGGGATTGGGTTTCACTGGGTTGAAGCAGTGACTAATGCAAGGGTGATGAATGCTTTAGTTGGCCTTGGCATTCCCACTCTAGGATCTACATTGGTGGTAAAAGTAATGGGGATGGGAAGGGAGAGGAGACTGGTGTCTGCTCCATCTCAAGATCATACAGTAAGAACTGGGAAGGGTGATTCCCTAAGGAAAACACTGTTAATAGAAGTATGAGTGGAGGATGAACCACAAAAACAACTGAAGACAGTTCTCCACTCTTGTAAAACCTATGATTTTTCCTACTTCCTTCTCTATCCATAACAAAAGACTTTGCCTTTCTTTAGAGATAAAATAGAAACCACCAGATTGGAATTCCTCTATTTTACCACTACTCATTCCTCCAACCTCCTTTTTGCACTCATCCCCTTTTTCACTCTTGTTACAATAGAGGAAGGATATCTACTGTCAAAGCTGTTCCCTCCATATGAGCCCTGGGTCTGGTTTTCTACCTCTTCTCAGTTATCTTTCCTCTACCCTCACATTTTCCTTATCTTCAATTGTTCTCCCTTTCCCCTTAGTACAATAGCAAGAACAAACAAAAACCCCTTTGATTCCTGTTTCTCTCCAGCCATTGTTCTGTCTCTTTGTTCCCCTCCTCAATCGAACTCTTGTATTCTCTACACATTTATTCTTTAATCTACTGCTTTCTACTCTTTATATCCACCAATGATACTGCTCTAAGATCACCAATATCATTCATATTATCACATCCATTGGACACCTTTCTTTATCCTGTAAGACTTCTTACTGGCATTCACTACAGCTGACTACCCCTTCCTTCTTGCAATGTTCTGTTCTCTTGGCTGTCGTGACAACATACACTTCTGGTTTCTTCCTACAGCTTTGGCTCTCATTAGCTATCTTCTTTGTAGGCTTTTCTTCTTGTAACTAATCTCAAAATGTACTTTCACAAAGGCAGTGTTAGATACATTTCTCTTTTTATTCTGCCTTTGTAAGTTATCTCATCTAGTACTATGGCTTCAGATACCACAGATAATCCGACTGTTCCCGGCGCCCAGATTTATATCCTGAAGCCAGATATCTATCCCGGGATCTAGTCCCCTTATGCAACTGCATTCTCAACACTTCCAGAGCTGCTCATATATCTGTCCTTCATCTAGCCTTTTCTACTTCTACAGTGTCTCCAATGGCTTCTCAGTTGCTCTGGGGTCATTCATAGTAGCCCCATCTTCTCCCCAGTGCTCTAAGTCTACTGTCAATAAGTCTTCAAGTAAAACTATTTCTCTTGTTCTCTCCTCAGATCATTATACTCTGGTCTCTTCTGTATTTGCCATCTGAGAGGCGCCTCCTTAATAGTTCTGTATACCAAATCCATTCTCCAACAGCTAGAGATATTTTTCGAGTAAGAACTTTCACTACTCTGACTTCAAATCTCCATAGAATAAATCCCAGGTTTTGTAGAAATGGCTTTCATAACCCCACCTGGTCTGCCTTCTGCCTGACCCACCAGCTTCATTTTATTTTTTTCCTTCTGTCACTGTGCATTCGCTACACTGGCCTGCTGTTTGTACAGTTACTTTACTTGTTTTTCTTCTGCACAGAGTGTTCTTCCCACACTATTTGCCTGGCAATCTGCCTAGTTTAAATGTCAGTTCCTCAGGAGACCTATAAGACCCCAGTCCAATCTAAATTAGCCCCTCTACCTAAAATATTTTCTTTCAGTGCATTTCTTATAATCTTTAATTACATGTTTGTATGATTGTCTTCTAATATATCTTTCTACTACAAGTGATGCCGTAGTACACCTACTACCTACCCAAGTCCCTACCTGCTCACCTAGATGAGTTCCTGGCACAAAATTGTGGCTCTATAAATGTATGTTGAAAGATTTTAAAATATTCCAAAATTATGAAGGATTTTCCATGCCATATCCTCTTTTGTAGGGGCATCGTTGCCAAGTAATAGAGAACTGTTGGAAAGAAATAACTATAATAATTGACATTCCCCTTTGTTCAACATTCAGTGAGAAAAAAATAGCTACAGTTGTAAAATGTGCATCCCTTACCATGGTGAAGGGGTGAGAAAATACTCTGTGAACTAGAAAAATATAGTAGTAAAATACAGAGGTGGTGTGAGCCTATAGATATAAATTCAACCAAGAATAGAAATATCTGGATTTGGCATCCATTTCTGCCAACTGATTTGTATGTTTTTGGCAAGGTATTTGGTCTCTTTGTGTCCTGGATTTCTCATCTCTAAAATTTTGTGGAGATCTCATGAAAAATGAATGTGGAAGCCCTTTGAAAGGTATAAAACTTGTTAGAAATGTGAGATGCTCTTATTCTCCTTATTTTCATTCTCATTTATGGACATAAAGTAACTTTACTTGGAGATTGTTAAAACACTAATGAGCTTAGTCACTCTCATAGGTAGGACTAGCTATGACTTGCTCTCAATTTATAAAAGTGGTTATGAAGAAACCACCTTAGGATGATAATATGAAAGTAAGTGTTGTGAATTCATTATGGATTTCCTTTGTAATTCTTTGCAAGGTTTCCTGATAGCAAGGCTAATTACATTTTAAATATATTGGGGTGTCAAGTCTCTTTTTCTAAGAGATTAATTAGAGATTAGTCTCTAAGCTATTTGTAAATTACCATGCTATTTCATTGTAAAGTGTTTAGTAGAAATGCTGTTTTAGGAAAATGATTATAGATTATAAATGATTTTATTTAGTATTTTATTTCCCTGTCATTCTACCAGTTTTATAGCAATAAATGATTTTAATGTCCTTTTCCACTGATGATTTAAATGAGATTTTAGAGATGAAACATTATTTTGAAATGAGTTTAATTTAATTGACCCAGCACAGTTTGGAATTTTTTCTGCTCACTATCCTTTTATGATTAAATACTAAAGAATCTGTAATCTGAATACTTTTCTTTTTTCACCATGGGATTTCACACTCCCTAGGATAAAATATCTTATCCTTTTCAGAGAACATTAGTAGACATATTAGAAATTTATTCTCTTAGGAGTCGTACCTATCAACAAATGGGAATCTGAAGTCCTTTAGTGAAAATAATGACCTAATATAATAATAATAATAACAACAACAACCCCCCCCCCCAGACAATTCATTATCTTTTAAATGTCTTTGTGTTTAGACAAACTGATAGCCTAGAGGACAGTATGTGTTAATATAGAGTCCTTCAAAGGCTGTGATGTTCATCCCATTTTTAAAACTGCTAAGATGAGCAAGTCTAACTATTTCCAATTTTATAGAGTTTTATAAACTCTCAGTGCCAAGAAAACAAGCCACCTGGCAGTTTTTAAAAAACAGTGAGCCAGTGCTTAAGAATATGCACCAGAATTGTTAGTATTTCAACTGAATTTGGCTCAGACATGCATGGGATATAAGAGCATTTCTATTCTAGTTACCATTTTTAAAAATTTTGTTATGATTATATTCTTATGTTGCAAATTGTATTCTCATGAGGTGGCCATTCTGGTGGTGAGTGAGCAGATTTAATACATTTTATTATATTGATAACCAGTATTTTTTCCTGAAAGTGCAAAAATGACTTGGAAAAAAACTTTTCATTTTAAGAAGCATTCGAGGTAGAATGTTGAGTTCCTTTGTTGAATTTCCTAAGGTTAACAAGTCAAATGTAGATTTGTGGATAGTTGATAGAAGAGTTGATAGTTAAGTGGCAAGGATAGGCAGGCATTTATATATCTGTTGGCATAAGGAATCTCTATTAAATTATAGACTTGATAGCTATAATTAAAGAAATAAAGGAATGTGGGTTCGGTGACAATGAAACATACATTTTGTGCACCGTAATATGTTTTCTGAAGACATGAGAGTGTGAAAGAGGACAGAATGCAAACGTAAATTTGGAATCACATATCTAGACAAGATATTGAGGGTTAGGCTTAGGCTAACTATGGAGAATTCTGAAGGCTACCCTTTGTACCTGTTGAAAATGGTTGACATTTTTATGATTAGTATATGTGCTCTGAGAGATTAAAGTTCTTGTAACCTATATGGAATTCTTGCTAAATCCAATTTCCTCAAAATATATTTAAGTCCTAATTTAATACAGCAAATTCGAATCTCATTATCAGTGGAGTGAATTTAATTGAAATCAAATTGATTTAAGCAACTAGTCAAGAAATCCCAGTATAATCCCTTTTCTTCCTCTGGGAACATTCATCTACTTATATCTGTTCTCAAAGCTTAGAGGTAGCAGAAGTTTGATGTAAGAGGAGACATACTGTATATTTTCATTTAAATTGTTTAAATAGTTATGAGATTAATTTTATAGATACATTATAAAATTTAATTGTGTTTTGGACATTCTTTTCACCAAGGCTAATTAGAGTCAGTAGTTCTAAAATGTAAGATTCTAAAATAATTTCCAAATCCAGATTTATCATGGTACTTAGAGGAATTTTTGTTATACTGTATTAGGAATGTATTGACCAGTCCCAAGAACAATGCACATTTGAAATATTATATTGAACTAAGATAACATTAGTGTAATATTTTAATAAAAATAAGCACATGCACTTTGAAATTGTCATCATTTTAGTTATATCTCAAATAAGTCTTAAACTAGGTATAATTAATCATCTCTATAAAGCATAACTTTCTGTTAATTAATGAGGCAATTATAGGACTAATGCTGTGGAAATGTGTGTAACATATTTTCTCATAATATATGCTAATATATGTTAATTTTAAGTAATTTGAGCAGTACAGATAAAACTAATTCCATAATATTTTTTACTAATTGAAATATATCCTTCCAGATTTGCCATATATAAATAATGAGATCTCAGACTAGAAGTACTCTTTGATAATGCCTACTTTTTAAGTACACACACACACTCACAGATTATCCATCTGAAGATCTATAGATTTATGTCATCCATTATTAGTGCTGCATAGAATCCTGTGGCATTAATGTACCAGTCCCTGCTAGGGATAGATATTTATTAGTTTACTTACAATCTTTTTCATATTATCAACAGAGTGGCATTGAACCATCTGTACTTATATCTGTGATCATTTGTTTGAACATTTTCTTAAGATAATTTTCAAAAATGATATTGCTAGATCAAAGTAGATGCAATTTCTTAAAATTTTTTAAAATTTTTATGTTTTTAATGTTTTATTTATTTCTGAGAGAGAGAGAGACCGCATGAGCAGGGGAGGGTCAGAGAGAGAGGAGATACATAGAATCTGAAACAGGCTCCAGGCTCTGAGCTGGCTGTCAGCACAGAGCCCGACGCGGGGCTCAAACCCATGAACCGCGAGTACATGACCTAAGCAGAAGTCGGACGCTTAACCAACTGAGCCACTCAGGCGCCCCTGTGTGTTTGTTTTTTAATTTGGACATGGTTTTAAGTTTTCATGTGGTCAATTTTATTGGTATTTTCCTGGGTTTTTGGACTTGATATATTGTTAAGAAGAGATTTTTCCACACCACAAAATAATACAAATAAATGGTTACCTTTTTTTTCCTAGTACTTCTATCTTTTATTTAATCTTTCTCTAAAGTTATTTTTTGGCCTGGCATAAAGCAGAAATCTAGATTTTTTTTGTTCAAATGGAGAGTGAATTTTTTCAGCATTAATAATAGTATAATACTGTTTCCTATTTAAAATGTCACTTCCACCTTTACCTCTTGAAACAATCCCTTTGGACTTTTTATAATAAGTTTGTTGTATTTGTCCACAAATTAGTGGACTTTTGACAATGAAATCCTTCTAGTTAGTATTTTTTATGTTTTTATTTATTTGATCCTTCTTTTTTGACTTTAAATGAAATAAACATCTATATAATGTTTGCACATATCTTGTTTATTCTTGGCTTGATTACAATATCTGTTGTTAATTTGAGTGGGAGTTGCCTCACCTCTACCCACCCATGCCATTACATTTAGAAGTAGGCTGGTGTATGAGACAGCTATTAATTTTTTTAATATTTACATGTTATTTGCTACCATCACTTTTACTAATTCTGATAACTTTTCAATTAATCATTTTGGGTTTTCTAGGTACATAGTATTCTCTGCAAGTAGGAATGATCTTTCACCTCTTTTACAATATTTTAGTAAACTTAATTTCTTATCCTTGCCTTATTGCTTTGTCTTAAATATCCAACATTATGTTCAAATATAGAGCTAATAATAGACTTTAGTTTCTTTTTTATTTTAATGAGAATGCTTCTAAGTCTTTAACAGTTGGTATATTTCCTCTAGGATTCTTACTAAATAGGATTTTGATCATGTTAAGGAAGTTTTCCTCTCTTCCCATTTTACAGAGGGTTTTGTTGGGAATTAATGTTGTATGGTATCAATTGCCTTTGGGGATTTTATAGATATAGTCTTATTGTTTTTCTTTTTTAATCTATTTATTTATTGAAGTACATTGATGGCTTGCCTAATGTTGATCCATTCTTACATTCCTGGAATAAACTTGACTTTTTTTTTTTTTTTACAAATAGTTTATTGTCAAATTAGTTTCCACATAACACCCAGTGTTCATCCCCACAAGTGTCCTTCTCCATGCCCATCCCTCCTCCCCCCCACATCCATCAGTCCTCAGTTTTTGTCAGCATTCAAGAGTCTCTCATGGTTTGCCTCTCTCCCTTTCCCCCACCATTTCCGCCCTTCTTCTCCCCCTTGGTCCTCTGTTAAGTTCCTCCTAATCCTCCTATACGTGCACACATATGATATTTGTCCTTCTCTGCCTGACTTATTTCGCTCAGCATAACACCCTCAAGGTCCATCCATGTTGCTACACATGGCCAGATTTCATTGTTTCTCATTGCCATGTAGTATTCCATGGTATAGATAAACCACATCTTCTTGATCCATTCATCTGTTGATGGACACTTAGGCTCTTTCCATGTTTTAGCTATTGTGGAGAGTGCTGCTATGAACATTGGGGTACATGTGCTCCTATGCATCAGCATTTCTGTATCCCTTGGGTAAATTCCTAGCAGTGCTATTGCTGGGTCCTAGGGGAGTTCTATTGTTAGTCTCCTGAGGAACCTCCACACTGTTTTCCAGAGGGGCTGTACCAGTTGACATTCCCACCAACAGTGTAGGAGGGTGCCCGTTTCTCCACATCCTCGCCAGCATCTAGAGTTCTCTGATTGGCTCATTTGAGCCACTCTGACTGGCGTGAGGTGGTATCTCAGTGTGGTTTTGATTTGTATTTCCCTGATGAGGAGCGATGCTGAGCATCGTTTCATGTGTCTGTTGGCCATCTGGATGTCCTCTTTGGAGAAGTGTCTGTTCATATCTTCTGCCCATTTCTTCACTGGGTTGTTTGTTTTTCGGGCGTGTATTTTGATGAGTTCCTTGTAGATTCTGGATATCAACCCTTTATCTGATATGTCATTTGCAACTATCTTTTCCCATTCCGTTGGTTGCCTATTAATTCTCTGGGTTGTTTCCTTGGCTGTGCAGAAGCTTTTAATCTTGATGAGGTCCCAACAGTTTATTTTTGCTCTTGATTCCCTTGCTTTTGGGGATGTGTCAAGTAAGAAGTTGCTGCGGTAGAGGTCAAGGAGGCTGTTTCCTGCTTTCTCCTCTAGGGTGTTGATAGTTTCCTGTCTCACGTTCAGGTCCTTTATCCATTTTGAGTTTATTTTTGTGCATGATGTGAGAAAATGATCTAGTTTCATTCTTCTGCATGTTGCTGTCCAGTTCTCCCAACACCATCTGTTAAAAAGGCTGTCTTTTTTCCATCGGATATTCTTTCCTGCTTTGTCAAAGATTAGTTGGCTGTATACTTTTGGGTCCACTTCTGAGTTCTCAGTTCTGTTCCATTGGTCTATGTGTCTGTTTTTGTGCCAATACCATACTGTCTTGATGATGACAGCTTTGTAGTAGAGGCTAAAGTCTGGGATGGTGATCCCTCCCGTTTTGGTTTTATTTTTCAGGATTACTTTGGCTATTCGGGGTCTTTTGTGGTTCCATACAAATTTTTGGATAGTTTGTTCTAGTTTTGAGAAGTATGCTGGTGCAATTTTGATTGGAATTGCATTGAATGTGTAGAGTGCCTTAGGTAGTAATGACATCTAACTATATTTATTCTTCCTATCCATAAGCATGGAATGTTTTTCCATTTCTTTGTGTCTTCTTCAATTTCCTTCATAAGTTTTCTATAGTTTTCCTCATACAGATCTCTTGTATCCTTGGTTAGGTTTATTCCGAGGTATTTTATGGTTTTTTGTGCAATTGTGAATGGGATCAGTTTCTTGATTTCTCTTTCTGTTGCTTCATTGTTGGTGTATAAAAATGCAACCGATTTCTGTACGTTGATTTTGTACCCTGCAACTTGGCTGAATTCTTGGATCAGTTCTAGTAGGCTTCTGGTGGAGTCTGTCGGGTTTTCTATGTAGAATATCATGTCATCTGCGAAGAGTGAAAGTTTGACTTCCTCTTTGCCAATTCTGATGCCTTTGATTTCCTTTTGGTGTCTGATGGCTGATGCTAGGACTTCCAACACTATGTTAAACAGCAGTGGTGAGAGTGGGCATCCCTGTCGTGTTCCTGATCTCAGCGGGAAAGCTCTGAGTTTTTCCCCGTTGAGGATGATGTTAGCTGAAGGCTTCTCATAGATGGCTTTGATGATGTTTAAGTAGGTTCCTTCTATCCCAACTTTCTCGAGAGTCTTTATTAAGAAGGGATGCTGTATTTTGTCAAATGCTTTTTCTGCATCTATTGACAGGATCATATGGTTTTTATCTTTTCTTTTATTGATATGATGTATCAGATTGATTGATTTGCGAATGTTGAACCAGCCCTGTAACCCAGGAGTGAATCCCACTTGATCTTGGTGGATGATTCTGTTTATATGCTGCTGGATTAGATTTGCAAGGATCTTGTTGAGGATTTTTGCATCCGTATTCATCAAGGATATTGGCCTGTAGTTCTCTTTTTTTGCTGGATCTCTGTCTGCCTTGGGAATCAGAGTGATGCTGGCTTCATAAAATGAGTCTGGGAGTTTTCCTTCAATTTCTATTTTTTGGAATAGCTTGAGAAGAATTGGGATTAATTCTGTTTTAAATGTCTGGTAGAATTCCCCAGGGAAGCCATCAAGTCCAGGGCTCTTATGTGTTGGGAGATTTTTGATCACTGATTCAATTTCTTCACTCGTTATGGGTCTGTTCAGGTTTTCTATTTCTTCCCGTGTGAATTTTGGTAGTGAGTGTGTGTTTAGGAATTTGTCCATTTCTTCTAAGTTGTTCAATTTGTTGGCATATAATTTTTCATAGTATTCCCTGAAAATTGCTTGTATTTCTGAGGGGTTGGTTGTAATAAGTCCATTTTCATTCATAATTTTGTCTATTTGGGTGCTCTCTCTTTTCTTTTGGATAAGTCTGGCTAGAGGTTTGTCAATTTTGTTGACTTTTTCAAAAAACCAACTCTTGGTTTCATGGATCTGTTCAATTGTTTCTTTGGTCTCTATGTTGTTTATTTCTGCTCTAATTTTTACTATTTCTCTTCTTCTACTGGGTTTAGGGCATTCTTGTTGATCTGCCTCTAGTTCCTTTAGGTGAGCTGTTAGATTTTGGACTTGCGCTTTTTCTAATCTCTTGAAATAGGCCTGGAGAGCAATGTACTTTCCTCTTAGGACTGCCTTTGCCGCATCCCATAGATTTTGAATTGTTGTGTTTTCATTTTCATTTGTTTCCATATATTTTTTAATTTCATCTCTAATTGCCTGATTGGCCGATTCATTCTTTAGAGGGTGTTCTTTAACCTCCATGTTTTTGGAGGTTTTCCAGACTTCTTCCTGTAATTGATTTCAAGTTTCAAAGCATTGTGATCTGACAGTGTGCATGGTATGATCTCTATTCTTTTATATTTATTGAGTGCTGCTTTATGTCCCAGTATGTGATCTATCTTGGAGAATGTGCCATGCGCACTTGAGAAGAAAGTAAATTCCCTGGCCTCAGGATGTAAAGTTCTAAATATATCCGTCAGGTCCATCTGGTCCAATGTGTCTTTTAAGTCCATTATTTCTTCAGTGATTTTCTGTCTGGTTGACCTATCCATTGCTGTAAGCAGAGTATTAAAGTCCCCTGCTATTAGCACATTCTTATCTATAAGCTTGTTTCTGTTTGTGATTAATTGTTTTAGATATTTAGGTGCTCCCATATTCGGTGCGTAGACATTTATGATTGTTAGTTCTTCCTGATGGATGGACCCTGTAATTATTATGTAGTGCCCTTCTTCATCTCTTGTGATTGTCTTTAATTTAAAGTCCAGTTTGTCTGATATAAGTATCGCTACTCCGGCTTTCTTTTGATTTCCTGTAGCATGATATATATTTCTCCATCCCCTTACTTTTAATCTGAAGGTATCTTCCCATCTAAAATGAGTTTCTTGTAGACAGCATATAGATGGATTCTGTTTTTTAATCCATTCTGTTACCCTATGTCTTTTGATTGGAGCATTCAGCCCATTTACATTCAGTGTTATTATTGAAATATGTGGGTTTAGAGTCTTTGTATCTTTTGTAGGGTTCATGTTTGTGGTGGTGTCTCTGGAATCTTTGTTCCTTGCAACCTTTCCTTCAGAGCATCCCCCTCAGGATTTCTTGTAGGGTTGGCTTCGTGGTGACAAATTCTTTCAATTTCTGTTTATTTGGAAAGGTTTTTATCTCTCCTTCTATTTTGAATGACAGGCTTGCTGGATAGAGGATTCTTGGCTGCATATTTTTACTGTTCATCACATTGAAGATCTCCTGCCATTCCTTTCTGGCCTGCCACGTTTCAGTAGATAGGTCTGTCACCACTCTGATAGGTTTCCCTTTGTATGTGAGGGCCCGTTTCTCCCTAGCTGCTTTCAAAATTTTCTCTTTGTCCTTGTATTTTGCCATTTTTACGATGATATGTCGTGCAGAAGATCGATTCAAGTTACGTCTGAGGGGAGTCCTCTGAGCCTCCTGTATTTCCACATTTACTTCCTTCCCCATGTCAGGGAAATTCTCTGCTATAATTTGTTCCAGGACTCCTTCAGCACCTTTCCCTCTCTCTTCCTCTTCTGAGATTCCTATGATACGGATATTGTTGCGTTTGACTGTGTCGCTGAGCTCTCGAATTCTTCTTTCCTGTTCCTGGATCAGTTTGTCTCTTTTTTGGTCAGCTTCTTTTTTTTCTATAATGGTGTCTTCTAAATCACTTATTCTCCTTTCTCCCTCTTCAATCCGTGCATTGGAGGCCTCTAATTTATTATGTATCTCCTTTATCGCATTTTTAAATTCTTCATGCCTATTTTTATTTTCCATTCTGTCTGTAGCCATAGTTTCTTTGATGTCCCCTATGTTTTTTTTCGAGCCCTGCTATTAATTTTACCATTATTATTCTAAAATCTTGTTCACTTATGCTGCTGATATCTGTTTTGAGCAGTTCATTAGCTGTCATTTCTTCTTGGAGTTTCTTTGGAGGAGAGCTCTTTCGTTTCGTCATTTTAGTTAGCTTTCTGGCTCTTGTTGGTTTTAAAGACCTGTTATGCTCTCTGTTTCTATGAGCGCTGCTATATCCAAGAAGACTCTTTGTCTTTCCAGGGCCTATCCTTTCGGAGATTGTTTTTTGAATGGTATCCCTCGGTCTCTCTTGTTGGGACCTTAGTTATTTTATTTTCCTATTCGTAGTGATATTTGGGACTCTTCACCTTGTGTACTCTAGCTTGTTTCTTGAGGTAGCCCTGGAAAAGAAAACAGACAAACACACAGGGAGCAGGAGCACACAAACGCACAGGCTAATTCAACTAACATGCAAAGCGAGAGGGAAAACGAAACAGTTAAGAGAAAAGACGGAGGAGGGAGGGCGAATAATAGGGAGTATAAAATACATAAAAGGGTCAAAAAGGGGAAAAGAAAAGGAAAAAAGAAGAAAACCGATGGACGAAGAACGGTTTAAAGCATATATCTGGATTTCCCAGCTACAGTTAAATAGCCGTGTGTATGCAGTGCTTGTTGAAGAGCATAGAGAAAAAGAGAGAAGGCAGGGTGAGACAAGGCAGAATTGGAAATAGAATGAACAGGCAGAAGGGATAAGAAGCTTTTTTTCAAAGAGGTAAAGGGTAGAATATGGTTGGATAGGTGAGAGAAGGATGCTGGAATTATCCAGAGAAACTATATAGTCTAATTACTCCTGAGAGAAATAGCTGGAAATGTAGGTAGGTGTAGAATATACATTTACAGAATGGACTTGTTATGACTGTTTAAGCAAGCTGGCCACCAGAGTTAATCAGGTCAGTGTTTTGGGGAAAAAAGCGAGAAAAGAGAAAGAAGAAGAAAAAAAGAAAGAGAAGAGAAAGGGGAAAAAAAAGAAAGAAGAAAAAAAGGAAAAAAACAAAAAAAGGAAAAAAGAAGGAGAAAAAAAAAGGGAGGAGCACACCTCTCAGGCAGGGATGGGCGTGGCGTGATCCGATGCCTCAGGTGGGGGTTCTGCCTTGGCGGTTGTGGGGAGGAGAGTGAGGGTGCTCCAGTCCCTTCTTGAACCCCGCGCTGCAACTTGCTTTTTTGGGCGTGTCAACTCCCCGTTCCGGGGACGCAGCCAAAGTTGGTTGCACTCTTCAACCCAGGCCAGTTCCAGTCTCCAAATCCCAGTCCGCGCGCCCCGCTGAAGTTGCCTTAGACACAGCTTCCTAGGCAACCCCCTCGGGCTATTCCAGGCTCCCTGCTGAGCTCTGGGGGCGGAGTCAGAATCGCTGCTTACTTCTCTGGGTCAGGCTGGCGCGCATGCGCGCGGGCTTGCCTGCCCTGTCGGCGTAGCCTGAGCCCGCTGGAGTGAGGAAAACCGGGTCCCTCTATGGCTCGTCACCCGAAACACGAACTCACAGGCAAATTTCCCAGTTTTTAGCTCTTTGCCTTCCGTCTCGAGTTCCAGACAGCCAGGAGCGTGGACGCCCGGTTTCCGCGCGGCTCTTTCAGGGGCCCCAGCCGCTCTGGAGCTACAATGGCGGCAGGCGCGCCGCTGCTCTGAAATCCAACCTCCAGGAGCGGCACAAAGCAGCAGTTTTTGTGCTCAGCCCCCCCCCGCCCCCCCCCATGGCCAGTTGGCGCAAGGGGACCTGGTGTGCAGGTATTTGGCAAGTATGGTCTTTCTATGCACCAAGTGGAGGTTTTTTCCCCTCCGAGCGGAGGTTTTTCTGTTTCGGACTCTCTCCTTTTCTCCTCTCACTCCCCGTAGTGGGTAGAGGCGGATTGCCTCCCACCCTGGAGTCTCCGATCCCGGCCCGATTTTATCTTCCCCGGTTCGCACTCACATTAGAAGGCTTTCTCAGTGGATTCTGCGTTCTTTTTCTCCCAGTCTCTCAGGTTTTGTAAGGTTTCCAATGGCTTCAGATCTTTTCTGTGTGATGTATGGGCGCGAGTGCAAGTATGGAGCTCCTTACTTCTCCGCCATCTTGCCCTCTCCTAAACTTGACTTTTTGAAAAATTTCTTACTCTTAATACATTTCAATGTTTTACTTATATTCTTAACTAAAATGTGTCTATAATTCTGTTTTGTAATTGTATCCTTTTCAAAGTGTTTTAGCATGCTTTATGTTCTTTAATCCTTGAGATACCCCTATGATTCAGTCTAGAAATTATATTCTTTTGACAAATAAAAACATTAAACATAGAACAATAGACATAGAACTTTTTGCACAAATTTATGCAAGTAGATGGAGATAGTGAATGTAAAAACCATTAGTCCCTAATCTAAGGCTTTGGGGAGAAGAAATTTAATTATTTCAGTAATTTCTATCAATATGGTATTTATGGACTCTGAGTTTTATTATCTAAAATAAAAACTATCCTTACATAGTTTCCTTTTACATTTTTCTAAATTAACACAATAATTTGTTCCACTTTAACCATGGTGCCTCCACTGGGTTTTGGGAGGCCATTCACCCCAAGAGTCTCTGCTGAGAATATGCATTCTCTGAGATCTGCCATCTGCTTCTTGCACATGACCAGATGCTGATGTTCAGTTAATCAGACTCATACAATAAGGATTAAAGTGTTAGATGGTTCTAACCCATTCTGGAAGTTATGGATAAAACGTGAAACCTTTAATTAGATTCATCCTGATGTTCAGGTCAAGTTGTCTATTTGAGCCAAAGCTTTTCTGTCTCTAAGGTTATTTATCCTGAAAAGCATATTCTTTTATTACTATAAGAGAGAAAAAATGTTAGGATGTGTTTGGACATTACATTGGGTCAAGAGAATTTTTACTTTATTTGTGATTCAGGGATAGATCTTATAAAAAGCATAGAAATTTCTTTAAGGTATTTATTACAGAAAAATATTCAATTGGGAAGTTTAGTGCAACTTAAATGTAAGTTTTAGAATCTATGAAGATTTGGGGCACCTCGGTGGCTTAGTCAGTTGAGCGTCCGACTTTCACTTAGGTTGTGATCTCGCGGTTCGTGGGTTCGAGCCCCGCATCAGGCTCTGTGCTGACTGCCAGCTCAGAGCCTGGAGCCTGTTTCAGTCTGTGACTCCCTCTCTCTCTGACTCTCCCCTGCTCACGCTGTCTCTCTCTCTTTATCTCCTAGAAATAAATAAAACATTAAAAAAAATTTTTAAAAAGAATCTATAAAGATTTAATACAAATGCAAGACGTGGTCCATTTGCTTAAATATACATATATTTATTAAGCATCAGACTAGACATCTCCAAGTTCAGAAAAAGTGGAATTAGACTACAAATGAATTGTTTGAATAAAGTTGTGTTAAATCGGCATTTATTCACCATGCCCAAAATCACATACATTTACAAAATTTTTTTAAAAATAAATTCATTGCTTTTATATCTTCTGTAAGATTTTTTCTTTTTTTTTCTTTTTTAAAAAATATTTTTATTTATTTCTAGGAGAGAGAGAGAGAGAGAGAGAGAGAGAGACAGAGCAGGGGAGGGTCAGAGAGAGAGGGAGTCACAGACTCTGAAACAGGCTCCAGGCTCTGAGCCGGCAGTCAGCACAGAGCCCGTCGCGGGGCTCGAACCCACGAACCGCGAGATCATGACCTAAGCGAAAGTCGAACGACCAACCGACTAAGCCACCCAGGCGCCCCAAGATTTTTTTTCTTAATGAGAAACCTACATGTATCTGTTACTATATGGTAAAATGTCACTGATTCCATCTCTAAGAATACTATTAACAGTTATACGTTTTATACATACCTCAATTGGAATTGTAAATGATACATAAAGTCTGAAATCTTGTGCTTACGAAATATTAGGCTAAGACCTATGAATCCCTGGAAGTTGACCATTTTTAAATTCTGTTTTTTTTGTTAATAAACTTTTATGCTCTGAAGCAAGGCTCATTATATCTATTTCCATTTAAGCTTATATAACCCTAAATTATTTTTTAAATTGAGATATAGTTGACATATAACATTGTTTTAGTTTTAGGTGTACAATATAATGATTGATATGTGTATATTGTGAAATGATCACTAGAATAAGTTTCACTAACATCTATCACCACACATAGTTAACGTTTTTTTCTTGTGTTGAGAACTTTTAAGATCTACTCTTAGTAGAAACTTTCAAATTCTTATTTGTTTTGTTTTTATAAATTTGTTTCTGAAACTCAGCCCTGCTAACACCCTATGATAACAAATGGTAGAACTCACAAAGTATTGAAATATACCTTTCGCTTTTAAATATGCTCTGTTCAAATTCAGATGATTAGAGGAAATTCTGAAGTGACTAAAATCAATGTAAATAATATATTGGTGTCTCATATTTGATGGAAAATATTTCCAGTAAGAGTTGAAAAGTCACAGGGTGCCTGGGTGGCTCAGTCAGTTAGTGTCCGACTTCAGCTCAGGTCATGATCTCACCGTTTGTGGTTTTGAGTCCTGCATTCAGCTCTGTGCCTTCGCCTCAGAGCCTGGAGCCTGCTTCAGATTCTGTGTCTCCCTCTCTCTCTGCCCCTCCCCCACTCATGTTCTATTTCTCTCTGTCTCAATAATAAATAAACATTAAAAATTTTTTTTAAAAAAGAGTTGAAAAGTCATAATGAAGGAGGAACTATTTTGTGAACTGGTTATTTAGTACTAAAAGGAAAATGGAAACTTTTGTGAAGAATATTTTTGAAATGAACTCTAAGAATGTTCCATTCCTGTTGGTATTTTAATCTTTCAGATTAAGTAGTTTAAATATGCAACATTAGTTGGATGAAAAAAATTATCCATACATAATTATGCATTTCAAAATTATGTATAGATTTGAACATCTAGCTATTTATCAATTTCTGATGGGTATTTTAATTAAACATCAAGTTATGTGCTTATACCTATGACATAATCAGGGGATTATATTTAATCTCTACAATAATACACTGAAAGAGATGCATTAGATATATGTTTTAAAAGCATACATTTACATAATCTTCATTATAGAGACTTTCTTTCTTTAGGGACCATGACATACTACTTTCCATAAAGAGTAACAACAAACAACAGAAAAAACAAAGTCAATGCTGGCATAAATTCAGCCAGGATTCTGGGGCCCTGCTGTCTGGGGAGTCTCATGAGAAAGGACAGAATCCTATCTCAGTCTTCAGACCCACTGGGTTCTTGGCACCTCTGCTGAGAGTTGCACAGGCTAATTTCAAATGTAGTGTGTGTTGTTTTTTTTTGTTTTTTTAAAATATTTTTATTTATTTCTAGAGAGAGAGACAGCGTAAGCAGGGGAGGGTCAGAGAGAGAGGGAGTCACAGACTGAAACAGGCTCCAGGCTCTGAGATGGCAGTCAGCACAGAGCCCAACGCGGGGCTTGAACCCACGAACTGCGAGATCATGACCCAAGTGAAAGTCGGACGCTTAACCGACTAAGCCACCCAGGCGCCCCGAATGTAGTGTGTTTTTTAGTGTGAGGTGGACATCTGTCTTAGAGGTACAGAACTGATAGCAGCATGTCATTCCTCCGAGGCCACTGAATAATTGTTAGATGACCTCTATTGATATCTACTTCATTTTGTTCATGTTGGAGCTTCTAGGTACAGTAATGTAACATATTCTCCTGGGAATTATAAGCAAAACCATGCATTGTAGTCAGCAGTTGGAGTTACAAAAAAGGTCATGTTTTTGACTAGAAAAATGGGAGTGTTAATGCTCCTTGTAACTGTATACAAAGTTGTGGACTGTGAAGGATGCAAGTGGAGATTAGCAAGGTATAAGTGAGAAGCAAGGCCTTTTCCATGAAAGCAGTTGATGTTATAAAGGAACATGTATGCTTGTGGACTTGAGGGGAAATGAGTTGAGAATAGAAAGTCTGTCAGTCAGTGTGGTTTCACAACAAACAACTGCAGGGTTTCTGGCCTAATACCGTGATGGAAAGCAGAAACGGCAGGAATCCATGAAACTATAGAATAAATTGAATGTCTGGAGACATGGGCTTCCAAAGCTGTTATCTATCTGGTTTGCCTGTGGCTAGGTGTCCTCAGGTACATGGGCTTAATGTCTGTCCAGGTGAAAACAAAATCCAAACAGGTGACATAGTCTTTGATTTTTCCTGTGAGTATTGATCTGCAATGAACTATCAGTGATTTTTATTAGGTTTTAATGGTTTTGCTTCTTGAATGAATCACAGAGATGAAGGACATAGAGAAAGATACAGAGAGAGGTATTTCTTCACCTTTACTCCACTGTTGTTGAATAAACATCACATAGGTTTATTTTATGTGTTTAATAAATAACATTTTTTTTAATTTTTTTTTTTAAATTTTTTTAAAATGTTTTATTTATTTTTAGGAGAGAGAGAGAGAGACAGCGTGAGCAGGGGAGGGTTAGAGAGAGAGGGAGTCACAGACTGAAACAGGCTCCAGGCTCTGAACTGGCAGTCAGCACACAGCCCGACGCGGGGCTCGAACCCACAATCCGTGAGATCATGACCCAAGCGAAAGTCGGACGCTTAACCGACTAAGCCACCCAGGCGCCCCAATAAATAACATTTTAAATATATAAATCAGGGTATGGTGTTCTTTAACTTTTGACCCAGAGAAGATATACTGTTACTCTTACTATTATTTGAGTTAATTTCTTTCCAGTTTGTGTTAAAAATTCCAAACCAGGGGCGCCTGGGTGGCTTAGTCGGTTAAGCGTCCGACTTTCGCTTGGGTCATGATCTCGCGGTTCGTGGGTTCGAGCCCGCGTCGGGCTCTGTGCTGACTGCCAGCTCAGAGCCTGGAGCCTGTTTCAGTCTGTGACTCCCTCTCTCTCTGATTCTCCCCTGCTCATGCTGTGTCTCTCTCTCTCTCCTAGAAATAAATAAAAAAAAAACATTTAAAAAAAAATTTCAAGCCAAAGCCTTTTTAGTCTGAGACAAGCATTATTGTCTAAAGGAGGATAAAGAAACCTTTGTCTCAAAACTGAAAATGATAGAATGTGATTCCTTAATCCTGATTTTGCAATTCTGGTTATTTTAGCAGGCATTATAAAATTAATAATCTACTAAAATCCAGTACTATTCTGGTTAATTAATAATGGGCTTGCCAGACTGACTATTAGCAGTTGTAGTAGTTTCCCCCTCATCCATGGAGGATAGGTTCCATGGATGCCTGAAACCACAGATAGTATTGAACCCTGTATACACTTTGTTTTCACCTTCACATGCATACCTAAGATAAAGTTTAGTTTATAAATTAGTAGTAGATTAGCAACAATAGTTAATAATAAGACAATTATAACATCATACTATAATGAAAGCTATGTGAATGTGGTCTCAAAATATCTTATTGTACTGTACTCACCCCTCTTCTTCTGTGATGACGTGCACTAATAAAATGCCTATAAGATGAGATGAAGCGAGGCGAATGATGGCGACACTGTGACGTAGCATTAGGCTACTGTTGCCCTTGTGACAATATGTCAGTAGGAAGATTATTTACTCCTATACTGTGGGTAATTGAAACTATGGAAAGCAAAGCTGCAGATAAGGGGACATTCTACTAGAAGAGCATGGCAACAAGACCTTGGTGTCACCAAGCCCACTGATGCCATCTTCTGGGTTCCTGCAGCAAACTTGGGACGAGTCATGGTAAGATCTTTCCAGCACATCTAGGAATAATAGAGTTCTAGGCAGAGCTATGTAATTAAAGATTTATTTTCCATGACATAAAATTATATCGACACTCCATGCTGAAGTTTTATTTGTCTTTCTTGTTAAATGGCAATGCTTTTACCATTATTTTTCCTAAGACCATATTTATAGATTTTGAACATTTCAATGCTTAGTTTGCCTCTCATCTGTTTGTAAGTATCTCAGTAAAGGCTCTAGTGTTAAAGATATAAGTAAGCCATCTTAACATCTTACTTTAAAAACTCACTCCTTAAAGTCTATTCTTTGACTTCTGTGAGAGGTCATGCTCTTGGTCCTCTTATTCCTCATCCTTTATATTTTAAGTCTTCTCTGCCAAGTCTTTTCATCTAGATGGCCCAGAGTCATCTAAAATCCACCATGGTCAAAGTAAACTTTGTTTTCCTCCCATTGCACTTTGCCTGAGATTCCATATCTCAGCAATATTTCCATTGACCTCTCACTCAGACCAAAAACCTGAGTCATCCTACATCCAGTAAAGGACTTTCGATTTTTTTTTTTTTTTACCACCTATTTTATGATATTTCTCACTTCTCTCCCTTCCTTTTGTTAGTAATCTACCTCAGGCAATCACCATTTTTCCTTTAATGCTTTGGTAGTCACCTACTGCTCCAGCTTCAGTTTTGTCTATCTAGTGCACATCCAGAGTGATCTTTCTGAGATAAAAGTTAGGCTTTCTCAGTTTCTTCAAAACTCTACAATGTACTTACTAGTCCCTAGGATGGAGTAAGCATACCTGTTATTGTTTGTTAAATGAATGAACAAAGAATGGAAGTCTGAGGCCTCTCAATGTCCACGGTTGAAGCTCATTTGTATTCTAGATTATACTGTCTACAATCCTTTGAAGATTTCATATATCAACCAAATCTTTTATTTCTGAATTTTGCTTGTAAGTTCATAAAACAAGAATGAATAGTATAGTGTTATAATAGGTTGTTTATAAGAACAAGATAGAATTCCTTTGGTGAAAATAAGATTTATGTACCTATATTTTTGCTTATCTTTTTAGTTATAATCGATTAAATTTTTATATAGAGACTAAGAAAGACTAAGAGAGCTCTTCAAAAATAGGCATTTGTGTTAAAATGTATATGACATAAAATTTACCACTTTAACTATTTTTAAATGTGCAGTTCTGTGGCATTGGGTACATTTACATTTGTGTGTTGCTTTAGTATACTCTTTTCCCCCTGAAATATTATATTGAAATAATTCAATAGTTCCATTATTGAGACCCCAAACTACTTACATGGGTTAAACTGAGTTATCTCTCCAGCTTGTCAATGTGGTACTGAAGAAAAATGATTTTGTTTATTGACTGTTTCATAAGGAATTTGCAGTGTATCCAGCCTTGCTGGGGTCAGAGAGCAAATACCAATGGAAACTTATAGAAATAGGTTTATTAATTTGGCATATTTAAACATTTTTCCAATTTTAGTTTGATAAAACATATTTAGGGAGCTATAAAACTTTTACTATTGTGAAAGAATCTCATTTATTTCTTATATTTTTCTTATTTATTTCTTATTTTAATGAAAAATTAAAAATGAAAACATTTGGTCATGTTCCCCTAGTATTTTGAAATTATTTCTAAGACTAGAAATCAATCCTTACATCATGAGATTAGATATAAATTATCTTTATAATATGAATATATTAGAAACAATGCTCATAAATTAATGTCTTGTATTGTTTTTTTAATGTTAAAAAAATTTATTGTGAGAGAGTGAGAAAGAGAGAGAGTGTATACACACGAGTGGGGGAAGGGCAGAGAGAGAGGGAGAGAGAGAATCCCAAGCAGACTCTGCACTGTCAGCACAGAGCCTAACATGAGGCTCCATCCAATGAACTGTGAGATCATGACCTAAAACGAAATCAAGAGTCAGACGCTTAACCAATTGAGCCAACCAGGTGTCCCTGTATTATTTTAATAAAAGAATAAAACATTTGCCTATTACCTTGCTAATTTATGAGACTCTTCTTGATTCTGATGATTAAATCCTTTATATAAAGTATAATTAATTTAAGAAGACAGTAGATCCCAAATGTAAAGTTTTATCTTGAAATGTTCAGACACCATATAAACTCAACTTAGTTTATCTGTTTTATTACTTAACTTGTTTAAATGTGTTCCCTTCCTGTGAAATGATAATTTGGAAAATTGACAATAGGATATTAAACAATAGAAAGGATTGAGTTCAATGCCTGACTAATTCTTGGACCCTGCTAGAATAGGAGGCTAAGCTTCAACCTAGGGGACAGAGGAGTGATAGTGTGCTATTCATCCTAATAAATTTTGTAAGCTGGCCTAAGAAAAATTTTGGGGTTAATAAGTACTTTAGCTTCTTCCTTTCTTTGCAGTGTGAAGAAACATAGCTTTAAAAATAAATGGAGGGACACCTGGGTGGCTCAGTCAGTTAAGTGTCTGACTTCAGCTCTGGTCATGATCTCATAATCTGTGGGTTTGAGCCCCATGTCAGGCTCTGTGCTGACAGCTCAGAGCCCGGAGCCTGCTTTGGATTCTGTGTCTCCCTCACTCTCAGCCCCTCCCCCACTCATGCTCTGTCTCTTTCTCAAAAATGAATAAGCATTTAATAATTTTTAAAAATAACCAGAAAACTCTTCATTCTTTGTAATAATCTCCTTATCATAAGACCTTATGACCGTTGGAGTCAATTTAATCAACTAATGAGCTAGAAGATAACAAGAGAACACCTAACTAATAGCAAACTTTGGTTTCTCTTGGAAAGTGCCCAATGCACCTGCCTTTCCAGTATACAGATAACTGACTGCAGTGGGTTTTCTCTCATTCCATCAGATTTTTTTGTATTTGTCAACAGGAAGATCTAATATCAACACCTCAGATTCTTCCATTTGAGGATATCTTCTGACTGTTTACCTGAGGAGTTCCCCCTCTCCACCACTAATCTGCCAAGATCTTATTGAGGGAAACACAAATGTGGGAGCGTAGGGCTTGGCAAAGAGACCATGAGAGTGATGAAGCTCAGAAGGAGATGTGGAGTTGTCCGTCATTCCCACGCTCTCCATACAATCCCTCCCACCCCTGCACCAAAGCTTTGCAGAGCTACTGCATAGCATGACCACTGGAAATACAGACTTAGAGATATACCAGAGTCCCGAGACTTTTCCAGCATATTTTGAAACGAAATAATTTTTGCTCTAGTCAATAGCAGATAAGCTAATTATTTTTTCATTTATGCTTTGGCCAGTTTTTTGCTCATTTGGGGGCTTGTAATAACTTTGGAGTTTGTCCTTTGTGAGATGACAACCTAAAATGATATCTTTTACACTGGTTCCAAGTTATAAGGCGTTTTGGGATAAATTTTGTAATGATGTAGGAATTGGAGGTCAAAGCAGGAAATAGCATTTGGAGCAGGTTGATTCTTTCGTAGGCTAGATAAAAAACATTTATCTATTGAAGGCTTATCTTACTAGGAGAGAAAGTCTTGATTTAAGGAGATATCACCACAAAGAAGAGAGGCTTATAGGAGAAAACTCTTTCAACAGCAGTACTTTTGTTTTCATAAACAGTGACTCAAGTCAAGAGTGAAGTGTTAGACTGTTTTTGAGGTGTGGAGCCATACTTAAGGTGCAGGAACTATATACATGCATTTTTAGCAACACTAATTTCCCACTGAAGGTTTGTTAGAGACTATTAGAGGTTTTATAACTCTGTTGACAATAATCCTGCTTAGAACATGATCTGCTCATATAAAAATATTTTTTTCTATGAAAGGTCTCATTAGCTTAAAAGCCTAGTCAAATGGTAGCTTTAAGAGCAGAGTCACAGTCTACATTATTATCACAATTCAGTTTCCCTCTTTATTGTTCTTGGTAGATTAGTCCCATCTGAGCAGTGCCATTAGGTGCCTGTCTGTACGGTGTGGAAAAACACACATACACACCCCTGAAATTTCTGAGCATGTGGGTTGTGATGAATTTAAATGTGTTCTAATAGTGCAACTGCGTCTAAACAGCTGAAGATTTATACTTGTTTTTTAACTTAAGGATCAGGAAATTGACTACTATAGGATAATTAAAAATCACAACTCTCTGGAAAAGCAAGAGCTAAATTGTTAAATGCCAGGGCATCAAGAAACAATATTCTGTAATCTGTGCAGATTTTTTTTATTCTGTAAATAAATTGGGTAATTTATATCTTTGTCACTTGAACATCAGATATATATTTGAATTAATGAGTCATCTCACCAACAATCCAATAACTAAAGCAAATTTTGTTTTCTTTTCACAGGCAAGGTTTTAGTTAATTAAATGATAAATCATCTTGCCTTTTCCTGAATCACAGGATAAGGAGGCTCTTACAGGCAGGATCACAATTAAATAAGGCCTCAGAGGAGAGAATCTACCCTGTTTTAAAGGAAGGCCAGTGCAGAAGAGAGTCCCAATTACTTTGTTAATACCTTTCAGTGCTTAAAACAGTAATATCGTTTTAAGTATTTTTAGTTTATCACTGACGATTTGTCTTCAACGCAGAAGTCCAGAATGAATCAACTTCTTAATAAATTCCAATATCCTGGTCAGACCCTGCAATGACCAGGTGTATGAAGAAATGTTCCTCTTCCTTCAAAGACTTAATCAATAAACATCTACAGTTTACAAAGACTATTCATACACACTTTTCCTTCTGAGTCTCACAACAGCACTATTATATGTAATGATTATTGACTACTATTTAAAAGCAGAAATCAAGATTCAGAGCTAAATGACTTATCCAAGGTCATATATTTACTGAGTGGAATAATTACAGCTTGAGACTAGTTATTTTTACATAAAGACAATGCCTTTTGCATTTAACACTTTGCTGCTGCTTTGCTCTGCTTATAAAATCAGGCATTATAAATATGCATTAAGGTGCTTTTGGAAAACTAGTTCCTGGGAGAATTATCTGAATTGGTGATGTGGTCAGGAACATTATTAACTTCAGTCTATGGTCTGAACAGAGGAATATCCAGTTTTAAGTGGCATTGGTCAGATGTTCAGTGTAGATGAATTGGGAGTGATAGACAGTGGACAGTCTGAGACTAAGATGACATCTGTTATCTTATGAATACAAGGATTGGATCTTTCCCAGATCCTATGATTTGGGAAAGATAATACATGAGAAAGCCTTGATACACCCAAGAACAAAATAGCCACAGGAAATAATTAACCTGCTTAAGGCACACTAATCTGAACACTGAAAGCTTGATGCCTTCAGCATCAAGTAACGTGGCAAAATGGACTGAGGATTCTGTGAGACTAAGATCCAAGGACACTTACAGAAATGGGTAGAGGGCAAGATGAAGTGTTCTCTGTGACATTCTTTGGTGAAAGACTTGAAAATTTAATTTACATGGAAAGAATCTTAAATGTTAGTGGAACCATTAGATTTCTGTTTGGTACTAAGCTGTGGCTACTAATAGGTTTATACTGAAACACAGGTGTTGATTCTCATAAAGTTCATCTAAACTGTTTACCTGAGTGCAAATTTGCTCAAGTGAGAGTCATCTGTTTACTATGAGCTTCCAATCTGAATTTCAAGACACTTAGAGTCTTCAAAATAGTTTGAGGGGGAAAAGTAACTTTTAGTTAAGATACATTGTCAGTCCTGGGGTGCCTGGTTGGCTTAGTTGGTTAAGCATCTGACATATGTTCAGGTCATAGTTCACAAAGCCCCCTGTGTTAGGCTTTTGCCAACAGTGTGGAGCCTATTTGGGATTCTATCTCTCCCTCTCTCTCTGCCCCCTCCTGCTTTCTCTCACTCTCTCTCTCTCAAAAATAAATAAAAAGGTACAATTGTCAGTCCTTTTTGATGTAAAGCATATTAAATTGAAAATCTTTTATTTGAACTAGTTTTATGTTTAAAAGTTGAACTGCTGCAATAAATGAAGAAAACTTTTAAAAGAAATCCATTATTATTTTTCACATATCTATAGGGACTTGAACTAGGTTGTCAAAGTATCTACACATAGTGGTTCTTATGAAATCTGCTTTAATGAACAAATGAGTGATTTGTAATTAACTTAATAGTTGCTTTTATTTCAAAGAACTCCAGGCATTTGAAAAATATGGTTTTTTCCTAAAGCTAATAATATCAATTTTCTTGGCAATTTATCTTTTGCTGGAATAGTGAAAATGTGAATTTAGGCCAGCCTCTGTCTGAATGGAGCCTGAAGAGTTCATAGAGTGTTATTGAATTTGTCTATTTTCTAAAGGAAAGATGATTCATTATTTTCAAATTGTTTTTACAGGATCCTTCTAACCAAAAATGTGGTGGAAGAAAGAAAACTGTGTCTTTCAGCAGCATGCCATCAGAAAAGAAAATTAGCAGTGCGAGTGACTGTATCAGCTTCATGCAAGCTGGCTGCGAACTGAAGAAGGTCCGGCCAAATTCTCGTATATACAACCGTTTTTTCACTCTGGACACAGACCTCCAAGCTCTTCGCTGGGAACCTTCCAAGAAAGACCTCGAGAAAGCTAAGCTTGACATTTCTGCCATAAAAGAGATCAGATTGGGGAAGAACACAGAAACATTTAGAAACAATGGCCTTGCCGACCAGATTTGTGAGGACTGTGCCTTTTCCATACTCCATGGGGAAAACTACGAGTCTCTGGACCTGGTTGCCAATTCAGCAGACGTAGCAAACATCTGGGTTTCAGGTTTACGGTACTTGGTTTCTCGAAGTAAGCAACCCCTTGACTATATAGAGGGCAACCAGAACACACCAAGGTTCATGTGGTTGAAAACAGTGTTTGAAGCAGCAGATGTTGATGGGAATGGGATTATGTTGGAAGACACCTCTGTCGAGTTAATAAAACAACTCAACCCTACTCTGAAGGAATCCAAGATCAGGTTAAAGTTTAAAGAAATCCAGAAGAGCAAAGAAAAACTAACCACACGAGTGACAGAAGAGGAATTTTGCGAAGCTTTTTGTGAACTTTGCACGAGGCCAGAAGTATATTTCTTACTGGTACAGATATCTAAAAACAAAGAATATTTGGATGCTAATGATCTCATGCTCTTTTTAGAAGCTGAGCAAGGAGTTGCCCATATTACCGAGGATATGTGCTTAGACATTATTCGGAGATACGAACTTTCTGAAGAAGGACGTCAAAAAGGGTTTCTTGCAATTGATGGCTTTACCCAGTATCTGTTGTCATCAGAATGTGACATTTTTGATCCTGAGCAAAAAAAGGTTGCCCAAGATATGACCCAGCCATTATCTCACTACTACATCAATGCCTCTCACAACACCTATCTCATAGAAGACCAGTTTAGGGGACCAGCTGATATCAATGGGTATGTTAGAGCTTTGAAAATGGGCTGTCGAAGCATTGAACTTGATGTAAGTGATGGTTCAGACAATGAACCCATCCTTTGTAATCGAAATAATGTGACAACATACCTTTCCTTTCGAAGTGTCATAGAGGTGATAAATAAATTTGCCTTTGTTGCTTCTGAATACCCACTCATTCTTTGCTTGGGAAATCACTGCTCCCTACCGCAGCAGAAGGTAATGGTTCAACAGATGAAAAAGGTCTTTGGCAATAAGCTCTATACTGAGGCACCTTTGCCATCAGAAACCTACCTCCCATCACCAGAAAAATTAAAAAAAATGATTATTGTGAAAGGAAAGAAATTACCTTCTGACCCAGATGTTTTAGAAGGAGAGGTCACAGATGAAGACGAGGAAGCAGAAATGTCTCGAAGGCTGTCAGTAGATTACAATGGTGAGCAGAAACAGATCTGGCTGTGTAGGGAGCTCTCTGATTTGGTCTCTATCTGTAAATCTGTTCAGTATAGGGATTTTGAACTGTCCATGAAAAGTCAAAACTACTGGGAAATGTGTTCCTTTAGTGAAACAGAGGCCAGCCGAATTGCAAATGAATACCCAGAGGATTTTGTAAATTATAATAAGAGGTTCTTGTCAAGAATCTATCCAAGTGCCATGAGGATCGATTCCAGTAACTTGAATCCACAGGACTTTTGGAATTGTGGCTGTCAGATTGTGGCAATGAATTTTCAGACTCCGGGTCCAATGATGGACCTTCACACAGGCTGGTTTCTTCAAAACGGAGGATGTGGTTATGTTCTAAGGCCATCCATCATGCGAGATGAAGTTTCTTACTTCAGTGCAAACACAAAGGGCATTGTACCTGGGGTGTCTCCATTGGCTCTTCATATCAAGATCATCAGTGGTCAGAATTTTCCAAAGCCCAAGGGAGCTTGTGCCAAAGGAGATGTCATAGATCCTTATGTTTGTATAGAGATACATGGAATTCCAGCAGACTGTTCAGAACAAAGAACTAAAACTGTACAACAAAACAGTGATAACCCTATTTTTGATGAAACTTTTGAGTTTCAAGTAAACCTACCTGAGCTGGCCATGATCCGTTTTGTCGTTCTAGATGATGACTACATTGGGGATGAGTTTATAGGACAATACACAATACCATTTGAATGTTTGCAGCCTGGATATCGGCATGTCCCCCTGCGCTCTTTTGTGGGTGACATCATGGAGCATGTAACCCTTTTTGTCCACATAGCAATAACTAATCGAAGTGGAGGAGGAAAGGCACAGAAGCGCAGCCTGTCAGTGAGAATGGGAAAGAAAGTTCGAGAATATACCATGCTCAGGAATATCGGTCTTAAGACCATAGATGACATCTTTAAAATAGCAGTTCATCCTTTACGAGAAGCCATAGATATGAGAGAAAATATGCAGGTAGGAAAAATCCCAAACTCTCCCCACCTGTTCCTACTTCTTCCTACCTTTCTTTTACCAGTGAACATTGCGTATTACTTGTGATCTGATTCCATAAAAAATTATCAGAAAGGTTGTATAAACTCATAAACCACCAAATTAAGTGCTTCCTGTGAAAGCAGATATATTTTATGTATCTGATTATAAATTAATGCTATGTTAAATTTGACCTGAACTAAACCAGTTAATAGAAATGCTTTATAGATCCATTAAATATACCTACCACATAACCAAATAGATATATGGCATTGTATATATGAAACAATGTAAAAAGAATAGTCTATAAAATATATGTATGTACAATATATAAAATATTATATATACAGACAATACTAATTACAAATATATATGTAAAGTATTTACAGATATGAACATAAAAGGGAAGTTGAAGTCACATAAACAAATATAATGCCTATTAGTTTATTTTAGTTGTTTCAGTGTACAGCAGCAATAATAAATTACTCCCAACAAGAGAAAACACAACTAAACAAACAAACAATGTTCAGCACTTGAACATGTTGTAAACCATGTAGTCAGTCTTCTCTTAGAAATGTGGTTTAATTGAAAGTTGAAAGAAAATGGATTCTGGCTTAAACTTTATCCTCTTAAGACATTGAGCAAATTGTTTCAGATCTCTGATCATCAGTTTTCTCCACATGAGGTAAGGAAAACAGTAATACATCACAGAATTATTATCAGAATTAAATGACAATATATGTAAATTTTCTAGTGCTGGCATGTGGAAATTCAGTGTTAGTTTCTTTCCCTTCATTAATGTTTGTAAACAGAGATGGTTGCCAATTTCTTTCTTCAGTACCATTGAATATACTTACTCTAGGCTCATATTACTTATAAACAGTCTAACAACAAATACTGAGTTCCTACAATGTGCAAGGAAGTGTTGGTTAGCACAAGTAGCAGTCTAAATATGATAGCAAACAAGAGAGGAATATTTTTCAATTCACTTTATCTGCTCCATTAGCTAACATTTTAATAGTAATTCTCACCAAAAAAAAAAAAAAAAATCCCTACTATCAAGACAGAAAATAGGCTTGAAGAAGTTAGATAATTTCCCAAATATTGTAGTTAGTAAATAGGAATGTTGGGCCTTAAATTCAGAATTGTCTACTACCAAAACTCAAGATCATTCATGGTTTTTAGTCAGGTGATGCTGAACCTCAAATCCATCATTTGGTGAAGACTTTATTTTTACTTATTTCACAGAGAAATTCAAGATAGACTTAAAATCAATTTTAAATAGCTAAAATGGTAGAAAGCAGTATGACACATAAATCACATATAAATACTTAGATGGTGAGCATTTTATTTGAAGTGGTTGCCTTAGCCACTGCTTTAAAAATAGGCTCCAAATATTAGCATCTTCTACCTGACTTTTTCTGACATAATTAAAAACTATTATAAATCCCTGTATCAGATTAGTTACATCATTTCTACACCTTATTTTATATATTACAAGTAGATTTTATTTATTTCTATTTAATTCTTAAAAATATATCCTTTACACATATTGTGTGTTTAAGATACCTGTTAAGTATAGTTGGTTATAAATAAAGTTTTTCCAGGCAGTATTGATAACTTATATCATCTTAACAGATAGTCTTTTGGGCTAAGAATTATTTGGAGCCTAATCAGTAGAAAAATGAAATACCATAATTGTCTCCTATTTTCATTTGACATATAATAGATTAGGTTAGTAAATCTATAATAAAACATAAAATAGTTATAATTCCTATTTCAAATGAATTTTAAAAGCTCGTAACATGAACAAATGTAGCTCTACATGAAATTTGTTTCAATATGTACATCTATCAGGTCCATATCTGATGCAACAACAAAGAAACACCATTGATGATTAGTTAAATGGAGGGTGGTGAGTAATTGCAGCCTGCTACCTGGAGGGGAAAAGCTCAAAGAAGATGCACTGCAATGTGCAATCACCAGCTTATTTTTATGATCATCATGATACAAATTAAATAAGATATTCACAACCAGCCACTGCTGACTTGTATGAATATTCCAGTGCTCTGCTTTGAAAAGCACTATGTAGCCTTGGTTCACAATCTGATTTACTTTATGGCATATTTGTGGCAGTTGCTAAAAATTGAGAAAGATGAAGTGTAATCATGGATTATCTCTGTGTTGTGCACATTATATTTTTGATTGATTATAATCCACTTTGCTCCAAATTATGTATATATTAAAGGGTATACTTTTAATGGATATACTTTAGTGTAAACTTAGAAGTGCTGTGAGTGATATGTCATGTGGTCAGAAGTATAATTCCAAGTTTCTTCCCCACAGAATGCCATAGTATCTATTAAGGAATTGTGTGGACTTCCTCCAATTGCCAGTCTGAAGCAGTGCCTGTTGACCTTGTCCTCTCGGCTCATCACCAGTGACAATACTCCTTCAGTCTCTCTTGTCATGAAAGACAGTTTTCCTTATTTGGAGCCTCTGGGGGCAGTTCCAGATGTGCAGAAAAAAATGTTGGCTGCTTATGATCTGGTAGGAAATTGTGACTCTATTTCTTACCTGCATGTATGTGGGGAAATCATATGGCAGAGACTATTTTGTGTAACTCTAATGAATAAATAACATTGTGGGTGGCAGACAGAGCAGGCCCACTCAGCTTCCCCTAGGTGCCAGTGAAGACATCTGCGGCGGTGCTTTGAACCCACAGCCCCACAGATTACAAATAGAAATTCTCTGCTTTAGCAAGGAATGAATTATTGATGAAGTCTTCAAAAGCACAATTTTTCAGCATCTAAATGATGTTAGCCTGCAACATAACCATTTAAATTTATACCTGTAGGAAATGAATATATGCTTCTCAGTGCTGCCATATGATGTTTGAGACAAAATATTTCTCTGGAACTTATATTAATAAGCTGATACTATTAAATGATTTTTTCTGACTATATAATGGAATGTATGTAGCAATTAAATGTAAAGATATTTATATTTTTGCATCTCCTAATTCCATAAGAAACTAAGGAGCAAATGAAAAATTGGAAAACTTTGTAACATAGATACCAGATAAAGTGTAAACTATCCTTAAAATAGAAAGCACACTTAAAAATCAGTAAGGAAAAAAATGGGGAAAATATCTTATGTCAATTAAGTCTAATTTCTGCTTGATATGACAAACATTGCAACACAATCATGGCTTAAAAATACAAAGTTAAAAAATAAAGGGTCGCCTGGGTGGCTCAGTCGGTTAAGCATCTGACTTCAGCTCAGGCCATGATCTTACGGTTTGTGAGTTTGAGCGCTGCTTTGGGCTCTGTGCTGACAGCTCAGAGCCTGGATCCTGCTTCATATACTGTGTCTCCCTCTCTGTCTGCCCCTCCCTTCTCTCTCTTTCAAAAATAAACATTAAAAAATAAAAAATAAATAAAAATACCAAGTTTTAGGGACACCTGGTGGCTCAGTTGTTTAAGCATCTGATTCTTGATTTTTTGCTCAAGTTTGTGAGTTTGAGCCCTGCATCCGGCTCTGTGCTGACAGTGTGGAGTCTCCTTGGGATTCTCTCTGTCTTTGCTCTCTCTACCCCTACCCCTCTCTCAAAACTAAATAAATAATTTAAAAAAACAAAAACAAAAAAACACGGTTGTACTCCTCCAAATAAAAATCTGGAGACCAGCCTTCCAGTATGAAACTTCTGTAAAGTTCTTAGGAACCCAGGCTCCCTCTAGCTTTCTGCTCTGCCATACCTGCAGTGTGACCATTATTCTTCTGGTCCAAAATGGCTGCTGAAGGCGCACATAAAATCTGTGTTCTAATCATCAGGAATGCTGAAGAGGAAAAGAAGGCATATCTTCTGCCTTTAACGGCATTTCTCTGAAATAACATAGATCATGTCATGAGCCCAGAGTTAAAACATAGCCACATCTAGCTGTAGAGGAGAATGGGAAGTATCTATGTCAAGCGGCTATGTGTTCAACTTAAAGTTATCTCTTCTGTTACTCAGAACTAGAGGGAGGATAGTTATTAGGGAATAACAAATACTCCCTTTTTTAAATCTTTATTTATTTTGAGAGAAAGTGCGCGCGCGCGCGCGCGCACACACACACACACACACACACACACAAGCAAGTCGGGGAGGGGCAGAGTCAGAGAGACGGGGAGAGAGAGACCCCCAGCAGCTCCACACTGCCAGCGCAGGTCCCGATGAACCGTGAGGATCCCCATGAATCAAGAGATCATGACCTCAGCCGAAAATCAAGAGTCTGCCGTGACTGAAGCACCCGGGTGCCCCACAAATATTCTTTACTTCAGAGATGAACAAGCAGTTCATATATCTCTTCCTCCTTAAAACGAACAAACAAACAAACACAAACAATGAAAATCTAAAAACATATTTAACCTTAAAATGAGTTTTAGGTTAAAGATATTAAAGAAATGTAGTGAGATATTCCCTCTCTCTTTGGCACTAAAAAAGTAGTACCTCAGATAGAGAATTTAAGATAATGGATACTCTCATCCATCTAGTTCTACGAGGAAAATAAATCGATATAATCTTTTGAGAGAAAAACTCAGCAATATTATTTAAGATGTTTAGCCCATTTGATTTATATATTTCTTTCCTGGGATTTATTCTAAAGCAATAATTATATACTTAAACATTTGTGTTTAATAATGTCAACATAGAGCTATGTTAAATGAAATATAGTAAGTCAAGATGGACTCAAGCCATTAAAATTATGCATTAGAAGAATATTTAAAGGTTTGGAAAACTTCTCATAACACACTTTGTGAAAAAGTCTGGTTATAAAAAATATACACTATAGAATTTAAATTGTGTTTATATGTATATGCATCTACAATGTTAACAAAATATTCATAGTAATTAGTTTTAAGTAAGGAGAGTGAACTTTATTTTCTTATTTATGGTTTTCTAATGTTTATTCTCTATTTGCTGAACTCTTTACAATAAACCCAACTAATTTTCATAATTGAATAATATTTTATCATTAAAAATGACTAGAGGAAAGACATTTGGGATAAACATCCTACAACTGAAAAAGAAAAAACCCCATAGAATACATTCTCCCTCTGAATGATCATACCTCTTACAAACTGTATTCCATGGCTGCTGGGGGAAAAGTTCACCTATTACCTATATCTCATTTTTCATAAAATCAATTTTTTCATCATAAAAGCAGGGACTGAAAGCTATTCAGTGAATAGGTATAATTGCCACTTAAGAGGTGAAATTAGGGTACTCGTTGCCATAGAGACAGACAGTGGAAATCACTTATTCCTCCAATTCTCTGTGAAACTGAGAAAGAAAAATCATTCACTGGGAAGGGAGCCTGTTCCCCTGGAGCTAGGCTAGGAATACGCAGAAAAACACCTGGACTGTGGTTGGCCAATGTCCATGTCACATCTCTAAGTGTCCAGTGCTGTTTTATTTTTTCAGTTTTATCTGCGGAAGCTAAATCTGAACATCAACCTTTTCTCATTTGTATTTTTAACATGAAGTTTGTAATTACAGGCTTAGCATGGTTTTCCAAAGCTTCAAGTAAAAGGCTACAGTAGAAAACAGAAATACTTTCAATGATATCTTCATTTATAGTTCTCTATGGAAATGATTTATGGAGATATTTTTGAGTGTAAATATCCCTATGCCAAATGGCAAACTCAGCAGAACTTGCAAGTAAATCAAAAATCTTTTGACGGCTCTGCTGGGTTATTTCTTTTAGGGAGGAAGTGGGTAGAAACAGATACAAGTAATGATGCTATTAGCCTTGAATGTAAAAACACCATTTTTACTTTCTAGGATTTGCATTGTATTGGTTGGCATCTTCAAACTCTTGAAGATATAATTAATATTAGTATTAGTGTTAATTAAACATTTTTTTAATAGCTTATTTATTTTTGAGACAGAGAGAGACAGAACATGAGAAGGGGAGGATCAGAGACAGAGGAAGACACAGAATCTGAAACAGGCTCCAGGTTCTGAGCTGCCAGCACAGAACCCAATGCGGGGCTCAAACCCACAAATGGGGGGATCATGACCTGAGCCAAAGTTGGATGCTTAACCGACTGAGCCATCTAGGCACCCCAATATTTCCTGTAAAGAAGCCTTCTAAGATACTCTACCAGACCCAGAGAGATAATTTTAAAAACATAAATCTGATCATGACACTTTCCTGCCTAAAATCCTACAGTGGCTTCCCATTAAAATAAAATTGAAACTCCTTACTGTGGTCTATAGGGTCAATTATGACCTGGCCTTGCATACCCATGTCACTCCCCTCTCCCACCCTCCTCTGTTTCTCCCAGCCTCACCCCCACACTCTCTCTTCTGTTCACTGCCCCCAGCCACATGGGCTTCCTTTCTTTCTTCAGTCAGATCAAATTTGTTTCCATCTCTGGGTTATTTTATTTGTGGTTCTCTCTGTCTAGAATCTTCTCTTACATGAATAATTGCTTCATAGCTCTTAATTTTTAGTTCAAATGTCATATCCTCAGAGAAGTCTTTCCTAATAACTGTCCCCACCTGTCACTCTGTCACATAACCTTTTTTTATTTCCATCATCCTACTTAGCAGTATTGAAAAATATTTTGCTTGACTTTCTGTTGAATTGCTGTCCTCCTTTCCCCTTCAATATGAATGTATATTCCTTGAGGGCCCAGACCCTGTTGTATATTGCTTACTACAGTTATCTCCTACATCTAAAATGGTGTTGGCCTGGACTATGTTACCAATTAATGTTAGTTGAATAAAAAGTAAATAGAAGCATTTATTGTTGGTAAAAAATAGTGTAGTTCTGATGCCAAAATTGATGTGTTTTATGGTAAAGCTTTAAACCTCCTTTGTTTTACCTCTATGACACCACTCTAACCAAACTGTTTCCTGTCTTATACTTAGAGTTAAAAAAAAAACCCTAGAGACAAAGGCAAAACTTTGGAGACTATAAAAAGATCAAGGGGCTGGAGATGGGCTACAGGGTTGGCTGAGGGAGGGAGGGATGAATAGTTAGAGCACAGAGGATTTTTAGGACACTGGAGCTATTCTTTTTTTTTTTTTTTTTAAGTTTATTTATTGTGAGAGAGAGTGAAAAAGCATAAGCAGAAGAGGGGCAGAGAGAAAGACAGAATCCCAAGCAGACTCTTCACTACCAGTGGTAGTGCAGACCTGATGCGGGGCTCCAACTCATGAACCATGAGATCATGACCTGAGCTGAAACCAAGAGTCAGATGCTTAACCAACTGATACAATTCTATATGACACTGTAATGGTGGATATATATCATTATGCATTTGTCAAAATTCATAGAGTGTATAATACAGAGTTAACCCTAATATAAACTATGGACTTTAGCTAACAATACTGTATCAATATTGGCTTATCAATTATAATAAATGTACCACGCTAAAGAAAAATGTTAACAGTAGGGAACTGGGAATGGGCATAGGGCATTTATGGGAATTCTATGTACTTTCAGCTGAGTTTTTATGTAAAGCTAAAACTTTTTGTAAAAGTAAAGTCTGAAAAAAATCCCTTACAGACTATTAATAAAAAAAATTTAGGGTGACTAAGGCTGAAGACAAATCTGGGGTGGTGGTGATGGTGGTAGGGGAGCACAAATTCCAAAATTAACAGCTTGTATGTTCAGCTTAGACTGAAATCAGTTCAATATTTAGATTTCTCAAAAATGGTAATGAATTATATAGATGCTATCCAAGAGGAAAAGTTGTAACTACTAAAAAAAAAAAATACAGAATATATTTACAATAGAAAAAGACCTGAAGTCATTTCTGAACAGATAACAAATTTGGCTTATTTCAGTATCAAAAGAAACAAATCAGGCAACAAGTAGCCTCCATTTACTGAAAGCCAACCTGAGTGTATTAAACTATACTACTTATCAACAGGAAATAAATTAAAATATTTTAGAAAAGATTGATCTTTAGTTTCTCTGTATAGATTTTTCCCCCCACTAAATTTAGCTTTCCGTAATGACCCAAGATGGCTCTATTCCTTACCAGACTGGCTGATTTAATATTTGGAAATTTTTCTTCTTGAGGATCTTAAAAACTCAGTCTTAAAGTCATTTTGGTATTGACATTGCAGTGATAATTCTTATAATATCTGTGTTGATATCAAGAAATCAAACACCAAATATATCCACAGTAAAAAGGAGTTATTTACATGGCATACTTTCAGAAGACACCTTTTCCCTATTCTGTATCTTTTAAAACATATGTTTTCTATCTGCTGACTGGGTGAAATTCCAAAATTGTAATCAATTCCTTTGGGTTAAGACTTTTTATTTTCTTTTAAAATGCCAAAGAAAAAAAAGGGAGTACCCGGATGGCTTAGTCAGTTGAGCATCCTACTTCAGCTCAGGTCATGTTCTTGCGGTTCACAAGCTCAGAGTCTAAAGCCTTCTTTGGATTCTGTCTCCCTCTCTGTCTGCCCCTCCCCCACTGGTGATCTGTCTCTCTCTCCCAAAAATAAATAAATGTTAAAAAAATTAAAATGCCAGAAAATCTCCATGAATAATAACACAGTGAGTTATTAGTAATTTGTGGCTTTTAGTGAATGTAACAGATCCTGTCCTACACAGATTTTTACCTGGGAAAAGGAAGAGATCTTAATGACAGAGTGTTTTGCTGAGGGTGAGGTTGCTCAAAGAATAACACTTTTTTCTGAGAATAATAGTGTCTACAATGTCCCTTAATACTCTGAATAAGAGTGTAGCTATATATGTATGTCTGATATTTGCAGCAGCTGGAGCAGAGGTGATTTTCCTGACAGCAAATACACGTCCCAGCCAGAGGTATGATGTGACATCTTCTGAAAAGCACTAAAGCAAATTGGAATATTATTAATCAATAACTTAAGCAAGTAGGATAGGTTCTAAAAACTGAAGGTGGAACTGATGCCTCCTTCCTGGACTAAAGATACACAGTGGAGAGCTGTTGACACTAGACTTGCTACACTGCCATTTTGGTGGTCCTGTGGTCATGAGGACAGATTTTCAGAAATTGTCCCCATTAAAACCAGAGCACCATTTCTAAGTGAACTGTACCTTTATTGCACTGTGATTTTTAAATTTATTTATTTTTTATTTTTTTGCCCAGGTCTGTGAAAGAGTAAGCTTTACTTCTCTACTCGCATTTTCACTTTCTCTAAGAAAATTGGGGCTCCTGGGTGGCTCAGTTGGTTAAACATCCAGCTCTTGGTTTTGGCTCAGGTCATGATCTTACTGTTTGTGAGACTGAGCCCTGTGTTGGGCTCTGCACTGACAGTATGCAGCCTGTCAGTATGCACTGACGGTATGCAACTGATAGTTGGGATTCTCTGTCTCCTTCAGTTTCCACCCCTCTCCCACTGGTTCTCTCTCTCTTTCTCCCTCTCCCTCTCTCCATTTCAAAACAAACAAACAAACAAACAAACAAACAAAAAGAAAGTATTCACTGAAGTAGGCAATATAGTTATGGAGTCATTGTCAGGTCTTTTAAGGTTGCTAATGCAGTGTAATTACGTTTTACAAATAAGAATGATATAAGGCTTGTTGTTGTTGTCATTAGGATTAGTCTAATGCTTGGGGTTGTTAAAAATGGAATTGGTTACCTAAAGAGTTGCCTAGTGTTAGAGCCAGGCATGGAGATAGTTAATTTTATAAACATTGGCTGAGGTGAACTGGTGAGATCCGTCCCAGGCCTATGAGTCTGTGACTGGTGATCTTCTCATGTTATTTATCATTTAACATGAAGTTGCAACAGTGGACAGTTCCATTGGAAAAAACTTTGCAATTTCATCTGATTTTTTTGTTTTCACAATAGTATTTACATGCATGTCGATTTCATGTTATTTTTGACACCCATCTTTAGCCCCAACCTTAACAGTTTACTCTAGTCACATTTAAATACAGAACATTCCTGGGTGTCTAAAGAACAAACATCAAAAATTTAATAGGTCAAAAACTGGGTTCATCATCTTATTTCCTAGGTATTCATTTACCATTTCCTGACCACTGCACAAGATACCACCATGCCAATCATCCTCAATTCCTCTAAATCATTTCAAATGCTTTCTCTCTGTTAACTCCAATAAGGTCTTCTCATTTGCAGTTCAATATTAATGAGATCCATTGCTTTTTTCCTTCATGTTTTTTCCCATGTGTCCATTTTTTTTTTCTTTTTTTTCTTTTTTTCTTTTTTTTCTTTTTCTTCCTTTTGAGGGAGAGAATGAACGACAGAGAGACTTAGATTGAGAGAGAGAGAGAGAGAGAGAGAGAGAGAGAGAGAGAATCTTAAGCAGGCTCCATGCTCAGAGGGGAGACTGAAGTGGGGCCTGACTCCACAACCTTGGGATCATGACCTGAGCCAAATTCATGAGTCTGGTGCTTAACCCACTGAGGCACCCAGGTGCCCCATGTATCTATTTTCTTATATTGACTTAGCCAAGGCTCTTACCATGCTCTCTTCTTCTTCTGCCGAAATTTTCAATAGGTTAACTAGTCCCTCATTTAGTCTCTACCTTTCCCTAATTCAGCAATTGGAATAATCGTCCTCAAATTCAAAACTCTATTTTGGCGTTTTTACTAGACTTCCAAAATCTTCACCCACCAGTGTTGGCTGTTTTGCCAATCTCCTTTCCATTTTCCTTCTGTTTGAACCCTCTCATTCAGTCAGGCTGATGCATTTGCCACCTCCTTTTTATTTCCCATCCTTTGTATCTCGTTTCTATACCACCTAGAATGCCTTCTTAGCCCTTAATGCCCTCTCCATCAATCTAAGTCCAGCCCTTTGTCCTAACTTCTCACAAAACTGACCTTATTAAGAAAAGATTCATTTATTGAATTTATTCATAACATTCAATACATATCATCTATAAAGAACTTTAGTAGATTTTGGGCAATACAGAGATGAGTAAACAGAGACAGTTATCAGCACAAATAGCCATTTGTAAAGCATGATGGGTCTTTGACAATAAAAAACAACACTTTCTCTCTCTTTTTTTTTTATTTCTTTCTAGGAGAGAGAGAGAGACAGCGTGAGCAGGGGAGGGTCAGAGAGAGAGGGAGTGACAGACTCTGAAACAGGCTCCAGGCTCTGAGCTGGCAGCCAGCACAGAGCCCAACGCGGGGCTTGAACCCATGAACCGCGAGATCATGACCTAAGCGAAAGTTGGACGCCCAACCGACTAAGCCACCCAGGCGCCGCAACACTTTCTCTTTTAACGTATCATTTTGTATAAGTCATTAAGCTTTTGATTAGTCATCTTGACAAACAGGTTTTAGACACGGTACTGTGAAAGTTGCTGAGGGAAAGAAATGGTATGAATCTAAATTTCTACCCTTGAGGAATAAGAAATCCTGATGGGAATGCAGGACTTAACATCTTAAAAGGGCAGGAACAGTGGGTTGCCTGGGTGGCTCAGTTGGTTGAGCATCTCACTTCAGCTCAGGTCATGATCTCACGGTTTGTGAGTTTAAGCCCTGCATCAAGCTCTGTGCTGACAGCTTTGAGCTTGGAGCCTGCTTTGGATTCTATGTCACCCTCTCTCTCTACCCCTCCCCCATTCACACTGTTTCTCTCTCTCTCTTTCTCTCTCAAAAATAAACAAACATTTAAAAAAAATTTTTTTAAAAAGGGGTAGGAACAGAGACATACAAGATCCACATAGTGGAGTAGATGATGTTTTATGTCCTGAAGTGGATGGAGTCTAAGGAGCTCAAGTGCTACGATGAACTTTATACAGTGACTTGTAATACACCCCACCTGCATTTCCACTCCATTCTCAGCAGAATTTTATTTGCAAATAATTTTTTTTGAAAAACATTTTTTTCTCTCTAGAATGTTTTTATTTTCACTCACCTCTCTCTTCTCTAAAGAGGCCCTACAAGGGTGTTCAGGAGCTTCTGACATTTATGTCCAGTGTCTACTCCAGAGCACTGGGCAGGTAATTCAAGGATCCATGGTCCTTGTTACTCATGGTCAACTTATTTGCACTTTCTCAGGTTATGACAGAACCTTCATAAGGGGCAGCAGATACAAGTGAGAAGCCCCTATTTGCCACTAATTTTAACAGAAAAATACTATCCAACCTTTATATAATTTTTTTCTTTAGACAGCTGAGACTTTAGTTTTCTAACGTTCTTACCTGTCTACTTTTTCATGTCATCAAGAATTGTTTGCTTAACATATTTGGGCTTTTTCAGTATTTTAAATTAATGTGAAAACTTTTAATTAGTGTTTTGAATACAACATTCAGAGGTGGAATACTTACAGGAGATTACAAGTAAAAAACAAGCCCAAAGTATTCTCTGAAGGTGACTTCTGTGCTGAATTATTTAACATTAACGTGAAAGTTAAAACTCTACTACGATAAGAGCAACAGGTTTTCTGATGATATAAAAGAAAGCAAAAACAGTCTTGGGAACATGGGTCAAGGGTTATTTAATCTTTTACCAAGCCAGTTAGGGTAGGACTTGGAGAGCAGTTGACTATATTAGCATGACCAGGAACCTAGCAAAAAGCACTCATTGCTATCTCTAATTAGTCTTGTAATGGAATCAATATGCTGGTAGGTTATCAGGTAAGCCACGCATAATGGATTGTCAGTGTTATTACAAAGATATATTAAGGCTCAGGATAGGAAAAAGTTGTGTGGTATGTCTACAGTCTCCCAACGTAGTTTTGCTTATTGAAATCAATTTAAAGTGAAATTAAGTACATCATAGATACTCTCCTTCTATCACTCTCTCATTGTGAAGTTTGCATAGAACTTTATATTAGTTTGCATTTCAAAAAACAAGTTGGCTTGTATAGTAATGGAATACTTACTTAATTAATTAATTAATAAAAAGAGCAACCTGCTGGCAGGTGCCCAAATAGAACTGGTTATTTATTTATTTATTTATTTATTTATTTTAGAACTGGTTATTTAAAAACAAGATATCATATGCTCAGTGCATTGAAATATATTCTACCTGTGGGTGTAGCAATGTCTTGGGTACATTTTTTGCATATTGGGGGGAAGTGTCAACATCTTGAAGGTTGACAACATTTCCATTTGGTACCAGCTTTCCAAGGACACTGGGCATCAGTGGTGAATCAATAAGCTATCTGCATCACAGGCTAGATATCTCTGAAATACTGTGTACGCATACTCCAAGTGTGCTTTGCATTTCTGAATACTCAAGTGAAATTCTGGAGATGGTTTATAATGGTTAGTAACCCGATCCTTTTTTTATGATGAGCTAAATTTTAATCATACTGTGAGATAAAAACAAGCATTTCTAGTGATTATTCAATATTTATCTGACAACTATATCATAGAAATAGAACAACTGGAGAAATGAAAAGGTAAAATGACCCCTCTATGCAGAAAGCAGCTCCCTGAAGTAGATCCTGTCCCTATCGTGGATGTGGAGACAAATGTCATTTGGCCTGCTCTGTGTGAGTTCTTTTGTCCTGTGCCATCATGAATCAGGCTTGGAAATATGACATAGAGTTAGTCCCAGGACAGAGGATACTTTGTTGCATACATCAAATGCAATGGACTTCCAGTAAGCTTGCAAATGTTCTGACCTTATATGTGTATCTGTTTCACTGAAATTAACAGTCTCAATAGGATTGACTTTGCATAAAATCAGCAGATGCCAATTTGTTAATAATCCATTGGATTTAAAAGTTTTAAAGAAATTAAAAATTAAAGGAAGTTTTATTCATTCTAGTTAGCAAATAGATATGTAAATATATATTTGATTTTAAAATGTATTGCATTTGATAAAATTTAAGTCTTATTTCAAGTTTTTTTTTTGAGAGAGAGTATGAATGAGGCAGGGGCAGAGAGGGAGAGAGTGAGAGAGGAAAAATCCAAAGCCGTTTCCAAACTGTCAACTTGGAGCCTGACATGGGGCTCAAACTCATGAACCGTGAGATTGTGGTCTGAACCAAAATTGAGTTGGAGGCTTAACTGACTGAGGAATCCAGACTCCCCAGTCTTCTTAAAAGGAGATAACAAAATAGGTCTAGAGCAGATTGTCATATTCTTAAGTGATTAACTTTCCAAATTTGATAACTCCTTCCTGAAAGAGTGGTAGATGGCACTGAGTATATTTCTCTCTAGGTTTGATAGGAAGAATATCTATGTTGGTTGATGCCTTTTACAAATTAGATGTGGAAGGAGAAACAGTCAGAGAAACATGTATTTTTATGATACTTGGTGAATTTTACTTTATTAGCATTTATCACCAATTTGTACTTGCAATAGAAATTCTACACTTTAATATAACATCAGTATCACAAAGCAACTCATAAGCTTAGATCTGCTCCTCAGGAGCCTGCGTTCTAGTCTAAACTATTTCACTGACCATCTGTCTGGTTTTAGGAAAGTACATTTGGGCTCAGTTTTCTTCTCTTATAAAATGGTGTTGTTCATGATAGATGGTCCTTAAGGTGACTTCTAAATATAAAGTTCTGTGGTTCTAAGAATTGAAATGTAATCAGGAGAAAATTTAAATCTATGGAAGGTTTATGAGTCATGATATGACAAAAATTGATCTTTTTAGTACCATTTAGTGATTGACTCTGCAATGATCCTAGGCAATTAAATTCTGCATTTTTTAAAATTAAAAAAAATTATTTTGAAAGAGAAAGAGAGGTACAGTATGGGTGGGGGAGGGGCAGAGAGAGAGGTTGAGAGAGAATCCCAGACAGGCTCCACATTGTCAGCTCAGAGCCTGAAGTGGGGCTTGGACTCACGAACTGCAGGATCATGACCTGAGACAAAATCAAGGGTTGGATGCTTAAAGGACTGAGCCACCCAGGCGCCCCTAAATTCTCTGTTGAGAAGAGCTGGAAGGACAGTTTATTCACACAGGTAGGACACTTTAATCCATCCCTAAGTAAAAGGATTATTGTTCCCCTTCAGTAAAATTTTTATTTTATTTTATTATTAATTTTTTAAATATTAATTTAGTTTTAAGAGAGAGACAAAACATTAGTGGGGGAGGGGCAAAGAGAGACGGAGACACAGAATCTGAAGCAGGCTCCAGTCTCTGAGCTCTCAGCACAGAGCCCAATGCAGGGCTCGAACTCATGAACTGCGAGACCATGACCTGAGCCAAAATCAGTTACCCAATTGACTGAGCCACCCATTTGCCCCTAAAATTTTTATTTTTAAACAACTTTTTAATGTTTTTTATTTATTTCTGAGAGAGAGAGAGAGAGAGCGTGAGAAGGAGAGGGCCAGGGAGAGAGGGAGACAAAGAATCCAAAGCAGGCTCCAGGCTCCGAGCTAGCTGTCAGCACAGAGCCCGATGCGGGGCTTGAACCCACGAACCTTGAGATCATGACCTAAGCCGAAGGCGGACACTCAACCGACTGAGCCACCTAGGTGCCCCTATAATTTTTATTTTACGTAAATAATTTTGATCTTAACTGACAACACACCCATGTTCAGGACATATTTAATGCTTAAAGTTATGCTAATCTTTTTCTGAGTAAGTCTTCTATTCTTTTAGATTCAAAGCTATGGTAAGGAAATAAGATCCATTAGGAGATATTCATGTAACAGAACCAAAGAAAAGCTCTTTGTATTACTACAACAGGCAGAGGCAACTGTGAGCTGAGTCTGAAACCTCCATCAGATATGTAAATCCAGGACACTGCCATATTCTATCAATTGAGTCAACTTACCTTTGGCTGACTAAGTACACTGACTACCCAGCAAGGGGATTATATGAGGACATGCTTCTCATCTTCTCTCCTTAGCTTTGGCATTTTACATTTCATTTCTGTCAGGATCTGTAGAGACTTAGGAAGGAGATTAAACTCAAATCAACCATTCTCCCTTCCTTACAACTTAGATAAAAAGCCAGAGGGAGAGTTGAAGTAGTTGATTTAAATGTGGTTTGGAATTATTGGTATATTTCACCCATCTATCTTATTTGTTTTCCCTACAAATACTAATTGAAAATTGGCTGCAGAAAATGGAATAAAATTATTTTTCTAAATACAGTGGAAGTTTTTACCATAGAGAAGATGATCAAAAACTCTTATGAAAAAAGTCTGTATGAACAATGATGTTGAGTTCTGGAAATATTGATGATGAGTATTTTCAGAGTAATAGTTATGACTCTTATTACTAAAAGATTTCAGGTTGTCCTCCAGGAATCTCATAGAGATGTTCTATGTGGAAGATTAAATCACACTTGACCATCTTACCAAATGATCTGTTAGACAATGGCAAATACAAACTTCTTACATTATGGGGTATACAAATATTTATTTGGGGGATTTTGAAGAGAACTTGAATCAGAGTTTGTTGAATGTTTTGATCCTGAATTTATTTTACCTTAAAAAGTAATAATGTTTAAAAATTTATTTTATTTTCTAATACTTGAGTAATATATTTTCTATAGGTATAATCCTGTTAAAAGCTTTATGTTTATTTGAAAAGGAATTCAGAACATGTAGGTTTATAGAAAAATGGAGAGGCCTAGAAAAAAAAGACTAGAGACAAAAAGAGAAATAAAAGATTGAAAGGATAATTATAGGTTTGAGAGGTGATCAATAATAAATAAAATACTCCATTGTGTGTAAATGTGTGGGTAATTGATATGTAGAAGAAATGAAAATGACAGAGTTAAATAGGGAAAAAGTCATTATATAACGGATTGATGAATCTGGGATATAAAGGTAAATCTACTGGATTTATCTGGGGATATAAAGGTAAATCTACTGATCTACTGGAATTACAATTTACTGGGGAAATGAAGTATGTTAGATAATACAAGTAAGCAATTAATTGTAACTTGAGATAGAATATAAGACATATTGTAAACAGACTAATAAAACAGCATGTTCTTGGGATTTCGAGGTGAGACGAGAGGACGGGAAATCAGGACACAAGTGTAAAAGGAGGGCACTGAGTTGAGCTTTGAGGCTGGTAGGATTTTGACCAGGGGAGATGGCTTATTCAGAAGACTTCCCTAATAGAAAGAAATGTGAGGAAGGAGGAATAAGTGGGGTGTATTTAGAGAAGTGTGAGCCACACCTGGACCTGGGGGAATTCGGAAGCCATAGGGGAAAAGGCTGCTGAGGCAAATAAGAAGACTCAAACTCAGGGTTAGAAAATTTTACTTTATCTAATAGGCAAAGAAGAAAATAACAAAGCTAGGAAGTAGCTAGTGCTATGCTTTTGGAAGGTGATTCTGGACGTGATACTTGGAAGATGTGAGGTGGGAAAAAACCAGAACCTGCCAGCAGCCAAGAGGGATTCAAAGCCACATCTAAGTGCCTCTAAGGGAGTTCTGTGAACATTTGGAGAAAATAGGAGATACTGCGTCTTTTGGCAGGAATAGAGGTGGGGGGGGGTGAGGCAGGGAAAATGAAATGGAGGATAACAGAGGATAACATTTGAGTTGCCTCTGGAAGGATAATTAGAATTGGAAAGATGGCCTACAGAGTGAGAATAAAGGCTTAAACCAGGAATGTTGTGATAAAGAAGGAAACAAAGGGATAAAAGTGTCAGGTTAGGCAAGACTTGGTGACTGACAGAATGTGGGAGATTACCTTCAGGATGTAGTGAGGCAAAGAAAATGGAGATCTGAACCTGGGTGTCTAGATGGGACAGAGAATGCTGGAAATTATAGATACAGGTGTCTAGTAGTAAGCATCTCCACCTTATTTGTTCTCTGCAGATAACACACTCAAAGGGGTGATTAAATGAGGGGTTTGGTTATAAAAGTATGAGAATGGGTTAGGGAAGCATCAGTGGGTGGTGAGCACCTCAGAAATAGCAGTGGAGAGATGTCATCACTTGCAGGCCTAAAGGACAAGGGGAAGGAGTCATTCCTGGCACTCAGTAACATCATACCTGGCAGAATGGTGGCACTTGGCAGGAGCTGTGGCCTTGTAGAGAGGAAGCTGTGGAGCCACAGCCTGACAGGGAGGGAGTGATCAAGGAGTAACTACCCTAAACCCTCTCTCTTCCTGCCTCCTGCCTAGCTGGTTGGTTCCATTGGCCAATCCTAACAAGAGTCAGAGGCAAGGGAGCCTGCTTGATGTTGCCCATCAAGCCTGATGTTGCCCATCAACCTCCCCAGCCCAGAGCATGGCAGTGAGGCGATCTGGAGGGGCAAATAGAGGACCCACAACTCTTCAGTGAAGACATTTTAAGAATTTATTCATTCATAAATGACACAAACATACTAACATACCAATTCATATAGTGAAACAACTCAAGAGTAGAAATTAGCATTAGATTTTAAAAATTTTACTTATGAATAATAAAAAAAAATCTTTTTGCTCTTCCAGTGTGATTGAATATGTTGATCTGATCTGACTGTCATTGTTATGACTTGTCAGTGCTGCTGAGAAAGAAATCATGGTGGGAAGAGAATGAGGAGCTGCTCTGCCATCTTCACATTTTTGCTTGTGTTCATGTAATCTTCATTTTCCTCTCAGGAATCCATATTTGGAAGGCTTAGTTTATCTAGAACAAGAAAATATAAGTGATACTTACTATATTAATTTACAGCCATAGGTAAATTGAAATAATTCTGAAAGAAACTAATAAATGAGTGCTGCTGTCAGCCCTTCTCAAATGTGGAACTGCCTTCTTTCCTCATCTTACCTCAGTTACCACGTTAGAGATACTTGATCTTGATTTGGCAAGGGGGGCCAAGTTAAATAAATTTATAGGTTAAATAAATATGAATGAAAGTCCTCATTGTTTCTTCACATACCACAAAGGATTATCTTGTGCTCCCCATCCCAGAGTACATATACCTCCCTACTTTGGAAACCAATGCTATACACCATTGGAAGTAGGAATCTAGAATTTAGGAGAGAGGCTAGTGTTAAAAGATGTTGGCTTTGAATTGATCTGCATAAATACAAACTTCATAGCTCTAGGAATGAATGGAATTACTAAGAGAAGAGATAGTGATGAAAGGAAACAATGGCCTAAACAACGTTTAGGCCAGGCAACTTAGAGGATTCCTACATATATGGATATAAAAAAGGAGAGAGAGGTAGTACAGAAATTAGAGAAAGAGCAAAGCATAAAAGAACCAAGGTCCCAGAAGTCAAGGAGGGCCAGTCAGAGGTGTCAGCTGCTGACCTGGGAATGAATGAAGACCAAGGATTGGCCAGGGTGTAGTTGATCATAGGCCAAGGTTAAATTTTGAAGGTCTTGGTGGAGTCTTGCATGAGTCAAAACAATGAATGTAGGCTAATTTTTTAAGGAAGGTTCAATGAGGACAACCACTCAAAGACCAATAAATATTTGATATTGTTTTTGTTTGTTTACTTTAAAGTCGGAGATGTAGTTTGGAGAAAGGAAAAAGGAAGGAGAGAGATAGAGATTTGGTGGGGGCGGGGGGGAGAAGAAATCATTAGACATGAATTCCTGAGGGAAGAAGTAGGGATGGGATTGAAAGTCTAGGTAGAAGGGGATAGTCATGACAAAGAGGACACTTCCTTCTCAGGTTGTTACAAAGAGGCTATGGTATGTTTGGATGCAGAAATTGTATTCCTTTTATACTCGACACTGAGGAGATACTTAGCAAAATTCTTCAAAGAAAACTGGCCACAGATAGATAAAGAGTTTTTTAAAATCAAAGAATACATTCTTTACTGAGAGCAAAACCAAGGGAAATGAGTGTAAGGTATCAATCGAGATTTAATAAAAGAAATTATCAATCCTTTTTTGAGTTTTTCTTAAAAAGGACAAATTTGAATCTGGTTGAAGTGGATTGCTTATGGGCATGGTCTCATGTTTTTTTCTGACAGATGGGGTCAGGTGACTTTGGAAATGCTAAATTCCATGCTCAAAAAGATTACATGTATCTGAAGGCATGCATGCATTCTCTTTTGGAGTATGGGCAGGGCAGATAAAACCAGAGGGGTGCTATTTTTTTCATGACAATAAGTGAATGCCAGGAAACTGTGATTTTAATTCCAGCTTGATAATTAATTAGTTCTATTTTTTTGGACAAGAATCTTAACTTCTGTAAGTCTTCATTTTCTTTTTTTCTAAAAATAAAACAAGGGGGTAGTCATGATATCTAAGATTCTTTTGTTCTTAAAATTAAATGATTCTAAAAATGTATAATGCATTACCTAATTTGCTTATGGTAAAGTCACAAAATGTGTCCATTATTTATGAATGTTTCCCTTGCTTGAATTTCTTGAAAATATTTTGTCTACTATTTAAATATTGCAGCGTATGATAACTTTTGAAAGTATAATAAAACTCAATTGATGTTGCATGCATGGATGCAAAGCTTAGAAAAGACTAAATCAGATTGTCCTTATATTAAATCTTTTTCTGCTTATAAGTTTCATTCACTTGGAAGCTTTAGTAAGTTAGGCTACTGTTAGTCATTTGGTAAATTGTTACTAGCTTTCCACTTCCTCTTGAGAGTTGAAAGAGTTACTGCATCTAAAATGTTTGACTCAGTCTAGACCTTCTTGGATATTTATTTTTATGGTTTTAATGGTCAATTTAGCTCTCCAAATAAGTTACTTTCATCTACTACTTTAGGCAGAAAATATGAGTAATTGAATTTTGTTAGGTTGAATTAATTATCATATTTTATTCATCCATTTGAGTAGACTTCCCTGCTAGACTCTGAGGTCCATGAAGATAGAGATGTGTCTGTTTTTACTCCTTCATGCATCATATCCCACAGCTTACATACAGTGTCTGCTCAGTAAATGTTTATTAAATGAATGATACAATTTTACTCCTATGGAGTTGTTAGGCTTTAAACATTTGTGATTCAATATTCTTTTCCATTTAAAATTTTAATCATAAACCACTTTATATTGATCAGTGATTATATAAGACTGTAATCTGCTCAAGAGCATTTAATTTTGAAAGATGTCTTACCCAAGATCTTGACGTCCATGTTGGATTCTTCCTTAGGCTCCCTTCAGAATATTCAGACAGACAGAACACAGAATAGCCAGATTAAATGGAACAGCATTTATGGGGGTAGAAGAGTGGCTGGAAATTAAAGAAGTGTTAGTTTGCCTTTTTCTTGCCGATCTTAAGTCACTTCTTCAAAAGGGTCCCCATCACTTGTCATCTTGATCACAACTTCTTTACTGATTATCATCTTCCCCCTTCTTCATGTACATATTTTTCTTTTCTCCATGTCTCTAATAGTTGTCTTATTTCCCCTAATTCATTCAGTGATTAATTATTCCTTGGACATTTTTGCTTTCTATCCAAACGTAAAGGGCAGGGACAATCATTTCAGTATTATTGACTACAAGCTCTGTTGAATCAGTGCCTCTGAAATCTGACCCACACCTCATTCTTGTCAATGGAACTGGAGTACTTTTAAGGGAGGACCAGACCTCCACCATTTTTGGGCCACTCAAATCCAAGCTGCTAATTTCACTGATGTGTTCAGGATTCTTTTAGCTCATTAGTAGGTGATGCTTTATTCTGATTCTTGTTGCTATTGTTCCAGGACCACTTGCCTTGTTGCAGTTATTTTTGGAGTAAGGCAATGGAATAGAGGTATTCCTGAATGTGACCTGGGACTTAAAGAATGTGCATATATTTATTTAACAATTGTATACATTTATTTAACAATTATTTATTTGGCACTCATAATGTGCCAAGCATGTTACATGACTGAAGCAATTATAAGTCCGGTGACTCTAGTGGTAGTGCTAGAATGGATGGGGATTGGAGCACATGCTATCCCTTTGTCTCTCATCTCTTGTGGTTAGAGCCGTGGTTCCCCACTATTACCAGCATCAGGAGAGTCTCTCTATATGTTGTTTTTCCAATGAGTCAGTTTAAGAACTTCTAACAACCACCTTTTTTATTTTTGTGACAGATGATTCAAGAGAGCCGGTTTCTCATAGAAATGGCAGATACTGTCCAGGAAAAGATTGTGCAGTGTCAGAAAGCAGGTAATCCCCCCAATTCCTGCCTCATTTCATTTAGTAACTTAATGATAATTCTTGGTAGATTTTTCAAGTTTCTGTTTTTACTCTTAAAATTCAAATATCTTATGCTATAGTTTAACTATACATTTGAGTTAAACTTGTCTTTGTTTAGTACAGAAGAAATCTAGGTGACAGTAGATGGGTTGTATGTATATAGGGGAATAATGTCTGAAGAAGTCTAGAGAGGTGAGGGGTTCTGAATATACTTTTGTGGTTTGGAAACCTATCAAAACCTTTTACTACACGTTGCTCCTTACGAATGACCTCATTTTTACAATTTGAACCATAATCCTATTAATCTCCTATGCTTTTGCCTCATTTATTAGTCACCCTTTTAGATTTATTCTTCTTTTAAGAATGGGATGGATCACATATCTGTAAGGGTACCCCTTTGTTGATTTATAATCACCTTCATCCACACTCTCTACTTGTATCTTTCTTGGATTTCATTTTCCTTGATTCCCACACATAATAATTAGGATGAAGAAGATGACAATAATGACAATTGTTTGATATATTTGCATATGATATGCTGTGCAAACACACTATGTTGCTTAGTCCTTATAACAACTCTGCAAGGTAATCGCCATTATATTCAATTTATAGATGAACCATCTGAGAGTCTGAGAGATTGAGTGAATCACCCAAGATCCCCTATTAACACAGGTTAGAGCTGACCTTTGAATCCAGACCAGACTTTTAAAATGGTGCTCTTTACTGACCTGGTCCACAGACTTAACTGTTTCTGTTGACAAAAAGCACAGAAATAACCCCACATACTTATATGATGCTCCTATGTGTGAGGCAGTACTTTGAGAGCCTTATATGTGTTGACTCAGTGAATCTTCACCACCATTCCTTGAGGTAAACGCTCTTGTTATCACCATCTCACTAGTGAGGAAACTGAAGCTTCAAGGACTTGTTTCATGCTTATATAATTATTGAAGTCATAGAGCCAGAGGGTAAGCCCAGCCCAACAATCATGCTCTTACCATGTGCTATATTTGTGATGTTAACACTAAGAAGGTTAACTTGGTTTGGGGCTACATTAATAAAAGTAGAGTAACTAGAACAAAGAGGGTGGTGGTAAATCCTTACCTTGTATGGACTGCTTCAGGCCCACTTTGAATATGATGTTCCTGATGCAGGTCCCTACAAGCTGAAACTCCAGGAAGCTGTGCAATCTTCCTGGATGTCATCTTTAAAGAAGAGACATTATTAGTAAAGCTAAAACATGCTAGAATGTTCTATCTGGAGGAGGAAGGACTCTAGTGGACTTTATCTAACATCTTTCTTCAAATATTTAAAGGGGTGCACAGTGGAAAAGAGGTTGGACCTAACAGGTCTTTGTCTAACTAGCACCAAGCTTCCAGGGAGACAGACTTTGGTTGATATCAGTTATAACTTTCCAAAGATGGCATAAGCTGTCCAGAAGAAAGTGTGATTCCCATCTCTGAGGATGATGATCTCTTTAATAGCATTCAAGCCTCTTAAGAATTGGTTGAGCTAAAAATAACTTTAAAGTCATTCTTAAATATGAAAATTTAGGTATTTTCAGGAACTCTATTTATAAAACATCCTTTTGTTTTTACTCAACGTTTATTGGGTAACACTGTTATTCACATGGGCTCCAGAAGCTACTGTCAAGCTATAGAAATGGTTTATAGGGAACAGTAAAATAAGTGCATCTATCACATATGGTTATCAGTCACACATTACACCATTTCATATAGAAACCAGGTAGAAGACAAACAAAACATATGTAATCTCCTGGAAGAATTTGGTTAAGAACCAAACAGTCTATGCCTCCTGACTGTTTCAAATCTAATTTGGTTTAATGCATTGGTTATTGTTAGTTTGCCCCTAAGGATAGCCATTGGTGGGGATGAACAGAATGGGGAGAATGTTCAATTCAGGGATTTCAAAATTATAAGAGAAGGGCAGACATGGGAAATTATATTTATAAAATTTTCATAAAGAAATGCCTATTTTTCTGAAATAGCATTATATTAAGAATTCTTACATGTTCTCCTTTCAAAGGGATGGAATTCCATGAGGAACTTCATAATCTAGGGGCAAAGGAAGGCTTGAAAGGAAGAAAACTCAACAAGGCGACTGAGAGCTTTGCTTGGAACATTACAGTATTGAAGGTAAATGAAATTCCCAGGGATCCTCTTTGCCTTTATTTTTCTCCTCCTCATGTCTTCGAAATATAGAGAAGCCTCAGTGGATAAATGCAGTGATATGGATTTTTAAGTAGTATGTGGCTTAAATCACCAGGTTCATGCTCTAAGTGATAGGGAGATTGACACACTTTTTGCAATAGGGAAAACGAAGTTTGTGGTGGAGCCAGAGGAGTGCACAACCTCATTCCACTGGTGTTTGTGCGTGTGTGTTTTTACTCACATGGACGCTTCTGTTCAAGTCAATATAGCTGTTCTTGTCTGTGGCAAGAATAACGCCAAGTGTGGGAGAAGGATCCAGCACAAGTAATTTAGAAGAGCTTCAAACCCAGAATATCTGGAGCCATTTAGGATTATTTTATTTTAAGAACAGTCTCTATAAATACATTTATTTTTGCAAATAGCTTTGGAAGTTAGTTTCTTGAGATTATGATTTGCTCTGCTGAAAATTAATTTTAGGATTTTGAAGTTAAGATGCCACTTTTCATATTTTTTTATGTGAAAGGACAGATGATTTAGGCGGTTGGAATAATTTATTCCTGACAGTGTGATGAGAAGAAAATAGCCACAAACATGATTAATTAAAAATCTAATTATTGGTGATGTTTAAAGAACACATATTATGTATCACATACTGTTTTACAAGCTTTAATATATTAACATTTTAATATACACAGCAGTCCAATACTATTATTGTCATTTTAGAGGTGAAAAAACTGAGGCATTAAAAACTTAGGTATATTACCCAGGCTTACTTCACTAGCAAATAATGGAGGTGGAGTTTGAACCCAGGCAGTATAGTACCAAAGAGATATGTTAATTTATTCTATTGAGAGGTCTGTTTATGCGGAAGTGCCAGGTGAACTGTAAGACATCTTGCAATGTTTATTAAAAATTCAGTTCACAAATATTTGCTAACCTCCTACTATGTACTGAGCTTTATGTAAGGCATTGAGGGTCCATGGAGAACAAAAGAGGTACAGACTTTGACCTCATGAGTTAACAGTCTGGGGCAGGGGTTGGGGTGACGGAAAATAGGCATTATTTGTTTAATGAGTAGAGAGGAACTATAGTGTTAATATGAAGAAAGCTCATTTTATATTAGAGTACAACATGGAAATGTGAACCCTGATACAAACACTTTATGATCAGATATTTATGTGGGCTTGTTAATGTGCCAGTCACTAAGAAAGGTTGGATATAAATATCAGAAGAGTAATACCCGGGCCTCCAGGGCTGGTGTACCAAGGGAGACAGACATATAACCAACAATGGCCATCAGTTATTCAGCACTTAATATGTGACAGATACTCATGGCTAAATAGTTTATATACGTTTCCCCTTTCCTCTTTGCAACAAAGGTGTGGCCTTGCAGCAACTCATACTGACCCTGGTATAACTCTATCCATCTCACAGATGAGGACCTTGAGGCTTAGCTAGTTTTAAGTTTCTTGCCTTCAGCTAGTAAATGGCGAAACTGAGATTTCAACTCATGTCTATGGGTCTACACTCCACTGTCTTCTGCCCCTTGTAAAACTCGATCCATGTGACTGAATCTAGGCAGTCTAATGCAGGGGTGAGGCAAGCTCTGTGTGCAGATTGCCTGGTAGCTGTGAGGCTTTAACCAAATTATATGATCCATCTGAGGGCTGACAATAATATTAGAGTGAAAATAATGAATATTTTTTAGTTTATTTAAGAGATAGTGCTATGGATATGAGTTGGGGAGGGGCAAAGAAAGAGAGAGAGAGAAAATACCAAGCAGGCTTCAAGGTGTCAGCTCAGAGCCAACATGGGGGTTGATCCCATGAACTGAACCATGAGATCATGACCTGAACTAAAACCAAGAGTCAGATACTCAACAAACTGAGCCACCCATGTACCTCTACAGTGACAATATTAATACTCAGAGTTTTGTGAGAATTAAATGAAGTAATACATACAAAATGTCTAAGTCACAAGGCATAAAACTAGACACTATGTAAACACACATATGCATATATAAAGTAATAATAATATACATTGTAATATATATGTATATATATGTGCTATTACTTTTGCCACATGAAGATGACCACTGGAGGAACAAGTTTGTTGTTGTTTGTTTCTCATTTTATTTAGAAAACTTTTAGAATTAATTAATTTGTAAATTGATATATAATTTATTGTTTCTTAATCTGTGACTTAAGCCCTTTCAAGTGTTCTGTGTCTACTTGGATTAGTGACAGGGGCTAGTTGCTAGGTGGGGCTGAGCAAATTCTATACATGCCATTCTAAGATCTTTTGAACATGAACGATATTTTACTACTGAAGCTCATGTACTAGCTGCTAGCATTTCAGCTGGAGTGCTAGGAGCTTAAACAAGAATAGTGATTTTTTTCCAAACTTTTAATATTTCCTTTCCAAACTGCATTTGGTGGACTGCTAATCAGGTGCTCTTTCCACAGTGCTGAACAAATGACCTTCTTGGAATCTGAATTTTTAGCTGAGGAACAGAGACTGAGCTCTTTTGGGGACTGTTTAGTCCAATGATGCCTCCCTGAGAAGACCCTTCTCTCTAAGGCTCTCCTTTTCTCTCTGTTTTTTAAATGTTTATTTTTTTACTTAGAGAGGGAGAGAGAGAGAGAGAGCAAGCAGGGAAATGGCAGAGAGAGAGAAAGAGAATCCCAGTAGTCTCTGTGCTGTCAGTGCAGAGCCTGACGCATGGCTCGACCTCAGGAACCGCGAGATCATGACCTGAGCCAAAATCAAGAGTCAGATGCTTAACCGGCTAAGTTACCCAGGCAACCGCTTTCTCTTTATTTCTTGTATCTTGAATATGAAGCTCTTAATTCCTGCTTTGTTTTCCAGCCTTCCTGCTGATTTTCCAAGCTTCTAAAGTTTTCCAATAAATGACCTTTTTCTTAGTTTTCTACATTCAATTTACATTGCTTATAATTGATGGAATAAGTAATAACCAAACTTGTAAAACATAAACACTGAATTAGTAGAATATGACACATCTATTATAAAACTGTGCATAGACAACAGAACAAGTTTACTTATATGTAATTTATATAAGTACTCTCTACTTTCTAGAGGAAGGGAGTGGGATTGATGAATATTAGTTGAATACGTGGGTTTGTGAAGCTAAAAATATTTAATCCAATGTGCTTTCCAACAAGTAGGAGAAAGCTGAAAAAAAGTGAGAAATGTACCTTTAGGAAAATGGTGATTGGGATCAAGGAGTAGTAGAATGGGGCATTGGCTTTAAAGCAAATTGAGCTGAGACTAAAAAAAAATTCTTTAGTTTATGCTTTCTGCAATTCAATATTACATTGATCTGATATTAATAAATGACAGGGAACCTAGAGAAAATTGGCAGAGACAAAGATAAATAGCTCTATAATAAAATGAATATGAATTATACTTAATGTCTACACTTTCCAAGCCAGAGATGAGGACTTAGGATCCAGCAAGAAAGCTGAAGTCAAGATGATCCTGGAAACAATCCATGGGTTTTTTTTTTCCCTTTCATTCATATTTTAGCACCATCCATGGGTCCAGAGTAGGGAGTTGCTTAGCATATCTTTTGCATTTCCCCACAGTTTGGCCATATGCCAATAGTCAACTATGATATTTTTCTACTGTCTATTTATTTCTCTTTCACTGCTGAGTGCAAAATCAAACTCTGTAAATGGCCATTGTATTTATTTAAGATGATATGATGATATATGTCTTGATGACTCAGTCTTCAGTATATTTTCTAGATAATCATTGGACCAAGATAGCTGCATCTCATCCTACCCTCACACATTAAGAGTTACCTCCATCTGTCTTTTCTCCATGCTGTTCTTCAGAAATGAGTGTTATTTGGTTATTAACATAATATGAAAATCTTACAAGGGGAATTTTCCCTGTTCTTTAAGTCTTCCAGAAAGAGATGCTACAACTTCACTTGCTTAGTTAACCTATTGTAGTAAATTGTTATTAATTTTGGAAGTATTTCACTCATGAGAGTTTTGAAAATCTTTTGGAAGAGAGATATGAATTTATACTATATCTCTGAGAAAACACAATGTGTTATGATGTGGAATCCATTTGAAGCCTTGAACTCCATCCAGAATGACTTGACTCCTCAAGTATAAAAAGAACTTCATTGTAAGGCAGTTACACCTATAAAACTGAAATAGAAAGAACCCTTGAGTAGCATTTTAGTGAGCTTTCCCAATATTTATTTTTCTAACTTGGCCTGTTGGCCATTTTAAGGAACTAAATTCCATTATCTTTACACTTGTAAAGTTTGATGAAAAAATCAATTTTAGCAGCCTGGATATGTGTCAAGTAGAGATATATAAAAATAATATTGAAAAAATATAACTAGTAAACATTTTATTATAAAGGAAAAGTTGTGAAGTTAGGTGGTCACTAGAGCTTAAAAAGGAAGAAAAATATTAGGAAGTGGCTGACTTATTGTTCATAAGTTTCATTGATTACTAGTTGAATGACATGTATTAAATTATGAATGAACAACTACCTCATCAATGAGCACTTCAATTAATCGATATGTATTTATATTTTCCCTATATAGATTTACAGCTTGTAATTTAATGTATTACACACACACACACACACACACACACACACACACACACACACACACACACATCCTGTTGGAGCACCTGGGTGCCTCAGTTGGTTGAGTGCCTGACTTTAATTTTGGCTCAGGTCATGATCCTAGGATCGTAGGATTGAGCCTGTGTTGGGCTTTGCACTGAGCACGGAGCCTGCTTGAGATCCTCCCATCCCTCTCTCAAATAAAAATTTAAAAGATAGATATTTTTTATATATTTATATTCAATAAGTATGATTAATCTTTTTCTGCTTAACTTTTTGACTTTCTATTACTGTCTAAGCCTTTGTTTCTTCTGCTTTTATCTTGGCAGCATTTTCATTTTTCTTGGGAAGAGCAGAGGCTGAAGCTTTTCACTTCTCTTTGGGTACTTGTGTTTCTAATACAGGCAGATTCTCTTATTCAGGCCCCAAATTTCAGACTCTGACATCTCTGGGGAATATTGCTGGATAAGGAAAATTAACTGGATGTCAGTGTGGTAATATACTTTCTAACAGAGCCAATAAAACCACTTGAAATCTTTGCTCATTGTTGAGAGGCAGGAGAAAGGAAACAAGATGATGGATTATTGAGAAAATAAAGATGAGGAGAGGTATTCATCTCTGAAAGAATGAATGACAGCAAGAATGGAGTTACCCTCAACTGAATGGCCATTTAAAATCATTCTTTGTGATTGTGTTTGTGTGTGTGTGTGTGTGTGTGTATCAAATCAGCCTTTTCTGGTATCCATAGTGACCATATACTGGAGGCTCCTCTGAGGTTATATCAAGAAGGGACATGTCCAGTGTCCTCTGTGTTGTCTATTGAGAACCTTTCCAGTGGTGTTTCTGGTAGCTGCTGGCTCTTGTTGCAGCAGAAGCTAGAGAAAGACTAGCTTTCCTTCTGAGGCAACTCTTTGAGAAAAGAACAACAATCTATGAAGTCTAAAAACAGACCTCCCAGTGACAACAATGCATTAATAATAAACTATTCTTCATATTGATACTACTGTCAATTGTTAAGAAACATAAAGCAAAGGAGTTAAGAGTACAGGCTCTGAAGCTAGATGCTTTCTACTAGATGTCTTGGAAAAATTTCGTTTTGCCTCTGTGCTTCTGAGTCAATTGGGATATGCTAGATTGTGCTGTGGTAACAAAAATGTAAAAATCTCAGTGGCTTAAAACAATAGCTTGTTTCTTGCCTATACGATATGTCCATCACAAGACATATACAGTGAATGTCATTTAGGAACACAGACTAATAGGAGATCTAGCTAATACTTCTACAATCCTAGAGGTAGGGAAGCACAAATTAGTTTTAAACACTTCTGCCATATATTAACTTCTGCCATATATTAACATTCTGTCTTATGACGTATGTTCCTTCTATTTACATTTTTTTTTTATTTTATTTATTTCTAGGAGAGAGAGAGAGAGACAGCGTGAGCAGGGGGAGGGTCAGAGAGAGAGGGAGTGACAAACCCTGAAACAGGCTCCAGGCTCTGAGCTGGCAGTCAGCACAGAGCCCGACGTGGGGCTCGAACCCACAAACCGTGAGATCATGACCTAAGCGAAAGTCAGACGCTTAACCGACTAAGCCACCCAGGCGCCCCTACATTTGAATGGCCAAAGTAAACCACATGGTCAAATCTGACTTCAGTGGAGTGGGGTAAATGTATAAGTCCTTGAGGAAAGGGAACAGATTTTGGTGAATATAATGAGGTTCCTCAACTATACCCACTTCATAGGATTATATGAGGACTAAATTGTAGAGACCATTTTTAGGCAAACAGCCTTGAGCAATGGAATGTAGAAAGGGCCCACAATGCTCCTCTGGTTGAATACAGACAGGCTATCAGGTGATGCACCTCAATATATCCACAGGCCCTAACTGAAAACTGGGCTACTTACAACTAGGCACAGCTATCAAAAAAGGGAGAATTCCATATATCGCCATACCTCCTCCTCTTCCCCTTTAAAACTGAACCCCACCCACTGCCCACTAGTCACACCCTTCTGGTGTATTCAGTAAACTTCTATAGCCTTTGTCCTGCTTCAGGTGAATCCTTTAACCTTTCATACCACCACTTCCACCTAATCATTGCCCTACTTTTTGTGGCCCCCATCCTATGAAGAGACACCACATTTAAACATCACATAAATGATTTAATATATATATACAAAGTGGTGTCTGGCATATAAAAAGTGCTGTATAATTGTTATTTTTATTATTAATAATTAGTATCCACTGCTTATATAAGCAGTTAAGTGATTTTTCACACATCTTAAGTAATTTTAAGGGTAACCCTGTAAAGTTAGTGGTACTACACTCATCTTATAGATAAGAAAACTGAGGCCTGAGTGGTTAAGTACATTCTCATTGGCATATAGCTACCGAGTGAGGGAGCAAGGATTAAAATCCAGAGCCCATGCTGTAAGCCCACTATGCTCTATTGTTGGAATATTAAAAGCACCATAATAACGATATTTTAACTGAGTTCTTTCTATATATCAAGCATTCTACTAAGTGCTTTATATCTATTATCTTATAGGGAGTAAGTGTCCTGTCCAGATAACATGAGAATTCCAATCACCTTGGCAGTGTATTCGTACAGTGCAGAAAACCAGTTCTCCTTGTTCTGACATTATATTCACCAAGCAACTCTGTTATCAACTTGGCTTCCCAGATATACTTTTCTGGTGGAGATAGAATGGATTGACAAGTGACAAAACCAGTCCTATCTGCCTGGAAGTCACATTTCTTTTTGTTACTAAGTCAGTTAACTTCCTTCATTACCAGTGCATCTCCTATGAACTTGGGTAGCATGAATCAGCTCCCCAGGGCCTGATCACTCTGGAGAGATTGGATGTAATTGAACCTTTGGACAGATACCACTGAGATTTGGAAAGCAAAACAAAATAACAAAAATACCAAAGCAGAAGGCCTGACCCTGGGCCCACCCTGAGAACCCAGCCAGCCTCCTCCTGTTTCTCTTGGACATGGTTACTGTTCACTGGCTTTCAGTTTAGATGTTGCCAGCCTCCTCTACTTGATGAAGTAGAGGAAGTTTCAGAGCTGGGCCTCCAGCAAGAGCTTTGCAAAGGCCATAATCCTATTCATATTCCTTCCTCAGCCCACTCTTTTACACCTTCAACCCATCTCTCAGATGTTCAGTCTGTCCTTACCACCTAAGCCATTAGAGCAAAAGTCCTGCAATCTTCTTCCTTTGAATAACAAACCTGGGATGATTTGAAAATGAGAGGTTAAGTCTATACAGGTCAATTCCTCAGGCTTCATTGAGAAGAAAAGAGGCTGACAGGCAGTATTGAAGAGGCTTTAAGTCACTAATCCTGAGAAGTGAACTTTCAAAGAGTTTTAAATAAAGCTTTTAATTCTGGTAAGTCTAAGGAAAATATTTTCTAGTAATACATACAAAATAACAAGATTTGAGACTGTGAGTTCCCGTCTATTCTATCTTAAAATTAATTATGTGAGAGTTTAGACCTATAGGAAGTTGGACATGAGATTAAAAATCTTCAACTGATATAATTTTTAAACATTAGATTATCTTCTCTGGGGCTAGATTTTCTTACCTAAAGATGGAGTCGGATTTTGTGATGGCTAGAGTCCTAGGTCTTCACGTTTTATGATTATGTATCATTTTCAATCTTTTTCTGTGCTTAATTATATTTCTTAAACACACCGATGCTTTTGTCACTAAACATATTAATAGAGTAAATCTATTTATATACCCTCTCTTTTATGTCTTACTCTTCCTCCTTTGTTTTGTTTTTAACCTATGGCTCTATGAAACCCTAATTACACTCTATTTCTATTCTTTGTTCACAGTGTCTCACTGTAATCTCTCCCACTGGTATATTTTCCCTTCCTGATTGCTTTTTCCAAATAAAATGATCTATTCTTACCATCTTGTTGGAAATTTTTGTTTTCCAAAGTTTTTTTTTATTGTGCTAAAATACCTAGAACATAAATTTTGCCACCTTAACCATTTTTAAGTGAACAGTTCAGTGGTATTAAATGCATTTATAGTATTGTGCAATCATCACCAACATCCATCATGACCCTTCTCATCTTGTAAAACTGAAACTCAGGATCTATTAAACAGTAACTCCTCATTCCCTCTCCCTCCCCAGACCCTGATAATCACCGTTCGGTTTTATGTTTCTATGATTTTTGACTACTCTAAGTACCTCATATAAGTGTAATCATGCAGTATTTGTCTTTTTTTGACTGGCTTATTTCACTTTGCATAATATCATTAAGTTTCAGCCATATTGTAATAAATGTCAGAAATTCCTTCTTTTATACAGCTAAATAATATTCTGTTGTATACATTTTTATGTGTGTTTTACATTTATTTATGTATTTATTTTTATTTGTTTTATTTTTATTTTCATTCCAGTATAGTTAACACACAGTATTATAGTAGTTTCAGGTATACAATATAATGATTCGACAATTCTATACATTACTCAGTGCTCATCAAGATAAGTGTACTCTGTAATCCCCTTTACCTATTTCACTCATCCCCCACTCACCTCTCCTAATCATCAATTTGCTCTCTATAATAAAGAGTCTGTTTTTTGGTTTGTCTCCTTTTTTCCTTTGTTCATTTGCTTTGTTTCTTAAATTCCACATATGAGGGAAATCATATGGGATTTGTCTTTCCCTGAATGACTTACTTTGTTTAGCATTATTCTTTTTGATGGCTGAGTAATACTCCATTCTATGTATGTACCATATCTTCTTTATTAGTGACCACTTGGGCTGCTTCCATATCTTGGCTATTATAAATAATTCTGCCATAAACATAGGAGTGCATATATCTTTTCAAATCAATGTTTTCATTTTCTTTGGGTAAATGCCCAGAAGTGGAATTACTGGATTATATGATAGTTCTATTTTTAATTTTTGAGGAAACTCCATACTGTTTTCCACAGTGGCTGCATCAGTTTACATTCCCACCAACAGTGCACAAGGGTTCCTTTTTCTATATACCCTTGTCAAAACTTGTTGCCTGTGGTTTTGATATTAGCCATTCTGACAGGTGTGAGGTGGTATCTCGTTATGGTTTTGATTTGTATTTCCCTGATGATCAGTGATGTCGAGTATCTTTTCATGTCTCTGTTGGCTATTTGTATATTCTTTGAAGAAATGTCTGCTTATGTCTTCTGCCCATTTTTTAACTGGATTATGTATGTGAGTGTGTGTGTGTGTGTGTGTGTGTGTGTGTGTGTGTGTGTGTGTGTGTGTGTTGAGTTGTGTAAGTTCTTTATATATTTTGGGTACTAACCTTTTAGTGGCTATATCATTTGTAAATATCTTCTCCTTTTCAGCAGGTTGTCTTCAGTTTTGTTCATTGTTTCCTTTTCTGTGCAAAAGCTTTTTATTTTGATGTAGTCCTACTAGTTTATTTTTGCTTTTGTTTTTCTTACCTTAGGAGACATACCTAGAAAAAATGTTGTTATGGTCAATGTCAGAGAATTACTGCCTGTGTTCTCTTCTAGGATTTTTATGGTTTCAGATCTTACATTTAAAAGGTCCTTAATCCATTTTGTGTTTATTTTTCTGTATGGTATAAGAAAGTGGTACAGTTTCATTCTTTTGCACATAGCTGTCCAATTTTCCCAGCACATTTGTTGAAGAGATTATCTTTTTCCCATTGCACATTCTTGCCTCCTTTGTTGAAGATTAATTGAACATATAATTGTGGGTTTATTTCTGGGCTCTCTATTCTGTTCCATTGATTTGCATCTGTTTTTGTGCCAGTACCATACTGTTTATATTACTGTAGATTTATAGTATATCTTGAAATCTGGAATTGTGATACCTCCAGTTTTGTTTTTCTTTTTCAATTACTTTGACTATTCGGGGTCTTTTGTAGTTCCATTCAAATTTTAGGATTATATGTTTTAGTTCTGTGAAAATTGTTGCTGATATTTTCACAAAGATTTCATTGAGTCTGTAGATTGGTTTGGATACTGTGAACATTTTAACATTATTTGTTCTTCCAGTCCACGAGCATGGAGTATCTTTCCATTTGTGTAGTCTTCAATTTCTTTTATCAGTGTTTTATACTTTTCAAAGTATAGCTCTTTTACCTCCTTAAGTTTATTCCTAGATACTTAATTCTTTTTGATGTAACTGTAGATGGGACTTTTTCTTAATTTATCTTTCTCCTACTTCATATTACCTTATAAAAATGCAATAGATTTCTGTATATTGACTTTTTATCCCTTACTGAATTCTATCAAATTTAGTAGTTTTTTGGTGGAATCTTTAGGGTTTTTTGTATATAGTAACATGTTATCTACAAACAGTGAAAGTTTTACTTCCACTTTGGATGCCTTTTATTTCTTTTCCTTGTCTGATTGTTATGACTAGAATGTCCAGTACTATGTTGAATGTAAGTGGTTAGAATGTATCTCCTTGTCTTCTCTCCTGATCTTAGGGGGAAAGCTGTCAAATTTTCACCATTGGGTATAATGTTAGCTTTAGGTATTTCATATATAACCTTTACTATGTTGAGGTATATTCCTTCTAAACCTACTTTGTGGAGGGATTTTACCATGAATGGATGGTCTACTCTATCAGATGCTTTCTATGCTTTTACTGAAATGATCATGTTTTTTATCCTCTCTCATATTGATGTGATGTATCATGTTGAGTGATTTGTAAATATTGAACCACTCTTGTGTCCCAGGAATAAATCCCATTTGATTGTGGTGGATGATTATTTTAAGGTATTGTTGGATTTGGTTTGCTAATATTTTGCTGAGGATTTTTGTATCTATGTTTTTTTTTTTTGTTTTTTTGTTTTTTGTCGTGTCTTTAGCTGACTTTGGTATCAGGATAATGCTGGCCTCAGAGCATGGATTTGGAAGTTTACTTCCTCTTCTATTTTTGGAATAGTTTGAAAAGAATAGGTATCATTTCTCTTTAAATGTTTCATAGAATTCACCTGTGAAGCCATCTGGTTCTGGACTTTTGTTATTTGGGAGTTTTTTGATTACATCATGCTTCAATTTCACTTCCGGTCCTAAGTCTGTTCAAATTTTCCATTTCTTCCTGACTCAGTTTTGGAAGGTTAGATGTTTCTGGGAATTTATTCATTTTTTTCTAGGCTGTTCAATTTGTTGGCATATAATTTCTTATAATGTTCTTTTATAATCCTTATATTTCTGTTATATTCTGTTGGTTATTTCTCCTGTTTCATTTATGATTTTCATTTATGATTTTGTTTATGTTATTATCTTTTGATGCATAAAGTTAAGAATTTTCATAAAATCTATTTTGGCTCAGGTTATGATCTCATGGTTTTTGGGATCAACTTCCATGTTGGGTCCCACACTGACAGCATGGGATTGGGGTTCTCTCTCTTTCTCTCTCTCTCTATCCCTCAACTGCTCCCTTTTTCTCTCAAAATAAAAAATAAACTTTATAAAATTACTTCTTTTTTAAAAAAAATTATTCCTGAAAGAGAGAAACAGTGTGAGAAGGGGAGGGCCAGAGAGAGAGGGAGACACAGAATCTGAAGCAGGCTTCTGACTCTGAGCTAGCTGTCAGCACAGAGCCTGATGCGGGGCTTGAACTCACGAACCGTGAGATCATGACCTGAGCCAAAGTCGGCCGCCCAACCGACTGAGCCACCCAGGCGCCCCTAAAAATATTTCTTAAAGTCTAGTTTGTCTATTATTTCTTTCATTGTCTGTGCCTTTGATATCATATCCAAGAAATCATTTCCAAATCCAACATTATAAAACTTTACTCTATATTTTTTTCCAAGACTTTTATAGTTTTAGGTCTTACATTCAGGTTTTTTCCACTTTAATTTAATTTTTGTATCTGGTACTGGATGGCTATCCAACTTAATTCTTTTGCATGTGGATATCCAGTTTTCCCAACACCGTTTGCAGCAAAAACTATCTTTTTCCCACTGAATGGTTTTAATATCCTTGTCAAAAATCATTTGATCATATATGTGAGCATTTATTTCTGGGCTGTCTATTTTATTCTATTGGTCTTATGCCTATATCACATTGTTTTCATTACTATAGATTTGTAGTAAGCTTTAAAATCAGAAAGTTTGAATGTTCCAGCTTTGTTGTTCCTTTTCAAGATTGTTTTGGCTATTCAGGGTCTCTTGGGATTCCATGTGAATTTTGATGTATTTTTCTATTTGTGTAAACATATCATTGGTATTTTGATAGAGATAGCTTTGAATATGTACATTGCTTTTGGTAGTATTGACATCTTAACCACATTGTCTTCCTGTTGGGAATTTTTGCAAACAGAATGATGATATCCTTTCTTTCATTTTGCAAGACTGCCCTGCAGTGAAAATACTCAAAAAACATTATAGAGGGTCTGATAATTAAATTCAGCATATGATTCACAGAATTCCACTCTGGAAATATGTGATATAGCTGTTAAACTCTGTAAGTAAAGTGCTCTACAGTAAAAAGTAAATTGTATAGCAAGAACTCCATAAGTAATTACTATCTCAAGACATACCTGTTTATTCATCTGTATAGCCGGCTAGCCAGCTGTGATCAAAAATGTACTTAACAATGTAAAGAATTTCTTGTATTATTAGGTTAAATATGCCCAATAGCTAATGAAAGGAATATTGTGTATTGGCCCAGTCTATATCTTCTTTAGGTTATATTAATTTTAAATTTTTTCATTTTATTTTTTAGGATTTTTGCCAATTAAATTTTTAAAAATAATGTTTGAATGTGGGCAAGCAGTTATGATCTTTGTCATGCTGGAAATATTCGGTGACTGCAGTTGAGAAGGGAAGAATAGCGATGGTGCCAACATTGAATGTCTGATTCTAGTAGCAGCTGGTTTAGTCACACTAAGCCTAGCAAGCCACAGACTCACCTGTAATCTCAACCAGATGCCTTACAATGCATGCCATTTATCACCAGGAAGGTGGCAGGTGAGAGAGAATGAATGGATTAGTCTTAAAAAACAACTCTAATTATGTACCAATACCATTATCTTTATACATAAAAGAAAGTATTATTAGGCCTTATGAAGTGAAGCATATACATTTAGAAGGCATAGCATCTATTCCTGGGATTTCATAGGCTAAATTTGATATATATATACTCAGATTAGGTATTTGGAAGGTATTTCAGGCACATTTTTAGAATCTTGCTATTGTTTGGCTTATTGGGGCAGAATAAAGTCCTTCTTATTCCATCTCAAGAAGCTGATTTAATTTATTTCCACTTTAAAATTTTATAAATAAGAAAGTGCAAAGCATAAATGAGTCTTCTAATTCATAAATGAGCAAACTATAATTTTTTGTTTGTTTTGGTTCAATAAGACCATATTTATCCATTCAGTGCCCTTACTAGGTGCAAAGCTTTATATCTAAGAATGTACTGGTGAAGAAAAAGGTGGTCCCCTGGTCTCATGGAGCTGATAGTCTGGTGAGAGAGGTAGCCATTAATAATCACACACTGCATATTAAATTTTTTACTGTGATAAGTGCCATGAGGGAAAAGTTGCCTCACATGATGAGAATGTGTTATGGGATTTGACCTAACAGTATAGGTCAAGGAAGCCTTCCATGAGGAAATACCATTTGAGCAGAAAGTAAATATCTTTAGCTTTTCATTGATTCCAAAATTCTGCCTTGTATCATGATTCTTGAGTATGGTTGCCAAAACAAACTGAAAATAATGGTGAAAATAAAACAAATCAAAATAAAGATATGCTACATCTCCTCAACTTTGTCTTGGGAATTCTAAAATGTCTGCCTCACACATTTAATTACCACTCATTGGCATCATAGCTAATTAGTTATTATATCAAATCTGGTCATGAGTCACATTGTCAATTATAAGTGAATTTAATCACTCATCTTCTAAAATAATAATCTGCAACAACATTCTTTGTTCATGTGTATCCATAAATTTATTTGACAGCTTGTAGTTGCAGAGGAGGATGCTAAAATGTTGGTTTTTGGGTTTGTTATTTAGAGCTAAAAACCAGAGAGAGAATTATATAGTATACAATATTTGCTGTATTAGTGTCAGAAAAAGCAGTATTTTTTAAAGGAGTCTAATTAATGTATCTATGATAATAAAAAAAAGTTGCAAATGTAAACTTTCAAATTTCAAACAGCTCTTGTTCAACAATATAGGACAATTCAGAGAGAATACTAATGCTTCTTAGCAATAAGCAGGCTGGTTACATGGTGTCCAAATTTCTGCCTTGGGTGGCTGCATCCCAGCTGTGCTGCCCAGGAGTTTAGTAGAGATAAAAGCTAGGCTGTTGACATGATTATGGAAGCACAGACCACTTTACTTGATCTCCAGTGGAACTAAATTTAGTGTCTCTCAGAGGTACATTTTTTTCGAGATGAAAGCTGCATTTTATAATGATTTTGAATAATTCAAAAGTGGCAGTATCCTAATGAATAGACACATCATAGACCAGAGGACTTGGTTCCAACCTGTGAGGTTACAGAAGGTGTTACTTTTCTCATTGGCAAACTTTCTTTGAAGAAAATTTGTTTCTTACACACAGTCTTTGTCTAGGAGGAGTTTTAGCTAAGGTGAGTTTGATGTCTACAATGATGTAAGTGGGAAAAAAACATTGATAACAAAAGTGTTTCATTCTAGTTTCTTTTTAATTTTTTTTTAATGTTTATTTATTTTTGAGAGAGAGACAGAGTGCAAGTGGGGAAGGAGCAGAGAGAGGGAGACATAGAATCCAAACCAGGCTTTAGGCTCTGAGCTGTCGGTGCAGAGCCCAATGTGGAGCTTGAACCCATGAACTGTGAGATCATGGACTGAGCTGAAGTTGGATGCTTAACTGACTGAGCCACCCAGACGCCATTCTAGTTTCTTACAGCCCTTTAAGGTTTTCCAGGCTCAAGCTCTTGTTTTTTCCATGTTACTCTAGGGAGAAGATGGGCTACATCTATCTAATTTCCTTATTCTTAATTCACATCAGAGCAAATGAGCTTATTTCTCTGTATGTATATGCAAGTGTGGTGTGTAAATTTTCAGGTAAAAACAAATCCAGATTTAGGTGAAGAGAGATTTTATTTGAAAGGATTATTGCAGTAAGAGGAAGGGGACCATTGCAAAATAAATAGGGAGAATGTCCCTTCCATAAATCTGTAAGCTTCTCAAAGATCAGGCAAAAAGGATTTTTTTTTTAACTGGAAAGGGCAAACAAGGCTAGAAAGAACTGGGTATGGGGACTGAGTGGCTGGGTGTGTGATCCTAAGAAGCTATTAAAGAGTTGTCTGCCAGCTCAGGCTACAGGAGGAATAGATTTCAGGGCCTGAGGGAAATAAAGAAGCCTAACTACAGTTTGGCAAAGTCAGAAAGGCAGGTACTTTGTCCACTTTGGTTAGGGGGTACAAACAGCTAATCAGTTTTGAAAGGAAATCTGGAGGATCTGTGTCTGGCCTTGGGATAAGTAAACAAGGAGGGCACCTATGAGTCTTATCTGACTCATAATGGGGAATGGTAGTTTTTTGTAGTAAGCCACTTCCTGGAACAAACACTAAAGAGTGAGAGATTTCTTAACGTCCCTGTTTTCCAGGAGCACAGGGCTCAGGCGAAGTTTAATATCGTCAACATACACATTAACATGTGTAAATATGTATATTAAAATGCTATATGTGTTTATATAAAAATATCTCTATATATGTACACACATGTATATATGTGTCTGTAAATATAAACATGTAAAGAACAATTCAGGTTAAGAATGATGAAATTAAATGTTACTTTTTATTTTTTTTAATTAATGTATATTTTTAAGTTTTTTTTTTGTCTTTATTTTATTTTGAGAGACAGAGACAGAGAGTGAGCAGGGGAGGGGCAGAAAGAGAGGGAGACACAGAATTTGAAGCAGGCTCCAGGCTCTGAGCTAGCTGTCAGCACAGAGCCCAAGGCGGGGCTCGAACCCATGGACTGTGGGATCATGACCTGAGCTGAAGTCAGACGCCTAACCAACTGAGCCACCCAGAAGCCCCTAAATGTTACTTTTTAAAAGCTATATTGAAAAGATCATGATAGGCAGCAAGAAAATTTCTCTCAATCCAGAGGTGGTTATCTTCCAATTTAATTAGGCTTCTCTTATTTCCAGTAGGTACAGTGTGCTCAAATAAACATCATGTATAAGATTACATATCCATAGTAATAGACCAGCAGGGAGAGGGTGGCTGGTGAGGGAAACCTGTTTTTCCTTCTTGTGTGACTTCTTGTTAAGCAGTTTTGTATTATTGACCACTCCCCATATATTTGTGATACTTTAAGCATTTATAATAAATGAAACCACCTATTCACCAAAGCAGAATAATTAGGAACAGAATTTTCCTTTTAAAGAAAAATTTGTGGCTTTACGAAAAGATTAATTATCGATTTTTTGAAAAAGAAATCCCTTTGGATTTTGAAAAGTAAGTTTAGATTTATTAAAAAAAATTACATGTAACCGCTTAGTAAACTATTTGAAGAGGTCAAGAAACAGTCATCGTTATCATCATCATTATCATCATCATTATATTAATGCTTTGAAATAAAGTAACTCCTGGAAGGAGAAGACTTAGAACTGAGTCTCAGACTTTAGCATTATTAGGTGATTTTCTGGAAAGGTTATCAAGTCATTATGTAGAAGCCGCTTGCTTTCAGAGGCAACCAAGAGCATAGGTTTCTTTCTAGCTGAAGAGAATCCTTTGGTATGCAGCAAGATACACTAACTTCTTACGATTTGGTCTGTAAATCTGCCAGGACAAAGCCATGTGTTCTAAAAATAGCCAAACTCTTTGAGTATTTATTTTAAAAAATACTATTCTCAATGGGCTTTTGAGTCAATGGACTCGGGGATGAAAAGTTCTTAAATTGCTTTACAGTATATTCCAGGATAAAAAGATTGCAATCTAAATCCCTCAGAGGTAGTAGTCCTTAATCATATAGAATATTCTAGATTTCCCAGCTGTCTGCTACTAAGCAGCTGGCATTATGGAGCAACTAGAATAAAATTGATTTGTGGACCCTGTTGCCTGAGAGGCATTAATCTCTTGGGCTAACAAGAAGTTCCTGATCATTTACTGATGAATTTCGTTTCAGAAAGTTGAGCTTTTTTCTTAAACATTCATTAAGTGTTGTGTTTCTCATATACCTTTAAAATATCCTAGATACCTAAAAATTTCGGGCTGGGTTTCAGCACTTAATTCTGATTGCCTTGGGTCAGAAATGTGGGTTTGTCTTACTGTAATTTTCTGTTTCTCCAGATTTAATTGAGCTTCACATTTTTAAAGGCATATATATAATAAAATGGATACATATATAAATATATAGAGAGGGAAGGTTGAGTGTTTTAGAGAATTATTACCTGTGTTCATTATTATACATTATTATATATGGTGGCGCATTATTATATCAGTAGTTTATTCCTTTATACTGCATAGATGATAGAATAGTCATACTGACACTTGAGAGCTATAGACAGTTTATTTGTTGGTGAAATCATGGCTGGTTGCATACCACTTCCTCCATTTCTTTACCTTCCAGATGGTTCTTTACATTTACTATACATAGTGCAGGAAGCTGCTGTTTTGTTTATTGTGGATTTGATATCAACCAAGAAACTGATCTCCAAGGCTGCTAGAAATGAAGCTGGCATGTAAATGCGTGTGTATGAAAAGTATGCTCTAATAGTAACTATGTCCTAATATTAAATATGAATAAATGAGACTAAAGATTCTTAACAATGTATATTGTGTATTCTCTGAGTCAACCCACCGAGTCTTTTCATGCAGTCTGAAACCAGAGAGGGAAAAAAGCCAGCAACTTCCTTCCTGTTCTCTTTTATCTATAATGCATTTTTGCCTGGAGAGGAAGAATGTCATTGAAAGGAACAATTATATGTATATATAGTGTGTGCTTGTGTGCTATGTTATAACATAGCCCTGGTTCTTATATTAAACAATTCCTTTATTAACTCTAGTCATTCTAAGCTTTGCAATAATGCCTGAAGATCTAATAACAACGTTGAAAAGGTGACATTTTTTTGTTATTAAAACTGTTCTTAGTTGTTCTTGTGAAAATCATAAAAATGTACAACAATATAATAATTATAAGCACTGCCAGGATAGAAATTCCATTTCTGAATTCTGGAAAGTACTGTCTCAGCTGCTAAATTGCAGTTGTGTCACTCAGAGTATGTCATTTCTGTGATCCTTCACTTAATAGCCACCAACTTATAGATTATTGGGTTTGTCTCAGAAAGTATAATTTTGTCCTAGAACTTCCTATCTAGTCAGAGGGAGAAGGAGCAAATAGTGGAGTGATTACCACTGTCCTTATTCTTTAAATAACTGCTCCTTGGAAGGTCATTTCCTGCGGCTCCTTTGTCAGGGATACCCAGGAAGAGTTTTCACAGGAGACCTTGAACTACAGTTGACCCTGATAATGAATTACATGAGACTTTATGAATTTCATTGAAGTGAAACATCAATACACCAGAATTATCTTACTGGAGCTTTTGATGAGACATTTCTACACGAGTGCCATTTGTTTTTTGCATCACAGAGTTGGACAATCTGATCCCTGAATTGGGCAGAGCCGCCACATCCTACGGTGTGAGCTGTGCCCTACGCAGCTCTGGGAGTGCCGTTTCCCTTGTGTCTGTGCCCTCTGGATTTGTCATACAGCTTCCATGAAGTTGTCAGTCCAAGTGTTTTACTATCTCTTGCCTTCTATTTTTCATGAAGAGTTTGGGGGTGTCGTTAAGTATTTATTACTTATGTTAATTATAATCTTTGTCTACCACAGTGATCTTCCCTGCTAAGTTTTTCACTTAAGAGAAGTCTTGAGTAATTTCAAAAGGACCCATGTGCAGTGCTGAGTCTCCTTGTGAACCCATCAGTTTTTTTGTATAGTGGAGCACAGTAGAGAAGCTCAACAATCCAGAGTGTTCTGGGTATCAGAAGAGGAAAATTTCATTTGTAGCTTAGCTAGATCTTAGATCTTTTTTTAAAAAAAACGTTTTATTTATTTCTGAGAGAGACAGTGTGAGCAGGGGAGGGTCAGAGAGAGAGGGAGGTACAGAATCCGAAACAGGCTCCAGGCTCTGAGCTAGCTCTCAGCACAGAGCCCTATGTGGGGCTTGAACCCACGAACTGTGAGATCATGACCAGAGCCAAAGCTGGATGCTTAACCGACTGAGCCACCCAGGTGCCCCCTTAGTTAGATCTTTTTAAAAAAATTGTATTTTATTTCATAAAATTATTTTTTTTAATGTTTGTTTATTTTTGAGAGAGAGAAAGAGACAGAGCACAAGAGGGGAGGGCAGACACAGAATCCCTAGCAGACTCAGGCTCTGTGCTGTCAGCACAGAGCAGGACATGGGGCTCAAACGCACAAGCTGTGAGACCTGAGCCAAAGTTGGATGCTTAACCAACTCAGCCACCAAGGCACCCCAGTCTTAGTTAGATCTTAACTTTGACTGGTTTTAACAATCAAACTCAGTTGATTCAGTTAACTCCAGATGACGGAAAGAGAAGGTGCTGAGAAAATAACAATCCAATCCACTTTTCAATTCGAATACAAGCTTCTGGTGAAAGAAAATTTAATTAAGATTTTTTAATCTTCAGAAAGAAATGCTTAGGAAAGAAAAATTTAAGAGGATTGAAAAACAAATGAATAAATAAACCTTTTTAGTAGCCCAAGTAGAGTTGAGTGAGATAAATGTTTTGATGTTTGTCTGTCAGCTATAGGAAGTAATTCCAAGTTCTTGGCCTGGGTAGGTGATCCGTTGTGATGGGCCTTTTGCTTAGCTTTGTACCTTCACATCTCTGTACCCACGGTACTGTTCCTGGCACACATAGGGCAGTTTCTGGATTCCGTGCCTCACAAATGCTTTTCCTGTTGATTGTAAGGTTCTTTCCCTCCTCAGTCACCTAACATGCCCTTCTTCCTCCTCACTCAAATCCAGGATATGTTATCTATTATCTTTCTAGGGAAACTTTCTCCGCTCTTTTCTTTCTCTTCATGTGCTCCAGCCCCCAGTTCTCATCAAAACCAGATAATCTCCTTTTCAGTGCGATGTCTATAGCTTATACACAGTTTTATCCCTATGGTTCCCCCTGCCCCACTATAGCAAAATGATTTGTTCCCATGTCTTTTTTGTTTGTTTGTTTGTTTGTTTTGTTTTGGTATGAGATTGCAATTCTTCAGGGTGGAGACTGTGCCTTAGCATGTGCTGGGCTTAAGCTGAGAAAACAGGATTACAGAAGCTAAACAATTTGCTGAGTGTAGCATAAGTCACTAGGAAGAAGTAGAACTAGATGCAAACTTTGATTTGTGTGACTCCAAAGCCTGTTTTTCACATCCAGAGTCATGGGGTCCAATGTCACCCCTTGATGTCTGTGTGCCACTTGGGAAGATGGGTGCTTCTGTGGTTCTTGGCAGTTACATTTTCTCATGGGTTGCCATTTAGTCCCCGTCCTTCTTCTACCTCTGGGGAGTTTCATTGTCCCTGGCCTAAACTTACCCAGGTTCATGTTTTCCTACCAGGGTATTCTATCTTCACAGAACACAGGCAGTCATCTACGTGTACTAAATTGAAATTTGGTTTTAACTTTTCCTTTCAGTGGGCCCAATGCCCACCTTTATTTTTGCCATCATCCCCATTCCCATCTTTTGTCTTTCAGACAGTGACTGTACTCAGGGATATTTATAAAGTTACACAGGTTTCCAGACCACCAGTAACTGCCTCAGCTACTTTTTCAGCCATTTTTCTCAGTTTACATAGTATGAGTGCCATGCATGCAAAAGTACACAAATATCCTGAGTATATATTGTATACAATTTTTGGTGGCCCTATTCTACATTTTACCATTCTAGTGCTCACATTCAGTTTTTCTATTATTACAGTAGACACAGCTCATGGTATGTGCTCAAGGTGTGTTTGTTTAACTGAGTTATTTGAATATAAACCTAGAAGAGAATAGTAAAAATTGCCCTAGTGTAGTAGTACTTCAGTTGTTACTGCCTTTAGTTGCTCACAAGAGGCCTGAAAAAACATACGTAAATTCTCTTCATGTGTCTTGTTTTTTACAACATGGTTCAGATCATTAACATTCCAAGTGACAACTTCAGATATTTTTATATGATCTTTTTAAATAATCTGTGCAACTTTCAACTTTGGGTTCCTTCCTTCCTTTGTGAATCATCACCATCTTCATCACTGTCACTTTTAAAATATTTATCAAGAGCTCATCTTATACTTAGTGCTATAAATATATGAAAATGCCTTGAGAGTTCCCTTTCCTTGCTAGAATTCACTTGCCAAAGAGGCAAACCTTCTCCCTGTGGTCATAGTTACACTTCTGGAAAAAATCTTCTCTTGAGATCATCATTATTTGTATTCAGTAACTTAGAGAATTATTGAAAAGCAACCTGTGTACCCCAAAACGAAGTGGGATGTTTTAGGGAAAATGAGAATATTTGCTGTAAAGAGAATATTTGCTGTAAAGCTGGAAATCAAACATATGGCTGATTAGAATTGATGAATATGATTTCTCTTTAAAATATTTTAAATACAGAGTGGACTTTAGCAACAGCAATAAAAATGATAGCTAACAGATATAAAACGCTTATTCTTTGCTGACATTGTTCCACATTCTACACACTTATTAAACCATTTTATTGTAATAGCAACCATATGATATAGGCCCTATTATTTGTGATTTATACATGTTAAAACTGAGGGACAGAAAGATTAAGGAATAGCTAACTATCCAAATAGCTAATGAGTCACAGCCAGAATTGAAACCCAGGCAGTGTGGACTGGAGTCTTCATTCATAATATGACAAGACAGTCCCACCTCTTACATGTCTATTTCATATATAATGTATGAAAAAGTGTGTGGTAAAGCCATACTTTATAATGATCATTAAAGTCCTAAGCTTACAAACATATAAATACAGTGGGGGTCCACAGCAGAGAAGTGTTTGTCATTCTTAGTACAATAGGCAAACCATCTCCAAATTTTAAGCACAGAAATTTCTAGTGTGATTGGATATAGATAATAAGTTATCCTGAGACACAAATTGGAACATTGGGAGAGGAGTGACTGTTATGGGCTGGATTATGTTCATCCAGAATTCATGTGTTAAAGTCCTAATGCCCAGTACTTCTGAATGTGACTGTATTTGGAGAGAGTGTCTTTAAAGAGGTAGTTAAGTTACAATGAGGTCATTAGTATGGACTTTATCCAACATGACTGGTGTCCTTGTAAAGAATGGGAGATTAGACAGATATGCAGAAGAAAGACCACTGAAGACACAAGGGGAAGAAGGCTATCTACAAGCCAGGGAGAGAGGTCCCAGAAGAAACCAACCTTGTCCACACCTTGTTAACAGACTTCTAGCCTCCAGAATTGTAAGAAAATAAATTTCTGTTGTTTAATCCTCTTTTTTTAATGTTTTATTTATTTTTGAGAGAGATATAGAGACAGCATGAGCAGGGGAGGGTCAGAGAGAGAGGGAGACACAGAATCCAAAGACAGGCTCCAGGCTCTGCTGTCAGAGCAGAGCCAGATGCGGGGCTCAAACCCACAAACCATGAGATCACGACCTGAGCTGAAGTCGGATGCTTAACCGACTGTGCCACCCAGGCACCCCTGTTGTTTAATCCTCTTGATTATTCCTGTGACTGTGACACTTTGCTATAGTAGCCATAGCAAGCTAATACAGTGACTGTCTTAGTTTGGGCTGTTACAACAAGAATACTGTAAAAAGAGTGGTCTCATCAACAAACATTTGTTTCTCATAGTATTGGAATCTGAGAAGTCTTGAGGTCAGAGTGTCAGCAGGTCAGGTTCTGGAGACAGCCCTCTTCCTGACTTCCTCTTAATGGTGGAGAGAGAATGAGCTTTATTTAGTTCTTTAACCCCTTAGAATAGCACCGATGCTATCATGGGGGTTATTCCCCTATGACCTCATCCATATCTAATTACCTCCCAAAGGCTTCACCTCCACGTAGCATCACACTGGGGATTAAAACTTCAACATATGAATTTTGAAAGCACACAACATTCAGTTCATAGCAGTGACCCAGGACAAAAAGGATTGAAAGCTAAAGTTTAAGGAGTATTCTAATATAAAACTCATCAGGAAAAAAAAATCCACAATTTTCTTTCTATTGATTGTTGGCTGAAAAATATAATTTGATTATATTGCCTTTTTTTTTTTTTTTGATGTGAGAGGTGCCTGTATGGTTCAGTCGTTTGAGCATCTGACTCTTGATTTTACCTTAGGTCATAATCCCAGGGTCATGGGATGAACCCTTACTTTGGACTCTGCACTGAGCATAGGGCCTGCTTAAGATTCTCTCTCTCTCTCTGTCTCTCTCTCTGTCTCTCTCCCTCTCCTTCCCTTTCCTCTCATGCTCTCTCTATAAAACAATAACAAAACAAAACAACACATGTACACACAACAAAGCACACACACATACAAACAAACAAAAATGCATTTTTATGTGAAGTGGGGCACCCATGGTGACAATGACTTGTTTTCCATGTAGGCAGATATGATAATCTCCTTAGTGTTGTGGTTAGAAGAATTCTACTAGCCCCATCTCCATCTCTTATCAAATACATACATTTTTATTTCACTGGATCCCACTGCACCCAAGATACACCCATTATTACTCCACTGGCTCCTGCCTTCCCCAGCTATACTTGTTTTCATTTCACCTGACCTTGAAATTGCTATTATCATCCTGGCCAGTCTTTTGGTTTTTTTCCTCCAGAAAATGTTTATTATAAAAGGGCCTGAGTAAAAGGTAGGGGGCAGGATACTGGTTATAAAAGGGTGGGCTAGTTTTGGGGTGAGGTGGTTATTCCTTGCTTGAATTAAAAAGTTGAACAATAAGATTTTGCTGGTGGAGTGGATGGCAGTGGTTCTAGGAAATGCTAGGATGAGGCGAATGTGTATTCAGTGGCACCCAATTTATTCTTTTGTTCAACAAATGCTTTGGGTCCCTGTTGGGCAAGACCATTGCTAAGCTGCTGCGAATATAGCTGTGCACATGATGGAATCAGCCTCTACACTCAAGAAGTGTGTGTTCTTGTAGGGATACAGATGTTAAAAGGTGCAAGTGATAATTGGTTATTAAATTGTAATTGTGGCAAGTGCTATGTCAGGATATAGGCTGGAGTGAAAAATAATTTTACTTAATTCATTACATTGCTAAAGACTGGCATCATTTTTAGCCTCTGTTGTCCAATGTGGAAAAGCAGCTACAGATGTCTATTAAAATAAAAATAACTAAAATGAAATAAAAACTATACATTCAATCCTCCAATGGTACCAGTCACCTTTCAAGTACTCAGTAGCCACTTGTGGCTGGTGACCATCATATTGGACAACAGAGAAATAGAATAGTTCCATCATTGCAGAAAGTTTCTTTGACAAATAGTGTCTGGGCTATAGAGGTATACCAGAATTATGAAGTAAAAAGAGAATTCTTAACTGTTAATTCCTTAGAGACTTGAAGATATACACATCCATCAAAATAGCCCACTTTTGGCTGCAGGCCGCAGTGCAAATCCCAACTTGTCTGGCCTTCAGAATGAGAAACAGGTCTTCATTTTGAACTACAGGCAGATTTCCTTGTCTCTCCGTATTATGAATGTTGAGGCTTTGCATTCTTTGAGTGTTCATTTTTGTATTTATGAGCAATTTGTCCATAGTAACTAGGGGATTTTTATATATTTCCTTTTTTTAAAGAAAAACCTGACTTTATAACATAAACATCCTTTGGTGTGTAGATATGAAGAGTGCTGGAGACTGTTACTTTATAATAGTCTAGTAGCACTTAGAGTCTCCACAGCTGCAAGAACTCATCTCAGCTTCAGCATAGTCTGTCTCCATTTTTCCAAGTCCAAGAGAAAAGAGGAGAAAATCATATATGGGCAGAGAAGAAAAAATCAGCCGTGGTGGTTTAATACCCTTGAAGTTGATGTTACTAGAAGACTATGAAAATATGTGACCTGACGCTGAGGATTAGAACAAATAGTATATCATGGTGGGGGATGTGCTTTGGCCGCCACACCTAAAGGTCACTGTTTGAAGGCCTCTGAGATGGCTGCCAAGATCCATTGATTCCTCTGTAGCTCCAAAGCATCTCCTGGCAGGTGTCAGCCTGGCTGCTTGAACACGTCAATATGGAAAGTCAGAGTAGGGAAGAGTGGCCCATGGGATCCTGCTAGTGGATGGTTAGAATGCTTCAGTGTTTGTTCTGAAGAGACATTGTGTGAATTTTTACTTAAGCTGCCTATGTTAAGCTGCCTAACAAACATAGCCAACATCAACAACATTGAAGTAAACAAATATTGACAAATATTTTTCTTAGAGGGATATAGCTTTTTTTTGAGTCTTTAGGGTAACAAAGTTTTAAAATCCTGTCTGGGTGTATACAGTTCCTTTAATTTGTGTCTAGTGAGGTTGCTATCTTGTTAAGTAGGTCATTTCCTTTAATGACGTGCTATCATTCTTCTTGTATTAGTTGCCACTTACCCCTAATGCTCCAGCCAGGGCAATCCCTCTGCAGTTCTCCAAATATCCCGTGGTCTCTCCTGCCTTCTTAGGTGATTTTGGATCCTTTGGATATTTTTTTTCCTCCAAGTTTCTCAGAAAATGAGGAAAGGTGGAAAAAAGTGGTAGTAAAATGATCTGCTTCCCCAGCTGTGAGGAATTCCTAAGGGGCTGCGTGAAGGGAGCCATCTATTTCTTTCTCCGCCCTTCTCTCATTTCCATTTCATTCCCAAACCTGAGGTGTTAACATTCATTCTGCATTATTAGCAGGTTAAAAATGATAGAACTCTTTCCTAAGAAGGTTAGCAAATGAAGGAAGCTGGTTTTAAGTGCTATTTTGGTAAAGTGTGTGTGTGTGTGTGTGTGTGTGTTAGTCTCTTTATACCCTCACTTTTGCTCTCTCCACTTTTATTTCTGGTGGGTGTTTCTGGTAGAGCAGGATGGAGAAGGGCTGAGGGAAGTATCTATGGGGTGGAGTCTTTCAATTGCCCTTCAACTCATGTATCTTCCTTACTGTGAATATTCATAAATGCATAATGGTAACATTTCTCCCATGCCGAATCATGCTTATAATCCCTATCAAGTGGAGGAAAGATCTTTATGTCTTATAACTATCAACAGATTACTTGAACCTAAGAGCTTTGTGTCATATTAGATTGAATTGTATGTATTAACATTTTCAAAACAGCAAATATAATGAGGCATTGATATGTTAGTGTATTTATTTTTTATTATATAAAATAAGCCTTACTGGACATTTTACAGTTATAATTTTTTCTCCTTTTGCCAAATTATAAATTTGGCAAATGAAATTAAAATTAAAATTATAAAAGCAAGTGGCTAGATTTTTTTTTTTTGCCTCTAAGAAGGCATGACTAGTTCAGATGTCGCTAAGATACTTCTGTGAAAATCATTTTCTGCTATGTAAACATAGTGTTCACATCTAATTTAAAAAGCTTATTTATCCAGGGAGGTGTTACATTAATTATTTTTGATAACTTTGTAAGTTTTCAGAATGTCTTTGAGGATACTTTTACATACTTCGAATGACTGAGGTACAAATTTACGTGGAAGCAGAGGAATAAACCAAATGGTTTTTGAGGGACATCTAACCATTGGAGCACAAGCTTTTTGTGGACAGATAGGAACTCCCTCCCTAAGCCCAAAACAGGGGAGCCACCTGGTGGACAATGTAAAATTCTTCATTTTGTAGAGGTAGCTCTACATGCACAGACTATGAAATCTCTGTTTTTTGGGCTTTTTTTTTTACTTTTAAAGTAGATAGATTTACTTCTATATTTAAGTTAACATGCTATGTAATTTTAATTGATGAGTGACTTTCCCACATCATATAGATAAAATAAATTTTTTTCCTAAAATAAGGAGAAAGGATACTATGAAAATCAAGTTAGAAGAACAATCAATTCAAGAAGTAGAGGGTTTTAGCTATTCCATTTCATATTTTGTCTTTTTCCTTTTACACTTCATTGTTCAGCCAAACTGTGTTTATACATATAAAGTGGCTTTTTTGAAAGACTTTCAGCTCCCCTCCAGCTACTCTACTTCCTATCTCTCTCTTCGCCTACACAGCCAAACTTCTTAACAAGGTTGTTTACACTTGCTGAATCCACTTCCTTACCTCCCACACAGTCCTTAGTCAACTTTAATATATCTTCTCTGCTGACACTCCATTAAATCATTCTCACCAAGGTCACAAGTCACCTTCTCATCACGAAATCTTGTGGATAGTTTTTAGCTTTTATTTTCTCTGACTGCTTGGGAACATTCTGCAAGGCTGGTCACTCCTCGCCCGCATTTCTGGTTCCCTTGAATTCTGGGACGTTGCGCTTTCCCTTTCGTCCTCTTACATCTCTGGCTCTTTCCTTCCAATGCTTTGTGCAGATTTCCCTTCCTCTGCCCTCCTACTAAATACTGATGTTTCTTAGGGTTCTAGCCTAGGCTCTCTTCTCACTCCATTCTCTCTCCCTGGGTCAGTGTCCAAGCAAATGATTTTTATTACCCTGGCTCAGCTGTCAAATCCCAAATGTGTGTCTTTGGTCCACAGGTCTCTCCTTATCTCTATGACCTCCATTTGCCACCCTTCCCTCCCAGCCACCCTCCAGGTATTGCACCGGGGAGGTGTCTCCACCACAGTGGATCAGCATCTTCATGCACATCTACCACCTGCTCTCAGTGACACCACTGGTATCTCTACTTGAGTGAATAAATGAATGAATGACAATTCAGAGTTATCCATGCAAGCATCCTGGGAGTTATTCTTGATCTTTCTCCTAAACCTCTACCTCTAAGCAATTACCAAGTATTGTTGGGTCAACCTTTGAAATATATATCCCTGAGCGATTTCCATTCCTATGGCTATTGCCTAGTTCTCTTCATTCATCACCTGAGTTAGTGAAATATCTTTCCTTTCCCGTATACACTGCTGCCTTCTGCAGCACAGCAGCTGAGGTGGCCTTTCTAAACAGAAGTCTAGTTTTGCCTACTCTTCATGCATAAAGCCTGTCCAGAGTTTCTCATGTCGCCTCCTGCGAACTTCCCAACTACCCCTATGGAGCTCTTCATGACCTCTTCCCTCTCTGACTTCATCTCTCATCTCTTCATCTCTCCGGCTTCCTCTGCCATGTGTTCCTCCAGCCACATGGAACTTTTTCCAGTTCTTCAATGGCACCAGCTGTGCACTCGTCCCCAGCAGTTATGGGAGCTGTCCCTTCTGCTTCTAAAGAGTGGCTTGTATCCCTGCTCTCCGGAGGCCCCCACCCTGTTGTTTACATACTGCATCGGGGCACTTTATCTGTGCTTCAGCTGTTAGCTCAGGTACTTGGTCTTTAGGATGCCTTCTGATACTGCTCCTTCTCCAGCCCTTTCATCCTCAACAGGATTAGGCATCTTTGCCATTTGACTTCCACCATACCCTGTTCTTCCCCTATAATAACACTTTAATCACTTCCTTACCTCTTTCCCACTAGAAGTCTCTTATTTAAAATAATTAAATGATGAATTTTAACACCACAACTTTAATCTGAGCCCTAATTAATAAATGGCAGACTTTCAATATATACGGTAAGGTCAAAGAACATCCCCAACCCTCTTCTTTAATAAAAAGGAAAGTGTAGCCATGGCAGTTAGTGGTGATCTCCCCAAGGTCACAAAGCCAATTCCTAATTTGTTCATCATTCTTTCCACTGCAGACATCAGTTACAATCCTTGTCCTTTCTATCCTTGTGACTGATTCTGGCTTTCTCTATCAGAAGCTTAGAGAGCTTTAGCTGGGACGAGAGCATGGTTTAAACTCTATTGTGCCTTGATCATCAACCAATCAAATGGTGTGGTTAAAATTGTAATGGGCCTATCATTTCTCATTTAAAGTATTTTTTTTAACCTGAGTTACAGGGAATAGAGACTCATTCAGGCTTCACTGAGTGAGAAGCATATATGTGACAAGGCAGGAAACATGTCTTCTGGGAAGAAGAGAAACCACAGAATGGGCAGTCTCACAGGAACTTGGGTTGGAAGATCATTGCAATCCAAGCAGGCTTTAGGGGACTGTGATTTTTCTTCTCTCAGGAGCAAGAATTGTGGATTTTCACTCTAGTGTGTGGCCTTGAAAACGCTCAGCTCTCTTCTCTTTCTTGCTTTCCTCTGTATATTTCCTAGCACCTCTTTCTGACTAAGGCTTTTTAAATTCCCCAGGTCACCTTCTGAGAGTGTTAATCTGATTGCTTTAACTAATTGCCATCATTGCTGCCTGGAGTCAGGTCAGCTCACAGGTCACTGGCTAGCTATTAATTGGCCACTCTTGGGCTATGTGTGAATGTTCAGCCCAACCAGCTGTGACCAGAGTGCCAGGCTGTTGTGCAGAGTGGGGCTATCCCACCTCAAGGTCAGCCCGGGGCTAGTTTCTTTAGCAAGTGTCTGAGTACATGGACAGGATCACACAAGTCTTGTTCTAGAGTTTCTACATGGTGATAATTTAAAGTTCATTTAAAAATGTGCATGATTTTTGGTCTGCATACCAACTACTGAACTATTAGAATGGAATATGAATGTTCTCTCCCACTAGTTTCCTACAGTATTTTCACAGTCATCTGGGAAGAAATCTGAAGCCTAGATAGGAAGAGCTTTTAGGGAGGTATCAGCATGGCACTCATGAAATTGAATGGGTTTGGTGAATGTATGATGCATTTTTCCAGGTATATATATTTATAAAGTAGACTTAAAAATGAGAAGGTAGGAGTGATGGTATCTGACATTCAGAAGAAATGTTTTGACAAGTGTATGTGGTGATTTAATGGTGCATTTTCCACAAGATGGACAGGGTGACACTGTGGAAATGTGTGTCATTCAGAAAAGTGGTTCTTACTGCTGTGAACTTGCTGTTGAATTTCTCTGTGAGCTCTGCCACTCATGCTTTTACTCTAATGTCACAAAGCTGGGTCATTATTTTCAGAGGTGCTAATAATGTGTGAACTTTGATTGGATTCTGGATTTTAAAAAGTTATCAGATATTTTGGGACATTTGAGAAAATTTAATATGCATTTCACATCAGATGAAATTGCTGAATGAGTGTTAATTTCATTGGGGTAATAATAGTATGTGGTTATGTCCTTATTTTCATGATGATATGCCTACTGAGATATTTAGGGTGAAATATATATAGAGAGATGGAATAGATAAATTGAGCCAAAATGACATACTATGAACAGTTGGTAAATATAGATGTTATTATTTCAACTTTGGCGTAGCATAATTTTTAGTACATTTATCCATTTTGAAATAGTGAGAGAGCATATGAGCAGGGGAGGGTCAGAGAGAGAGAATCCCAAGCAGGCTCTGCACTGCCAGTGTGGAGTCTAACGTGGTGCTCGAACGCATGAACCCTGAGATCATGACCTAAGAGTAAGACTTGGCCAACTGAGCCACCCAGGTCTCCCTGTGTCACACAATTTTTAAAGTAAACAATATGTTGGAGCAACATATATTGCTAGTAGTTTGGTCTTGTGGATGGCTTGAGTTTGATCTGAAAGTTGAGTGAGTCTCCGATTAGGGAAATCAGGTCTTGAGGTCTTAATTCCTTGGTGTAACGGGAGTCTGGTGTTTTAACCAAATGCCCTGCTGGATTTAGGGCAGCAACAACAAACACCTCATTACTGACCAAACCTCCAAATAGTTCCAATACAAGAAGCCAAGCTGGCCACTCCTCATTTTAACTATTACAGTAATTTCATTTGATAGCTGCCTTACCTTCATTAGTTAAAAAATGACCCAGTGGTTGGAGGATACAGGGCACTTGCCCCTTTAACAGTGTCTTGCTAATAGCCATTTGTCTACTGCACTTGACACAACCTAGAACTTCTGCCCGGGTAACTGGGTGCCTAACGGGCTGCTGGATAGACTAGCCCTGCACATGCCACGCACACTCCTAAAGGGGACAGTTTCAGCCTGTTTAAAAGTGTTACGATTTTGCAGAGGATAAAGATGTCCTTGGTAGAAGGACAAGTCTAGACGAGATGCAGTATGGCTGTCATTGGGCTGCAGGGAATGCCATGCACAGTGAAAGCCCTGTGAACAGTGCCCTTAGAGTTGTGCAGCCCAGGACCAGATGGCACAAAATACGACTTGCATGCTGAAACCCTCAGCACTGTGGAGGTGGTTAAACAGCTGAAGCCATTTTGTGATCGGTTCACTCTGTGGCCCATTGTTATTACATTTATGCTCTTATTCTAACACTTTTGCAGATTTACTTTTTGGATAGATGAAACAGCATAATCAGTAATTTCTTACCGTGAGATTGTACCAAGCAAATAGAATGTATTTTAAAAGTATTCTTTTAGTACGAGTAACTGTCTCTTTAGTCATTGTCTGGTGTGGGGTTTGGAGCATCCTGCATCTTTCAGGCCGCTGTGAATGATCTTTTTGAAATGGAAATAGTATGAGCTGGCTAAGTAGAGGTTTCTATAGAAGTTCCTTCTGTGTTTGGCCTACAGCACTCATGACACTATGAATTCGGATTTCAGGGTCATTTACTATTCAATGAAAGTCAATTTGAGAAACCAGAACTTTTAAACAGCATTTGTTTTTTGTGCTGATGACCATCCATTACCGAAATTTCATTTGAAATGCAATTAATTATCTTTGTCACCTTGCTAAAGGTTGATACTAATCTTCTGTCCTCTCTTATTAGATCTGTTGACACAGAGGCAAATGATCACAGTAATGGGAAGGAAAGAGCAGAGAGCAGGAGAGTCAACAGGCAGTGGTTTCTTACTGTTTTACTGAATGGTTCCTTTGTCAAAATGATTGCAAGAGAATATTCTCAATATACCAGTATCATCACACAGACCTAAATTCATGAAGTTTTCTGCGCTTAAGTCATATTTTTAAAGTTTAGCTCAGGGGTTTCTATTATTCAGCTCACTGGTGTTGAAGCAATTTTGTTGACATTTTCTGTAAGTGGATTAGGCTCACAGTCATTTGCTCAAAGCAGACAGATGGCTTCTTAACCAGGGTACCCTTACAGGAACCTATCTTACGGTATCTTCAGAAATATAATGGGTCTGTCACAAAAGATAATGTTTGTCATTAATTTCTTTTGGTGACAGATGATTTCAGTTCATTTTTACTTTCTCATCTGCCTTAAATAAAATGACTGTTTAACTTTTTTTTAAAATTTCAATAGTGAGCAGTGCTTCAGTGTTTTACACTGAGTAATATTGTAACCTCTAAATTACAAACAAGAAAATAAGCTTTTGCACAAGAGAGGATGACACGTTTTGGGGTTTCCCAAGGAAACTTTCCCCATCTATTGGAATTATTACTCTTTAAATCTTAATCATTATGGGGTCTTTCACAGGTTATCAATCCTGAATTTTATTCTCTGTAACATTTTATTCCTTCTCTTTTGCCAACTTGTCTTTTTCACATTTCAAAGTGGTTTTTGTTTCCTCTCATTTTGTAAGGTAGATAGAGTACAGTAGACATCTATAACATTGTCATTATAGATAACAAAATGTTGCATTACTGAAACTTTAAAATTTTCTGTTTATAGGGTAATTATAATAGCTAACATTCATTAGAGTTTGCCACACATTCTTCTAAATAATTTACATCTGTTGTGGGTACAATTCTTAGAGCTAGCTTATGGATGAGGAAACTGAGGCACCAAGTGACTTTTCTCAAGGTCAAATAGCTAATAAGTGGTGGAGCCCAGGATTTGAATATAGGTAGTCTGACAGTGGAGGTCACACTATATATTTCCCTACATAATAGCAATTTGGTTATGATTCAAAGCCTCTGGGCCAAACCGTTAGCATATGAGAGAAATGTGGCATCCTTGAAATCAGATGTATTCTTCCATCACTCCTGGAGTTCTGGCTCTGTTCCCCAGTTTGTGTGTGCTGCAATCTTGGGCAGCCAACGTATGTGGGAGGTTTTTAGGAGCTCATGGATACTGTGAGGAGAATCAGTATCCCAAGGAGCTGAGAACTAACAAGTCCTCACATTAATAGCATCCTTTAAAATATCCAGCTACTGCCTGTAATGAATTTGATTCTTTCCTAATCTTCTTTTCTGGATCTGATCTGTTGCGGCTTATGATGATATCTTTAAGATGAAAATCAATGATCTCCACACTTTTCCCACTCATGAGTCTTCTATCATTGCTTTTATATTTTGCTTTTCTAAAATTTTGGCTCAGATTAAAATTATTAAATTCTTGCAAATTCTGTATCCACCTTGAAGGCAAAAATGAGACAACAAAGTAGTAGCACAAAGGAAGTATTTATGTATGGGACATTCATGGGGTATTGTCATAGGATTTTTTCTTCTTTCTTTCTTTCTTTAGGATTTTCATTTTTAAACCAAATAGCTCTTAAGCTCTGTTTTTCTTCTCTCAGTTTCCAAGATCTATTAGATGATGTGTACAACATATCATGTAATGTGCCTAAATGCAAAGAAAAATAATACAGTGAAGAAAAAGTATCTGTTGTTCTGAGGAGCAGGCAGTATTAGTTATTTCCCTCATACTTCTTTCCTGTGTGAACTTGGCAATATATTTACTTAGCTTTCTTCAGCTTTAAAATTGAAAAGAATTATGACTGATTTTCAAATATCTCAAAAATGTGAAGTAATTACTAAGAACTTTACTTAGCAGAGGAAAAAGATACTATCACTAAATGATACTTGATTATTTTCCACTTTCATTGTTTTTTACTCAGTATAAGTATCAAGGAAACAAAACAAATTTTAAGTTGGTAAAATATAAGGAAAAATGGAACGTAGTTGGCCATTTTGGTGCTATGACACAGTGGCAGTATCCTACCAGACCACTCTCCCATACTATCTCTATCTGTATCAGCAAGACTATAGGAGGCAAGCATCAAAAGACCCTTATATCATATTTCATTGATTATAAGATGCCAAAAAAGAGATGAAGATGCTTCTGTTTCTCAAACTGTTGCTCAGATGTCTCTTAAACAAGATCGACTTAAATGATCTGCTAGTCTACATGTTCTCACTGCATCACATTCCTTTCCTTTAAGCACAAGGCACAACTTGTGATTAGACATCATTTTATTTTCGTGGTTTTTTTGATTTATGCTGTATCCCTAACTAGACCTCAATTCTACGTGGCCAGAAAGGGCATCTGTGTTCCCCATCTTACCCAGAGTCTACCCTTGTAGTTCTTACTGCGTGCAGCACTGCCCTCTAGAGGGCACTTTAGAAAATGGAGGAGGTGATGGAAGAATTCTCTGGAGGTATTTCGTAGGAGCAGCCAAGAATGCTGGATGTCCTACACTGTGCAGGACAGGGCAACACAATGAACAGTTGCCCTCATCTTGCATGACTTTAAATCCCGCCTTACTAAATCATCTAAAATCAGGGTACTTCGGTAAACGATATTAATCTTTTTATAAGAAGTTATGTGAAAGACCCAGGATCTGAGGAAAACATAGTTACTGTGAGGCATGTCTCAATGAGTGAAGATATTGTTTCTAAATTGTTGAATAATTTATTCACTCTGGGCATTCTGTCTATTTGATTGTGTGATTGCTTTACAGTAAGTAATTTTGGAACAAACTGGGAAGTGAGTTATTGGTTTTAATTTAATGCTTTGTTATTATTGACAATCCATGGTAGACATCCCACAGTGTCCTATGAAGTAGAAGCTGTTGTCATCAATCACAAGAAAAATATCCTTTGAGATACCTTTGAGGATTTGGCAACCCTGGTGGGGGTGTATGGATATTATTTATTTGCTCACTTGTGGGACTATCAGACTTTTCTCCGTGGTGAGACTCTGTACTTGTCTTGGTATGTTATCCCTACCTTTTTTATTTCTGATTTTTTAAATGTTTTTTATTTTAGTTTTGAGAGAGAGACAAAGTATGAGCGGGGGAAGAAATTTCAAAAAGAAGATATATTGTCTAACTTTCCAGAGGACAGTAATTTTTAGTTCAATATCCTGGTTGTTGGGGTGCCTGTGTGGCCCCCTGAGAGAGAGGGAGGAGACAGAGAATCTGAAGCAGGCTCCAGGTTCTGAGCTGTCAGCACAAGCCTGACCTGGGGGTCAAACTCATGGACTGAGAGATCATGACCTGACCCAAAGTCAGATGCTTAACTGACTTAGCCACCCATGCACCCCATGTTATCCCTATCTTAATTGAGGTTATTTCCTTTCTTCTTTTATTATATGGAAATAAGTGTGATCTGTTGCCATTATTTTTATATTATTGTCTATCTGGTGCATCTGCATTGTCATTTTCCTATATTATTTGTATGTGTGGAATGGCATCTGATCTCTTTGTTTCTCTTTTGAATTTAATGAATCCATATTAAGTAAGTTCAGGCCCCTGCCTACTTCATTATGGTTTCTTGTGTTTCTGCCTGAGTGTTTACATATTATAATATATATTATTATGTTTTAAATGACTATTCTCTTATTTCTCTTTACAGTATAGCTAGGATACTATTTTTACTTAATTTTTAATGTCTGTAACCAGCTTATATTATTTTTGACTTTCAATTTTATGATACTAAAGAGAGTCTTACAAAATATTTGTTTTAAAGGGCCTTGGTTTTGATAGAGCTTGGAACCACAAGTCAAAGACAAAATGTCTTGTATATGGAATATGTTTAATAAATATTTGCTTGATGAATAAGTAGATGAAAAGGCAAAAGTGAAGACCTAACTCTTCATTGATAGTTAAGGGAGACTACCATTGTTCCTAAATCAAAGGAAGGAGATGAATATGTCTTGGATCACACATGCATAGCTGAGAACAACATATAATAGGGAAAACCAACAGGAATTGGAGGTATTAAATTCTATACTTTTTAAGCTCTGGTCAACAAGTGCATCTCAGTGCAATAGATTTTATTGAGGAATGTGATGTTACCCATCATTAATGGTATCTGTTGTCAGCACTGTTGCTGCTCAATTGCTATTATTATTATTAATTATTACCACCACAGTAGGTTAGTTAACACATTCATCAACTCACAGTTACCTTTTTTTGTGGTGGGAACTCAAGATTTGCTTTCTTAGCAACTTCCTTATTGTTAACCATGTAGTCACCATGCTGCACATTAAATTTCAAGAACTTGCTCATCTTGTAACTGAAATTTGTACCCTGTGACCACCTTCACCCTTTTTCTCTATCCCTTGACTGTAGTAGTCATCAAACTACTATTCGTTTCGATGAATTCTGTGTTTTTTAAGGTTACACATAAAAGTGAGACCATCCAGTATTTGTCTTTCTCTGTCTGACTTACCTCATTTAGTATAATGCCCTCAGAATGCCTCCACGTTGGAAATGGCAGGATTGCCTTCTTTCTCATGGCTGAATGATATTGCATTATATATACAACATCTTTTGAAATGTTAGTAGGTGCTGTATATAGTATATAGATAATACAGTAAAGATGCATATATATTAAGGAAGATATATTAAAGATCTATTCATTTGTTTGACAGACACTTAGATTGTTTCCATGTCTTGGCTATTGTAAATAATGCTGTAAAGGGTATGATGGTATGAATATCTTTTCAAGATCCTGATTTCAATTTCCTTTAGATATATACCCAGAAGTAGAATAGCTGGATTATATAGTAGTTCTATTTTTAACATTTTTGAGGAAGCTCCACACCATTTTACATAGTGGCTGCACCAGTTTACTCTTCAAGCAGTGCACAAATGTTCCGTATTCTCCACATCCTTGCTGGTGCTTGTTATCGCCTTTCTTTTTGATAATAGTTATTTTGATGGTAGTTATTCTAACAAGTATAAGGTGGCTTTGATTTGCATTTCCCTGATGATTAATGATGTTGAGCACGTTTTCATGTACCTGTTGGGCATTTGTATGTCTTCTTTGGAAAAATGTTTATTCAAGTCTGTTGCCCATTTTTAAAAAGAGTATTTATTTTTTTTGTTATTGAGTTGTGAAATATTTTTTGTTTATATATCTATGTCTATCTATCTACACATAAATAGAGGAGAGAGAGAGAGTTCCTTATGTATTTGGGATGTTAACCTCTTATCAGCTGTATGGTTTGCAAATATTTCTCCCATTTAGTAGGTTTTCTTTTCATCTTGCTGATTGCTTTTTGCTGTGAATTGCTGAGAAGAAGCATTTTAGTTTGATGTCATCCCAACTGCTTGTTTTGGCTTTTGTTGTCTGTGCTTTTAGTGTCATACTATTTTGATTATGGTAGTTTTGTATTATAGTTTAAAATCAGGAAGTGTGATGCCTCTAGCTTTGTTCTTCTTTCTCAGAATTGCTTTGGCTATTTGCAGGCTTTGGGATTCCATGTGAATCTTATAATTGTTTTTCTCTTTCTCAATACCATTGGCATTTTGATAGGGATTGCATTGATTCTATAGATGATGTTGGGTAGCATGGATATTATATTAATTTTCTAACCCATAAACATGAGATATCTTTCCATTCATTTGTGTCTTCTTCAACTTCTTTTATCAATATCTGGTAGATTTAGGTGTACAGATCTTTCATCTCCTTGACTGAATTTATTTTTAAGTATTTTATTATTTTTGATAGTATTGTAAATTGGATTGTTATTTTTATTTCTTTTTTCTGATAGTTTATTGTTAATTGATAAACGATTGATTTTTGCATGTTGATTTTATATCCTGCAACTTTAATAAATCCATTTATTAGTTCTAACAGTTATTTTGTATAGTCTTTAGGGTTTCCCATATATAAGATAAGGTCTTCTGCAATCAGAGATAATTTTGCTACTTCCTTGCTGACTTGGGTTCTTTCTTTCTTTCTTTCTTTCTTTCTTTCTTTCTTTCTAAGTTTATTTATTTAAGAATGAAATTAAGAAATTTAAGAAATTAAGAAATTAAGAAAGAATTTATTTAAACTTAAGAATGAGAGCAGAAGCAGGAGAAGGGCGAGAGAGAGAATCTCAAGCAGGCTCTGCATCATCAGTGCAGAGCCCATTGAGGGGCTAGATTTCACAAACCAAGAAATCATGGACCTGAACTGAGACCAAGAGTCAGATGCTCAACCAGCTGAGCCTCCCAGACACCCTTTCTTTTTCCTTCCCTTCCCTTCCCTTTTTCTTTTCTTGCCTAACTTCTCTGGCTAGGATTTATAGTACTATGTTGAATAGGGCTAGTGGGAATGGGCACCCCTGTCTTGTTCCTGATCTTAAAGGAAAAACTTTCAACCTTTCGCCACTGAGTATGATGTTACCTGTGCTCTTTTCACATATGGCCTACATTATAGTGAGGTGTGTTCCTTTTATACTCAGTCTGTTGAGAGTTTTTATCATGAAAGGATGTTGAATTTTGTCAAGATTTTTATGCATCTACTGAAATGATCATGATTTTTATCTTTCATTTTATTACAGTGATGTAATTAAAATTATTAATCAGTAGAGTTTAAATAATGTTAAACTACTTCATTTATATATACACTAAACAATACAAAGGTGATTTCTTCCATATTAAAAACTATTTTTAAAAAAACATGCTAATGCAAAGGTTTTCTGCCTAAGACACAGTTAGTTACCATTTTGAAGTAAAGAGGGTTCTTCATTCCTTCAATACTCAAGTTAGTCAAGATTTCTTGATGAGAAAGATATTATAACAATGGAGGATGTTATTTGAAAAAGAAATGTGGAAAAAGATCTTATTTGCCAGGTCTTAAAACATATGCTTTCAAATATTATTTTCATTTTGTTGAATTTCAACAGATTCTAACTTCGAATTTTTAGTAGCCTTTTGAATAATTGTGCTTATTAAACATGTCTTGCTGCTTTAGTTTGCGATGTTGTCTTCTCTTTGGGAAGTATAAGAGAAATACCTCTGTGATGATGTCAACACATTTTTGGTCTGCTATTTTGATTTCTCAAATGCAGGAGATTGTAGTAGTTATTTCTGCCTCATGGAGCAAAACATGTAAACTCTTCAGATAATACAGAAATTCCCAAAAAGCATGGCTTTTGAGCTAGTAAGATGGTAATAGGGCACAACCTACCACTACGTGGTCTTGTCCAACAAATGGTAGCTGGAATAGATAAAAAGTTGTTAATTCCACCATACAGTCTGTGGCTGACTTTTACTAAAGGATTGTTGTTCATGGCTATTGACACTAGCTGTAGGTGTGGACTCACATGAAAGAATACCAGGGTACTCAGTCTGCCATTGAGTATGTGCCAAAAAAATACCCATACAAGTCTGCGAGGAGACAGAGCTACATTTGTTTATGTGTGTAGATGTGTATATGTGATGGTCTGTCCATTCCCAGAGTCTCAGTTAGCTTCTTTAAATATTTGTGGTGTGCTCTGAGACAGCCCACGCATTTCCTTCACATATGACATGGACGGTAGTCATGATGTTCTCCTACTCTTGTATGCACTAATAACACAAGGGATAGTGCAGTTCTTGGGAAAAATGGGTATGAAGGAGTCATGGATATTGTTGGTAAGTTACTCTGCCAGACTGTAGCCAAAATTATTTTCAAATTAGTTTTGGGGAAGGGGAGAGAGCTGCCTTTCTTAGTAAGAGGAGGAATAATAAAAATCCTAAATATCTTTTCATAGGTAATAACATACATTCGTAATAGATAACTTACAAATATATAACTAATAAGTTTACTTATGTTTTGAATTCCAGACCCTTTTATGGTTGTGATATAATAAGATAATCTGTGTAAATTCACTTATCACTCATATATTAAGTGTTCAATAAATGTTAGTGTCTGTTTTGGATTGTGATAATATTTTATTGTCAGTAATAAAGTTATTAGCAGTAATAAAAATTGTAGTGGTATTGCACAGCAGCCCCATTTACAGTCTACATTGCATCAGATATTTCTTGACTTCCAGATAATGTATTTTAATTGCAATCTAATGCAGTTGCAAGGATTTGGTTATGACTGCTTAATCTTTCTTTTTAAAAAAGTTAATTAATCATCACTAATTTTTAGATTCAAATATCTCTTTTGTGATCTCTGTATGGTTTTCTGTGATGGCAAGTGTTACTGTTTAAATGTGCTGGGATTTCCATGGACTCTTAATTTTGAAAGCCAAATAAATGTGGAGGCTGATTTGTAGCCATTGCCCTTGAGACTTTTGATAGTCCTGTTGTTCTGTGAGCATCAGTCTGCCTGAGATGCCCTCTATTACTCTTACTTTTCTTTTGGTTAAATCAGTCCTCCCCCTTTTTTTTTTCCTGAAGCATCCCTAGCATCAGAGGAAAGAAACCACAGATTGCCATAGATCACTAGAATATTGAAACATCAGCAACAGCTTGACATTTCTTTCAAGTTGAGTGTCCAGTGATCAAATTGTACATTAATTTTACATTTCAGGCCATAACAATCCCAGGTTTATTTGAGTATCTAAGAAGTGTTTAAGTTTTTATAACACCAATTAAATTCTATTCTCTACTTTTTCCTCCCTTCTCAAGACCTGTGTTTGAGGAAAACTTTTGAGTATAGTTCTTTAGAAATTCCTGTTATAATACTCCTTAAATACATACTACACACAAATACCTTCAAATTGATTAGCTGATCTGAATACCCAATACATGTCATAGGAAATGACACATAGGACAATGATGTTTTGACAGAGACAATACTGTATAAGCTGGTTAGTTAGAAGTTGGAGAGGGTAGGTAACAGAGTAGAGAGAGAGATGCTAGTTGGCCAGGGAAAATTGCTGTGCATATAAAGGGAAAAAGCACTAAAAAGGAATGCTAAGACAGGCATTGTTAACAATAAACTTCACTCTTTCATACAACAGTATGAATCTTTTCTGTTCCTGATATCCTAATAGTGAAGGCACAAGGAGCTGATTGCTTGAACCACAGAACAGAAAGATGACCTTCATTCCTCCTTTTTTAAAAAAAATAGGAAACAAAATTTTTATGTAAATGTTTCAATGTAAAATCTTTATAACTTGGTCTTTCATTTTGTTTTCTTCTGTTCGTTAACAATTAAATTTCTCTTTCTATTTTTTTCTGCCTGTATCATTCAGCCAGGATGTGTCGTCTCCTGGTTTTTAGGAGATGATGTAGTTGTGTTTTTGTGCACTGGCACAAACTGTTTTCTCCAATTGGCCATTGTTTTCTAGAGAGACTGACTTCTGTGTACCAGAACTGGCACAGTCTGGCATTTAGGCCTGGATGCCACCTCTCAGGACTGATGCAATGTCATTCTGGCTGATTAATTAGATGTTTCACAAGCGGCTGCAGGACAAGGGATGTGAGAGCATTATGTATTAGTAACTTGAGATTTTGGAGATTTTTCTCTATTCTCTTACAGTTAGGGAAGATCCCAATTTTGCTTCTGTTGTAATTTTAAAATGCTTAATGAAAATTTCAAACCTAAAAGGAAAAAGAAATCCACTGAAAAAGAGTGTGGATATCATTTCTGTATTAATACAGTTCAATTTTTAAAGGAATCTTTTAATTTGTAAATCCAATAGCAATATACATATCTCTGTAAAACAGACTCCAGCACGTGCATTTAATTTTTTTTTAATGTTTATTTTTGAGAGGGGGTGTTGCAGAGAGAGAAGGAGACACAGAATCTGAAACAGGCTGCAGGCTCTGAGCTGTCAGCACAGAGCCCGATGCAGGGCTCGAACCCACAAACAGTGACATCATGACTTGAGCCGAAGTCTGCCATCCAGCTGACTGAGCCACCCAGGTTCCACATTGCAGGGGCCTTATAAACAAAGTGGTAATATATATCTACTAACATATGTACAGTACCAAGGTATTAATTATAGCAGTAGATTGCGATACCCACTCTTTCATGTCACCTTATAGCGTAGTTTACTTGTGATGATTTCATTTACAAACATCTTTTCAACATATTTTCTTTAATATTTAAAGCTGCGAGGAAGGCAGAAGGATATTTTCTTGTTTATAGAAGAGAAAATGGCCCAAGGAGAAATTGTTGGTGCTGAAAGCAAAACTAAGATAATCGGACTTTTGTCCCTGTCAGTGTGTCCTTGGAATACCTGATCTTCCTGACTCTCTAGCTGCTGCCTCTAAGTTCTGTCAGGCTGTGCCACATGAGCAGTGATTCTCTTTATATCTGTGTTGTTTTCATGGGTAACAATGAATAGGAGGCTTTCATGTGCTTTGTTGAGTGCATGATTTTCCTTGAAGAGATGTCATATCACATTGTGCTGAAGACTGCAGAGTCTGGAACCCACTGCTAGGCTGTATTTGAACCCCAGCTCTACCACTTAGCAGCTGCATGACTCTGGGAAAGGTGACCACTCTGGGCCTCAATGTTTTTTCATCAATAAACCGAGAATGGGAAAAGTGCTTATGTTCTTAGGGATGCTCTGACAGTTGAATGAATGAACATATGTAAAGCATAAAAAAGAGTGCTAGTACAGAGTGGGCATTTTATACATTATTATGATTACGTAAGAATTGCATTTTTCAGAGTGGATGTGACTTTGTTTTTCAATGTCCAGAGGGGGCTCATTATGTCTGCATTATACAGAACTGACTCTCCATATTCTGCTTGTGTAGTGAATATTTTCCCCTGAGAAAATCAATCTCTATCTGACAGAATGTGCATCGTCTTGCCTTTAGTCTTAGTCTAAAGTGTAAACATGGGGTACAAAATGGGGCACTTCAACAAGGTACAAGACCTGGACGTTAGTCCCAGCTCAGTCACCAGCTGTGACCTTGGGTCAGTCACTAAACCTCTTAAGGCTCAGCTTCTTTCCTCCTTACAAGAAGGCTAGACTATAAATCTTCCAAGTCCACTTATAAAATCCCTTTCTGTGATTGAGGTGATTGGGGCAAGTCCACTTTAACAGAAATATTAGGCAAAGCCCTCCTTATGCATGCATCCCATTTCGTTAAAGCCTATTATTAGAAGGATTTAGCTATTATTACATAAGGTAGAGTTGGGACGTGCCTGTGTAGATCTTGAGGAATGAAATATTCTAAGGCATTTTTTAACACAAGTTTCCTCATACACCCTAAGGAAAAACCACTGTATCATGGAGCACCTTGGATAAAATAGTTGAGGTATCCTTTGGCTAAGTCTCTGCTTTGTTGAGGAACTCTCCAGCAATCACTGTAAACTCCACTTCCTCCCACATTGTCCTTTGTAGTTTGGGGTCCAGGCATTGCAGTAAGAATGGAGAGGAGAGAGAGAAAGGACTATCTCCTCTTTTGTCTATGCATCGTGGGAAAAGTGCCAGCTTCCCTACACTTGCTCCTTCGGGCCCCTGAGCCAGCATCTTACACATAGATCATTATAATGGAGAACTAAAATAGGAAAGAAAAATAAGGAGAAAAAGTCTTTCTTAAGCAATGATGTAACTGACAGCTGACGATTTCCTGTGATCCTCCTTTACTTTTTGTTTTGATTGACATGTTGAACCTCTGAACCTCTTTTTCTCCATCAGCCAGATGGGAATATTGTCCTTAAGGACACTGTGGGTAAAAATAGAAGGGATGTAGGTAACTAATAATTCATTAAAAGATTTCAAGGATAACCCAATACATTAAAAAAAAAACTCTGCTTACCAAGCATGATGGTGTGTGATTTATGTCACAGAAGATGTTTGGGTTTGTAAACTCTTGTACATGGAGGATCTGATTTAATTTTCAGTTCTTTCCTTGATTTCTCCCAAGAATAGGAATGCTGGGCCTGGGTGGGACAGGGGTTGCAGCAGTGTGCAAAGTCTCAGACCATAGTGAGAGAGGTGTGGACCATCCTGGGTAATTCATAGGAGCCCCCTCACCTCCAGAGGTTGTTCCTTATTACAGGAATCTCAAGGGGCTACTATCAACCGCAGAGCTGATGGGGATCAGGTTGAGGTCCTTGGCTTTAAGAGCAAAGACCTTCAACAGTGCTGAAAAGAACCTGGGGATAATACCTTGAAAAAGTGAGCTCGCAGGATCTGGGTCTGTTTCCTCACTGAGTAACAGCACTAATGTATAGAGTGATAGCACTCAGGACATGCCTGGTGCATAACTTTCTTCTTTGGTGCATATTTCTACTTGTTTGCAGGGCCAAGGAGATCTGCTGAAGAACGCCAAGAATGAAGCTATAGAAAACATGAAGCAGATCCAGCTGGCGTGCTTGTCTTGTGGACTTAGTAAGGCACCCAGCAGTGGTGCCGAGGCCAAGAGCAAACGCAGCCTGGAAGCCATAGAGGAGAAGGAGAGTGGCGAGGAGAATGGGAAGCTGTGACCCTGAGCAGTATGGACACACTCACCCATCCTTCTTCTTGAGGACTCTGGTTTTTCTTTCTGTTTTTCTTTCTTTAAGCTTTTTAGAAATTCACAAAAAGATGCCCTCTATGGGGTGTTGGACATAGACAGATATTTTCACAATGTCAGTATTTTAATGTAGTTAATTTATCTAAGTTAAAACCTTTAGTAGCAGTGTTTAAAATTCTGAGATGAGTGTACATACCCACGTATGGATGTGAGTGTGTGTGTGTGTGCATGCGTGCAAGTGTGTGGTACAAGTGTGTTTGTTACAAGTGTGTTTGTGTGTGTGTGTGTGAGAGAGAGAGAGAGACAAAGAGAGAGAGAGACAAAGAGAGAGAGAGAGAGGAAGAGAGACAGAAAGTGAAGTGAGAAAGAGAGAGACAGAGATTCAGAGAGAGAGATTGAGGTCCTGTGAAAATCTATTCTATGTTGCATTATTCATTTAGTAAGTTATTATGTTATCATTTTGGGACAAATTTGTTAATCTGAAATTCTAAAGAGCACTTACAATAACCTGTTGCTGAGTTTAATTTTGCTTCTCTACCTTTGTCATTTAATGTAGAGATCTTAACATAGACTGTTATTGAAGGAAACCAAATTTACCAACGCATAGATGCTTTGATAGATTAAATATAGATTAGAAAAATTCCTAAAAATCACAGTAGAAATAAAATTGAGTGAAAGATCAAAAAAATGATCACAATTTCTAAGAGAATCAGCAAAATCATTTCTTCACTTAGAAACTTTTAAACTATTTATTAAATAAAATCAAGTTTTAGAAAGTTTCTTTGTAGTTGTTTATCAAACATGTATGATTTCAGTGGAAAAGCTGATCATGAGTGAATTTATACCCACTTACGTGGAACTCTGAAACACAGTGAGAGCTCTGTTGTCATTAGGACTTTGATGTAACATTATTTTCAGTTCTGAAATGGCAAGGTTGAGATTTGTAGGAAGGTTCATTCTTCCAAACTGGGAATCTAGCATTCATCTATAACAGCCATGAGCAGCTAGGAGGTCTTGGCTTTGATTAAATATAATGTATTATACTACATTTAAAGACAGTGTTCAAGCACATCATCATGTTGAATCGACATAAATTCCGTGGGTCAGATAACATCTTTGAGATGATTTAAGAACTGATTACAAATATAATTTTAATACATGAACAAAAACATACACACAAAAGAAGCAAGCTAATTAGGGTACATTTATAATTGCATCCAGATCATTTTTACCCTTATATCTTCATAAAGTACTTGAGTGTAATATGTTTGTTACTTCCAGCAGAACTAAATGTTCTATGGTTATGAAAATATATTTATTTAAAACATTGCTTTTATTTTGAAAAGCTTCTTAATTAATTTGATTAACAAATACGCTAGTTTGGGAGAACCTAGGGAATATAATTGTTGAAATTTCTGCAATTATAAGCATCTTCTATAGCTACTGTGTTAAGTTATTTCTGACTTCTTAACACTATTATGTTCATGTTGCACATTACTGAAAGTAAAGATATGAAACAATGCTTTTATTGTTCTCTTTTATTGTGAATTCATTGAAAAGAGAAAAATAACAAAAATGAGTTATTATATTAAAAATATCTCAAAGGGTATGATATTTCCATGGACCAAATATGAAATTTCTTCTTGGGTTTAAAACTGGGTATTTGGGGAGGTACATGAGCTCATTTTAAGGTAGGTTTCCACGGGTAGTAAAATTGCCTAAAAAATTTCTTTACCCTCCATTATACTTAACCTACATAGTACAAGGAATAGTGGAATGTAGGTATCTAACTTCCTTATGATAAAAAAGAGGTGATAGAGACAAAAACAAAATCCACTTCACGTCAGCTAATTGGTTGGTTTCACTTGTGGACTTCTTCATCCCTCTGAATTCCGTTCAGAGAAGTCCATGCCTTTATTGCTGGTATGGAGAGGTGGGAAGAGAAGACAAAGGATGAAAGCTCTCAAAAAATATTGTTAATTTCTTTACTGACATCAAAGCTAATTCTTAAAAGTGGCTTCCCTAGTTTATTCCAATACTCCTAGAGCTCCACTCACAAGAACTTGCTCAACTGTTCTTGGACTTTTTTGTTTTTAGTTTAAATAAATTGAGTCTGCAGAAAAACCACCAAAAGTATTTCTGAGAACATAATAGGGGTTCCATGCCATCTAATGGTCCTTCTGGCAATGGGTTGTCTGCCAGTCTCCACTCCACTGCATTGGGTCTGTTTGCTAGCCAGGGAATGAGGCATGGAACAGTGTGGAACTTTAGATTTTGAGAATGAAAAAGTTGCAAGGGAAAAAAGCTCCCTACAATGGTCTTGCCTCTGGATGGAATTATAAAAACAAAGCTAACTTTTTACATTATTATATTCTACCAGTGTCTGTTTTCTTTCCAGACTTGTAGTAGAAAAATCCTCTTTCCATCTGTTTAGCTTTTGATGATGCTAGAAACATAATGATAGATATTAATTCAATTTTTGTTTATTAATTTTTACATTACCAATGGGATGTGAAGCAGAGATGATAGGTATTATCACTGACAGAGCCACTGATAAGGTGAATGGAAGAATTAACTTTGAATTTTGGTCTGTCTGATTTTATGTGGAAGAGTATTTGTTCAGTGGTTTTGACTTTTAATTTAATTCTCAAAATTTTAAACTATTAACTCTTTCCTTTATAACCACCATTGAAAAGAACTTTATTGTATTCTTTGATAATAAAATACTAATGATTAGTATAAAAATGCAAAAATACAGATATGTAAAAAAATCACCCACTAGTAACATTTAGATTTGTATCCATTCAGACACTGTTTAGAGTTTATACATCTAAATATGCTTTAATTTTTAAGAAAATTGAAATCACATTATATGAAGTGTTTTTGTAACAGTCTTTTCACACAATAAAAACAATACATCATGAGTCTCTTTCTACGTATATCTGTACATTGGCTCTCTCAGCCTTTGAATGGAATCTAGCCCACAAATAATGTATTTTATTTGGCCACTGAATCTTTTTCAAAAAATTTTGAACAATAGACAACTTTGAAAAATCATGAGATTTCACATAAAAATTTAATTTTCCACTTCTTCTAAGAGATTGAGTATTCTGACAACACTAGATGCCCTTCTGCACCTCCCCACATGTTACTTGTCATCAACTAATTGGATATGCTACACAGTTGGCCAAAGAGCTTCTTCATTCATTTATGTTACATCTTGTCTCTGTAGATGTCTTAGGTGGGGGATTCTTGATCCAAATTAGTATTAGTGTCTTATGATGTGGGTTACTATAATATATTGAAACAGTCCCCTATTGTTAGACTTTTCTCTCCTAATTTCTTGTTACATAAGCATTGCAGTGATGAAAATCCATTTTTTCAAAGTAGCACAATTTTTTCTTCAGAATAAATTTCTAGAAGTGGAATTATTGGGCCAAATGTTATATAGATTTTTTTTAGGGATTTTGAGATACATTGCCAAATAGTCTCCAAAAACCTGTCCAACTTAAATTCCCACCAGGAGTTTATGAGAGTGCTCAAATCCTGGCTAATGCTAAATTTAATTATTGTTTATATCTTTTCCAATCTGCTAGCTTAAAAAATCTTGTTTCTCTTCATCCTCTACTCTCAAGTGAGATTGAACACATATTAGTATATTCATTTACTTCAGATAATTTTGTATAGTTCTAAGTTTTCTGATCACTTTTGAGTGCGGTGGTCTTTTAATCTTTTTATTTTTATTATTATTTTTAAAAGGCATTCACTTAATAAGAACCTTAACTCTGTGTCTTTCATATATGTTGCTACTAAAGTCTTCTAATATACAGAGCCCTAATGCAAGTATGATTTTTCCTTTATGATTGTGTTATAAAACATCTTTGCCAACCTATATTCATAAAAATATTCTCTTATATTATCTGCTAGTAGCTTTACTTTTCACGTTTAAATATACAATCCTCCTAGAATTGCTTTTTGTGTATAGTATAAGGTAGAGTTCTAATTGAATCTGTTCACCACATGGATAATCAGTTGACCTAGCCCATTTACTGTAGACTGTTGTTTGTCCATGACTCTGTAATGTCACCCTTGTAAAAAAAAATGAAGCACCCATGTATATGTGTGACTTTCTGGAATATCTGTTTGGTTCCATTGGTTTGTGTCTGTCCTGGCAACATTACTGCCCTGTCTTAATTGTGATAGCTTTTTAATGTTTTGATTATCAGAGAGACTAGGCCTCCCTACTTCTCTACTTCTTCATCATTTTCTTGGTTATTTTTGGTTCTTTGCATTTCCATATATAAATTTCTATCAGGTATCTTCTGGAATTTTTATTGGTATTACATGTATATATCATGTATATCAGTCATATATTACATATATGACATATCAGTCATAAATCCCCCCAAATTTGGTAGATTTTGGACATTCACATTATTGAGTATTACAGTCCACTCACATGACATATTACTCCATTTATTCAGGTCTTATTTAATTTCTCTTAATACAATTTTATAGATTTATGAAAGTCTTGCACACCTTTCAATAGATTTACTCCCAGGTATTTGATTTTTTAAGCTATTAGATATAGCAACACTCAAAATTTAAATTTCCAAATTGTGGTATATAGAAAATATAATAGATTTTTTTGTAATGATCATGTACTCAGTGAACTTGATAAATCATTAATTGTTGATTTTAAATTATTTATTCTTTTGGATTTTATAGGTACATAATCATGTCATCTGCAAAAAAGACAAATTTTTTTAATTTTATGATCCTTTACTTATGTGTCTTATCTGTTTTTCTTGATTTGTAGAACTGTTTAAAACCTCCAGTACAATATTCAATAGAAGTGATATTAGTAAACATCCTTTCTCATTTCCAGTCTTGGAGGAATTTTGCAGTATTTCATAGTCATGCATGATGTTTACTCAAGGTTCTGATAGATTCTGTTGGGGGATTTAAAAATTTTTAAATACAAATTTTGCCATTGATATATAGATAAAACTATAAGACTCTTAGGAGAAAATATAGGAGGAATTTTGTGAGCTTGAGTTAAGGTTATGAAGTTTAGACATGACACCAAAAACACAAGTAACAAAGGAAGAAATAAGATTGAACATCAGATTTTAAAACTTCTGTACTTCAAATGATACCATAGAGAAAGTGAATAGACAATTTGCAGAATGAGTTTGCAACTTGTATAGCTGATAAAGGATTGACATCCAGGATATATGAAAAATCACTACAACATCATAAAAAGACAACCTAGTTTTTAAAAAAATGGACAAAGGATCTAAATAGACGTTTCTTTAGAGAAGATATACAAATGGGCAATAAGCACATGGAAAAATGCACAACATCATTGATCATCAGGAAAATTTAAATTGAAACCACAATGGGGTACCATTTCTCACCCAGCAGGATAGCCATAATAAAAAAAAAGACAGATAGTAACAAGAGCTAGTAAGGATGTAGAGAAATTAGAACCATCTTACACTATTGGAAGAAATGTAAAATGGTTCAGCTGCTTTGGGAAAGAGCCTGGCACTTCATCAAAAGATTAAACATAGAGTTACCATGTCACTAGCAGTTCTACTTCTAGGCATATACCCAACAAAAATGAAAATATATGTCCACATAAATGTTCATAGCATTATTCATAATAGCAAAAAATGTAGAAACAATCCAAGTGTCCATCAACTGACAAAAGAATAAAAAAGATAGTATATCTTCAAAATGGATTATTCAACAAAATAAAGAAAGGAAGCCCTGATACCTGTTAACAACACAAATTAACCTTGCAAACATTATGCTAAGTGAAGGAAGTCAGGCACAAAGGCCACATATTGTATGCTTCCATTTGTATGAAATGTCCATAATAGGCAAATCTGTGGAGACAGAAAGCACACTAGTGGTTGTCAGGAGCTGGAAAGAAGTGGGATGAGAAGTTACTGCTGATGGGTACGTGGTTTCTTTTTGGGGTAATGAAAATGTTCTGGAATTAGATAGAACTATGTTTTCACAGCCTTGTGCATATACTAAAAAACTATGATGTAGTGTAAAAGGGTGAGTTTTATCTTATGGAAATTATCAGTGAAAGGGTTGTTTAAAAAGAAGAAATATAAAAAAGAGGGTTTACATAATGAACTGATCACCGGTGAATACTGAAATAACTCCAAAAGTCTGATATATAGGAAATTGGAGTGGGGGGAGGTGTAGAAAATACATTTAAAGAAACAATGACTGAGAAAACTTACTTTTTCCCTTTGTATAATTTATTTATTTTTTATAATTTACATCCAAGTTGGTTAGCACATGGTGCAACAATGATTTCAGTAGATTCCTTAAGCCCCTTACCCATTCCCCTTCCGAAGCCTATTCCCCTTCCGACAATCCCTCCAGCAATCCTCTGTTTTCTATATTTAAGGGTCTCCTATGAAGAGAACTCTTACTTATAATGGAAACTAGAAAGACAGAACATTTTTTTAAGTTTTAAGTGAGATGGTGGTGGAGCAACTTTAAATACTGAAAGAAGCGAACAGTTACTCCTAGAATTCTATACCCAGTGAAAGTGCCATTCAAAAATAAAAGTGATATAAAGAATTTCAAAAGATGAAAGAATTCATCACCAGTACTTCTGCACTACCAGAAATGTTAAAGGATGTTATGACTTTGTTAAATGACCATCTATTAAGTAGAGTCCCAAAGTGTTGGATGGTTCCACAGAATGCCACAAGGGAATTGAAATAGACAAATTTGTTACTCACAAGTCTTGAAGAATGTACATGGCATGCCTTAAGGATCCATGGGGAGATCAAGGCAGAAATTATCTGACTGGATAAAATAAGACTAAACAATATGATGTCTATAAGAAGTACACCTGAAATAGAAGGGCACAAACAGGTTAAAAGTGAAAAGATGAGGAAGATATATCATGCTAATATGAATCAGAAGAAAACTGGAATGGCTATCTTAATATCAGATAAAGTAGATTTCAGAGCAATGAATTACATCAGTGATAAAAAAATAAAAGGTCATTTCATAGTGATTAAGGAGTCACTTCATCAAGAAGATGTAACAATTCTAAGTGTACACATCTGATATCAGAGCTTCAAAATACACGAAGCAAAAACTGACAGAATTGCCAGAAGAAATGAAGAATCATACAATTATAGTCAGGGTTTTTGATATGCCTTTCTCAATAATTGATGGAACAAATAGAAAATAATTATGGATATAGGAGATTTAAAAAATATCATCAACCACCTTGACATAATTGACATTTATACAACACTGTACTCAACAATGGTAGCATACACACTTTTTTTTAAGTGTACAGGAAGATTTACCCAGATAGACCATATTCTGGATCATAAAACAGGTCTCAATAAATTTAAAAGAATTAAAATTACACAAAGTGTGTTCTCTCACTACAAAGGAATTACATGAGAAATCAGTGATAGACCTTTGGAAAGTCTCCAAATATTTGAAATCTAAATGAAGTACTTCTATATAATTAATTAGTCAAAGAAGAAATCAAAAAGGAAATTAGAAGATAGTTTAAATATGTGAAAAATCATGGAATGACACTAATGCCATTCATAGGTGGAAATGTATAGCAGTTAAACATCTGTATTAGAAAAGAAGGGGATATGAAAACTTTAGGCCTACAAATTCTACAACTTGCTTGGAAGACACAAAGTGCCAAATCTCAAAATAATTATAACTAGTAAAAGAGATCAAACTAGAAATACCTACTGCATATCCAATAATATAAATGTTTGGAAATGCAAACTAATAAATAGTGACAGATCAGTAGTTCCGTGCAGGTAGTGAGGAGTGTGGGGATACAAAGTGCACAAGAACACTTTCAGGGAGTATGTGTATGTTCATTAACTTGATTGTGGTGATGGTTTCACATGTTATACATATATCAAAATGTAATCAAATCGTATGCTTGAAATATGTGGAGTTTATTGTATGACTTTATACCTCAACAGAACCCTTAAAAATACATGACGGTATCTCTAAGTTAATAATTTCGAGGCAGCTTTATTTATTTTCCTTTATAAGTAAACTTTACTCCTGCCTGTATGTTTGCTGTTTCTTTTTTCCTTTGTTCAAGACTTTGCCTCTGTGTGTATAGTGAGTTTGCAGAGTTGGGTGTCTTTTTAGCTTATAAAAACTTTCTTTTTATATTTTCCAATGTGTATGTGTATGTGTGGTTAGAAACATATTTTCTTTGTGTCACTGCTTTTGTCTTTTCAAGAGCAGCATTTGGCCTTATCATCATATCTTTCCTTCATATTTTCTGTAATCATGTTATTTTTCTGCAATTTTCTTTGAATCCTGGGAGATTTTCTTGTGTTTCCTTTACAACAAAATTCCATTTTATATACTGTCAATATTGCTGCTTAATATTTGATCACATTTTTCATTTCAAAGTATTTCTTCTTTATCTCATCTGGCTCTTTGTCTAAATTCCTGCTTGCCTCTCAGACAGGTTTTTTCCCTTACGATCTATTTCCTGATCCCGTCTTTAGTAGTTAGCACGTACCTGTCTTCTATGTCCCATTTACTGTGCTACGTGCTGACAAGCATAAGCTCATTTAGTTCTCAAAACAGTCTTACAGATTGCTCTTATTATCCCCTTTAAAAGGGTAACCGGGGCTCAGAGAGTGTTCAGTTACCTATTGCTACATAACAAATCACCCCCAAACCTACCCTTTTAAAAAACAAAACCCGGGGCGCCTGGGTGGCTTAGTCGGTTAAGCGTCCGACTTTCGCTTGGGTCATGATCTCGCGGTTCGTGGGTTCGAGCCCCGCGTCGGGCTCTGTGCTGACTGCCAGCTCAGAGCCTGGAGCCTGTTTCAGTCTGTGACTCCCTCTCTCTCTGACCCTCCCTGCTCACGCTGTCTCTCTCTCTCTCTCTCCTAGAAATAAATAAAAATATTTAAAAAAAAAAAAACAAACAAAACCCATTCATTTTGTTCACCTATCTGCAATTTAGGTAGAGTTCAACAGGGGTACCCGTCTTTGTTTTACTCCCAACTGTTAGTTGGGATGATATGAAGGCCAGGGGCTGGAATCGTTTGAAGACTTGTTCTTGCCCAGGGCCCGTAGGTGGTGCTGGCTGAGACTTAACCTGAAAATCTACAAGTAGCTTCTGTGTGTGGACACAGGGTAAGTGTCCTTTGAGAGAGCCAGCCAGGATAAAGCCATATCGCCTTTTATGACCCAGCCTTGTAAGTCACACCACACCATTCCTACTACACTATATTCACTGAAGCGATGATAAATGCATACCCAGTATCAAGGAGGAGGGTGTGCTAAACTTTAACTGTTGATCAGCTATGGTAAGGTTCTGAAAGAGCATGTGAAACCAGAAATGTTGCTGTTGTCCTTTTTGGAAATTTTAATCTTTCACCAAGAAGTTATATGTTTTTCCCAAGGCATATAATGGTAATGGAGGAAAATTGCTTCCTAGAAATTACACTAAATTTCCTTGTGTAAAATTTGATGCCATCTTAAATGTCCTTAAAAATGTATAAGTATGTCCTTTCATGACTCGTGTTATGGTCATGGCCCTTTAAGTTTTTGTGTATTATAGTATTTTATGTTACAAAATATTTTTTATGCATCCGTATTGATTTGCTTTTCTTTCCTAATTACTCTTGTAATCTTTTATTCAAACTTTTTTTTCTTAAGAAATGGCATAGATTTATTCTGACTCGATTTCCTCACTTTAGCTTGGGTGTTATTAAAATGCTTACTTAAAATTTAAGTGAAGAACTAAATTTTTCTCTTAGTTTCAGGATCTAGTGTTACTTATTTAGTGATCTGGTTACCATAGGGGTAAGGACTTGAGACTTAGAAAAATCTCAGGTATTCTAATTGCTAATGAGGAGACAACTTGGTGGTAATAAAAGGGAATGGTTTTACATGGTTTTACTGATTTCACTCCTAAATGGTACAGTGTTTTGCTTTACACTAATCTTATGTTTTGTGATAGGTTTTTATAATCCTCATTTGGCTCTTCGGTAAACCAAGACATATTTCTTTTTTTGCAGGACCCTAGAAGTTATACTTATCGGCTCTCAATTTGGTGACTTTTATTCCTCTACAGCTATTTTGCAGTACCTTGTCAATCAGGTAAAGGAAACTGGTATAGTAATTCACCCAAAATATGTTAAGTTCATAGTCAATTTCAGCTGAAACACAAGGACATTCCAAGGATGCAATGGTAGGGATTTCTTTCTTCGCATGTTTTCATCAGAGGGAACAACTGACATCCTGGTGCCATTAGGCATAAATGGACTTCCAGGCTCTAAATCCTTTCTAAATTCTTTAAATTTCCTAAGCTCTTAAGTAGAATATATATTTGGATATGTTGGAATATATAAGTGAATATGTGATATGCATATATATTATATATCCTTTTTAAATTTGGAGATTGATAGATTTGATGCTACTGTATTGACATTTGGTGCCTGCATTTGTCTATTTACAAATATGCCATATAAATATTGTCATCTCCTCCATACAATCCCTTTACAAAATATAATGCATAAATATTTAGTTTATAGGATTGCTAAAACAAACATACTAACAACTCCCGGCACAATGCTTGATAGTCCTTTTTATCTGTATTTTATTTATGCAGCCACAGATTTCAGCACTTCTCAGCAAGGAATTCATAATTACTTTTTGGTTAAAACAAACCATTGACATAGGGAAGAATAACAATAGATTTTACAAGAATATTGTACAGCACTTCTTATCTCTAAAGAAAGCAATGTGACACAGCTGAATGGGAAAGAATGCTATTCAAATAAAATCTCAAGGGCATTGTAACTGTTCAATGGTTAGAAATTTTGCTCACTAGCTAATATTAATGTCCTATATTCTTAAAGTTCCCTTTATCTGTTTTACTTAGATGTACCTGCTGCTAGTCAGCACATATAGTATAAGTAATTTGACCTTGCAAGCTTAAGAGTCCAGATTTTAGATTTTCTGCATAGTGTCCTTCATCAGCGTTTCCATACCCAGCACACCATGTGTGTGATTTTCCCTTAGAAAATACAATGCTGCCAGGAGAGTGTAGAAATCCTAGCACTTTGGTGAGAAGGTCTGAATAATATATTGGGTTTGCAACGTGCTAACCTCCTTGTCATCATGTCTGGGTAAAGTTGCAGTGTGTAGTACCTGTGATGTCCTTTACTCCTTTTGGCAAAGCAATATGGCGACACAAGGGCAAAGATGCGAGCTTGTAATCGTAGCCTTACATTCTGAATTTCCTCCCTCTTACTGTGCAGTCTTCCCGCTGCTTTCTCACCACACCCTGGATGTTTTCCTATGTTTCTATGATCTGTTCATTGATTGCCTCCTGTGCTCAAAATTTCAATTAGCCTTTCAAACAAGAGAGAAATACTAAACTTTTTGGAAAAATGTTTAAAATCTCACTCATAGGTATCACACAAAGATAAATCACCTAATACTCTGGGTTTGTTCTCCACCAAATCAAATCTGCTTGTAACCTTGTACTATTTTCATTTGATTTTGACTCTTTGACCATTCCTCCTTCTAATGGTTTATTCTGTTTTTCAGAGAAGCTGTGTTTCGGAGCCTCTTCTATAGGCCAAATTCTCCACAGCAGACCACCCTCCATTGTGAAAACAAAGGGCTTTCACACTGAAATCCTGCATTTTAGCAGTCACCAAATTAGGAGGCTTTTCTTTTCCTTTTTTACTCTTGGCTGAAATAACACACTGGATTTCGTTACTATCAATTAATTTCTCTTTTCTGTCAATTCAGTTTAGTTGTGAGGAGGAATTCAACAAGGCAATTTAAGGAACTGTAAGTCTACTATTTAAATATCAAATTGTAAAAGAATATGCTTTTTAAGTTGGTTTCTATGTTTGTTCAGTTGTTAAGAGTGTCAGATTTTACCCTAATTTTTTTGTAGAGAACATTTTGACACCTCTGAGATTTAAAATAAATTTCCAAGTAAGAAAATATTGTTCATTAATTCTTTCCTTCTTGAACAGTCTCTAAGTAATTGTGAAGAATATATTCCACAGATAGAATAAAACTATGGATTTTTTTCAGCTCGCTTTTCAGTCAGTGACAAATAGATTATGTTCTTTCCTCAAGGTATATGCAAGGAATTATAAAATGGCAATACATCTCTGTTGCAATTTACAAAATAATGCTTTATTTTCTTTTATAGTTCTAAACATGTGCCTGAGGTTATTTTCTGCCATTATAACGAGAATACACTTAAATTCAAATTAGCATGTAAAAATAGTTTTGATTTTTCAATCCCCACCCCCCTTACTGCCTGTTCTTTGCTCAGTCTTCTGGCTAGTACTGAACAGCATTGCCATCTCCCAAGGAGCTTAGCCCCAAATCCCAGAAAGCCATCTCCATTCCATTCTTTCACACTCTTCTATCCAGTCTATAACCAACTCCTGTTAGCAGCTCCATCTGAATGGACTTGGAATTTTCCTGTTTTCTTTTACCTCTATCACCTACTATCCCCCATTGTCTTGCCATGATTATTGAATAGCTTCCAACAAGACCCTTTAGTCAATTTTTCTCCAAAATAGTCAGAATGCATTAAAAAAAATACACGTATATGTATGCTTATGTGTAGGTGTATATATAAGTATATACTATATGTGATATACATATATAATATACACATATATGTATATAATTGTGCCATGTGTCCATTAAAAATCTTCAGATTCTGATTGCATTTAGAATTCAAATCCACAAGCATGATCCTCATGACCTCTAAGGTCTGACTCATGCCTACTCACTGCCTGCTAGGGACTGCGTGTTTGCATCCCTTCAAAATTCATGCGTTGAAACCCTTAATGCCCAGTGCGATGGTATTAGGAGGTGGGTCTTTGGGAGATAATTAGGTTTAGATGAGATCATAAGGGCCTAGCCCCCATTATGGGATTATTTTTCTAAGACAGACTCGAGCTCACTCTTTCCCAGTATTTGAGGACATAACAGGAAGACTCCTGTAGACTAGGAAAAGGGCCTCCACCAGGAACCACATTGGTTAGCACCTTGATCTTCTCAGCCTCCAGAACTGTGAGAAATAAATGTCTATTGTTTAGGCCCTATTATATGGTATTTGTTTTCGTAGCCTGAGCTAAGACCCTGCCCTTATTTTCTGCCCACACCTCTGCCACTCTAATTTACCAAACTTATTGCACTGGATCTTTTCTCTTCCAGTGGCTGGTGTTTCTCATGTCATTCTGATCTCAAATGTCAATTATATTTATTTGTTGTTTTTAATTTTTTATTTTATTAAAAAATAATTTTTTAACATTTATTGTTTTTGAGAGATAGAGACAGAGCATAAGCAGTGGAGGAACAGAGAAAGAGGGAAACACAGAATTTGAAGCAGGCTCCAGGCCCTGAGCTGTCAGCACACAACCTGAGGTGGGGCTCAAACCCATGATCTGTGAGATCGTGACCTGAGCTGAAGATGGACGCTTAACTGACTAAGCTACCCAGGTGCCCTTCAAATGTCAACTTTTTAGAAAGACCTTCCCTGACCACACAATCTGAAGTAGTGTCCCCAGGGGCACCTGGGTGGCTCAGTCAGTTGAGCATCTGGCTTCGGCTCGGGTCGTGATCTCACAGTTTGTGAATTCGAGCCTCACATCGGGCTCTGTGCTGACAGCTCAGAGCCTGGAGCCTGCTTCGGAGTCTGTGCCTCCCTCTCTCTCTGCCCCTCCCTTGCTCATGTCTCTCTCTGTCTCAAAAATAAATAAACTATACAAAAAAATAAAAAATGAAATAGTGTCCCCAAATATTCTCCAGCACATCACTGTTTACATTTTTTAAGCACTGTGTTTATTTGTTGATTTCTTTGTTATTATCAGCCTTCTTCAAGTAAAATATAAACACTATAGAATGGGGACCTCACTTGTCTTATTCACCATTTTATGTCTGGCTTCTGGCACAGAGTCTGGCACATAGAAAGCACCCTATAAATATCTGTTTCATGAAGGTTATAAAGCAACTGGCACAACATAATAAATTAACAGAAATTGCGTAGGGAAATTATGTATAATTTGCTTTGGGAAAATCTTTGAATGCTACTAAAGGATTCATATTGAAATTCCCTTATCTTCCCTGAGATCTTTTATTTTTCAGGCCCAATAATGCTTCATCTTAAAACTGAACTTCTTAAACACATCTGCTGTTTCTGGATAGCCTATCTCTATGAAAAGAGGGATGATCCTTATGGCCTGAGTTCAATACAGTAGAGTATTGTACAGTTGAATACTCTTCTATAATAAGAGTGGCTGGTGGTTTTCACATTTATTTAAGCAAAATAATATAATCTCCTTTCTCTTGCTTTTGGACTTGGTGCCTTGAAAAAATGACTGATGTTAGCAAATTAATTTACTTTAATTGGCTGTGGCTATAAGAGTTAGCTCTGTGCCTCCAGATACCTTGGGCAAAAAGTGTGGCAGAATAAATACTAGAGTTCTCATATAAAGCAAAAAAAGATAATAATTCATTAGTAGAAAAAAATTCATGACTCTGAACCAAACAGAGGTCTTAATTCAATATTATTTTGAACATTTATTATGTATTAGGTATATTTATTGAGCACATTATTGAACACCTATACTGTATTACTAGGTACCATTATTTCACTGATATAGGGCATTATAAATGATAAGATGCACCATAATTTTATGCATCACTTAGAAATTTAAAAATCCTGTCAATCCAACAATAGGATAACATCAATTAAAAGGCATATCCTGATTAAAAAGAAGTAGATGTTATGGGTACAGATATCATCAGAGAGTTAACAGTCAAATAGGGAAAGCAGAGATATAGTTAAGTAAGGTCATATACAGTTTGATAAATCAGCAGTAAATATATATGCAAAGAACTTTTTCTTCTTGGTGGTTCACTTCTATTCCCTGGAATCATCTTCTAAATAAACTACCTACACACAAGTCCTATCTTGGGTGCTGATTTGCAGAGAACCCAAAATAAGCTAGTTGATATCAGGATCAGCTCTAGAAAGTAGACCTTTAGTATGTGATTCTAGAACAATCATTATTTGTCAAATAGCAAGAAGTACCTATTGCTGGTGGTAAGTGGATGATTCCTCATGCACTCATGCACAGAATGCCTCAGGCATTCTGAAGGATCACAGCCAAAAAGAGTCACCTGCTGTAGATTAGGATGGGTTACAGATGGAAGGTGAAGTAATAGTTGTTCATGTAATAGTTAGCACCTGAATGTTATAGGGTATTGGTCATTCAATGGATTATGGCACTGGTTGTGGAAATCTTCAAGAACAAAAACAACAGGCTCAGTTCAGCCAACCGTCAACTCAGAGTGAACCAGAAAAGGCAAAGGTCCTTGATGGCAGCGGCGCTTAAAAAATTCTCTTCTCATGGTGTCACAGAGAAGACTGAGTTGAAAATCGTGCCTACAAAGGAGAGCTAACAAGAGACTGAATGCACAGGTGTGAAGCGTTTCCTATGCAAAAATGAGATTCCTGATAAGGACCACTTGGGGTGGGAACATTTGGATGCCTGGGCTCAAAAAAAGCTTGAAACTCCAGTTCCTCTGCAAGGGCTAGTGTCAGCAGCCTCTTCCCCTTAGTACAGGGTAAAAGGAAGCAGTCCTCCCTTTTCAGGAGTCTATTTCTCAAAGACCTGACCTGAGGATGATGCCTTGAAAGAAGACACTTGCCACACTTCTTAGAGCCTCGTTTGCCTTGCCTCACCTCTAGACCAGTAAGTAAAGTAAGGTTTTGTTAAAGCCCAAGAGGGGAAGTGAGTATTCCAGGAGAATATAGTTTATTCACTGAAAAAACTGGCCAACATAAGCCAATGAAACCAAAAAAACTCATGTAGAACCGGGTATTAATAGTATTGGATCAGGGAAAACAGAATGTAAGGCTTGATAGGGGGGTTTATATTTATGGGGCAGACTTCTCCCATAACACAGGTTTCCTGGAAAGGGCAGAGACTTGGAGATGGTCAAAATATGCTGCTGGATGGCTCCTTGAAACATGGATACATCAATTCCTACAAATAAGCAAGGCAGAAATGCCTGGCGGAGTCAGAAGTGTCCGAGAGTCACTGGCTTTCTCTTAGTTTAACAAGAACAGCTTTGCTCCAACTCCTATCCAAGTAGGATACGACTTCCACAGAAAATTTCATGTGATAAGAGAATTCCTACTGCTATTAAAAAAAAAAAGAAAGAAAAGCACTAGATTAGATGCCTTTTTCACTCTAACACACCGTAGGATCTTGGTCGGTTGAGCTCTTGGAGTCTGACCACCCGAGGTCAAATTCATCGCTCAACATTTTCTTGGCTGTAAGACCTACGGCAAGATACTTCAACTGATTAGGCCTCATATTGATCTGTAAAATGGAGGTAATAGTGCTATCTACCTGATAGTCCTTGTTTTAAGTTAGAAAACAACATGATATTTAGCACAGTACCTAGTACATAGCAAATACTCGATGCTTATATAGGAATGTCTAAGAAATAAATTCCTTTAGCCAGATTAGATTGAGTATAGCTAGGTGACATAGTTCTAGCTATAGAACTATGTAGTTCTATAGTATTTTTATATCAAAGTATTTAATACCTACATTTTAAGTAGAGCCTTGTAGAATAATAATACATTAGGTTGACTGTAAGAATTTGTCATTTTTATAGGTCAGACATGGTTGAAGATCAGAAGTTTGGGTTGTTTGTACATAATACCTGAAAAGGAGGAACTTTTCTAAAGTACAGGCTGGTGGGGCAGGGAGAGTTGGCCAATGATAACCTAGTCCCATGAACAAAGCTATCCCCTCAGGATGATCTCTTGCACAGCCACTATGGGCTATGGAGCAGGCCAGCTTTCATCTTGACTTAGGAACATGGTTCCATGGTAAAGAACGGAGACAAAGCAAGCCACAATGACTTCCTGGTTCAGTTGCTATTGCAGCAGAACAGTCAGCTAAGTCCTTGGAAGCTTATTCAAAACCTAAATTAGGACAAAATGTGCAAGCAGGTAGGCACTGGTGTCACTACTCTGGTACCTACAGGTTCTGTGATCATGTGAACTGTAAAGTTTGGTGCCACATTTCTTGGGGCAGAGTTAGTGACATGCAAATGAGAAGTCTCCTGGCACCTTAAATGACAGTTCTGCTATCCCTGTTATACTTCAAGATTTAATGGCATTAAAGTTTAGATGATCTGTTGTTATTTTCTCTGATTTTTCTTTTCTGCAGTTTGTGTATCAGCTAAAAATAATAGTTTTCAGGTAGAGATCTTAGAATGCCTGAGCCACATATTGGAGTACTCATATATTTTCATGTCACATTTTCTCTTGCCCAGAGTTTTATCAGGTAAATATATGAAAATGAGGTTGGTGTCTGAAAGACCTCTTTTCCACTAAGCTCATGTGATCCCAAGAAATGTCATAGAATCTGTATTCATTCCCATAGCAACAAGCAACCCTATCACCAAGGACACTACTAGCTTTTTTCTTTAAGAAAGTTTTCTCTATATTTGAGATTGAGATCTATCATCTTTATTAATATTTATTTTTGGGATGCATTGGGATGCATTATGAATACTGAAATGACTTTGTTAGGTATACTTGAGATGGGAAGGCAATCCATGCTTTTTCACTTAGGAAGGAAACTGATCACATTAAAGGACTTTGCAATACTATGCGACAGAAAGTTGTTGTGAGGTAGAAGAGACACAAAAGGAATGGAGAAAGAAAAAAAGAAATCAGGCACTGCTAACTGGAATACACGTACATACATAGACTTACACACGTGCTCACACAAACAACAAAATAGACACTGGAGGATAATAAACAGCTACTCTGTATATGTAAGCTTTGAAACTGAAGGGTTTATTTTCAGTCATCTTGACCGTGAAATTTGTGTTGGAGATGAAAGCCATCATCAGTGGCATCTTTTTCACAAAGTTCCTGTGCTATTAGGGATACCAGCAAGGGTCACTGGGGTATGACTGTTTTTCTGTCTCTGGATCCTCATTATTTTATCACATTTTCTCTGATGTGACATGAGGGAAGCAAATTACTAGATACAATCTATTAAAAGATCCTATTCCACAGCTTGTAAAATGGAAACAAATTAGGAAAAGCGTACAAAGGAGAGCCTTAAAATATCAATGCCTTTCCATCCCACCCCCCACCAGCCCCAGAGACTAGTCTAAGGTAGGACTCCTTAAAAAAATAATTCTACATGATTTCAGTGTGTGACCAAGACTGATTAGCTTAATCAGCTTATTTTTTTAGACTTTTTGAAAATTTTCTTAAATATTTCATTTATTTCTGAGAGAGAGAGCGAGAGAACGAGCGAGTACGAACGTGAGAGAGAGTGAGCAGGGAAGAATCAGAGAGAGAGGGAGATACAGAATCTGAAACAGGCTCCAGGCTCCGAGCTGGCTGTCAGCACAGAGCCGAATGGGGGGCTCGAACCCATGAGCCATGAGATCATGATCTGAGCCAAAGTCAGATGCTTAACCGACTAAGTCACCCAGGTGCTGGCCCAGCTTAAGCACCTTAGAGACCATTAGCATTTTATCTGATAAAGAAGTGTTTAATTTTGCATCATATCACTCTGACATATGGGGACTATGATCCAGTTTTAATCAAGATACACTGGGTGTTTTTAAATATTTCAAATTGTGTATGTAAAATCTCATTAAGTATTCAAATCAGCTCCGTGAATCGGGGAGGTTCTACTTCCCCTTGACAGAAAGGTGAGTCATTGTGTAACTCAGTGACTCCATTATGTTTGTCACACACAAACTAATAACTGATGTTTTTACTTTTCCATACTATGTGTACCAACATCAGGCAAGCAGACCCTGTTTCAGAAACCTGGCAGCAAACAGGTTAGGTAAAGGTGACAGAATGTGAAGGGCAAGTTTGGGGCTGGTAGGATCCACTATCTTTCCATATACTGTCTCCCAAAGCTGCTGTAACAAAATGCTACAAATTGGGAGGCTTAAAATAACACATATGTATTCTGTTGCAGTTCTGGAGGCTAGCGGTTTGAAATCAAGGCTAGATTGCTAGAGCAATCTCTGACATCCCTTACCTTATAGCTCTGTCTCTTTGCCTTTGTCTTGATGGTGACTCCTCTGTGTCTCTGTTACAAATTTTCTTATTTCTCTTATAAAGACACCAGTCATTGGATTTAGGGTCCACTATAAATCTGGCATGATTTCCTCTCATGATCCTTAACTAATGACATCTGTGAAGACCCTATTTCCAAATAAGCTCACATTCTGAGGTTTCCAGTGGACATGAAAATTGAGAGACCTTATTCAATCAATCTATTCTGCAATTGACATTTGGAGACACAAGTCCTTTCTCAGTGAGAAAACTGTGCCCATGTGTCTTGTGAGAAGATCAGCACAGAACGGTGGCAACAGGCAATTAAGAGGCAGCCTTTATGGGAGCCCTGACAAAACACAGGCAGAACCCGAGGAAGGTTTCTGGGAGAACTTCGGTGGGATTCTGAGAAACAGAAATTAGAAAAAACTTTTTCTCTCAAGGTAATTAATCAATTAAGTATAATAGTATAAGAAGGCTTGTCTTCCCGCCTGTGCAGGTTGGTTCAATAGGAGTTTATTGGATATATTTTTGTAGACCTAATGCCTACAAACTTTGGGTGCATCAGAAAGAAACTGTGGGCTCCAACTGGATGAGTTGACCATCTGGAATGTGAAGTGAGCTAGTCTCCTGCTAGAGGAGCTGGAAAGGCTTACAGGAACACCTGTTTACTTGTCAGCTAATGATAAGGGTTTTAAAAAAGAACTAAAACACAAAGGAAACAGGCAAAGATTTTGACCAGGCAAAGAGAACAACCCCAAGGATTTGAGCTTTACAGTTAATTGTAGGAGGTTCCTTTCATAAAGGATAGACCGCATGAAGAAATGATAGCCCTTATTCCATAGCACATGAGAAAGACTCCCAGGTGTTTGGTAGGTGGGAAGAAATCACCCATTATTATTCCTAAGAAGAAGAGCTACTCCATACAGACAAGTGTTCACGGGAAGGTAATAGACATGGAGAAGGTGGAATTGCCTTGGATAGTTGGAAGCAGAGTTTGCCACAAAGTGGATGGTACATAGACAAACTCAACAAGGCATAATTTCACCAACTTGAAACCAAGAGTAAGTTACTAACTTCAGCATGTTTCAGAGTGCTAGTAATTTATTGATGGTCTGGTAGAGCTCAGATACATATCAATTATGTCTGTGTCCAGTGCTTTAAAATTTTGCTTTTAAAAGTTTTTAGAAATAAAAAATAAGAATGCAATTTCTTTTAGAAATATCTTGTTCTTTTATCTGGTTATCTAGAAGTCAAGCAAATATAGATTGTTTCTATGAACCTGTGACTGTCTCCTCAATGTCAAGTCATTTGCAGTTAAGAAAATCTCTTAATCTATCCATGTGTACCATGGTTCCCAAGGTATTTTTCTTGACACCTCCTATCTCCTTATATTTTTGTGCTTGGACTATGCGCTGCAGCTTTTGCTGAGCTGATTCATTTGTAAACATGTTCCCATCTGCCTATAATGGCCTTCTTGTTAGAGAAGAGACTAAACCAAATGAAATAGCTTAAGATAATGGTGTTAGTTTGGTCAATACAGGTTTTTCCATCAATGTATTTAATTACCATATCAAGATTCAGAGTTGGTAGTTATTATATTTCATTCTTTTTTTTTTTTAATATTTTTATTTATTTCTAGGAGAGAGACAGACAGCATGAGCAGGGGAGGGTCAGAGAGAGAGGGAGACACAGACTCTGAAACAGGCTCCAGGCTATGAGCTGGCAGTCAGCACAGAGCCCGACATGGGCCTCGAACCCACGAACCGTGAGATCATGACCTAAGCGAAAGTCGGACACTTAACCGACTAAGCCACCCAGGCGCCCCTATTTCATTCTTAATTAAGCTCAGGAAAAGTATATTGAAAGGACTTGGCCCAGTTCACTTTGGAAGTTTTCTGTTGAATAACCTCAAAAGACTTTTCAACTATTGAATATGCAAGGTGGGGGCACTTTGAAGTTTGAATATCCCTGGTGGGGGTACTTTTGTTTCTTCCTACTTGAGTCTGTTGGAATGTCTAAAGATGTCAGGCTTCCTCAGCTTGTGGGTACAAATGGAGGCCACTATAGCAAAGCAATCCATATCTTTCTGCCTCCTGCCTTCTCAGTTGACATACGATCTATAGTCCCACTTTGATGAAAACCTCACTCAGTTATTTCTGGGCACCTCAGGGAGCTTCACACGTGCTCACAAATGCCTTTTTCATATGGTCCCCCATTCTAACCCTTCTCCAAGAATTTGTTCCTGTGTAGTACCATGTGACATAGTCATTGGAATGATAGCACTGTCACAATAGTGCATACAGTGGTTCTATCAATTTGGTATGGATTTCCTTCTGGACCAAAACTTAGATTGGGTGGCGTGGGTTATAGCAGAAGTTCAGATTTCTTCATCCAAAAGTATTTTGTTAAAGAAATAATTATGACATGCTGTAAAGTGCTACAAGTTTCTATGAATTTCCTAAGCTCAGTAATTTGTTCAGTATTTGATATTTTCGTATTTAAAACTGGGGCACCTGAGTGGTTCAGTTGGCTAAGCACTGGATTCCTGATATCGGTTCCAGTCATGATGTCATGATTTGTGAGGTTGAGCCCCCCACTGGGTTCTGTGCTGATAGTGCAGTTTGTTGGGATTATCTCTCCCCCTCTATCCTGCCCCTATCCTGCTTCTACACGCATGTGCTCTCTCAAAATAAACAATTAACAAATACTACTAAGAGAAAAACTTATTTAAATTTAAATAAATTCAGCCTTTTAGATTATGGTGGTATCTGAAGCCAGGTTGAATTTATGTCTGGAAGAAAGTAGAATAGCTGAAAATCTAGCTGTTGATACTTTTCTCAGTATTTCTCAGCTCTCCTTTCTAGTTCAGTCAACAACTTTACTTTATGCTAGTAAAGGGATTCCTAGAACTGTGATGTTACATTGTAAATTTTTTCTAACAAAATCATTTTATTTATATTTGATCTGTGTTATGTTCCTCTGAAATAGAGCAGGTCATGAGTATTGGCCTTCTTTTGTATTTGATGACACAGGAAAGCACTTGAATATCCAAGATCCTACAGCTCACGTATGGTGAAGTCCAGTTTCATATACAGATCTCCTTCTCCAAATCTGACAGTTTCCCTTAGGTGGCTTTTAGTGAGTGGGAACAACTGCCCTTTTTCTTTGTACACAGGGATACATTCACCCCTCTGTTTATAGCAGCATTATTTACAATAACAAAGATATAGAAGCAGCCCAAGTGTCCATCGAAGGATGAATGGATAAAGATGTGGTGAATATACATACAATGGACTATTATTCAGCTACAAAAAAGAATGAAATCTTGCCATTTGCAATGACATGGATGGAGCCAGAGTGTAATGCTAAATGAAATAAGTCACAAAGAGAAATACCATATGATTTCACTCAGATGTGGAATTTAAGTAAAAAAACAAATAAGCAAGTGAAAAAGAGGGGGAGACAAACAAACAAACAAAAAAAAACCCCTCTTCCACTATAGAGAACAAACTGATGGTTACCAGAGGGGAGGTATGTGGGGACGATGGGTGAAATAGGTGATGGGGATTAAGGAGTGCCCTTGCTGTGATGAGCACTGGGCAGTGTATGGAATTATTGAATCACTATATTGTACACCTGAAGCTAATCAAGCACTGTGGGTTAACTATTAAAAAAAACTAACTTTGAGAGCCTACCATGTGCCAAACATTAAACAGTTCTCCACAGCTGCCCTATAAAGTAGATATAGTCACTATTTTTACAGATGAATTACAGATTCAAAAGGTTTAGTAACTTGCCCAAGGCCTCATCTGGGGAGTAGAAAAGTCAGAACTGAGATCCAGGTCTTCTTGGTCTTTCCACTACCTCACAGTTGCCTCTTACATGTGTTTAGAGGGAACTGGACAATAAAAGGAGATAGAAAACAAGTCATGGGGGGAAAAATCCCTGTCCTCAAGAGAAGAGTAGATAGTAGGGTATTTATGTGTATATGATCATTTGCAAAGGTTAGACCTGTGCAGGCCCGATTCCTACGTGGAAAGATCGTTACCTACATTGTGTGATTAAGGAATCGCTGACAGATTCCTAGAGTCTTAAAAATGTTTCCCCCACAAACACGTTGGTGATTGGGTCTTGAATCCTTTTTAAAAATCTGTATGCTTCTGGAAGGGTATTACACATGAGGGCTAAATTGCTTAATTAGAGACTAAGAAAGGAACCTCGGGGCTCTCTGCCATGTACTCTCCATTGAGGTCATCAAGTTTGAAAACCAGAGAGCAAGTGTATTGGAAAGGGGTTGGTGTGTAGGAGCTGACCAAGGGCAACCTGGGTGAAGAGCAGGCCCAACAAAGAGGAGTCATTAGCCACTGGGGCTCCGAGGCCCTGTGTGTGGCTGTGGAAGAGACAAATGAGAGGGGAAAGGTATGAGAAGCCTCTTTTGCCTATTTTACCATTTATTCTGCCAGCCCTGTATACACTTGTCCCTGGACTGAATTTCCATGGAAATTCCAGAACTTTTCCTTCATCATTAAAAGAAATGCATTTTATTTTCACAGACCAGAATTTCAAGCATTCTGTGATTCTGAATCATTATTTCTTCACACTCGATAAACAGGATCACTCAACAGCAAAACATTATCACTTGATTAATAAAAGCACACTCCTGACAGTTCATTTTTGAGAAATACCCACTCCTAATTGTTTTTTTCCCCTTGCTCCTGTAGCATACTAACATTTTGCTATTGATATTTGGCAGAATCTTACTACTGCAGCAACTGTCCCCCGAAATTCTCCTATTGTTAATCACAGAGCTGGCAGCCCACACTCCTGCTGCTTTTGCACACACTCATTTTAAGCTTGCAGTGCCATAAATAGGATTCTCAGCCCCTGCTGGCTGCCTCATAATCTTCTTCCAGTTTCTTACTGTGCTACTCCTCTAACTGGTCAAGCATTCCCATAATTAACGTATAGTTCTCTACTTCTTCTTTCTGATACAATATGCAGTTTCTTCATAATGGGTCAAGTATGTGGGTTTTCTTTGTACTTCAATTTTTAGCCACTCTTCTAAAAGACTAATCTGCCACTGGACATCAACATATATGTTGTGACAAAGCTTTGAAACCTTGGCCAGGACTTGAAAAACAAAAAAAAGATAAATTAGTGAAGTTGATCTGTTTGTAGTTAAGGGACCCAATTTTCTTTCCTAAAACATGGGATTCCTGCCTAGCAAAATGGCAGAAGAGACAACACTTATATTTTGCATCCTAATTTTTTTCATGAAATTAAAAAAATTTGTTAATGTTTATTGAGAGAGAGAAAGAAAGAGCTTGAGTGAGGAAGGGGCAAAGAGAGAGGGAGACAAAGAATCTGAAGCAGGCTCCAGGCTCTGAGCTGTCAGCACAGAGCCTGATGTGGGGCTTGAACTCACAAACCACGAGATCATGACCTGAGCTAAAGTCAGATGCTCGAGTAACTGAGCCACCTCGGTGCCCCTAAAAAATTTTTTTATATGAAACAAGCATACGTAACTATATTAAGTCATGCTGACTCTACAAGGATCAGGTTATGGACATGACAGCAGTGTGTTGAGCCATCAGCTCATTCAGGATTAGCTTTAGTTTTGGAGAGTTCCTGCCAATGTCACATCCTTTCCTGATCAGTCTGCAGCTAATGACTGAGCCAGCAGGAGATGGAATTACCAACTATCTGGACCTGACTGTGCACCTCTCTGATGAAGGGACACTCACTTCAGAGCACCCTTCCAAGTTGGCCAAGGTTTCTCTGGGCCTCCATCACACTTGATTATCTCCCTGCCCAGTCCTGCCTCTTTGCCTTTTCTTTCACAGCTGTTGCTCTCAGTACCTGCTTCCCAATACCCAGGCCCATAATAGACACTATTTATTATAAGTAAGTATACATGCTTCTGGCTTTTTGGGGTTTCAGAAATAGAGATGTCCAGGCCTTTCTGTATTCTGACAAGTTCCACTGAGGCCAGGTGAGGTAGTCAGGGTCTGATGGAGCAGCTGAGACCAGATGGGGTGACCACTATAGGGAGGCTCATTCATGGGGAGGCCTGTGGCTCAGGCGCTGCTGTCTGCTGAGGAGTCCTGTGAAGAGGCAGTTTGCATCTCCCTAACTAGCTCCACTCTCAAGATCAGAGCCTGAAGATGAAAGGACTGTAGGCTATTTACAGCCTGGTGTCACTGGTCGGGGTGTTTCATGGTTTGGCTCCTCCCTGTCTTGAGAAGAATGCCAGAGATTAAATCTATGGGCATTATACTCAGGGAGGTCTGGGTTTTTAACAGCTTTATTGAGATATAATTTACATACAATAAACTACACATTTAAAATGTTTGACAAGATAGATATACACCCATGAAATCACCAGCACAATCAAGGTACTGAGCATATCTGTTGTCCCTAAAATTTTTTCTTACCCCTTTGTAATTCTTCCCTCCTGCGCCTCCCTGCCCTAATCCCTATCTCCAAGCAACAACTGATTTACAAGCTGTCATCATAGATTTGCCATTTTCTAGAACTTTTGTATAGTTGGAATCATTCAGTATATACTTTTTTTTGGGTGGGGGTATCTGGCTCTTTCCAACTTAATTAATTTGAAATTCATTTATGTTGTTGCCTGTGTCAATCATACATTCCTTTGTATTTCACAGTAAAATTTTATTGTGTCTATTTACATAGTTTACCCATTTACATTGAAGGATACTTGAGTCAGTAGGGTTTTTTTTTTCAAGTATAAATAAAACTACTATGAACATTTGTGTGTGGGTTTATTTTGCTCTCTTTTGTTTATTTCTCCAGGAAGATCTCAACAAACCTTTTCTGTAAAAGAACAGATGATAATCTAGACTTTGCTAAACATTTAGTCTCTCTTGCAATTTCTCAATTCTATCCCAAGTATGAAAAAAAAAATCCCATTACGTACATGAACGATTGGCTGTGTTTCAATAAAACTTTACTTACAAAAACATAAGACTCTTGCTCTAGGCTAAATACCTAAAATTGGGATTGATGGTTCGTAGGAAAAGTGTTTGTTTAACTTTATAAGAAACTGACCAACTTTTCAAGAGTGGCTCTACTATTTTGCAGTCTCACTAGGAACATGTGTGAAATATAGTTGCTCCTAATCTTCAATATTTTGTATGGGCAGTTGGTTATTTATTTAAGGCATTCTAATATCTAAACAGTAGACTTTCATTGTGGTCTTAGTTTGTTTTAAATTTATGTTAAAATCATGAGTAATTTGACAGTTTTCTATTTATATTTAAAAATTTTATTTTATTTTATTATTTTTTTTAGTGTGAGAGAGCATGAGTCGGGGAGGGGACAGAGAGGGAGGGAGAGAGAAGATCCCAAACAGGTTCCACTCTCAGTGCAGAATCTGACGAGGGGCTCATTCCTATGACCATAAGATCATGACTGAGCCTAAATTAAGAGTCAGATGCTACACCGACTGAGCCACCCAGGTGCCTCCTCCACTTTTTTTTTTTTTTTTTTTTGGGAGAAAGCATGTATATGAGAGAGAGAGAGAGAGAGAGAGAGAGTGAATCTTAAGCAGGCACCACACTCAGCATGAAACCTGATGTGGGGCTTGATTCCAGGATTCTGGGATCATGACCTGAACCAAAATCAAGAGTTAGATGTTCAACCAACTGAGCTATCCAGGCACCCCTAAATTTACATATGTATAAGATTTGCTTATTAACCATTAGTATATTTTCTTTGGTCAAGTGTCTATTAATATTTTTGGTCCTTTTTTATTTTTTTTTAGAAAAATGAGCTGTGTGTTCTACTTGTATTTTGAGAGTTCTTTATAAGATAGAAGTCTTTATGGATATAAGTCCTGAATCAGATATATGATTTGCAAATACTTTCATTCATTAGAGTTTTTAAAAAACTTTTTAATGTTTTATTTATTTCTGAGAGAGAGAGAAACCACGTGAGCAGGGGAGGGTCAGAGAGAGAAGGAGACACAGAATCTGAAACAGGCTCCAGGCTCTGAGCTGGCTGTCAGCACAGAGTCTGACAGGGACTCAAACCCACGAACTGTGAGGTTATGACCTGAGCCAAAGTAGGAGGCTTAAATGACTGATCCACCTAGGTGCCCCTTGATTTTTAATTTCTTAACAATCTTTCACAGAGAAATAGCTCTTAGTTTTCATGACATCTAATTTGTCAATTTATTTTTCTGTTACAGACTATTCTTTTATTGTTATGTTTAAGAACTTTTTGTCCTTGCCAAAGGTCACAATGATTTACTTCTAGATCTTTTAAAATTTTTATGGATTTGTATTTTACACGTAGTTTATGGTCAACTTTGGGTTAATTTTGTTTAAGTTATGAGATCAAAGATTCAGTACATCTCTTGAAAAGATCAACCTTTCTCCACTGAATTGCATTTGTACCTTTGTCTAAACTCAGTTTATAGGACCATATTTATGTGGTCCTATTTCTGTACTTTCTATTGAGTTCCAGTGATCTGTGTGTCTACATTTTCACCAGTGTATTACTGTCTTGATTACTGGAGATTTTTTTTTAAATATTTTTATTTATTTCTAGGAGAGAGAGAGAGACAGCATGAGCAGGGGAGGGTCAGAGAGAGAGGGAGACACAGACTCTGAAAATAGGCTCCAGGCCCTTGGCTGGCAGTCAGCACAGAGCCCGACGCGGGGCTCGAACCCACGAACCGCGAGATCATGACCTAAGCGAAAGTCGGATGCTTAACCGACTAAGCCACCCAGGCGCCCCTGATTACTGGAGATTTATATTTAGTCTTAAAATTGAAGAATGTGAGTCCTCTAAATTTGTTCCTTATCAAAATAACTTTGACTGTGATAATGACTTTGCCTCCCAACATGCATTTAGGATTGGTTTTTGAAAAAACTGGAATTTGAATTGGAATTTCATTAAATATATAAATCAACTTGGGCAGAATTGACATGTTAACTATGTTGAGTCTCCTGATCTAAGGCGATATTTAGGTTATCTTTGATTTATTTCATCAGCATTTCATGGTTTCCCACATAATAATGCTCACACAATTTGTTAGATTTACACTTAAGTGTTTCACTTTTTGGAACTAATGTAAATAGTATTTGAAAAATCTTTTTAATCTTCCAGTAGGATGCTGAAAAGGAGTAGGTCACCTAGACATCCCTGCCTTGTTCCTCATCTTAGAAAGCACTGAGGCCTTGACCATTAAGAGTAATGTTGGCTGTAGGTTTTTGTTAGATGCCCTTTATCAGGTTAAGGAAATTCCCTTTTATTCCGAGTTTGTAGAATTTTTTGTTATTTTAATCATGAATGCATGTTAAAAAATTTTGAAGCATTTTGTCAGTCAATTAGTACTATCATGTGGCTTTTCTTCTTATTCAGTTAATACAATGTCTTACAATGATTTTTGTGATGTTGAACCAAATGTGCATTTTTGAGACACACCCCACTTGGTTGTGATGTATTGTTCTTTTTACATATTGCTGGATTTAATTATTCTAATATTTTGTTGAGGCTTTTGACATCTGTATTCATTAGACAGAATGGCCTATGGTTGTATTATTATTATTATTATTATTATTGGTGCTATCTTCAGCTACTTTGGGTAATGCTGGTTAATAATATGAATTTTCTGGAAGAAATTGTATAGAGTTGTTGTCATTCACCTTCATTTTTGAAACATATTTTCGCTGGTAAAGAATTTGAGGCTGTTTTGTTTTTGTTTTTGTTTTTTTTTTTACTTTGAAAATGTAACTTTACTATTTCCTACCTTGCATTGTTTTCCCCCCAAGAAATATACCATGATTCTTATCTTTGTTTCTCCTTACATATTTTTTTAAATCTGTATGCTTTAAAGATTACTTTTTACAACTGATTTTGAGAATTTGATTATAATGTGCCTTATTATAATTTTCTCCAGGTTTCTTGTGTTGAGATTTGTTGAGCTTCTTGATCTGTGGGTTATAGTTTTCATCCAACGTGGAAAAATTTTGGGGCACTTGAGTGGTTCACTCAGTTAAGCATCTGACTTTGACTCAAGTAATGATCTCCTAGATCTTGAGTTAGGGCCCTGCGTTGGGCTCTGTGCTGACAGCTTGGAGCCTGGAGCCTGCTTCAGATTCTGTGTCTCCGGCTCTCCCTGCCCCTCCCCTGCTCATGTTCTGTTTCTCTATCTCAAAAATAATAAACATTTTTAAAAAAATATTTTTATTTATTTCTAGGAGAGAGAGAGAGAGACAGCGTGAGCAGGGGAGGGTCAGAGAGAGAGGGAGTCACAGACTGAAACAGGCTCCAGGCTCCAAGCTGGCAGTCAGCACAGATCCCGATGTGGGGCTCAAACCCACGAACCGTGAGATCATGACCTGAATGGAAGTCGGACGCTTAACCAACTAAGCCACCCAGGCACCCCAATAAACATTTTTAAAAAGTGAAAAAATTTGACTATTAGGTCTTAAAATATTTTCTCTCTCTTTCTACCCTCTTAGGACACTAATTATCCGTATATTTAGCCCATGGTTCATGGATGCTCTGCTCATTTTCTTTTCAGTCTTTTTTCTCTTGGTATTTTATTTAGGATAGCTGATATTGCTATGTCTTCATGTTCAATAACTTTTGTCTTGCAGTGTCTAATATGCTGTTAATACCATCAGTGTGTTTTTCATGTCAGACATCTCTTAAATGTTCAAATGCAATCATCTTTACGTTTTCCATGTCTTTATTTAACATGTTTAATCTTTCCTCTAATTTACTGGATATATGGAATACAATTACAGTAACAGTTGCAGTACAGTTACAATAATAAAATGATACAACGACACTGTTTTATTGTCCCTATCTATTTATCATCTATATGATTTCTGAATTAGTTTTAATTTTTTTTTTACTGTGGTTGTAGTTTTTGCTTCTTTACATGACTGGCTTTTGGTTTTGTTTGTTTGAGAGAGAGAAAGACAGAGTGCAAATGATCTCGTGACTCGATCTCATGATGAGGAGATTATGACCTGAGCTGAAATCAAGAGTAAGATGCTTAACAGATTAGGGCACCCAGGTGTCCCCAATAAAATACTTAAGAAGTTAAAGGGACTTGAGCTAACCTGGGGAAAAATTGTGCCCAAATATTTCTTTGTGTAACTCTTCACAAAAATATTGCTTTTTTATTTATTGTCCTCTTGTGGTATGCTCAACACACAGGCATAGCCATATCACATAACTGTAAGCACCCTGGATTCTATTTTTGTAAATAACATTTTTAAAAAAATGTTTGTTTATTTTTGAGAGAGAGAGCATGAGAGGGGAGGGGAAGAGAAGGAGGAAGACCCAGAATCCGAAGCAGGCTGTGCACTCGGTGCTGTCAGCACAGCCCCAACGTGGGACTGGTACTCCTGGTCCATGAGATCAGGACCTGAGCTGAAGTCAGACCTGTAAACAACCGAGCCACCCAGGTGTCCCAAGCACCCTGAATTCTTAAAGCACAGTCCATTCTATCCTCTATAGGACAATATCTCAACTGTTGTGAGACTCTTCTTCACAACAATAATAATTAGCATTTGTATAGGGTTTTTGAAAAGGGATTGCACACATTTTTCACATACTTCCCATTTGAGCTCCTGGGAGTGTTTTTATCCCCAAAGTAGGGGTGAAGAATGGAGTGTCTTGGTCAGTGACTTTACAGTGCCAGATCAAGTACCAGCTATTTTGATTCCAGCCACGATGACTTCCTCAAGGAGGTGTTTTTTTCTATTAGAGAATAAGGAGTTATAACTTCCATATTATTTTGCTCTCTCTCTATTGCCAGAGACTGTGTGTTGAATGATGATACTTCTGGAAATGACCCTTTTAAAATTGCTGACAGTTTTGTTAAATGTTACTACTTCAAATTGGCATGTTAATCTATCAATACAAAACCTACTTTCATGTTCAGCTGATTGTGTTTAATATGTAATGTGCTGAGACATAGGATGGTTTTATCCTTTTGGAAAGATTGAATTTATGAGATGGACACACAGGACAATTTTATGCTGTGTAGTGTATTTTGCTTTTTAATGCATTAGTCACTTTTAAGTATCACCTTTTTTAAAGGAATACTGCTTTTTCAGGTCTATTATCTTGATATGAACTAAAATACTGTTCATTTCAAGAGAAGGCTAGGCTATAAATTAGAAAAATTTTTTCTGTGAACTTTTTACCTTCATTTCTTTCCTCTGATATATATTTTCATCATTTTAGTTAGGAAACAATTTATATGTACTTCAAGAATTCAGAATGATTTTCCCCCCGTGTTGACTAGAATATCACATTCTGCTTTCTTAAATACCATGTGCAATAGAGAGAACTATTAACAAAAGGAAAATTAAAAACTCTTTTTCACCTTCCTGTGGATTATCTCCTTTCACTTCCTGTCATCCATCCTAGGAAGAAGAGACCAACCTTCAGGGGGTTCATGGAGGTTGAGCCTGTCTCCACTTTGCCTTCAGTTTGCTGAGTGGAGTGGCTCAGTCAGAGCATACAACTCTTGATCATAGGGTTGTAAGTTCGAGCCTCACATTGGATGTAGAGATTACTTAAAAATAAAAATTTTAAAACCTAAGCCAAAACAAAATCAGTGTAAGGGTTTCTAGGTCATTGAGATGGATTAGCCGGGATTTTCCTAAAAGTAGATCAGTTTGATGTTTGGATGAGGTAGAAGTGGAGAGACCTAAGAGATAGTCACCTTCAGAGAATAGGAAGGTGATATGGGCTGGGAATTTCCTTGAGTGGTAGGACCATGCCCAACTTGAATGCAGTGGTCTCCTAAGGGATGGCTGGACAATGTGGCATGGGATGGCTGGACAATGTCTGTGTTACTGGACACTAAATGCTGAAGCTCTGAGGGCAGCACTGAGGGTCCCTATGGGTACTACTGTTGAAGAGAAGGCTGTGGGAAGCCGGGCTACAGTGCTCATATTACAGGACTTGAGGGAGCAGGAATGGCACAACACAGCAGTATTGGGTAGCAGAGGGAATGACAGCAATAATGACAACCACCATGAACTACCAAGTCCCAATTGTTATGTCATATTCATTCATTCATTCATTGTCCCCTAGTTAATTTCTCATTGTTTGTTGTATGTATAATGAATGGTTTAATACTTTGTCTGGAGATATTATTAAATCTCCCAGACTCTTACATGATACCAAAGAGGACTCCAAAGCATGTCCAGTTCCAGTTTCTTGCCACCCTGTGCTTCCTGTTTGTGTATCAAGCCTTAGCAGCATTCTCTTTTTTTATTGTTTTCTAGCAGACACATGTGTACAGAGAAATTTGTTCATAGCTTCTAGATCTTTATATCATTTGGAATGGTTTTGGCCATGTTCTGGTTTTCTATTTCTACTTAACAAAAAAAGAAATCAGAAAACTTAGTGTTTTATTTTATTTTTTAATGTTGATTTATTTTGAGAGCAAGAGAGTATACATGCAGGGGTGAGGAGGGGGAAGGAGAGAATTCTAAGCTAGGCATGGAGCCCAATGTAGGGCTTGAACTCATGAACTATGAGATCATGACCTGAGCCAAAGTCAAGATTCAGATGTTTAATGGACTGAGCCACCCAGGAGCCCCAGAAAACTTGATGTTTTAAAACAATTTATTATTTAGTTGATTCAGCTGGGTGCTTCTTGTTTAAGATCTTTCATGTGGTTACAGTGAAATGATTACTTTGGCTGGAGTCATCTAAAGCTTTATTACTAAGCATAGGAAATTAATACAAGAAAGAAAGAAGTAATTATAATACACAGTAGAAAAATTATGTAATAATTTTAGAGCACTTTACATGTAGTTCAAAGTACTTTCTATATCTGTTATCTCATACAAAAATATATTAACTCTATTCTGAGTTTTAATTAGACAACTAGGCAAGTATAGATGGTGGCTAGATTAAGACAGACATTTTTTTTTCAAATTGATCATTTTTTTTCTTAGATAGTTTATTGTCAAGTTGGTTTCCATATAACACCCTGTGCTTATCCCCACAAGTGCCCTATTCCATGCCAATCACCCTCCTTCCCCTCCATCCCCATCAGCCCTCAGTTTGTTCTCAGCATTCAAGAGTCTCTCATGGTTTGCCTCTCTCCTTCTTCTCCACTATCTTTCCCCTTCTCCCTCCAACTGACCTCCATTAAGTTCCTCCTAATCCACCTATACATGAAAATGTATGGTATCCTTCTCTGCCTGACTTATTTTGCTCAGCATAACACCCTCGAGTTCCATCAAGGTTGCTACACATGGCCAGATTTCATTCTTTCTCATTGCCATGTAGTATTCCGTTGTATAGATGAACCACATCTTCTTGATTCATTCATCCGTTGATGGACACTTAGGCTCTTTCCATGTTTTGGCTATTGTTGAGAGTGCTGCTATGAACCTTGGGGTACATGTGCCCCTAGGCATCAGCACTCCTGTATCCCTTGGGTAAATTCCCAGCAGTGTGATTGCTGGGTCACAGGGGAGTTCTATTGTCAATTTTTTGAGGAACCTCCACACTGTTTTCCAGAGGGGCTGCACCAGTTTACATTCCCACCTACAGTGTAGGAGGGTGCCTGTTTCTCCACATCCTTGCCAGCATCTAGAGTCTCCTGATTTGTTCATTTTAGCCACTCTGACCGGTGTGAGGCGGTATCTCGGTGTGGTTTTGATTTGTATTTCCCTGATGAGGGATGCTGAGCATCGTTTCATGTGTCTGTTAGCCATCTGGATGTCTTCTTTGGAGAAGTGTCTGTTCATGTCTTCTGCCCATTTCTTCACTGGATTGTTTGTTTTTTGGGTGTGGAGTTTGGTGAGTTCCTTATAGATTTTGGATACTAGCCCTTTACCTGATATGTCGTTTGTAACTATATTTTCCCATTCTGTCGATTGCCTATTAGTTTTATGGATTGTTTCCTTTGCTGTGCAGAAGCTTTTTATCTTGATGAGGTCCCAACAGTTCATTTTTGCTCTTGATTCCCTTGCCCTTGGGGATGTGTCAAGTAAGAAATTGCTGCGGTGGAGGTCAAGAAGGTTATTTCCTGCTTTTTCCTCTAGGGTTTTGATGGTTTCCTTTTTCACATTCAGGTCCATTATCCATTTTGAGTTTATTTTTGTGTATGGTGTGAGAAAATGATCAAGTTTCATTCTTCTGCATGTTGCTGTCCTGTTCTCCCAGCACCATCTGTTAAAGAGGCTGTGTTTATTTTCCATCGGATACTTTTTCCTGCTTTGTCAAAGATTAGTTGGCCGTACATTTGTGGTTCCAGTTCTGGGTTCTCAATTCTATTCCATTGGTCTATGTGTCTGTTTTTGTGCCAAAGACAGACACTTATAGGAGAGGCTATTATTGAAGGAAGAACATGATTTCTATGAATGTAAAAGATAGAAGGAAGGATTCCCCACTCTGAGGGAACAGCATGGACAAAAATTCCAGACCATGAGTGTATGGTAAGGGAGTCTAGCAACTAGAAGAAGGATTACCTGGGAGACTGTGTAAGAGGTATAAGGGAGATAGTTTATGAAATAGAAGTGAAGTTTTATGAGATGTACTTATTGGAGAAAGACATAAATTCATTTATTCACAATTAGGAAGTCCTGGCTAAATCTGACTTGAGGAGAGCAACACACCAGACTACAAAACAGGTCCTCATACATAAGCCATTTATCATATTGCTGAGTTGACAAGTTTACTCATTATTCAAAATGTTAACAACTGCTGGCTGGAAAAAGTTGATTTTTCTCAATTCATCAGGAACAGATTCTTGAGTAATATAACAATATCACATATTATTAGAGACCTAGGGTTAGATACTAAGCCCAGTACAGGAAGTGAAAATCCTGAAGTGTCAAATGACTTTTGAAAATACTTTAGGAAGGTCTCATGGTGGATATGAATACACTATCTCTTATAGATCCAGGAAAGTGGTTCTATAATTGAGAACTAGGTAAAGCATCTGTTTAGATGACTTACTCCAAAAACAAAACAAAATCCTAAATGTTTGAATAGAATAGTCCAGCAAGATGTTCATATTGTGAGAGGCATGTGGGCACTAAGTGTCTAAGGGAACAACAGACTCACATCTCCCTCTTGGGGAAGCTAAGTAGGTAGGAAACTATTTGGCTATTTCTTATTCTTGTTCTTGTGCTTCCTTTAACCCCCCCACATTTCCTCTTTATCCACCCCACTTGCTCCTTGTTGTGGAGCAGAAATAGGCAAATGTGCGGATGTTAAGCACATACACTGTTGTTCACCTACTGATTACAGGACCCTGACAGGGCCCCTGGCTATCTCTTCTGTTTGGAGAGCCTGGGCCTAATAGCTTGAAGAAAATCTTGGTAGGTTCTTCATCTCCCTGCCTCTTAAGTCTGAAAAGCAGCCAGCTTCCCTTCCTTTCTGTCCTGCTCTGGCTCCTCTCCAGAATCAACAATGACTGGCAGACTGATGGTATCTTTAGGCCCCAAATGAGCCTCCAGCTGCCAAAGTGGCCACTAGAGACCCTAAAGTGGCTTCCTAGTTGACAAGCACTTACTGAATTCGGTGGTGCTGTGCTGTGTTCTGTGTGACAGGGACACTGTAGAAGATAAGATTTAGTCACAAACCCCATCTCCTCTAAAAACCAAGAGTTGAAACCCTGTCACCCAGTCTTTGCACCTTAGGACACAAATAAAAAATTATATTTGTCTCACATACTTGGAGCTGTGCTATGTGGTAACTCTCTATAGAGAGCTCTCATAAAAATCTATCAGCAAAATTAAGAATTTATGAAGTTAGGAAACGTGCAAAAGGACCATGGCAAAAATGCTTCTCAAGCATAGTTTCGAATGTTATACATCTGGGGCTGCACAGGAGCGGCGGAGGTTTGAGGAGCCACCACCTGGCTGGGCCTGCCGGCAGCTGCACAGGTCCAGCCAGGATGCACAAGAGGTTCCCCAAAGTCACCCAGATGAGGCACAGGGAGGTGCAGAGGGGTGCACTCTGTGCTCCAAGTAGCCAGGAGGACCCTGGCCCACGTGAACCCATCCAGTTACCCACCCCCCACTCCCACTATTGCTGCCTGCCTCTGGGCCTTGTGCACTGGGAGCTCGCCCCCACACCCAGTTCTCTACCCATTGCCTTACTTGGTGCAGTGCTGCGGATCCCCCCAAGTCCCTGGTGTTCCAGCCTCATGGGCTCCTGTGCCGCCCCATACACTGCCATGTGCAGGACCGCACCATTGCCTTAGTGTGCAGGCTCCTTGGTGTTGTGGCAGGAGATTACGTAAAGTCATCTCTTCCCTGAATATCTTGCAATGTCAGTAAGCCCTGCTTGGCCAACAGTCTGGATAAGTAACTATCTAGTGTTTACCACTTAGCTTAACCCCTTGTAGATCCTATGGTAGGTATGTTTATACCTATTTTACTGATGGAGAAACAAGGCACAGAGAAGACAAGTGACTTATCTGAAGTAACATAGCTGTTAGTTAATGGTGGAGGAAGAATTGGGCCCTGGAAATTCATCCTTAGGATCCTAGAATAGATTTTAAATCTATCATTTAATAATTCATGTATTAGGGTAATGCTGGCCTCAAAAGATGAGTTTGGAAGGGTTCCCTCCCTCCTCTTCAATTTTTTTTGAATAGTATTAGGACAAGTATTACATCGTATTTGAGTTTGGTGGAATTTACCAGTGAAACTGTCTACTCTTGGGCTTTGGTTTGTTAGGAGGTTTTGGTTAAAGATTCAGTCTCCTTACTGGAAGTTGATCTATTTAGATTTTCTATTTCTTCATGATTCAGTCTTCAAGATTGCATGTTTCCAGGAATTTATCCATTTTGTCTAGGTTGTCCAATTTGTTGAAGTTTTGTCATAGATTCCAATCAAAATGAATCACTGTCCTTTCCAAAGCAATCAAGTGACCATCTCTTGAAGGATGGTGCCATAATAGGAACTTAGTGTAAGTTTTTGTTGATGGCAGCTGGCCATTTGCCAGCAGCAGTAGCTAACACATCCTTGAAACCCATCTTTTTGGGCCTATATATAGCATCCATTCCTAACATATGCCTCCTCCATTCATGTACCCATTGTGGCAGCACTCAGATGACCAATGAAAGAAACTGACCAATGTCAACTGGGCAGGTTATTTTGCTTACTTTTGAATTTCACCCCTACTCTGTAGGCCAATGAAAGGTATCCCTTTCCTACTGTGCCCCATACCACTGGGCCTTAAAAAAATTAGTTGATCTGGTAACCTCTTGAATCTTCACAGAGTTTATCTTTTATCCTTAGGGTTATATGTATCTTACTAAGATGTCTAGGACACTTTCCACTTTTGCTCAATTTGGTTGACCTGATGTATGTATATAGTGGGCTAATGTGATATTCATGCTCATATCTAGGCAGACCAGATATCTTTGGACTTTATTTTGATGCATGGTTCACTATATGGTCCATTCTGGTGTATGTTATGTATACATTTGAAAAGAGCATGCATTTTACAATTATTTGGCTTAATGTATAAATATATTGCAATTATTATAAGATTGCATGTTCAATTGTATATCACTGATCACTGTATATATGACTATATATTTTATATCTGTATATCACTATTGATATTTTTTCTAGGTTTATTACTAAAAACAGGATGTTAATATGTGCAACTGTGAATCTGAATTGGTCTATTTTTCCATCTAATCTATCCATGTTTTTCTTAATGTATCTTATAGTTCTGTTATTAGATTCATAGCCATTTTGGATTTATATACTGAAGAATTAATGATTTTATGATTCTGATAGTTTCCTATTTATCTTTTGTTATCTTTAAGCCAACCATGTCTGCTATTAAGATAACATTCAAGAGATGCCTGGGTGGTTCAGCCAGTTAAGCAGCTGACTTCTGCTCAGGTCATGATCTCATGGCTTCTAAATTCCAGCTCTGCATCAGGCTCTGTGCTGACAGCTCAGAGCCTGGAGCCTGCTTCAGATTTTATGTTTCCCTCTCTCTGCCCCTTTCCCACTCACACTCTGTCTTTCTCCCTCTCTCAAAAATAAACAAACATTACAAAAAGATAGTATACCATATTTCTTATGCTTATCATGCAGTTCCATCTTTTTTGCATTCAACCTAGCTATGTTTTGGATAAAGCGCAGACTCTTGAGTTGGGTCTTACTTTTCTATCCATTTTGATAATCTTTGCCTTTTACTTAGAATGTTTAGTCCATTTATATTTAATGTCTCTATCGATATAATTTGTTTTGATTTACCTGCTTGCAATGTGTTCTGTAATGGTATTACCTGGTTAATGGTATTACCTGGTTTTGATTTTCTTTCTCCTTTAACTGACTTCTTTGGAGTCAATCAGATATGTTTTATTATCTATCTTCTTCATAGACGTTTTAACTAGATCTTCTTTTATTATTTTGTAATAGTTTTCCTAGGGATGATGATGTGCACATTAACTTACCAAGTTTGCTTACATTTGGTATTGTTCACATGCAAATAAGATGTTAGCACAATAGTGAAATTTCATTTATCCCCTATCCCTGGTGGTATTGTTTTCATATATTTTACATGTGTTTATGAAATCACTCTACAATATAATGTTATTTTAAAATGCTATAAAATTTTAAATGTTTTAAAATCATTTAAATTTGTCATCACTCTAAAAAATTTTCAATCATAAGTATATTGTTGCAATCCATTACCTATTTACATGGTTGTATCCTTTGACTTTCTTCCAAAATTGCACCTACAACCCTATGAATTTTGGAGAAACATAGAGGATTCATGCCACCCTCAGCCTCCAGCCTGGGGATTGTCCTGAAGCCCCCTGTGGCCCATCATTCTGGTGGGCTTTGGTGTTAGTCATCTTTATGGGTTGTTTACTTTTAGTTTTTTTAAACTTCTAATGGTAGAGCTGATGAAGCCAGCTCAGACACACCTGAGGTTTTCCTGTCCCTTTCTCTTGTCTGCATCTTACCTTCACCTCTGTCCCTTGCCCTACTGCAGAGTTTCAGTATCTCTGCTACTTCATAGGACCTGTGACCATAGTGATGGGCACATATACTGGTGGGAGACTGAGCATGGGAAGATTAAGATCTGTGTGTGTAGGAAAGTAGTAGGAACTGTCAGAATCCTTTATTTTTCCATTTCCTTCCATGACAATAAAAACATCGGACTCCACTCTTGCAAGCCAAGACCACTTCAAGGTTTTCTCCTAACTTTCTTAAAGCACTTGGTTTCAGAAGTGAGGAAATAGCTGAGATTCTCCTTCAGTCATTCATGTCCATTTCCACTGATCCTACAGTTTGAGCAATAAATAACTCTTGGCTGTTCTCTCTGTCAGCTTTCCCAATATCCTCTGGCTTTTAGCACATCTACAGTTGCCTCTGGTCCAAGTTACTAGAAAGAGGTTTCCTCAGCTTTTCTATCCCCCTCAGAGTTGTTCTTACTTTAAAATCACATACCCACTGCTTCTGCTATAGTTGAGTATATCATACTTTCTTATATGGATTATTGCTATGGGGTCCTCTCCCTCTCATTAGCCTTAACTTTCTCTCCCTGCACCAAGCCATCAGCCAACTTTGGCTTTCAGAAAAGGAAATCTGATCAAGTCCTATCCCTGTTTGTAAGATAAAGGCTTCACTCATTTAAGTCTGTTCAAATGTCCTATCAGAAAGGCCTTTCCTTACTACTCAATCTCAAATAGCACCCACCCCTCATTCTATGTCTCCTTATATTGTCTTATTTTCCTTCTTACCACTCTATGCCACATGATATATGTCTGTCTGTCAACCCCCACTATGACATGAGCTTCGTGAAAGGTTTTTGTCTCTATTTATTGCTGTGTGCTGGCATGTAGTAGGCATTCAATAAATACCTGTTGATTGTTAAATGTAGAGTGAATAAAAGATAAAAATGATTTTCACAATTGATTTGCCTCTCATATTGAGAGTCTCTAGCCCTGCTGCATTCCACCATGCCCCTTCCCCCCCAATACTTACTACCTTCTGCACATAGAATATGCCATCGGCTTTTAGATACCTGTAGTGTGGAATAAATTTTTCTTTTTGCCTGGACTTGCCTTCCTTTCCTCAAAATCCCCAATCAAACAAATTTGGAATCCCTTCCCATCATTTAAGATGAAGGCTAAACTACCTCGTCCCTAGATATCTTCCTTTGTCTACTCTGCAGCTCCACCAAAACACCCTTACTTTTCCTACCCTGGCAGAATACTTCTTTCTCTAATTCTCCTTTCTCTCTCTTCCTTTGGAGCTTGGAACAGAATTCTCCTTTGACATGGAACACTGTAGTTGTCTGTTTATTTAGAAGGCATCAGAGAGTTCTGGTTATGAGTATGGGATCTAGACTTGAATTGGTAAGGTTTAAATGATGGCTTCATGATTTACCTTGACTTTAGGCTTATTGCTTAATTTATATCTCTAAGTGTGTTCATCTATTAAAATGAGAAGAAAAATGGATGCTAAATATAGAAGAGCCTGGTACATAGTAAGAACTCAGTTAATGTCACTGTTGATAATGATGGTGTTATTCTCTGCTACTGTGAGTTTATTGTGAGCAAAGTATTTACTTGCTCAGTGTTTAGTAAAGCCTCTGTCTTCAAGGAAACTAATCAATCCTCTTTATTTCTATTTTTATCTCCCTCTCCCTCCATTCCTCTGCCTCCTTTTCTTTTTAGCACAAACTATTATTGAGCATATGTTATGTTCATCCACCAAGGTAGACACTATTCACATGGGTATAAAAGGAGTTCTATTAATAGTGCAAAAGTTATGTTGAGAGAAGTAGAAACAAAATTTGGTGCTTTGGGAATTGTCTGGGGATGAGCAGGACATGAGCTAAGTTTTGAAGCACAACTAGAATACTGACTGAAATCATTTAGAAAGTGAGAACTATATTATTTTGTAATAACAGTTTAAAGGGCATATTTAACATGAGTACAAATACCATAGGTAAATACAATTTCATGTCAATATCATGGGTCTCTAAGGAAATCTAATATTTTAAGTCCCACTGATTCTACATATGTATTATAATTTATTTTTGATTCTAGTTATGGCTAACTTCACACAAACTTTTCAGCAGCCAAAGGATGAACTGGAGCTTCTGTTTCTTTCTTCCTCCCCTTTTCTTTGTGCTTGTACCTATTTTTACTCCCCCAAAAGCTCTCAACGTTATCTATGTAGTTTTTTCATCTTTGGAAAATATATTCTGCAGTCTCTGTATTTATTAAAATCTTTAAGAATTCATATCTTTATTTCTCGTCTTCATTAAGTGTACATAATTTCTTCTTTTTTTTAATGTTTTATTTATTTCTAGGAGAGAGAGAGACAGCGTGAGCAGGGGAGGGTCAGAGAGAGAGAGGGAGTCACAGACTGAAACAGGCTCCAGGTTCTGAGCTGGCAGTCAGCACAGAGCCCGACGCGGGGCCCGAACCCATGAACCGTGAGATCATGACCTAAGCGAAAGTCGGATGCTTAACTGACTAAGCCACCCAGGCGTCCCAAGTGTACATAATTTCTAAACCTTCTGTATAACTCCGTATCTTTTGTGTGTGTTATACAAAAATCACAGACAATAATGTGTCTGTCACATACTTTCAGTTTGTTGTGAACAAACACATTGATCTCTCTGAACACTGATTTTCTTATTTGAAAATTGAGACTACTCATACTGACCTCACAGAATTAGTATCTTAGAAAATAAATGTACTCATAAACACGAAGTCCTTAACACAGTACCTGACTGAGGCCTTAACCTGTGGGATTTAATGCTATCAACAAGTAGATAATTTCAGAATTGAGTTGAGTTGTTGGAGAATTGCTTGGTGTGGGGGAGCAAAACCTGCATGTTGTAATCGGTGACCAGAATCATAATACCCTTAATTTTTTAAATTTTAATATTTATTTTGAGACAGCAAGCATAAGCAGGGCAGAGGCAGAAAGGGGGACAGAGGATCCAAAGTGGGGATCAGCACTGACAGCAGCAAGCCCGATGTAGGGCTTGAACTTGTGAACTGCAAGAACATGACCTGAGCTGAAGGTGGACACACAACCAACCGGGCCACCCAGGTGCCCCATAATACCCTTTATAATTGTAGTAAATACTTCATAATAAATCTAACATAATTTACCCAGCCATCTATTTTTATTCTCCATTTGCAGTGTTTTATATTGATCTAGAGAACTTTGATTTATAAACGGGTACACAACTTAAGTGGTCTCAAACAAAACCAAAAGTAAATTTTGTGGACTCATTGGAAAACAATGCCTCTTTCTTGGAGGATAACAGAGATTGTTGGGTATAAGCTTGGAGCTCCATGCCATGATTAGAGGACTTGACAAAGTTAATACAGAAGAAGCAGAGCTGAGGGACACAGAGAAAAAGACTTGTTAGCTGAAACCTGACATTTGAGCTGAAACCTGGATCCACTGAGCTACAAACTACTCTTGAGTTGTTCAGTTACACAGGTTAATACATTCCATTTTCTTTCTCCTTAAGCTAATTTGAATCGAACCTCTGTCACTTGTAATCAAAAGATGTTCGTGTATAAATGCATCACTAAGATTTGGTGGGTATAAAGGACCAAGTTTGGAGGGAAATATTTTCCTTCCTGAGGAGAATAACAACTTAACTGTTAGTTTTCTCTGTGTATTGCCAGTGTAGGTTGATTTGAAAGAACAACAAAAATCACCTTTCACCTTCAAATTATCTGTATTAGCCCATTTTGGATATATGATATCCTATGATTAGAATTTATTACTGTTTTTTATTATTCTTTGTTTTCAGTTTGTACTTTGTAAATGTATTGTATTATATTTTTATTTTATTTCACTATCGTCTTTTGTTAGGTTATATTATTAATTTGGGTTTCTGTTTTATTCATTATGTTGTTTATATTTTAACAGATGAAGTATTTTGAAATTAACCTGCATAGGACTCTAGGGTGTAAAATAAATGAGAAGAGAGGTACCTTGGTGACTGAGAAAATGATGGGGCCTAAAACACCTCTATCTAGACCCAGAGCTCCATTAGACATTGTTTAAAAAATACTGGTTTAAGACTCTGAAGTCTTTAGTTTGTTCTCTCCCCTTCCTTCCTTTTCTATTCCCCTTCTCCCCTGTCCTTCCTCCCATATGCCTCCCCTTCTCCTCTTCCCCGTTGTCTAAGTAAGATAACCATATGTTTTTAAAAGTCATACAGAATTTATTTTATTTTATTTTATTTTATTTTATTTTTTTTACAGATAGTTTATTGTCAAGTTGGTTTCCATATAACAATAGAACTCTCCTATGACCCAGCAATAGCACTGCTAGGAATTTACCCAAGGGATACAGAAATGCTGATACATAGGAGCACATGTACCCCAATGTTCACAGCAGCACTCTCAACAGTAGCCAAAACATGGAAAGAGCCTAAGTGTCCATCAACTGACGAATGGATCAAGAAGATGTGGTTTACCTATACAATGGAATACTACATGGCAATGAGAAGGAATGAAATCTGGCCAAGTGTAGCAACATGGATGGACCTTAAAAGTCATACAGAATTTAAAGATAAGTTTTAAATAAAGATTAATTACATTAAAGCTAAAAGTAAGTTTGAAATCAATAAGAAAATTATTATTACTCTCTTACCTAGAAGCCATACCTGGCTTGACTCAGGTATACTCCTGGTCCCATTCCCTAATGAAGAAGAAACCACTTTCAACATTTTTAGCTATTGCTACTGATATTATTTCCACATTTCTAAATGAGATGTTTAAATTGCCACCCCTTTTAATTGTTCATTGTAGATATTTTATTGAATTCTAGTAGACAAAAATTTAGGTTTTTATAGAAGTATCACTTCTAGTTCTTCTCTTCTACATCTTCCCAATGTAGTTAAAACACAATTATTCAATAGCCAGTATTTATTTGAATTAGTTTGGCTATTTAAGGTTATTCTCTGCTAGTCAGATACTACATTTTTATTATATATATGTTTTTATAACTCTTTCCTTTTCCTGGATTTACTGGTTCAATTTTTTTTCATTTGCTTAGTTTTCAAAATATGCCTATTACTAGTTAGCCCTCAAATTCAAAAAGATCTGTCAGTCCCTGTCAAGACCATTTTCCAAATTGTCAATTAAAATCTTTCAGTTTTCCCTCCTTTATACTCTCCTATCACCTGATCTATCCCTCCAAAGTCTTCTCTTCTTTCTATATATATATATTCTATATTCTATAGTGGATGCTCTTATGATCTGCTTCAGTTATCCTGAAATTTCTCTCACCATCATTTTAGAATTTATCTCTGTTTACTTGTGCTAAATAGCTTATACACTGAATCTCCCCTTTTTTCCCTTATATATTATTCTATTTGCTGCACAGCTTCCTGATAGATTTCTGTAGGAAGTGCACAGAAATTAGTTTACAAAAATTTTTTTGGCATGTCTGAAGATATTTTTGTTCTGTTACTTAATCGACAATTTGGCTAAGTTTAGAATTTTAAGCTGAAAATAACTCCTCTAAGACTTTTAGCATTGCTTCTAGGGTTGGTAGTTAAAAGTTTGAAGAGACTTGCTCTTTCCTTGTAGAAACATTTAGAATCTTCTATTTCTTGTTGGTAGATAATTGTTTATGGATCTGGGCATTTCTGCATGTCTTGTGAGCTGAGGCACTGATAGCCTTTCATTCCAACTATCCTTTCAAAGATGTTTGTGTGGACAACAGCCTTGGAAGATAAAGTGTTTTTAACAGAGGGCCTGTTTGTTTTTTATCCAGCATAATAAAAATAGTGTCTCCCTTTGGTGCAAAGTTTGGGCAGGTTTCTTTGAAGCCTACTATAAAAGAATGGGGTTTCCCAAGCTCAGGTTTTCTTAGCTATGACACAAACTCAAAGCATGTGCAGCATCCACCTGGATTGCTCTTGTTGCCCCCTTGGGACTTGGGGAGCAAGGAGAACCATGCGACTATGTTGTTTGCTCTGTTGTAATAAAGTTCTTTGTCTCTGACCCAGGAGTGTCCTATCTTCTGCCAGAATCTATGAAACTGTGACAGGCAATCTTGGTTGCTTGCAAGTTTGATAAAATGTCAGACCCTTCATGGTTATTGACAGTGATGATTTGCTGTGAGCTTTTTCATTTATTTTAAGGACACTTGGAGCTTTTGCATTAGGGTTCTCCGGAAAACCGTAACCAAAAGCACCTTGAACCCATTGGGTGATGACCAGAGTGTCTGGGGAAATAGTATACAAGGAATAGGTCATCCCAATTTTCTTGGTTATTAAAATCATCCTCTGCTGATGTTGTCCATTTGTGTGCATTCACATGGGATACACTTACCTTTATGTTTTTGCCTATTGTGAGAGGTCTATCTTTACCAGATTTTCTTGTCACCACTTTTCAATCATGTTCCTGACCACTTAGCCAAACTGTTGGCCAAAGCCCATGAATTGGTATATAATCACTCATATGGCCATCTCTCCTTCCAAGCAAAGTGAACAATGAGGTGCAGTGCTCTAATTTCTCCCCACTGCAGCTCTCCACTTTTTTTTTTTCACATTTCTTTTTTTTTATTCTTTTTTTTTTTTTTTTTTTTTACAAATAGTTTATTGTCAAATTAGTTTCCACATAACACCCAGTGCTCATTCCCACAAGTGCCCTCCTCCATGCCCATCCCCCCTCCCCCCCACATCCATCAGTCCTCAGTTTTTGTCAGCATTCAAGAGTCTCTCATGGTTTGCCTCTCTCCCTTTTCCCCACCATTTTTGCCCTTCTTCTCCCCCTTATTCCTCCATCAAGTTCCTCCTAATCCTCCTATACGTGCAAACATATGATATTTGTCCTTCTCTGCCTGACTTATTTCACTCAGCATAACACCCTCAAGGTCCATCCATGTTGCTACACATGGCCAGATTTCATTGTTTCTCATTGCCATGTAGTATTCCATGGTATAGATAAACCACATAGAAGAACACATTTCTAATTGATATAATACATATTGTAAGTTATAAGTGTAAGTTATAAGAAGATGCTTTTAGAAACACTAAATCTTCATAAAATCGGCTGTGTTTTTCGAATTTCTTCAAAAACTGTTCACACAACTGCTTACTGGTAGCCCATTAGCTGTTATTCTAATTTTATTTTATTTTTATTGTTTATAACCAAATTTATTTATTTCATTTTTATTTTTTTTTTACAAATAGTTTATTGTCAAATTAGTTTCCGCATAACACCCAGTGCTCATCCCCACAAGTGCCCTCCTCCATGCCCACCCCTCCTCCCCCCCACATCCATCAGTCCTCAGTTTTTGTCAGCATTCAAGAGTCTCTCATGGTTTGCCTCTCTCCCTTTCCCCCACCATTTCCGCCCTTCTTCTCCCCCTTGGTCCTCTGTTAAGTTCCTCCTAATCCTCCTATACGTGCACACATATGATATTTGTCCTTCTCTGCCTGACTTATTTCGCTCAGCATAACACCCTCAAGGTCCATCCATGTTGCTACACATGGCCAGATTTCATTGTTTCTCATTGCCATGTAGTATTCCATGGTATAGATAAACCACATCTTCTTGATCCATTCATCTGTTGATGGACACTTAGGCTCTTTCCATGTTTTAGCTATTGTGGAGAGTGCTGCTATGAACATTGGGGTACATGTGCTCCTATGTATCAGCATTTCTGTATCCCTTGGGTAAATTCCTAGCAGTGCTATTGCTGGGTCATAGGGGAGTTCTATTGTTAGTTTCCTTAGGAACCTCCACACTGTTTTCCAGAGGGGCTGTACCAGTTTACATTCCCACCAACAGTGTAGGAGGGTGCCCGTTTCTCCACATCCTCGCCAGCATCTAGAGTTCCCTGATTGGCTCATTTTAGTCACTCTTGCAGCTCTCCACTTTTGAGTGGTGCCTGCATATCTTGTACACCTTTATACCTGTAAAGCAAGCCAGAGTCTTCTCTTTCTCTGTCAACATACTCATAGGGAACTCCACAAAAAGCCATAGGTGCAGGCTATGAGAGAGAAGGCAGGGATGGGGACCATGGACATTAGGGTCATTTCTTCATGTAACTTCTCTCTTCAGGGATCTCCAAATTTTCTTTTTAATTTACTGTATCCTATTTACATGTCTTTGTCTTTATGTCCTATTTTCTAGATTTATTTGGATTGATCTTTCAGTACTTCTTTATTTTATAAAGTAAGCTTTTTATTTTGAGATCATTGTAGATTAACGTCAAGCTATAAGAATTCATACAGAGAGGTCCTTGTACTCTTTTCTCACTTTTCCTCAGTGATAATATTTGGAAACACTGTAGTCCAATCTTATAAGTACAAGTACAAAATCTTATAAGTAGGGTATTAAAACTGTCAAATGGAGAACTCTTCCATCATCTCCTAGTCTCCAACCTACAAGCCTTCCTAGTCAGGGCCTTTTATAGCCACACCCACTTTCCTTCCTATCTCATCCATAATCTTTGGCAACCACTAATTTGTTCTCCACTTGTATAATTTTGTCCTTTCAAGAACTAATAAATGGAATCATACAGTATGTAACCTTTTGGAATTGGCTTTTTTAATTATCATAATCCCCTCAAGATTCATTATCAGTTGTCTGTTACATTTGAGACCTGAGTAATATTACATAGCTTGGTTATTTAACCAGTCAACTATTGAAGGACACCCAGGTTGTTTCTAGTGTTTGGCTGTTAAGAATGAGGCTGCTGTGAAAATTCATGAACAGATTTTTGTGTGAACATAACTTTTTTATATCTAAGGGATAAATGCACATGAGTGCTATTGCGAGATTGTATGGTAGTTGTGTGTTTGGTTTTATAACAAACTCTTAAACTGTTTTCTACAGTGATGTACCATTTTGTTTCCATCCACAGTACTGAATGAGTGGTTGAATTTTTCTGTATCCTCATCACCCTTTGATATTGTCATTATTTTTTACTTAATCCATTCTGATAGATGTATAGTGACATCTCATTGTGGTCTTAATTTACGTTTAGCTGATGTTGAATGATGTTGAATATCTTTTCATGTGCTTCTTTGCCATCTGTATATCCTCTTTGGTGAAATGTCTGTTCCTGTCTTTTGCCCATGTTCTAATTGAATTGTTTGTTTGTTTTACCATTGAGTTTTGGCCAGTGTATGTTTTGAACTTTTTATTTTGGCTTTCTCTATTTTGAAGAGATCCTTCTCATCTAATTCCAATAATGAGATCTTGATCTTTTTTAATGGGTACAATGGCTTCTTTTATCTTTCTGAGTATTAATTATATAGAGTTTTTTAAAAGTGTTTGACATCTGAATTTTTTTATTCTTGATTTTCCTTTCATTTGTTTTACTTCTTCATTTCCCTATGGAGGCTTTCTTCAAATGTCCCAGTATTTGTGTTTCAGACCTGTCCCTGATATTGTGGGACCTGCCACAAGACTATAAGTGGAAGCCTATATACATATATCTAAATATTTAGAAATTATAATTCCAGCTAACAAATTACTCAGTTCTCCTACCTTGATAAATATACTTTCAAAATTGTGACAATAATAATTTTGTAAGTATGTAAAGCTGGTTTTCATTTGGCTGGAAGTCATTAAAACATCAAGGGTGATTGAAATTTATTATAGTTCTAGTTATAATATAGTTATAGTTATATATGGTTCTAAAGATCTCTAGATGTCTGGACAAGCAATGAAACAAAGACATAATTTGTGAATTATTATATATTCTCCAAATTATTTTGTTGCTTTTATTTCAGCAAATGTACTAACTATGTTGTTTTAAGGAAGGCTTTGGCATACTTTATATTATTGGTGGTAATCTTAAAGAATTAAAAATAGTCATAATTGTATTTCAAGTGTGTATAATTTGAACATATTTTCATCAGAAAATGTAAGTTAATGTAAGTAAAAATTTAATTTCTCATGTATACTGCCAAATTCATTTTTACTCAAGATATGTAGGATGCATATAGTTATAGTTTACTGCACTGGCTCTGTGATAAGTCTAAAGTGAGAAGCATCATGTGTTCTTTAATACATTGAGTTTTTTGTGCTTATGATACATGGGGATCTTTAAAGGGAAGGCTAGGGAAGAGGCCACAGAACCACTCTGTTTACTTGAGAAAGGCACTGAAAAGACATTTTTCTATGTATAACAGTGGGACTTTTCAACTTGTATGTTTCCCTTTGTAGTGAATGAGCATAAATCTGGCCTTTTGTTGGATTCACATTGTCATTACTTAGATATCTTCTCTATGGGTAGGTAGTTTCCTCAGAGGAGAATTCTTCAATCCCTTCTGGCTGCTAGGATTCTATAAATAGAATAAGTGAAAGACCTAGGAGTTGAGGGTGGAAGAAGCTCTTATTCAGACTCCCTCATAATCCTCTTGAGTTCCACACTTTACATACCCATCTTTCACAATTTTTTTTAACGTTTATTTATTTTTGAGAGAGAGAGAGACTGAGAATGAGCAGGATGAGGCAGAGAGAGAGGAAGGCACAGAATCCAAAGCAGGCTCCCAGCTCTGAGCTGTCAGCACAGAGCCCACTGTGGGGTTCAAACTCAGGAACCATGAGATCATGTCCTGAACTGAAGTTGATCGCTTAAACAACTCAGCCACCCAGTGCCTCTACACAACTTCTGATTACATTTCTTGAGAGCAAAACCTGGTGAGTGGGGAATGAGAACTGGAGTATCAAATTTCATATATACAGCCTTTTAACCACTCTTTCTGGTTAAGGCCAAATCTCTTCCTCCACCCCTTTCCTGGTACTTTAAGTCCTTAGTTTTTCAGGGGTGTGGGTAAGGAATCAGTTTGCTTCCTGGTATTCTCCTGTGCTAGACTGGTTTCCTGGGCTGTGGTAATTTGTTCATCATTCCATTTATTTAGTGTCTTGTAAACTCCACTGCTATCTCTAGTTCATTGTTACCTTCTCTCTAATTTTGTGGATTGCTCCACTTTGAATGCTTTTATTCTGCTATTCGATGGAATTTTGGAAAGAAAGGAGATAAATCTACCATGTATGCCTGAAAGTGGTATCATCTTTGGGAATTTTAAATCCCTCTGTAAAGGGTAGCATACTTTAGTCATGTTGGTTTGCAAGTGCCATCATCCAATCATGACTCATTTAAGCAAATACTGTTATTGTTAGTAATAGAATAATTTACTGGAAAGTCTCAGGATTCTATCAGGAAATAAAATTCATCAAGATAGGTCAAGAGGAAGGAATGCTTACTGATATATGGGCAAAGCTAAAGAAACAAGAAATGGTGAGATACCCAGAGACCAGTAACAGTGAGAAACCAGTACCACTTCTAGTGTTAAAGGGAGAAGGGAGAAAATAGTGTTACTAACACCTGCTGAGAGTTGAAACCTTAAGGGAGGGATTGCCTAGGAGGAATCCTAGTCATGGAGGGATGACTACTCCCTCCATGAGTCGCTACTAGCAGAAGGCACCAAAGCTTTTCTTGTCTATACCCTTTGGTGATCTGCAGGTGCTTCCACTGGTCAACTCCAGTGGAAGCCAGGCGTCAAGACAACTAGAGTGGTGAACTGTGCCTTGGTGAGCTCCTGGAGCCCAGGTCAGGTAAGAGAAAGCAGAAAAGGACTAGGAGAAAGTGGAGTAGGTGGAGTATAACCAGTACCTCAGAATAACAGAGTACTTTATAGAATCAACAAAAGCTACTAATACCTCAGAAAGAGTGGGAATCCAGCCAGTTCAGGAAATTTAAAGCTTCACTGAACTTTATTGCTAATGCTTTTTATTGATATGATATAGTTACCAATATTCTCAGTCTCTATATCTCTTAATTCAAATTCTTTTTTATTCACTCATGTGTGGGATTTATTTTTTTAAATAGTTTATTGTCAAGTTGGTTTCCATGTAACACCCAGTGCTCATCCCCACAAGTGCCCTCATCCATGCCCATCACCCCCCTTCCCCTCCACCCCCGTAAGCCCTCAGTTTGTTCTCAGCATTCAAGAGTCTCTCATGGTTTGCCTCTCTCCCTCTCCCCAACTATTTTTCCCCTTCTTCTCCCCCACGGACCTCCATTAAGTTCCTCCTAATCCTCCTATACATACAAGCATATGGTATCTGTCCTTCTCTGCCTGACTTATTTCACTCAGCATAGTACCCTCAAGGTCCATCCATGTTGCTACACATGGCCAGATTTCATTATTTCTCATTACCATGTAGTATTCCATTGTATAGATAAACCTATTGATCGATTCCTTTGCTCTGCAGAAGCTTTTTATCTTGATGAGGTCCCAACAGTTCATTTTTGCTCTTGATTCCTTTGCCTTGGGGATGTGCAAATAAGAAATTGCTGCGGTGGAGGTCAAGGAGGTTGTTTCCTGCTTTCTCCTCTAGCGTTTTGATGGTTTCTTATCTCACATTCAGGTCCATTATCCATTTTGAGTTTGTTTTTGTGTATGGTGTGAGAAAATGATCAAGTTTCATTCTTCTGCATGTTGCTGTCCTGTTCTCCCAGCACCATCTGTTAAAGAGGCTGTGTTTTTTCCATTGGATACTCTTTCCTGCTTTGTCAAAGATTAGTTGGCCATACATTTTTGGGTTCAATTCTCAGTTCTCAATTCTATTCCATTGGTCTGTGTGTCTGTTTTTGTGCAAATACCATACTATCTTAATGATGACAGCTTTGTAGTAGAGGCTAAAGTCTGGGATGGTGAGGTCTCCCGTTTTGGTTTTCTTCTTTACTATTGCTTTGGCTATTAGGGGTCTTTTGTGGTTCCATACAAATTTTAGGATAATTTGTTCTAGCTTTGAGAAGTATGCTGGTGCAATTTTGATTGGAATTGCATTGAATGTGTAGATTGCTTTGTGTAGTAATGACTTTTTAACTATATTTATTCTTCCTATCCATGAGCATGGATGGAATGTTTTTCCATTTCTTTGTGTCTTCTTCAATTTTCTTCATAAGTGTTCTATAGTTTTCATCATACATATCTCATATCTTTGGTTAGGTTTATTCCTACGTATTTTATACTTTTTTGTGCAATTGTGAATGGGATCAGTTTCTTGATTTCTCTGTTGCTTCATTGTTGGTGTATAAAAATGCAACCGATTTCTGTACGTTGATTTTGTACCCTGCGACTTTGCTGAATTCTTGGATCAGTTCTAGTAGGCTTCTGGTGGCATCTGTCAAATTTTCTATGTAGAGTATGATGTCATCTGTGAAAACTGGAAGTTTGACTTCTTTGCCAATTCTGATGCCTTTTATTTCCTTGTTGTCTCATTGCTGATGCTAGGACTTCCAGCACTATGTTAAACAACAGTGGTGAGAATGGACATCCCTGTCGTGTTCCTGATCTCAGGGGAAAAGCTCTCAGGTTTTCCCCATTGAGGATGATGTTAGCTGAAGGCTTCTCATAGATGGCTTTTATGATGTTTAAATACGTTACTTCTATCCTGACTTTCTCGAGGGTCTTTATTAAGAAGGGATGCTATATTTTGTCAAATGCCTTTTCTGCATCTATTGACAGGATCGTATGGTTCTTATCTTTTTTTTTTGTTGTTGATATGATGTATCATACTGATTGATTTGCAAATACTGAACTAGCCCTGTAACCCAGGAATGAATCCCACTTGATCTTGGTGGATAATTCTTTTTAGGTACTGTTGGATTCGATTTGCAAGTATCTTGTTGAGGATTTTTGCATCTGTATTCATCACGGATATTGGCCTGTAGTTCTCCTTTTTTGCTGGGTCTCTGTCTGGCTTGGGAATCAAAGTGATGCTGGCTTCATAAAATGAGTCTGGAAGTTTTCCTTCGATTTCTATCTTCTGGAATAGCTTGAAAAGAATGGGTACTAATTCTGTTTTAAATGTCTGGTAGAATTCCCAAGGGAAGCCATCTGGCCCAGGGCTCTTATTATTGGGAGATTTTTGATAACTGATTTGATTTCTTCACTAGTTATGGGTCTGTTGAGATTTTCTATCTCTTTCTGTGTGAATTTTGGTAGTGAGTCTGTGTTTAGGAATTTGTCCATTTCTTCTAAGTTGTCCAATTTGTTGGCATATAATTTTTCATAGTATTCCCTGATAATTGCTTGTATTTCTGAGGGGTTGGTTGTAATAAGTCCATTTTCATTCATGATTTTGTCTATTTGAGTGCTCTCTTTTCTTTTTGTCAATTTTTTTTTAATTTTTCCAAAAAAAATCAACTCTTGGTTTCATTGATCTGTTCAGCTGCTTCTTTGGTTTCTATATGGTTTATTTCTGCCCTGATTTTTATTATTTCTCTTCTCCTACTTGGTTTGGGTTGCTCTTGTTGCCCTCTTTCTAGTTCCTTTAGGTGCGCTGTTAGGTTTTGTACTTGGGGTTTTTCTAATTTCTTGAAATAGGCCTGGAGTGCAATGTACTTTCTTCTTAGGACTGCCTTTGCCGCATCCCATAGAGTTAGGATTCTTGTATTTTCATTTTCATTTGTTTCCATATATTTTCAAATTTCTTCTCTAATTGCCTGATTGGCCCATTCGTTCTTTAGTAGGGTGTTCTTTAACCTCCATGTTTTTTGGAGGTTTTCCAGACTTCCTGTGGTTGATTTCAAGTTTCATAGCATTATGATCTGAAAGTGTGCATGGTATGATCTCAATTCTTTTCTATTTGTTGAGGGCTGCTTTATGTCCCAGTATGTGATCTGTCTTGGAGAATGTGCCATGTGCACTTGAGAAGAAAGTGAATTCCATGGCCTCAGGATGTAGAGTTCTAAATATGTCTGTCAAATACATCTGGTCCAATGTGTCATTCAAGTCCAGTGTCTTTAGTGATTTTCTGTCTAGTTGATCTATTCATTGCTATAAGTGGAGTATCTTAATTTAAATTCTTGACAAAGTTTTTTAGCTATGAATCAGCCAGTCTAGTCTCTTTCCCTTGTCCAGTGGCACCTATGATCTAATTAATCATGCCTAGGAGCTTATGTCTTGTGGTATGGATATGGAAGTAGTGGTCCAAATCTAAGAAGGCCATTTTAGAGAGAAGACCATGGCTGGAAAGGTACCCCAAAAGGTATCCACTATGCAAATGTAGGAGTAGTTATTCTATATTTACAGGAAGTCATTAGCATAGTATCAGAGCTCTCCTCTTAGGACAGAGGGGAAAATGGTTAACTTTAGGCACTGTGACCAAAGGTCAGGAATAAAAGAAAGTACTAAATGTATGTGTGGAAGTGGTGGCAATATCATCTAATTCTCAGCCTTGATTATTGTTAAGGGTATGTAGGCAGTACATAGTGCCCCCTAGGCAGCAATATGTGTGGTACTCCCCTGGAATTTTGCAAAGCAGCAATCTTGCTTTCAACTTTGCCTAAGGTGGTGCGCCTGGGTGGCTCAGTAGGTTGAGCACCCAACTTCAGCTCAGGTCATGATCTTGCAGTTCATGGGTTCAGGCCCCACATCAGGCTCTGTGCTGACAGCTTTCTCAGAGCCTGAAGCCTGCTTCAGATTCTGTGTCTCCTTCTCTCTCTTTCCCTCCCCTGTTCATGCTCTGTCTCTATCAATAATAAATGTAAAAAAACAAAAATTAAAAAAAAGCTTTACCTAAGGAATTATTCTACCACAAAATCACTTGTGTGGCATTTTATAAACTATGTGCTTCAAGGCTAAAGCCATCCTGGAACAAAGTTTTATCTCTCTCCATGTTCACACCCCACGGACAGTGGTGGAGCCAAGCAGAGCCTAAAATAGCTTTGTAGGAGGGAATGTCCACAAAAAAAACCCCCACCAGAATGTAACAGAATATACACAAGAGGTTTCAAGGACCAGCTGTTTGGGAATATTCCTATTGAAATATCAATTGAGAGCTTTCCTATGATGGAGTGAAACGCTGTTATACTCCAAGATATTTGTTATGTACGACCTGTAGAAAAGATAGAAAATTCACAAAGAAGTGATTTTAGTCGAATGACATGGGAAGGTCTCTTTAGCTTTTCAGACTCAGCATGATAATGGATTTTAAAAATACTGGAGAGCAATGGTTTTTAGTGTGTGACCCCCAGACCAAGAGCAACAGCAGTACTTGGCAATTTAGACGTGCAAATTCCTGGGCTGGCAAGAGTTTGATAACCACTGCATCAGAATCCCTGATGGGTTTGTCAGAACCCAGCTTGTCACATGCCCTGCCCTGCTCACCAAGAATTGCTGATTTAGCAGGTCTGGACTGGGGCTCGGGACTACACTACTATTGAGGAGAAAATTTTCTTAAAAAATAGTTTCCATCCTGAGATTGGTAAATGTACTAGGAAAAGTTTTTTGGACTAGTGCAATAGCATGTGTTTCATATAATCCTTAAGAGGACACTTCCCAGACAGTTGGGTTGTCTACATCAAAATACAAAGATTTTAAATTTGGCAAGATTCCTCCTTTCTAACATAATTTGCTTTGGGATAGTGAAGTCTTAAGAAATAGTTTTAAGATCTTAACCCAGAAATAACTTCAAGAGTTCAGAGAGTGTATTTTGAATTTAGAAGAAAAAACAAATAAGACCCTGTGGATTACATATGTAAATAGTATTATAATTAACTGACTTTAAAAAGTGATGTCTAATGAGCATAAAATAAACAAGTTCATACTTCAGTGTCATTTGAGAATCTCCATCAGAATCCTAGAAAAAGACCTGGTTTTTCTTAAAAAATTGTGTGGCCATTCTTTAATGTTTTAAAGCTGTTCATAAGCCCAGAAATTGCTATCTGTGTGCATTAGAGGGCTGTGTAGTTACTAACACAGATTCACCAAGCCAGTGAAATGACTTTGGAAAAACATCAGTGAGTCTGTTAGGACATTGGGTATTACCACAGCATCCATTGCTAAATGACTCTAATATCATGGTAGATACAAGATTTATGTTTTGTAGTCATTGAGAACAGCCATGACACACATTTTCCTCCCTTTCATAATTTAATTACTGTCACCACATATTATTATCAGCCATTACCACAGATTCCAGAATACGGAAAGTAGCTGGAGCTGGAGCAAAGGAGCCAAGTAAAACACCTGCAAGGGATTTCAAAAGTGATTACAGTTTAGTTGCTATATTTTGAGTGAAAAATACAGATGATGAAGCAAAGAAGCATCTGTTCTTTTTTCTTCTGGCTCTGCACTATGCTGTCTCGTGCATTTGCCTTGTAACTTCAATCAGCCCCCCTCCTGCAGAGTGTGCTGTACTTCATACATATGGTCACTCAACAAATGCTTAGGACTTATAAATATTTACTAAAGAAAGTATGATCAGTGTCTGTTAGTAACAGTTTTTGGAGCAGATGCTGTTTTTGGAACGTGGCAGTCATCACATGGATGACAAGAGTGTAACATTTCTGTGCTAACACCTGACAATTGTATGATGCTTCTCCAGTTCTTAAGGAGTTTTGTGTATATTTTATGTCACCCTAGCCCCAGTCCTGAGATTAGAACAGAAAGCAATAATCTCCACAGTAAAACAATAGAAACCTGTATTGAGTGTCTTGACCAAAGTCTCAGAGCTAATAAGCTGGTAGGGGGTGGGGGGGGCATTTATATGCAGGCTTTTTATTCTCCAGGTCAACATTTAAGATTTAAGACAAATAATAAAAGCAATGCTCTTAGGGTTTGGTATTATCACTTTTTTTTTTTTTCTAGAATCCTGAGTTAATCTTTTCCCTTTTCCACTGGCAAATGAGAACAGATTTTTTTTTCAAATAACTTTCCAATTACAGCTAGCTGCCCCATTAAGGATTAAGGTGACAGAAGCCTATCCCAAAGTCCAGGTCCATTACAGCTTTTGGGGCCACTGGGTGGTAGATACGGTGCTTAGTGAACTATAGCTATTCTGTGGGGCCTTTCTTCCACTGGCTTTTCCGTTCTCTAGTCCCTGCATCTCCAGCCCTGGCCTGGACAGCCTACCAGGGATGTGCTCCATCTAGAAAACAATATGCTCTTTTGGTAAAACTAACTTTAAATGCTGCTGCCTTCTTCCTTGGATTTTGAAAATTACTTCCTCTACAGAAAATACCTTGTAAGAATAAGAACCCAGCATATATCCCACAGTATGGTTGTTGGTTTTGCTGGAAAGAACCTGAGAAGCTTTCATAAGATTCCTGAAATTCCATTGTTAGTTTCACATAAGCTAAAGTAAAACTGGGCAAACAAAGAAAGTGTATTCAATTTTAGCTTGGACTATAAAGTAAAACAGAAATAAACGGACATGATTCAAGGTTTCCCTTAAGGTGCCTGCAAGTCTTGCACAAAGTATACTGGTATAAATAAAGTCATACTTGTGCCTGGTGATGTAGATAGGTTATATTTCTAAACATTTTGTGTATATAGCTCATAGGAGATATTATTGCATATTTATTTTTAAGAAGCTTTATTTTTAACACCAGATTTACTGACCATTAAACATGCTAGACAGTAAAGTTTTATTTTAAGCAAGAGAAGAGGGGAAAAAAGCCAAAAAACTGCCCCAAACTGTTTATTCCACTAAAGAAATGCAGATTGCTCTTCACAGGTCCTGACAAACTCCATCCAAGGCCCTCTTTGAAAGGTAGACAGTGATGTGGTGTTCTTGACCTTGGCAGGGAATAGAAATTCTTAGTATAAGAGTAAATGGATTCATTACAGGTTAGTAAACAGTTTATAGAATTGCTAAGAAGGTTAAAACTTGAGCCCTGAAGAATTGCTTTAATAGCCAAAGGCCAACAAGAAAATACAGAATCATAAAGCTGCTGGTGCCAAAAATCAAGGTGTCCTGTCAAACCAGGTGACCAGTGTGGTCAGGCAGTGTTGGTAGCAGAAATAGGTCTTCAGGACACCACTTGCTGCAGGACCAAGGGAAGCAGCAGAATTCCAAACTCCACCTCCCTGCTGCCTTCCACATGTCATGAAAGTCCATCTGACAGGCTGGACTGTCATATCCAGAGTGCTAGCTGCAAGGGAGTCTGGAAATGTTTTTTAAGTTTTCTAGCATGAAAAGAACATGATACCATCACATTTTACCTATCTGCCCCCTGGTATGGGCACTGAGATTACTTGCTTTCTTCAGCTACAAAACTTCAGTGAAATTTCTGGACTACATGATATTTTCTCTGAGATATATACCTAGAGGTGGGATCACATGGTTGTAGTATATAGGTACACTGTTTGTTGTTGTTGTCATTGTTTATTTATTTTTGAGAATCAGAGAGAGAGCATGAGCAGGGGAGGGTCAAAGAGAGAGGGAGACACAGAATATGAAACAGGCTCTAGGCTCTGAGCTGGCAGTCAGCACGGAGCCCGATATGGGGCTCGAATCCACAAACTGAGATCATGACCTGAGCCCAAGTTGGAGCTTAACTGACTAAGCCACCCAGGTGCCCTGAGGCACACTTTCTAAATGTTTCCTTTTTTTCTTTTCATTTTGAAAGGCAGAGTGCAAGTGGGGAAGGGGCAGAGAGAGAGGGAGACACAGAATCAGAAGCAGGTTCCAGGCTCTGAGCTGTCAGCACAGATCCCAATGTGGGGCTTGAACCACGAACCATGAGATCATGACCTGAGCCATTGTTGGACACTTAACTGACTGAGCCACCCAGGTGCCCTGGCACTTTTTTCTTTTAACTGAGTATTGCCATAATATTACTGTGAGAATAGTCTACTAGTCTTGGAAAAGTTTAATAAATAACTTCACATTATACATACTATTATAAAAAATGAAGTTTCTACTTTCAAGCCAATTTATATATAAAGGAAAATAGTAGATTTTTATTTAACTATTTTAGCTGACACAGTATAAAAAGATAAATCAGTAGGAATACTTTGTTGAAATTTTAGTTGCTTACATAAAAACGGGCAGTAGTGTGGGGCAGTAGAGAACACCCTAGGCCCTGTGTTGGATGAAACTTAGATCCTGCATGTAGGACATGGGGCAAGCTCCTTAACTCTCTTTGAGCCTAATTTCTTTGAGTATTTCCCAAATGGTGACCATGATAATAAGGACATTGTTGAGGAATTGGAGTTAATGGATAAGATGTTGGCAGGATGTGGGGCACCTTGTGGCTCAGTCATTTGAGAGTCTGACTTCAGTTCAGGTCATTATTTCATGGTTCGTGGGTTTGAGCCCAACATTGGGCTCTGTGCTGACAACTCTGAGCCTGGAGCCTACTTTGGATTCTGTGTCTCCCTCTCTTTCTACCCCTCTCCTGCTTGCATTCTATCTCTCTCTTAAAAATATTAAAAGAATTAAAGCAATCGGGACAATGCCTGGCACATAGTCCTTGTTCAGGAAATGTTAATTATTCCAATGAGCATCCATGGTCTTATCCCTACAGTAGCTCATCTACATGTCCCATATGAATGAATTTTGTGGCAAACAGAGGCCTAGATGGTTGATGACCAGTAACTAAGTTCCTTTAGGCCAGGCACTTGTCAGTGCTGGAAGAGTACAAAGTGAAAGATAAGACAAAATTTCCCTTGTTTCTTCTTTGAGGACCTCAGAACATGAAGGAGATAGAACACACATGAACCTTTTGTTTTTTTGACTTTGGGGTTGATGGCGGAGAAACACCTAAAGAGGAGAGCAGGTGCAGGTGTAACACTTGATAGTGCAGCCTTAGAATCTCGCAGTGGAGACTTGAGGCCTGAACCAGCCTTTCCCTGGCATTCTTTCATGCACAGGTGTGTTGTGTCCTCTCTCTGCTTTCCTGACAGCTCCTCTCGGGGCTTAGTGGCCTTATTTTCATCCTCCCTTACCAAACTGCATATCCTTTTAATGTAGCTTACCATAGCGTGCTATAATCTATGTTTCTATTTTAGGGATGACTGAATAGATTTGCTCAGTTATTTGGCTATGCCTGTGCTTGAATTTCAGGTGGCATTTTTTTTTTGTCACATGATTTCTGTATCAGTTCAGGTACTATCAGCAGTAGAGACCCTACCAGCTATTTGAACAGAGTGAATTTAACGTAGAGAATTGTTAACGAGATAGGAAGTTATAAACGCTGTGACTGATGACTGATGAGGCAAGAAGAGAATACCTGTGTATCTCAGAGATGGGAGCTGTGGGAAGCCTTTCCCACCCTTAGCTAAAGCTGGGGGCTAGAGTCATGAGGTTGAAATTCCTAAAAGCCAGAACCTTGGAGATGGGGCTTGTGGAGGTGCAACTCAAGTGGCTGGAAGGGGGCTGTTCAGCAGTTGGTGTTGGTGTTCGCGAGAAAGGTGTGATGAGGTTGGCCCTGCAGGTGTTAGAAAAACTGCCAACCGCTTTCAGCTGCTGGTACAGCCCCGGAAGGAAGTGCCTGGCTAGGTGAGAACATTGCTGGGGTGCACTGGAACTACACAAAAGCTGTAAGGATCAGGAAGGCACAATCTTACCTCCTTCTCCAGCCTAGCTTGCACCATCTAGCGCCCCATCTTAACAAAGCCTAGCAGGGAATTTGGGGGTGGGGGTGGGTAGCAGAAATTGGATTTACAGTCACCACTCCATTTGCCTGAATCAGTATAAAAAAGGGTGGGTTTGGAGCTGAAAGACAAGAGCATGATGTTCTGAACATTGCTCAACCTTATAAAAAAGATGGAAATCTTGCCACGGGCTACAGTGTGGCTGAACCTTGGGGATACTTGCTCAATTCACTTGCTAAGTGAAATGAGCCAGTCACAGAAGGACAAATACTGTTATGATTCCACTTTTATGAAGTATCTAAAGAAGTCAAACACAGAAACAAAGAATGATAATTGCCGGGAATCGGGGGAAGGGGGACATTGGGAGTTGTTGTTGACTACATGGAGTTTGTTTTACAGAGATTAAAAAGTTCTCGAGATTTGTTGCAGAGTAATGTGAATATACTTAACACCACTGAACTGTACACTTAAAATGGGTAAGATGCTAAATCCTATGTGGGTTTTAGCACAATGAAAAAATTTTAAAAATTAATAAAAAAATTAGTATCCATTAAATACTGGCTATTTCTAAGACATTTTAGGTCTCTTCACCAATTTCTCAGCCTGATTTTAATGTTTTTCCACATTACTTTGTGAAAAGTCCTTGATTCTTAACCCATAGTGCTATGGAATAATCTTTGATCTCTTCTTTATTGTTACTTGAATAATATTCAGGATACAAATGATAAAAGCAAGCAACTGTTGATGAAATATAGTTGCAAAATAAGATCACCACCTTGCAAAAATAGCTCTGTTCTACAGCTGCTTTTAAGATCCTGTATCCATAGAATGGTCCAACGTAAAACAAATTGTTTAGGAAACCAGCAAAAACATTTTAGTTAGGTTTACAGGACACAATGAAATTTCTTTGTTGAAATCTTGTGTAGTGGAGCCAGGTTTATGCTGTTCCATGCTCCATTCTCTGTTAAATTGCCTGCTGGAGCCAATCTTTGCCACACTGCCTCATAAACCTTTACAGTAAATATTCCATTATTGGACACTAGGGTGGAGAGTGATGGAAGGGAATGTAATTGTTTAAGCTTTAAATTTACCCTTCGAATTTGTCTTCAAATACAGCACAAGAACAGCCTGTAAGTCATGGAGATGTTCACCTCTCTTGAGGCTGGATTGCATTTAAACCATTCCAGACGGATGAGGGAAGTGCCCTTAGGAGAAGGAAGAAACAATCCCACAACCCCTCTTAGTAACTCATCCCCTGTTTGACAATTCTTGGCGCTGGAGTCTTTGTAGTTAGTCCGTCTTATTTGCTGCCATCCCCGCCCCCACCCCCAACTTCTGGTTACATCATTAATGGAAATTGGAACCAGCTGGACTTCTCCTTCTGTGTAAGGGACTTTTATAGATGTGAAAATGATTAACCAGTTTCTCTTAAGCTACTCTGCTGAATAATATTGTCTTCTAACTTTGCCCCATAAATTTTAGTTTTGAGGCCTTTCATGATCTTTCTGATGCTTCTTGAAATCTTTTGTAATTTGCCATACTGCTCTAAACTTGTGGAATTCCAGTTTTCATGGAACTCTAATACAGTTTTAAGCATTTTTGAGATTAATGGAAGGATTACTCATTCCTATTACTTTAAAAATGAATATCCTTATTAAATCACTTTCTAAATCTTTGCGGTTTTCCTAACAAAAAGGAAAAACTACTCTCACCACTTTCTGCCAAGCTGTTAACCCCTCATCAGGTCAGGTAGAAAGTCAGCATATTTTTGAGAGATTTTTAATCTATTTGGAAAATAAGAAAGATCATGAAAATATAGAAATGTATATTGGTGGAAATGAGGATCAACTGGGTTGAACCTAAGTGTGAGACACTTTCCCCATATTATAAAGATTTTTTTTTGCTATTTTCTCATTTTCTTGAAATAAATGCAAAGAAAAAAGTTAAAAACACTTAAAATCACACCATTTTGGGACACAAGGATTGGACATATTAGTGACCATCTTTTTGTATTCCTCTTTATATTTATTTTCACATATTTATAAATGTGATCATGTTATTTTTCTTTGTTGCATTTTTAAAACATTTTTTCTTTATGCATTCTTACCTTTATATGTTTTTCTTTCTCCCCCAAATAACTTTTATTCCTCCAGTCCTTTTTTATTGACTTGTAATCATGTTTAAGTATGTATTTAAAGGCTTATCATTGTTTGTCTTAGAGAAAATTATATAGCTGTTTATACACCTTGTTTTTTGCCACGAAATGAATTGTTATGGAAATTCCTGCCAGGCAACCCATATAGATTTAACTCCTTTATTTTCATGACTGCATAATGGTATGGCTGTAGTTCAGTTCAGCCCCTCCTCCATGCAGGTTTGTAAGATTCTTCTTAGTTGCTGTATCAGGTTAGATCTCCAGAATGTGGTTTCATAGCCAGTAACATATCAGAACAGGACAACAGAAGGCATTGAATAAAAGTACATTATCCACCTTACACAGAAATCTAGAGAAAAAATTACAAAAAATAAAGCAGAAGAAAAAAACTATTAAAATAAAAACAAAAATAATGAATTAGAACACACAGAAAAGGGAGGACTAATAAATAATTCCAAAAATTGGTTCCTTTGGGAAAAAATCAGGAAAACTGACAAGTCATTGGCCAAACTAACCCAGAAATTAAAGAAGAAACTTAAATACACAAAATTTGAATTCACAAGATAAAGATTCAGAAAGAGAAAGCTATTAAAGCTTATAAAAGACTACTTTGCACAACACTCTGCAAAAATTTAAAATGGATACATTTCTGGTGTATTATGATTTTCCAATAGATATGGAATACCTAACTAGACCAATTAACAGAGATGGAATAGAAAAATCAAAGAGCATTCCACTGTAAAGCCCGGATGGTTTAACATTAGAATTTACAAAAACTTTAAAGATTACTTTATCCTGGGGTACCTGAGTGGCTCAGTCAGTTAAGTATCCAACTTCAGCTAAGGTTATGATCTCACAGTTTGTGAGTTCAAGCCCCATGTCGGGCTCTGTGCTGACAGCTCAGAGCCTGGTGCCTGCTTCAGATTCTGTCTCCCTTCCTCTCTGCCTCTCCACCATTTGGGCTCTGTCTGTCTTTGTCTCTCAAAAATAAATAAATGTTAAAAATAATTAAAAGAAAAAAAGATTAGTTTATCCTCATAGTATTTAACTGTTCAAGAACATGGTTTAAAAATAAATCTTCGAAATTTGTTATGAAGTAAATTGATCTCAAAACCCAGCAAAGTTTTGTGTACTTGAAATTAATGTAGCATTATGTGTCAACTAAAGAAATCAATTTGAACCCAAAAATGAAGCTACTGTTCAGTCTCATAATGACCATTAAATTAAAATGCTCTAAATGAAATATTAGGCACTTATCAGCCCATTAGTAAAGACCTTATTACCAAATGAAGTTGTTTTCCTGCAGTGTAAAAGCTCAACGTTGGAAGATCAGGTAATATCATTTTAGTAGAAATAAAGAGAAAAAGAGATGCCGAAAAATTATTTGACAAAATTCAAAGTTCAAAAAAGAACAATGATGGATAACTTCTGAACATGGTTAAATGTATATACCTCCACCTAAAGCCAGTTTAACTCCATGGGTAGCATTGTAGGAGTTCCTGCTAAAATGACAAGTGAGGTGAACATCTCCACACCATATTTGAGATGGTAAACCATGAATTTTTTTTTCTTTTTTGCTTTTAAAATGTTCTTCTTCTACTCTATTATTTCTTGTATGGCATTATTATTTGTTCTTGTGTATGTCTTAAATTCTGACATGTTTTATTATCATTATTTCTAAGTTTTCTTCTGTCAGCTTTCTTTTGTCACTATCTCATTTCTGAGATTTAACAAACTATGATTTATGCTGTTCTTCTATAGCTTCTATAATTGCCTTAAATTCTCTTGATGCGTTAAATGTTTATAAATACATTTGTATGTGTGCACATATTTGGGAATGTCTTTGCTGCAGTCCTGTTCTGTTTGGACCTCACTTTCTGCTTATAATAACTTTATAGGAAAATAAATTGCAATTTTTTTCTAGTGTTTAAATGACATGTGGTTTCCTGAGTTTCTCAGGAAGGAAGGAGGGACAAGGAGTCAATATAGTTTGCCTAGAGAGTTCAGGGCTCTCTTTTGTTCTTACCATGAAGCATTTAAAATATCACAGCCTTGGGTCACCTGGGGGGCTCAGTCGGTTGGGCGTCCGACTTCGGCTCAGGTCATGATCTCACCGGTCATGGGTTTGAGCCCTGCGTCGGGCTCTGTGCTGACAGTCAGCTCAGAGCCTGGAGCCTGCTTCAGATTCTGTGTCTCCTTCTCTCTCTGCCCCTCCCCTGTTCATCTCTCTCTCTCTCTCTCTCTCTCTCTCAGAAATAAATAAGACATTAAAAAAAATAAAATATTACAGCCTTGTACTGAGACCTGTTCTCTGTCCTCTTTCTTCCTTCTCGCACCTCTGCTCTTGCTGCAGCTACTGTTGGTGCATCCACTGCTTTTGTAACTCACTCATCGTTCTGGCAGGGCCATGGGTCAAACCAACCAAGGCTCTTGGTGGGGCTGTAAGTTCCTCCATGATTTAGCTGTGACTCTCATTTAAACCTTGCTTGCTCAGTCCCCTAGCTCTCTGCTGGAGGGTCACTTTGCCCCCACTCAGCGACCTCTTCCTCTCCAGAAATTGGACACCAGCACTTAGCTTTCTTCTCAGTGCCTCCTGACCCCATGCTCCTCTGGGGGCTGATGGAGGCAGGTGGGGTTGGGAGTGGCATGGGTAGCTTTCTTAGTTCCTGTATTTACAGCTGCCTCCATTGCCTGGGGGAATCTGGGTGCTTCTCTTGATGTGCTGTCCTCTCTCCAATGTCTGTGTTTTACCTCTAGTTGAAATAGAGTCCTTTTATACAACTGCCTGTGTCTGATTCTCTTCTGACCATTTTTTTCCCCTGTGTATGTAAATACCGTATTTAGAAATTTTTTTCTATTCTCCAGGTTCCCAAACTTTGTGTTCAACAGCTTTTTGATCTTTAAAAAGCCTCCTTCTTACAAAAGAAGGTCTGGTTTTTGTACTTTAACTTTGCTATGATTGCTCCCGTGAGGCATTTAATAATAACATTTAGAAATTTGTCTACCTGATTTTTTTCATCTCTCTTCCCTCAAAAGCAGCACATATGAAAAACTGTCATTGTGTTTGCCTAAATGCTTGCAGAAAGGATAATGAATATTAAAAAGTGTGTCATGGAGGTTGTAAAAGAAAATTGTCCCAAATCTGATCTGATCTGGGACAGATCTTTTGTGTGATGTAGTTCACAGAGAGAAAATAACATTTCTGATGAAATGTTTAAGCCATTTCCCAAGGAACTTTAATGGAATTAAAATTTATTCTGAGAACCAGTCACCTACATACTCAGTTGATACCTGTGAAGAATTTAATAAATTTTACCAACCATTTTTTTCTTTTTGACTTGAGGCAATGAATGATGATGTGCCCCTATATTTTTCAGAGAGAGGCACATTTGGCCCCTAGAGAACATTCAGCAATGTCTGTGAACATTTTTGATTGTCACTGCGAGGTGAGAGGAGTGAGCAGTTGCTACTGGCATCTAGTGTGTAGAACCCAGTGGTGTTGTACAGGACAGCCCCCCACACGAAGAATTGTCAGGTCTGAAATATCAGTAGTGTGACACTTGAGAAACACTGATCTGGGCACTCTTTTTTCCAATAAATTTCTTTTTTTTTTTTAAATATTTTTATTATTTCTAGGAGAGAGAGAGACAGCGTGAGCAGGGGAGGGTCAGAGAGAGGGAGTCACAGACTGAAACAGGCTCCAGGCTCTGAGCTGGCGGTCAGCACAGAGCTCGACACGGGGCTCGAACCCACGAACCGCGAGATCATGACCTAAGCGAAAGTCGGACGCTTAACCGACTAAGCCACCCAGGCGCCCCCCAATAAATTTCTTAATAATTTCTTCTTCCTTTTTTTTTTTTTTAATGTTTGTGTATTTTTGAGACAAAGTGAGTGGGGGTGGGGCAGAGAGAGAGAGGGAGACACAGAATCCCAAGTAGGCTCTGAGCTACGAGCACAGAGCCCCACTTGAGGCTCGAACTTAACAAATTGTGAGATCATGCTCTGAGCCGAAATCAAGAGCTGCGCATTTAACTGACTGAGCCATCCAGGCACCCCAACTCTTAATGAATTTCTTAATGGATCTTTGAATTAGTATGTTATATGCCTTTCCTCTTGAAACAAGATTTAGTAAAGTTTTTATATATTCTCATGACTAATTGCTTAAAGATTTTTGTGTGATTTTAAACAAGGGATTGGGGGACAAACCTCACTTAAATTTCTAAAAATGTTATTCTACTACACTCAGGCAGCTGAGACATGATCTAGAGTTCATGGGTACCTAATTCCCAGTCCAGGCAGGAAACCTTAGTCTTTTGCTTTAAGCAGGGACTTGTAGGGTCAGAGCTGATAATAAACTGGCACAGACCCAATTTGCTGTGCAGATGTTGACTGTTGAGACTAAGCCCAGCAGCACGTTCACTGCTATCTCCTAATTCTTAAGTTCCTAATTCAGCTTGGCCCATAGCCCATTTATTTGCCTCCTGGTTGCCTTGGTGCTCGAATTTATTTTTTGTTCTCAAGCATTTGTTTTCATAGCATCTCTCAGTTGCCTGTCTCTCCTATCACCAGGGAGACACTGCTCTGTGGACACTACCTTTCTTTCTGACCAAATCTTGTACTTGTAGAAATGAGCCTTTTTTGCCTCTCCTACCCCCAGGAAGGTCAAAGAGGAAAGTCAGCTGGTGAGATAGGGAATGAGGAGTGGAAAAACCCAAGTGCATGCTCATCTTGCCTGTGAGCGATGTTGAGAACATGCAAGATGGCTTGTGAAAAAGCACAGTCTTCTCTCTGAGTTTTGCCAAATACCTAGGAGAGGAGTGAGTGTACCAGATCTTTAGTTTTGCAAGGCAGATGGAGGTATTGGTAGTAGCACCTGGGTTCACAAGAGGAAAAAGGCAAGTAAAGAAAGAAAATTCTACAGAGTTGTTTGAAAGAGCCTGTGTAGGGTCTTTTTTGTCTGCAGTTTTATGTGAAATGAAAATGTTTTTTAAAGACACTGTTCACGTAGCAGAGACCCTGTGTTTAAAGAAAACCAATACAGTTTTCTTTCTGGAAAAAAAGGGTGAAAATAAGAGCCAAATATTCATGTATCCGAGGGTACATAAAGCTGATATGGAAGCCAGAGAAAAACATTTTAATAAGAAATTATTTTCCTTTAAAACAGTGGCTTAAATGTACTTTTGCTCTGCTTGAGGAAAATTAAAGACATTAGGAAAAAAATATGAGATTCTGAAAATGTACATTCCATTAGACATTTTCCACATTACTCTTAAATGAAAAATTAGACACATTTCTAGGTATTCATGATTAGTAATTTGTGCTGTTGGCTCACATCTTGTAGTTTTATTTTTTAGTAATAACAGGCTGCTGATTTTCTTCCAAGCACTCTCAAACCAGTAAGTGTTCAAATCCCAGCCCAAACTGCCTGTAATAATCTAAAAATTCTCCTTTGTCCCAGCCAGCAGGCTCCTCTTCAATTTGCCTCTGATGCCTATGCCTCTGCTCACTTCTCAACGCTCTTCCCTTCACATCGCATTTTTTAAAGAATAAAAATCTTAGTAATTCTTTCTGACACACTGATTTGTGCTACATTGCGAAGTCTTAATTATCTGTTAAGGTTTTTTTAAAAAAAATCATTAGATCTGGTCCAAACTTTCAAGTCACCAGTGTAGGTGTTACCATGCATGATATAGCAGCGGTATGGATGTGAAGGAGTGAATCTTCCTATCACGTTTCTTAAGGTAGGAGATATTTTTGTAAGAGAGAAATTAGGATATCTGACTCCATTCATGCAAACAATGGCAGCCATGTGAGAAAATGAAAGAAGGGCCATTATCTCCCCTAAAGTGTGGTAGAGTACCTGGCACTGGGATTACAAAGGTGAACAAGAGAGGGTAGCATCTGCTCTCGGGAGACTTGCATCTAATGGGTAACACCAGGATATTTAACAGTGTGGAATGTGGTCTGAAAGAAGAAGTAAAGTGGATGATGGGACTTTACAAAAAGGACTTTAACTTAATTAGAGGGGAAGTGTGACTCTTTTTTTGAGAGAAGAAACCTCTAAGCTGAACACGAAAGCAAGCACCCTTCTCAGTTTTTTTCCATCCAGATGAGGTAATGTTGCTAAGGGCCATTGTGCAAAGCAGGATTTGGGCTAAGACCAGAAGATTTATCTGTGTTGTGTGTATGTGTATGTGACAAAGTTTTAATATGGATGCATCTTATAAGGGACTTAAAAATTAACAAAACTATAAGGCAAAACCACTGTAGAGAAGTGGGTAAATGGTTTATCCTTCTTGAACTCCACACTCTTTTCATGTGGGACAAAAAATCTTTTGCTGCTGCCCAGGAGCAGGCCAAGTAGACCTGGTTTCCTTCAGTCTCCCTTTTGAGTGGGATTATTGCTAATCAAATTGACTTTTTTAAGGTGTCTAACGTTAACAAGTAGAAAATTCATATTCGTCTTTGCATTGAAGAGGGACAGAGAACCTGTGATATCATTCCCACTTGGGTATGTGTGCGTGTGTGCATGTGTGTGTGCTTTAAATTTTAATTTCAATATAGTTAATATACAGTGTTATATTAACTCTCCATGCCTCCCCCTTTTTAACCATCAGTTCTCTGTGGCTAAATGTCTGGTTTTTGTTTGTTTATCTCTGTTTGTTTCTTAAATTCCATATATGAGTGAAATCATACGGTAATTGCCTTTTTCTGACTTATTTCACTTAGTATCAGATCCACTAGAGGCATCCATGTTATTGTAAATGGCAAGATTTCATTCATTAGCCATTGTTAGATGGCTAATATTCCACTGTATACACCACATCTGTTTTGTCCATTCATCTATTAATGGACACGTGGGGTACTTCCATATCTTGGCTATTGTAAATAATGCTGTGATAAGTTTGCATATGTCTTTTCATATTAGTCTTTTCATTTTCTTTGGGTAAATACTCAGCAATGGAATTACTGGGTCAGATGGTAATTATATTTTTAATTTTTTGAGGAATTTCCATACCATTTTCCACAGTGTCTGCACTTTGCATTCCTACCAACAGTGCATGATGGTTCCTTTTCTCCACATCCTTGCCAACATTTGTTGATTCCTGTGTTTTTGATTTTAGCTATTCTGACAAATGTGAGGTGGTATTTCATGGTAGTTTTGATTTACATTTCCCTGATGATGAGTGATGTTGAGCATCTTTTCACGTGTCTCTTGGCCATCTGCATGTCTTCTTTAAAGAAATGTCTGTTGATGTCTTTTGCCTACTTTTTTAAAATGTTTATTTTTGAGAAAGGGAGAGTGAGAGAGAGAGAAGGGGTAGAGAGAGAGGGAGACAAAGAATCTGAAGCAGGCAGGCTCTGAGACATTAGCATAAAACCCAATGTGGGGCTCGAACTCATGACTCAGTGAAATCATGACCTGAGCTGAAGTTGGACAATTAATTGACTGAGCCACCCAGATGCTCCTTCTGTGCATTTTTAATTGGATTATTTGATGGTGTTATTGTCTTGAGTTGTATAGGTTCTTTATATATTTTGGATACTAACCCTTTATCAGATAGATCACTTGTCAATATCTTCTCCCATTCAGAAGGTTGCCTTTCAGTTTTATTGATTATTTGTTTTGCTGTGCAGAACCTTCTTATTTTGATATAACTGCACTAGTTTATTTTTGCCTTTGTTTCTCTTGTCTCAGAAGACATATCTAGAAAAATGTTGTTATGGGCAATGTGAGAGAAATTACTGCCTGTACTCTCTTCTAAGATTTTTATGGTTTTAGGTCTCACAGTTAGGTCTTTAATTCATTTTGAGTTTTTTTTTGGAAATATTTAAGTATTTTGTACATATTATGGTGTAAAAAAGTGGTACAGTTTTGTAGTTTTGCATATAGCTATCTAATTCTCCAGTACCATTTGTTAAAGAGACTGTCTTTTTCTCATTGTATATTGTGGCCTCCTTTGTTGAAGATGAATTGAACATATGATTATGGGTTTATTTCTGGGCTCTGCATTCTGTTCTACTGATTTGTGTGTTTCTGTGTCAATACCATACTATTTTGATAAATATAACTTTTTGGTATATCTTGAAATCTAGGACTGTGATATGTGCAGTTTTGTTCTTTCTCAAGATTGTTTTGGCTATTTGGGGTCTTTTGTAGTTCTATACGAATTTTAGGGTTTGGGTTTTAGTTCTGTAAAAATGCTGGTGGTATTTTGAAAGGGATTGCATTAAATTGGTAGATTGCTTTGAGAAATATGGACATTTTAACAATATTTGTTATTCCAGTCCATGAGCTTGGAATGAATATTTTCTATTTGTGTCATCTTCAGTTCCTTCATCAATGCTCTATAGCTTTCAGAGTACTCGTTTTTCACCTCCTTGGTTAAGTTTATTCCTAGGTATTTAATTCATTTCGGTGCAGTTGTAAATAGGATTGTTTTCTTAATTTCTGTTTCTGCTACTTCATTCTTAGCAATAAGAAATGCAATGAATTTCTGTACGTTGACTTTGTATCCTGTGATATCCTGTGAATTCTATCAATTCTACTAGTTTTTGATGGAATTTTTAGGGTATTCTGTGTGTAGTATGTCATTCACAAACAGTGAAAATTTTACTTCTTCCTTAACAATTTGAATGTCTTTATGTATTTTTCTTACCTGACTGCTATAGCTAGGATGTCCAGGACTATGTTGATGCAAGTGCATCCTTGTCTTGTTCCTGGTCTTAGGGAACACTTCTGTTTTCCACCATTGGGTATGATGTTAGTTGTGGGCATTTCATATATGGCCTTAATTATGCTGAGGTACGTTGTCTCTAAATCTAGTTTGTTTAAGGTTTTTTTAAATCATAAATAATGTTGTATTTTGTCAAATGCTTTTTCTGCATTTACTGAAATGATCATATAGTTTTTATCCTTTCTCTTATTGATGTGATGTATCATGTTGATTGATTCGCAAATACTGAACAACTCTTGCATCCAAGGAATAAATCCCACTGATGGTAGTGAATAATTATTTCTAAGTTATTGTTGGATTTGGTTTGCTAATTACTGCTGAGGATTTTTGTACCTATGTTCATGAGAGAGATTGGCCTGTACTTTCCTTTCTTTTTTCTTTCTTTCTTTCTTTCTTTCTTTCTTTCTTTCTTTCTTTCTTTCTTTCTTTCTTTCTTTCTTTCCTTTCTTTCCTTTCTTTCGTAGTGTTTTTTACTTGGATTTTGGTATCAGGGTAATGCTGGCTTCATACAATGAATTTTTCCAAGTGCCTCTGCCCCACACATTTTTCAAACCGCTGTATCTCTGCTGGCTCTTTGTTATGCTGTCTCTTTAAGGGTGAGGACTCCAGTTCTTAATGCCATCTGGGCTATTCCAGAGTAGGACCCTCCAATCTTTAAAATTCCAGCTTTTAAGTCCCACTAGTTGTAAGAACTCATGAGATTTGGTCCCTCTTGCTTTCCAAGCCAAATGTTATGGGGATTCATCTTGCCCATGCAGTCTCCCCAGCGAGAGTCTATTTTTCAGCCTTCTCTTCACCTTCGGCTCCCTCCCCAATGGGATGCCTATGGACTTTTTCACTCTCAAACCTCATCTTTACCCTTCTTACTTTCTTCATCGTGGACTTTTCTCTACCTTGAGCTGTGGAGTTTGTTCTGCCAGTCTTTAGGTCATTTTGTGGGTTATTTATGCTGATGTGAATGTTATCTAGTTGTATGAGATGAGGCAAGCTTAGAGTTCTCCTACTCTGCCATCTTCCCTGCCTCCTATACATCTAGTGTATTTTTTTTCTCAGTTATTGGGTTCTTCATCTCTGTTTGGTTCTTTTTATGTTTTCTGTCTCTCTGTGAAGGGTTTCACTGAGGTCCTCCACTCTTTTCTCAAGTGCAATGAATATCTTTCTGACTTTGACTTTACATTTTCCATCAGACATATTACTTATCTATATTTTGTTTAGGTCTTTTGCTGTGCTATTTGGGACATAGTCCTCTGTCTCCTCATTTTGTCTAACTCTCTGTTTCTAGGTATTAGGAAAATCAGCTATATCTTCAGTGCATTGTCCACTGTTCACTAGAATCTGGTGTCTCAGGGATATCTCTTATGTGTTGCATGGGTGCCCTACTATTGTGGCTGAGCCGCTTTTGCCTTCAGCCCTGTTGTCTGCAGTGGCTCTCTTTGCCTGTTGTGGGCAACATTTCGTTCCTGTGTTATCAGTGAGTCATCATGGGTTTGAGTTGAGTCAGACCATGCATTTGTCTGAGATGTTGTGGGCACCAAAATACAGGGTGCTTTCCCTGTGTTGTGCCCTGAGAAGTTTTATTGGTGGGTGCAGCCTGCAGTCAGACCACACGTCTGCCCCCAGCCCACTGGTAGAGCCTCAGTTTGACTGGTGTGTGTGTGATGTGTTGTTATTCTCCCTTCTTTCTAGGGTAGGAGTTACTTTGGAGTGGTGCTGGCCCCTTTCAGGGCTGCTTGTACCCTGCCAGGCTTGTGGCACCACTTTGGATCAGTTCTAATCAATGACCTATTGGAGAGGTAGGTCTGCATGGTAGGACCAAAGCATGGCAGGTGGGAAAGTGCAGATCTGCATAAGCACCCAGAGCTAGTGGTGTTAGCAAGTTAGGTGGATTGGTGTTGTTGCTTGGTGTGGTTCCCACAGGTGTCTATGTGTTTAGGCTGCTGGTGGAGAGTGGGGGGAAATGGCATCTTCCTGCTTCTTTTTTCCTGGAGAAGTTTCCCAAATATCTTACTGAAGACCCTGATCAGTACTGTGAGGTGTCTTCTGTAAGTACATGAAAGGAATTTTTGTCCACCAGCATCTTTCTGTCACTTGCACACTTTCACAGAGAAAATATTTGAACCATTAGAACTGTGACACAATGAGATTCTCCTCCCTTTAATCACTTCTTTACTTCCACTCCTTACCCCTGGAGGAAATAGGAGCCTTGCTAAAGAGTAAGAGATTGGTTGTTAACACAATAATACATTTATGTTTTATTATGAGAGGCAGCTAACAATAGAAAAAAGACTTTTTTCTCCTTATAAACATTCCAGTCTGAAGAATCTGGCTTTATTTTTTATGATGAATTACATGTATATGCCCTCCAGACACCATGGACATGAATAACAACATTGAAGATTTATGAAAGCAGCAGTGATTTGTTGGCTAAATGTTTCCAATAATTACTTCCATTTTTAATACATATTCTTTTTTTTTAATGTTTTATTTATTTCTAGGAGAGAGAGACAGCGTGAGCAGGGGAGGGTCAGAGAGAGAGGGAGTCACAGACTGAAACAGGCTCCAGGCTCTGAGCTGGCAGTCAGCACAGAGCCCGACTCAGGGCTCGAACCCACGAACCGCGAGATCATGACCTAAGTGAAAGCCGGAAAGTCGGACGCTTAACCGACTAAGCCACCCAGGTGCCCCTAATACATATTCTTAAAAATAACTTGTAATCTTTAAAAAAATAACTTTAATATTACATACTTATTGAAGAAATAATACAGAAAACATAATTAAATAGAAAAGACTATAATAAGAAAAAATGGTTAGTATTCTTCCATGTAGATGGCCTTCTAGCAACATCTTTGTAAATGTATTTGTATACACATTTCTTGACAGGTTCTCTGTACCAGGCCTCAACTATTTTCAGTGAGGTACATTCCTTCTTCTCTCTATATATAAAGGATGGAACGTCCAGTGAAGACAACACTTCCTGTGTTCCCCCATTGCCACATCATGTAGCTTTCATCAGGGTTTGACCAATGAGAAGCCTCCATGAATTTGGAGTCAGGAAGAAAGAAGAAGCCAGCATGTTTTATCCCTTTCTTTCTGCCTTGAGCAAAGTCTCCTCCAGTTTCTGTGTCACAGGACTGTTAATGTCCTAATTTCCATCATCTGATGCTGGCCTTTGGGCTGTACTGTCACCACCTTTCCTTTTGTAATTATAGCCTAGGGTCTGGGTAGTGGTTTCCTGCTCTTTCTAATTTGTCATCTCATTTTTCTCTGATTTCTCAACTCGTTCATCACCTGCATATCCAGTTCTCCAATTTAAATTTAAATTCTTTTATTTTTATTTATTTTTTAATGTTTTTTGTTTATTTCTAGGAGAGAGAGAGAGACAGTGTGAGCAGGGGAGGGTCAGAGAGAGAGGGAGTCACAGACTGAAACAGGCTCCAGGCTCTGAGCTGGCAGTCAGCACAGAGCCCGACGCGGGGCTCGAACCCACGAACCGCGAGATCATGACCTAAGCGAAAGTCGGACGCTTAACCGACTAAGCCACCCAGGCGCCCCTAAATTTAAATTCTTTTAAATGCTAGTGTGATTCTTGTGCACCTGGATGGATGTTGATAGCTACAGGTTGATAGTGATATAAAAAGAATATTTATACTTATAGAGGAACTACAAAAATTGAATTCCGTATTTCATCACAACTGGTTCTGACTGGTCGAAGTTCATTAAAGACTATGAACTTTGACCATTACTGGAACTAATTGAAGACCCTGATCAATGAGCTGTTGGGCTCATTCTTACTAATTGTTTATAGACAGTGGAGGTGTTCCATCATATCCAGAGGACTAACTTTCAAAGCTTAATTAGTAGATCTGGTTTATTTTTTTCCCCCTAACCATTTAAATCACCTCACTTTCCCCTATTAACATACTGCTCAATTATTTCCTTACTGCTTTAGGTTCCCCAGCCTGGGAAGATTATAGACACAACTTATTTTTTTGTTTGTTTTCTTTTAAGGCCCTGTAGTGTTTGTTTTATTGTATGACACTAAAATACTATTTTACAACATGCCTTTTCCTCTGTTCAATATTTCATGACTTTCCACATCAAATGTATTTATAACATTTCAGTGCTGTAATTTCTTCAACATTGTTAAATGTTTAGTTTGTTTCAAGTTTTTTGCTTGCTGTGCTTACCAGGTTCACAGTTAAGTATGTGAAACTATTTTCAATTATTCAAGTTGTAAACTTTTTGAGCAATTCTTCACTAAAGGTTTCAAAAGTCTTCTCAGTTGAGATGCAAGCTACAGAGGGAGAAAGAACTAATAGAAAAGCTAAATGGAAAATAAACAGTAGTGGCTATCTTCAGTGATCTTTTATCATTCATCTATTGCTTTACCCCTTTGTTCAGGTGTCTAGCCATGCCTGACTCAGTCCACGGTGTCTCAGTGGAAGCTGATCCCACCCAGGCTCCAGGGTGGGTCTGTGGTTAAACCTACCACCCTGGCCTGAGGTTGGTTTAGAAATTGTCATACGAATCCATCTTGCCAATAAGCATCTAGGAGAGGTTTGCTGAAGATGATGGGGGAAGTGCACCCTCCCTAACCTGGGAGTTTTCTATCTCCTTCTGGTTGTTGTGTGGCCCAGAAGTTCTGTAGTCATTTCATATCCAGCCTCAGTAGAAAGTCACACACCAGAGGGAGAACAGCAGGGAGCCAGAGACACAGATAATGTCAACTCTGAAATCTGTTCAATCTTCTAGACTCCCAGTGTTGCAAGCCAAGAGACTTTCTTATATTTGAAGACAGGTTGAATTTTTCTGGTATTTCTTGATCAAAGCACACAAATTTGTATAGTAAATTAGCAAAATAAGTACTAGAAATAAGCATTCTAAGTACTAATGTTTAAAAATAAGAAAGGAAGACAAAATGAAGAAAAAAATATGACTATATTTCAGCTAATTTTAAACATTGTTTTTATATCTGACCAAAAAACTAGAGACAAAGTGATTCTGAATAGACATATTTATTTTTAAGAAGTGTAGTTTTGTCATATATGTCTCTTGATAATTTTTTTTAAAATAATTGTTTTAATGCTTATTTATTTTTGAGAGAGAGTGAGAGAAAAAGACAGAGTACAAGTGGAGGAGGGGCAGAGAGAGGGAGACACAGAATCTGAAGTAGGCTCCAGGCTCTGAGCTGTCAGCACAGAGCCCAATGTGGGGCTCGAATCCGTGAATTGTGAGATCATGACCTGAGCCGAAGTCGGATGCTTAACCAACTGAGGCACCCAGGCACCCCATGTCTGTTGATATTTTTATGTATGTTGGCAAATAAGATGAAAGTGAAACAGCTTTGATGTTTATCAGAACTTCATTGGTTCATGAAAGGGATGAGAGACTTTTTGCTGAATTGGATGATAGTTTTAGAATACTAGTAGAATATTTCCTCAATTTTGTGTGTATGTGTTCTTTACAATGTAATGACTACATTGTGTTATGATATGCCTTTAAATTTGATGTATGTTCATATTTTATCTATCATGTTGCTAAGAGTAGAAATCAGGTAGACAAACTTCAGCCTCTAGGCCCATTCTGGCTATTTTTGTTGTGGTAAATAATTTTATTGAAACACCGCTGTGTCATTTATGTACATGTTGTCTGTATCTGCTTTCTCACTATCACAGTGGTGTTGAATAGTTGTGACCAAGATCATGACATGTAAAGCCTAAAATAATGCTTGCTATCTGACTTTTTATAGAAGATGTTTGCCAAGGCTCAGTCTTGGATGATCAACACAAGAGTAAATCAAACCCTGATTTACCTAGTAGAACAGCTGAAGTCAATAGCCACATTGGCCACCTCCTGGGTTAGTATCTTTCCTTTGTCCCACACCAGCCTCTTCCCTCTGCCCTGTTGTCCCTTCCTGTGTTGATCAGCTGACATTGATTAAATCTGGTACTTTGAAGGAAAAAGGAGAAGTATTTTTCAACTCTAACTTTGTTTAAAAGACATTTGCTTTAATGCAGTTCTTCTAGTATTCCAAGTGCCACCTATTTTACTATTTTATCACTATAATTTCATACTTTTAAAAATAAACTAGTGATTTTTATTTATTTTTTTAATATTTTATTTATTTCTAGGAGAGAGAGAGAGACAGCGTGAGCAGGGGAGGGTCAGAGAGAGAGGGAGACACAGACTCTGAAACAGGCTCCAGACTCTGAGCTGGCAGTCAGCACAGAGCCAGATGCGGGGCCCGAACCCATGAACCGTGAGATCATGACCTAAGCGAAAGCTGGATGCTCAACCGACTAAGCCACCCAGGCGCCCCTAAACTAGTTATTTTTAATATCTCTTTACTGCTTTCTGAATAAATAAACATAAACTACTTAGTTGGCTGTGAGCCACACTAGAGCAGATATGATCCAACATGAGTTCCAAATATTTTTGATTTAAACAAGAGTGTTATTGTGAAGCTACATGTAACAAGAGATCTTTGGGATAGTGAAGCCACAGGTAGCTTGCTGCCCCTGGAAATACCGCTGACAGACTTGGCCTTCATTATCCCAGTGTGTCTCACCTGCATAGAATTACCAAGGGTATGTGTTAAAATGTAGATTTTACACATAAAATGTAGATTTACAAAGGCTCACTGAATCAGAACTTGTGGAATATAGGGCCTATAAACTTGTAGCAAGTATGTTGAATCGAATACTTAGAAATCATTGTGACCTTTCATGTGACATTGGACATGAATCTTTGGGCCTCATTTGTAAAATGAAGGGTTTAGGTTCTATGATTTTGTGTAACATATTAAGATTGGTGTTTCCTCATAGTGCAAGAGACTCTAATGTGAAGGAGGCAGGAACAATAATTATGCTTTTAACTCTTTTATTTGTTTAAAAATACATTCATACCTCTTTGTGCTGAAAGCATTCTAATGCATGCACTTCTCTTGCCATGTATTTTTGGCAATGGGAGGCATTTATGGAAGGACTCCTCTTTATACACAAACTCTTGGGCATCAAATGGAGCATCCAGACATGTTCTGCACCTGCTACATTAGCTGATGGAATAGTGGAAAGGCCTCATGGGACACCATAAAGGTGAAGTGTGCTATCTTATTGGTGCTGCAAATGTTGTGCTCAAGGTTGTCACAGTGAACCATGAAGGTGGCTTGCTTCAACCGAGTACACCAGGTGCAGATGCTTACAAAAAGTTTCTGCTACCAGTGATGAGTCAGATTGGTGACGTGGGAAGTAAACAACACCAAGACTCTCAGCTTGTGGTTACCGACCAATTTCTTCTCTCTCTCTCTCTCTCTCTCTCTCTCCTACGTGAACTCCAGAAGTTGCTTGATGGCCAAAAGTTTGGTGATTTCTGTAAATACTTCAAGATTATAAAGAGTAGAAAGGTATCCACAAATTAATGTCATGGTAGCTGAGAAACAAAAGTTGAACTAGACAACAACATGAAATTATGTTCCCATTATAATATTTTCAAATAGAAAAACTTGCCTCTTTAAAGTCTTTGTAGTGGAATATGGGTCATCTTGCTAGGCCATCTTTTATAGAATGTTTACTTTTCATGTTTCACTTCTTGCTGCTTAGGCCTGTACAACTTCTTCTTCTACTCCTGCTGTTTTCCTGGATGTTTGAGCAGGAGCACCTTAACTCAAATATGACAAAACCTCTGTCTGCCTGCCAATGGAAAATCAATTGCCACAAGGCAGACATGTGGTAGAAGGAAGGCAGAAAAGAACTTGGACTCCTAGGTTGCTCTTAAATTACTGCCAGCTTGCACTCAAACTTTTCCAGGAACAGACTATGGAAAAGACCTGGTGTGTGTTCCTGCTGATGAGCATTTCACAACATAGTCTCCGTGTACCGAGCTTGCATCCAGGCAGATCGCAGCAAAGTCTGATGGTCACTGGGGAATAGGTGACCTCTCCTCTGCTCACATGGATACTTCTCACTGCCCTCTTCATTAAGATTCGGAGAATACAAGATGAAGGAAGATGGAATGAATTCTAAGATCCTAGAAAAGAACTTTCCAGATAGAAAAATCTTTCTAAAGTACTGTTAAAATTAGGAACATTTTCTAAGTATTAATATCTAAAAAAAAAAAAAATTAGGTACATTAGTTAGCTAGGGCTGCCATACCAAATACCACAGCCTAAATGGCTTAGCCACAGGGGTTTTCTCACAGTTGTGGAGCCTTTGAAGTCCACAATTAAGGTGTCAGATTTGGTGTCTCCTGAGGCCTCTCTTCTTAACTTGCAGATGGATGCTGGCCTACTCATTGTGTCCTCATCTGGTCTTTCCTCTGTGCAAGCGCATCCTTGGTGTTTCTCTTTTTGGATGTCCAAATTTCCTTCTTTTATAAGGACACCAGTTAGATGGGATTAAAGCCCAGTCCATTGGCCTCATTCTAACTTCATCACCTCTTTGGAGGCCCAATCTCCAAATATAGTCACATTTAGAGGTACTAGAGATTAGGGCTTCAACACATGAATTTTGGGGAACAAAATTTAGTTCATTACACTAACCCAGATTACTAGTAGCCCCTGAAAAAGATCTAGGGCAGAATGATTTTGATTTTCTAATAATACCCAATTTGTTTTCGGCTTTGCTAATAAGCCAAATGTACAGGATTTGAAAAGTAAGCCTTAAAAAAATTTTTTTTTAGTCTGATCCCATGGGCTGCATTTGTTGATAAACTTCAGCCTGCCCCCTTTATTTGACGAGTTTCCTTTTTGCAGCTTTCCTAGAATAATTAGAAGTTTCACCTTTGTATCCTCTAAAAGTTCTTTTGTCCCACCTCTGCTGTCCTTTCCTGTGACCACACCTGTGACCTCATCCACATCAGGAATGAACACTGCTGAAATCTTGACTTCTGCATCTAGTACTAGTCTATTGTAGCCTTCTGATTCAGTGGTTCTTTGATCTTCTTGAAATCCTTAGCCCATTGGCCTTATCTCATTAATAGTTCTCCCTTCCACTTCCACCAGATCTTCTCTTCCTTTCCTCTCCAGCTTAAGATTTTAAGATCCATCACTAGAATTCCTTTTTTTCCCCTTTCTCCCTCTGGGTTGATAGAATTACAATACTGGTAAAACCAAGTCCTCTGCTTCCTGCTTGTCTTCCCCCTCGTCCCCCAGAAGCTTACTGCTTTCACTTCAGAATCCTAGCATATGGAAAAAAACAATCCTCTCCACCAAAGATGCCCATGTCTCAAATCAGATTCAGAGAAGGTGACTTGATGACTCAGACATAGCAGAGTAGGAGATGTGGCAATGAAACTAGGTCAAGGATTTGATGCTACATGGTTAGCTTTGAAGGGGTGGGGGCCGGGGAAAGGGATCATGATCAAAGAATGAAGCTGGAAAATTCAGGGAAATAGATTTTCCCCTAGAGCCATTACAAAAAATATGAATATAACAATTTTTCCTTTTTGGTCCCTCACAGATGGTGGTGTTGCCATGGGTCACTGCCCTGTTTGATGTCACTGGCGTTGTACAAAAAAAAGCTGTAATCAAAGTCTCACTTCTGCAGAGATATCCCTGAGGCAAGATCCACATCTTTGACCTGGAATGGAAGAAGGCAAAAGTGGTGAGTTTCTATACCATGTGGCCACATGGTGTCAGATGAATATGAACTTTTCTCTTTTGAAGCCCTGGAGGCTTCCTCTTTGCCAATAAGTACATGGTGAAAAGTTGTGCAAAGTTGGCTTTCATGTTCAAGGGCGCCTCCACCTCTTCCAAGTCGTCCTATCAACAAGATGTTGTCTTGTGTTGGGACCATACAGACAGATATGTGGGGAGCCTTCAGAAACCCCCAGGGCACAGTAGCTAGGGTCCATATTGACCAAGTCTTTATGTCCATCCTTACCAAGCTGGAGAACAAGGAACATGTGGTTGAGGTCCTACACAGGGCCAAATTCAAGTTTGACTGCCAGAAAAATCACATCACCAAGAAATAGGGCTTTACTAAATTTAATGTAGATGAATTTGAAGACATGGTGGCTGAAAAGTGGCTCATCCTAGATGACTTTGTGGTCAAATACATTCCTCATGATGGCTTCCTAGACAAATGGCAGACCCTGCCCTCATGAGAAACTTGGCTCTGCTCCCTTATTCATGCCCATGGATAAATATTATTTCCTGTCAAAAAAAAAAAAAAAAGATATATTCAAAGACCAATCAATGACTTGAACTCTTTATCATAATGACAAGCATAAGTCCACACTATAGCTGGGCCTATTACCTTAATTTTGGGTCTTGTAATTTCTTTTAATCATAATTATAAAACTTTATTAATGACTTTATAGAATTATATAGAATATATAAATGCATCACGTAGTTTGAAAAGCAATAGATTAACACATGTATATATATACCTATACACACACACACACTCACACCTTGTTTAAGAGAGAGAAATTTTGAAGTTTCCCTGTGTCTCTACCTCATGACAACCTCACTCAGTCCAAGTTAATCACTGTCCAGAAATTTGTGTTAATATTTTCCTTTTCTTTATAGTTTTAAAACCTGTAGAAAATGTGACCATACATCCAGTTCACCTAAGACAATCTTGGTTTAAGAATGTTATCACTGAATGATTATTAACAGTACTCCTTTCTACTGTCAAACATCCTGTTTTGGATGATCTAAATTATATATGGACACAGACTTTATGTCTAGATAGCTGTATAGTGGGTTACTTAGTTTAGAAACTCAGTGGCAAAGAAGAAATCTAATTTTGTAAGAAAAGAGTGTTATCGCCATAGTTAGATGAAGACTTCCAGAGAGTCTCCAAGTCATGATTTGACTTCAGTGTGTATGAAATTTAATAAATGCATCTTTTGGGGAAGTCAGTGGAAAAAGCAGTGAGTTACTTTTGAGGAACATAGGGTTTACCATTGTCTAGGCATTTATTGGACGATAGTGTGGGTCAGGTTGTTAATCATATTTTTAAATTCTCTTTTAAAATTATTTCTATGCTAATGCATAGGAGCACATGTACCCCAATGTTCATAGCAGCACTCTCCACAATAGCTAAAACATGGAAAGAGACTAAGTGTCCATCATCGGACGAATGGATCAAAAAGATGTGGTTTATCTATACCATGGAATACTACATGGCAATGAGAAACAATGAAATCTGGCCATGTGTAGCAACATGGATGGACCTTGAGGGTGTTATGCTGAGCGAAATAAGTCAGGCAGAGAAGGACAAATATCATATGTTTGCACGTATAAGAGGATTAGGAGGAACTTAACTGAGGACCAAGGGGGAGAAGAAGGGCGGAAACGGTGGGGGAAAGGGAGAGAGGCAAACCATGAGAGACTCTTGAATGCTGACAAAAACTGAGGACTGATGGATGGGGAGGGAGGGGGCATGGGCACGGAGAGGGGCACTTGTGGGGATGAGCACTGGGTGTTATGTGGAAACTAATTTGACAATAAACTATTTGTAAAAATAAATAAATAAATAAATAAATAAAATTATTTCTAGTATGTATTGAGGAATAACATATGTCCTATAAACTACATGTATCTTAAATATGTACCTGAGGAATTTTAATATCCAACAACACCCAGATCAAGATACAGAACACTTCTGGTCCCAGAAGACTCCCTCATGCTTCCCTCACTCAGCAGTCCCTTTCAAAGCTCGCTACTCTCTTTATCACCAGTGATTCCTTATATCTGTTTTTGGAATGTATATAAATGGAGCTGACACATACTCTTTTGTCTAGCTGCTTTTGCTCATCGACCATGTCTGTGAGACTCATTTGCTAGGTATCAGTTCATTCTTTTTCTGTGTAATATTCTATTATATGACTACCCCATGATTTTTATGCATTCTATTGTTGATGGACTTTTATTTTTGTTCATTCTTATAAATGAGTACAAATTTTAGTACATCACCAGCAAAAAAATAATTCCAACTCTTCTGTATCTTCATTTTATTTTGTATTGTCATTCTTATTTTTAACCAGTCTTAAAGTTCCTTCAGCAGTGATATCTCAAAAGTCCAATGAATCATAAAATTCATAAAAGGAATTCCTTAAACAGATGAATTCCTCAAATGTTGTTAGTCATATTATCAATTATTTTCAAAATTTTATTATTTCATAAATTTTGATCAAAATCTTAATGAGAATTATATATTAAGATATTTACTAGAAAGGAAGAATAAATAAGGGAAGAATGAGTTTGCTGAGTTTGAACCATAACTTACTTTTTTATAAGGCTATATTAATCTATGGACCGGGTTATGTCCCCTCAGAATTCATATATTGAAGCTCTAACCTCCAGTGTACCAGTATTTGGAGATGGGACCGTTGGAAGATAATTAGGTTTAGATAGGTCTGGAGGCAGGGCCTTCATAATGAGATTAAAACTCTTATAAGAAGAGACACCAGAGGGCTTGCTCTCCCTCTCTGTAATGTGAGGATATAGTGCGAAGGCAGCCATATGTAGTGAGGAACAGAGTTCTCACCTGTAACTGAATCTGCTGGTACCTTGATCTTGGACTCACAGCCTCCAGAACTGTGAGAAATGTCTGTTCTTAAACCACCCAGTCTGTAGTCATTTGTTTAAATTAATACATTAAAAATTGATGTTCTACAAACATAACTTCATATAAGATGTTGCATCGACAAATATGTTTAGAATTTTTCTCATGTAACAGGTGTAATTATTTCCAAATGACCCCTCATTAACAGGCATGTGAAGAAACATTTCTCTTTCCAATGTCTTGATTACACTGAAGTCTAATTGGCCACAGACAAAAAGGTAATTCCATAGTGTTTAAAAGTAGGCCAAGAGATGATAACATTCCTATGACAGATCCTTAGGCCAAGGAGTCCATGTCAGGGAAAGAAATGTAAACAACAGTTGACTGTATAAAAATAAATAGTAATGATTTTAGAAAAGAAGAAAGTTGGAGAAAAATTGGGAGACCAGCAATTTTGATTGTCTTGCAGAAAAATCATTTAAGAAAGTCTTGAGAGTGAATTCAAGAAATCTTACAATGGCTGGGAGCCCAATGAAAAGATACTATTTCCCTCTGATCAGATTAAACTTGTTACTATTTCAGTGCAAATTCTGAAATGAGAAACTAAAAGGATTTCTATTTGAGACATCGAGTGCTGGCAATGAAAGCTGAACTAATCTCAAGAGGAGTAACTATAGAAAGTCATTCTGAAAAAGGATTTATTTTCTCACTGAAAAGATGTGCTGAAAGAGAGGGCCTGCCTTTGACTAGAGATAGAAGCAGGGAAAATGTAGAGAACGATTCAGGAGACAATTATACTATTTAAATCAAGACCACTGTATTTAATTAATTGACATAGCACACATCGATCATCTATCATATGCCAAGTGTTATGCAATGTAATAAGGTATATGTGTTTAGAATAATTAGATGATTAACTCAGGTGCTTAAGGTTACTTGAGAAAATGTACTACAGTCCCTGGGAGACCTGCATTCATCCTCAGAGTCAGCCATCTCTACGCTTATTTGCAATACTTGTGAGAGACCTGATCAGGCATAGAGTTACATCAGTGATCAAATTGCTGAGGTTAGCATTGATTGTTTCTCAAGGGTACTGCTTCATATGTTTATTCAAATAAATAAAATGCTGTAAAGTAACCTAGATGTGAGTAGTCAATGCTCACATTGTATGTGTGAGTAGTAATCTATATGAATAGCCATGAATGATCAGGGGATTTTCTGATGATTATCAAAGAGAACATTATTACCCAGTAGCTGGTGATAGAAACTGTTATGTTAAGGACCCCCGATTATTCCATTATAGGCTTTTATACCTATAATTCATTAGTAAAATTTAATTACCTATTTTAAATAATTCATTAAGCCAACCTTCACTGAGTCCTTTCTGGTTACTGTGTTGAGGGTCAGGAATACAGAGATCCATGAGAGGTGTCATTTCTGGAGACTATCAGAGTCTAATGGTAGCAATGATGTGGGCAGATAATTACTGTATAATGGGATAAGTCCTTATAGAAGGTAAAAGCAGAAGTGGAACTGCAGAGGAGGAAGTAACCAATTGCCCAGAATATCAGAAAACAATGTAAATAGGAGGGGATATTTTGATCTTAAAAGATGAGTAATCTGAGTATGTTAATAGAGTTAACAAGAGTTAAAAAGAGCACAACATATCCAAAGAACTCTCTAGCATGGAGTTCAAGAGGTTGGAGATGAGGTTGGTCTGAAAACAATTATGAGAGATGATGAGACTGAGGCTGAGCCCATCTCAATCAGCAGATGTGTTGAACTCAAAGTTAAATGCTTGAGGTATTTTTTATTTTGCGTTTTTGTTTTGTTTTTAGTCTCTTTACTTAAGATGAGTAGAATCTGTACTCAGAGGTCTCAAATAGTGAAGTTGTTTGTTTGTTTGTTTGTTTGTTTGAAGTACATTAGCCTGACCAACTGTTAGGAGGTAACCAAAGTTTGTTGTGAATCTTAGAAAATGGTTATAGTGAGTCCCTCTTTCCACCTCACTTGATTCTTACCTGCTAGATACATAAACACGTTTAGGGAAATAGATTACAGTTTGGGCATGCTTCTAGCTTCCAGCAGAATTATATCTATATTTCAGTTCAAAATAGAAGAAAGTGTACTTTTTAAAAATTTTTATTAATTTTTTTTAATGTTTTTTTTTTTCTAGGAGAGAGAGAGAGACAGCGTGAGCAGGGGAGGGTCAGAGAGAGAGGGAGTCACAGACTAAAACAGGCTCTAGGCTCTGAGCTGGCAGTCAGCACAGAGCCCGACGCGGGGCTCGAACCCACGAACCGCAAGATCATGACCTAAGCGAAAGTCGGTCGCTTAACCGACTAAGCCACCCAGGTACCCCAAAGAAGAAAGTGTACTTTTAAATCTGCTGCCTGGCTACATTAACGTTTAATAAGTGTATCAGTTTCCATAGATGTATAAATATATTCTAAACAGGTTTAAGTCTATAGTACAATTTTCAACTTGGAATAAAAGGACAGATGTAAGTGTTTTAAATCTAACATAAAAAAGAGAAATCATGGGAACATAAAGACGATCATTAGGCCATGAGGTCTAAGTGATCTTAGATGGGTTGGTGTTGGCCATAAGTTGACTGACAATTATCCTCTCAGTTTTTGCTTATCTGTGAGTTTTTTCTTATCTTAAAATTTTTCCTTCATTTTTGAAGAGTAGTTTTGAAGAATTCTAATTCACCAATTTGAATTATTGGTGGACAGGATTTTTTTTTCTTTTCAGCACTTTAAATATATCATTTCTTTCTGGCCTCAGTGGATCTTGTTGAGAATCTTTGTATATAATAACTTCTCTCTTGCTGCTTTTGGAAGCAACTGTCTTAGAATGTTCTGATTCTCTCTTCTGTCAGTTCATGTATTGTTGAGTCCCTGTAGTGAATTTTTCATTTTAGCTATTGTATTTTCAACTCCAGAATTTTTCTTTTTCCTTTTTTTTTTTCCTTCTATTTGGTAAGGTATTTTTCTCATACTTTCCTTTAATATTTTAGACATGGTTTAGTTTAGTTTTTTTTTTTTTTAATATTTAAGATAGCAGATTTGAAGTGTTTGTCTTATAAATTCAAGGCCTAGGTTTTGTCAGGGGTAGTTTTTGCTGACTTGTCCCCCACCGTGTGTGTGTGTGTGTTCCTGTTTTGCAATTTTTTGTTAAAAATGAGACAATATAATGTGACAAGTCTAAAAATCAGATTATTTCCCTTTTGTTGTTGCCGTTTGTTTGTTTAGTGAGTTTCTTAGGCTAATTCTGTGGTCTGTATTCTTTGTCATGTGCAGCCACTTAAGTCTCTGGGTGATTTTTCTCAGTGGTCAACTAAGGATTGGACAGAGATTTCCTTAAGTGCCCTGAATCAGAAAGTCTCTCAGCCTTTGCTGAGGAACTTTGTGTGTGCATGTTGGGGTATGACTTCAGTACTTCATAGGCAGTTTACAATTCTGCGTTAGCCTTCACTTCCTGCTTGTGAATAGCCTCCATGCCTGTTAGATATGAAAGATTGGTTTTTTCAAGTCTTTCGTGGGCATTCACAGAGTTCCCGAATGTGGATATGGCCTTCTAGAACCCCAGAAATGTATAGGAGTTTTTCACATTTCTCTCTGGATATCTCATTTTCCAGTTTTTCCTTCCAGGTTTTGTGGTCAGCTTCTTGTTATCCCCAACTGTAAATGCTGCTTCAGGAGTTGTGATTGTTGCTGCTGATTGATTTCATCAAATACCCTAAGGATAGAGCTACACTGAAGGGCTAAACAAGAACTTGAGAATGGAGCTTTTCAGTAGGCTTCCAGACAGGTCAAATCATGACAGTTCCCTAGTGTTGGGGTTGTTAAGGAGTTTCAACTTCTCCTCCCTCCAGGGGCTTGTAGGCTGTCGGTACTTATAGCTATTGTAAATACCAACAACCAACAACCCAGGCTGTTGTTTTTCAAGTATATTATGGAGCTGGGGAAAGGAAGACAGGATTAGAGGAAGTTAAAATGCCACAAAACTCACAGTTCTTTCTGAGATTCAGACATTTTTTTCTTGACTAAAATTCCTTGGGTTGTTGCAAGTCTTTATCCAGAGTTCTGAACAGGTTGATTTTGATAATTTTTGCCACTACTTTCATTGTGTTTCTAGAAGAGCAGATTTTCAGGAGGCTCTTACTCTACCATTCTTGAAGTCATCCATCAGGCTATAACCTTTAAGCTAGATTTTACTATGTTTGGATATAATCAAAAGGAAGTTTAGCACACACACAAAAATGTACACATGCTATGGGATGGGATAACTTTCATAATTGACAGATCCAGACTTCTTCAACTAGGAAGTCTTACCAGGACTTATATACTATCTCTAGTGAAGACAGAGTTGTAACCTAGTCTGTTTCCATGCAGCTAGCAATGGCTTGATCCTCATTACCAGGAAAGTAACAGAATTTGTCTTTTACTTGTAGGTTTTTTACAAATAGCTATGAGGCAAGGAATGGGTAAGAAAATTTTGCCCTCACCAAAGTCCAAGAGTTTCCTCTTCTGTTCCTAGAACCACCATTTCTCAAGTGGTTGACAGTTGAAAATCCACTGCCTTCTAGGAAATGCCCAACCTTATTTGCAGGATGTGGGTGTGGCCTCATACTCTGGTCTCAGTAAATTAATCATCTCAGAACATAATGGTACAAAATCAGATTATTACTCAAAATCTGGGTTGTCTCCTACAAAACAGCACAAGAACATTAACAGCCTGTTCCTGCTTGAAAGTCATTAGGTTTTTTTTCCGTTTTCTTTTAGGTCTTTTTTCTAATTTGACTTGAAGAAGCCTCTTTTCTTGGTTTCAACTCCTCATCTAAGCATTTTTGCTCAATTAGGAATACAACTTCCTATAAACCAGGGACAATTTTTAGGCAGAGGGCACACTAAATTTCAACAGAAAAAGAAACATTTTCTCCACTCCATTAGCTGCCCTACAAAAAAGCAACAATGTCTGTGGAGACCACAGTCCAGTTTATATAGGCAATCCAACTGATAGCTGCTCATTCATAATGCCAACATATGGGTTTATGGGGCTTCTGACTTGTCCCTCAGAATAGATTCTTTTTTTTTATAGCTAAGGGCAAAGAACAAAGAAATTAGCACATCTCAAATAGAATCAGTTAGTAATCCTGCAAGATGAAATATTTTTGCAGGTTTTAAATGTCAGTTTTCAGTTTCTTTACAACTTCTACCTGTAAGAATTTCAAAATTCTTAAGGATCTGAGTTTTAAAAGGTCATCTTGTTACAAAAGCACTATTTTCAAAAAGCTACTCTAAACACACGCAAACACAAGAAGCATGATGACCCTTGGTTGAAAATAAAATACTGAGGAATTTATCTGAAATCTCAAAGACCGCTATTTGCAAGACTGCAATTTAATGGGAGAAAAAAGAAACCACCACCTCTCTGGCCTCCATTTGGAGAAATTTCAGTTTCCCAATGACTGAAAATTCTAGGTTTAGTGTTTGATACTATAAAGATTTAAATACCTGACAGATGGAGACAGAAGTATGAACTACTGCAATGCAAGTTGGAGTCTTGATATCCAGGCAACAATCCTATAAGTTTCCTTTTAAAAAGAACAGAAAGAACATGACATTGAACTTAGTAGGAGACACTATAACAATGGATTTGTGTGTCTAGTTGAGGTCAGTCTGCTTGTGAGTAAACAGGTGATGGTGTCTTTTATAATAATAAGCAGGGTTACAAGGACAAATGTAGCACAACCCTGTCTGCCATGACTCCATCTATTCCCTGTCCCAACAATTTAAGGTTTGGGACTTCTTGTCCTAAATGGTTAGAGACCAGCTCCAACAAAGGCATTGAGTAAAAACACACACAAAAAAATAATTTTAGAATTGAGAGAGACCAGTTACATTTTTGCTTTACTCTGTAACCTACTTCACATAAACGGAATGGAGAGTTTTGTTCTGATTCTATCAGAAGTGATGAGGTGCTTTGTTTCGGGACTCATCTTCACAATTTCTGCTAATCTATCTATCATTTCTGGGACCATCATTAAATTAGTTATGGCACACTAGTGTTCTCCATCACAAAATGGAAATTAATATCTGATACATATGCATTTGAAGATTAAATAAACCAGATATGCAGGTCTTACAGAAAATACTCTTTGTTTTCTATGAGATACTTGAGTTGTCTGAGTTAAGGAAATAAAATACATGGATTGTAAATACATGGTATTTCTGACCATAGTTGTAAAGATGAAGCCAGGGTAAATAATATCTGTTGAAAGGGTATGTGGAATAAATATCAAATCATTTCCTTTTCTAACTGCAATTGTAGTGCACATATGATTCAGACCTGTCTTTCCTAAAAAAAACAAAAAACAAAAAACAAAAACAAAATACCCTCAAATCCAGGACCCAGAATAACCCTTGTTTTTGTAATAGACCCCAAGAGTTGGCTATCTTCCTTATTGTTACTGTGAAAAGTCTCTGGGAAATGAATCTCTTGTGGAATTTTTTTAAGTTATTTACTTTCAGAGCAATATACTCAATTTTTTGCAGCCAATGATACTAGAAATCTTGTGGAAAATGTGACCTGGAGTAAGTTTGGGACAGTTAATTTCCTCATCAATTAGTTTATTTGTCCTCTACAGGATATATAGGGTGTTTATGTGTTGGGTGTACTGGTAGCAGTTTTTGGCAGAAGGGTGTTGATTTACTCTTGCCAATGAAAACAAGCTGTTACTTTATTTTCTGAGCAATGACAGCCCCTGGTACTGAGCACAGTTTTGTAACTCATGAACAGACAGGGAAAGTATATAAGGAACTACGAAGAATAGGGAAATTTTATTTGTGCATGCTGCAAGTAGTCTTCAGGAAATGGTTCGCCTTCTTAGTAAGAATTAGCAGTAATAGGAGATTGAAAATCTGATAAATTCCATATTGAATTTTGGCATTTCATATTATCTTTCTTTAGAGAAAAAAATAATTAGAATATATGAATGTAAAGTATTGTGAAGAAAAATGTTGTGTTGTTCTCCAGGGTCAACCAACTGTTGGCTTTTCAATGATCTTTCCATCCCTATCGCCCTGGCCTTCCGGTTCTTGTACTTTGCCTCTCTTTCCTGCCTATAAGGCCTTTAAATATGGTTTTATTACTCTTCCTGCCTTTTCATTTTTACTGCTATTCTTCAAATTTTCCAAGAAAGTATTTTTTTAAAGTTCCTAAATGATCTTATAACACCATGTTCCTCTTATCATAGTTTAATTCATATTTGTGATATTAATATCTGACTTGCCATGAGACTTCATGCTCATGAGGGGCAGAGATGATGTCTGTTTTGACTCCCCATTGTATCCCCAGCATAGTACTTGATGTGAGTCCTGTAGAAAGAGAAAGAAATGATTAATTTTGCCCAGGAGTCAGCAAGAGATGAAATAAGCATGAAGCATAACACAGATAGCATATCAGTTTAGCCTGACAGATTATGATATGCCAGATAACGAAGGTATTGCAGTTGTGGAAACCACATAAGCAAAGGAATAGAGACAAATAAATACATGGTGTTATTCAGAAGTCAGAACATGGATGTAGAGGAAGGGCTGAGTAGAGATGAGGTTACAGGGGCAGATTGGGACCAGATTGTTTAGAGCCTAGGGATTTTAAGGAATTTGGACATTTTCTAGGCAGTGAGGAGCCATTTGAAGACTATTAAGGAGTAGAATAACACAATCCCATCTGTGTTCTGATATCACTCTGGCAGCAGTGTGGAAGGCAGTGGAACTAAAAATAGGATTATAAGTAATGTGCTCATTGCTTTTCCCCTATTTGCACAGTAACCCAATTTTAGCCTTGACATACATCCTGTTTGTACAGGAAAATCCCTAGGCCTGAAGAAGTATCTCCTTATATTATCTGGAGGAGAGTTTTGTTATAAAGCAAAAGAGCAATGTGGCCATCAGCCATTGTATTGTGTATTGTGCCAGTGGAAGTGTTTAATAATGAAGACATTTAACAAAAATAATTAACTTAATACATGGAACTGTAAAATTCAGGCATTGTTCAGTCTCAGAAGCTGACATGTAAGAAATTGTGCAGAGAAATAGCAGAGGGAATCAGTTTTATACATCTTCTAACAGAGTCAGCAGGAGAAGTCAACTAACTCTAAGAAAGTCAGCAGCAGTACTCTAGAAATAAGTTATGGGAAAAAAAACAAGTTATGGAAACCCATAATATAACTTGATATTACTAGACATCTTGAAAAATGTTAACATTTAGATGCTAGGGATGTAGTAATATTTATTGATATATAACATATCATTGTACTGTATGTAATATATTATGGACATATACATACATACATATGTATGTACATATATATTGATAATATATATGTAATATATTATTGTATTCAAGATGCTGTTCTAAACTGCTTAGCCCATGGAATGTTCACAACTTTGTGGGACATTGTTAACCAGTTCTATATTATGTAGGGAAAAGAAGACTCAGTGATTATAAGTAATTTGTGCAGGGCATCCTAGGTAGTAAGTGGTGGAGATGGATTCAGACCAGGGAGTCTCACTCCTTGTCCCTGTGCTTTCCAACTTCCCATTCTGTTTCATCATACAGAGCTGTGCTCAGCTTTAGAAAGGCCTCTTAGTAAGGATGGTCACATCCTTACTCAATCTTTATTCTTTTCAATCAAAGAGAAAGCATTAATTTGGCATCAGTTTCATCTTTATCTTTCACATAAAATTACATGGAGTTTTGCCTGGTATGATTTTGTAGACACCTGGTTTTGATGGTGATCATTTAAGAACATTGGTTCAGGCTGATCCTGGGTGAGGAGGTAAGAAGTACTAGAAATACAGGCTATTAGAAATCTGATTCACAAAATGTCTGTAGAGGGCCACAGCTCTAACACAGAACTCTAATTGTTCTATCTCTGGGGTGTTGTTTTAGAGTTGATTATAGCTTTAAAATAATTTTTTTGAGGAGAAGTACACAATTAAGTTATTTTTTCCTAGTACTCTGTTTCTCAAGTTTATAATATCAAAAACGCAAATAACTCTACATTTTTCTTTTGCTTTGCTTTCTCTATTCTTGAAAGACCTCTTTTAGTAGCACATGTCAACTACGTTTTATGCAGTATTCTTTCTTGGTGTTGTATTTGAAAGTATTCTTAAAAAAAAAATCCTGATGACTCTTGGTGGCTTTGACACAGTAATGTTCAGAGTTACTGTAATAAACGAAAAACATTTAGAATCTTAAGTGGCATGAGTCATTTTGATAGAGCCCTTATAAGTTCAAAAATGAGAATATTTGAAGCAGTTAAATGCTAGTAACAGTAATGATTTCAAAACTACTGTCACGTGATGAAACCCTCTTGATCATAATAGCCTCATAATGTTATGTAAGCCTTTGTTGACTGAAAGGAATAAATGTAGTCTGAGGAAATCAATAGGAGCTACTGGCTGCACTATGTTTTTAACTCATAGAATTCTAGGCTCTCAAGGGTAATGTAGTTCAGCTCCCTATCTGTCCTTGACCATTGTAATCTCTCTCTCTCTCTCTCTCTCTCTCTCTCCACTTTTAATCGGGTGCACAGCTACTCCATGCTTTGTAAACTTAAATTCCTATAGAAAACAGACCATGATATAAATGAATAAAGCAGGCCAAGATCCCTCTCACCTCTTTCTTGAAACCAGCCATACTGTCTGCTATCTTATATTTTTCTACTTTCAATAGAGACATGGGTACAGGGAAAAGGTTCTCTACTGTGAGGAAAACCAGAGTGCAATTAAGGTGATAAAAGGCAGTTGACCCTTTGCCTTTAGTTTGGGATCAACAACTTCCATGCTCTAACATTGGGCTCCATGCTGCCTTCTCCTGGTTCTCTTCCTCTCAGCCCAGTCTACCTTTTAGGTATCTCATTCTTAATACCAAACTCTTTATCAGTTTTGTGTGCTTTGAGTTGCAAGTAATAGAAAATATCATGAAACTGGCTTAAATAACAAAGTAGTTCTATAGTTTTCAAAACTAAGAGTTACATTTTGGAGGTTGACAGAGCTCAGTCTATTTTATTTGGCTCTGTCCTCCTTGTCTTGACTACATCCTCTTGATAATTTCTCTCAGGTAGCAAAATGGTTGCAGCAACTTCAAATGTCATGTAGATACACCATACTGTCCAGGACAAGAGCGTCCCTCATTTACCTCAGCTGTCGAACATTCTGCTAATGTGACCAGTTACTGTGGCCAGGATGATCAGATTGCACTTATGCCACTTTGGGTTCATCTGTGAAACTGGGGCTCAGGCCAATATCACAAAACCATGGCTGCTACTTAACTGAGAGAGAGTGAAGGGATATGGAAGAGCTCTAGGCTTCAAGGTTTTCTCAGGTCACAGCCCCAGAGAGAAGATAAACAGTCAACAGTTGACTACTTGGCGATTTGATCTTGTCTGACCCCATTTGGTCCTTGAACCATTGGCAGTTCAGTAGATCCTGATTGGCAAATCTTGCTCACTCATGTGGCCGGCAGGAAAGGCCCTGTAATTGACACTTTCTTCCATGTCACATGGATCAGAGAAGAAAATTTTCACAATACAAAGAGGGCAGCTAATGGGTGAAAATAACATGTTCAGTTTACCTTATATCCCAGTTTTCTGACCTTCAACAAATCACTGACATCTCCCAGAGATGATATTACATCCCCAGGCATTGGTTTTAAGAACAGACTCATAATACATACTAGTGTGTTTTTAAAACATTGTGAGAACAACACATGGAATTTATGTCTAAGTGTATCTGGCAATTAATACTGTTTGGATATATTATATACTACAGGCTTGTTGAGTACAATCCATGAATCACTCTGTGGTGTACATGTTCCTTAGCATATGTCCAAATTTTAGTTCTTAGCACAGTGTTTCATCACACACTTTTCCCCTCCATGCATATAAACAAAGAGCTTATCAGAGAATGAAGAGACAGATGCTAGCCTCTCATTTCATTCTCTTAAGAATTTATCTTTGCCTAGAATGAAGGGGAGTACCATTCAGGGCTCTGACCATTAGTTCATATTAACCCACCCCTAGAGATCCTTCCTGAGGGGATTTGTGGTTTTTAAAAAAACTCAGCCAGGTAATCTTGATAATTAGCTATTTTTGGAAGCCTCTGAGAAAGGGTGTACTGTGTTCTCTTCACTGAAATATTTAGAGCCCAGTGGATAGATGACATAGTGCTAGCCTCTTCAGTCTGAGCAGTCAAGGAGTCTTTTATGGAAGACACTTGGAAAAATCCCTTTTGATGTGTTTTTTACCATCATTACATGACCATTTCTGCTTATAATGGAAGTGGGTGCCATTGATTGACTACAGAGCTCATCTCCCCTTCTCTGTCCACAGATTAGATCTATGTCAAGGAGGAACACATGTGACCTTGGCAGAATTCCTAAACCTTCCTCTTTGTTTAGGGATCATGCTCATTAGATTTTTATGCTTCTAAAAAGAAAAAAGAAGCCTGTTCCTCCCTTTAATGTCCAAACTGATGTAACTGATAGGATGTCATAAAGGCTCCATAGTTAACTTTCCCATGAAAAGTAGTAAGAAAGGTTAGAGTAACTCCCATCTCCTCACACTGAACACTATCCAAGAAGGTTTGTTGTTCATATAGACTCTGCTGCAGTTGTGGGCAGTTCATCTGCTCTATGTTCCAAAAAACTAATTGATAGGGGTGCCTGGGTGGCTCAGCCGGTTAGGCATTGAACTTCAGCCCAGGTCATGATTTCGCAGTTCGTGGGTTCGAGCCCTGTGTCGGGCTCTGTGCTGACAGCTCAGTCTGGAGCCTGCTTCAGATTCTGTGTCTCCCTCTTTCTTTGACCCTCCCCTGCTAATGCTGTTTCTCTCTTTCTCTCTCTCTCTCTCTCTCTCAGAAATAAAACATTAAAAAAAATAAATAAAAAACCCTAACCGATAAGTTCTAAAGTTCAGGACTCTGGGTGGTAAAAGAATCCCACCTGCAGAGGCAGGACAGGGGTACGAGGAGTGAGTCCAGATCAGCACTGTCCAACAGAGATATAATGGAAGCCACCAATGTCAGCCATAGTAATTTTAGATTTTCTAATAACTACATTAAAAAGGCAAACAAACATTACTTGGCAATAGATTTAATTGAGATTAAAGGGGAAGTGCAGGCTTTTGACTGATACCTTTTTTGTGATTACTTGCAATGTTTGCTTCACTTTTTAAAAAAATTTTTTTAATGTTTGCTTCACTTTGATGAGATAAAAAATATATACAGAAAATTTCTGATCTGGAGAAAGGAAGCAAATCTTGGTCTGACAGATGCTAACACAGAGCCTCGGTACTCCTTACAAGAGAAAAAACTATAGACGGGAACAGACTGTACGTTTTTTCTATAGCTTGAAGTGAAGTCGGCTGTAGGGCTATTCACTAGTGAATTGGAAATATAATGGAAAGAAATAAGTTACACAGATCTGAAAGTTAAGATCCACAAAGATTTGTTTTATGAAATTGAGCTCTAGTAGATTAAATAATGTTTGCAATACCATATATTTGTATTATTAGGGCATAGTCATATAAAAATACTTGTTTTCAACTCTAAGTGACATTGAAGATTATTTTTAAGGATTTAAATCTACATGCACAAGGAGAAACTGCCTTCCTGCACAGTTAAGCATAACAATAACAATCTCTTTGCCATGATATTATCCCTGTCATACTTTCTTGGGTGGTAAATTGAATTTGTAGTTTTGTATAAATTAGTATACTCAACAAAGATTTCCATGAATTCAATAGCCAACCTCAATTAAAAGTGAAGTATTGAGCTCAATACTGATTCAAACATCTAAGCATTGCAATAAACTTAATTTAAACAGTGATGGCTGTATTTCCAAGTGTCTTTGAAAGTGAACATGATACAATGTACCTCTACTTTTGCAAAGGGAGATTTGGCAAAAAAAAAAAAAAAAAAAAAAAGGTATTTCTTAAATTGAACAATGAATTCCAAAAATTCTCTGCCTCTTCAGGGAGAATATGAAATTGGATTAGGTTCAAAATTTATTGCTTAAGTTACTACAGGATAAAAGAAAATTAAATTCTGAACCTTGGCATGATTTTCTCACGTATCTTTTTGTTGTTGTCTTATAGAACTGTGTAATCTGGGAGATTTAGAGAAATAATAAAGTTAAAGAAATGGCACAACGTTACATTGGAGTTTCCCAATATTCATTGATTAGCATGATGGCTACTGTGAAGGCATTTTGCTTTAAATAAATGCCCATATGGTACTAAGTAACATCATGTTCTGATAGCTGTAATTCACCTGCTCATTTAGTAAACAAGTGCAGACACTCTGAAGTACCATTCCATTTCTGCTCTTCCCCAACAGCTACATTTGCTGTGAGTGAGATGTCAGAGGGTGGATGTTCATTATTTCCCATCCCAAACTCTGGCATAGATTGGTATGTATACAATACACAACATTTGTTTTGATAAAGTGGAAATATTTCATTTATTCTTCTCACTTGGAATATTTACTGAGCATCTACTATGGATCCAGAATCATGCTAGGTGCTGGAGGATACAAAAATGAATAGGATAAAGCCTACACTTGAGAAGCTTGTAAACTAGTTGAGGGCAAAACATAGACAAGTTATAATTACACTGTGGGTGAAATGTGTAATAGCAAAGGACTTTGAAAACATGTCATACCTGTCAGCAGTAACTACTGTTTTATTAGAATACTTTAAGGTGTGAGCATCATGTTTCTTTAGTGCTCCATTCTAAAATCCTATTGTGCAGTAACTTGTATGAGTTGACAACTGAAAGAAGGAAGTGGAGATGACAGGAATCTGTACCTATTTGTGGAGAACAGTTTGGGGACATCAGACATCATATAATGGTATAGACAAGCTATGGTAGCCAAGTGGTACCTTTTATTTATTTAAATAGAATTTCTTTTTTTTATAGCAGTTTTATGTTCACAGAAGTATCGAGCATAGCATATCAAGACTTTCCATATACCCCTCCCCATGATGCATGGCCTCCCCCATTATCATCATCCCCTACCAGAGTGGTGCATTTGTTAAAATTTATGAACCTACACTGAAAAACCATTATCACCCAAAATCCATAGTTTACATTAGAGTTTGCTCTTGGTGTTGCCCATCAAATGGTGCTTTACAGGAGCAAAAAATTAGGGAGAGTAACCAGGCAGGGTGTTGAACAGAGAAGCAGGGGGCCATCTGTTTCACAACATTAACTAAGACCAGTCGTGACTTAGTTATTTTGCTTTGTTTTCCTCTCACATGCTCTTCAAGCATAAAGAGAAGCTTAATAGAGTCAGGAAACAGGTCTTGTAGAGAGCAATGAGTTTGGTGGCTGCACACTTATTAATATTCATGGCCAATGTGATGATGAATATGGCATATCTGGAGTCTTGTAGGTTGACTAAGAACAAGTGAAGCCAGGGCACAGCTTATTACTCTGAAATTTGATAATTAAAGGAAAAGAATTAAGTATTCATATTGACTTTCTGGTATAAACTATTTTATAGTGTAATCAAATGGTGTTAGTAGATGAGGGAAAGTTTCTGCACAGAATAATTCCAGCTAATGCAGAAGGAATAATAGAATTGGATAAAATTACCATTTTGCAAGCTCTAATGAAATAGCTGATGCAAATAATGGTCATCAACAGATGCAGAAACCATTAGTTGAAATGTTGATGGGGAGTATTGAATACTCTGTTCAACCCTAGCATCACTAAAAGTGAAAACACCAGGCAAGAGGTGACTCCTGATATGCAGGATGAATTACATGGCATCAGTTATGGGTTATATGTGTCAAAAATTAAAACCTGAGATTAATTAACATTAATCAGGTTATTGAATTAGGAATCTAACTTTTGACTCATAGAAGTACTGAGGACAGAACCAGCTAAGCAACATCTGGTGAAGGCCATTAGCCAAAATGAGGCTGTAGGATCCTTTCCATGTTAACTGACCCAGTCTCAAGTTTTAAATAGACTTTTCCCAAATAATGACCATTTGGAGTAAACAGACTTTAGGAAAGCTGACTATGCTCTTATAGGTGTGTGTATTTAAGAAATTGTTATTTCAATTGTTATTTAAGAATTGTTATTTAAGAATTGTTAGGGGTGGAACACCAAGGTAAACTCCAAGTTTTATAACTGTTATTTAGTAAATTACAGATTCTGAACCTATAGGCAGATTCATCTGCTAATGGAAAAAACCATGGAGATTCTGCTCACAAACTGGCTTTTGGATTTCTGGTTTCAGATTAGAAACCAGTGTTGGGACAAGGAAGCCTTTGTCTTTTATGTTTATATTTTGAGAGAGAGAGACAGAGTGTGAGCAGGGGAGGGGCAGAGAGGGAGACTCAGAATCTGAGACAGGCTCCAGGCTCTGAGCTGTCAGCACAGAGCTCGATGCAAGGTTTGAACTCAGGAAAAGCGAGAGTATGATTTGAGCCCAAGTTGGATGCTTAACCGACTGAGCCCCCAGGCACTACTGAACAAGGAAGAAACTTGATGCATGTCCTGGATGCATTGGCTATTCTGTCCATTGACCATATTTGCCTCCTGTCAAGTTATTAACCTAATATCTCTGGTGATATTTCAGAAGTAAAATAAAGAGACTGAAGCCAACTGTTTTAAAAATGGCAAAAAAAAAAAAAGTTAAAACAAATATTCAAACTTAATATTTGATCTTGATACTAAACCTCATGGTCCAGTGGAGTCTATCAATTAGGACATGTTTTAGCTACAGTGATTAAGAAATAACAGGAGCTTAAATAAAATAAGGTCTGTTTTTCTCTCAGGAATGAGAAGTCTGGAGTTAATCAACTCAGGGCTCTTATAGAAGCTCCCTGGTCATCAACATGCTGGTCATCAACATCCTGGTCTTCTTCTTTTATATCTCATATTGGTTTGAAGCCTTGGGAGTTCCCTGGATGAAATTCCTACGTGGAATTTTACATGGAGGGCAGCTCCAAGAAAAGGCTGACCATTCCAGTGTGAGAGGTGTCAGTTCTAATAAGGAAGGGAACTTACATAGGAGACTTGTCTTGGGTGGCTACAAGATGGATAGATCTTCAGTGGCTACAAGATGGATAGATCTTCATACTTGCCTGCCAGAATCTTAAAAATTTACATAGAGGCCTGAATAGGTTCAATCAAGTACAAATTTCAAATGGTCTCAACAGCACAATACTCTTCCAAGGCTGGGTCCTTGAAGCAGTTTCTGGAGTAGGAACTGTGGGCAGAACATATATCCCCAGGGCAGGGGTAGAGATAAGGAGCCTCTAATTGCACCAGTGTAGCTCTCTGGTCAGCTGGCCATCCCATCATCTTAATGACCTCCTCTCACCCACTACCCTAGCTGCATCTCTGTCCATTCTGTCTGTGATCCAGCCAGCTGGAAAGAAGGGAGAAAGACAAAGCTTCCTCCTCCCAGCTGAGTACATTCCCTTTAAGCAAGTTTTCTAGGAGTTCCACATAGTTCTACTGACATTGCACTGAACACTGGGCAACATAGCCATGCTAAGATGCAAGGAAGCCTGGAACTGAAGCCTTTGAATTAGGTGCACTGTTGAACCAAATAAAACTGGAGTTCTGATGCTAGGAAAGAAAGGCATATGGATTGTAGGATCTCTGTTGATGAAGAAAACAAACATTGGAGAGAAATTTGAAGTTACTGTTTAATTGAGTTTATTTCTACAACATGATATGAGGCAAAACATTGTATGGGAGACCTCATTTTGTAACATATTTTGTGTTGTTTTCCACAATATCTGGATTGTAGGATTAAAGGAGTAAAATCTGTGTGTACTAATTTAAATGCTTTTGGGAAACACTGCTGCCTCTTATTAGTGTATATAATTTTATATGTGTATTACATACATTTTGGTGACTTCATTGACCATTATTTTGCTACAAGTTCTTGTGTGATTTACTGATAAAGTCCTCATTAACTTCACTATTTCTCCTTTCTCATTTTTTCTCTATGTATGGCCTATTAGGTCAGAACAATGACATTTCCAAGTCAAAGGTTGTTTAATAGCTGAGTAGTGCCATCAAACTTTCTTGGGTAGGAAATCATAATTGATGTTGGCAACCTGGCAGTGGTCTGGTCTGCAGCTTGATTTATTTTGTATCCCTTTCGGTCATAGGCCAATTCTCTGGGGAAAGTGAATGCACAGGGAACTGGGGGCAGTCTTCTTAGACTTCCAGTCTATGAAATCTCATGGATATAGGTCTCCTCAGCCTTATTCTGCAAAACTCCATTGATTATAGAGATAATTCAGGATTTTAAGTTATTCAAGAGGAATTGTGTAAGAACAAATTGCTAGAGAACAGACCTATGCAGAATTTAGACCTATGCAGACCAAATGCCATGTATTATACTGATGTACTTTGTAAAGTTTGATTTATTATGTAGGCACCTGAATTATTCTCCCAAGCCAAACTTTTAAAAGTTATTATTTATGCATAGCAGTTTTATCTGAAAGAATTGATGGACCCCATAGACATATGGAATGAAGCACCATCTATATACATCATGTTGTAGTGTGTGAAACACTGGCTTTAGGGTGTGAGGACCAGAGAGACTCAGTCTGCCCCCTTCTGGACTTTGTGATTCTGGCCAACAGTAATTTCTCTGAGCCTCTGATAAGGTTGTTCCTTATCAGACTCTGTTTTGATGGCCAGACGTCACTATGTGCCAATCGCTGTCTTAAGCACTGAAAGATGACTATGAGCAAGATAAAAGCAGTTATGGCCTTTATAAAAGTTGTTGCAAATCCCATTGCTGTTATAAGTCAGGCAGGAAACATAGACGCCTGAAGAGGAGGGAAGTAAAATGATCAATGGAAGATGAGGACTGTGGCTGAATTGAAGCTGCAGCTCATCAAAAGTATTTAGACTCAAAAAAGTTTTGAAACACTAGCTAGTCCTAGTGATACCACTGTTGAATGGGTCAATTAGCTTGTTTTATAGCCCTACATTGACTACGGTGGAAATAGCAAAGTCAGTATACTCACAGGTAACTTCTCTGCTTTCATGCTCTAACCTAGCCATCAAGAGCAGGGCTATGGAAGCTGCAAAGTTTGGATCCCTACTTTGCCATTTTTCTAGCTGTAGTCACTTGTTCAGTTAAATGACTTTGGGCAAATCACTAACCTCCTAGTGCCTCAGCTTTCCTTCTCCAATACAAGAAAAATAATAGATTAATGGCCTTGCAGTTAATTGAGTTAATACATGTAAATTACATGTAAAACAGAATAGTGCCTACCACATAATAATATACTCAATAAATATAGGTATTATGGGATTGCATACGAAAAGGACTCTTTAAGAACACTTTAACTTGTGGGGATGAGCACTGGGTGTTATATGGAAACCAATTTGACAATAAACTAATTGTTAAAAAAAAACAACACTTTAAAGGGTGAGTTAGAAACAGCATGGATAAAACATTGGCAGTGAGAGAGTGCCTGCTATTTGGCTATACCATCACCAGTTTGATGAGAATAGCCAGACGTAAGTATAAATGGATTATTGAGACATTTCTTCTGTTTGGCAGAGTAATGCTGTGATGGTTAATTGTATGTGTCAACTTGGCTGGGCCATGGTGCCCAGATATGTGGTGAAACATTATTCTAGATATTTCTGTAAGGGTGATCTTAGATGATATTTACATTTAAATCAGACCTTGAAGAAAAGCAGTTGCCCTCTATGACACAAATAGGCCTCATCCAATAAATTGAATAGAACAAAAGATTGGTCACCCCAGAGTAGGAGGGTATTCTGCAACATTTACCTTTGGACTTCATCAGCAACTGGCTCTTCCAATTCCATGGCAGACTGCCTTTGGATTATAATGGCAGCTTCTTCAGGAGTCTCCACCCTGCCTACCTCCCCATCAGATTTTGGACTTATCAGACCTCCACAATCACATGACCCAATTCCTTAAAATAAGTCTCTCTATATATGCACATCATATCCATTCTGATACTTCGGTTGGCAAGATGATGTGCTCTCCTCCCCCACCAATGACCACATCCCAATCTCTAGAACATGTTACATTACATGGTAAATGAGAATTAAAGTTGCAGGTAGAATTCAAGTTGCTAATCTGCTAACCTGAAGATAGAGAGCTGTGATATGATGTTTCTGGAATAGAGTGCTTAAAACTCTTGGAATTTCCTAAGTGATAAAAGTGTCTTGATAATCTTCAGAAACCCCTTGCAGCCCCACCTAGATATATTTCAATAAGTGGCTTTTGGAATGCACCTAAGGATGGGAGCTGTTTGCCGAGGGAATCAACAACAATTAGAGAGCTGGAACTTTTAGTCCTAGCCCTTGACCCCCAGGGAGAGGAGAGGGCCTGGAGGTTGAATCACTAGCCCATGGCCAATTATTTAATCAATTGTGCATAAACAATGAAACTTCCATAAAAACCCTTAAGGACAGAATTTAGGGAGCTTCCAGGTTGGTGAACACGTGTAGGTACTGGAAGAGTAGTGCACTGGGAGAGACCGTAGATGCTCCACACCTCTGCCCACATAACTCACCCTATGCATCACTGCTGTCTGGTGGTTTCGGAGTTATAGTTTTACAGAATAAATGGGTGTTCTAGGAAGTAAAATGTTTCTCTGAGTTTTGTGAACTACTCTAGCAAATTAATGGAACCTGAGGAATGGGTCATTGGAACTTTTGATTTATAGTCAGTTGGCCAGAAACACAGGTGACAAACTGAACTTGTAATTGACATCTGAGGTGGGGGAAGGGATAGTCTTGTATGACTGAGACCTTAACCTGTGGGATCTGATGTTATCTCCAGGTAGATAGTGTTATAATTGAGTTGAATTGTAGGGCACCCACTGGTGTCGGAGAATTGCTTGGTGGTACAGAAACACACACACACATTCCTTGCAACCAGTGTCAGAATTGGGAGAGCTTAATTTGGATTATCAATATGAGTCCAATAAAATCACAAGGGCCTTTAAAAGTAGAAGAGAGGGGTGCCTGGGTGGCTCAGTCAGTTAAGTGTCTGACTCTTGATGTCAGCTCAGGTCTTGATCTTTGGGTCTTGAGTTCAAGCCCCATGTTGGGCTCTACAGTGGGCATGAAGCTTACCTAAAAAGTAAAAGTAGAGAGACACAGAAAAGTTGAGAGTCAGAGAGAGATGTGACTAGAGATACAAACCAGGAATGGAGGACAGGCATGTTTAGCTCTCACGTCCCTCCCTTCTCCTCTTTATCCCCATGCTTCTCCTCTGGTTGGGGGAGACCTATTCTAAACTATACAACTTTAAAGACTTATTAACAAAATAATTTTGTGTGAAGTGAACCTTTGTAGATTGATTATGTCATTTTCTACCTTGTGGTTTAAAATATTTTAAAGAATATAGTTCCAATATATTTAGGAAATTATATAAATAATTGTTAAGCGTAGACTCTAATCAAGCAAGAGTGGCTTGGAAGTGGTAAAAGGAAGAGTATCATTATGCTGGCATTGGGGGTTCCGAGCTGGTTGCCAGAGCCCACTGAGGACAGATTTGGGGCAGAGGCAAGTGGAAAGGGGTTGATGCTCCTGGAGTGATAAGAAAATGGTAGAGGCACAATAATAGTTTGTATGAATACCATCAAAGTATAGTTTGTACCTGATAAGGCAAGAGTGAGAATGGGTCCTGGGGCAGCCAACGGTGGAGGGAGATATTATACAGCACTTGGGATGCCTTCTGCTACAAAAACAGAAAACCCCCAAGTGTGGCTTAAAGAATATTTAAGTATCTCACATAACCAGAAACCTGGAGGCAGCAAGCTTAGAGCAACTGTTTCATCTGTTCAGTGGAATTAGTGTGACCTGGGCTTCTGTTTTTACCCTTTGCCAGCTTTAGCTGGACCCACTGTTCACCCACAGGCATGTTGTCTTATGGTTGCAGTATGGTCTCAAGCATCAGGAAAATGGCAGTTTTGTTCATTTTTCTTTCTAGTACCTAGTACAGTATGTGTACATAGTTTTAGCATAAAGTAGCTGCTCAATAAATACTGGAATAAGTGAGTGTTAATCTGGTTCTAAACAGAAGGTTGAAGGGTGTCATTAGCTGCTGGTTTTGTAATTAACTTTGTAATAGAACTTTACAAAAAGCCATAACTCCACAGTAACTACATCGGACACTACTGAGGATATTAAGGTAGAGATAAGTAAAGGGATTACCTAGAATAATGTAGCTAGTTAGCAGTAAAGGACTCAGCACAAGGGGGGCAGGACATAGAATGTAAACTTTTCTTTTACCCTATTGAAAAGTCTTGCTCAGAGTGTTCACAGACTTTCTCTGTGAAGGTGGGGTGGTCTGGCTTTTCTCTAGTCTCCTTCCAGTCTTTTGTTATGGCAGGAACTCTGAGCCTCATTTCCTTTAAGGCCCAGCCTTTAAGTTTCAAAACACTAGATCTTTCAAATCACAAGTCTTGGCTTGCAAGATCATTGGCTCTTAGTTCCAAGGGAGGAAGGCAGCAATGAAATATGGGAAGTGGGAAACCACCATGAGATCTGCAAGGTTTAGCCAGCTAACTTGGATTTTCTAGACTTTGTCTCATAATAGACTAAATGTATATTAGATGAATGCATCAACAAATCATTTAGGTAATCAAAATCCAAAACAAGAGTTGAAAATCTGGCTGACAGCTGTCCTTAGTCTGAAAGTGCCATGTAGTCCAATGAGATAGTGTTGCTGATGCTGATTAAGTCCTTCATTGCATAGCCCTGAATTCTGTGTGGAAGTGCAATTCCCAGAAGAGAGAAGGGGCCCGAACTGTTTCCATGGGGCCAAATATTAACAAATATTTGGCTCATATAACCGCTAGGAAATCTGCAATCCCTCTTTCACAGTCTGACGAGTGTTCTGGATTCATCATGAAGACAGAACAAAAGCCAAGCTACTGTGAATTTTCTTAGAAGCATGTGTTGCAGCTGCTAACCAAGCCTTTTGGGAAGGAGTCGTTTGAGGCTGTCCTAACCTATTTGCTTGTCTTTAACAAAGTTCTGACTTGCTTTCTGTTGAGTATCTGTTTCAATTTCTCCCACAAAAGTTTCTGAAGCATTCAGAAATGAAATGGGAAAGTAGTCTGATTGGATGAGTCTGTAGATGATAAAAAACTTGGGAGGAATTACAAATTGTTTAGGAGATGTTCTTAAAATGCTGTTTGATCTTGATAAGTGAAAGACGACATGTCTTGAAATCATTAAAAATAATTAATAAAGCAACCCACCTAGGGAAAAATGAAAGTATAGTATTCAATAGATCAAAATCTAGTAGGCTTTTGAGGACTCATTTGTTAATGAAGTGATTTTGAATCGTGTGTTAAAATTATGGTAGGTATATTATTTTACATCAATAGAAATATCATAGATAAAATTACTTTAGCAAGAACACTTCACCATACATGAGATGATTAAGTAGGTGTTATAACTGAAGCAATAATAGTAGATTTGGAAAATAGTCCTCAAACGGCTCATATTGGTGGACTGAATATTCTCTGATGCCCAGAAAGAGAGGTAGGAGGCTGTCTATGGAAAATGCCCTGAATTGCCTTGTTTGTAAAGACAGAGGACTTTTCTCTTTAGCCTTTGGTTTGGACTTTGCCACAGTCTCCTTTCCTCTGCCTCAACATTATACTGGGGATAGCTGTGTAATCAATGTAAGTACTTTCTGATGCTATCAAAATCATTGTAGAACTGATCTACCCCCATATACCCATACTGGCCATTGGATCTCAGATAATATGATTCATGACTTACTCACAACCTAGATCTATTCGTGGCTTTTTAAAATTTAATTATTTTTATTTTACATAAGTAGTAAAAAGTTATAAACCCACCACTTGATATACAAGCTGAGAAACTATGATAATCTTCATCTAACCCTAGCTTTCTCTTCATCTTCCTTATCATTCTGCTTTCTTGACACAAGATGACCATTATCCAAAATATCGTATTCATCATCCCCCCACCCCATTTTACATGGTTTTATTACATCTATTTAGAATTCTAAAAAACACACTTTTAACTTTATGAGTATCATTATGTATATAATTATATATATATATATATACATACACAAATATATATATTTAAATGTTTAGGATTTACTTTTTTTTAACTTACATTGCCAAGATGATCCATATTGTTGTGTGTTATTGTAGTTCATTCATTTTTACTGCTGTATGATATTCCATTGTGTGACTAGACCTTACTGTATTCATCTTTTCTCCTGTTGATGGACATTTCCTGGGTTATTTACAGGTTATTGCTACTGTGAACAATACTACTATGAACACTCTAATAGATTTATTTTACTAGAGGGAAGAGTCTCTCCTGGATTATTTTCATCATCATTCAAACATACTCTAGTGCCTCTTATGCTAAATTCACCTGCTGTTACCTTTTTCCTATATTCTATTGCAACTGCTAGCAGATCTCTATGTTCTTCCCAACCAAAATTCCTCTAAGAGTTGTATACACACTGTCTCTACTTCTTGACTATGTACTTTTTAACTCAATCTCTTGGCTTCTGTACCCAAACAACTTTTACTGAGGTTATCAATTATTTTCACATTGTCTAACCCAACCGACATTTCTCTGCAATCTTATTTGAGCTGTGGTTAGCTGTATTCGATTCAGTTGAACATTCCCTCATTAAGATTCTTCTTTTGACTTCCATGTCACCAAATTCTCTTGGATTTCTTCTTTCTGTATTTTGGTTCTCCTTCCTCCACTTAGTACTTAAAGATATAAGAATTGTTCAAGGTCAGTTTGAGGTTTCTTTCTCTTCTCACTGTATTCTTTCTCATTATTCTTTCCCATAGATGGCCCTATTTATGTGTACTGCTGCAGCAAAACTCTTCTTTCAAAAAAATTTTAAAATTGAAGTATAGTTGACCTACAATGTTACATTAGTTTCAAGTGTACACCATATTGATTTGACAAGTTTATATGTCATGCTGTGCCCACCACAAGTGTGCTACCATCTGTCACCATGCAACCTATTACAGTATCATTGACTATGCTGGACCTTTTATTCCCAAGACTTTGTCATTCCATATGGAAGGAAGCCTGTACCTCCCACTCTCCTTCACCCACTTTGCCCATCTCTCAACTGCTCCCCTCTAGCATCCTCAGCAAAGTTCTTAATATATGCCCACTTACTCTCAAAAGTGTTCTTCCTAGTTGGGATGATAAATTATATATTTTCCCTACCAAGATACCAATGACTCCTGGTTCATCCATGAGTTCCTATTTATCAAACTGTCTACTAATCATCTTTCTTTGGATACTGTGTAGGCACTTCAAACTTAACGTGCCTAAAACTATTTGCTTTTGTCTGTTTTGCTTATTCTCCCAAATCCCATACCCATTTCTCCCTAGTTTCCGTCTCAGAAAATGGCACCTCCACTCACTTAATTTCTTAAGTTCTAAACCTGGAGACTTTATTGTTTTTGTTTGTATTTTATAATTCCCTATCTCCAGACCAGCTATCTCCAAGACCTATCAGTTTCAACTCCATTATTGTAGTCAAAGCTGCTGTCCTATGTTGCCTGGGAGTTGCAAAGGGCTTGTAACACAAGCCTTGTCCACCTCTCTGACTCTCATCCATTCTCCTACACTGATATTTTTAAAACATAAATCAGGGGCACCTGGGTGGCTCAGTCAGTTGAGTGTCTGACTTTGGCTCAGGTCATGATCTCACAGTTGTGGGTTCAAGTGCCGCATCAGGCTCTGTGCTGAATGCTTGCTCAGAGCCTGGAGCCTGTTTCAGATTCTGTGTCTCCTTCTCTCTCTGCCCCTCCCCCTGCTCATGCTCTGTCTTACTCTGTCTCTCAAAAATAAATAAATGTAAAAAAAACACCCATAAGTCAGATCATGTCATTGCCCACGTGAAACTTTTCAGTGACTTGTCATTGCCTCAAAAGACACATACACTGCTTTGTCTGGCTTCCAAAGCTTGGCATGCCCTGTTTTATGACTGCAAGTCATTCTCCTCCTCATCCACTCTGGCCACACCATCTCTTAGCTCTTCAATACAAGGAGCTCTTCCTTGTCCCAGGGGATTAGTACATAAAAAGCCCTCCCACTCACTCCCACTCTTAACCAGCCTAGGTCTCAGCTTAAGTATCACTTATACTGGAATGTGGTAGTGTGTGTGTGTGTGTGTGTGTGTGTGTGTGTGTGTGGTGTGTAATTTTGAAAATGCCTTTTCTCAATTCTGAAGTAATATTTTTAAAGTCAGAAAATATAGGTAAGCAAAAAAAAAAAGTTATCACAACCCCATCACTTAAATATAGTTAACATTTTGATATGTATTTTTCCAGATCTTTTTTCTGTCTACATAACATAGATATCAGTGGTTTACATGGCCCCAAGTCCTCTATAATTGGGGGGAATCATTCTATCCTGTAAATTCAACATATAATTCATACTAGCCTGCTCTTTTATATTGGAAAACTTACTATCTTTGTCAGTTTCTCTAGGGATTCTTGGGCAAATGACTCTCCTGGTCACATCTTGCTTCAATTTCCTGTTTCCAATGCTGTCTTCTTCTCCCTTGTGTCTAGTCTCTTGTGTAGATTTGAATGTACGACCCAGCTCCTTATCCTTGATTCCATGCTTCTCTTTTTGTGAGGGGGTTGCTGGAGGCTGGAAAATCCTACAGAAAAGTACATGCTTAATATATCTCCTTTTTTGAAGAGGCTTTAACTACTCCATCCTGAAGATGTTTCATTACTGAGACTGTAAACCACCTGCTGCTTTGCTGGGCAGGGGCAGTCTCTCTCTTTTAACCAATGCTTCTCCTCACTCAGTTCTCCTACTGTGCCCAATCCTGTGAGTTTCCTTAGAAGGAGCAAGTCAACATTCTGTCTGTTTTGATGGCTTTTTCAAGATCCTTTCCTGGAAGGCCTCAGTTTCCACACTCAAGCCTACTCAGATGTCTTTCCTAAACAATAGGTATTTTAGGCTGAAGAAGAATTATGCCATTTATCCAGTGGGCAGAAACATCTCTGACCAACTATTATTTAAATAGCAGGGTTTAAAAAAATCTTCTTGGCACAGAGAAATGCTTCCTCTCCCTGCCACTCCAAAAGTACCTGGTTAGAAATCTGCTTCCTTCACTTAATAATGGATGGTTAATATCTTCTGTGTCAAAACAAGTACATGGTGTAGACAGTAAAGCAGAGCACTTAATAAACTGTAGTGGGCAGGATGCCCTGAAAAGTTGTTAGAAATGCAGATTCTCAGGCATCACATGGAAAGGAATGCATTCATATCTGTATTTTCATCCCTAGAAAATTCATGTGCACACAAAAGTTCAAGACACAGTGGAGAACAACATTTAGATGGCTTCTATAAGAGCAAAATAGCAATTCTTATTTCTTCATTTGGGAAACCTATAAAAGATAATTATGGACATTTATATGGCTATTTAATTTGTACTTTGACACAGCTAGCTTTACTTATTAAATGTGACATAGATGCCAAAACGTAAAGTGCTTTTCTAAAATATGTCTTCAACAGCTCTCCTTTCCCTCTGCTAATGCGGGCTGTAGAGTCCATGATTTTCACACTGTATTGTTATAAAAAAACTAAAATCACAATTTAGTGCCTTTAAAATTAATATAAAATTATCTCCCCTACATTGTCTTCTAAATTAGATAATTTTTTAATTACTTATTTTTAAAACTAGATAATTTTTAAAGCCATTTTCAAATGTATACATTTAAGCCTAAAATGCCTTTTGCTTTTTGACTCATTGAAAACACAGTTTCTTAGGTAGGAGGCCTTTGAAGATGGGCTACTAGTGTGGAGTGTACTCTCTGGGTCAGGTCAGTGGAGTTGAAAGTGGTGATAATGGTTTAATTTGGAAACTCACGTAAATACAAGAAAAATAAAACTTTACTCCTAACTCTCATGTTAGAGAGTTTTAATGAAGTAGACTGCTTTCCCCTCAAAAAACAAATATGTTACCTTCACTACTTTTAGTTGGTCTCATTTTAGGGTTTTTACAAACTGTTAACTAGCATGCTGTTTTCTATGTAGGGTTAGCCGTGTGAAAATCTCAGTTTTTGAAACCCCTCCACTGAAAATTCATGTTGTACATTTTTTTCTGTTCAGATTTGAAAAACTTCAGTTTCCTAGCTGGCAAAAGCATTAAGTGTGTGTATGCTTCCAATTAGAAGCAAGATTTTCCCAATGTATCGTCCAAGGTTACGTAGTGGTCCACAGAGGATTTGTGGGGCCTTTTCCCTCTTTGTCTTCTAGTTTTCTGCTGCTGTTACGTGGACAGTTTGCAGAACTTTGGCTGCTGAGCAATATGTAAAAATTTCTGAACATTGATTCACTAAGAAGTAGAAATTCAATCCAAACAAATAGAATGCCACATTTATAGTTTGTTTCTTTGGCAATAACTTTCAGGAAGTCAGAGAGTTAAAAACCAGAAGGGCATTGTTTCACAAATGGAAGCCATTTGTTCATGTGCCAGTGGGAATTGTTTTCTAATGTTCCTTTTAGAACAGACAGAATTAAATAATACATTCTGAAAATTTTCACCAAGTAATACATTTCTAAGTTTTTACAAGCTTTAAAAGGAGGAGAGAATAGCCAAAGTAAAGACTAAAAAGTGTTCCTTTAGACAAACCTTCATGTAGAACAAAGACATTACTCCTAAGCAGGTCATGAGGCTAGAGAAAGAGTATTTGAATATTGCACTCAGGTATCAAAAATTAGTCATTTTGCACTTTGGCCTCAATCTGCCAAACATGCTCTTGAAAAAAATCCTTCTATATGTTTTCATTATGATAAGTCACATGTCATTTTGAAATACAGACCTGAATCTTGGTACGGAAGCTACTTTCACATCTTTCTAAGATGTTCCTTGTAATAATGGTCCTTAAAAGAACTTAACCTGAAATTTAAAAAGAAATACATCTTTAAAGAGATTAGCATATTTCCAGATGCTCTATATAGAGAAAGGAACTTTTGCACAAATATTTTAATTGATTGTGATCTTTTCCCCCTGTATGTATATATCATGCAGGTTGAATAAGAAGTTGATCCACTTACACTGTAAAACATTCATTGGATGAAATTCACAGAGACCAATTAAAATTATTATGTACTGAAATAAAAAGAACTCAGTCTTTATGATTATTCCAATGACTGCCATGTAAAAGCTTAGAATTGGTAGGACCTGTACTTTAATCCAGTTTCTTTGTAGTTTTGAGGTATCATTTCCATAAAAAATAAATAAATAAAATAAAAAACCAAAACAGCCAGAAATCTGAGCTCATGGTACTGGTGGACTTAGATAAGAATTGTCCCACTTTTTAGAGTGTGGTGCAATGCTCCTTCTCTGCAAAGTGCATGTGTGCACCCACATCCACAGTGATCTCCACAACACAAAGGAGCATTAGCCTAAAAGCTAAATTGACTCAAAGTGGAACCATTTAGAACAGGAATATAAGTACCTGTGGCTATAGAACATACTCATTTCTTACTATCATTACAAAATTAGTTATTAAAATGGCATCACCAGTGGGAAGGCTGACTTGCCCTCTCTAGTCCAATCTGCCATTTTCCTTCACCTTGACTGCTGCTATAATCTTTCAGTTGATCTTTCCACTTCCATTACTGTTCTGCTCGAGTCCATTCTTCACAAAATAGCAAAAGTGATATGTATTTTTTAAGGTTCTAGCATGTTTTTAAATTGTAAAATATATATAATCTAAAACTTACATTTTAACCATTTTCTTTTATTGATTGATTGATTGATTGTCAAGTTTGTTAATATGCAGTGTAGTCTTGGCATGAGGAGTAGAATCCCATGATTCATCACCTACATACAACACCCAGTGCTCATCCCAACAAATGCCCTCCTCAATACCCATCATCCATATTTCCCATCCCCCAACCCACCACCCCCATCAATCCTTGGTTTGTTCTCTGTATTTAAGAGTCCAGTGTAGGGGTGCCTGGGTGACTCAGTTGGTTAAGCGCCTGACTTCGGCTGAGGTCATGATCTCACGGTTCGTGGGTTTGAGCCCCATGTCGGGCTCTGTTTTGACAGCTAGCTCAGAGCCTGGAGCCTGCTTCAGATTCTGTATCTCCCTCTCTCGCTGACCCTGCCCTGGTCACACTGTCTGTCTGTCTGTCTGAGAAATAAATAAAACATTAAAAAAATTAAAAAAAAAAAGTCAAGTGTATTCATTCAGCGGCATTAAGTACATTTACATTGTTGTGGAACCATTTTTACCATCCATCTCCAAATTTTTTTATCATCACAAACTGAAACTCTGTACTTATTAAATACTAATTCCTGTTTCCTCCTGACTTCCAGTCCTTGGTAATCACTATTCTATTTATTGACTCTATGAATTTGACTGCTCTATGTGCCTCATATAAGCAGAATCATACAAAATCTGTCCTTATGTGTCTGGCTTATTTCACTTAGTATAATGTCTTTAAGTTACGTACACTTTGGAGCATGTGTGACTACCTTCCTTTTTAAGGCTGAATAATATTCTACTGTATGCATATACTACATTTTGTTTATCCATTCATCCGCTGGTGGATATTTAGGTTGTTTCTACTTCTTGGCTATTGTGAATAATGCTGTGTGAACATTAGTGTACAAATAGCTATTTGTGTCCCTGCTTTCAATTCTTTTGAATATATACCCAGTAGAATTGCTGAGTCATATGCTAATTCTATTTTTAATTTCTGAGGAAGGACTGTACTGTTTTCTACAGCACCTGCACTAGCACTGTATAAGTGTTCCAATTTCTCTACATCCTTCCCAACACCTGTTATTTTGTTATTTTTAAAATATAATCATTCGAATAGATGTGCAAGTGATACTTTTAAAACAAAAATGGAATGATATTACCTCCTGCTTAAAACTCCATGGTTCTTCATGACTCTTTATCATAGCCATCAGGCCTGTACAGATCTGGCCCCTGCTCATTTTTCTAATCTTATCCTGTGCCTTCTTCTTGCCTTCCCAGGAGACCATAAAGTCTTCCTTCTATCGGGACTTTTATGTTTGTTCTTCCTTCTGCCGTGATTTCCCTATTCCCTCACTTTGTATGGATGGCTCCTTGTTATTCTTTAGGTCTATACCTCTACAAGGGTCCCTGAGCACTCTTTGTAAGGGTACCACTAGCACCTTGTTATTTTCCTTTGTGGCACCTACCACCTCTGTAATGGTTTTATCCCTTTGCTTGTTTCCTGCATGCTTTCAACAGTAAAATATAAACTCCATTAGGGTATAACCAGTGGCTATCTTTCTGTTGCTTTCTCAGAGCCTGGGGTAGACTCCTAAAAAATCCTGAACAGGGAGTTGATAATTAAATCACAACAAGGTCATGGAAATTCCTTGTAAATTTGTAACTTTTCCCTTCTATTAAGTAAACATGTTCAGTTTCTCTGATTTGTCAAAATAAAATCCTTCAGAAAAATTTATTGTCTAAAATCTTATAAGATTTTATTGTACATGTGTTTAATAGTAACTTAATTACATAGTTTAATATTTGTATTAAAGAGACTCAAATTTCCTAAACAGATTATAGCTAGATTGACTGGTTTCTAACAACAAGCAATTAAAATCACTTTTTTTTAGTGAAATATATCTCATTTTATTTTATTTTTTTTTAAATATTTTGTCATACTTTTATTTTTTATTTTTATTTTTTTACAAATGGATAAAATCACTTTTTAAAAAAAAATTCAGTTGAGGTTTGCCTGGGTGGTTCAGTTGGTTGAGTCTGTCTGCCTTTGGCTCAGGTCATGATCTCATGGTTCCTGAATTTGAGCCCTGCGTTGGGCTTTGTGCTGACAGCTCAGAGCCTGGAGCCTGCTTTAGATTCTGTATCACTCTCTCTCTTTGTCCCTTCCCAGTTTTACTAGTACTCTGTCTCTTATCTGTAACTTTTATCTGAAATCATGCATGTTTTGTTCCACTGTTCTACAGTAGATATGAAAATCCCAAATAATTTGCCAAGACAGCTTTTAGAAGTAATTTGAAGGGGTATATAGGAGAGAAATTGAGAGGGTTTAACCCCTACTCATTTTAATTTCGTATTGCTTATTTTTAGCAGGAGAATAAAAGCACCAGTGTCAATTATAGAGTTTGAAAATAAGAAGAGTAAATTAATTATCTGGGATTTTCTGAACAAAAATGTTTTCTATGTGGACAGTTTTAGTACTCTCTCTTTGTACATTTACTGTCTGTGTCTGGATGTGGGTCTTCTTTATTCATTCTGCTTTGCATTTAATGGGACCTTTGATCTGAAAACTTCTCCCTTCTCACCTTCACTGAATCTCTTCTCATCATTTATGGCTTCTTTTGACAATCTAACATCTGTTGTTTTACCTTTTTCTCACAACTTCCTATCTCTTTTCCCCTCTTGTCTCTTTGTTATATGTTCTGGGAGATGCTGTCATTTCTAAATCAGTGGTTCTCAAACGTTTGTGTGCGTCAGAATTATCTGGGAGTCTCACTAAAAAAATAAATCAATAGATTCCATCCTTGGAGTTTTGATTCAGTAGTTTTGAGTTGGGGGGCCAAGAAATGGCATTTCTAACAAGTTCCTAGGTGACTCTGATGCTCCTGGTATGGGGACCATAATGTGAGAGATACTCCTCTACATCCTTGCTACTCCATCTGAGGATAGCCACGGCACTTGTAACAATTTTCCCCGTGTTACAGCTATTGGCCTTTGGCCCACACTTTGAAAAGCAAGTATCTACAACAATTCTCAAATTCTGAATCCTGGACCAACAGGATCAGAATCCCCTGGGAATTTGTTAGAAATTCAACTTCTCAGTCCCTATCTGAGGCCTACTAGATCAGAATCTGCATTTCAACAAAATTCCCAGATGACCCGTAAGCACAAGGTTGAGAAGCCCTGTTCTCTCTAGATAACCAAGTTAGCCTTTATGCTGACAATTTCATTATGCAGCCCACCCACTAAATTGATTTCAGATGAAGTTTTAATTTTATACACTCTTTTTAAGTATTCGATTATTAATTTTTATCATAGTCTAATCTTATTTACAGATGCCATATTATCTCAAAATATTCTGAGGCTAATAATGTTCCTTCCAGGTTTCCTTATTGAGTTTGTTAGCGTTGCTTCTTTTGTCAGCTGTTCTGTGGTAACAAGTGAACCTACAAATCTTAATGGAAAGATCTTATAAGAAAAAAAAGTTTATTTCTTATTTACATTTTATGCTGGCTATAGGCCAATGCTAGTTCAGCTCGTGCTTCCACGTGTCTTTATCTCGGAAGGTGGAAGGAAGAGACTTAATATGCACCAAGCCTTTCTTGAGAGAGAAGAAAAAGAGCAAGAGCACTGCTAGAAACCTACAAGGGCTCTTAAAGATTTTTGCTTGGATGTGGGATCCATTACATCTGCTTTCATGTTATTGCCAAAGTAAGTCATAAGGATACATGAATTGTCAATAAAATGGAAGTATGTTTGTCCCCAAAGGAGGCATGTCATAGACTGAATGTTGTGTCTCTCTACAAAATTCATATGTTGAAATCTAATCTCAATTGCAATGATATTATGAGGTGAGGCCTTTGGGATGGAGCCGCCATGAATGGGATTGTAAGACGATGAAGGGACCAGATTTCTCTCTCTGCCAGGTGTGCAAACACAAGAAGGAGAGGGCGGTCTGTAGACAGGAGAGGACCCTCCCCAGAACCTGACCCTGCTGATACCTCAGTCTCAGACTTCCAACCTCCAGGAGAGTGAGAAATACATTTCTGTTGTTTAAAAGCCATCCAGTGTGTGGTATTTTGTTGTAGCAGCCTGAAGTAGGACAGGAAATTCAACTCACAGGCAAATGAATAGAGTTATATAATCCTGTTACAAGAAGGGGTGGTAAGGGACGCCTGGGTGGCTCTGTCGGTTAAGTGTCCAACTTTGGCTGAGGTCATGATCTCACAGTTCATGGGTTCAAGCCCCGCTTTGGGCGCTATGCTGACAGCTAGCTCAGAGCCTGGAGCTTGCTTCAGGTTCTGTGTCTCCCTCTCTCTCTGACCCTCCCCTGCTCATGCTGTCTCTCTCTCTCTCTGAAATAAATAAAAAACATTAAAAATTTTAAAAAAAGGAGTAGTAAATAATGTCAAGCAATAATGCAATTTACCACTGTCCTCACTTATGATATTGGTTTTCTTCAAAGATCTGGTATAATATATAATATAACAAAAATATATGTCATGATATATAATGAAATAAATATGCATATATATTTCATTCATAATATGGCATGAAATATATTAGATATATATTAAATACACAAAGTATTTAAATCAATCAGTGTATGTATGCATGTATGTATAAACCTATGTTGGTTTATACAGACAGTTGGTAGAGTTTCCTCTGGGGTTGTATAGGTCTTTTTCCCCTCTAGCTTCTCCCTTGAATGGGGAGGGATGGTACTTGTCTCTGTGAAAATGGGTGGCATGTCTGATCAGCAGGCTTCTCTATACACTGCCTGGCTATGAAGCAGGAAGGTATCACTAACAGCTCCTGGAATGACTTCTGTTTATTATTCCAGAGAGCATTTCTCACTGAGTTAGGAGGAAGTATATGGGAGGTAAAGTGGGAAGAGAATAGGGCATCTTTAGATCAAATAATATTTTGGTTTAAAGACTTATAAAATGTAGCCTTTGCTGGGATCAAACTATCATGGAAGCAGTGGTAGGGGTGTTCTAGGAGGGAGCCTTTCAGCCCAGACTTTGAGTTTGGAGTTTTCCAAGCATAGCAGGAAGCCATAGGAGGATTCTAAGCAAGCATTAGTGATGTACAGATATTTCACTTTGGAAATATCAAACACTTGATATAATGTTTGTCATACTCGTAATGTATGATGAAGAATGTTCAAGCTTAAAAACCTGTGGTCCCTTTGAACTCAACCTAAGCAAGATTTTATCAATTAGGTCTAATTAGTAGACTAAAACCATACTAGTTAATTGAGAAAAGTGGATTTAATATAAAAAAATTATCATCTACTTAGGAAATTGTTAATTAGATAACTAAAGTAGCAAAAGAAAGACAAGACTAAGTGTCATAGAAGCAGCAACTGCAGGAAACAACTCTCTCCCTATAGCTGGGGGACCTAAGGGAACAAGTTGGAGTTGTTAAAACCTAGAAGCTTTGAGGAGGGCTGCAGAGAGCTGAAATGCAGACATCTGAGGAGGAGCACTGCTTGCTCATAGTGTTATCAGTACTTTAAGGATCCTGGGGAACCTCTCCTCAGTGTATTTCCAGCTATATTCTGCAGGGTCAATCCCTGTCTGGAATTTATTCCCATGCATTTCTTTATAGAGTTTACTGTGTGTATAATATTATATTGTTTAGTTCTCCGTGATTTTAACTAATAGTTAAAAGAATAGTATTTTCTTAAAGTTGCATAGTCTTAGCTTTTCTTTTAGGTGAATGATACATTTTGAGTTAATTGCTTTAACTCCTGTGTGTGGTGAGGACGGGGGTTCATTTTTCCCCTCATATAGACACCCAGCATGGGCAGTGTCAGTACAAACACACAAGGCTGGATAGCTGTTGGAGATTAAATAAGAGGGGTGCCCCTTCTGGATGGGACTAGGGGAACAATGAAGGCATGGCTGGCCCCACATGGCTCCTGATGCTGATGGACAGTATACGACCAGGCATGGGCTTCAGTTTGCTTACATGTTCTTATTTAGAAGTCCTTGTTAGCTTGTGATGTCAATTTTATGTGTCAGCTTTGCTAGGCCACAGTATCCAAATGTTTGCTCAGACATTATTCTAGATGTTTTTGTGAAGATACTCTTAAGATGAGACTAACATTTACATTAGTAGACTTTGAGTAAAGTCTACTTTGAGTAAAATTGCTTCACTCGAATTTTACTTTTTAAAAAAGTTCATTTAGTTTTTGTGAGAGAGAGAGAGAGAGAAAGAGAGAACAAGTGAGGGAGGGATAGAGAAGGTGGTGGGGAGAGAGAATTGCAAGCAGGCTTTGTGTGATGAGCTGATAGACATAGGCTTGAACTCATGAACCATGAGATCATGACCTGAGCCAAAACCAAAAGTCAGATGCTTAATCAACTGAGCCACCCAGGTGCCCCTCAAATTTCACTTTGAATAAAGCACTTCCATAAGGTGAAATCAGTTGAAGACTGTAGGACAAAAAATGACCTTCCTCAAGTATGAGGGAATTCTGCCAATAGATTACCCTTGTGTTTGAGCTCCAATATCACCTCTTCACTGGGTCTCTAGCTTGCCAGCCTACTCTGCAGATTTTGGATTTTTGGGGTGTGTGTGTGTGTAGGATATATATAGGATATATAGGTTCTGTTTCTCTAGAAAGTCCTGATTAATGAGACATAGACTTTTGATCAGCATTTTAGAAATATGAAAACTTAATCCACAAGAATATCTTAGAGTCTCTCCATCTGCACTTTAGTTCATGGATTGAAGTTTCATGTTTAGTTCTACAGTAGACACTTGTATCTAACTATATCACAGAGGTGATAGTGGGACACTTGGTCCAGGGCTCTGTAACCAAGAAATAAGGCAGGATGGATAGGAAGAAGTTAATCAGTCTTTGCCATAGATGGAAAATAACCAGCTTGGCAGGCCTTCTATATGTTCACTTCTTTGTCCAAAATAGGTCCAAACAATAGATGCACTTCTATTTGTGAGACAAAATCTTTTCAAGATTTAGTGTGTGTCTTAATCCATTGAAGCTGCTATAACAGGATACTAGACTGTGTAGCTTATAAACAACAGAACTTTATTTCTCACAGTTCTAGAGGCTGGGAAGTCGATGATCAAGGGGGGAGATCAGAATTGAGGGTAGTCTCTGGTGAGAGCCCACTTCCTGACTTACAGATAGCTATCTTTTCATAGTGACCTCACGTGGGGGAAGAAGCAAGGGATCTCTCTGGGGTGCCTTTTATAAAGCCACTAATCTCATTCATAAGAGCTCCACTTTCATGATCCAAGCACTTCCTTAAGGCCCCACCTCCAAATCCCATAGCATTGGGGGTTATATTTCAAAATACAAATTTTAGGGGAGATAAGCATTCAGTCTTTAGTGGTGTGGTTCTGACCAGGTTCTGGAGAGCACACGTAGAAACTAGCTGGAGTAGTTTTAACTACTTGAAGAAGTTATCCCTGCTTTCTCTCCCGACCTTCTCATCCTCCTGTTTCTTTCTTTCTTTGGACACACACTGTACTAGCATAGGCTTCGGTCAGCAATGGCTTTATTTCCATGCTTGGGACAGGGGGCAGACCCTGGGACATAGGAGTACCCCTGCAGCGAGACCCACTGTCATGCTGAGCTCTGCTGCCTTGGGCTCCACAAGAATGAAAGAAATGTCTTCTCAAATGTCTTCTCATGTCTCTTTAGATGCCAAGGATCAGCATTTTATTCCATGAGTCTTCCCCAAGTCCTGAGACTTAGTGAAAGATTGATGGGACATGTACTGTCCGTGCTCTAAGGCCTTACCAAGGAGGTTCTTAGCATAAAATGCACAGCACTTACTATATATCATGGAGGACTAAGGCTGACCCAATTTTGTGGTCTGTATTCTGGACAATAGTAGATGAAACAGAAGAGAAGTCATCTTCGTGGCTTAAAGTTACAAACACTTGATGATGATTTAAAATCCTAAGCCATGACTTTTCAAGTGCTCTCCAGAGTTGGAAAGCAAAAGCAATAAACTCGAGGACATTTTGCATAGCTGCGAAGAAAGTTATTTAAAGCACATTATCAGGTAAATATTTACTTTTGGAGGTTGCAGAGTTGGAAACTGCATTCCTCAAGGATGTTAACCCATTAACTCTCCTATTAGAGCTAATACCTGAAAAATGGAGACTCGTTTGTCCAGATCTACCTTCAGACCTCCCAAGGCTGTCTTCTCATGTGTATAATAAAGCCACTTATGAATTCTGATGAAGAGGCAGGTTCCATTTGAAGGTGTGGGATAAGATGACTTGATAAGTACACTTGATTTACAAATGGCAGTCTCAGCCCATTAGAATTTTATAAAATATCCTTCACAATGTAACTCATTTCCTCTCTAAGGGTGCTATTAAAGATGGTGTATTTGCAGTATTTTAACAGTTTAACTGGAGGCCAACTTTATAACACAGTTGTATGAAGATATATAATAATATTTAGGTACATTATAAAACTTAGCAAGTTACGAAAATAAACTTGCCTTTAGTGATATTCAGAAACAGACTTATTCCAAAAAAAACCCCAAAACTTGTGCATTCTTAGTGTTCTATAAATTTACAAGTCCTTGCAAGAAGAGAATGATTAACCCTCTCCTCTTAATATTTTTAAATGAACAATGTCATAACCAAGTGGGGGCTGCAGGGGAGACATTTTACCTGCACCAATTAGGATAAAGTTTTAAAACTCCCCAGGGTAGCTGAGCAGGTCTCCCATCCATCCCAGAAAATGGGGGAAGAGAGAGGCTCTGTGTGAATGAGATGTGGAGGAGATGCAGTGAATTGAGGGGACTCATCAAAGGACACATACAGCTTCTTTCTTTGTCTCAAAGATAAAATGACTCCATAGACTAATTATGATGATGATAGCTCACTGCACTGGAGAAATATCACTGAACTCTGGAAACCTAGAATCAAGACAAAACCACAGAAAAGAGATAATGGCATTAAGAAAACATTAATTTTTTCTTCTATTTCTCCTCCCTTTCTCTCCTCTCCCCTCCCGTCTCTTCTCCCCTCCCCTCCCATCTCCTCTCCTTTCTTTCTTCTTTCTCTGATTTCTCTTTCTTCTAACAGTTTGTAGCCACATTTAAAAAGAAAAAGAAACATTAATTTTATTAAAAGATTTATTTACCACAATCTATCCCAAATATTATGTGTTAGCATGTGATCAATATAAAAATTAATGAGCTATTGGGATGCCTGGGTGGCTCAGTCAGTTAAGCGTCCGACTTCAGCTCAGGTCATGATCTCGCAGTTCATGGGTTCAAGTCCCATGTTGGGCTCTGTGCTGACAGCTCAGAGCCTGGAGCCTGCTTCGAATTCTGTGTCTCCCTCTCTCTCTGCCCCTCCCCTCCTCATGTTGTCTCTGTCTCTCTCTCTCTCAGAAATAAAGAAAACATTAAAAATTAAAAAAAAATTAATGAGCTATTTTGCATTTATTTTTTGTTTTTTGTTTTTGTCTTTTTTTGATACTAAGTTTTGATGTCGGTGTGTATTTTGCATTTGCAACACCTCTCACTTCAGACTTGGCCATGTTTCAAATGCTCAGTGGCCACATGTGGCTCCTGGCTACCATATTGAACAGCACCAATCTCAGGAAAGACAAGAGCAGTAAATATGTAGTTGATTATTAGTTTTGGGAGATGTAGTTCTGACGCTGTGAAAAGAGATAATCGTTAAGTGCTAGCTTATAAATTGCCTTGATCTTCAACTGCATGTTTAGATATTTAATGACCTCAACGTTGCCTGGCAATGATGTATCAAACAAAATTTCCTTTCAGAGAGCTGTGAATAAATTTGCTAGGTGGTGTGTTCCCAAATTCTGTTGCAGGCTGTGGGTAGCACAGGGAAGCAGGGCTCTCAGTTGTGGCTTAGTGGTCTGGAGAATGCACAGTGTTTATCCTACTTATCATGATAAAGTGACATGGATTTTTCAGGGCTGGGAAAGTCATGCAAGTTGGTAGCAATAACTGGCTCAGAAAACCTAAAAGGTGTAAAGTGGCATAAAGGCTGTAGTAGGGTAAAGTTCAGAACAAATACTGAAGTATTTATGTGAAGAAATATCTCAGGGAACCAAACTGTAGATGGCAAGTGGAGTCTTGGGTTGATTTTGCTCTTTAATTAAACATGGCTAATTTGGGGCTAAGAAGACATCCAGATTTCCCTTTTTAGTGTTTCCTAAATTAGAAGTGTTCAGTATGCCGCTTGGGTTTCCTGGGGCTGCAGAGATTAGAATGTGGGGTTTGTAGTAGTGTGACCTGGAGGAGTGACCAGTCCCATCTGCTTCCACTATGTACCCCTACAATCTCCCACTGTGGGGCAGCCAGCATGAATTTATGAAGACATAAATCTAATTAACTCATTCAAAAACAAAGCAGCATAAACAGGCAGAAGAAACAGTACTATACTCGGGATTCTCAGCCCTGCAGAGGAGTCTATGGACAGCCTGCAGGATGGGTCTTAGTCAGCACCTTCCCCCACCCCAGCCACATCCCATACAGCTTCCTGCTTATTCACCCCTCCAGCCAGTCAGTTCCCCACACATCCAGCTCTTAGTCCCACTGCACGACCTTGCACATGCAAGCAAGAGGGCAGACCTGGGAGCTTGGACGAGCTATAGGATCATAGACAACCTCTCTATGCATACCTGTTTGTTCATTTGTAAAATGGTGTATATAATAGCACACCTGCCACATAGAGCTGATAGGAAGATTAAATGCATGAATGAATGTGAGCACTTAAAAATGTATCTTGCATTGAAAGGTAGAAAAAATGTAGGTTTATTGCAGACTCATTTATCAGGAAAACGTGATGTGAACTGACATAAGACCATTGGTGTTTATCTGTCCTGCTTATGTGATAAATAAGTGTTTTCTGTGGAAATGCTGATAAATTAAAAAGTGCTACCCAGACCCTGCTGAGAATTTCAAATACAATATGGTGTATGCACTGTATTCTATTTCTAAGGCCTAAAAACTATTCTTGGAACATATCTTTCCCCAATAGTTTTGCATAGGGGCTCATGCACATGTATTACTTCTGTGCAAGACTCCGCTTTTACCTCTCTCCAGAGGCCTCTGACCATTCTACCAAGACAGCCCCTCCTCCGTGGTGCCTCTTCCTACACGGCCCTGTGGACCAGTCCTCAGGTAACTTACTATCTGAATCATCTTATTTGTTTTGTGGCTTTAATGACCGTTTATTTCTAGACAGATTCAAAAATTATAGCTCTAATGAGGACTGCTCCCCTGAACAGATCATATTTACAAGTGACCACCTGATTGTCTCCACCTGAAGGTCCAGACCTTGAACTTCTGGCCCACTCCTCTATCCTGCCCTTCTTGCACTTTCTGCCCTATGGTTTGTGGCATCTCCATCCTTTTCGGTTGTTTAGGCCAGAATCAGTGATGGTACCTTGTTTCCCCTCGGCTCCTACACTCCACACCTGTGCCATAGCAAATCCTACTGGCTTTGCCTTCAAAGTGTGCGTGCACTCTGACCCCTTCTCCCACTCTTGCCATTGCTAGTCCAGTGTGAGTCGCCACAGCCTCTTGCCTGGATTCCTGCCACGGCCTCATGACCCTCACGCCTCCTCATCCATCCACAGTTGGTCTGTCCTTCAAGATGATCTCCCTCCCATGGGCCTCAGGCCCTTTCCAGCAAGCTTCCCTCGTGGCCTATGCTCTCTGGCCTCATCTCCTGTCCTCTCGCTGCTCACACTTTCCACTGGCCTCATCGCTCTTGCCCCAGACCTTACCACCATTCTGTCTAGAATGCTCCTCTCTGGGTTTGCTCCCTGATGTTTTCAAACACTTGCTCAATGTTAAAATCCTTCTCAGAGGGTCTTGCCTGACTGAAAATTTCCATAGCCCTCACATTCCCCCGGTCCCTTGGTGCTTATTCTGACATATTCATAATTCATAATTTATGACACTTAACCCTATCAAGATGCTCTTCTGGACCCAGTTTATGCACCTTCCAGGATTCAGCAGGCCTTGGTTTTCTGCTCAGTGCTACTGATGACCCTCCAGGAAGACCACCTGACACCACCACATTCTGGTGGCCGCAGAGGGGAGAGTTAGGTCTTGCCTGAGAGTAGACTGTGGAACTCTGCCACCATCTTGGTAGGACAGCAAGGTGCTGTCCCTGCATTGGGCAGGTGGGCCCTCTGAAGTAGCTGTTCCTTGCCCCTCATGCCCTGCTCAGATACCCCCCAAAGCAGCCTTGCACTATGTCTCACACTTCTATGCCTCTGGCACTTCACATGTTGCTGAGGATCGAGTGTTTGTGGGACATCTGTACAGCACTCGTGCAGACACCAGCTTCCTTGGCTAGCCATGGAATGAGGCTGTGAGGGCAGGTGGAGAAAGCTGTAGCTCACCTGCTCTGTGCACATGTGGTACAGAGCCTGCTGTTTCTGTTATGGATCGTGCTCTTCTAGTGGTTACCTGGAGGGGCTGGGTGGCCCAACCTGCAAGACAGTGGACTTGATGGTCCATGGGGCAAACTCCATCTAATACATCACAAGAGCCTGTGGTTACATTTTTCTCCTTTCCAGTTTTGGTTATCTATTGCTGAGTAAAAAGCAACCTTCATGGTTCAAAATAACAACAATCACTTATTTTGCTCTTGAGTTTGTAATTTGGCCAGGGACTATTGAGAATAATCTATCTCTGTTCTACTGGTACTGAAGGGCCCACTGTCAAGATTGATCACTCACATGACTGGCTGGTTGGTCTTGGCTCTTAGCTGGGAGGCTCAGTTCTTCTCCATGTGGGGGCTCTCCACGGGACTGCCTGGGTTTCCCATAGCATGGCCACTGGGTTCAGGAGCAAACAGAGAGCCAGGAGGTGGGTGACTTAGGTGGTAACCCACCACTTAAGGCTAGGACCTAGAAACTTGTATTTATACTTGTCACTTCTCTTTTCTCTTGGCCAAATAGTCATAGAACTATCCAGATTCACAAGAAGGAATGTAGACACCAGCTCTCAGTGGGAGGAGGAGTGTCAGAGAAGTTGTGGCTATTTTTAATCTGCCATACTTCTTTCTTTGATGAATTGTTCTGAGACAGTAATTCATAAGGCTTTGCATAAGACAGAGTAACTGGCTGTATTGTTCATGAAGCACTAGCCAGCTGGGAAATCAGCCCCTTGAATTTGTTCTCCTTTGCCTGCCTCATCTTCTTTTCTCTCATTCCTGCTTATGTGGATTTTACTTTCAAAGAAAGCATTAGTCATAAGGGTTTGCCCAGGTTCTGTTCTGTGTTGGAGGCAACCCAGGATAAGTTACATACTATATACTTTAATTTTTAACTTCGTTTATTGTCCATCTCTCCAGGTAGTATGTAAGCTCCTTAGAGCAGAGTACACGTGTGTGTGTGTGTGTGTGTGTGTTTGGTATTTTGTGTAAGGTCATATTGTTAGAGCATTGTAGGACAGTGTCTGGCTCACTGAAGGTACTCAATAAACATTAGTTGAACAAATGAATGTTTATCTGAATTTTATCTGTCTCTCTCACTAGAACATAATCTCCATAAGGGCAAGGACATTGCCACCTGTCTCAACTGTTTTTCCAGCTCCAACAGTAGTGTGTGGCACATATTAACTTTCAGTAAGTGTTTTTAAATGAATACATGAGCAAAGCCAGGGAAGCAACACATAGACTCTTCTTGAGGGAAACATAGTCATTGCAAATCAAAGACATACACATGGAAGTTTCTAGAAAAGGCCAGGGTAATTTGGATCCACCCAAGATCATCACACTTGAAAGGTGACAGTTCCACTGGAACTTTCATGAGATCTGTGGGATGTTGTTACACAAACAATTCAAAATTGAATTTTAATGGTGTTTAGAAAAGAAGAGCAAGTTATGGCACCCATGACCCCTCAGTTGCATTGACCTAGTAGGGCTATTTCAGGTGTGCCATTCAAGGGGCTGGATTCCCCCCCATTCCCTTGGCATGCCTTTATTTTCCTGGAACACGTATCCCTAAGAGTATTACCTTGATCTCACCCACCTTGTTTTGGCTGAATTGAGTTGTCCCTTGGTAAGTTTTGTAAGAGAGTTTGTTTCTTTCCCCTTTCCACCCATTCAATCACAGTCAACTTTTTCATGAAAATTGGGAGCTTGTATGTCAGATACAGTTAAGCCTTTGTGATAGATGCCAGTCAAGGCATCAGTAGAAAACAGGGTGCACTCTAACTGAAATCATTCAGACACTTTATATTCCAGAGGTTGTTTGCAGAGTTTACACACATGGGGAACTGTGGGAGCCCAGCAGCTGGAGTCCATTCCCAGACACCTGTGAAGCCCTAGGTAAGAGGATAGACAAAGGCCCACGTGTCACAAATGAGAATATTTCACAGTTACAATTCTAGATAACATGCAGTTGAATAAATCTGTTCTATCTTTCTACCTCAACAAATAGGGTACTTGTGTCATGACCCGGAAGGCTGGATCTGTGCGTACAATTACTTCACTCTTCTGAGTTACAGACCATAGAGCCAGAACATGATGGTGGGGGCCAGCCAGCCAGTGCTACCTCCCCTTCCATCCTTCCTCCAGCTCTGTGCATGCAGCAAACATCTCTGCCCACTCATGCAGACACCCCAGCCCATGCGCCTGAACTGCACACACAGCTGTCTTTTAGTCACTCTTGGGTCTAGGGGTAGGCACAGAATCCCAGCCCACTGCCCCAAGACAGGACTGAAGGTAAGACCTGTGCAGACTCTGGGAGCTGACTTAGAACTTTTTGGGTGGGGAATTCCAGTTTCTGAGTGTACAGCGTATTCTACCAGCAGGGACATTGGTAAAGGTTGGTCAGGGGTCCCCTGTGCCTGAATCTACTAGTAGCAGCAGAGCTACACCAACTCTAGGTGTGGAGGGAGAAGGAGGGTCTGTAGATTGTGCTCCCCTTGAGCAGGAATGACCTTCTTTCTAGAGACATAGTCAAATGCAGATGACCTTGCAGGCAGGGAACAAAGGGACATATCCTCCTACTGACAGCAGGGGTCCCCATAGTCTAGCCCAGGCTACAAAGCAGAGGGCTTGGGAGTCCTGGTGATGGAGCATCCTCAGGCCAGAGAGCAGCCAGAGAAGGGTTCAGAATGGATCTGGAGAGGAAGAGCACAGGCGCCAGGCTCAGGCTGTGTTGGTGACCAATGCAGGCCAAGATCTCCAAACTTATCCACTGTATCTGCTTTACAAATACCAGGAAAGACGAAGGTAGCAGTGCCCATAGCCTGACATTGCCTGGACCCCAGAGAAAGATCTCAGGGAGCCTGGAGTCTGCTTACCCTTTGACCTTCATGCTTTTTAAGCGTTGAGCACTTGTAGCCCTGGGAGGTGGGGAGAGCCGCAAAGGGTGTCAGCTACGGTATTAAAGGAGGCAGTCACTTTATTACGCCTTTGAAACATTCGTTTACAAGGCATTGTTCAAATTATTTTGTGTCTTTTCATTATTTTAAGAACATGTGGCTAATTACCGCATTCATACCAACTGATACTTTTGTGCAACTGTTTTAGGCAAGGCACTGCGCCAGGCCCGGTCACAGCCTGTGCTCTGCTGAGCTGGTAGTCTCCATGCGGCGTCTGAGACTCCAGGCATAGTGCTCTGAGTTTTCCATTTTTGGAATCTCTCCCTGTTCCCTCTTTCCTCCCACCTCCATCTTCTCACTTCCTCTGGGCACTAAGAAAAAGTCAGATGGACTTAACTGTGTGTGAGAGATGCAGCAGGGAGAGAAGAGAACAGAAATGGCAAACACGGGGATGGTCAGGTAGCTGGAAATGTTGTGCCCCGTGAAGCAGATGGGTCTCAAGAGGAGGGAGGAGGAGAGACATGATAGACCATGAAGCAATGACCACTGAGCAAGTAGAGGGGTAAATAAAGGACCGTCTCCTCTTTCACTCAGTCATTCATTTTTTGAGTACCCTTTCCCTTGTTCGTTCAAGCACCATGTATGTTACTGGGCTCCTGGGGTGTGCGTGAGGTCTCTGATGTGCACTAAGGCTTTCAGTATCTCAGATCTTGATTATTCCTGGTGTCTCTGTAGCATGATTTTGTAGTCTGCTTGAAACAATCTTATTGTTTCAGGCCTAAGGCTGAGGAGAGTGAGGCGAGACACTTACCTTGGGCACCAAAAAAACTCAGTAACCAACACAAGTAATATTTTAATGTAGTAATGTTAAAAATCAAAATTAAGGCAAAAAATCCATGATGAATAAAATCTCAAAAATTAAAAAAAAGGCAAGATCAATATTCTAGAGCCGAAACAAAAGAACAGCTGTGTTCCCATCACTAGTGAAACTCCTACGGGTTCCTTATAATCAAAGACAAAGGGAAGAGGTGTAGGGAAAGACGCCAGCCAGGGCAGCTGTTAACTATCCGTGCTGCGCGCTGCATTTGCAGGTCTGTTGCCACAGCCAGTCTGAGTTCTCCCAAGCTCGCAGAATGATTCTGTGGCGGGTTCGTGCTGCCATCTAGTGGTCTGATGTGATATAAGCCACCCTCAGTTAAGGAGTCTCGTGGGGAACAGGATTAAACAGGGAAAAGGCAAAGAAATAGACACGTATCAGAAACTCTCTGGAGCACCATGTTTTTGGAGCTGCATTTAAGTTAAACCTGTTGTGTGGCATTCCGTTTTTCTCCCTTTCGTTAAATATAAATTGAGCTCCAGTGTATAAGAAGTGTGGCTGGGTGCGGGGTATGGATATGAAATGATGAATAAGCATGGCGAAGTGTTTGTCCTAGGAGAGTTCTTTTACAGCCTGAGAAAGAGACCATTCATCTAGCCTCCCATTTTATTAAAAACAAACACGAACAGAAAAGAAGTCTGGAGAGAGTTGCAGAGAGTGAGTGAATTGCCTAAAGTAACATAACTGGTTGGCAGGAGAGTAGGACTTAGAAGGCATTTGGGTACACTTCCCAGGGTATGCTGTTTTCCTTGCACCTTAGAGAACACTTGTCCTTACCGTGCTAAGACAAACATCATAAAGCTCTTCCTCTTATGTTCTTTGTGGGAGGAGTAGTTGGAGCATATGTGGAAAATGGATTAGGGAGGGAAGTCTGCTACATTTCTGCCAGTGGTAACTCAGCCTGACTTAGATCAATTGCTTCTACTGAGAAACATGCCCCAGGAGTACCCCAAAGTCAAGATGATCTTAAATTGATGACTCATGTTTGTCATTTACTTAACTAACATGGGAAAGAGAAGAGATAACTTACCCCTTGCCTTTGAGCCAACAACTATGTCATTCTCCCTCTATTTTTTCCTTTTTTTTTGTAACTGAGCTGTTCCACGTTTCAAGTCTCAAAAAGATCTTGGCTTCAGGGAATTACCCCTAGACTGTCCTCCTCCCAATCTCTTGAAAATAACTTCGTTTTTCTAAGTGTAGTGCATGAAGTATTCCCCAACAACGTTTACTATGTTAGCGCTTCTTGTTTAAGATAAAATAATAAACTGATAAAGCAAAAAAAGGCTGATTCAGGGTTCAGCAGCATATATATTTAATATACACTGTATTAGGTTTTTAACATGAAGATTTTCAAACAAGCACAAATATAGAGATTGTAATGAACCCCAGTGCGTCCATCACCCACTTTACCAACATTATCACCTCTCATTTAGCAAGATTCTGCCATTTTTAATTCATCTTATTGTCATCCATTTTAATTTGTGAGGAATTTAAACAGATCTCAGACATTTTACTCCTTTTAAAATTAATTAATTTTTAATTTACATCCAAGTTTATTAGCACAGAGTGCAATAATGATTTCAGGAGGACATTCAGTGATTCATCTCCTATGTATAACAACCAGTGCTCATCCCAAGAAGTGTCATCCTTAATGCCCTTTACCCATTTAGCCCATCCCCCCACCCAAAGCCTCTCCAGCAACCCTCAGCTTATTCTTCGTATTTAAGAACAATGTTTTTATATTATTCTTGCTTCCCTTTCCTTATCTGTTTTGTATCTTAAATTCCACATATGTGTGATGTCATATATTTGTCTTTCTCTGACTTATTTCACTTAGCATAACACACTCTAGTTCTATCCAGGTTGTTGCAAATGGCAACATTTTATTTTTTATTTCTGAGTAATACTCCATTCTGAGTAATACGCTTATCTTCTTTATCCATTCATCTGTCAGTGGACATTTGGGCTCTTTCTATGTTTTGGCTATTGTCGATGGCACTGCTATAAACATTGGGGTGAATGTGCCCCTTTGAAACTGCACACCTGTATCCCTTGGATAAATACCTAGTAGTGCAACTGCTGGGTCATAGGGTGGTTCTATTTTTAAGTTTTTGAGGAATCTCCATACTGTTTTCCAGAGTGACTGCACCAGTTTGCATTCTCACCAGTAGTGTAAAAGAGATCCTCTTTTTCTGCATTCCTACCAACATATGTTATTGTCTGAGTTGTTAATTTTAGCCATTCTGACTGGAGGGAGGTGGTGTCTCCTTGTGATTTTAATTTGTATTTCCCTGATGATGAGTAATGTTGACCATTTTTTCATGTGTCTGTTAGCCATCTGGATGTCTTCTTTAGAAAAGTGTCTATTCACCTCTTTTGCCCATTTCTTCAATGGATTATTTGTTTTTTGGGTGTTGATTTTGATAAGTTCTTTATAGATTTTGGATACTAACCCTAACCCTTTATATGATATGTCAGACATTTCACTCTTAATATGTTATTAATAGGGACTCCTCAAAAATATGGATATTTCTATATTTAGTTACCACAAGACCATGATGATGCCTAATAGAATCAACAATAATTCCTGAGTAGCATCCAAAATTCAGTCTATAATCAAATTTCCTCAAATGACTTACAGCTATGTTTACTGCTCTTGGTTTGTTGACATCGTGATTCAAACAAAGCCCAGACATTACATTTGTTTGCTAAATGTCTTAAGTCTCTTTTAGTCTGGACAGTTCTCCCCGCCACCCCCTGCCATGAATTATAAAAACCAGGTCAAGTGTCGTGAAGACTGTCCCCATTCCACATTTGTCTGTTGGCTACCTTCTAGTGTAATGTAGCTCTTTGTGCTCTCTCCATCATGATTCCTGTGAATGGATGTTAGTTCTAGAGGGCTGTTTATATTCAGGTTCTATTTTTCCCTTCCTCCTCCTCACTTTTACAAGAATACTTCATAGGTGGGATGTGTCCCTCATACAGCAGCACACATCAGGAGGCTCACAATGTCTGGGTACTTCAGTGCTGGTGTGCATATGTACTTACCCAAAATTGTATTTAAAGACATACTTCAAGCAGAAATTTTGAAGAAATAGTACAGGCCATACACTCTTCGTCTGGTTTCATGCATGGTGACCTCATGTTAAATTTTTGCCTTATTTGCTTTATCTCTTCTCTGTTTTCAGCCCTCAGTCACTATATCATCATGATCATCTCTGAGAAATTTAGCAGCGATGCAGCAATATTAGCCTATATACAATCTAATTTAAAATTTCTCCCAGTGTTTCAGTAACATCTTTTGTAGCTTCTTTTTCTGATTCAGCATTTAGTCAAAGCTCATGTTTGCATTTAGCTCTCTTGTCTCCTAAGTCTCCTTCGCCATTTCCCTTGTCTTTTGTGTCCAGAGTTGCCAGTTTTGAAATGTCCAGGACAACTGTCTTATAGAATTCCATTTGGTGAGACTCAGGTTTGGCAAGAGAAATCACATGGGTGATGTTGCATCCTTCCTATTGCCTTATATCTGAAGGTACAGCAGTGTCCATTTGTGCCATTATGAATAAGGCCAAGTTAACCCTCTGATTAGGTTTATTAGTCAATGTTCTTTAGAACATTGTATATGTATATGTATATATATATAGGTTCTCTAAAGAACATTGACTAATAAACCTAATCAGGGGGTTAACTTGGCCTTATATATATGTATGCATCCCAAATCTTATTTATGTGTTCATATATACACTAAGGGATTGGCTCAAGGAGATAGAAAGGCAGTGAAATCCCAAGATAGGGCGTTGGCAGGGTGGAGACCCTGGACTGCCCATGGTACAGCTCCAGGGCAGGTGTGAAGGCCTAAACCAGGAGAGAGGATGATACAAGTTCCAGGCTGAAGGCCAGCAGGCTTGAGACCTCAGATGAACCAGATTTTCAGTTCTAGCCTGAAGGCGGGAATAGACCAGTGTCCCAGCTCAGCAGGAGGGCTGACAGAATTCCTACATAGGAAAGGGGAGGTAGGTGTCTTTTGTCCTAGTCAGGCCTTCCTTGCAGGAAGTGCAGGAAGGCCATCTATATAGGAGAGAGGAAGATTCACTTTGCTGAGCCTACCAATTCAGATCTTATTCTCATCCCAGAACACTCTCATGGACACACCCCAAATAATCATTGACCAAGTTCCTGGGCACCCTGTGGCCCAGTCATGTTAATGTGAAGTTAACCACTGCAGGGTGTCTACCATGCACAGCTGCCTTTCTCTAGTGGGAGTGAGTGAGGACTCCATGTTGTGATACTTTGTGACTGTGACTATTCTCCCCACAGTGTTTCACCCCATAGATTTTTAAACCGATGAAAGATGCTACAGAGTGCTTGGATAATTGAAAAGATGGAGATAGCTTCCTTTGATGTCAAAAACTTCCTGCAGAATTTGGTTCAAGGTTAAGATCCAGATTAGAAAGCTAAGAGATGTATGTAGATCCGAGAGGGAGTGACAGTGTAGGGCCAGGTGAGGGCAGGCACAGGGCTCTTCTGACTCGCCACAGGCAAAAATTGGGGAAAACTTGCAGTTTACTCACTGGACTCTCCTCAAAGGCAAGGGAGCCAGGGCCTCCTCGGAAGAAGGTGGGAAGGTGTGGTGACCCTGTCAGGAGGTGCCTGAGATGGTGCCTGCAGCTCTCATTTAGCATGGAGAACTCTGGGAACATGGATGAAGAAAGGATTGTCTCACTGTGTTGCATGGTGACATCTTATAATGCCTAGTTCTGGGCTTCTCAGCTCTGTCACTCCATACATGGAGCCAAGATACTATGGCAGGAAGCCAGAGTCTGGAAACCACCACCTGACCTTGGAATCCCTTATTGGCACTGTAGCAGAGCACTGACTCAGCGACCTTGCTTTGGCTGCAGAAGCACCAACAGTGCCACCTTGCCTGGTCTGGGCAACAGGAGTCTCTTCTCTTATGATCCGTACAGTGTTCCTCTTCTCATCTGAAGCTTTGCTTTACTGATGCTGTTGTAAGCCACTGTGTAGGATTTCTATCCAACCACTGCCACTTAACACATCACTCTATGTGTTCCAAATGCTTATTTCATCTTAGGAATTTTATTTATCCTCCCCCTCCCCTTACTTACCCCCAACTCTACCATTATGGATTCAAAAATACCTCATATTTTACAGCATTTTATACATTTAAAAAAGAAATTACTTCTTTTTAAAAAAATTAGTTTCCATACCCAGCACAGAGCCCAGTGCCAGGCTTGAATTCACAACCCTGAGATCAGTACCTGAGCTGAGATGGAGTAAGACGCTTGACTAACTGAGCCACCAAGGTACCCTAATGATTCCTTACCCTTTTATTTTATCTTCTCAATAACAAGGACACACTGTTGCCAATTTATTTCCTGTAAACAGAGGCAAAGGCAAGTAACTCACTGAAATCCCAAGCAAACAACCCAGGTTTCCTAAGCAGTGGTCTACTGGGAGGGACTCTGGAACAGAGGGCTGAAGCCACAGCTGTGGATATCTTCCTGAGGGTATCTTCCTGCTTTATTATGGCTCATATTATGACTGCAACGTTGTTATCCTTAGTTAGGTGCACAGGACTCAGTTACTTGCCAAAGACATTGTGAGAAATTTGCTCACCCCTACCTCTTCCTCCATCTCTCTCTCTCTCTCTCTCTCTCTCTCTCACACACACACACACACACACACACACACACGAAATCAACTTTACTATGTCCTCTATTAATTGCTCTGAAAAGTATAGATTTAGGAAATATCAGAAATAAAATCAATGGGAACATCAATCCCAGGCTAATTTGCTCATAAACTCTGATGTACAAGAGGTTCAAGCTAATTTACATAAGATGTTATATTGATGAAGGGAATTAAATTTAACAAAATATGTTTAATATAATGCAAGTAAAAGTTGCAACTCTACATTAGTTTTTGACAGAATAAAAAATGGATACATTTTTCTTCATCCAAAAGTCCATCAAAGGGCCTTGCTAGTGTGGAAGAGTATACAAAATATCTTCATGTGGTATTCTATTATTAACTACCTAAATATCCAACTACCAGAATTTAAAAAAGTAAATAGTTATACTAAATATTCACATACTGCTTAGAAAATGCATTTTTAAAATAAAAATTCTCCAACAATTAAGTAATAATGATATACTTAATCAAACATTCTAAACAGTTAATTAAAATCTCAGATTTTACAGATCTGGTTATCTTTAGATTGAAAACCATTAAAAACAAACCAATTGCAAAGGAGGTTGAGTGCCAACTATTTACATGATTGAGTACTAACCATTGTCCTGCCATTATGATTCACCGAGCTAGATTCTTTAGAAACGTGTGCTCCTTATTAGTATTTTATAATAATTTGTGGGTTATCTAAAAGATATAAGGAGGACAGTCTGCTTCCTGAGTCGCCTCTTGGGACCATCATTCTCCTTTATCATCTTGCAGCACACTATTGAAGCTTGCTTCTTTGGTAATTTTGCGAGACTGTCAGAGGTGATTAAAAGTGGGTCCCCAGAATGCCAATTAGCCCTTCCTGTTTGGAGTAGAGTTTCTTTTATTTCTGTATTAGCTGACTCCTAATTATTTTACCTACTCTTCTTTCCTACTTATCCAGAATTTTATAGATAAAATCATTAAAATTAACCATAACACCAATAGCAATTTTTTCGTTTAATTATGATTTAGTAACAATTATTTTATATTTGTATTACTACAACTTTTCACTGAGGATCTCTTTTTTTTGTTTGTTTGTTTCTAGGAGAGAGAGAGAGAGACAGCGTGAGCAGGGGAGGGTCAGAGAGAGAGGGAGTCACAGACTGAAACAGGCTCCAGGCTCTGAGCTGGCAGTCAGCACAGAGCCCGACGCGGGGCTCGAACCCACGAACCGCGAGATCATGACCTAAGCGAAAGTCGGATGCTTAACCGACTAAGCCACCCAGGCGCCCCACTGAGGATCTCTTTTTTTTAAGTTTATTTATTTTGAGAGAGAGAGAGAGGAAAAGAAAGAGAAAGAGAAAGTGCAAGCAGGGAGGGGGCAGAGAGAGAAGAAGAGAGGGAATCCCAAAAAGGTTCCACTCGACAGTGCCTGTACTTGGGGTTTGAACTCAAACAGTGAGATCACCACCTAAGCTGAGATCAAGAGTTGGCTTAACTGACTGAGCCACCCAGGTGCCCTACTGAGAACCTCTTAAGAGGGATCTTTTGATCTTCCATCGTTGTCAGTATTATTTATGGCATTATCCTTGTTTTCTGATACCCATAGGATGATCCTGACCCATCCTCAAGAGTTTTTCTTTGGCCCATCAACTGACTTTCCTTTACTACTTTATCCCCTCAGCTACCTACTGTGCTCACCCATTGGCTCCCTGATTCTCCTTGTGCCCATAGGCAATCTCAATTTGCTGGCTGGCTGTCTAGCCACCTTCCAAGGAGAAAGTGAATTAGCTTTGCCTGCCGTTCAGATCTGCAGATCTTCACAGATCCTTCACTGGCCCTATCTTCTGCATTTCCCTTCGCAAATCACTTTGCAGCATTTTAGCACTGTATTGTTTACCATTTACAAAAGCAGACTCTCTGGGGAAACACTCAAGAAAAAAGACTTGACCTTATGTATTGGATGGGCACAGCCAGGAGGACTGTTGGAATGAGAATTCGTTTTTTATTTGTGGTCGGGTTATTAGTAAATATTTAATGTTTTGATGACTTTTGCTTTTCTAAGCAATATGGCGACTTTAGGAAATCACATAGCTAATGCTTGGATAACAAAGATCTATTATATTAAATAAATCTGGTGGACTAAATTTCAAGATGTCCAACCTAGCCCACTGTTCAAAACATAAAATTAATAGTCAACCTGCTTGGCCATCTGGAGGGATGGAGCAGCGTCCTGCGGTCTCTCCCAGACTGGAGATTGCCCGCTTTTGAGCTTGGAAGGCTCACTGACTGCTTAGTATTCTCTGTCCAGACGTCAGCTCTTCCTGCTGGGGCTCACCCTTTATTGAGAAGCTAACTTTTGACATCTCCATATCTTGAAGACATGACCCATGGAGTAAAATGCCAGCAATAGGGGCTATAGGATTCTTTTTGCCTCCTGGTATTGGAATAGAACTGATGACATCTATTACACAGAGAATCTTACTTATTTGCCTCACAAAAGGGGAATTGGGAGGCTGGATCCCTTGATGAATTAACAAAAAGGCCAGGAGACAGGTATTTTTTGCTTTCACCTGCAGAAGTTCCAGTGGATCTCAGTGGAAGGATGCCTCTCTTGGTAGCACACTTTGAACCTTCATCATTTGAAGAAATCAGGGTCACATCCTAGTTCTGGAGTTCCTAGAGAGAGAACACCTTCCCTTCTTGGAAAGTATGTGTTTTTCTTTAACTCACAATAAAGTGGTCCCTGGGGGTTTCCTTGCCAACCATCTCCAAATTCTGCATTCATTGGTTTTGCCCTAATTGTTACTTATTTAAGATATAAGAAAATACAATCCTTATGTACCATATTCCATAAATTTAGCTAATAAAAATGTTGTTTCATAAGAGTCTTTTGAAGTCCAAGAAAACTTTGGAATAATTTTTATGAGACTTTAAAAATCTTTCTTCTTAGAGACAGGAAGTTTCATGTTGCCAAGAATAAATGAACTCAAATAGCAAAGGGATTGGCTTGACTTAACATGCCAAACCCACAGTGTTTCAGTGGCTTCCTCTCTGGGCCAAGTGCATTTTCAAGGCCTGAGAGCCTGCGCTGGTATCTAAAGTTTCAGATGAACATGTTCGTATTTTTAAGTAATTATTTTACTGCACCAGTTGGTCTTGATGTAAAAAGTTTGACTTCTTTTTTGAACCAGTTTGATTCTATAGGCAAAAAGAGAGAGATTATTAATTTTACAAGTAATTTCTATATTAGCATTTGTTAAAGTTATATAGAAAAATGTTGAACTTAATTTCCTTTTCGGTATTTCCTTGAATGGTCTTACTTCTTTTATATTAACTTAAGATAATTTAATTTTTTTTATAACCAGATTCTGAAACATTTTCTAAAAGAAAAATTATAATAACATAATTTATGTTGGCAGCCATAAAAATAATCCATGGAAACTTCAAAGAAAGCATCATATTATGTCATCCTAGGACTCAACCTTCTCAAAGAAGTTTTCCTAAGATGAATATAAAATAATAGTAGATTCTTTTACCATTTTTAGATAAGTTATTAATTAGGGGAAAGAATCCATTTTACAGCACCCCTTTTCTCCACTATTGGCACTTCATTTTTCTTTCTTTTTTTAAAAATATTTTTAATGTTGGGGCGCCTGGGTGGCTTAGTCGGTTAAACGTCCGACTTTCGCTTAGGTCATGATCTCGCGGTTCGTGGGTTCGAGCCCCGCGTCGGGCTCTGTGCTGACTGCCAGCTCGGAGCCTGGAGCCTGTTTCAGTCTGTGACTCCCTCTCTCTCTGACCCTCCCCTGCTCACGCTGTCTCTCTGTGTCTCTCTTTCAGAAATAAATAAAACATTAAAAATATTTTTTTTAAATTTTTACACAGAGAGACAGCATGAGCAGGGGAGGGTCAGAGGGAGAGAGAGATACAGAATCTGAAACAGGCACTAGGCTCCGAGCTAGCTGTCAGCACAGAGCCCGACGCAGGGTTTGAACCCATGAACCATGCGTGAGATCATGACCTGAGCCGAAGTCGGACGCTTAACCAACTGAGCCACCCAGGTGCCCCGGGCACTCAAGTTTTCGTCAATGCAAGTGTCTCCAGTTTCATTTGCTTATTCTGTATTTTCCTGCTCTTCCTGAACTGCCACCGTTCATTGAATTTCAGTCTTGCTAATTATCGCTGTTATTGCTGTCATTATTCATCTCCTCCTCCTCTTTCTCTTCCTTATCGCCTTCTCCTTCAGGCCGTACACCCCCCCTCCCCACCCTCTTTTTCCATGTCCCCTCCTCAGTCCTTCCTTGCCTATCTCTTTTCAGCCCTATACACTCCTCAGGGCCCTTGTCCCAGCCAGTCAGCAGATAACTAGCCGCAGGTTTCCTGACAACCACTCAGAGAAAGATGCAAAACCTTTCCTTGGGCCCCAACCAGAAGTGCGCACAGACGCCGGCCTCACTGCTGAAAGCTCTCCTCCTGGTCAGTAAGTCAGGATAGCCCTTAGTGCCTGGCATCACAGGCCTTACATCCGCTTGTATGGTAGTTACTCAGGGAAGGCAAACTGTGTGCCAGGCAGGGGGCAGGCACTTTGCAGGCAAAGGCGCTGATCGCGGATGTAGGGGCACAGGCAGGAGGCCGTTATGAGCGCCGCTGCAGCGGGTTTGGAGGGCAGTGCCCCCGAGCACCCCCAGATGGTGAAAAATTTAGCGATTCAAATAGTTGGCCAAAACTCCTAGCTGGGAAGAAGGAATGGAAGAAAGAAAAGAAAAAAAGAAGGAGGGGAACAGTTACTAAATGGAGTTTTTGCGTGTTTCTTTTTGTTTTAATCATTTTTTTGTTTTAAAGACCCTTTTAAAAAATGGTGTAGGATGGGGCGCAACAGAATGTGGTTGAGGAAATACAAGTGATCCTGTCCTCAAGGGATGCTGGTGGCAAAGAGGAGGCACCGGACAAGCACTCGCAGGTCAGAAGCACGAGTGATAGGACTCTCTGTTCCTCTGGAGGGGGGTGGTCGGACCGGCAAGGAGGCTGCAAAGTAAGGGGCTGGACCAGGCCACCAAGGACACAGAATGCCAAGCAAACAGCATAGAGACTAAGGAGTGACAGTGAGGAGGGAGAAGAGGGGCAGATTTGGGTGTGAATGAGCTGAATGAGCCACATTAACTTGATAGCTTGCTGTGAGGAGTGCGAGTGCAGGCTGTGCTGAATCAGAGATCTCACGCCTCGAGATGGGTATCACTCCTTTATTCTCATCTAACTCTCCCTTCCTCAGAATAAGAGGTCCCGTCTCCTCACCAAGGGCATTTTGGGCCCGGTTCTCTCAGAAATACATATGGAAAAACATATCCATATATACAAAGCCTATACAACAAATATATGTATATACATAACGCATTGCATACATATGTATAAAACACATATCTGTGTGTATATTAGTTAGGGTTTTCCAGAGAACGAGAACAAATAGAGTGTGCGTATAGGTATAAAAGAGCTATATTTTAATGAATTGGCTCATGTGATTACGGAGCCCAGTAAGTCCAGAACCTGCAAGGTGGGCTGGCAGGTTGGAGATCCAGTGTTATATTTTGAGTCTGGAGCTGCAGGCAGAATTCACAGAATTCATTTGCTAAAGAATCTCGTCTTTCTGTTCTGTTCAGGCCTTCAACTGTTTAGGCCTCCCACAGTATGGAAGGTAATCGGCTTTACTCAAAGCCTACTGATTTAAATGCAAATCACATCTAAAGAACACCTTCACAGCAAGGTCTAGTCTGGTGTTTGACCTAAGAATTGGACAGCAGAGCCTAGCCAGGTTGACCTGTAAAATTCACTATTATAGACTACTTGCTTTACTTTTTCCTGTATTCCTCATAAAAGCGGGAGTACTGATGTGTCATAGAATTGCATGATTTTACATATCTGTGTTTGGCTCCTATTATGTACTTTCCAAACTAAGGCATTTTGTTTTAATGCTGTGCAGTTCAAAATTTGCTTTTATGTGTATCATTTGATTTTCTCAGCCATTTTGAGAGACACAGAGATTCTATTAACCCACTTTACAGGGGAGGAAATTGAGGTTCAGAGCAGTGTTTCAACTTGCCCCAAGGGTAAAGGGTGCACTTAGCCAGGACTTTGGGTTCTCCTGCCCAGGTCCCCCACCCTCCCTCCCTCTACCCCCACCTCACAGGCTTTCAAACGCATTGTCTAAACACTTGGAAGGAGGACACAGTTCCTGCTCTCGGGGAACTTATGGTCCTATCCAAGCATATATTTTTATGCGAATACACCCTGACTTTAATTTTAATAAGGATAAAAACAAGGTTTTCTGAGACTCTAAAGATGGAGGAATTCTATTTGGGAATGACGGAAGCTCTCCTAGTGTGAAGCAGAGTTGGAGAATTCAACTCTTGTGACTTGAGGCTCACAAGGGTGCCTTCTAATTCTCTGCAACACTCATTTGCATTATTACTTGTTTATCCAGATGGTGAAAAATTTAGCGATTAAAATAGTTGGCCAAAACTCCTAGCTGGGAGGAAGGAATGGAAGAAACAAAAGAAAAAAAGAAGGAGGGGAACAGTTATTAAGTGAATTTTTTACCTGTTTCTTTTGGTTTTAATCATTTTTTGTTTTAAAGACCCTTTTAAAAAATGGTGAAGGAGGCATACTGTAAAGATACTATCTATATTACTTCATTTGACTTACAGAGACTAGAGAGCTTTTTGTGTGCACACATGTGGGTATGTGGATGTGCATGTGTGTGCGTGTGCACGTGTGTGTGTGTGTGTGTGTGTGCATCTCTTGGGGATGAAGACGTGACCTAGGACTGTTAGTCCTGGTGAATTGTCCTCCAGAATCCAGGCCAGAACTTCCTATGTTTGTCTTGGTAATTTTGCATCTACCCCTCATTTCAGACTTATTCTCAAGGTCTAAAAAAATAAAGACATATTCCCAAGAATGAGGGAATTATTAGTATCGTTGCTTCTAGGCTAGTGTTAAATATCTAAACTGCATTAATTAATCAACTGCATCTTCTTGTTCCCTTTTCCTTGAGTATTTATTATATGCTTTGCCACTAATAATTCGTAAAGAATTATCCCCATTTTATTGGCAGTGATCCTGAGGTTCAGAGAAATAACCAGGTATGACCGAGGTCCCTGGCTGTATGTAGCAGAGTTTGATTAAAGCCCTAGTTCTCTGCTTTTATATCAAATGTTTTTACTCAGCCTCATAGCTACTTCTAATACCAGCTTCAAATTGCTTCTTTTTGTTCTCAACTGTCATCAGTGTCTTTTAGGACTTATAAGGTATTTGTTTTGTATTTGCATTTTCTGGAAGCTTCTGAAATAGGCTTTGTCAATTTGCCAATCCCACTTGGGGAGTTTAATGATGCCTATAGGTAAAAGAAGCTCATGCCCCAGATGAACATGGTTACATATCTGAGTACTGTGTAAATATAAATTGGGTGGTTATATTTTGATGTAGGCTATTTGAACTAAATTTTAGTAATGAGAAATAAGGGTAAGCTCATATGGTTTGTAATATAGGTGCCAATTCATGTTTTATGATATCTACACCAAACAGGGAAATAACCAAGGTGGATGCCCATTAGATCTGAATTGGGGAAATTAACTTTAATGTGCAATGTGACCTTTTGTACTGTAATCACCAACATGCTAAACTAGATAGCATGAGGTCACATTTTGGGAATTTGCTTATACCTACTTATCTTTTTGATGAGAATAGCAACAGTGACATTAACAATTGGCATCTTAAAACTGTGCAGATATAGTCATTGCAGATAACACGCTTTATGGTTTAATTTATAAAAATATTTTGCCCAATATTTTTCAGTGGAAATCTGGGTGAAATTAATAATTTTTAGAGGGTCCTTGGAGAACTAAAATTAGATTTAGTACTAAAATTTTGAAGGATTAGCAAATCCGTATGAATACCTACTAACTATAAAAGCAGATAAAAAACCTTTTGTCTATAATAACCTAGCAAGAGAAGACAGCTCAAATACTCAGGGAGTCACATGGGTACAGAAATGCTTATTTAAAATTTGATAATTTATAACAATGTATATTGTAACTCAGTATATTTTCATAACTGGTATAACTCATGTTGGGAAGGGGAGTTTGATTTCTGTTGAGTGTTCTATTGCAATTTTGGGGGATTTAAAGAGATGCTATGGGGTAATTGCTCAAAGGTTCCATGAACAAACCTGTCACAAAGTGAACACAAGAGGGCGCCAAGCCTCTATGCCAAACATGCGGTAGCTGATGGAGATTTAATGGACGAAATAAACTCTGGCACTTAAAAATGAAGCCATGTTTATTTTATTCTGGGTAATATATTATGCACCTGCTTGTTTTATTTTTTAGACTGATTCGTGTCAAATGACTTTCCAGAAATATGACACGTGTGCTGGATCCAGGCAGAACTAATCTTTCAACACGCAAGTAGTAGTAGTATTTTGTACAAATTATATTCCGTGTTATAATGAAGTTTTACTTTATCATACTCACTGTAGAGCAAATTAAGATTGTAACAAGTTGTCACATGCTTTTTCAAGCATTTTTTTCTCTGTAACTCATTAAGGAATAGTTTTTGGCCATGGGCTATTTACCACACACATACAGACACACAGACACACACACCCATCACATCTCCTTTGTTAGAGGCAAAGAGCAGTTAATCTTGGTCCAGAGGGTTCAGGGACTATTTTAAGGCTAAGATTTCTGGAATAAAGAGGACACAGAATGGTACCCGAGAGAACTGGAGTTTGCTGTAGGCACTGAAGAACACTAAGGCATTATTGCCAGGTAGATATTTGGTTTGTGGATTAGTTTGCCAGGGCTGCCACACCAAAATACCACAGATGGGGCAGCTGATACAGCAGAAATTTATTGTCTCACAGTTCTGGAGGTCAGAAGTCCAAGATCAAGGTGTGGGAAGGGTTGGTGTCTCCTGGGGTCTCTCTCTGTGGTTTCCAGGTGGCTCTCTCCCTCCCTGCCCTCACATGGCCTTTCCTCTGCGTGCACACCGTGTCTCTGTGTGTGCCCACGTTTCCTCTTCTTTTGAGGACCTGGATCAGAAAGCATTAGGGCCCACCCTAATGGCCTTATTTTAACTTCACCACCTCTTGAAAGGCCCTGTCTCCAAATAAAATCACATTCTGATGTACTGGGGGTTAGGGCTTCAACATAAAAATTTTGCAAGATAAAATTCAGCCCGTAACAACTTGATTTCTTATTTGTGTGAGTTTAGTATGGAGGGCGTAGTGGTCTTTGTGTCTGAGTGCTTACTGACCAGTTTTGAGTTACATTACCAAAGGACCCTACACACATCAGATGGCCAATATGCATTTGTTGGATGAGCGAATTTCTGCCTTGAAAGGGCTACACATTTTACTCTGCTCAGGCTTGCCTGAGATCTTCAGCTGCCTGACAGGTAGCAATTAACTGCTGAAAGAAAGGCATAAATACTTCCTTTTAAACATTGACATTATGTCCATCTGGTGAAAGAAAAGGATAGAGGCAAATAAAGGGAGTTCAGGAAATGCTAAAATTTCTTTGAAATAATTTCATGGAAAATTAACAAGTTGATTATTGTGAAAACAGATTCCAATTTACACATAATGGCCAATCATCTAGCTTTCCTGGCCTTTGATGAAACCCTTCCTACCCAAAGCGATCTGCTTTTTACCCCTCCATAATGCTTACCAAGGGCCTCTTAGGTTAATTTGCCTTTCAGACTTCACCTGCTTAAAGATAATACACTTAACTCAATTAGAAGCATCCGTCTTACTCACAGAGCAGAGCAGTCACTTCTCCCCGGGGAAGACCTCCCCCTACTCCTGCTGCTGTGCCCACCCCTAACTTGTGCGATAACAGAGTTCTCTGCAATTGGACAACTTGCACAGGATGTCCAAAACTCAAGGGAGAAGCCACCAAGGGCAGAGATAGGGGACTCTTGTTTCCAGGAGACACTCTGCTATTTCAGGAAGAATTTCTAGCCACGTGGACCCAGACAGAATGAAGACTAGTGGCTCAGAAGGCTGACCCCCCCAGGACAGCTTTTATGTACACTGCCTCGCGGGGCCGTTTCTCTGGGATGCACCAGCAGCGGGCAGGAAATGTTTGGCTTGTCCAGGCGTAAAAGGCTGGTTGGGGCACACTTGGTCACAACTTGTGATAACATTCCCTCCACTGAAGGACATTTCTCTTTCTCCAAACAGTGGATGGATTATCTCTTGATTTTCTTTTTCTTTTTTTTTTTAATTTTTTTTTTTATTTCTAGGAGAGAGAGAGACAGCGTGAGCAGGGAGGGTCAGAGAGAGAGGGAGTCACAGACTCTGAAACAGGCTCCAGGCTCTGAGCTGGCAGTCAGCACAGAGCCCGACGCGGGGCTCGAACCCACGAACCGCGAGATCATGACCTAAGCGAAAGTCGGACGCTTAACCGACTAAGCCACCCAGGCGCCCCTATCTCTTGATTTTCTAAATCTCATGTTCTTTAAGTGGAGGCTGTGGGCTGAAACGTAAGGTGTGCGGTTGCCTTTGTATCTGAAAAGAACACCTTATCTTTAACATTACACTAACCTTTGAAATGAGGTTGCTGCTTCCTCCTGTCTCTTGAACTTCCCCTTCTCGGGCTACTATGATGAAATTCTTGATACTTTCTTTTACAAAAGACTTAAAAAAATCCTTTATGCTGGCAGGGAATTAACTCATGAATAAATGGATAATAATAGCGGCTGACATTTTTGGAGCGGTATTTGGCAGGCGCTGAGCTGAGGGACTTGCTGGAGTTATCTTCCTTGATCCTCTCAACGGCTTTACTATAAAGCCCACTTCAGGAACCAGAAGACTGAAGCAGAGGGAGCGGAGTAGCTCGTCCTGGGTCATAGGAGTAAGAGATGGAAAAACGGACTCTGTAGCACAGGGGAAGGGAAATGGATTTGGAATGAAAATCCATGAATCTGAAACACACACAAATGTGGAAATTCAAGAAGCTAGTGTTTGTTGCTTTCACTTAACAAAGGTGTCTTGGTAGCTACGGAATACCCCAAGGGTAACGAAAAGGACTCAAAGTGCCCCTGGAGAGATATTTAACCCTGTGTCGATGGCTCCCACACTCTAGTATGGGTCCACCCCGGAAGGACCTAGGGATCTGTAATGTATATTAATGTCTGCCAGATACCAGAGAGGAGAGTCCCGTAAGAGATTAGTGTGGGGTGTGACCAGGACATCAAGAATGAGTCCCCAAGTGACTGTAATACACAGTCCAAATTTGGGAGTCACTGTGCTTAGCTGGAGAGTGGAGCTGTCAGGCATTGGCTTGCAGCAGGAGAGGGGCACAGGACGTGGTCTGGCTGACTTGTGGCATCCACAGACCCTCCATACTTCCTTGGCCATTGAAATCAGGTCAGCGGACCCTCAGGCTTCTCATGGTTGTGTCCCACACTTTGGTCTGGATCACCTACACGCTTTGATTCCCAGAGTCCCAGGAGCAATTGTTGCTTCGGTCCCTTTTCTCCCGGCACAGGGTTAAACAGAGCCTCAGCCTGGGTTTCTGAAGCTTCTCTCTCTCTCTCTTTCTCTCTCTGCAACCCTCTCTGCTTCCCCTGCCACCCACCCACCTCGCTTCCCTGGGTGAGCTTTTGTTCTCTACTCTCACTCATTTCTTTTTGCCCACTTACATTTTCTCATCATTTACTACTTCTCATCTGTCACTCATCTATCTCGCTGATTAACATTTGACAAGCTCAGTACTTAAAAAAAACAACTTTCTTTTTAAAGAATAAGAAAAGCTCAAATGTCTTTTGTGCACTCATTTGGTTAGGAAATTTACACATGCTCTGCCCTCCCGTCTGTAAAATGATATTCCATTCACTGGTGCCATTTCCTGTGCTCCTGTTCAGACCTGGTCACCTAATTACTTTTCAGCCAGTGTCTGTTGAGCACCCTGTCCAAAACATTGCCATTCCTCTCTTCGTGGTAGTTTTAAAATCCTTAAGAAGATACAGAATTTTCCTTGCATGTTACCATTACTCCATTTGGTGTTTAGCTCTACTGAACATATTGAAAGGTTAAAAGAGACATTACTATTTTGGTTATTTATCTATTGCCGAATGTACATGAAAAGATGTAGCTTTTTCTTCCAACTTTCATCAACAGCAGCTAGTATTTTATGGCTATGGAGATTTTTAAAGCAATTATAGCTATTCATGTACTTCTTATTGATTGTTAAATTTTGCTAATTCGGACGATGTTAGAAAAATATAACGGTGGTTTAAATGAGTAGCCACGAAAAGATCGTTAGGAATAAAGAAATACTAGAAAAGGAGAATGAGAATTAAAATACAAAATGAATTCCACATAAATGTCACGATAGTCCTGGAGAGATCAAATACAACAAAGTGGCAAAGACAGAGATGTATAGCTCTGTATAGAGAAACAATTCTTAGGCTAAAATGAGTAGGTAGGTATAGGTTAAGGTTAAGGTAAAATCTCAGAAATTAAAGATAAGAAGAAGGAAATGAAAATAATTTAGCTGCTGGAGACAATCAAAGGATTTTCTACTGACACAGGTGGATACATCAAAAGAAAAGAGAGGATTTAAGTTACAAACACACCGTGTCACCGTTACTAATAAAAGGTACTGTGTTTGAAAATGTAGCTGAAGATTATTTATTATCCAAATAACGAATGAACTTAAGCAGTTTGACAAAGGTAGAACACAGAAGTTACTTTATTTGTGGAGCCAGGAGGTGGCGCTATTGTCAATGTTTGCAGAGGAGAAATTGCCATCCAGGTCTGGGGAACCCATAAGGAACAAAATGTGTCAAGCTGGTCTCTGCATGGTTCTGCCCAACAGAATGTTCTTCAGGGAGGATTATGTGTAGATTTTTTTGTTATCTGGGTTTTCTGTAAAGTACAACAAAATATTCCAAGGAAATTTGAAGCAAGGAAGGTGAAACGGGAGATGTTTTAGATCCATATGCCTACTACCTCCCTTGTGGCATATAGTTCCATCTTTCCACTGGCATGCAGTTTTGGCTAGGTTTTGAGGTTATTTTTTCCATTAAGGGAAAAACCTATTTCTAACTGATTAAGGACACATGATAGGACTAATAGTATTACATTTTTAAGCATTATTGGAAATCTACAGAAGTACTCATATTGCTATTGTCTTAGGATGTAAAAAACCCTGTGGCCTGATTGGATATGACCTTGTCTTCCCCCCGTGGCTGCTTACCTTCCCAGAGTAGGCTGTCGTACTTTGGACAAAAAGCTGCATGAGGACAAACATTTTGATCTCATTTAGAGTAAATCTGAAAGCCTGCCTCACTGAAATTCCCTTGCTTTATCACATTTCTTGGTTTGATCTTTCCAAAATTAAAAAATATATATATATGAGAATCAAGCAAGTTTGAACTGAGGAATAATTCCAGGACCTAAAAGGGCAACAAGAATGAAACTCTCACACTAAAATTCTCTTTTTCATTTAAGTGTATTTGTGTGTGTGTGTGTGTGTGTGTGTGTGTGTCTGAGTGTGTGTTGGGAATATAGTGAAGAGGAAAAATGGGGTGAGGTGAAGAGCAGGATGGGTGAGTGGAAAGACATTCTGGCTTTGGCTATTTTAATTTCATGTGCCAAATAGTGAATTTAATCACATTCTGTATGGTACTTTAAAGCAATATTCTTAACAGTCAATAATGCTTGAAAAAGAACATATTTGAATATAACTTTAAAAATTAACCAGTATTGAAAGGATAAGGATATATTCTGCCATGAAATGGCCTTTTTTAAAACCGCATTTGGGGTTCAACTAAATAATTAATCCAGGTAAACTTCCTGCATTTATTCACACAGGTGGGTACATTTCATTGCAATCCATATGACTGAGACTTCTAAAAAGTAAAAACATGACATTTTTGGTTAATAATTATTTCAGCAACATTTCCCAAGCATCTTTTATATCATAAACAACGTGGATCCTGATTCAGCTCTTCTGGATTCCAGAATAACAGATGGATCGTGAGACTGTTTACTGCTGCCTCCCACAAACTTCCTCTTTGTAAACTACTATATTATTTATGAATCAGAAAAGTTTCAAAGAAGCCTCCTATCTGATTACTGCTTACTGATGAACTTGCATCAGAGAAACTTTTAGTCCAATTATACCAGTTTGTTATAAAGAATTGTTATTATTACAAAGTCTGAATTTGTTAACTGGTGACTCTGCCTGCTTCTCTATGCCATTTGCTCACACAGACCTTGTCAGACAGATTGTTTTAACTCGATCCACAGGAAACAAGGAATAGTGAATGATCGGCACTGAAAAATTAGAGACGACTAATAATAAAAAGTATTCCTAAGTAACATTACTACATAAGATATTGAGATAGATTTAAAATGCACGTTAGAAAATACTGCAAATAATTTTGGGTTTGAATTGGTCTATATTCATCTGTGTGGAAAACTGTATCTAGTTTTCTTCAGTGACCCACTAACAGACATTTATAGACATTTCACAGATATTTCTGGTCACCGGCCTTGACACTTAGAATTGTCGGTTGGCGTTTCAGGCAGGAATAAGTGTGGGAAAGAATGAAACTGAAATATACCCCCTTTAAAGTTTATTTGAGCAATCTTGATTTTGCAATTTACTGTAGCAACAGAAGTAATGTTCTATTCTGTGTGCATGTGAAGTGGGCACAAAGATATCCACACTCATAGGATTTTAATTAGATGTAAGAGAGAACAAGACAAAACAAGACCAAACAAAGCAAAAATCCCCACTGAAATAAAACCCTGCGAGTAACCCTAATCTTGCCTTAAAATTCCCACCCTCTGTGCTACCTAATGAAATGCAACAGGATTATACGATTAATTCATCATGACCTTGATAAAAAACATATTTACGGGGAAGTGTTATCAATTACCATGGTTCTCAGGCTGGACCTAAGCTAGTTCGTGTGAGGTGTGCATGTCTGTGTGTGACAGCGCCGGCTATGTCATCGTCCTATCAAAATACAATTGTCACCATGCCGATTGTGAACTGAGGGAGTTCACCCCCTGCCCCTGTCCTCATGGGGGGACTTTTTTTGCCTTCATGGGAACCTAATGCTGAGGCAGACCAGCTGCAAGATCCCTAGATGCCAAACTCAACCAGGAAGGAGCCTGTGACAGATGCTTCTGCATTTTATGCAAATAGCAACTTCATGGATCAGTTTTCCTTTCCTCTGTGGAATATAAGCATCTGGAAAATAGAATTCCAAGAGCCTTAGCACATTAACAAATGAACAGAAATGACCAAACAAAACAGGTAACAGGATGGAATGGGAATGTCAAAGAGGAATATGTTCATTTAAAGCCTTCGTTTTATTGTCATATTTTCCCCTTCAAACCATGTACTTTTATCACTTCCTACTACTTCTCTTTCCATAAATCTGTTGTAACTGGAGAGTATATTTTGTGTGTGTGTATCTGTCGCCCAGCCATCGTACTGCAGTTTTAAAGTATCACGTAGGTCTGTAGCCACAGTGAAGAAATCCACACGTTGGCTGAAGATATGTTTAAAACAAATCTAAACAAAGGCAAAAACAAAACCAGAACATTCTTTCCCAGACAAAAAGTTTTTTTTCCCCCAAAGTAGAAATGAGTTTCAAAGCTCAAGATTTCAGATATATTTGCAGTTAAATATTACTCTATTTTTACATTACTGTGCCACTAAAAAATATCCTTATAAAATATAAGCTTTATGATTAAAGATGTAGCAAAATTTATGTATACTCTGACACTCAGCTTCAGCTTTCAAATAGAGATTACTACTATTTCAATACATAAATAATTTTATACTATCATACACTTGCTTTAATAAAGTGTTCATGTTATACCTAATTTTATGTAAATGTTATTCAGATTTCAATCCAAGAGTTTGGTATGGGAGGTTAAAGGGTGTTTATCTTGATTTGTTAAAACGCACCATTAAAATTAAGCAGTGACAAATATTATGACTTTTTAAATTGTCCAAAATGGTTGTATTTGTTTATTAGACTTGTGTTTATACAAAATATTTTAACTCTTTAAATATAACCTACTTTGATGAATTGTTCGTACAGGAGCTGTGATCAGGAAATGGGACTGGTAATTGTATAAATTCAACAATCAGCTTGCTTTCTCAGTAAACCCTCCTTTATGAGTATTTTTTAATGCAATAAAAAGGTATATATTACATTTAGAGAAACTGATGAAAATAAAAATAAATTTAAAAAGAAAACCTAGATTATTTTATTTTCTAAATGGTATCCTTTTTCTAGAGTTATCATAAGGACATATTGCTTAAAATGTATTTCTTGAATATACAGATTTAACGTTTGGGGAACATATATTTACTCAGAATAATTGTAATGAAAATAATTGTCAATTAGCAAAGAATATTTCATTAGGTCATTTAAAAGTACTTTTGAAAATGATATTTCAAGGGAGAAAAGAAAGTGATCAGAATTATCTCTCCATAAGAATACGACTATTATATTCCTACATGTTACTTATTAAAAGTAATCAGTAAAGACAGCATATAGATAAGATGGTTCTAAATGTAACCTTAACCAAAAATTCAAATAGCATTTCAGAATCAAGTATTAATAGAATAAACTTAATTTTAGTTTCTCATAAGTGCAGCTGCATTTTCTATTTAATTACAGGTTTTCAACAGTAGTAATTTTTCCTTGACCCTGCTCAATCTCAAAAGTCAGAAAATTGCTTCTTTTTAAAAACTGACAATGGCACAGTATGTTTCCAAAGGAAAAAGACAAATTACAGAAAACCATTAGTTTAAACATGTTTAAATAGGCAGGAAGAAGTTCTAATAGAAAACTTGGTTGAAAATGAGGAAAAGTTAGGAATTACTTTTTGTTGCATGGCATAATCTGAATGTTAAGGTCCTGTATTATTTTCTTTTTTTAAAAAAGTAAAAATGTGTTGTATAATTATAAAAAAGCCGAAGCATTCAAGATGACCTGGTTCTTGCTCTTCAATAAATGGAATTCTCTACAATTGTAAACTCATGGATATTTCATCTGCAGCCTGGGTAGGGGATGACAGAAAAAGGTATTTTAAAAGGAAAAGTGTAGCTTAGGAAGAGTTATAGAATGAGATAGCAAGAAAAATAAAGAGCAGACCCTTAGGCATTGAAAAGATCATTAAGATCAAAGCTCAGCGTTTACTGGCAAATACAGAAGAAAAACATTTTTTGACCAAATTGTTGTAGTGCAGAGTGTAAATATTCAGTTTTCCTCTAAATGAGAAACTAAATAATATTCCTGATTTAATAAAGGAGATTTCTCAAACACAGAGTGGAGGAGATGGAATTTTTGTTTATTTGACACAGCGATTTTATTTAATATGTTTTATCACACTGTTGAGCCTTCTTTTGTGGCCAGGGAATCATTCGTGGGTGAGGGCTCCGAGTCACTGACTGATTACAGAAAGAAACATTTTATAGTCAATGGATAATTATTCACTGATCAAATTTCTTACTTTTTTCATGCTCATAGTTTTTTTTTTTAATTTTTTGTATCCATGCATGGAGATATCCTTTGATTCTTTAAATAGAATTAAGAGCAAATTACATACAAATAAGTTAAATCTGGTAAAAAGAATCCTCTTCCTAACGTTTAGTTATTAATTTTCTTTTCATCACTGATGGCACTGACACAAATTATGTCTCCACAGCCAAGACACGGTTTCAATACGCAGGTTAATTAAAAAGACTGGGTTATAGAATCTGAACCATTGTTGCCACCTGGATCTGTTGAGAACACCACATCCAGCCAGGAGACAAGGGAAGCTTTTAATAAAAATCAGGGCTGTCAGGACATTCAGTGCTTTTATCTCTGCTAATTTTGTTAGAGTTGATATGAACAGAATGACCTGAGACATCCTTCCAAGTGTGTATCTGCCAAAATCCCAGGTTGCCTACAAAGTCCAGGGCTTATGTTACTCTAAACTTTCTGTGGTAACAGCAGTGACATTTAGCTTCATTTTTCCCTTAGAGTTTCAGATGGATGTGTTATATTTTTTTAGTTTACTTAATAAAATATTTCCTTTAAAATCTACCATTGCTTGTGAAGAAGGTCCAATTAGGATGGCACTCAGATGCTCAGCAGCTGCCTCAGAGGCTATGAATTAACCAAAACTTATAGCTAAAAAAGAAAAAAAAAAGACTGCTTCACACTAGAGAAGAATTGAGATTTAGTCAGATGGGTCAGTGGTGAAAGGTAATCACAGCATTCATTCCTGGGATAAAATCTCATGTAAAAAGAAGTCTTTGGAGCAGAAGAAACTGTAAAAATCTAAATAGCAAAATAAATATGCATTTACACCCAAATTCTTGTAAATTATCAACCCAAAAGAGGTTGGTGTGTGGGTCATAGTAGGTGACTACAGATATTCTTACCAGTGGATGACAATATATTGTATTGTCCTCATGAACAGTTGGGTCATAAAAGAAATGCATAATAATTTCAGATGCTTTATTTTATGGTGTCAGGAATTTAAGAAGGAAGTCCTCCTAAAGTGCAGTCAGTACAGATGCACTTTGGTAAATATTTACTTCTTAATTTGTTGAGATAGAGTGAAATCAAAGTTCCAGGTAAAATAAGCCATAGGTCTAGTAGAGTAATAGAACATATTTTTGAAGCCCCAGGAGTTCTCAGTCTGACCAACCTCTCTGTGTCCTAGTTTCCTCAGATGTAGAATGAAGATTTTGGGTTAGGGGATTTCTTGGGTCTGGGCAAGCTTTACAATCCTATGACTTTTGAAATTATAATGAAAATACCATTTTAATTTAAAAAGTGCTGCTCATGTTTCTCAGTTGATTGACACTATCTACCTTATTATGTTGTATGCCCACGTTTGTAAAATGGATTAGAAAATGTATTTTGGCATGCACAAACAAAAGAATCAGTTAAAGGTCATGTAGAGAATGAAGAGTCAAATGAATAGTAAAATGACTGCTGGGAACAATGGAGTTGCTGGAAGGAAATGTATAGGAATTAGCACAGAAATAGATAAGTGCTGAGAAGCCATATCACACTGAAAAACAAAGATTCCAAAGTAGATAAAGTATTTTCCCTCTCCCCACTACCAGAAAAGGGCCAAACAACAAAAAGAGAAGAGAGAAAGTGAGAGAGCAGGAAATGTGTGCTAGCTGTCTGTGCATGGAAGATTTACCACAGGTGATCTGTTTTACATCAAGGGAATTTTCATCTCTTGAATACTATTATGTATCCACCAAAAATATGTGTGCACATTATTAAAATGGCAGACAATGAGTTGAAAACAAACTTTTTTTTAATTAAAAAAATTTAATGGCTCAATGAGTTTGAACAAGTATGCACACCACTTGTTAGGTCAGGTAAATGTCAAATGGAGTGGCTAATTGAGAATGTTAAGAGGAAGTTAAGTGGTAAGGAAAGTAAAAGGTGAGCAGGGCAAAGGGCTGTGTGATAGAAATTACTTGATGAATAATTCACCACTTTAACCTTCTTAGCAGTAACCTTAACCCTCTTTTCCTTTAGTCTTCTTTAAGATAAAAAAAAAATCAGCTACAGCTACTAAATGAAACCCTTTTCAATCTCATAGTTGTTATCTTTCTGGGGAGGAACTATCTGTTTAGGAAAATCCCAACTAACTTCTATACCCAGCACTTTAGACTCTTAAGACCTGTGGTGCTATGTCATTGGCTACCAGTGTCTGGCAGGCAGCTTGATGTGAGTAGACCCTCACCATCAGTTAATGTTGTTATCTTCATTTGCCAGAAAGCATCAGATGTCAACCGAGTGCTATGGTAGATTACTTTAGCTGAAATCTAGCTGTGATAGAATTGGTTGACCTTTACCACAGGGAGGATTTCTTACAAGGATGTGAACTTGAACTAAAATTCTTGGTGTCCAGTTTTCACTTACTCTCCAAGGAAAGATGATCTGACAAAGGCTTGATTCAGATGTCTAATAAGGGTGCCATGCAAGGTTGATACCCAAAACATTTAGGAAGGCAGCAGACCTGACCAGTAAGAAAGATGGCCTTGAACTGTGTACAAGTCTGGATTCTCTAGACTGCAGTAGACTTCAGCAGCATAGGCTAGTAGCCAGCATCAACATCTGTATTCCTACTAGATGCAAAAATTAAATGTAGGACCTAGGAAGAATCCTTTATTTTCAGAAACAGTGGATGTTATTAGGATTATCATTGTTATTTAGGTTAGTATTTCTCTTGATATATTAGACTCACAGATAGTTGTTATAAGTGTTAAAAACAAAATTCAACTGAGTGAAATGTAAAGATCTTATTGGCTTTATTCAGCAATTCATGAATCGAGCAGCATCCAGTCTGGCAGATAGTAAGGACCTCCAAAGATTTATGTGTATAAGGCAAAAGATTTTAGAGGCAGAAGGGAGCCGAAACAAGGGAGCTGTGCTAGGCCAAAAAATCTGATGGATTATTACAAGGTGACTTTCCTTATAGGAGATGGCAAGGGGTTTATCAGGCAGATTATCTCCTAATAATGATCAAGTGATTCCTGATTGACTTGATAAAAGTCTATTTCTGGGAGAGCTGAAACTATATAGTACATGGGGCTTAGCATAAATGACTCCACTTTGGGCCTGTTGTCCTTCATATAAGAAAAGATCAGGATTTGGGGTTAATTTCTGAGTTATGTAGGAATATTTCAATGTATAATTCTTGTGTTATTTTTTTTGTATTTGCTTAAACTGCATGATGCTTAGAAAAAATTAGGAGCAGGGCCTCCATCTCTCCCTGTCTCTTTTTCTGCAGCTTCTCTAGGCCCTTCTCAGTCCCAAATTCAAGGCTCATTACTGACCACATGCAACAGGTTTGTCGATTGACTGTATGCATCTGGGAGGTTGGTGTTCAGTTTTCCTCACTTTGCCAAGTTCTCCTTGGTTGTCTAAACTTTCATCAGTCTGAGGTTCAGAATATATTTTATTCCCATGAGTATTTTAAAAGAAGGCACAGCAGTTTGATGAACTTTATGAAAGGAAAGAAAATAATATTATATGGGACCCTAACATTTTTTGTAAATAGATCTGAATTTCCCACATATTTAAATTATAATTTCAGGGGCACCTGGATGGCCCAGTCAGTGAGCGTCCGACTTTGGTTCAGGTCATGATCTCACAGTTTATGGGTTCGAGCCCCTTATTGGGCTCTGTGCTGATGGCTCAGAGCCTGGAGCCTGCTTTGGATTCTGTGTCTCCCTCTCTCTCTCTGCTCTTCCCCAGCTCGTGCTTCCTCTCTCCTCTCAAAATAAATAAACATTAAAAATAAATTTTAAAAATAAATTATAATTTCAAAAAGTCTTTAGGAACATTTCAAATATATTTTTTCAGATTGAAAGGTGGGTGAACATTAAGCTTTTGTGTTTTGCCTTCTGCCCTACCGTCCGTTCTCCTCTATTATTGACTCATAAACTAAACCAGCACTTAAATCCGAAAGTACAGTAACTTTGTCTCATATCATAGTCCTTTGGAATCAAACAGTTTAGAGTTTATCATGGAAATTTTATACAATTTAGTACTTTATCATTATATCATAGCTTTATTCAGTTTTCACACATCTTATACTAGTTTAATTTGTTTTTATTAAGGACTCCTCATGAAAAGAACACTTTTCTTCATCCACATTACCCAAATGCTTGTAGAACCATAATTAGCGTGTGAAAAATGTAGCTTTTCCCCCTTTGAAACGTGGTAATGATTCACAGTGGGTTCAAACACTAACTTCTCCTATGTCAAATTAACCATTGAATGTGGCTTTTGGAATTGGATACCATGGATTCTTTTCACCTACTAAATCTGTCATTAGAAGAGTAAGAAAATGGTTTCAATCGCATTAAATTAATAGCATCCTTACCTGGTAAAGCTTCTGTTTAAACTCAGGTTGCTTTGCTTATGATTGAGATCATCTTTAATGTCACTGAGATGAGCTTTTAACAAATCCATAAAACCTTGTTAAAAATAGCAACAAAATTTGTGAAATTTAATGGGCATCTTGTGGTATTCATATATGTTTTTAGAAATATAAAAGTAGGGCATAACCACTATTGCTGGTTTTATTCATATTTACCATATAATTTCCTTTCAGGGATAGAAGAAGCATGGGGAAAACTTAGTATAGGAATTTGGGGAGAAAGCAGTAGAGTCTATAAAACTGGGTTTTGGGTATAGGATTATGTGAAGATTGTTATTCTCATTTTAGTATTTCTTCATGGATTTAACTTTTTTATTAAATTTAACCCATCCCATCATTTTCTGTGGCATTAAACACTGGTAGGCAAGGAAAAAATGGTCCTGGAAATAAAATCCTAAGTGCAGTTGCCTTGTACCTAAGTGATAAAACTAATTTAGAAAAAGAAAAGTGGCCCAGAGACCTCTTTGTGTGAAGTATCTCAACATATTGCTGTCTGTTATATTGTACCGAACACATGCACTTCTGTTTAGTAATATTTTGGGGAGCTGAGATTTAGGGCAGAAAAGACTGGAGCATCTTTGCAACTAATTCTAAAATTTTATAGGGTTATTTATTTATTGGTAGTGTGATGAGCATGCATTATTTGTAATAACATTTTTAGTTTAACATTCCTTTTTTTATTTAACTCTGATTTTTAGACCTTCGAGTTTTTCTTTGCTTTAGCTTGGGAAAACCAAATAAGTGCAAGTTTCCTCCAAGACACCTCATGAAAACATTTTTTTTTAAAATAAAATCAAGAGTGAAACGAGTCTATATTTATTTGGAAGATCATCTGACTACTGCTAAATGGAGTATCTCAATCTGAAAGTGAAATCTGTTTCACTGCTAAAAATTGCCAAGAGTTTTTTGACTGAGATTTGGGAATCTGCAGAAAATGTAAAAGTTTTTTTTTCTACAATAATCTGTTCAGTGAACAAGCTGTGAAAAATAGTTCTGTATTTTGTCCATGTGATGCAGCAGACGGTAAATTTCCATTTTAAAGAACGATGTGAGTAGCTTCTGGCATCCATCTCTATTGCCTTACTCGAAGCCGCTTACACTGACTTACAACAATGCAGTTTATTACTTCTTTAAAGCAAAAAATAAGAGGGGATCTTATATTCTTTTCTTTCTCTTTCTTTCTTTTTCCTTTTCTTTTTTGAACCCACAGCTTAGCTCTATTCCTTTCTCTGGGATCAGTAAGATGCGGGCCCTCAGAGGCCTTTATCAAACGTGCCTCAAAGTCACAATTGTATTAAGAAGATACCATTTCCCTGCAATTAAAGATTGCATTTGAAGCTTTAGAACTAATTTACTATTTCTTTCTAAACATATTCTTTTGAGGTAGGTGGTCCCATTATCAGCAATTATTATAAACTATTAGAGGATATAGTTTTAAGAATGTCACTATGATTTTCATATAAACACAAAATGAACATGTGCTTAAAGATTTTATTCATTCATTCATTAATGAGAGAAGCAGCAGGGCATTAAAACCTGCTTAAAGGAGAATTCAGATTTGCATCCACACACATCTAGGCAGATAGAGACCGTTGACACAAATCGACAAGTAGATGTAAATGTGGTCAGTGTTTACAGGGCAATAATCAATTGTATTCTAGGGGTCATAACATTTTTATTTCTATGAACCACAATAATTTTTATTATTTTCTATAACCCACAGAGATGTAAAGTAGCTCTAAAACAATGAAAGGAAGAGAACCTGGAAGGATGTGCTAGACAGGACACTTACCTTTCAATTTACTTCAAAGTCTTTCCCAATTTTTACTACAGATTCAATTAAAAAGTACTCTTAACACTTTCCACTTGAATTAATTAATTTTGTTTCCTGGTCCATGTCTCCTTTTACATAAAATGTCTACCTAGGGGTGCCTGGGTGGCTCAGTCGGTTAAGCATCAGACTTTAGCTCATGTTATGATCTCACAGTTCATGAGTTTGAGCCTTGTGTTGGGCTCTGTGCTGACAGCTCAGAGCCTGGAGGCTGCTTTGTATTCTGTGTCTCCCTCTCTCTTTGTTCCTCCCCCACTCATGCTCCATCTGTCTCTCTTTCTCTCTGAAAAATAAACATTGAAAAAATAAAAAATAAAATGCCTACCTAGAACAGTGTACATGACACATAGTAGGTGGTTCATTCATATTTGGTAAATTGATAACACTTTAATTGTATCTTCTACTGAACATTTTACAAATAATTCAGTATTACAAATGAGTGTCTTCTTTTATTCCCAAATCTCAAGGATGTTGGAAAGATTCTGAAAGAAACTTGGGGTAACCTTCAAGGCTTTGATACATGCCTTTCCTCTGCCATTGATCATTTTACAGTCAATGATGTATCTTATCAGAGGGCATGAGATAAATAAGAGGAAACCATGAATCAAACTGCACTGGATTCCTGGTCCCCCACAGCAGGGTCATGAACACTGGTGGATAAAAGCAACATCAAACTGGCTGCAGGGTGAGTGGCTTCAGAGAGCAAAGAAATCTTACCTTTCTGAGGACTCTAGTGTATCATGCTGGCTTGTGATTATTACAGATCAGATACTCATCACCAATTGGAATTTGACAATATTAGGTTGCCCTTCAAATTTACTCTTGTTCGACTTCAGTTTATTTCAAGTAGGTAATAACCAGAGGAGTTTACTTTCAGGTTGCTTAGGAGGTCTTCAATGTCATACAATCTTATTCCTCATTTGTCTGATGACTGAATCGTGCCATTGTTACTTTATCCTTTGGACATGTCAGTTGCAATGATTTCACATACATTTTCTTGGGAGACGGTAAGTCCTTAACTATTTTCAGTGTTTCACACTTCATTGGGAAAGAAAATTAGTGGTTTATGATTTGCTGTGCCATTAAGATTTTGATGGGGGAAATGAGAGAGTAAGATAACAGACACCCAAAACTGGAGACAGGTTAGAATGAGACAAAGTCAGAAATAAGAAAATGGTGCAAGGTAGAGCTCAATGTCTTAAAAAGTTCATGGACTAACCCTGTTTTTTTTCTGATGTCTCCATTGTATGTTTTCAAAAAATATTCTAGGGTCAGCAGTAGCATTACAGAAGTGAAGGGGGTTCATTTTACCATGGAAAGATGTTAGCAAAACTAAACATTTTTCAGACAGTGGCTATTTTCAATCTTTATTCAGCCATTGGATTCTTTACTACTTATTAGAAAGTTTTTGAACTTGTTCTTCAGATATTATATTACACTCATCCCTGGTCTGCCACACATCTGAGTACTCTTACAGTTTACAAAGCATTTTCATATATGTTGTTTCATTTAACCTTTACAATAATCTAGTAGTCTTTAGTTGTGAAAGATGATCTTTAACTCAAAAAGTGTTTTTCCCCACTAAAGGCAGACTTTTCTGTGTGAAATAAATGGCAGTAACATAATCAGTTTGTTCTCATCAACTCTAGGAGTGCTGGATGTTGACTGCCACTAATTATTTTTGTTGTGGTAGTCCATATCCTGAGTGAAGACAACAGAAAAGGGAAGACTCTGGAGCCACAGCCTGATTCATCTGCCATTTATAGGTGTGGTTTAGTCTCTCCTTCCTTCCAGGCCTTGCTGTCACCACTGAAAAAATTAGTTCTATAAACACTTCAAACCTTGACTCACTGTCACTTTGCACTTTGTCATCCAATATTTTCAGATACTATAAAATTTGAATGAGGAAATCCTGGAGCATAGGTTATCCATTATATTCATCGACAGCTCTTTATTAAAGTGATAGGAGTGTTGGAATGAAAGTTAGACTCTGAAAACTAATGTAAGTTTTAAAGATAAGCATGAATGATCTGGTAATTCCCACTCTAAATAGCTGCTGTGACTGCAGACAAGTGACTTAATTTTCTAAAGTGAAAAGGATAATACTGTTTAGGGCATAGAGGTATGGGAGGTTTAGGGGCAGGGAAATAACCTGAATTAAGAGAAGTTGTTTCATTGCAAGGCATTATTACTATGGAAAGGAATATAGGACATAAGTTATGTTATGATTAAATTTGCTTTTAAACTCTTGAACCTGGGAAAAAAAAGGAAAAACCTCTTGAACCTGAAAGGCCAAAGAAGTGTGCCCATATATATGCCACTTTGTAGGTGACAGCTCCCTGCCTCAGAAGTGACTTTTAATGAATTTTCATTAAATGAATAAACATATTTCCTGCAGTGATACTTAGCTGGCTTTATTCTTTCTAGATTAGTAGAAATTTCTTGGAAGTCTGTGTGGTTCGGAAGACTGTGGAAAGAAATAATTCAGGTGTGTCTTTAAACAGCAGTTAAATTCAAATTCTTATATGCTGATTAAAACTTGGAAACTCCTTAACTTTAATATATTTCAAAACATCTTTGTTTTTGCATTCTTTCCTTACAATAAATATAGCCCTTGTCTTATTTAAATTGATTCTAACATTTGTCGATTTTTAGCTACCCAGAATCCTTTCTATTTCTTTAGGCACTTTCCCCTCCTTTTTGGGAATTATGTTTCCACTACTGTAAGTAGTCCTGGGGTGATGTTGAATTTTCATCCAAGGGACTATATTCTGTCTTTCCTCCTTCCTAGTTCAGCCAAAGGGTGAATGACTGTCAATTTTGGCTAATTAGACACCCACTTTGGGAACATCAAGTCTTGAGGAAATGACAAGGTCTGGGGCATGATTAGAGACTTTCATAACAGCAGCAGAGGCAGACAAGGCTGCTGTAATGGTGGTGGTATTCTGACCAGCAATTCCAACCATAAACTGGATGCTGTGATTTCTGCTTTCTTTTTCTTGGTCCTTTGGAGTATCCCTGAATCCTGCCCTATTGCTAATCTTCCAGTTTCCTATTCATTTCATGAGCTCCACAGAATCTTCTAATAGATTATTTTTTGTCTAGAGTAGTTAGAGTTGTTTTCTGTTGCTTGCATCCAAGAATCCAGACTGAACAAGTACATTTGTGCTTCTGAAAGGTAGCAAGTCAATACAGGAAAAGTACCTCAACACTACTTGATTCCAAGTAACCATTGGAATATTGGCCACTCTTCATATCACTCTTCTGGCACTACCATATGATATAGTAACTACTTTTTAGTTGTCAGTCTCACAGACTGGAACACAAACACTATGTCCTAGTTGATTTTGCATCTGTCTCAGTAAGTGGTTCATATTCAGTAAATAGTTTTTGCCTGAACTAAAAAAGAAAACCAGTTAAATTTTGCATTATTAAGTACACAATAGACAATTATTATATTTGATTAAATTCACTGTTCATTTGGTTTGTTGAGCCCTAATAAGTTACAATGAACAATATGAAGATGAGTAAGTCATGCCCTTTGCCCTTTTGTCTTTGTGATTTCACAATAAAGGATAAAATAAGACACTTATATTTAAATTCATTCTTTTACATACCCCCACCACTGCTTTTCTTTTTTTCATGGCTCTACTGTTATAGAATTGTACAATAAATTTGTATCCTGACTTTTCTTAAAATTTTGTTTTTGAGAGAAAGAGACTGAGCATGAGTGGGAGAGGAACAAGGAGAGAAGGAGACACAGAATTGGAAGCAGGCTCCAGACTCTGAGTTGTCAGTACAGAGCCTGGCACAAGGCTTGTACTCACAAGTGGTGAGATCATGACCTGAACTGAAGTCAGATGCTTAGCCAACTGAGCCACCTAGGTGCCCCAGTTTGAATCTTGACTTTAAGACTGACTTCTCTCAATCATGGTATAATTTAATGCTAAATATACTAAAATTGATTACAAAGTAAAAATGTACACATCCTGTGATGTTGTCTGGTAACCTATTACCTCCATATCCAGGGATAGTTGAAGTTTTACTATATTTATTAACATTTTGATTTTAACTGATTCTACTGAAAGTGGAGACAGTATTTTGTATTTTATATTGGACACTTATTTTATTCAATAAATAACTATGCACAGTATGGTCATTCACAAAATATTGATAAATGAATAAACCTAGAAATTGGGCTGAGTGCAATTATTTAAGGAGAATTGTAGCTGTATTTCCACATCTAGTATATTATAGGAACCAACAATTAGGACAAGGGTGGACAACATCCTCAGGATCTCCATTCTCAAAGGTCTGACTTTATAGTGACTCACTAGAGGGACAGGAGTTGATTTTATATTTTTATAGTTAGTTTTATAGCTGTTTTTATATTCATAGCCCTCATCTCAGTATTCTTAGAGCTGAGTGTTTCCAAGTGTCACCCCTCAGAGGGTGGGATGTGCATGAGTGTTCTGGTCTGTCAACTGCTTGTTGTTTGCCCAAGACAAGAAGCTTGCTCCAGAATGTGAATTATCTTCCCCAAACACACTGTTAAGTTCAACTAACATTTTTAAATTTTCTGCAGCAAGATTTTATTGATAAAGAAAACTGCAAGGATTTATGGTCTGACATGAGTTCCTCATTTCATAGTAAACTGAAAGCAAACAAAGTATTTAACTGCTTTGAGCAGTACTGGTTGAGACAGCATCACCTAGGTTTCTTGTTAAGATGTGGTTTGGGGACCACACAGAACACCCAGTGAAACAGGCATTTAAGAGGGAGCATCACTAGGAATCTTATTATTTTATTTTATTTTATTTTTTAATGTTTTATTTATTTCTAGGAGAGAGAGAGACAGCATGAGCAGGGGAGGGTCAGAGAGAGAGGGAGTCACAGACTGAAACAGGCTCCAGGCTCTGAGCTGGCAGTCAGCACAGAGCCCGACGCGGGGCTCGAACCCACGAACGGCGAGATCATGACCTAAGCGAAAGTTGGACGCTTAACCGACTAAGCCACCCAGGAGCCCCAAGGAATCTTATTTTTAATAAGCATTGGAAGTCAGCCTTTTGTACATTTCAAGTTTGGGAACCACTGTTCTAAATAAATAGCAGCCTTCCTCAGAGCATTGTCAAGACGGGGCAAAGTCTATTTTTTTTTAAAACTTTCCAAAAATGTGATATTATATTACAGTTTTGCACATTGGTGTGAAAATAAGATAGATGGTCTGTCTCTCCAAAGTAAACACCAATATCTCTATGGTTTAAGCATCATTTTTCAGGTTTGTGATTTTACACATATTGATGTGTGCTGATAGCAAAAGTATGTGGACATAAATGTACATTAACTTCAAGAGTTCCTTCATTTCAGGGAAATTTTCTTGATTTCTCTCGAATCTTCAATAATTCAAATCAAGGCATTTATTAATTAACCTAGGGAAAAAGAGTGTAGAAGTCTAAATGAGATTCTCATAAAGCCTTATTTGAGGAATTTTCTATAACTTTGAGATAATAATCTGGGGTAGGTTTTTAATAGAAAATAAAAATGAAACCAAATCTCAATTTATCCTTTCTGATATTTGAACTCTTCTGGCTCCTGAAGATGAGTAAATACCTGACTGATGCTGGTTCGCGTGAATTGTGAAGATCCTCATGTTTTGGGGGAGGGTGAAGACAGATCTGTGATTTGAGCATCCCAAGTGAAGCTCTTCAGAGCATTGGAAGGCATCTAGACTATCTAAGTTGCTACTCCATTGTTGGCCACGTGCAGGCAAAGAAAGGAGGCACAGGCTTTCCAATATGAGAAGAGGTACCTTTTGTCATGAAGGATTTGAAGTGTAGATCAGAAAGGAGGATGTTGAGTCACTCATCAGGGAAATACAAATTAAAACCACAAGGAGATACTACCTCATACCAGTTAGAAAGGCTAAAACTAACTACTCAGGCAACAACAGACATTGGCGAGGATGTGGACAAAGAGGAACCCTTTTCCACTGCTGGTGGAAATGCAAACTGGTACACCCACTCTGGAAAACAGTGTGGAGGTTCCTCAAAAAATTATAAATAGAACTACCCTGTGACCCAGCAATTGCACACAAGGTATTTATCCAAAGGATACAAAAATGCTGATTTGAAGAGGTACCAGCACCCCAATGTTTATAGCACCACTATCAACCATAGCCAAAGTATGGAAAGAGCCCAAATGCCCATTGATGGATGAATGGATAAAGAAGATGTGGTGTGTGTGTGTGTGTGTGTGTGTGTGTGTGTGTACACAATGGAGTATTACTTGGTGATTAAAAAGAATGAAATCTTGCCATTTGCAGCCAAGTGGATGGAACTTGAGTGTATTATGTTAAGTGAAATAAGTCAGTTAGAGAAAGACATATGATTTCACTCATGTGTGGAATTTAAGACACAAAACAGATGAACATAAGGGAAGGGAAGCAAAAATAATACAAAAACAGAGAGAGAGACAAACCATGAGAGACTCCTAAATGCAGAGCACAAACTGAGGGTTGTTGGTAGGGTGCTCGGTGGGGGGAAGGGCTGAAGGGGTGAGGAGCATTAAGGAAGACACTGGTTGGGATGAGCACTGGTTGGGTGTTATTTGTAAGTAATGAATTACTAAATTCTATTCCTGAAAAATATTTTTTTAAATGTTTTTTATCTCTAGGAGAGAGAGAGAGAGAGAGAGAGACAGCGTGAGCAGGGGAGGGTCAGAGAGAGAGGGAGTCACAGACTGAAACAGGCTCCAGGCTCTGAGCTGGCAGTCAGCACAGAGCCCGACGTGGGGCTCGAACCCACAAACCAGGAGATCATGACCTAAGCGAAAGTCGGACGCTTAACCGACTAAGCCACCTAGGTGCCCCTCTGAAAAATATATTTATTAAAATAAAAAGAAAGGAGGATGTTGAATAGACTGGGCTGAAGCAGGGTTTCTTGATACAATTTAGATAGGAAGGTGGAGTTATTATTATTTTTTAATTACTAAAGGTGATTCTTTAGTAGAGACTGGGATTTAACGGTTTTCATTGATATTGCTAGTGCTTATCAACATCTGATTCTCTCTGCTCCCTGGCATGTAGAAGCCTGCATGTCTTAGGCTTCTTGCCACCGGGGGTGACATGTGACTAGTTCTGGCCAATGGGTTGTGAGTATAAGTGATGTCACCTTCAGACTGAAGCCTGGAAGAGTGGGTATGATGAAGAAAACTGCAAGGATTCCTGGAAGAAAACTCCAGGCATTCCTCTGCCTTAGCGATTCCTAGGACCTTCTACTGAGAAGACAGAGCCACAGAATCCAAGAGGTCTAGTTTCTCTAAGTAACTTCATGGAAGACAGTTGCCCTAGAATGCTGCCTGAACTTAGAACAAGGTTTGCATAAATGGGTAGTAAGCCTTGGTAGTGCTGAGCCACTGAGATTGTGGGGCTATTGGTTACCATAGTATAGCCTGGCTTAGCTGACTAGCAAAGTATTTTAATACTGCTTTGGATAGCTCAATCTTTAGGTTCTAGCATTATGAAAAGATTATGAAAAGTCTGGTTAAGCCAAAAGAGATAATCTATTTCTTTGTATTCTTTTATTAATTTGTTCACCTGCTTGACAAAATATCAGTGTAGAGTGCATGTCAGCCCCTGAGCTGTGCTGAGGGAAGCAAATATTGTGATTCACAGCATGTGCTGGAATCATTGCCCGAGTTTGAATCCTGGTTCTGCTATGGGTGATTATTCTTAAGTCTTCCTGCGCTTAAGTTTTGTTATCTCTTCACTTATAAAATAGCAATTATAATAACATCTAAGTAATGAGTTTTGTGAAGATAAAAGGAGGTGACACATGTAAAGCACTTGGCATGGTGCCCTATTGAGTAAAGGATCAAAAACATTAGCTGTTGTTAGCTGGTAACATCCCTATCTTCCCATAGCTCTCATGGCCTAGTAGTAAAAACCATTTACATAAATAATTCCTGTATTATGTTTTCAGTATTGCCATAACAGATCTCCCAAAACTCAGCACTTAAAATGACACAAAGTAATTATTTCACAGTTCCATAGGCCCAGAGTCTGGGTTGATTTGACTGGTTTCGCTGCTCCTAATTTCACAAGGATGAAATCAAGATGTTGACCAGCTGACTCTTATTGGAGGCCTTGGGAAGAATCTGCATCCAAGCTCATTCAGGTGTTGCCTGATCCAGTTCCTTGTGGTTTTAAGACTCAAGTTCTCATTTCCTTGCTGACTGTCAGCTGGTGACTACCCTTAGCAACTCGAGGGCTTTCTCTTATCTCTGCCCGTGGCTCCCATGAACCAGTGAGTCAAGTATTTGTCCTGCTTGGAATCTCATGGACATCTCCTCTCCTCTCTAATTCATCTTTCTTCTGCCTCCAGCTGGAAAAACTTCTCTGCTTTTGAGGGCTTATGTGATTAAATTGGGCTTACTTAGGTAATATAGGATAATTTCCCTATTTTAAAGTTTGTAGCCTTATTTATATCTGCAAAGTCTCCTTTGCTGTGAAACTAACATTCACAAATTCCAGGATTAGAGCATGGACATCTTTGAGAAATCATTGTTAGGGGCCTACCTCAGTTCCCCTGGATCCATAATCTACTTTTTACTGAATCTTTATACAGCTACGTATTGAGTGCTTTCTGTGTGCTAGATAAAAATTCTATCTCTATAACTTTCTAATTTCCCACAACCTTGCAAGCAAGTTATTACTTTTTCCACTTTCAAGATAAGGAACTGTGCTTAGAAAGATTATTGAAGTTGCCCAAATTACAGATTTATATAGCCCATTCATGGTAGAGAAGGGATTCCAAGTCAGATCTGTCTGACCGCCTCCCTTAGAACTTCCATAGCATTACTCATTCATCACCCATTCATCACGGCCACTGGTTTCTCATCATCCCTGCTTAGTCCCTTATGCAAGACCAAAGGATTCCCAAACTGGCAGTGGTCCAATAATTAAAATTATACTTTATTCTCTAAAGCCCTCTAAATGTTCCTGTGTGTCCATAGTCACACACTTATTTTGTCAGTCTCTGGTACTTTGGGTCACCATCAAGAAGAGAGATGGGATGGTGCTGATGGTCAGAGGAGAGACATTGTTCGTATTGCAATAAAGATAATGGCTGATACTTACAGAGAACCAATTATGTGCTGGGCACTATGCCAAGCCCATAACACAGAGCCTCAGCACTCATTTAATACTCAAAACAAGTTCACAAGGAAGGTGCTATCATCATCTCCATTTTACAGACTGTGAAACTGAAGTAGAGGAATGCACAGAGAGCTTATATAACTTACTTAAGGTCACATTGCTAGAGAGTGGCAAAGTTAGGATTTGAACCCAGGCCTAGAGCTCTTTTATACTTTAATATTTCCCTAGAAATAGGAATAGTCTCTAGATTCCTATGCTTTAGTTTGTACTACAACTATCTGCTATTTCTTCTCCTCCTTTTTGCCCTCTGGTGAAGTTGAAAACGAGAGGGTCTATAGTCAGGGCTGGGGCTGTTGGCCAGGATCCGAAAGATGACAAACTGGAGCAGGTGTGGTGGCCTTGCCTCTGGGTGAGAGTATGGCGTCTGGTCTGCCAGCTTCCCTCCCCAGCATGGAACTGAGTCCCTGAAATGGGATGGCTTGGGCTGCTATTACTATATCATAGAATCAGGAGAGGCCCTCTCTGATACTACCCTGATGCCACATGCTGCAACCGTCTCAGATAGCTGCCCTTCTCCAACCCCAGAACACCGCCTCTGTGGGATGGTTTTTATGTCATTAGAAACAACACTTGTCTTCTTGCTGGAGTGCTGTGCTGAACAGCTGCTTTTCCTGACCTTTATTCTTTTCCCTTTCAAAAGTAGTAACGTGGTAAGCATATTCCTAAGAGTCTCTGTGCTTTTATTTATTTTTTTCATTCTGACTTAGGCTCCTTTCACAAATATCTTGAAAACAGTCTTACATATGCAACTGTTTTAAAATGCTTTTGAGGAAAGTTGTTAAAAAGTGATAAAGAGGTAGGTGTGTGTGTGCATGTGTGTGTGTGTATTTGCAACATGAAAAGCTCTCAGCCATAAATTTAAAGAACAAAAAAGGAAATTAAGTACATGTTTTTGAAATTACAATACTCTAGAGGAAAAGGATGTATAGATATCTTAGAAAGACTTTTATATCTTCTGTAGCATTTTCAAATTTACTAAAAATGTTATTCTATAGTTTAGAAGGATATGTTATGAAGACAGTGACAAGTTTGGTCATAATGACAGGATTAACTTGAAATTTTTTTTGTGCCATAGACGAAATCTGTAATGGTGGTATTTGAGCTGAACTGAGAATTTCTTATGATTTTGTAGAGTGATACATGAGGAACTCAGGAGAAGTACAGACAACTACACATCCTTTGATGGTCCAACATTCCACGGAAAACATGTTTTAACTTAACACTGAAAAACAATGACAATTAAAATGTATTCTTAATTATTGGGCTAGAAACATACATATGTTACAATTATCTTTACTTTTTCTTTAAGAGCTACAGATAACTTGCAAGATGAATTTAAATAAATTTTTAAGTGTTTTATTTATTTCTGAGAGACAGCATGAGCAGGGGAGAGTCAGAGAGAGAGGGAGGTACAGAATCTGAAATATGCTCCAGGCTCTGAGCTGGCTGTCTGCACAGAGCCCGAAGCGGGGCTCGAACCACAAACCCTGCGATCGTGACCTGAGCCGAAGTCAGATGCTTATCCGACTGAGCCACCCAGATGCCCATTTTTTCTTTTTAATTTTTTTAAGGATGCATTTTATAAGACCAGATTTTACTACCTTTAATCTAAACTGCGGTAATTTTATTTCAAAAGTGTCCCATGGCTAGATCTGATATGATTTAATTTAACATCATAGAGAAAAATATGAACTTCAGATTGATAGAAGATGATCTCCAAGGTTTCATTCCTTTTCATTAATGTAAAAAGAAATTCTGTGATATAAAAGTGTTTCCTGAGCTCTGGCCAATTAAAAAACACATGAGAAAAGTCATCTGAAATATAATCCAAACTTAGCACTCCTCATCTAAAAGCTGCAGTTTGGAAAACTTTGAGGACCCGATAGAGAGGTGAAGTCAGTTTCTTTTTCACCTCTTTACCAGCAAAGGAAATGTGTCACAGAGGTTTTCAAGTTGTGAGCTACGCTCCGGTTCCATTCTAAAATGTAAAACTGTCAACTTATTTTAGAAACTGATTCACATTCAGTTTTAAATTCTCCTTTGTTTAATAATTGTAAACTGTGATGCGGATGCTGGTTTTCCTTTTCTAACTTTGAGGAGGGGTTATTAGATCAATGAAAGTTGACCTAATAATTTCACAAAATTGTGAAGCGTTCCTTGAAAGAAGCAAATTTGGGGTTCTTTGCTAGATTTGGGGGTTTTGACTGAGTATTTGTTCAGACTTGCTTCATTCTTCATGAAATAGAAAGTTTCAGTTTGCTGTTTATACAACAGTGGCAGGCTGAGGATGCTGTTGCAGTTTCCAGCAAAATGTAATATTGTTTCAAACCCAGCAACCTTACTGTATGGGCTTTAAAGAGATCCTAAAACTATTTAGTAAGCTATGTGGAGACAAAACCCTTCCTTCTCAATTTGTTTGTATTTTTAGCTCTGTAATTTAATACAGCACAAGATGCTTAATACTTACTGACCTAATATTTCATTAAAGACTGATGTTTACTAGAAATAACATAACAAAAACCAAGACAATTCCCTCATCCACTCAGTACATAATTATTGTGGAAAACATTGGCTGAGTCCTGGAGACGAAGCCGTGAGAAAGCAGTCTTTGCTGTCAGGGGGTTTACAGGCGATGAAACTAAACTACCTCCCTTTCAGGGCAACCTTTTTCATTGAGCCAAATGGTACTAATTTCTGAAAATAAAATCTTACCATAAGATAAACTCTAGCTGATTTCAAGCTGTGGTATATTGTTAAAATGACAAGTACTGACTGGTCATAGACATATTATTATTTATTTATTTTTACTTCAGTGGATTTTTTTTTTTTTTTTTAATTAACAGACAATTTTAAAACATTATACACATACTTACTGGTACCTCATATCTGAGATTAGCTCTCTTTTGCTTCTTTTTGTATTGTATAACTTGTATAACAAATGAAATCAAAGCCATAGGTATTACCTTTTGAAGAACATGATGAAATATTTTCAAATCCTTCCTCCTCTTTGGCTTCTCCCAGTGTCTTTTACTTGGTTATGTAAACTCTATATGGGAAGGACTCCTGCCCTGATGAATCCTAGTAGCCCCATAGTTATTAGAATACTCCTTAGCACACAGATAAAATTAGATAACAATAAGTTAGATTTGTATTACTATGTGCTTTGCACTGTTAAATGTAATGCATTTTACATGCATTTAAGTTTTACAACACTCTATGAGGTAGTTACTCTCGCATTTTACAGACAAGAAAACTGAGCCCACTGAGGTAACTTGACCACGATCACAGTTAGAAGAATGGGAAAAGGACTTGCCCTGCAGAGATGACTTTCATAGTTACTGAGCTTAAATATTTATAGGGGAAATTCCCATTATTATAGTTATGGAACTTCTGAAATCTAGGATTGTAGATCGGGCACATAAATAGATGTCTCTCAGATGCAGAAATGGTATATCTGTGGCCTTCTTTCTTGTTGAAGGAGCAAGACTTCGGGAAGACTCCTCTTATTTGCCTGATGTTAGCGATGCCCAACATCTCTAAAAAGGCATTTTAGGGTTGTTTCTCTCTTACCACAGCTCCAATGGACCAAGCAAGGTTTAAATCCAACTCACTAAATTTTGAAATCAGCAATTTCTTTGCTAGGAAACAAATAACAATAGATAACTTAATAACCATATATATTTATTTTATTAGGCTACCCAACATAGTTACCTTGAATTGTCATAGCAACAAAGGAAATTTCAGCATTTTTTTTTTCTGGACTCCTTTCTATCTCTCCAAGCTTTTTAACTTTTTAACTAAATTGTGTGTGTACGTGTGTGTGTGTGTGTGTGTGTGTGTGTGTGTGTGTGTGTGTGTGTGTGATGGGATAGTTCTGTGTATAAAACATGAGTATTTAGGTCCATGTGCAGCAAAAGTTAGCTAGGATTTCCTTCTGAAGAATTTTACAATAGTATAAGAATATAACAAACTTTAAAAAGAGTGTCTCCTCCTGATTTCAATAAGCCATATTTGTGAGCAGCATAATAATGTCTTCATTTGCTGGAAAGATATGTTCACATATAATGCCATAATGAGTTGTGAATTTGGTTACGAAGATAGAAAAGTTTATTATAGCAGTGTCATGCCTTGATACTATGGCTCTGCCTCTAGACACATTTATTACCTGCATCTGTGACCAAACTATTGGACAAAAGGAAATTATTAGAAGTTTTAACCTGAAGGGTGGGATACTGGGTGTCTTCTCGTGGATTTGTGGTGTGTGTGTGTGTGTGTGTGTGTGTGTGTGTGTGTGTGTGTGAGAGAGAGAGAGAGAGAGAGAGAGAGAGAGAGACAGGGAGAGAGAGAGAGAGAGAGAATTAATCCAGGGTGTAGCAGCTCCAGGTCCTTGGAGATGGGCTCTCTACCACTCTGCAGTCCTAACCAAGTCTGCTGAGAAGAAGCAAAGCAAGTGGGATACTGATGTGATCTCAGGACCAGTCTGACTGCAAATAGAGAAACCTACTAACTCATGTTGAAAGTGTCGAAGGGTATGATTTTAAAATGCATCAAGGCAAAGGAATTTAGGAAGCTCTGTGGCCAAAGGGCTTTACCTATGCCATGTATGGGTGCTGGTCAATAGTGGAACTTCCAAAATGTCAGTGAGCTTTTCTCAATAGAGAACAGAGTTGCATTTGATTAGAATCATCTGGGGATGGGAGAGAGGAGGCCACTTCTTGATCAGGAGCACTTTTCAGATAGAAGCAGAAAGAACTGAGATGAAATAATTATCAGTGCTGCCCAAGACTGAGGGGTCACATTATTTCTACACACAAGCCCAGGATGTTCTGGTGCCCCATGCTGATGTTCTCAGGCTGGTGATGCCATTCACTCACTTGGAGTGAAGCCTGAGCTTTAAGAGGAAGACAAAACTGCAGCTTCTTGTCTTCCTTTAGACCAAACTTAGGGACATATTAATATCAGAGACTGTTTAAACAGAGCAATAAAATGACAACACACCACTTTAACTAAGCCCAGCTTGCAGGCTAATTTTAAGGCAGCCTGGTTGGAGGAAGCCCATGCATTAATTTACTCTAATAGCAAGGCGGGGAGAAGAGGGGAAAAGAGGTTGAAAGGAATTGTTTAAAAAAAAAAAAAAACCAAAGAACTCATGCTCAATTTCTTTCTATCTTTTTTTGTAGGTGTTTAACACTTGTACAATTTGGTCAAATTATGGGCAGGGCAGCGAGAGAAGCTAGTCAGCTTGAAAAGACACAGAGCCTGTGAGACAGGACATGATTACTTTGCTGAATCCCCACTTTTTTCTCTTCCAAAAGAGACAAAGGGAAATACTTAAGAACCAATAGTGACGGCCACAAAGCAATCATTGAGTTGCAGGATACCTTTGTCTCTAGGGGGCACGCAGTAATTTTTACATGTCTACCACTGAGTGTCAAACCTTTCCTTTTCTTCTTCTTTCCATTCTGGATGGCCAAACTGATTATCTAAAATAGAAAATTAGCACACAATGGGTTTACTCCGCGATACCCCTTATGCAACTAATGGCAAAGCTTGTTAATTGGTTGTAAATGCCAGCAGGTTGCCAGGATAATACTTCAGAAATAAGCGGGTATTCTGATAATTACAGCAATCTTCATCTATAAAAGCTTAAGTAGATGAAGTAGTGGCTGGCTTAAAACCAAGATTTATCCCGCTGCACTCACATTAAAAGAAAAAATAAGATGAAAACAATAATGTAACAAAACAATTATATAGCAGGAAGCTTTGTAGGTTTTAGAGATTGTCAAAACTCAGAAAGTAAAACAGTGCTGTAATAACCAGTTATGGAAAAATAGGCCATTTACATTTGTGTATAATTAAATAGTAGGCTATGCAATTTCACTTTTTAAAGTAAACTGCCTTTTCCTTTTTTTATAGGGCGACGTAGCCATAATTGCTGCATTAAAGCTTTAATGAAAGAAAAAAGCGGCAGATCAAGATGACATGTAACGTCTACATTTGTACCGTGGCGTTCTGCTTGTTTAGTAATGGGAAGCTACTGAGGAGATTAAAATTGCAGAATTCTTCATAGTTTGTTCTAAAATTGCTATAGGAAGATCATTCAGGGTCTAAAATACACACAATTTATTTTTCCACCTTCAATCTGCAAGAACTTAATGGCTTTCGTAACTAGTAGGTAGTTGGAGGTAGGTTTTATACTAGAGAGAGAGAACTACTTCGGATCATAAAAATTATCAGAAGCGAATGGAACAGAATTTAAACCTTAAGCGCCTTCCTTAGTGCATTAGAATATCATCCCAAATATTATATTATAGCTGGTGCTTAACTTAGTGCAGTGTAAGGAGATTTCTTGCTCAAAATATCAACAGGTTGGGTTATAATATTATTCCTTCGTATTTTGAGGTTTCTTTATCACCCCAGTAACATCAGGAACTGGTGTAGAAGGCAGCCAATCGAGGTAAGGAGGTCAAGTTCTGGTAAACCATTAACTAGTCTGTAGGACAATTTAGTTTAAAAAAAAAAATAGCAATAACTCTCCTGTCAGCTTCTTTCTCAAAAGTTTGAGATATTCCTCAGATCTTCTACTCCATATAGGGTGGCTATGTTTTCTGTAAACCATCCCTGGGAAATAACGTAGCCAGAGACTCTGCAAACGTTCATTACACGTTAGGGTGCTGAGAAGGGGGTGTGAGGACTTGCTGAGGACACATCAGGCAAATGAGCTCAGAGAAAAATACCAAGGGCATTGGTGCCAAGGGCCAGAGCAACAAAAAGTGGACTTAAGAGAATTTTTTAAAATAAAATCACATGATTTTATTCTTCCTTCTTTTTTGTTAATTTTTAATGTTTATTTTTGAGCGAGAGAGAGAGAGCGAGCGAGCGAATGAGCAGGGACGGCAGAGAGAGAAACACAGAATCTGAAGCAGGTTCCAGGCTCCGAGCTGTCAGCACAGAGCCCCAAGCTGGGTTTGAACACACGAGCCACAAGATCATGACCTGAACCAGAGTCAGATGCTCAACTGACTGAGCCACCCAGGTGCCCCTATTCTTCACTCTGTGAAAGAAGAATGCAAAAGCAACTTTTTGTAAAAGAGAACCTAAGGAACGGACGCTATAAAAGCCTAGCATTTTGGCCTTTTGGGTTCTCACTTGAGGAACATGATTCTCTTGCTCCAGGGTTTTGTTTTGCTGTTTGTTTCTTGCAGGATTGATGAAATGCATCTCCATCTAGCCGCAGTTCTTCTGGGATGGAAAACTTTAAATACATAGCCTTCTGGAGGGGCTGGCTTCTGCACAAAAGTTAGAACGCAGTATTGGCATGGGGGCCCGAGCCGTGGGCTGCAGAGCTCTCCAAGGCAAAGCGTGCGGGGCATGGCACCCTTGGGCAGGACAGGGCCATCACAGAGGGCGCATCAACGAGAGCTCTCTGTGCAAATGCTACCTCAAGTGGGAGGGAGAAAGGATGGAGAAGGGTTTTCAAATGCACGTGGAAGCAAGAAGGGATCCCAGTCGACCACCAGGTGCCATAGTTAGAAGTTAGTATGTTCTCTGGGCTCTGCCGCCCTCTTCCTACTTGCTCTGATAAGATGTGGCAGGAATAGGCTTGTCCCCTCTCTCTAGGAGGCGGCCAGTTATCACAGCCCTTCGGATGGAGCCAAGAAGGCACTTGTCTTTGGCGCCTGATTTCAGGTGCTTTTTCACTGACCTCTTTATGTGGGATTTGAAGGAGCCAAGATAAGAGTGGAGGGAGGCCTTCCTTCTGATGAGCTTGAAACCAGATTTTTGGGAGGTGGGTAGGTAGGGGTCAAGAGGTAAGCTTGTAGTGGAAGAGAGACTAAACAACACACATGGATTCTTCAGAATAAAATATGGGAGAAAGGTATAATCTAAAATTGTCTTTTTTGTTGTCATAAAACTTACACACAACTTTCCTCATTGTGCACCAAAAACTTTGAGGGGTGTGGGAAGGACATCTCAGATGAGTCCTGTCCACATCCAGGGAGAGAAAGACTTTCTGAAAAGGAAAAAAAAACACTATTTTTAAAAAATCAAATGAAATTTAAGGCCAAGGGTACATGCCGATTTTGCCAACGTGAGACTTACGGAAATTACTCCTCTAATATAGTTTTGCTTTTTCTGAAAGAAGAAAATAGTTCTTAGTCTGCTTCATGCTTCGCTTAAATTCTTTATTATTCTTAATGCTAGAACATAGTTTTCCATATGTCAGTGAAATACTCATGGTAACTTTCCTGATGGACAAATTAAAAACTAAGAAGTTGAGGAATTCTGTGTTTTGTAGATTTGTCTGTCACGTATAGGATGAATAGTATCTTTTTCTCTACTGCTTGAGCTCTTTCTTGGTGTAACTTATTCTTCCTTGAAGGACCGGTACTGCCCTTTGAAATCTTTGAGAACTGTTCAGTGTATTAGTAATGCACGTGATCTGATCAATTTACATTTTAACTCCTTTATGCCACCAGCTAACTTTTCCCTTGTCACTTATGCTTTGGTGAAATATACACTGCACAGAGTACGTGTTTGAGAAATATTTGTGAATGAATTATTTTTAACTGGAAAGTGGAATGGTTATGCTACTTTTAATGACAAACACATTAAATTGATAAGCATTCTTGAAGAAATACCTCCAAGTCAAGTTGAGGGGTTCGTACCGAACAGGCAAAGTTCTTTGACTAGAATTTTCTCCTAGGAGAGGGACACACTTTCTGTACATATAAGAAGTATAGTACGCCGTCCGGATGGCACTCCTGCATGAATTGTGGGTTCGTCCTAACAGTGAGCATTTTCACTGTTTCTGTGTCAGTTGTCACTAATCAGTTATGCATCTGATGTGCAGATCCATCAGGGAATAGAATTTAAGTCATTTTGGCTTTAGCACATATGATATGCTTGTACAGGAGTTTACCAAAGCCCCTTCTGATACATTTTCAGAAGGGGATGTGCATATGTTATGGTACCTCTACAGCAGCAGTGACTGAACTAGCTGACAAGTGACAGGAGGTTTTCTCCCCTCTTTGGTATTTCATGAAAGTGTGCACAAATCATAACAAGTTGCCTCTCTCTCATAAGACAGGGAACATTTCCCTTAAAGCGCACATGGCTATATGGTGTGTTTGTGTACATGAAAATTCATGCTGCTATCAATTTTAATTTTGCCATTTTTGTTGTTTTTAAATTATAGGTTTGAGGTTTTTGAAGAGGCATAAATAATTGCTTTCAATTTCATCTTGACTGTTTTTTTTTTTAAGTCTATCAAATTCTTAGCAAAAAGTTAAGTTCCTTACCATTGGGAGAAACTATGATGTACGGGTGACCCATTTCCCTTGGGCTGTTGTTCTCTGCATTCGTCAAGAGAACTTGGTAAGTAGTAAGCACCTACTGTATGCCTATGCTAGAGGATATGTAGCAGGTGCTTCACAACATCTATCTCCATTCTGACCCATGCTGCAAAGCAGTGTGAATAGGGACAGCACTAAACAGGGGAGCCCTAGCTTCGCAATTTCTTAATTCGGTACTAAGCTTTGTGATAACTATTACAGGTATATCCTTGACTGAATGCAATTAAGGAGGACTGGTGGAGTGGAGCAGAAGTGTGCTTCAGCATCAGTGGGGTCTGGCTTCAAATCTAGCCTTTAGCACTTACAAGCTGTGGTTTTGCCTAGGCCTCAGGAAACTCGTCTCTCAAACAGGGGTGCTGTGGAAAGGGGTCCATGTGAAAATCTTTTATTCTATCACTTGACACACAATGAATGCTTCATACATTTTGTTCCTTTGAGTTCCCTTTTCCCTTGTGATCACAGAATAGTGAGAGACCCTATATAGTTTTTCTCCAATCTACCTCTTTTTTCATTTTATTTTTTATTTTTATTTTATTATTTTTTTAAATGTTTTTTTTTTTTTTTAATTTATTTCTGAGAGAGAGAGACAGCATGAGCAGGGGAGGGTCAGAGAGAGAGGGAGACACAGAATCCGAAACAGGCTTCAGGCTCTGAGCTAGCTGTCAGCACAGAGCCTGATGTGGGGCTCAAACCCACGAACCGTGAGATCATGACCTGTGCTGAAGCCGGACGCGTAACCTACTGAGCCACCCAGGCACCCCTCTTTCTCTTTTTAAAGGTTAACTGAGATCATTAGTGAATAGGTATCTGGACCCACAGAAGCTGATTGTCTGGCTGTGACATCTAAGAGAAGTGCCAGTAAAATTATCTATTCCAACTAGCTAGTATGTATATACGTGTATGTGGGCGAGCGCGTGCGCACGTTTTGTCAGCAAATGTATTCTTTTTAAATTAATCAACCTGAGTATCTGAGACAGTGAGATGTACTCAGAGCACTTGAATGGTAACTTTCGACTTCCATGGATTTTCCCTTAATGGAGAGACACTCTTTAAACCCAGGGAATTCAAGGGACAGATGGAGGGGAGGCCAAGGGGAGAATCTGCTTTGAGCCCATTAATAATCCATTAATAATCTCATGACCCTGAGTTAGAGGTTTTGTTATTTTTTTCTAAAGAAAAGCCTGTTTGCACTTGCATCTGAACAACATAGTATGTTATGATTTTCTGTCCTGAAGAAAATGGGAACAGCATTACCAGACCTACCAAAGATGCTTATTTAGACTTCAGCATCTCTACTGTGAAATCACACACAATTAGTGTTAATTATTAGTATGTCCTCTCTCTTCCCCTTCATACCTGCCCTGTTGTTTACCTCACTCTTCTCTGGGAGGATGAGGAGTGTGAATCTGAGCTTTTGAGATCTTGAGGAAGCATCTTCTTTTTTCCTTACATATGAAGTGGCTTCTTTTTCTGTTTATATCTTCATGTGAACATTCTGGATGGTAAGAATGACAGATTATTGGCTCAGTCACAATTTGCCTTACACATACCCTCACTGCCAATTTTATTAAAAAAAAAAGATGTCTTCCTTTATGGAAGAAATAAGCTTATCTTGGTTGTGGCTTAAAAAATCACCCCAAAACTGTTCCATAAACCAAAATCTTCCATAAAAGCAAATACACCTGATTTCTATTGTGAGCCCTCAACACGGGTGTCTTATTTAACCTGGCTTCTTGTCCTACCCTCTCATGTTGTAATTATTATTTCAGGATAGTCTCTAACCTAATGACAGAGCGAGAGCTCTTTTGTGACAAAATAATGATACTGATGATGATAATAATATCATCTTACAAGGGTGCTTTTCTTACATCTTCCAGACTGAGCAATGAGACCGTAACAATGTTAGACAAGGAGATAATACTGCACACTTAATGTGGCCGTGCGTTATTTCATCCTCAACAGGCTTAATTAACATAAACTTTTCCAACCTTCTTTTTGCAATGACTCTGAATGAGAACGATGAATAATTTGCTAAGACCCCAGAGGAGAAGACAGTGGGAAAATGAAGGATTTTAATTCAGGTGGTTTGGTCTCATTCTTGTGCTTATTTAATGAAACTCTATTGGGAAGCTTCTTTAAACCACAAAATACAATTGGAAAAAGAAGACATGTTAATTAAATTTCTGTATTATTTAAACAGTTTTATGGAGAACACCAAATAACTAGCTTATTCATGATTAGGAGTAATGGGGGATGGGGTGAATCATAATTAGTTATTTTGTGGTATGTCTATCTTCCTCAGAGGTTAATTTGATTTAGATAGAAAGATGATGTTAACATTCTTTAGTAGATTTCAGATTCCCTGGGGTAGCTTTTACTTTATAACCCTATTGTGCACTTAATATGACTTTTGTCATGGTGTCAGTGTGTGATCCCTTAACAGACTGCAGTATTTAAGTAAACTGCAGAGTCTGTTTGACAGTATGATTTAGGGTCTTAATTTGGCTCTCTTGAATCTATGCAGAAATTTGAACTAGAGTTTTCATTCTCAAAGTTTTAAGGATATCTTTATTTTCTAAAGAGATGATCATCTTATAAATGATAATAAAGAGAGGAAAATATATTTAAAAATAATATTTGGCTCATATTGCATTAAAGGAAGCACATCTGAGATTACGATATTTGTAGGGTTTGTTTTCCTACAGCTTTAGGCCTCATTTTGTTAGATACTGTAGGAATGGGGTAAGAGGGTATTTACGATGAAAGGTGTTAGGCTTTATTAAGATGGCAACCATTGTACCTACAATGTAAATTACTTTTTTCATCTGGGGTGTGCACTGAGAAGTGCATCACTTACAGAAATGATTTTAAAACTATGATATCATTGGAGATTTAGACAGTTTACTTATACAATGAGATGGGATATTTTGGAGGACACACCATGCAATATTCCAGGCTGACTGATGCATTAGAAGGACAACAGAGGGTCTGAAAAACATACTTTTCTGCTCAAGACTATAAACCATGGCAAGTGTAGAGTACTTGGTTCTGGTGGGTGGTGTGTTTCTTTAAAGCCCTAAAACCTTTAAGAGGTTTGAGAGTGATGATGTCATTAATAATAACTGACTGCATGCTAATCAATACAATAGGCACACACTATAATGGCTTATAAGCATGATGGCTTTTTAATGGCTCATGTATAAATGTTAACTGATTTAAGACAAAGGGAAATTTTTGTCTATTGGGTCAATAGTTTATGGATTATGACTACCTCTTAGGTTGAAATTGCTAATGAATGTTCCTTCCTCATCCTCTCTTCCCCTCCCCACCTTGTTCTGCTATGTTTCTTAATCACAAATGCCTGTAAACAAGATATATCCAATCAATTATTTGCACTGGAATCCAATAACACTTGTAAAACCCCAAAGGCTTCTATAAGTTGCTCCACTGGGCTTCACAATATATATCCTATGACATGGAATGTATATGACCCTGTGGAAAGTGCTGTGTTCACTTTTTTTATAATATATTTTACATAAAAGGTATATGTCTTATAAATATGAAACCCTTGATATATTGTCAAGGATTTTGCATTTGGTTTTGTTATACTTAGTGTATAGAGTTAAAAGAAATATCACAAGTGACCTAAAAGATAAGGCTGTGGTATTTATTTTAATATCTAAATTTGGAATCAGAGCAGATTTAACATCAGAAACAAGAATTGGCAGATAGAGTTTACCTGGGAGACACTCTTGGCAGGCGCGGGGCTGCTCATAACAGATACGTGAAGACTTAGGAGTTGCTTGTCATAATACAGCTTTGTGCTTAATAGAAAAGGGTATGCGGTTAATTCTTTATCATTCCAGACAGCAGTTATGGCTTCGTCTCCTTCTTTAGCTGCCACGTGAGCATTTTTTCCCCGTTTTATTGCTCCATTCTTGGAGGTCTGTTTTGGAATGGTGCCAGTTATCTTTTTTCATTTAGGCGAAGTTTACATCAAAATGCTGATTTTATACATGAGGAAACTGGTGGCTTTTGAATAGTATCCCCGTCGTCTTCTCTATGAATGTGCACAAAGTTGAAAAAGGCAAATAGTATTAGAATGTTAAGTGAGAAACAGCGGTCCTCTACCTTCATTCCTCAGCCTTCTGACTTCCTGTGGTTCTCAGTCCTCGGAGGAGCATGGTCAACCCTGCCAGCTGACTTGTCTTTTTTCTTGGTGTTTATTTCCATGTGTAAAACAACTTCTATTACAGAGTTCTTATTTTCCACTTTTGAATATTATCTACTGATTTCTTTGTATGAAAGATAGGAATTTAGCACCTTTTTATCCTCCCCTACCCAACAATACCCTTGTGGAAACCTTCTTAGACAGATTCAGTATTTACATTTTTGTCTCTATTATTAATCCATACCCATTTTTTGTAATTTTAGAAAGACAGAGAGAGAGAGAGAGAGAAAATCTTAAGCAGCCTCCTCACTCAGTGTGGTGCTCCCACAAACTGAGATCATGATTTGAGCTGAAATCAAGAGTCGAATGCTCAACCAACTGAGCCACCCAGGCACCCCATACCCAAATTTTAATAAGTATAAATATCTTGTTACTATGTTCAGATACTGTAGATAATCATCCCATGAATGGTAGGAAAAGTGAGACAGGGAGTCTCTTTTCATAGGCTGCTCTGTGTGTGTGTGTGTGTGGTAGGGCACTAGTCTTAAAGGACAAACAGAAGAGAGCTAGTGGGAGGGGCTGAGGAGGCGTAGGAGGGGCCGAGGAGGAATGGATGTAGGAAGAAAACTGGGAGAAAATGGAAGACAAAGGAAAAACAGTGTCAGGAAGAAGGAGAGGGTAACATAACATAAGAGGAACATAACATAACATATAAGAGGAAGACTAAAAGATATCTTGTGGTGGCTGCCAGAGTATTGGGGTCCAAGACCTCAATGCAATGGGAAATAATAAGTAACTTTGACTTGAGGAGCTTGGTTCTGAAGCAAAGGAGAGAAAAGGCAGTTAAGAGATGTGGCTAAAAAAATAAGTTCAGGGTTTTTATTTGTTTTTGAGATAAGAAAGACTTTAGCATGTTTTTAGGGGAAGATATAAATTGAAAATCTGTATGTGACCAGCAATCTTTTCCAATCATCTCTTGATAATTGTGCTATAACTTAATGATAATATTTTCCTGAATATTGTACCTTACAATGATTTAATGACTGTTAAAAGAGTTATCTTACTTTGTCTATACACATACAAAAATACGTGTTGGAAACTGGCAGTTTAGAGGAGAAAATGTCCAATTTACAGATTTGAGTCAAGACTCAAACAGGCCCCATACTGCTAGTCCAGAGCCCTTGTTGCCTTCTGTAGCTGCCCTTTGAATTTGCCTTTGCCTCTTGGTTGATCTTTGCTGTTAAGAATCTCCTAAATTTATTATTATTATTATTATTATTATTAGCCAGGCTTATTTGTCTATCTGCCTGCTGCTATCATTTCCTTCAAATCCACAGCTATGTCATGTGTTGACTAACTTCATCACACCATAAAGCTGCAGTTACTATTCACATCATACACAGATCCAGACATTTTGCAGTGGAAAGAGATTCTCTCCAGTCTAGTACCTATTTTGAGGACATATTTTCGTATGACTGTCACTGGAAACACCATTATCTTAAACAACATGTGGATTTAGAGCCATACATCAGGATAGATAACAAAACCATTTTATGTAATTGGAGTTTAACTTGGATATTAATGGTCTTTTTGTGTCAAACTCTACCTGCAAATCTCACTAGGGGTATACATACTTCTCATTTCACTTTTTTAATGACTTTGGTCAACCAGAGCTCCAAAGATTGGTTTACTAAATGGGTAGCAAAAGTAAGTGATGGTTTTCAGTTCTGCATTATCATTGATAATATTTTTTATGTGTGGGTTTCCGGGAGTAGGGTAGTACATCGCTTAATAATTTACTCATTCAGTAAATCTACAAAAAATTGTTTAGAGTCTACTATTTTTCAAGAACTATGGCAGATGTATCCCTCCTTTCAAAGATTGGGGGCGGTCTCAGTTTTGTAAGAGACAGATGAATCAACATATTATTAGAATATTATGATAAGGTCAGGATGTTTTCACTGTGAATAATGGGCAATAGGACTGTTTTGGAATCCATCTTGGTGGAGAATCCATTCAAATCATGCTTTCTGGAGACAATGGCACTTGAGCTTAGAGGATGAGTAAAAAGAAGAAGAGTGACAGAGAGGGAAAAGAAGGCTGCCAGGCAGAAGGAAAAATGTGTGCAAAGGCATAGAGGCATAAGCAAGCAGAGAACCTAGTGCATTATTGGAAGAGTAAGCATGTAATATGTTTGGAGTTCAGGGTACATGTGGAAAGGTTGGCAAGTGGTAATTCTGGGGAGGTACATGGGGTCCAGATTCTCAAAGGCCTTGTTTTTAAGGATTTTAGAAATATTCTGGGAATTAGCAGATGGGTTTTGAGCAAGAGAGTCATGTCATGCAACCAGTCTTTTAGAAATATCAACACTAAATTAGAAGGAAGTGTGACTGGGGTCATGAGACCAGAAAACGAGGTGAGAGATTCTGCCCTGAGCTAAGATTATGGATGTGGATGAATAGGGGAGGAGATGAGAAAGATGATAAAAATGAGGTTGAATCACCTGAACTTTATGACCAGTTTGGTGTAAGATAGAGGAGAAGACATGTTTGTTACACTGGCTTCTCAGTGATTACTATCATGAATTCATCTTATGGGGTAAGGTGAATAGGTGGTTTATACATAAGGAAGGATTCAAGAATTTCTGAATGACAGTGTCCAGTTGCATGATAGTGTTCAGTTAATGACAATGTCCTGCTAAAATTTCTTAAATACAGTATATACAAAATTTCCAGATGACTATGAGTGTTATTAAATTGCATCTTCAGCACTGCTGGGTACCTTGATTAAAAAATCCTAGGCCTCTATTTATATTCTAAGACCAATGATTAACCAAATGCTAATGCATTTCTGAAATGAATTTTCTTGTGATTCTGTCTGAAGGAACAATGCTTTAAATTCTCAAGGACATTTCTCCCCATGTGTCAAAAGTGTATGAAGTTGATATAAATGTCAGACATTTCCTTTATTTTTCCAAGCATTATATTTGATCCTAGAAATTTGAAAGTTTTCATAGGCTATGATAATATGATTACTTCACACTTACCAAAAAAGCCAAAGAACCTCACTTTTTTGACAGTAGCCAATTGACCTCGGCATCCTGAAAACTGAAACTGACAGTTACATTTAATCTTTGCATCTTTGAGAGTAGAATAGCTCTTAAATTTTTTTAAAGGGGAAAATATTTACATTTTTGTTTGAAAACTTCATAACTGCTCATTGCAAACAATAGGGAAACAAAAGAAAAATATATAAAATAGAAATTGAAAGTTCTGTGCAGTCTACAATAGTTCTATCACTAGAAATAATGGTTAAAGTTTAGGTGTATCTTACAGATATTTTTTCATATATTTTTTAATGCTATCATATTATACATACTTTTCTGTAATCTGCCTTTCTCAATTACCACTGCCATGAATATGTTTCTATGTAAGTATATAAGTAGCTATCTTTATTTATTTATTTATTTATTTATTTATCTATTTATTTATTTATTTATTTTTGAGTAGTCCCAGCACAGAGCCGAACGTGGGGCTTGAACTCATGACCCTAAGATCAAGACCTGAGCTGAGAACAAGAGTCAGATGCCCACCTGACTGAGCCACTCAGGTGCCCCATAAGAAGCTGTCCTTTAATTGTGTTTTTATTTTACATATGTTTAGTTTCTTCACCTAGTTCCTTTCCCCTAAAATTTCAACTATCAGTGTTGCTAGGAATATCCTTGTATTTAATAATTTATTATGTTTTTCATTCTTTCATTTGAATATATTCCTAAAGTAGAACTATTGAGTCAAAGGTTACATATATTTTGTTTTAAATTTTGGTAAATATTTTCAAATTAGCGCCTCAAGCTGTACCTTTCTCCTCATGCTGTTATCTACCTTGGTATAATCAACTTTTGATTTTTCTTTATGACATAGAAAAAGCAAAATAGAACAAAGCTTATAACTCCTTTAATTTGGACATCATTTTTCTTTAATGATGCTGTCTATCTGATATTTATTGTTCTTTTTCATCTCCTTTACAAATTATTTGTTAAAGTTATTTGCCAAATTTTCTGTAGTGTTATCTACGCATGATGGTATGTAATGTTATCTACACGTAATAGTATGTAGTGTTATTTACATGTGATAGTATGAAGTGTCATCTACTTGTAATAGATGTGATAGTGTGTAGTGTTATCTACATGTGATAGTACATAGTGTTATCTACATATCTAACATATGAAAAGTTCTTCATATGTTAAAGTCAAACTTTTTCTTACAAGTTATGATTTGGAAATTTGCTAAGGTAGGCTTCCCCTTCCTCAAGAGTATAAGTAGCATAAGTCTTAAGGAAAACAAAAAATCCTAGAGATAAAAGATCAAGTGAAAAATTAAAACTAATTACAGAGTTTATTAACAGAAAACAGGCAATTGGAAAAGACTGTGGGATGGTCACTAATAAAAGGAGAAACTTGTTTAATTTCACAATAAAATGGAAATAAATACAAGAATACAAATTGTGTGAGGGTAGGGGAATCTGTTTTGTTCACTATAGCAATGCTTATTTCACAGAAGTTGCTTAATAAATATTTTTGGAATTAATTAAGGAATTCATGCATCCAAACTCGCATGAATGCATACGTGCAAACTTGAATTGGGAAGTATCTAAAAATCAAATTTATTTCTATAAACACTGAGAAGAGAGAGAACATCATTACAATGTCGACTTTCACTATCATTGGGAAACTGGTCATTAAGCTTTAAAATCCGTTTGTTTATTGAGACTTTTTTTCTTAGCTTAAGGTCCCTTAATAAACATATTTATTAATATCTGTTAGGACATTAAATTTGTGTCCTTTATAAACTATATAAAGTTTTTAAACTTTGAGTAATAATATAACCCCAAGGAAGATATGAGAATTAAAAAAAAATCAATACTACATGACAGAATCAAGTTAAAAGTCGGCTGACATTAGAATATTCATTATTTAGTGATTTACCCTCAAATGAATGACAAAAGACTTTTTGGAATCTTTTTCATTTGGGATTCTTTTTTTTTTTTAAAGAAAAACTTTTTGTTTTTCATTTATTTCTGAGGGGGGGGAGAGAGAGAGAGAGAGAGGGAGAGAGAGAGAGAGAGAGAGAGAGCACGTGTAAGCAGGGACGGGTCAGAGAGAGAGGGAGACACAGAATCCGAAGCAAGCTCCAGGCTCTGGGCTGTCAGCACAGAGCCCGATGTTAGGCTTGAACCCACAAACCGTGAGATCATGACCAGAGCCAAAGTTGGATGCTCAACCGACTGAGCCACCCAGAAGTCCCTCATTTGGGATTCTTGAGCAAATTCCAAGGTCTGACAAAAATGTAAAGTGTACTGGAAAAAGTATAAGAGATAATCTAAAGAATTAACCTCCATTATAAAAAAGCAAGAGAATGACTTACTGTTTTCATTGTAACCAATTGTTTGATTGTTTTAAGATTAAGTTAGTATAAATAAATTTATGCCTAAATCCTGCGTTCCAATTTATGGAATAATACAATAAACTTCCCTTTTTTTATAATTGAGATATTTTCTTGGATGATTAAAAATAGATTTTTATAAGTTGTGTTCTCTAGCATTTTTTCTTTGAAAGAATAATTCTTTTTTTATTCGTGTAATAGCTAATTTTAATTCTATGTCACACAAACCCCCCTTTACTTTATATGGTATTTTATATAGGAATGTTTATTTCCTATACAAACTCTCTAGGATGTTTTATCTGTTTTATATCCCATTGAATTCTCCCTGAAACTGCACTAGTTTACAATAATTTTATTACTTTATTAATTAAACGTTTTCCAACAAGCTAGCTATGGCATTTCTTATCATCAAGGGTTCCATTAGTTTTTAATGGTGTGAGACAAAATTACCATTTACCCACATGCAATTTAAGAAGCATCATTAACACAGGAAAAGCACCAGGTGGGATTTCTAATAGTTACTGTTTCTCATTTTTGTTTTTATTTAAAAGGAATAACTGGTTTTGAGATTTTTTTTTTTTTGCTGCTATATTGCCAAATCTTCACTTGGATTTTATGATCGAGATAATTTAAAATAATGTTCTTCTATCTCCTTAGGCACTATTCAACAGTATTTCTCTTATGTGCACACAGCTCCAGTCTAGCACTTTTCCCAAACAGTCTGGTGACTGCAGTGGGAGCAGACAACTGAACAAAGAGAGTCCTGCATGGACACGAGCAGAGTGTGTGGTCAAGGGCAGGGGCAATGACAGTGAAGTTGCCATAGGACTGCTCCTATCAGAGAAGCAGGAGAATTGGGATTGGGAAGATCCAGGGGTCCTGAAAAAAAAAAAAAAAAACAGAAAAAATTCTAGGACTCTTGCAAAGTAGAAACTCATTTTTTTTTCCTATAGGGCCTATGAACTCTTGAGAAGCAGTCACATGAGCTTTGTTAGGCAGTGCTTGCCCTCTTGGAGGTGGAAAGTAGCCATCTAGAAAATAAATGGAAATGTCTAGAAAATAAATGTAAGAGAACCAATCAGGATTATTCAGGCATTGAAGTTTGTAACAGCATAGATACTTTCAAAAGATTGTGAAAATACAGCTATCGTGCAATTCATTGTATTGTAAATTGTATAGAACATGTTATAGACCCTTATTACCTATAAACCCTAACTAGAATTAGAGGTTTATTTATTCAAGTTTTCTGCAAAATGCTTGTCAGCTATTAACAACAGGCAAAAACAAAACAACAGAAAACCAAAAAACCACAAAAAAACCCAAAAACTGAAAAACAGATATACAAAAAGAGGTGATTTGAAGCTAGTTTGGGAGATCATTTCAGATTTTGCTTGTGTTGGTTAGTTACTGTTCTAGGATATAAAGGAATTAGAATAGTAGAGGGAAATCACAATTCCATGAAGTCAGGGTTTGGGCAAGATCTAAACTTTTTGACACAAAATAGACAAAATGTATTGAAATTGACCAGAATTCCACCATATTTTTCATCAAGGAGAAGAAAGTAATCAAGAACAATGTACTTGCTTGACTCAGGAAAGACAAATTAAAACATTTAATCATCTCTTTGGGGCTCTTGGGTGGCTCAGTTGGTTAAGCGTCCAATTTCGGCTCAGGTCGTGATCTCACAGCTCATGGGTTTGAGACCTGCATTGGGCTCTATGCTGACAGCTCAGAGTCTGGAGCCTGTTTCGGATTGTCTTCCTTTCTCTCTCTACCCCTACCCTGCTCATGCTGTGTCTCTCTCTGTCTCTCAAAAATAAATTAACATTAAAAAAAAACTTTAAAAAACATCTTTTCTTTTTAACATTTTATTGATTTTTGAGAGAGAGATAGAGATAGCATGAGCAGAGGAGGGTCAGAGAGAGAGGGAGACACAGAATCCAAAGGCAGCCTCCAGGCTCTGAGCTAGCTGTCAGCACAGAGCCCGACACAGGGCTCGAACCCATGAACTGTGAGACCATGGCCTGAGCCAAAGTTGGTCGCTTAACTGACTGAGCTACCCAGGCACCCCTAAAAAACATCGTTAGTCATCTCCTAAAAAATGTTTTATAAATCATTACCTGAATAATCTGTTGAAAAATGAAAAAAATTGTTGGCTTTATATCCAGTCTGTTTTTTTTTCAAGTGATTTATAGATGAATATTTTGAACATGAGCACATGTAGAGTTATGCAGGTTTTTTATAGAGTGGTCTTCTCTGGGGGATTTTTATATAAAAGTACTAAATGTAATTTGATAGACATTTATTGATTGCTTATAGATTAATGATATGATATATATTGATTAGCCCACTAAAGTGCATGATAAATTTTTATTTCATTGCAAAGAGAATTGCTGTAATAGAGGAGTTTTAAGAAAAAAAGTGGAGAGACAAAATATGAATGAAGTAAAGTTTTCTAAATGTGGAAGTTTTGACACCTAAGAAGAAACAATTTATTTCCTAAGATTAACATATTTTCTATTAAGCCAAGTCTACACTTGCCTCTTCTATCAATCTACATTTTTAGTTAATTCTCCTGTAAATATGTGTCTAAACACAGACAATACTTAGACTTATTCACAGCATTGTATACGTGGCTATTTGTTTTGTCTGCACAATGATCATGTGCTAGATGGATCTTCTGTTAGTATATCAATTTTATATTTGTGTTGCCTACAAAAGGAAAAAATCAACAAAGTTATTGATGAGTTTCTGTGTTGTATTTCCTCCTCTAGAGTAGTATTCCTCCATTTTGAGCTTGACCCAAATCAGTTATTAAATTTTAAGCAAGTCACTCTACCACTTTGAATGAGAGATGTTATTTGAATAAATTGCTTTTAGCATGAATGTATAGGAAGACTCTATAATTCTTCTCTGGAACAATTAAATTATTACATAATTTACTGGGTAAGTTGTATTTTATTTGGGATGACACTTAATAACACTAGATTTCCAAGGACCCAGTAAAACATTTTTGGTGCTGCTAGATTCCAAGCATTTGCTCTATTTCCATTCAGTGTGCTTTTATTGTGCTAGAAGCTGACAGAAAATTGCTATAGCCAATCACCAAAAAGTGCTTATTTTTTTATGATGTTTTATTTTCATTGCTCAACATTAACATAATGAAACTTTAGATTTTTCTATTAAAACAATGCAGTACATGTGAAGTGTCATGATGAATGACAATTTCTTGTGATATACATTTTGGTGCTTGTAAAATAAAGATTGACATTAGAGCTTCCTGGATTGGATACTCTCCTATTTTATTTAGAGGCTGTGTGTGTGTGTAATATTCCTAACCAGAAGAAAAGTAGTAAAAATTATTTTTTGGAGCATTGCTATTTCTATAAATGTTGTTATTTAGCATCTACTAATGTCAGAGAGAGATAAATTTTTGGAAATAATGAGTTACCAAGAAAATTTCTTAATTTTCTTTTGTGTGGATAACATAAAATTGGTGAAGCTAAGAAAAACACAACAAAACATATCTTGAGTTTACCTATATATAGTGAGATTTGACTGCTACTGTTTTGAATCATTTTTAGTGAAATGGCACAGAAATTAGGATATAATAATGGCAAGAGGAGACATATAATGAAAGTGCAATTAAAATCTAGATTGTGTGGAACACATGCCACAGTCAGGTGACATGTGTCAGTCATCCAAGTCTCAGGAATTGGGTGAGGAGAATCGGGTCAGAAGGATCCTTCAACTTTTTTTTTTTTAAATATTTTTATTTATTTCTAGGAGAGAGAGAGAGACAGCGTGAGCAGGGGAGGGTCAGAGAGAGGAGATACAGACTCTGAAATAGGCTCCAGGCTCTGAGCTGGCAGTCAGCACAGAGCCCGACGCGGGGTTCGAACCCACGAACCGCGAGATCATGACCTAAGCGAAAGTCGGACGCTTAACCTGACTAAGCCACCCAGGCGCCCCAGGACCCTTCACCTTTTGCTAGCATGCATTGAGCATTCCCCAGAGCTGGGCATATTCTAGAGAAGGAAAATAGCAAAGTACTTTATGTGCAAGAGGTTTTGGTGTCAGATACCTTTTATTTCCTGTCTTATCATGAAGTGATCTTGGGCAAGTCACTTCATCTCTCTCAGACCTAGTTATATTTTCTCAGATGAAAAGGAAAACAGAGTTGGATGGTTTTAAAGTGTAGATGGGATAAAGCAGCAAAAGTTCTGACCACAATGCTTGGCACCCAGTGCTAGTCAAAAACCATTCTACCCACCATGTTTGTGTCACTTCTACTTCCAGCAAAGACATAGTGACCCATTAAGTGGCTTGATTTGTGATATATATGTCTTTTAAAAAGTTTTTAAGGCTTATTCATTTTTCAGAGACAGAGGGAGACAGAAGGTGAGTGGGGAGGTTAGGCAGAGAAAGAGGGAGACACAGAATCTGAAGCAGGCTCCAGGCTCTGAGCTGTCAGTAGAGAGCTCCACACGGGGCTTAAACTCATGGACCACGAGATCATGACCTGAGATGAAGTCAGATGCCCGACTGAGCCACCTAGGTCCCCCTGTGATGTATATTTCTTTATTGAATTTAATTGCATAGCCAGGATTTGGGTAATTAAAGGTACTGTTCTTGGAAATAACAAGTGATATTTATGAGCATAGTGCTAGGCATGTATCTCTTATGTGCATAAGCATGTATGTGTGCACATATACAATCTCATTTTATTCTCTCCAGACATCTATAAAGTAGGCACAACTTTATCACCATGTTAAAGAGGGGGAAATGGAGTCCAGGGAGCTTCAGTCTCTAATTCAGCATCTCTCCTTTATTCAGTGATGGGAGTTGGAGGCACATCAAGGTAGTCTTAGAGCTCACATATTTCACACTAGGAAGAAAGCTATAGATGGAGTGTTAAATGAATACAAATACTTCATTGCAATGATGAGTCACAAGAAATGTAGAGCACTGAAAAATAAGAACCAACAGCAGAACAAAAAACAAAATAGAGAAAATGGTGCTTTAGAATGAAATATCATTTTCAGAGGTGAATGGATGGGGATATTCTCATCATTTTAAAAATATATTTGCAACAGCTATCATTTAGGTTTTTTGAAGTTTTTCTTCTTTGGGGCTCAGTTTTCTCAGTTGGAAGTGAGCTTGTTGGAACAAATGAACTCTAAGGTTCTTTCTTTGGTTCTAATTTAGATTTTTTTCATGAGTTCTAATCAGCTGCAAATAACATTTCCCACTTCTCCATGTGTCAATCAGAGGGGGATCCCATCTAATATATGGTCACCTCTTGTTACATTTTAGAGCTGTAAGTTGATAACTGACTCCACTACCTGTTAATTCACGAACATGTCAAGAGGGTTTGGTGGTGGTAGAGAGGGAAAGAAGCTGGAAAACATGATGACCAAGGGGCTCTCTTATTAGCAGTGGAAGCAAATATTGACATAATGTTGACAGAATTCTCTCTCACTCACAAACTCTTCTGTGAATACCCCACCAAGAAATCCACATATATAAACAGAATGTAGTCACATTTAATATTTTAAGCCCGCAACCTAACTTTTTTTCTTAAATTTTTGTTTTTTTTACGATGCAGAAATGAAAGGTGGAGTAAAATAGGGTCATTTAGCCTTATCTGAATGATTAGGTTAAGACTCTGTCCAGAAATATGGTCATCAGAATCTTGTTCGTTGAGGCAGTCTATTATTCCAGCCTTAACAGCATTCTCAGAAAAGAGGCATTTTGTTATGCTTGCCCCAAGGGTGTGGTATGAGATGGAGACACAGCAAGCAATGAACTGTGTGAGGTAGCAGCAAGAGATACCAGGTATTCTGAGTGAGTCATATGACAGGTAGGTGATGCGGTTGAGTGGATCAAGGATCACACAACTGGGGTTCCAGGTCTCACCACCTCCTTCAGTAGCACTGATAAGCTACAGTGCCCTGTTCCCAGCATGGTAATAATTCCTGATATGTACTATGGAAATACTGCATGCTATCATGGGGCTGTCCCAAAGAGTGAAATGATGTCATGAAAGTACTTGCTAAGCAATAAATCACAGACATGAAGTAGTTCTGTGGCTAACTTCATTGTGATAGAGCTTATTTGAAGGCACTCTTACACAATGACAGCAGTATTGCCAAAATAAAATCTGCATTAAAAGAGGGTAAGTATTCTCAGAGATCCATGGACATAAATAACAAAACAAGTAGTCAGGATGTACCAGAATTTAAGTGCTGGAAAGGTTATATGGTATTCGAGAAAAAAGCTAGCAACAAAGCTAGCCAAGGTCAATTTCTGTCTCTACTAAGTTATCTTAACATTTTAATAGCTTGGAACTGTGAAGAATGAGCTGGTTAATGGAATTTTGGAAAATAGAAACGTAGAAAACGCAATTACATCAGAAAATGTTCAACATTTCAAATACCTGAAATTTTAAATGGATGCTTAAAATCAGGTACTTATCCAAATTGCCATAAATGTTGCTTTATGGTAGAGATAACCCTAGAGAATTCTAGTGTCATCTTTGTATCTTGAATGACTGTCTTAAGTACATAAATAAAAGTCAGGTGCATCTTAATGGTGAACATTACTAGTGAAGTATGTTAGATAATATTAATCAAAGTGCCAAAGTAACTTTACAGAAGGGTTTTTCAGCCTTGCCACTGTCAATATTTTGGACCACATACTCCTTTGTCTTATGGGATGTTGGTTAAGCATCTCTGACTTCTGCTCACTAGATACCAGTAGCATCTTTCAGTTGTGATAATCAAAAATATCCCTTTATGTTGCCAAACATCTCCTGGGGGAACAAAACTATCCTCAGTTGGGAGCCACTGTTCTGTAGTGATATGAGAGGCTTCAGCTTTCATGACTCAGAATTCCAAAAATTTGGGGGTAGTAAAATTAGTTAGGGATATATTAGAATAAATGCATATATATTTAAGTGTTGTTTTACTAACATATTCCTCATGTTAATGCTCTCTTCTGGTTTTGTTGTGAAGATGCATAATTCTCTTCATGGTCAGACACTCTGTTCTGAGGGTGGGCACTTGGTTGTATTTCTAAGGATCTATATCTTTTTCTCTTCTAGCTCTGCAATCTCTTGCACTTTCCCCTGCCTCTTGAGTTTCATTACTACTTCTAAGATGGCTTTCAAAGTAGATAGAAATATGGGTGTGCTTGCTTGTTCCTCCAGTCCTTTGAAATGACTATTATTCCCATTTAGCTCATCTTCCCCTTGTATCTGTGCCTCCTGTGTTTTAAAAAAAAATTTTTTTTTTACTAGCTCATCTTCTTCTAGGCATCCAGGCACATCTTACGGTCAACTTTATCTTTTTCCCTCTTTGCTTCTTCTGCCAATCAATTAACAGGTTGTATTACTTTTTTTTTTAATGTTTTATTTATTTCTGAGAAAGAGACAGGCAGCCTGAGCAGGGGAGGGTCAGAAAGGGAGGGAGACACAGAATCGGAAGCAGGCTCTAGGCTCTGAGCTGGCTGTCAGCACAGAGCCTGACGTGGGGCTCGAACCCACAAACTGTGAGAACATGACCTGAGCCAAAGTCGGACACTTAACCGACTGAGCCACCCAGGCGCCCCAGGTTGTATTACTTCTAAATCTGCAGTCTCACTCCCAGTTCTTGCTTTCAATCAACAATTTCTCTGAAACAATCCACCTAGCTTTTGTCACTATCTTGGACACTTGTCACTATCACCGCAATTGTCATTATCTTCTAACCTCCAGTCCTTGTCATTATCTTCTTGCCTCCAGTCTTTCTTCAACATGTACATTTTACAGTGTTAGACTAGAATCCCTGAAACAGCCTCTTCCAAAAAATCCTTTAGCCATCTAAGGACAAATGACTGGCCCTACTTACTTCTTCAGCCCCGTATTTTTTTGATTTTTAAAAAATTTTTATTTAAGAGAGAGGGATAGTGAGTGGGAGAGGGGCAGAGAGAGAGAGAGGGAGACGGAGAATCCCAAGCAGACTCTGCACTGTCAGTGCAGAGCCCAATGTGCGACTTAGACTCACAAACCATGAGATCCTGACCAGAGCTGAAATCAAGAGCCATCCCAGCGCCCCCAGCCCTGTAACTTTTAAGTGGAGCTAAGGATAATTTTTCGTTAACCTGTACTTCTTTAGGACTTTATCTGTGAATTTCTTTGAATTCTGTCATTTTCTCTAAGCCATTTTTTCTTTTGTATAATTTTCTTTTGATAATTTTGATTTACATATGAGAAAGAAACATCACCCTCCCCCCCCTTAAAGTATGAAATATTTATATGGGAATTGAAGAATCTACTTCTACTTAAGTACTTTAAAGTTACTTCAAAGATTATTTTAGAGAACTACAATATGCAGATGGTTATAAAATACTTTATATAGAATTCATGCATCCCTGATGTTGATACTGTTTATTTTTCTTCTTGGAATTTAACATAGAGCAGGCCTTCTTTACCTCCTCATCTTATGGTGGGACATGAATATGTAAATTTAGTTTCTATATTAAAAAATTTTACATGAATCTTAATCTGCATTTCACTTCAATGGGTATTAAAAATACTTAGGAGAGGCTGACTCTACAAAGTTCAAATATGGAGGTAACATAGACAATTAGAGAGAGCCACGGTTGTCTAGTGGCACTTACTGCCAGCCACTGGTTCATTTATTGGAGGAGAGTGAACACACATTGAACTTGCTGTTTGTCATCAAGAATGCTAATACAGTTCCATGGGAGAAGGCCTTGGCTTGAGCCCAGGTTGGTAGTAAATATAAGCCATTACTAGTTGCTGTCTGTTTGATGGTCTGTGTGAAATGAGTCGGTGGTCTCAGTCCAGTTATTAGAAGACAGGTGTCTACATCTCAAAACATCATGACAATTGACACTAATTGTTACCCCTATTGGGAGTCTCAGCACAGAAGCAGAGGAATCAGTCAGGGAAGAGGAGAAGTTATTGTTGTCCTGCCCTTCAAAAGTTTCTTTTCCAACAACAGATGATGGGAAATTCCCATTTCAGAAAAAGAAGTCTTTGGGGATATAAGCGGAAAATAATACTAGTAAAAGAAGAATATTTTAAGAAGAACTAGCATTTCAATATTTAAAGAAATGTCAGTTATTTGTCTATCATTCATCTCTTATTTCCCTTTTTATTCCCACATCCCTTTATATTTTAGAACTGAACTTTTGGCGGCACTTTCTCTCCTTATCCCGGAGAACATGTTCTGATATGAAAGAACAGCTGTGTGGGTATCTATTATATTGTTTTATCAGTTCAACCTCAGGCTTCTTTGTGCTCCTATTTTTCTCCCTGGAGATGTGATACCTTAATTTTCATGTACATAAAGCATATTGATTCAATGGCTGCCCATTGGTGGATTTTTTTTCCATGGCATATTTAATTCGGTTGTATTGGGATACAAGTCTCCTACACTCTGCTGTTCTATTTTCTCCAGTGTTCTGAGCTCCTAGATAATAGGGCCCTTGCTTGGTTCATTTTTGCATCCCTTCCACCCCCACCTGCACTTGGTACCCTGCAGGGCGCATATTGGGTACTTAGAAAGTAAATGTAAGGAAAAAACAATGAGTGAATGAATGAATGCATTCTTAGCCTTTTGGAGACATATATTGACATGTAGGAGTAAAGTAAGGAGTAAATATGAAAGAGGCAGATTTTAAGAGACAGAGTGGTAGGAATTTGTAATTCTATTCTACTTGCTGCCTTTGAAATTCTTACACTTGCATTTTGAATGGTTGCTTAGTGTTCCAATCCATGCAAGCCATCTTACACAATTGCTTTGTAATCGGTATAATTTAGCTTTGTAACAGAGAGCCTGCTCCAATGTATGTTTATAAGGGAAATTTCTGTGTTCTCTGTTACAGTTTATAGTCTCACCACTGCTAAATCCAGTGTTTTTCATTTCATGTGAATTAATAACTTAATGACTATGATTTTGATTATCCTAACCATTGAAATTGCTGAAGATAAAGAGAAGAATTTCACAAACATGAAAAACCATGACTATATATTGGTACTGCAAATAAATATGTTAGAACTGTTTTATTCATATATATTAGAGCTGAGTAGATATTCCTAAGTGTTTGCTTTTTTCAAAATATAATTTATCACAATTTTTTAAAGTACTATTTTTAAATTATAAACCTAAAAATAGCTGTCAAAATGTCTAAAACAGAGAGCTTAATTTGATTCTTATTTTGATTGTTCACTTGAATAAATTACTAATGTTTTAAATAGACTATTAAATGTAGCAAATGGTGAATACAAATTAGTATATGTTGACAAAAATACATGACACAGTACATAGGACTGAATAAAATTTTAAAATTCTAGAATTATTTGTTAAGATTTTTGACTAGTAAAACGCTTTCTTCTCTGCATGTGAATTTTGAGTAGGGTAGTATCTTACAGAACTTTAGGAGGAAAAAAAGTCTGTCACCTGAATATTGATTAGAAACAAGTTCACAGATGTGATAATTTCCTATTGTAAATTGTAGCAATGTATTTCCTTAGTTCAATATTATACATGGTGGAAAGGGCAAATCCAAATACACAGGTTTGTGAAATAGGACCATATACATTTGAAACCAAGGCAAATCAATTCAGATGTTGCGATCTTTGATAACTGAGCAAGAAACACGGATGGACCATTGCCCTCCTTCATTCTTTAATTTTATAGGTAATTTAAAATATCTCCAATTACAAGCCGAATGGTACATCTCTCAAGGCAAGATTCCTACGGAGATTATAGCCTGCACAGAGTTCATATGTATATTAGTGCTGTGTTAGATAATTCAGATTAGTTGCAACCAGCAGAAGTTTCTGCTAAGCACTTACCAAAAATAATTTTCAGTAAAGCATATGACAGTGCAGATCCAACATAGAATTTCTATTAACAAAAATCAGTTTGTCAGCTGATTAATGGGATTCACGATCTAAGGCATCTCAGTATGTTATGCTCTCATGCCTCTTGATGTTGTCCCTAAAAATTTCATTGGATTTATTTCCTTGATGCTCTTTGCAACAATCTCTAGAAAGCAGAGCTCATAGAATGGTTTTAAATTTCACCCCTCAACTCAGTTTATGGGGCCCCGCCTTCAAAGTTTTCATGTTCCCTTAAGACATATTTGTGCTTGCCTTTCTTTTTGATGGAGTTGTAATTAGTCCTGGGGAGCAGTTGCTTCCAATTAACCAGGAGGAGGAAATCACAACTGAAGTTTTATAACAAATCATTAGGCATTCTTATATCAGACCGGTATATTATGAATTTCTGTGATATAAATCTGTTATGTATCTTAAAAATAACCCTGCTGATTGTTATTTGTGATCATTTTTGTTTTTATTGGGAATTTCTGAAAAGATAAATATCTTGTTTTTGAGCTGCCCAGAGGGATAGAATTTCTACCATGCACAAAGACCGTATTTTGCTGTAACTTACTTATTTCACACAAACAATAAAATGCAAAACACCCATTCTAACACTGTGGCTTGCATTTAATGGTCATAGCATAATTTATTTTAAGCTAGCATACTTTTATGTGAAGGATATCCAAGTACTCTTAAAAAGACGAAGAAGGTGTTTATTTTAATAAAACAAGTATCTGATTTCATATCACAGCTGATGACTTCCTCCTATACTTTTGAATAGTGATGGTGTCTCCTCCTGTTACATAACTTATAAAAGAGTATTATAATTACAAAAGTTTGGGATCCCAAATTTAGAATTAAAATATTTAATTTTTAAAAAATATGATTCTATATGACTACCAGTCTATTGCTGATAATCAGTAAACATATCCAATTAGTAAAAATATGTTATAACTTATCTTTGGTAATCATAAACTCTTTGGGAAGAAGTAAAATGAAACCTGTTATTTAGCACGAAGTAGCTTTTGACAAGGTCCTGCCGGATGTGTTGAGATGGTCTCTTCTTCCATAGTTAAAATACACACATCTGCAAACAGATGCACACTATATATTCGATATACAACTTACGTTCAGGTCTAAAGGGTGGCCCCTCAGGGTGTGATTTAATCAGAATTTTAAAAAAATCTGCTATATCTGGGGAGGGAAACAAGTTAACATTTCCCTGACCTTGGACTTCATTTCTGACTTTTACAGCACAAGAAGTTAGCATTGTGGAATGAAATTTATCGGTAGATTTTTATCAGTAGGCATGTACTTTTCATATTCTGGTTCCAAGTAAAACTTGAACGGTCTTTGGGTGAAGAGAATGGATGGGTTCTGTACCATTTATAGAACAACGTAAGCTAGGTTAAACATCTCCTTTGCTAATTGGATACAAGATTAAAAAGTTTTTTTAGGGTCCTTGTTAAGTGTGTGTCTGTGTGTCTGGGGAAGGGTATGAATTGGAGGAGGAAAGAGTGGTCTGTCCACTGTTTCTGCAGCATGCCCATATGATTAAAAATGTGTGTAGAATATTACCTTGTTTTTCATCAGATAGATTCTCCCTTCACATGCAGCAAAAAAGTTTGCTTGGTGTCTAATCAAGCAATGCTGCTTCTTCAGATTTGAAGGAGAACTCAGAAAGTTAGTTTTTTTATTCTTCTTCATTTAAGTATTATTTTTTAATTGCAGCGTATTAAACATAAAATCTGGTACAATCTTTAAAAATAAATAGGACCTAACTATAAATGGGCCCTGTTGTGTTTTTATCTTTGACAAGCAAGTAATTGCTTCTCAAATTTATCAGTTTGTTTATGCAAAAACCATTTACCAAGCCTAGCTCAAAAGCATCAATTTCATCATTATCATCTTATTAATTTAGCCAAGCTATAACACAGCTGATTATTCCTGAGTAATATCCTCTGCAGCACATCATGTGTGGCAAAACCATCTGTACAGTACCTATTTAATAAATAAACCCTCGGCTAAATGTCTCTGTTTATTGAGAACTAATGTTTATAGAAAATATAATGGAACTCAATAAATAACTCAGCTTCATCAACCTGCATATGAATCAGTGCGAAGAACGCTGACATCATCACCTTTCAAGTACCAGAGAAAGCAAAATTACCCAAAAGAGCTATAGAGTCAATATTAAAGCATTAAAACTGCAATGAAGGCATATTAATGCTTAAAACTTCATTGTTGGCAGTGGAATTGGCACAATGGACATATTTTATAACTCTAGGAATACTTAGGCTTTATGGCTGCTTCTTTGTTGAGTGCCTTGCACTTAATGTAGTTTTCCACTTTAAATAAAAAAAACCCTCAAGATCTTTAAAAAAAAAAACAACAAGAAAATTGCTGATTCTAAGCATTCATTTTTAAAATAATGCAAACTGCTGATTCCAATTGTTCAGATTTAAGGGAAAAAAAAGCCAACTTCTTTAACTCCATGCTTCCTGAATTCGTATTAGCAGCAACTGGATATTTTGAGGCAAAGGCTTGTTTAAAAAGTCACCATTTTTTAAAAACAGATCAGTCTGAGTGATATCACTAGTACTGGCAATGTGAGAATGATTAAATCATTTTGTGGGAAAAATAAAGCCAAGTTTCCATGTTTGGGTCCATTGTTATTAATCATGTAAATAATATGCATGTTCCAAATTTAAGGGTGCACAATTGTTTAACGTGTACATATTGATTCGCATCATTAGGATATTAACAAAATGTAAATTAGTAAGTTGAAGCTTTATGCTAGTACAAATCCAATGAAGCAAAGTAGATTGTTTTAAAATAGATCAAGAAGGGGGCGCCTGGGTGGCTTAGTCGGTTAAGCATCCGACTTTCGCTTAGGTCATGATCTCACGGTTCGTGGGTTTGGGCCCCGCGTTGGGCTCTGTGCTGACTGCCAGCTCAGAGCCTGGAGCCTGTTTCAGAGTCTGTGTCTCCCTCTCTCTCTGACCCTCCCCTGCTCACGCTGTCTCTCTCTCTCTCTCTCCTAGAAATAAATAAAAATATTAAAAAAAAATAAAATAGGTCAAGAAGATGGGTTCATTTCTTATAGCTTGTGTTAAAAGTCTGTCTGTCCACACTTGGCTTTCCAAAAACAAAGTTTCATTGAAAAGAGAAAGAGGGCGCCTGGGTGGCTCAGTCGGTTAAGCATCCCACTTCGGCTCAGGTCATGATCTCATGGTTCGTGGGTTTGAGCCCTGTGAAGGGCTCTGTGCTGACTGCCAGCTCAGAGTCTGGACCCTGTTTCAGATTCTGTATCTCCCTCTCTCTCTGACCCTCCCCTGCTCACCCTGTCTATCTCTCAGAAATAAATAAAACATTAAAAAAGATTTTTTAAAAAGAGAAACAGAACAAAACAAACCAGTCTTTATTCATATTTAAGGAATGGCCTTTATTGATCTTGAATGCAGGTGTATTTCTGAGCATCAGTGTGGTTCACTTCCATGTTGAAGACTCCTTGTCATGCAGCTTAAAGTTCCCTTCTTCCTGGGCCTGTAGGACTTCAGGTTTTTTACTGAGGCTCAACCCTGACGTAATTTACAAGCGAGGGAGACAGCAGGCTCTGGCCTGTGGCTGTGGGCGTGTTGGTTCCTTCTCCAGGTCTCGCTTCTCCAGCTGCTCATGCAGCACTGAGACCCGCCTGGCATACTCTTTTCCAAGTGAAGACTGTTCCAAGTGCGTGTTCACACTTTGAAGATGTTTTCCCATGGCCGCGAGACCTTTGTAAAGTTCAAATAACAAGGGCAGAGAGCTGCTGATAGCCCTTTCAACTGTCAGTCTAAAAGCTGAGTGTGTTTTGTTTTGTTTTGCTGTTGTTGTTCAAACACTTATTTACGAGTCTCATGAGAGAAGGAGGCCAAAGTGTGATACCTCAAGAAGGGGTAAGATCCCATGTATAATCCACAGATGTCAGCTTTCCTTACTAGAAGCGGGTTCCGTTATTCTAGATGTACACATTTTTCTCTCTCCTTTCTTTTTAGGTTTCAGTTTATGCAGTGGGCTCTGTGGTTTGCACAGAGACTACCCATTCCCCAAACCTAGGAGGGTTCAGGGGTAATCCTAACAGAATCATTGTACCTCCTAAATTAGGCAAATGCCTCAAACAAAATGAATGCCACATCAAAAGAACAGCAAGATAGTGAAATGGTGCCAGTAATTGCCTTGTGGGGCAACCCAGCTTAAACAACTTAAAGCTTGCAAACACTGCACCCACACTACCCAGAAGAATACTTTTGTTCCAGGGTTTAAATTGCAAGCTAGGGAGCCAACAAATCTAAAACCCTTCTGTTTGGGAGCCAGAGCACGCAGTGTGCCTCTGACATATGCCTATAAGTAAAGCTACATCTGGCACATCAGCAGTTTTGAATAGCTTGGGTTTAGTGACCAAAGTCAACTTCCCACGTATTCTGTCACAACCAGGCCCAGATCAGCAAAAAGGCTGTTGGATTGGCTAACTAATATAACTACTTTAAGATGACCTGTGGTTTAAAACAGCAAAAATAGAGGAATGCCAGCAAACAAGCTGTATCCCGTCAAGTGGCTAACACCCAGAAGGCTCCTGAGATTAAGCAAAGTAAATTTTTATCTGTTTGTTCTGAGTCTGCTTCAGTGTCTAGTCCTCCATTGTGTAATCCATAAAGTCACTTTCATCCCATTTTAAGAAATCAATTTTAGATATTTCTGATGAGGGCTGATGTCAGGCCTTACCATTTTGAGGCAGGAAATCAAAATACCAATTCCAGTCATCCGCCCTGCAATGGGTAACAATGAGGCTGTGCATAAAAGAGAGGGAGAGTGGGCCTCCAATACAATGTGAGTAATTTGGATATTTTCGAATACATCGGCTGGACACAGCTCTTAAACAAATAGTCTTGATCTAGTCCCTAGGACCCATTTTTAAAGAAACAGTCATTTACCTTATATCTGCTAAGAACCAATATCAAGGACCACTGAGCACGACAGACCACAATTCAAGGCTATAATGTCCAAGCCATGGAGGCAAGGACAAACCTTTTCCATAGGCTAGGCATACTCTCAGAAAAATCCAGGAATTGGTAAATCTGATGTGTATCTGTGGGAAACTCAGCTTGGTAAAGAAGAACGATTATGAAAGAGGTGGAACATTTTTAGCTTCCGTTCCTCTTTACAAGGAATAGAAGAGGTCCAAAGATAATATTGCAATAAATACCAATAAGGACATGGTAGTTTCAGTTGGATGATTTTGCCACAGTAAAATATATTTATTTGTTCATTCAGTCACATAGCAATATTTATCAGGTGCCTATATTGTGCTAAGCATTGGGATATAATGGTGAGCACAAGGAAATATTGCCCCAGTTTCATGGAACACATAACCTGGTGGAGAATTGAAAGGTTATGCAAATAAATGCAAAATTCAACCAAGGGAAGGACTATATAGGATGGAAATAAGATGGAGGTGGGGAGAACGTTTCAAACAAAAGAAATAGCCCTTTAAAACACCCACAGATAAAGGAATCCATGGTGCATGCAGAGAACTGAAAGAGTAGTGTGGTTAGATCGTAGATAGCAAGAGAAATCTGGTGAAAGATGAACCCAGAGAACTTGGTAGGGTTTGGTCTTTAGAGCAATGTCAAAGTCAGTCCATATCCTCCATGACTCTATTGCTCATTGTCTGGAGAACTTACTACAGAGTCCTATGGCTGAAAATATTTGCCATCACTTTCTAGTAAATAGTTATTCATTCCTTGAACTGATATTTTATTAGACACCTATGCCATGCAAGGAATAGGCATTGGGGATATAGCAGTGATCCACATGAATGTAGTCTCTGCTCTCACGGAACTTGCAGTCTATCAGGAAAGATCAATTATGAATACATGTAGGTGTACCAAGTGTTATAAATGGGGAATCACAGGGCTTATGACTGGGGAGCCATTTAAGGGGGATGCTTCCTGGAGAAGTGATTTAAGTTGTGGTACCAAGGAAGGCTAGAGTTGAGAATCAGAAGATATCCATTATAGAGAGTCAGGGAGAAAGTGGGAAGAGGTAAGGTTAAAGTGGAAGAGAACGTGGGGCTTGAAGCCTCAGTGATTTTCTAGCTGACAGTGAAAACCGAGTGTTTTTGCTCAACCCTGGACAAGGTGGTTACCTCTTTACAATTTTCCTCTGCAGGAATACATGTGTTTTGCGGAATGAGACTTCCTTGTGAAATAGCTCATCCTCACACACACAGTGTAGCCTGGGCCACATTTTCACACTCCACCCCCAGCTGCTGTGCAAGGACCATGGCTGCCCTTCACCAGGGCTCTGTGGTTGGTAAGGATACAAAGACCCTTGATGGGCCATCTTTTGTCCTTGCATCCCAATTGAAGCAGTGGGATTTTGCCTCTGGGGTCAGGGCAATCTAAAATGGAGGTGTATTAGAGCCAGTGACCTACCTCTTCTTTTCCCTTTTGATCTCATTTTTTCTCTTTCTGAGAAACTCCCATGGGAATACATTAACCCTCTTTCTCCCATCATCCTCTCAGAGAAGGAAGGAAAGGAAAGCACTGGAAATCCTGGGCTGAAGCAGGCGGAATGGTGCAATGAGCTGAAATTGGACTCTTTGTAGTTTATAGATTTCCCAAAGTTCCCAGTTCTCTGCACCCTTCCTACATTAAATTGCTCAGAAGTACTCTGTAATCTCTACCCTTCCTGGATTGCAGCTCTATTTTGTACTGGAGCCCAAAACAATAGCCATAGGAAGACGTGTTGGAATAGGTGAAAATCAATCCAATCCTGCAGAATCTTAAGCCTTTTATGTATAACATGACTTAGACATCACTGTACAATGTAGAAGTTTGTCTTATATTCACATTATCCTTCTAAAGGAAACAATTCTGCATTTTACAAATGGACATGTTTATGGTCTAAATGTCACACTCTCCTAGGCCTATATCTTAATATGTTACATCTATTGTTTCTGCTTTTTTGCTGGTTATATATAAAGAGATGTTTATATTAAAGCATATATTCAATTAATTATGGTCCAGGTAATCAAAACTCTTGAAACAATAGTCTTAAGAAAAACCCACGCATTTTATATAAAATTCTTTTACATTCAGGACCTTTTAGTTTCATAAAAGCTATTTACGGTTTAAAAAAATTTTTAGTTTCATACAACTCTTCCTATTGCTAAGAAAAGTGAATGTCGCTTTTTCTTGCAGAAAGGAGATTTATAAATATTTTCTGACATTTTTTGTAAAATTTGCAACATAGTTTAGTCCAAAGAGGCATTTCCTACTTACTGCATTTTAAATCATTTGTGTTTACTCTTTCCTATAAATCTGTAGACACTCTGGCAAGCCAAATTCTAAGTGTCTTGGTGGCTACTGCTCATTAAGAGGGGAGGTGGTTTTGATTAGAGGGGGTGGCTTGGGTAAGAAGGGCCATTCCTTATACAGTGATGGTCTTCATACAGTGTGGCGATAAAAGAACTTGTTGGAACTCTATGGGTCATTACTTAATTACCCTTTCGTGTCATTTTTGCCTCTTCGTTTGCTGGTAAGAGTTTATCTTGATGGTGAAGATTGATTTCTCTTGCTGTACTTGAATGTGCAAACAGAGAGCTGTATCAGGTACATTTCATCACCAATATAAGCTAGAATGGGATAATTGTTTAAAGATTTTACACAGTAATGACAATTCATATAAAGAAGGTAGAACTTGGTGTCCCTGTGATTTAGCATTCAGGTGAATTGTTGCTTTTTAATAGCATCTGAGTAATTTTTATTTCTTTGTCTTTCAAGTGTATGAAAAGATTAAGAATGTTCCTACTTGTAGGATAAATCTCACTTTGTTTGTTTGCTTCCTTTGGGACGGGCTGAGTCTAGATTATATAGCTACATTACCATGACGGTTTGATTTTTTTTTTAAATGTTTTTTATTTATTTCTAGGAGAGAGAGAGAGAGAGAGAGAGAGAGACAGCGTGGAGGGTCAGAGAGAGAGGGAGTCACAGACTGAAACAGGCTCCAGGCTCTGAGCTGGCAGTCAGCACAGAGCCCGATGCGGGTCCGAACCCACGAACTGCGAGATCATGACCCAAGCGAAAGTCGGACGCTTAACCGACTAAGCCACCCAGGCGCCCCTGATTTTTTTTTTTAAAGTCACTTAGAGAAAGATAATCACCTACTTGGTCAGAATGTCTTCAATGTGATAGAGTATGTGCTAATCACAGCCAACTAATATACTTAATGTGTCTTTAAATCTTTTGGTCACCTGCTATCTGTCATGTAGAATAGTAGTTAACTACAGACCAGTAATGTATGTGCCTGAAATGTGAGAATGTGAAAACTCTTATCGAGTAAATGAAAGTTTACAGTAGAATCAAGAAGTCATTGGTGAAATTATAATCCTTATTCCATTAAATGATCCATTTTTTATTAAGCAATTACTTTGAAATATCACTCTGCTTATATTAAGGGAATCCTCAAATTAATATTAAAATGTTCACCCGGTCAGTGATTTTCAAACATTTGTCCCCCCCCCTTTTTTTTTTTTAAATGTTTTATTTATTTCTAGGAGAGAGAGAGACAGCGTGAGCAGGGGAGGGTCAGAGAGAGAGGGAGTCACACACTGAAACAGGCTCCAGGCTCTGAGCTGGCAGTCAGCACAGAGCCCGACGCGGGCTCGAACCCACGAACCGTGAGATCATGACCTAAGTGAAAGTCGGACGCTTAACCGACTAAGCCACCCAGGCGCCCCTGTCCCCTTTTGATAATATGTATTCTGTGATGCTTAATTTATCAGTGGAATTCACAAAGAATATCTTCCTACACACATCATTTTTAAAAATCCGTTATGGGGCACCTGGGTGGCTTGAGTCGTCACTTTCACTTAGGTCATGGTCTCGCGGTTCGTGGGTTCGAGCCCGCGTCGGACTCTGTGCTGACTGCCAGCTCAGAGCCTGGAGCCTATTTCAGAGTCTGTATCTCCCTCTCTCTCTGACCCTCCCCTGCTCATGCTCTCTCTCTCTCTCTCTCTCTCTCCTAGAAATAAATAAAACATTAAAAAAAATCTTTTTTTTTAAATCCGTTATGCCATAATTGTATTACATAGGAGATATAAAAGAAAAGTATATAATAGAATAATATGTATGTAATTATAAATGCTCTGACACCACTGTGTGTGTTGACAAATACACTCATCAAAATGTCCTCATTGCCCTCTAGGTAGTGGGGTCAACCCTCCTGCTGTCCATTCCAGGAATCATGGAGTTCCCAGACATGTGAGAACATACCTGTTTTATTTTTTGTTCTATACCCAGTTCTAGACATGGTAATTGGCAGGGACTAAGTGCTCAGTATTTATAACAGTAAATGTTGAATGAGGAAAAAGGAAAAAAAACCCAAATCCAAACCACCTTCTTTAGGAATTCATCTAGGTGGAATGACAGAATGGCAGTTCAGTTCAGTAACACAAAGCAAGGCGTTGGCTTCCCACGCATTCCAAGAACTGGGTGCATGGTGTGTGCTGCAGGAATTTGAGGAAGAGGGGACCCACCCTCTGAAGGCAGAACCTAAGAACTGCTGTGGGTCTTAGACATTAGGACAGTGGTGTACTTATGTATTCACACTGGTGTCTGCTCAGCATAGTACTGGTCCAGGTGTGGAGGGAAAGCAGGTTACTAAGGCCCTGTGCTCCCATAGCTTCTGTTCAAGGGTGTTTCCAACTTCTGTGAGTGGCAGAAGCCCTGGAGGAATGGTTAAATGCCTATTCCCAGGCCTGAACTGGAGTATTCCAATCTGCACTTTAAGCAAGTGTTAGAGATAAATTCTAATGTAATTCATGAGTCTCACTTTAAGAAACATCAGATACGGGTAGGCAAAGAACCCAATATGTTTCTCCTGAGAATTTTCAGCGTTTGGAAAATGAATGGCAATCCTTGGGTGAATTTTGAGAATCGTCTTGAGAGGAAACTTCTTATAGTCCTTTCATAAATAAGTGAATGCAAAAGATGAGAGAATTTTTTAAGACATCATTAGAAGACTGATGCTGTTTGTAAAATACTATTGTTTTAACATTCTTGTAACAGTAAAAATAGTCTTGATTATAGGTGTGCAATTATATCTGTTTTCTTTTGCTGGTATTGTAAATCGAAATGTATTGAGGATTGGAATATATTGAGGAGAGAAATAGTTCTGTTTTGAAATATGTATATATATATATATATGTATGTATATTTTGTGGGGAGAGATCTTTAAATATTTAAAATCAAGCTTTTTCTCTTTAGTTTCCTGTCCCTGCCATCTTTATAAAAACTATTTTGACTTAAATGGTGATATGAAGCATTATGTAATAAGACAAATTAGTTATATCTTTCAATAGCAACCTTAAAAATTATCTTCTTAACACCAAGTTATACTAAAATTATTTCTAGGATTTTTTTTATTGCTTTTCAATTTCTTTTTAAAGAAACACTGAAGGATTAACCGAACGTCTTTACAATTTTTCTCATTAGGTTAGTATTTTATTTTCATTACCTTGTTTGAAGTTTTTATAATAAAATCATAGTGTCTGTCATGACACATGCCCTTCTAATAGTATACATCAGATTAAAATTTAAAAAAAATTTAATGTTTATTTAGTTTTGAAGGAGAGAGAGAGGCAGAACATGAGCAGGGCGGGGTGGGGGAGTGGTCAGAGATAGGGAGATATAGAATCCAAAGCAGGCTTCAGGCTCTGAGCTGTCAGCACAGAGCGCTATGTGGGGCTGGAACTCACGAGCCCTGAGATCATGACCTGAGTGAAAGTTAGATGCTTAACTGGCTGAGCCACCCAGGTACATTTGATAAAATTTTAAAAATGGAGTAGCTGCATTGGTTACAGAGAAGCGTAGTACTATACTCCATATATCAAAGACTAATACGGGTTTTATGACTTTATATATTTGAATCCACTTTTTAAAAAGGTAATGGGTAGAAGCGGAAAAAAAGACTTTTCAAGTTTTGTTTTACCATGTAGCACAAAATAAAGAGGAAACAGTTAAAGTTCTGGTAAATAAAGACCTACAGTTGAGGATAATTGTAGTACTTCTTCCTTGAGCACTGAGGTCCCCATCCCAACAAAGGCTCTCTGCCACACCCTCTCTAAACTTCATCCTCATGCAAATGAATCAACCAACCACAGAATCCTAATTTTGAATCTTAGATCATCAGTCTTTTTCTTATAATTGATTTTATATTCAAATCAATCACAAATTCAAAAATTATAAAAGCAATCAACTGATAGCTCAATTAATAGTTCTGTCTGCATGATGCTTAAATAATTGAGTTTATTCCTTTTCTCAACTGAATTTTTTCTTTTCTAGCTGTTCTGAGTGCAATGAACACTAAGCTTTTATTTTTTAACTGAGATAATTTATATGCCCTTGAATATTATAGCTTTCCTTCTTTTAAAACTAGTAATTCTTTTAACACATTTAAACAGAATGCAAAAACAAATGCTCAGTTAATTGTTTTAAGCTTGCAAATGATGGGAAGGTTGCCTTTTTATGTTTTGCAATAGTCTCATGAGTTACTAAATCAACTTAAAATGGAGAAGTAGGTACATCTTTATTAGGACACATTTGTTTCAAAAAGTTTTCCAAAGGTAATTTGTATGGGGAAAATCTTTTTCTCAGACGTGTTTATTTTGTAGGTGTAAATTTTGTTTGTTAATGAATATTCTGGACAATTCCTGATTTTCAATTGGATTTCCTTATTTTATTTGTATATGAGCACTAAAAATCCACAGAACAAAATTTGACTTAATTTCCATTTAGACCTTTTCCAAGGAGACTCAGTTATGGAAGTGAGCAAAAGGTCACATTGCGTGAGGGAGGGCCTTCCTCTTTCTTATGTATTCTCAGAATGTGGACAACATTTGAAAAATTAACCCAGTACGTGTTGTATACAAATAGAGAAATCAGTTTTAACACCAACACATGTAGCTTTCCACAGACGTTTTGATGTTCACATGAGTAAATACTCAAAAAAAAAAAAAATAGGTACAACTACACACAGACAGGCACACACAGAGGACTGAACCATAGCAGTTGACAGTGGTGTATGGGACTGACCCAAACGGAACTGACAATCAAGGGGAAGTGTGTAAAGCCTATGCATTTGTGAGATCGACCACAGTTACTCAAGATATGGTAATATGACACGGGCACAAGTCCTCCTGCCTTGTGTTGCACTGAGACTCCAAAAAAGTTTGGCAAGTAGAACCTCAAGTCCTGTCCAGAGAATCCAAAATCATCACCCATGGAGCTTAATTCTGAATTTCCGGTGCAGACAAAACTCCGATTAAATTCAATGAGTGTTTCTCATTTTAGAAAGCTGTGCATGTGCATGCCATGTTCTTTTCTTAGATAAAAACATACCCACAGCTCCTTCCATACAAAATGAAACCAAACACATTTAGAACACATGTAAGCCATTTCTCTATGGGAAAGGCCATTTGTGGTTAACACAGAAAGTATTTATGGTTTCACTGTTAATTGTGGTTTCTTTGTATTAGCCAAAAAAGGTAGCATTTTTCATGGTAGGAGTAGTATAAAAGCAATTGCCTTTCTAAAAAATGTTCAAATTTTCTAGGTCATAAGGAAGTGACTGGATTTATGATATCTTCTAAACACCAAGCGAGTATATAGAACCTACAGTGATATTTTCAATCTGAATAAAAGTTTCTTTAAAATTGTCATAATTGCTCTTTGGTACATTTCCACAAGCCCAGTCTGTGTACTTGACATTATATAATATTTGTAGCTCAGATGCATTTTAGTTTCTTATTCATAATTGTTATCTAGGGACATTAAATTTCATTCTGGATCAGTGCCATTTTTTAAAGTTGTTAATTTCAATTTCTTCTGGAAATTGTTAATTTTACAAATGTCATTTTATAAATGTTAATTTATTTAATCAATCAGTGAGATTTATTTATTCCTTCCTCTCTTCTTTCCTTATTTTTTCTTCCTTTTTTTTTGAATTGAAACTTGAGGAATCATTACACTGTTGAAATCTTGTAATTATTTCATATTAGAAAAGTATCATTTTAATTTTAAACCATATTTCGGCAAGGGTCCTATAAGTGGGTGAGTGAAGTCAAAAGAATTAATTAAATATGAAAACAGACAGTTTAATTAATTTGAATGTACATTTCCGGGTCTACATACTGATATTTTTTTAGCAGGCATTTCCACAAGTGTTTTACCATCTGAATGCATCATATATATATATATATATATATATATATAGTACAAGGTAGGAAGAGACAATTGTAGTTGTTAGGTCAATAACTGGAATACCTGGGAAAATTTACATGTCAAGCAATTTTTCTTAAATATTGGAGCTTTTATTACCTATCAGAAATAATATATTTTATAGTTTTCATCATTTCACAATTTTATTTATAATTTTAAAGGAAGCAATGATATATAGATATAAGATTATATTTTATTAAATTCATAAGAAAAAACCAAGTACTTAAACCAAATGACGCCAATCACCTCTTCCTGAGAGTGAGAAGCATTCTTTAGGAAAATCCTTAAAGTATAACTTATCAGTTTAATCACATATTAAGAATAACTCATGAATGTATGTGAAATTGAATCTAAATGGACATTTTATGATGTTAAACACAGTTTTCCAAAGATACGTATTTATTCAAAGATCATGTAAAAGGCTATTAACTTCGATAAATATTTCTGTGTCCATTGTTAACTATTTGTATAATTCTGGCTTTTAATTTAATAGTTACAAACATCCAATACATTGGTATACTTAGAATATATCTACAGTAGTATTCAGAACATTTCCCTTAAAAAACTTCAAAGGTTTTGGTATATATTTTTGTCTCTCCTTTTTATTAGAAATAGAAATTGCAACTGGAGTATATTATTAGATATGAAATTTATTTGCTTTGATTTGTTGATATACCATAAAACTTTATGCACCTCAAATAATACTTTAATATATTTTATATGGTGTATAATATTGAATATCAGTGTAACATGTTTGACATGATATTTTTGTATCCATTTGTATAGCATTTTAAAATATATTGATAACCACAGGATATGTCTTTCATGTCTTCTTGTGATTTTTATTTTCAAAATCATTAATATTTTAAGACATAATATTCACAGAAAGTAAATACTTCTCTATTAAGTCTTTACAAAAAGAAATAAAACCTTAAACCAGAACTTCATTTTAATAAGTATGTTATATTTTCTTTTTATGTCACTGACATCAAATGATTTCCAATCCCAGATACATTTTCTTTTGCATAGCAAAATGTAATGGTTCTTTTCAGTATTATTTTCATGTACATTCAAATACTGATGTAAAATAACCAAAGAATAAAAACAGACTTTACTAACAGGTTATATTTTCTTTAGGTGTAGGCAGTAGGTGGTGATAGTTACATTCATGCAAAAGTTTTTCATTCCTTGCTGTTCACAAATATGTAAAAATAGGCATTCATAGTGTCCGCATATTTCTTAGGCTTTAAAGTCCCATTTTCTCAGCCGAGGTTTCTTACCTTTCTTTCACTGCCGCCTTACTGAGAATCCTCAAACACTGCGGCTCTGTTCTTTCCTGGTCATCTGCTTGCGTTGTGTACGTTCGACTGTAGGGGGCACTCCTCAGCTACTACAGACGCTGTCTTGTGATCAATCCTTTTTGTGGCTCCGAGATATATTTAATATTCATTATTTTATCAAGGCATTTAGTTTAAAAAAAAACTTCATAGTTCATCCTTAAAGCACGTATATTCATAATTGAGTAAAAAATATCTCACATAGGTATCAAGGTGGGCATTTGGGTTCCTGAGGATGTTAATAAAATTTTATAATACTGAATTATGCCTGGGTAAATAAGTAATTTTCAGAGCTCTCTTCTTGTTATTCTTTTCTTCTTGGAGCTCAGGGTGGATTTTATAATACCCATATTTTTATTACTATGCCTCGAGTCTTGTCTCTTTGCCTTTAGGACTCCCAGAGAGCGGGGTGTGGAATGATCATGATTTATGTTTGGGAAGAGGAACCACAGAGTTTTTACATAGAATTATGTGCCCTACACTGAAGCTTATAAACAGCTTATCTTTAATGGGAGTGAAATATTGAATTTAAGATTGTGTGTGGCCTTTCTTCCATTCCCTTCCCTTCAGTTTCGTGTCCCTTACTTGCCTTGTCCCAAGCAGACTACTTGTGTGGCAATCCTAAGATCCATAATGACCTGGGCCTCTCACATGTCTGTACCTTCTGGATTCACATCAGCAGCTGGTGCAGCTGCTTTGGGCTTTTTATAGCTCTCCATACGTACTTCGCTGACAGACCAGTAGCATTAACTCCTCTGATATGTTGGGGACTTATTTTTCTTCCACATTCAGCCTCTTTGTTGCCTCTGGGTGTGCTCCCCTCTCTGTCCCTCTGTTAGGGAGTGTATCTCTCCAGGACTCCCCTTTCCTTACTCCTGTCTGGGACCGGCCCCTTTGCGTGGGACTAAGATTCCTTCACTCTTCCAGACTCTGGCTGCTGCCTCAGCAGTGGCCTCCTCTCCCTCCTTGTCATCACATTTTTCTTCTCAATGTTGTAATTCCCCCTGCCTTTAAAAAGAATCCCTTACTTCACCCCACTTCTCCAATCTGAAGTCTTTCCTCAGTTTCTTTTAATAACAAAGCCCCTCAAACAGTTATCCTTATTTGATGTCACAATTCCTGCCCCTCTTTTTCTTCCCTCCCACCACTTGATCCACTGACTCTTCACCAGTGACCTCCATGTTGCTACAGCTAATGATCAGTCCTCAGCCTCATTGACATAGAGGCAACATTCTCCATCCCCCACTGCCACTGTGGATCATTTCTTCCTACTTGATATATTTCTTTCATGGAACTCCTAGGAGATGGACTCTCTCCTTGTCCTCCTAACTCACCAATAGCTCCTTCTCTGCTCCTCTAATAGTTGTGTATCATCTCCTTGAACCCCAAAAAGGGACTGTCCTCAGGCCCCTCTTCCTCATCTGCACACACTCTCTCTAGGCTTATCTCATCTTCTCTCAGTAATGTTATCCATACTCTGAAAAATCCTCCATTTATATTTTAGCCAGGACTACTCCCCTGAACTCTGACATGTATATTCAACTGCTTTCTCTACTGGGTGTTGCTATTTGCATGTCTACTGGACTCCTTAAACTGATCTCCATTTCACCCATATATACAACAAACAAACAAATAAACCCACTTCTTCGGCCTTCCCATCTTAGAAAAGGGAGGTTTTTCAGGATAAAACCTCAGTCTAGATGACAGTCTAAGCCACTGTCATCATTCATCTTGATTATTGTCTCCCTGCTGCTGTCCATTCCAATACATACCTACATCAATCACTACGGCAGTGGTTTAATGTCAGCTCATTTCAGTCCTTTCCTCAGAACCCACCGTGGCTACCCATCTCACACTAAAAGCCACAGCCCTATTAATGGCCCCCCACCTACTGGATCTGGCCCATAAGAAACTCCTTGGCTTTGTCCCCTACACTTCTTCTGGGCTCACTTCATGTCAGCTATTCATACATCCTTGTGCTTGCTTAATGATCCTTATTAAGTCCTTCCTTAGAGGCTCTTCACTTGTGATTACCTCTGTCTGGAGTCCTCTTCTCCCTGGCATTTTTATGACTCACTCCTTCATGTCTATGAGATCTTTCCCCTAACATTACCTTCATAGTGGGGAGGACTTCCCTGGCTACCCTATTTAAAATAGGAAGCTCAATCTCCTGGACATAGAATTTTGTATCCCTACTTTCTGCCTTTATTATTATTTTTTCTGTATAATTTCTCATTATTATCATTTGACTGCCATATATTCACTTACCAGTCATCGTTACCCCATCAGTATGTGTATTCCAGGGGCAGGTGTTTTCAAAGTGATTTTCAAAGGATGCTGTGGCATCCCCACTGCCTAGAAAGATAGTTGACATGTGGTAGACTCTCAGGAAAATTTGCTAAATGAATGAACCATTTTGATCTATCATCTGTGAGAGACCCAATGTCCAGATTTGGGATCCAGCCAGGATTTAGATTGTATTCTGTCTTTTCTGTTTTAAAACTTGCTTTCTGATTTAAAAGGATTTTTCAAAGTGATGCCACTTTATTCTGGGTTTGTATCTTTGGTTATTCTCCTTAATTGACTTGGAACATCTTTTTGTTTTTACATTTAATAAATATCTGATGCAATAATTTGTTAGACCTCAGGGCTTTTTTGTTTTCCTTTGGGAGGGGGATTTTTAAGTGAGGTTTTTAATTATTGGGGCTTAGGAAAGTCAAATCCCATGAAGATAGACTTTCTCACTTTTGGTAAAAATGTAAAAAAAAACCCACTCCTGATGTGGAAAAATTTTATTGAGCAGAAAATTTCTGTAAAAGTCTTCTCTTTCTACAGAATTTTGGAAAATTTGGTAGAAGCAGTTGATTATAAGTCCTTTTCGTTTCTGTTCTCCTTACCATCCCTTCATACTCCTATGACCTCAAGAGTATTGTGACTATGTGGGATTATACTTTAAATATTTCTCCTACAAGAAGTGACATGTTTAATTCTGTGGGTCAGATCACATGATCAAATGGTGTGACTTTACCTAAGTAAGTGCAGAAGGTATGCAGAGAGAAAACCAGCATTTGTTTTGGTCAAAGATTATTCTAGTCCTTTTTCATATTTCAATTTATTTAATCCTTAACACAACCCATTATACAGATAGGAAGTGAAACTTGGAAAGATTGTATAACTTTCCCAAGATCTTAGATCCAGTAATATCCAGTAATATCCAGGGCTTGGATTCAGAGATTTTTCTGTTTTTCAAATTTGTATTCCTTTCAGTGTATTTCGCTGCCTTGTGTACTATCAGCTTGACATAATTTGCTGTAAGCTCTGAAATGATTTTTAGGTGGTTTTCAGAAAGTAATATACTTGTATACTAAATTTTGACACTGAACTAGTTTGCATAGCTATGTGAGATGATAATAATAATTGCCATTTATTGCAGCAGGTCTTTTTCTAATCTTTTGTTAAACATTATTTCTGATGTTTACAGCAACCTGAAAATGATGGTATTGTCATCATCATCATTTTACAGAGGGGGAAATTGAAGCCCATAGAAGTAATTTTCCTCATTTTAAAGATGCTGATGCATGGGCTGTTACCTAGAACAATAAATCAGATTTTAATGTCTTTTACTCCCTCAGTTGATTCAAGTATCCACTCAAATATCATTTTATCAGAAAGGACCCCTCTAACTAAGTTACCTAGATAGTTCTACTTCTAGATAGTGTCCTTTTAGCCTGCTTAATTTTCTTTAAAAACATATTTCCAGCTATGCGTTACGTATTTTCTGATTTGTTGTCTGCCTTTCCCAGACAAAATATAACCCCTGTGAGTTTAGAAACATTGTTTTGGTATCTACCATGCTTAAATATCAGTCACATCCATGTGAAAAGCCTCTACAGCTAATCCAGTGAAATTGGATTAATCTGGGTGAAATGAGTAAACAGGGTGAAGGGAACTTTGAGTAAAAGAGAATAGAAAAGGAAGAACAGAATTGGACAGTCAGAAGCATTGAAGAAATGTGAGTTTTAGATACTTCTGAAAATGGACCTTGTGAACACAGAAAGGAAGATTGCCTTTTTACATAAGGTGATGGGCTTCTAGAGGAAGGAAATAGAGATTTGTGTCAGAGAAGACTATTAAAATTCTCAGCATGTGTTGTTTAAAAAAGTAAGGTTTCAAAGTAGAGGGGAATTCAGAACCTGAGGTACAACTTTGTAATGAAGAGAAAAAGCCTATTCTGAGGATACTTACAGGAAGAAGATTTTGGTTGTAGAGATCATCTGAACATATGTAAGTTCCTAAAGGACTGAAGAGACCTGTAATATTTCATGCCCAAAAGAAAAGAAAATGGAAAAAATGAGAAGACTCAAGAGGAAATTAGGGCACAGAGACACTAAGTAACCTGCTTCAGGTCACATGACTTCTGAGTGGCAGAGCCAGAATGAGAAACCCTGGCAGAGACTGCTAGGGACTCACACTCTTCCCTATTAGGTGACCTGGTCTTTTCTGACAACATTCTCTTGACATTGAGATTTCAACTTTTTTTGAAATCCTGTTACTTGCACCAATTTTCTTTTTTCTTAGCCCGCTGTGGCTTGCCACTGACATTGCTCAGTTACCGGTAAGCAACTATGTGGCAGGCAGTACAGACCTTTCCTGACTTGGCTCTCTAGGAATGAGAGTCATCAAGAATTCTTTGAATGATTAAGTGATCATTATTGCTTGATAATTTGGCAGTGGAGAATCAAGAGACCTTGGCAGTGACAACTCTGAGAAAAAAATAGTTTTAATTCTTATTAATAAGGCTTAAAAAGAGCTGATAGACAGGAAATGTATGTAGCATGGGGAAATTTAAAATGCACACCTTTTTTTGATAGAGGGAAATGTAGTATGGGCTCCATGTGCCATTCTTTAGGAGCTGAGGATCCTGAATATACTGAATACATTGGGGAGGAGTGAAAGAAATGTAGCATCTGAAAATTAATGAAAGAGGAGAAAAGAAATAAGAAATTCCTAAAAGATGACGAGAATATGTTTCAGATCATAGTGGACAGAGAAAAGAAAGTTAAGGGAAAGATATGTAATTAATCATGGTTAATCAACCATCCATCCATCCATCCATCCATCCATCCATCCATCCAATCACATTCTACACATCTGAGAACTAAATAGTGATGGAAAAGGAAACAATAAATTGGTCAAGAATGGTATTCAGGCATCCTGCCAATCACTTACTCTACCAGAATCAAAAATACATTTTACTGGAAATGAAATTTTCAATATTAATTATAATTAAATATAAATCAATGCTATCCTGCATGCATTTTCTTTGTTTAGAGTCGCACATGTGGCTCTTTCTATTTCTCATGTTCTGAATGAAGAACATGCACTGGCTGTGAGAACTGACATGCACAGATATGTGTCATTTTTAGGTGGGGGGATGATGACCCAACAATTAGAAATACATACTTATTTATGACTGGTGACAACACAGTCACTACTCCCTGCCTTTATAAGTTGTATATGTGGTATGGACTATGTTGGAAACTTGTCCATAAACAGGTAGTTCTTTTTCCATGAGCCCTCCCTAGTCGTGGAGAATCATTTAGAAACATGTAAAAACAACTGTGAAATTAACACACTGTTAAAGGCATGTAATAGTGATGCTAAAATCAAAGCTACCTCTGCCTGGAACTAAGTGCATCTGTATCAACAGAGCTTTGTTATGTCTTACAGAGCCAGCATGTCGTATTAAGGGAGTATTTATTGAAAGCTGGACTAAGAAAATGAAGAGATCTTATCCTATCTAACAAGTGTTCATGCATTCTGTGTCTTTCAGATTCATTTAGGAAAATGTACGGAAGCCTTTATGTTGCTATTCTCAGCTCTGCCTCTCTGCCTTATTATACCATTTCCTTTTGCCCATATATACCATTCTTTGCCTGCAACATGACAGATGTGTTTCTTAGCTCCTCCTTCTTCATGACACTGTAGAATTATGCCACATTTCTTAGGTTGAGCTTGAGTTTATCTTTAGAGAGTTGTTTCTTCTTGCCCTGACTGAAGTTTTTCTAGTAGAGCATATATGACTTGGCAAGTATTTGGGAATGTCGAGAAGTCTGTGGCTGCCTGCACTATAGCAAGCATCCATTGTGTTTGAAGGGGCTCACCTATGGCCCCGGCTTCTGTGTTGTTGATCCTCATTTCAGTTCCATTAATACTTTTGTGAGGGGAAACTATTTTCTGCCTCCAGCTATTGAGGACTGCAAACCACTTTGATTTTCTGGGTATTAGAGAACAATTTTACAGGTATGCTACATATGACTCTGGTATATATTCTGACTCCAACATGATAGGTTTTTGTTTGTTTGTTTGTTTGTTTGTTTGTTTGTTTTGCCATTTAGGAAAAATGTCAACTCCTTTCTGCTGCTCTTCCTTTGAAGCTCATTGTGTGAAAGATCTCTAATGTGAAATTAATCTAGGTTTGGTTGGATGCCAGGCCCATAAGAGATGAGGAGAAGAAAATCTCATGAGGTAGATAGCCTTATCTATTATGATCAAAACATTGGGATCTACAAGGGAGAAGGAGGCAGATATAAAACAATGCCCAGAGTAACATGGGTCAGGAAAGACAGGGAAAGACACTGTCCTCACTAGGAAACAATTAAGCATTTGCTGTAAACCATGGGTCCAACCTGGACTTTTGGTGGTTTTCTGAAAGGGAATAGCAATGGTTATCAAGACTAGTGGCTGGCTTTGGAAAGGGCATCTCATCAGGTCTCCGTTTAAGAATACTGCAATGAATGAGATTCAAAAGCTCATAGCTATGCACATTTTTGGAGGTTGAAGAAGCACAATTTAGAAATGCAGAATACTCTGGAAATAAAACTACCATTCATCCCAAACATGGAGAGGTGCTAGTCTGACAGAGCCTGTATCTTCCAGTGATATCCAGACTGTGTGCTGAGGACGGGTTTGCCATGGTTAAAATCAGTATTCCAAGACTTGTTTGTTTAAAATGGAAAAAAAGACTGGTGGTTGGAAACCTCATTTTTCTTTGTTACTGTTTTTGAAACATCAGGACATCAGCTTGTCTCTTGGGACTGTGCCCAGGAGGTCTAATTTTGCTGAAGGATCCAGTCAAGACTTTGGAGTTAGTTTAGTATTCTAAATTAGTTATATTTTGATTTTACTTGGATTTGTGGAAAAACTAAAAAAGTCAACATCTAAGAGAGGCAATTCCAGGTTCTTCCTACCTCCCATGAAATTGTATTTTGGTTGTTATGTTGAACACACAAAAGTAAAAAATATCCCTCTGAAAATGTTCATGCAGCATGAGCAGTTCCTCTCTGAGAACTCATATTCCCTTAGATGAATGGCATAATTTCACTCCTAAAAGCATAATAGGGATTCCCTTTTCCCGTTCAGTGATTATAATGTTGGAATAAATCCTTGCTTCTGTTGACTCCCTAAAGTGTGTATACCTGGAATGAATACACTATAGATGATTTTCCATCACCAGAGGAATGAAAGGGAATAGGAGTGGGGGAGGGGGAAATAGAATTAAAGATTCAAGCTAAAGTGAAGCCTGAACATAGTGGATCAGAGAGGTAAGAGATTGTCTGAATCCTGGAAATAGTCAGAAACTGGAAGTCAAAGTAGAGAAATGAGTCAGAACCAAAATGACATTTTACATGAACTGAAAGTACACATAGGATGTTTATAAAAGCAAGTGAAGATGAGTATGTATGGTTTACCAGACAGATGACCATGGACCTTTGCCTTACCTTACCATCTATTTGATAGAGTAAGGACCAATGACTTCCGGCTGTCATGGAGACTGGGGTGGGGTGGAGGGAGGGGGAGGGGGAGAGGGCTCAAGGCCACACATCCAACAGACATATACTCTTGTTATCCAAGTAGGGAGTTCTGGAATGCTCTAGAGTTTCGATTTTGGAAAAGATGCCTGGGCTGTGAATCCTTGTACTTTCTGTAAATTACATCAGCATTCCTTAGTCCATGCCATTCGGAAACATGTATTGCAAATTTAATTTGGTTAATTCACAAGTCTATTTTTTACCTGTTCAATTTAATACCATTCAAATTTGCCAATAAGTGATATGCCAGTTTCCTGCCAGACTACTCAAGGCAAAATGTGAATCATCAGTGGCTAAATGGCTTTTCTTGACATTGACTAGATGTCCAACTTCCTATTTAATAATGATGCATGTATATAGCTGACCTTAATAGGAAAATAAGATCTCTCCACACTTTATCTAACTCAAGTCTTCACATAATTCTGCCTCATTGTGGATTTTTGTGTGTGTTGGTGTAGCTGGCTTTATAAGTATATAATTAACATGACATAAACACAAATAGAATACCCAAGTATATGTAGAATAAAATGGCACAAAATTATTAACTTGCTGTTTTGCTTAATGTTAATTGACTCTGTGTATCCAAAATTAAGAATTTTCAAGTATATTTTTTCTAAGCTTTCTAATGGTTTTTTTGAGGTGGGTATTATTCCATTTTCCAGCACAAGATACAGATTCTAAGTGATTAAAATACTTCCTGTAAAACTCTGATTCACACTATGTCTGTTCACTCTAAAGCTTATATTCATGTCTATGGTCTCATATTGTTATTTTCCTTACTGCATTCTTATTCTCACCGATCACAACATAGATCACTTCATTTTACTCTGATAGCTCTTGGATCTTGAAAGTAAGTATGAAATTTATTGCCGTAATACTCATTATAATTGCTGTCCTCTATTTCTAATATCTGGGACTGAATCCAGTGGGGGAAATTTTGAATGTAAAATTTACATGCCAGGTTTATCTTCCAGAGACATTTTCAGTGTGTATGGATGTATATTACATATTAGGAATATATGCCCTAGAATACCAAAATTTCTGAATTCTTCTTTGATAACCACATCAAAAGTAGTTCTTGAGGTTTAGAAAGACAAAAATATTCTTTAGAAAAACAAAAGAAAATTAGCAAAAATTAGTCCAAACACAAATACCACAAGAAAAACTGTACAACTGTATGCCCATAAGTATATGTTAATAAATTTAGCAACAAAAATATACAGTGCTTCATGATGTGACTCATTAAGAATGAATTTAACTAGATGGTGGCAGAATATGAACAGCATGCACAATGGTTACAGTAAATGTGCAAGTGTAGCCTTTCTTTCAGACCAAGTATTAGGGAAGAAAATTGCATACTTGATGTCTGGCGGTTTCTAGAATGCTGTTTTTGTTTACGGGTTGGGCAAATGCCCGTGGTTTTAACAAAATAAGAATAGAAATCATACATTATTGTGAAGTTATTTTAAAACAACAGATGCAGAGCAGGTCATGGAATGTTTCTGTGACTATTGGGCAAAAAAATGGAACCAGACCCTATGAAATTCTTGAAGGATAGAGGATATAATTTTTTATTTGGGTATTCCTAGAATTGAGATTGCAAATGCCTCTCCTGATGCATGTTATGGAGAAATAGCAGAGTTCTAGAATATTTAACCTGAATGCATAGAAGCTGGAAAGGATTTTCCCAGATGTAAATGGAGTGTGTTTACTATATATATATGACTATGAATATATATATATATTCAGCAATGAGAGCAATGCTGAAATCTATAAATCTCCTTTTTCTCTATTCAACTTTTTCCCCCTCAGTGCTACCCTCACAAAATTTGTGGATGGCATTTTAATCTTATAGGAGTAGCTCCTTAACTCATTTTAACTATGCCTATGTAAAACCTTATGAGTATTTGGTAATATGTGCATACTTCATCATCATAAGGATCCAGGTAAAGTAGTTGTAGCCTGTAGAGAGAGACGAGTCACAAAAATTATTTTCCAAAGCATGTTCCTTTGATTTCCAACCCATGGTATACATTTGAAAGGACTTACTTTATGAGAAAATTTATGGAACTTAAATGGATAAGCATGGTTCACAAGGTGAAGTTCACCTCAGGCCCCAGAAGGTCTCTTGTGGAGTGTTGGGTTGGCTCATGTGTATGTTAGGGTCCAAAATATGGGTTGCCATCCTGGATGTTTTCTTGGAAGCTATTGTCTAAGTGTTTAAATCATTTCTTGAATAATCCATCTACTGTAATTGTTACCTTCCAGTGGAGATACTTGAAGGTTAAAATATAACATGACATTTTTATCTTTTGGAAGAATTTTCAAATGCATGTGGTCATTGCAGTCCCTCTCTTTGATAACCCAGTTTTTGAACAGTTATGTTGTCTTCCTCAACCCCACCCAAAAATACATTTAAAATTTTTACTGGAGATGTCTTGATTGCTCACTGGGATACCCTCACTGTTCTATGTATTTCCTAGCCAGGTCATCCCTGGTGAACAGACAAAATTTTAATCCTCTCTCATACCTGTTTGTGTTTTCTTGGTTTATTTGTGATCAAGGCACAAAGGGCAGTGTTGGGCTAATCACTGATTCAGGTAAAGCTAAGGTGTTCATGCATTAATTCATTCCAGCTCATTAGAGTGATTGTTCTAAAACATAAACGTGATTAAACCATTGCCATTATTAAAAGCCTCAAAAGACTTTTGGATATCCTTCTCACAGGGTATAGAAATTTCAGGATGTGGCTTATTGTTCTGAGCTTACCTCTAGTGGTATGAAATAATGGCCTTGACCATACTGAGATACAACTGTCACCAAAGCTACTTTCCCTGTGCCACAGGGGCATGGGTTGGCTTAGTAATCTCCACAATGGTGAGCAGAGAACTCTTTTCCATCTGGGTTTACTCAAGAAGTGAGAGGTGCCCACAAGAGGTTTGACTGGGTCCTGACATGTTACCAAATATATGGAGTTTTTTCATATGATAATAGGATTCTTCCTTCCCAAGGTCACATATGCTATCAGTTTGCTGAGTCTGGATGGGGTCTAGTACCAGGTCTGGTGGGCTTGCATTTTTTTCCTCTGACACTTAGACTTGCTGGTGGGAACCAGTCACCCTTCCAGACATTTGTTCATATGATACATTCTTTCTCAAGGACACTAGTAGCCCTGCTCAAGATTTTTGCTTCCCTTCAGATAGATAAGTATAACTCCCCAACTGTAAATGTGGTTCAACTTGCTTTTCATACTAAGAATATCCTCAGCCACTATGTAAATTAGTGGGTGCCAAACAGGATACTTGGGAAAAAGTAGCACCCTTTATATTACACAATATAATGTTGAAATTACCTACTGTCCATGAAATCATTGCCAAGACCAATATCATGAAGTTTTTCTTTCCTTTTTGTCTAGGAATTTCACAATGACAGGCTTCTTGTTCAAATTTAATCATTTAAAAAAATTTTTTTAAGTATTTTATTTATTTCTGAGAGAGGGAGAGAGAAACAGCGTGAGCAGGGGAGGGTCAGAGAGAGAGGGAGATACAGAATCTGCAACAGGCTCCAGGCTCTGAACTAGCTGTCAGCACCAATGCAGGGCTCGAACCCACGCACCATGAGATTATGACCTGAGCTGAAGTCAGATGCTTAACCGACTGAGCCCCCCAGGCACCCCCAAATTTAATCCTTTTTGAGTTGGTTTCCCTGTGTTTGTGTGTGTGTGTTGTAAGATAAGGGTCCAACTTCATCATTTTGCATGCAGATATCCAGTTTTCCCAACTCCATTTCTTGAAGAGACTATTCTTTTCCTACTCTATATTATTGGTACTCTTTTCGAAGATTAGTTGACTAAATATTTATGCATTTATTTCCGGGCTCTCTATTTTGTCCTACTAGCCTATATGTTTATCTTTATGCCAGTTCTACATTATTTTAATTACTGTAACTTTTGTAATATGTTTTGAAATCAGGAAGTGATGTCTCCAGCTACACCAAAACACAGGCAACAAAAGCAAAAACAGATGCGATTACAGCAAGCTAACTTCTGCACAGCAAACAATCAATTGAGTTAAAAGGCAGCCTACAGAATAGGGGTTATATTTGAAAATTATATATTTGGTAAGGGGTAATTCCTAAAATGTATAAGAAATTTCTATAACTCAATAGCAAACAATGAATAACTCAATGAAAAAAAAAAGCTAAGGGCTCAAATAGACATTTCTCCAAAGAACACATGTAAATGGCCAAGATGTTTATAAAAAGATTCTCTATGTCACCAATCATCAGATAAATGCAAATAAAAACTATAGTGAGCTATCACTTCACACCTATCAGGACCGAGAGGATGTGGAGAAACTAGAACTCATGTACATTGTTTGAAATGCAAAATGGTGCAACTCCTAAGGTAAACAGTATGGAGGCGCCTTAAAAATTTTAAAGTAGAACTACCATATAATTCAGTAATCCAACTTCTGGGTATTTCTCAAAAAAATTGAAATCAGAAGAGATATTAGCACTTCCATGTTTATTGCAACACTATTCATAATAGCCAAGATGTGAAAATGACCTAAATGTCAATCAACAGATAAGTGGATAAAGAAAATATGGTATATACATACAATGGAATATGAGTTAAAAAAGCAAAACAAAAGGAAATCTTATAATATGTGACAACATAGATTAATCTTGAGGACATAATGCTAAGTCAAATAAGCTAGTCATAGGAAGACAAATACTGTATGATTTTACTAACCTAAAATAGTCAAACCCATAGAAGCAGATAGTAGAATGGTGGTTGCCAAGGCCTGGTGGAAGGGAAAACAAGGTGATAATAATCAAACGGTACAAAGTTTTAGTTGTGCAAAGAATAAGTTCTAGAGATCTGTACAACATATAGTTGTATAATTAATGTCATACTGTACAGTTAAAATGTTAAGAAGGTAGACCTCATGTTGTGTCCTTACCACAACAAAATAGGAATAAAAAGTGTCTAATTGACTTTCTTCTTCACAAAGCTGTAAACTCTCTGAGGGCAGAAGTTGTGTCAGATTTGCTTTTTATTCCTGGATTTAGCATAGTCCATGGCACAATGATAATTGTATTTGGAGGGTAACAAAGATAGATGCATTGCATTGCATCAATGTGTTAAAAACTAAAGCTCATAAAGGGGAGGATTCAGGGTAGAGGAAGAGTTCTTTGTACCTCTGGAAATGATTCTTCAAGGCATTTGTTTCCTAGTTCATTTTTCAGAACAAAGTGAAGAAATAACTTCTATTGTACAGACTCCTTCTTAGAGGTCAAAGTGTACCTAGAAGTTTAGCATTTTAATATTTTAGTACTTTTTATACTGAACCTGTTCAGTGGTAAGAAACGTTAATACTCTTGGAAACAATGTTTGTCTAAGAAACAGCTACCTATCAGTTTTCGTTGCCTTGGGCATATTATAATAAGAAAATGGGTATGACTGGATTTACCTAATCTTCAGCTGACAGATCTATGTTTGATGTGTATTTGATCATGAGAGTTTCATGTGTTATGGCAGTGAATGGAGAGTAATGCTATTTTTAAAATGTATTAGTTATGTTAATGTCAGAGATGAGCAAATGGGAAACAATACATATGCGCTCTGTAAGAATTGGTTTGTCAATAATCTTAGCAAAAACAAAGGTGCAGGACATGAAAAGTTAGTTGACAGAAACATAAATAATGCCATAATTACAAATAAATGCTAAAATAAGTTTATGTTTTTAAACATGTAGGTCAGGTTACATGTGGAAAAGAATAAACAAATAGACTTCATTGCTTTATTGGCTGTAATTATTTCCAGTCAATTAGCTTATAAATTCCAGATTCCTTTTTGTTTCACAGCATAATATTATGTGAATAAATACCTGTTTTTCAGAAGGAAAACAGTGTGCTGTGGAGTATTGGCTTAAAGATATAAGCATCTCTCTATAATTCGTGTGCTGTTGTTTTTTTGCTAGCCATATAATTTTGCCTTGATAAATAACATATGATACAGTTGGCCTTGCTGGCTGACCACCTCCAAAGAAGATACTTAAAAGACTCTGTATAATATTTGCATAGGAGTTGGGTCATTGACCCAAGACAATGGCCGTTCTCAAGCAAATAAATAAGCAGAAAGCCTGTGGTAGTCATAGTCAAAAAACAGACAAGTCAATCTACAGATGAGAGAAGGGATAGCAAAGAACATTAAGTAGGGAGGCCCATTCAGCTCTAGAATAATGCTTCACCTACTGAGCCACCAGAAATAATTTTCTTTCACTTGAGACTTAAAGATAGCATTTAAAGGCATAATACAAAAAAAGAAAAAAGGAATTAACTCTACAATCAAATCTTTGTTTTCCCAATCTCACAAATTCTCTTTGGCTTTGGAACTATCCTCTCTATGTTTCAATTTTCTCATCTTCAAAAATGGGATAAAACATAAATTTTAGAGTTGAATGATAAAATTAGGTCACAAAGATAAAAGTACATAGCACTATACCTGGCATGTCTGCCAACATTAGTTTTCTTGCTTCCATTCATTCATCCATGAATGTTTCCATCTAACATATCCTTACCTCATGAAAAGTTGTGCCAGGCCTTACTTTTTTGCCCTGAGATTCCACACCACAGGACTCCATGAGAATACAGTTTCCATCAGTTCTCTAATTGTTACCACTGTGAATTGAAAGGTAGGCAAACTAATGTTTGCAGCATCCCAGACATGACCACAAACTCCTGCCTCCTAAAGTTTGCATATGGCAACTGCTCCGTTTCCATGGTCCTCCTTACTCTTTGACTTTTACTAACTTATTGAAAACCCTTTCCTAGGCTCTCCTCTTCTAGGGGGTTGTTTTAGACTATTCTACCTAATTCAGTAACTGTAGTCATTTTGACAACTTCCTAGAACTTTTTACATAGTTGTGTGCAACTCTAATTAGTAATGCATGTCTAATATGCTTCTGGCCATTTGAAATGTTTTCCATATTAGATATAACACAGTGATATAGAATAGATCTCCTTTGGCCTCTCATATTCTAATGGATACTCTCAAACAAGTGGGTATTTGAAAATGTTGCCCAGTCTTCATTTATTTTCTTCCACACCTGATCTTTATTTTCATAATCATAGGGAATAGGATCCTTTTCCATACTCTTAATTTGGAGTAGTTTCTGTGCCTTTATGACTGGAATATCCACCTCTATTCATCAACATACTATGCCCCTGAGTGTTATCTGATTTTTATCAGAAGCTCATGGCTTGAACTTAACTTCCAGTAGAGAGTCTTCAGCAGCCTTTGGTCATATTGATAGTTGTGGTGTGATAAATGGCCTTATACAGGTAGCTAATTTTTTCCCATCTGATGTTTAGTGACAAATTTTAATTTAAAATGAAGGAATAGAATGGTCTATTCATGAAAAATGTCAACCTCTTGATCTCTAGCTTCATATGCCAAGAATATGTATCATGAGATACAAAGTGTAGTAGCCAATCAAAAGTTCTGGAAGAAATTCATAACTTAAAATCTCTGCATCATGACATTTTATGATTTATTACTTAAGAGAAGTAAACATTATTTTACATTATCTATGTTAAAGTATATAATCAGGATAGTTATTAAGAGAAAAGACCCTCACACAATTACACTTTTATAGTCAATAATCTTGCAGAGAATCTACTTACAAACTATCATTTCTAGTAATGATCTCCAAGAGAATTAAAGGAAGATCCAATGATCAACCATGAGCACTGAAAGCTTGCTATGTTTTAAACATGTGTTATGGAGGACACTACTAAAAATCTGATGGGCTTCAACAGAAGAAATGTGGGCTTCCTAATACTTATAGGACCATAAAAGGGAGATGAGGGAGGAAAAAATAAGGAGAGCTTATGAAAATTCATGAAGTTGGTCAACAGAAGCGTAGTGGTCATAAATACAGTGATGCAGCAAACACAAGGCTAGTCTGTTCTTGGAAACACATAGCCATCAAAAGGCAGAATTTGCCTTTTAAGCAAATGTGACAACAGGGAAAACAAAGAAGTGGGAACCCATTGCATAGAGCTTTTTGAAATGTTCAGATACCTGAATTATTCTCTAAGTAAACTCAAGAAAAATTTGGAGACAAAAAATGAGAGTAGGAAGGAAGGAAAAAGAAAGTCAACTTATTTTTAGCAGTAAAAGAGTAGTTAAAATGTTACCTAAACTTTTGCTTTTTCTATTTATACTTCATACGTATCAAGGTGACTCATCTAAGGAAAAAGCAGATTAAATCTAATATTATTGCAATAGAATATCATACTATCTAGCAATGTCATTTAAAATCATATATAGTGAATTATATTAGGCTGCATTCAATATCATCGGAAATTCAGTTCCATAAAATTAATTTGTTTTTGTTTTTCATACCAGTTGGAATACATAGCAAAAACAATGTGTGTTTCCTTTTATTATTATGAACTTTTCAGTAGCAGAATTAAAATTTGCTGGATTTTTGAAAAGATGCATAACCAAGATGTTTAGCAGCCAGGACAGGACCTTGTTCTGTTCCCTTAAATTTCCTATGTCTTGAAAGTTGTTGGTTGATTTAAGACCTGATATTGGTCCATGAGAGTGAATTCTGGCTTGTTAATAGTCTGGGGCATGATTTACCTTCTGACCCTTTGTCTCCCCTAGAGCCTAACATGCCTTGGCTCCCTATATTTTTGTGATTCAAACCAGACTCCTTGGGTATGAACATTTGACTCAGAAAATTACTTAATTAACACAAAAGTGCTGGTCAAATTGACCAATGCTTCTTTCCTAAATATTTTTAACATATTGAATTCATCTTATACTTGTTTGTAGTAGTTTGAGGTTGGGGCTGATACAGTTCTCCATTCTTCACTTCCATGCTATTGCTTAGGCAAAAACCCTTTGGCACCATCTTTCATTTCTTTTTCTGAAGAAAGGTTGAGATCATGTGTAAGGTTCCTTTGGTTAGGCTACTTTTATTCCCTCCTCCTGGACACTTTTTTATTATTTTAAATAATTTTATCTACATAGCATCTCTATTCTTCTCTTCCTGATTTCTTATTTTATGACTTTATTAACCTTATTTCCCATTGATACTTGATGGGTAAGCTCATTCCTTTTGATTTATTCACTATTATATTTCTCCTATACACAATATCAGATGGTACAATGGTGAATAAGATGGATCTATTGCTCTCAAGGAGTTTATTTATTTTTTAGTTTTTTTTTTTGAGAGAGATAGAGACAGCATGAGCAGGGGAGGGTCAGAAAGAGAGGGAGACACAGAATCTGAAGACAGGCTCCAGGCTCTGAGCTAGCTGTCAGCACAAAGCCCAATGCAGAGCTCAAATCCATGAACCGTGAGATCATGACCTGAGCCAAAGTCGGACGCTTAACTGACTGAGCCACCCAGGAGCCCAGGGAAGTTTATAATCTTATAAGGGAGAGGGAGAGGTAGGTAGAGAATTGTATATGTGCTCAGTGCCACAGTTGTAAATATGAGAAGGAACACATATGTGTTGGCTGCAAGAAAAACCACAAACAATTGCTGGATATGAGAAAATGAACTGAGTTAACCAGATTCCTTCCATCAGGAGTTTAAACCAACTGTACTGAATTAGCCAACTAGCAGTAGGCACTTAATTAGAAAGATCATGAAGAAAGATAAGAATTCAGGATAGTCACGAGGTGGCAGAGAATGTAAGAAAATGAAGGACACCAGTCAGTGTATGGAGAAAATTAGAACAGACATCAAAAATGTTGAAATAGAGCACCACAGGAGATCATGCAGCTCCTCTTGAGAGATGTAATTGCTAGAAGAACCATGGAGATGATACATGAATGGGAAAGGAGAATTGAGATCTCGAAAGTTACACCTTCTTCAATCTTGGAGAATTTAAAAAATTTTGTTTGTTTATTTGTTTTGAGAGAGAAAGAGCATGAGCAGGGGAGGGGCAATGAGAGAGGGAAAGAGAGAAAATCCCAAGTAGGCTTTATAGTCAGGGCAGAGTCCAATGAGGAGCTCAAACTCAAACCATGAGATCGTGACCTGAGCCAAAACCAAGAGTCAGTGGCTTAACCGAATGAGCCACCCAGGAGACTCCAGTCTTGGAGAACTTTAATATCTCTGCTGAGATATCTCCTATTCTGATTCTCTTTCATATCTTTTTTTTTTTTTAATGTTTTTTATTTATTTCTAGGAGAGAGTGAGAGAGAGACAGCGTGAGCAGGGGAGGGTCAGAGAGAGAGGGAGTCACAGACTGAAACAGGCTCCAGGCTCTGAGCTGGCAGTCAGCACAGAGCCCGACGCGGGGCTCGAACCCACGAACCGTGAGATCATGACCTAAGCGAAAGTCGGACGCCTAACCGACTAAGCCACCCAGGCGCCCCTCTTTCATATCTTTTGGATAAATAATGGTAAATATATTGAAAAAATCTATGTTTGCTCATTGTACAATCTGTGCATGTAACAATTACAGAGGACATCAGTGCTACAACCTTAAAACTCTAAACCATGCATGACATCATTGATTTATTATAGTGAAATATAGACATGTGCACATAAAAATAATTCAAACAAAAGATTTTTCAAGTATTGGTCTTGGAAAAATAGTTGAGAAAAATCCTCTAACTGGAAAACAGACTCTGAAAAAAGTTAAGATGAAGATAAGAGGAAATGTGTGAACTCTGCAGAATATATACTTTTATTTAAAGAATGTATATCATGAAGGATAGGTAAAGTTTCTTGGATAAATATGATAACACGACAAGATGGAGCTTAACTATAGTCTGGAAGCATCAGCATGAAACATTGGGAAAACCTAGGAGTGGAGGAGTTTGGAGAGGTGGATAAAATAAAAGTACCATAAAGATCTCATCATGTTAAGTTGGAGATGTAGGGAAGCATCTTGATTGCTGGGAGAAAGACACCTTTGCTGTAGTTACAAAATTGGTTGTCATTAGCATATTGATGATAATTAAGATGATATAAGTGGTTTTATTCTTTCAGGTAGAGCACTCCTATTCTTCTGTTTTTCCTTCCTCCTCACTAGCAGGCTTTTGGATCTCTTTGTTCTCTAACTATATTCATGGTCTAAATTTCCTTTAATCTCATCACATTGGAAAACATCTAATGAAAACTCTGAAATTTATATATCCAGCTCTAACTGTTGGCTTGAACTCCAGATTCTCAGCACTCCTTTCCTTTAGTCTACTCTATTCACAGATTTCCCTAACACAATTTCTCGTAACTCTAACATTCTGATTGCTCAGGTGAAAAATCCTGGAGTTGTTCTGAGCTATCTTCAATTACAACCCACCTGCAATTTAACGGTAAACATAGATGATCTGTCTTTATAGTATGCACAGAATCGAACCCCCTGTCATGCATTCACACACTCCTATGTAGGTTACTTCTATAAATTCCCAACTGGCCTCCTATTTTTTATCCTTTCTTTTATTCTAACACATAGTTAGAATAATCCTTTTGTATACATTTTATTGAGAAATAATATATGTCACCATGTAAGTTTATACAGCATGATGGCTTAATTTCCACATATTGTCAAATGATTACTACATTAGGTTCAGCTAACATCCATTTTCTCATATATATATAAGAAAATAGAATATATATATATATATATAAGAAATTAGAAGATATATATATAAGAAATAGAATATATATGTAAGAAAAATTGAAAAGAAAATAAAGGAAAAAATATTTCCTTGCCATGAGAACTTCTAGAATTTACTCTTAACATCTTTCCTGTATGTCACACAGCAGTGATAGCCATAGTCACCATGTTGTATATTATATCTCCAGTACTTCTTTATCTTATAATTGGAAGTTGTATCTTTTGACTGCCTTTCTCTAATTCCCCCCTCCCCACCCTTCACCTCTGGTACACACGAGTCTGATGTATTTTTCTCTGACCTATTTTTTCTATTTTAGATTTTACTTATAAGTGAGATCAGATCATATACTATTTGCCCATCTCTGACTGAATTATTCCATTTATCCATGATGTCTTCAAGATCCATCCATATTGTTAGGATTTCCTAACTTTTTTGTGGCTGAATAATATTCCATTTTATATACATACACCATAATTTCTTTATCCATTCGTTCATTGATAAACACTTATGTTGTTTTCATATCTTGGCAATTATAAATAATGCTGCTAGGGGTGCCTGGGTGGTTCAGCTGGTTAAGCATTTAACTCTTGATTTCTGCTCAGCTCATGATCTTTCGGCTGTGACACTGAGCCCCATGTCAAGCGCTGTGCAGGGTGTGGAGCCTGTTTAAGATTCTTCCCCCTTGACTCCCTCTAATACCACACCCAATATTATAATAATGCTGCTATAAACATTGGGGTACAGATATCTTTTTGAGTTAGTGTTTTGGTTTCCTTCAGATATTCCCAGATGTGGAATTGCTGGATAATTTGGTGGTTCTATTTTTAATTTTTAAAGGATCCTCCATATTGTTTTCCATAGTATTTGTACTAATTTATAATACCACAAAAAATGAACAAGAGTATCTCTTTCTCCACATCCATGCATTTACTGTCTCTTGTCTTTTTCATAATAGCCGTTCTAACAAACCTGAGGTAATGTATCATTTTAGTCACTTTGGTTTTAACTTGCATTTCCCTAATGACTAATGATGTTTAGTGTCTTCTCATATATCATCTCTGGAGAAATCTATACAGGTCTTTTGCCCATTTTTAAATTGGGTTATTGTTATTATTTTGCTGTTGAGTTTTATGAATTCTTTGTATATTTAGATAATAACCCTTTATCAGATACATGGTTTACAAATATTTTTTCCCATTCTGTAGGTTTTCTTTTCACTCTGTTGATGATTTGCTTTCTTGTGCAGAAGCTTTTTAGTTGGAGGTAGTCTCCTTTGTTGATTTTTTATTATGTTGCCTGTGCTTTGTGCCTGGTATAATTTTCAAAAAATTACTACCAAGACCTGTGCCAAAGAGCTTTATTCCTATATTTTCTTTTAGAAATGTCATGGTGGCAGGTCTTACATTTAAAGTCTCTAATCCATTTTGAGTGAAATTTTTTTCGTGAGTGGCATAGATATGGGTCCAATTCCATTCTTTTACATGGGAATATCCAAGTTTTTCCAGCACCATTTATTGAAGACTGTCTTTTTTTCATTGAGTATTCTTGGCTCCTTTGTCAAATATTGGTTGATCATACTTTCAAGGGTTTATGCCTGGTATCTTGATTCTGTTCTCTGTTTATGTGTCCGTTTTTCTGCCAGTCTGATACTGTTTTGATGACTACAGCTTTATAGTATAATTTAAATCAGGAAGAATAATCCTTTTAAAATATAAGTCAGATTATATAACTTCACATAAAACTGTCCAATGATATCCACATCAACAGGAGAAAAAGTCAAAATTTTATGCTCCTTTTAACTAGTTGGAATGTGTTTTCTATTACACTGTCCTAGCTCTCCAACACAGCCTTTCTGGAAATATCTTCTTGCAGATATTTTGATGACTTGAATATGCCTTCCTCTCCTTCGGGTCTTCTCACAAATGTCACCCTCTCAGTGGCTGACTTTGACCATTCTTACTTAAAGTTGCATCTCTGCAATCCTATCTTCCTTCTTTTGATTTATTTTTCTTCATCAGAGTTTTGACCACATACCATCCCCTGACTTCTGCTTTTTTTTCTGTCTGTGCATTCTCCTCCTAGAATGTAAGCGCTAGGGATTTTTTTGTTGTTGTTGGTTTTGTTCCCTACTGTATCCTTAGTGCTTAGAATAGAGCAGTGTCTGATAGAAGGGACTCACTAAATAATTCTTGAAAGAGTAAATGAGTCTGTAGACAAAAGAAATATAGAGAAAACATGCAAAGCAGATGGCAAATAAAGAATTAATTTCTGCACAGAGAAAAAGCTTTTACAAATTCATAATAAGAAACCAACTCATAACAAAAATGAGCAGAGAATATTATTTTGAAGGCCAGTTGTTCCACCCAATGCCTGTGCTTTCCCCCGTCCTTACTACCAAACCGCTAATTCCATTCAGGGCATCCTGGATCCAGCTAAAGAGCTGCATTTTCCCCTGTAGTTCATGTCCTTATGCTGTGGTTTTTGTCAAGGAGGCATAAGCATGGGTTTCTGTGTGAATCTATGAGAAAGTTCTTTTTGCCTTTTGCACCTGACTTTCTTTTATTAACTGGAGCTCTGCAGCTACCCTGTGAGCCTGAGATGAGTTTCTATCATAAGAAGGGGTGAGGAGAGAACTCAAGGCAGCCCAGATTCCTGGTGACCTATGGCTGGAATGCTCTAAGCTAGACTGCTCACCTCTACACTTTTTTTTATATGAAAGAAAAATAAGTTTTGTTATATCACTCTTAATAGGGCTTTCTGTGAAAGTCAGCCCCAATAATCCCTGATACAAATATGAAGAAATAATTCATTAAAGAACAGATCTAAATGAGAAATAAATACTTGATAAGGAACTCTATCATTTTAATATTCAGGAAATAAATGAAATCAAAGGAACAGAATATATCACATTATATCCATCACACTGGCAAACAAGTTAGAACAAAATTAGCACAAGATCAAGAACATGGTCTATGAAACTAGATAGCCTGGGCTTAAATCACTGCTTTTCTATTGACAAATGATGTCTAGTTGGGTAAATTCCTTCAGCCCATTGGGTCTCTACTTAAAGAACTAATATAAATACACACACATACACACACACACAAACACATATATATGAATTATGCCTAGAATTTAGTATCTTAATTATTGCTTTTTAAGCCCCTACTCAGGAGCACCTATTGGCAGAATAAAGGGCATTATCATAAATCTCTGATAAATTGGAGCTATCTCAGAAGATGATCCAGTGATATCTTTTAAAAATAAAAGAATACATACGGAACCTCCAAACCACATTCCCACTTCTAGAAATCTATTCCATAGGATTAAAGGACCCAATATGTAAGGGTGTATATACAAGGATGATTAGTTTGTAGCAGTGTTTGAGGCCTCAAGAAACAAATAGGTGCCCCTCATTCCTACTGGAAATAAAGTGAATGTCTATCACAACATAGCTGTATCATTTGTGCTACATTTTTATGGTGAGATATTATATAACCATTAAAAAAGAATCAATGTGATGATATATGTCAGTTAACTTGGAGAAATCTTCACCATCTACTGTTATATGGGGGTAAGAAAGATTTAGAACACCTGGATAACATATGTATGTATCTTTGAAAGCAATTAAAGTTTTATATAATCAAAATCGTGTGTTTTATATAATCAAAATAGTTTTATCAATGTGAAATTTAAAAAAACATAATAAGGGCCACCTGGGTGATTAAGCATCCATCTCTTGATTTCAGCTCAGGTCATTATCTCATGGTTTGTGAGTTCTAGCCCCATAGTGGGCTCTGCGCTGACAGCATAGGGCCTGCTTCGAATTCTGTGTCTCCCCCTCTCTCTCTCTCTGCTCCTCCCAGCTTGCTCTCTATATCTTTCTCAAAATAAATAAAAATAAACTTTAAAAGATAGAGAAACAGGAAGTAAAGTACTGAAGATAGAATATGTAGAATTTTTTTGAGATGCTTGGCTATAAAAAAAAAAAGATAGAAGTGATGTTGATGCTAGATGTGAATACAGGCATCAGTGAAAGTTTGGTTACAATGGTAGTTAGTTACCAGTGTGAATTTGAATGCTCAGGTAATGACTCCATAGAGAGGGAGAGTTTGAAGATTCAATTAACAGAGGCGATAACTGAAGGACAGAGGTTCTGGAACAGGTGAGAAGGTATGAGAGGGTGTGATCCAGAACAAATGCTGAGGTCCTGGACTTTGGCAAGAGAAAGGTCACAGCCTCACTGGTAAGGGACCAGAAGAGGTGATAGGGGGTGGGGGGAGAGGATGAGGGGAAGGCAAATAGAAAGCACAGGAAAATTTGGGGTTGGGAAAAATGGGGGATGTTCCCAGCTGAGGGCTTCTCTTTTCTCATGAAGTTTCAGTAGTCAGGGACTTGCTGGTTGTGGCCTAGAATGAAATTTGGTAAAAGAGCATAAATAGTTATACTATGGAGTTATGGGGAGAAATGGAGAATGAACTCACTGAAGAAACAGAGAGTTGCTTGGCGAGAGCAATGTCCTGTGTACCGTATACGTCCTCTGTTTCCTGGCCAGCTGCCTTTATGTTCTGGCTATGCTGGACTAACAAGATGTATCAGGGTTTGCTCCAAGTGGTAGGCAGAATGAATTCATACTGGATCTAAGCTAAAACAAGAATTTCTTCATTGGACAGAAATGTGGATGCCATGGCAGTTTTTATATAATACTGTTCAGCACTGACCCACTATTACGAGTGCTGTAGTAGAAGTGCCCAGAACATAGTAGCAAAACATGGATACTGCTACAGGGGGAAACTCCATCATAATTGGTGCTCATATTTATTGAGCACCATTTTATATATGCAGAATTATTGTAACAAAATTAAGTTTAAGATACAGAATTTCTTCTCATCAAAAGTACATGAGATAATTAGCTGAAGAAGGTGATATGGGAACCTGAGTTCAGACTGGAATTCAGGAGACCCATGTTACAATTCTGAATCCACCTCAGTCTATGCCATCATGGGGGAGTTGTTCAGAGTTTTGGAATTCTCCTTTGTTTTCTCTTAAGACAGTTAAATTATTTCAGAGTTTCCCCTTCTTACTTTGACATTCTACTAGCTGTGAACGCTGTGCTTGTTGGATTTTGCATGGCTGAGGGCTTAAATGCCACCTCATCAGTAACTTCCCTGGTTAAGTCAGCACTCCCCAAATATTCTCTATCTTTGCTTGACTCCTGTTCCTTTCCCTCATAACATTTATTATGATATGTGATTTTTACTTACTTGCATCTTGATTTTCGGCTATTTCTCTGAAGGCAGAGATTATATCTTTTAATTCACCAATGTGTACCAATGACCAGTGTAGTGCTTGCCACACTAACGTGACTCAATAAATGGCTCAATAGTTGGATATAGATGCCACAGATATTCAGAGAAGCAAGAGGCCTGTGGATTCATCATAAAAAGATTCACGAGCTTATCTTTGAAGGATGAGTGGTATTAGGTGAGAGAGAAGACAGAAGGTATTCCACATGCAGGAGAGTACTGGCTGTTCTCCATAGCTGAATGGACATGTGCCTGGGGAACAAGAGGAGATATGCTAGAGTGAACTGTGAATTTTTGACCAAGTGGTAGGCAGTACAACTGTCCTTTAAGGAAAAAGACTTGGGCACTGTTGTTGGTTCTTAAGAGGTGAAAGCAGCATGGCTCAAAAGCGCAAGCCAAACAGCTATGGTAAAATAGGTCTTGTGCATAAAGATAGGGATGGGATGAAACTAGGTTGGCTCTGGAATGCTGAGGATCCCTGGAACATAAACTTAATGCAGAGTGATTTCATCCTCCCTCGGAAATTTCAAATCTACGTCTTAGAATTCCAAACAACAGGGCATTTCACGTTGAAGCCATCTTAAAGCCTTGGGTGGGTTGTCACTCAGTGCTCATGGATTATCTGACTGGTGTGAAATTTTTCAGACTGTGTGTATTTTGTGATTTTCCTTCACCATTTCATGGACTCCAATGATCAATTCTCCATAGACTGTGGTCCTTCTAGTCTTGCCTGTATCTAGGTGTCTCTTCTTCCCCACCTCTTCTTATCTAAGAACAGATTTTCAAGCAATATTATCAATCAGTTTGTAACTTTGAGGCTTTAATAGGTGTTTCTAGGGTCGTTCATAAGATAGGTTTTATGTGGCCTGGAATAGAAGGCAGAGGGGCTTCCGTGGGAAGCCCATTGGTCCTGCTTGCTATTCCCAACACCTGAAGCACCTGACTCAATGTCTTTGTTTATACAGATTTATAATCTAAACCAGAGCACCTTCAGGAGATAAAGGGGTGACTGTTAATAAATAAGCAGTGATGGCAGGTATTAACTGAGACTTCTCTGGGCTATCTGGAGCATATAGTCACCCTAGTGATATTGTATATTTTCCATCTATTCTGTTGAAATCATACCTATTGTATTAGTTTCTTTTTGCTGCTATAGTAAACTGCCACAAATTGAGTGGCTTAAAACAACACAACTTTACTCTATCACAGTTCAGGAGGTCAGAAGTTTGAAATAGGTTCTATGGGACTCAATTCATGCTGACAGCAGGGCAGGATTTTTCTGGAGGCTCTGGGGGAGAATCTGTTTCCTTGCTTTTTTCATCTTCCAGATGCCACCTGCATTCTGTGGTGCATGGCAGTGCATCATATTGCCTTTACTTCCCCCACTTCTGCTGTCACTTTGCCTTGTTCATCTTTTGACCTTCTTGCCTCCCTCCTGTAATGACCTTTGTGATTACACTTAGGGTTAATCTAGGCTAATCTGTCCATCTCCAGATCCTTAATTTAATCACACCTGCACAGCCTCTTTTCCCATATTAGATAACATTCACAGGTTCTAGGGATTTGGGGGTCATTATTTAGATTACTATCCAACCCTTTCAGGTAACATCTTTCAGGAAACTAAGACGGATTCCCTTTTGCAAGTGGCCTTTTCCAAAACTGATGTCTAAAAGTATCTTCCTATTCTTTTCTTAAGGCACTATGACTTTTTATACTGTATTAGGGTTAAATCTGGCTCTGATTTATTCCCCTGAGAAGCACAATGTAAAAAACACAGATGAATTTGATATGGACCGCATCCTCCAGATTCTTACGTCAGAGGGAGAGAATTGTTAGATATTTACAAAATATTTATGTCCCTTAATCTCTCTCAGGGAAAGAGAAGCTAAATTTTCAGCTGACCACTTTTCATGTCTTTCCATTGTCCTCGGAATAAAGTCCAAAGTCTTTATATTGACCTACAAAGGTCAATATAGATTGCACCAACCACCTCCTTTTTTTTATAGTCAGTACTGGACTTCTTGTATCTCTACAGATGGTTTCAAGATCTTTTCCTTTCTCTTATTCTCCTTCTGTCCCCTGCTTCTCTCTGGGCTTGTGTATAAGTGAATGTGTGAACACACGCACAAATGCACACACACACACACACACACACACACACACTCCTACCACCTGAATATCTCTTCTTCAATCTTGAGGCCTCACTAGAAGGCACTCACTTATACAAGTCTTCCCTGACCCTTCAGTTATTTGGTACACTTGTTATACACTGCCATTGCAACTTATACACCTGCTTAATATCTCTTTGAATAATTATTTAACTAGTCATCACTTAGTTGTCAGTCTTCCTTCACTTCCTCATCAAACTGAAAGCTTATCTAGGAAACTTGTCTGTTTCATTCACCATTGCCCTTACCACAGTGCTTTGCATTGTGAAAGAGTATACTCAGCAAATATTTACCCTGAGGTTGTGTGAAAAGGATCTTCATTATGGTGATATTTATTCCAATACCTGCTCACTCACTTGACTTCAAGAGAAATTCTATATTTTTTCTATGTTTTTTCAAAGATCGTAGAAAAATCCTCTATCTTTCAAGATATTGGGGAACTTTTGCCATGCACAAGGAACTTGATGAATCTGATATTGCTTTTTATCAGACCTCTGACTCCAAGGAGGAAGCAGTAACAATACAAGTGTGGGGCAGGAACAGTTTAAAGAAATCTAACCATGGTCCAGGCTACTGCTAGGACATAAGAGAGTTAGACTTTGTGTATTTATTGTATGTCCTTTGATGGCTCTTATCCAGATAAACTTAGAGAGACTTAGATATGAGTTTATGAAGGGACCTAATTGGTGTCTTTGAACCTACTAGGTAGGGCTGTCCCCACATGTGTGTAACAGGCTCATTCTGTACCTCTACTGTGTCGCATCTCCAAGGGAGGCCAGATTTTTCCTTTCCCATAATTGTCTACCTTGTTCTGCTACTACGATTTTCTTTTGTCTCTTCACACCGTACCATACTCAAAGTGTTTCTTATTTTGTTACACAAATTTTATTCTCTGTCCATGTTAAATATGTGGCTTTTGCTATAGTTGCCAAAAGCAGGAGTATGCTAGTATCATATCTCTCTTTCTAGTAGATAGTTCTTTAAATATAGGAAACAATTCATTTTTCAGCTTCCTAGGGACTCTAACAAGGGTCTATTTTGCTTTCTGAACCTTTCTGGGCTGTAACAATATATGCCATATGGCCTCAACAAACACTTCTTTGCAATGCCTAATTTTTTTTGCAGCCAGCTTTCCCTCCTGAATGTATGTACTCGATGTGATTTTGCATATGCTTCTTTTATATAATGATCCAGATTCTTTGCTCTTCTGTTATATTCTTTCACCATTGCTTCAAGGTCTTTAGCTTAAGCAAAAGATGACAGTGTCGTCTATGTATTTGAGGTGTCTCTGGTCCTTGAGTCCTTTTCTTTATCTGTAGAAACCTTGAAAGTTTTCTCAAGGCAGGAGGTGAAGAGTCTTAGTGAGACACCACCTATTAATTCTACACTACAAGCTGACCTTTATCACCCAATCTTCGAGTTAAATGTGACTCTATCGTTTGTGAAGATCTGTTTGGGGCACTTACCATGTGGGTCTTCTATTGCTTCCCTTGTAGGGTTCCCAACAAAACGTCAGTTTCCATTAAGTCAAAATTCTTTTCAAGTCCCACAAAAGCCATACAAAATGACTTGTTTATTGCCTATTGTTCAGCCTGCTCTGCAGTTTGAAAGCAAATAAAAAATAATGCCCACTTAACTACCCATACATGCTGGGTTACATCAGTTGTTACATGTTGTTTATTGTCTGTAAAAAAAAGGTATATCTCTAATTGAACTTCTGGGCCACAGATAATATTAATCAAATGATTAATTAAGAAACAGCAGTCTTGAATGAGTAAATGTCAGCTAAGGAAATGGCCACATTTTCAAATTGATTCAGCCAACAGGGTCACCCCATTCAAAATACAAGCATGACAAAACAGAAAATAATAAATAGAAGCTATGGAATTATCAGAAACACTGTACATACCTACAGAACATAGATACAGATCATATCCAGGTAGTTCCATACACAACCTCATTCATTTTTTTCTGAGCCAGATGATATGCTCACAGATGCCTTCGCGTAACTTTGGTTCCCTCCCTCCCTACTTACCCATATCTCTTTTTTTCTTCGTCTTTCTTAGTGCCTTCCAGAAATCTTGGTAAAAGTCATTTGTGAAATAGGATCTTATGATGAAAATTTGTGTACGAGTAGGTCAAAGAGGAAAATTGCAGGGAGAGGCTCAAGTTCTATAGAAAGATGCTTTAACTGTTATTTATGGCCTAGTGACAAATTAAAATAGCAACTTCAAACAAATATTCAGTAGCTCACAGTTTCTGCAGGTTAAGAATCTGGGTGCAGATTATCTGGGAGCTTTTGATTCATTTCTCTCATGAAGTTGTACTCAAACTGTCATCTGGAGCTGGGGTCTTATCTGAGGGTCAGCGGGCCAAGAGTAGTGTGGAGGAGGCATCTGAATCCACATTCAGCTGAATCTACTACCTAGCCAGTTATTGGAAGGTTTCAGTTCTTCAGCACATGGACCTCTCCTCAAGGCTGCATCATGACGGGGAAGCCAGTTTTCCCCCATGTGAGTGCCTCAGGACAGAGTGAGAGACAACACAAAATGGAAGCCACAGTCTTTTTAGGACCTAATATCAGAAGGAACCCTCTTTCAATTCTGCTATATTCTATCCATTCAAAGTGAGTCTCTCAGTTCTCACTAGTTTAAATTTTTCTTAATGTTTATTTTATTTTTGAGTGAGAGAGAGAACGAGAGAGAGAGCATCTGAAGCAGGCTCAGGCTCTGTGCTGACAGCTCCACCCATTAACTATGAGGTCATGACCAGAGCTGAAGCTGGACACTTAACCAACAGAGCTACCCAGATGCCCCAGTCCTGACTACTTTTGAGGACAGGGCTGCACAAGGGCATAAATACCAGGAACTGGGGGTTATTTGGGGACATTTTAGAGGCTACCTAGCACAAGGTCCAAAGATTTCTTCACCCTCCTCCTTTCCCTTAAAATGGAATCTAAAAATAATGAATAAACGAAAAGTAGAATCAGACCCATAAATACAGAACAAACTGATGGTTGGCAGAGGAGGCGGAGGGAGAGGTGCAAAATAAGCAAAAGAGAAAGGGAGATACAGGCTTTCAGTTCTGGAATGAATAAGTCATGGGAATAAGAGGTACAGCTAAGGTGTACAGTCAATGATATTATAATAAAGGTGTATCAGGACAGATGGTAGCTACATTTGTAAGCATAGCATAATGTATAAACTTGTTGAACCACTGTGTTGTACACCTGAAACTAATGTAATATTGTGTGTCAACTTTACTCAAAAAATAAATAAAATGGAATTTAAATTTAATTAATAGGTTTTCTGCAGTTAAATGCAGAAGCAATCACTTATTCCCATATTGGTGCATTTGTAAATATAGTAATTTTCACAGAGGAATGACTTTTTATTCCTAATCCCTATGCTGCTTCATCTCTTTTTATGTAAATCCTACCTGTCCCTCAAGTTGGTCTATCTGATGTGTTTTTGCTGTTTATTTGCCAGTGTATCCCTGGCATCTAGCAGAGGACCTTGTGCCCAACTGATACTCAGCAAATATTTGGTCAGTAAATGAAATATGCCACCTCTATCAAGAGCCATCAGCAGCTACCCTTCCTAGTCATGAGATCTTCCTTCTCATTGATGCCATTGCATTTTGAGGAGGACTGTGGTTAAACACAATCTCTGGAGACAGAACTCCTACATTCACATTCTAATCCTGTCCCTTACTGTCACTGGAGAGGCTATTGAAACTCTCTGTGCCTCAGTTTCTTTACCTGTAAATGGTGGTATGGTTGCTGTCAGAGTTCACTTGGGGTAACCCTTGTAAAGATAGGAACAGTATTTTTACATAGCTGGCACACTGATGACTTACTTTGTTATTTCTCATTACTTGATTATTCTCAGTATACTTCTCATAAGAAATCTTGCATTATCACTATTTACATACTTATTTTTATCTCAACAAGTATAATATGTCAGAACAACTATAATGGGATCACTCATCCATCTTCCTCTACGGTGTGATTTCCTTAAAACTGAGGCTGTGTATGATTGTCTCGGTGTCCCTGGGATAAGACTGACATTCAATTATTTTTTAACATGTATTTCTTAGACTTCAGGCTAAGTAGGAGCAAGAATAATCAGTTATCTTTGTGGTGTGTGTGTGTGTGTGTGTGTGTGTGTGTGTGTGTGTGTGTGAGAGAGAGAGAGAGAGAGAGAGAGAGAGAAAGGGAGGGAGGCAGAAGGAGAGAGAGGAAAATTATTAAGACTCCACTAGTATGATACTTTTATAAAACTGCTAAATGTTTTTATTTGATATGAATTACAGGCATCTTATCCCTAACCTTATCTTTTCTCCCTGTAGTCATAGTTGCTTAAGAGAGTGAATCCAGACTTTTTGCCATATAATGCTTTATAGACCAAGGTGGGACATGCCTAAGTAAATGAAACTGACTCACCATGTATATTTTTGGTTTCAATTCCTTATTTGTCTTGGAGTATTATTTGAGAGACACATCATTAATGATTATTCTTTACTTGTTAAACAAAAATCCATAATTATAAATTATTTTTAGGATAGTTAATAGTGTTTGAATATTAGTATACATGGCAATAAACTATGGAGATTCTACTCCAAGTAGATAAAAACAAGGGGGAGAATGTATAGTATATTAATATTTTCTGAAACAGTTTTCTCTAAATTCATTTCTTCCATGCAGAAATTCTGCCAAACTTACACTTGGAGAATGAGAGCCTCATAGGGCTGGTACATGATGTTGAGATTGATTATGCATATAATAAGGTAAAAATTTAGGGAATTCAAAGATATAACCAGGAGAAGAGCAAAAAGTATCCAAGCACTTATTTTGGGGGTTTTAAGGTAAAAAGAGAAAATGGCAGCTAAATAAAAACTAAGGTATTCATTCTATTGTAAATATACAAACTAAGAAAACGTGTTAGATGCTGTATTTAGAAATTATTAAAAGGTTAATGGGCACCTGGGTGGCTCAGTAGATTAATCAACTAACCGGCTCAGGTCATGATCTCGAGGTTCAAGCGAGTTCAAGCCCTGCATTGGACTCTGTGCTTACAGTTCAGAGTCTGGAGCCTGCTTCAGATTTGGTGTCTCCCTCTCTCTCTGCCTCTCCACCACTCACTCTCTCTCTCTCTCTCAAAAATAAATAAACATTAAAAAAAAAGAAATTGTAAAAAGGCTAAATTCATTAAGATATTGCATGGTTAGGTTAGTATTGTGACAGAAAGGAGTTCTAATAAAAAATTCAAACAAGAGATGTGCCTAGGTGTTCAAGAAAACATGGGATCAAGTTTTAAAATAACTTATTTTACTAAAATGTAAAGTATAAATTTCTCATTTGGAGTCGGCTTGTACCAGCTGTCTTTTAAGTATTTGCGATTATAGCATAAAGAAAGCTAAAAATGAATAAAGTAGCATGATTCATTTTCTATAAGTTATTTCAAAGATTATAGACTTTCATTTGAGGTTTGTGTTAGGAACACATTTTACTTTTATCATTGTGAACATGAGAAGAATTACAATTTAAAATTTAAAAAATGCTGGTGATAAGTGAGGGTAGAAAGTAGTGGTACAATGATGCCTAACTTTTTAGCAATAGGAAAACCATGTTCATATCTGTTCTAATTTGTACCAACAGCACACTAAACTTCTCCTGTTAGCATCATTCCAAGACTATTTCAGGTCAGTGTCCCCAGGATCATTTGAAGTGTTTGCATACTTTGAATCTATTGACATGACTTTGATTTACAAAGAAGCTGAAGAAAGGATGCTTAAAGCATTATAAATATGGACATAAAAGATTAATGCTAAATGAAACTTACAACAAAGTAATGGACAGTTAGTAGAGAAAGAAAAGAAAAGAAATACTTGAAGTCATGTCCTAAACTATCATGTCAAATGAGGAAAATGCGTTTACAAACCTTTATGCATCGATTGGAGAAAAAAAAAATAGCTGCTCCTTCATTCTGCCTCTCCCAAGGTTTCATTGTGGTACCACAATGAATTTTGTGGTATGCATTTCCTATCAGAATGTACTCATGTCCTGATCCCTCAGGGACCACTACAGTGTTAGGTGAGCAATGATAGAAATGGATCCATTAATTCTACAATATGAGCTCTTCAGAGAAATTACAATATTTGTCCTTTAGAGATGTTTTAGAAATGATGTTTATACTGGAGATTTCTGGTCCTGCGACATTATTGAGGAAGGTCTTTCCTCAGCTTTCTGGAAACTAACCTGTAGCCTTGTTGAGAAATAATAATACATTGGGTTTTAGAATAATGAAATATTTTACATTCTTTGTAAAAAATGTTTTCTTATTTTGAGAGAGCATGTGAGCAAGCGGGGGAGGGGCAGAGAGAGAAGGAGAGAGTGAATCCCAAGTAGGCTCCTCACTGTCAATGCAGAGCCCAACACAGGGCTCAGTCTCACAAACTGTGAGATCATGACATGAGTGGATATCAAGAGTCAGATCCTTAATGCACTGAGCCACCCAGGTGCTCGTATTTTGCATTCATAAAAGATAATTCTAAGGAGGTTTCTATTGTTGTTTTAGTGAAGTAGAATGTTAGATGCAAGAATAAAACACTTCCTTTTTTATCAGTAGTCATTGATTTTAAATAATTTAATTGAATCACTATGGATATACTCTAGTGTTATTTATTGGACCATTCTAAATGGAATGATACATTAAATGTAATCGAAATTGTGTTTAAAAATATAATATGGACTCTTCCTTCATGGTGTATTGTTTTTAGCTGGAGTTTAATTTTTGAATATAATAAACCAACATTTATATTGTGCTAAGTATGCACAGTCTGAAAGGATCATCGGTTTGAAGAGAAATTGTTTTTATTCAAGTTCCCAGGCTTATATTGGAAATGTTAAGAAACATAAAAGATGTCACATATTGAAAATTGACAGTCTAATTAATAGGATCTTTCCTACCGGCTGATGTTAAATTTTAAGCACTGGTGGTTTCCTTTGCTTATATTATACCTTTTGGTTAAAATCTGGACCCAAGATGGTATAGAAACATCTGTTTGTTTGTTTGTTTGTTTGTTTATCCTGAGACCTCATTTCAGCTTAACATTGTAGCGATGGCAAATTTTCCTTAATGGCTTTGGTTTTATAACATTTCATGTGTCAGATATTTTAAATATCAGATCTAGATCAAATGATTTGAGAGAGTGATTTACACTAAGACTTCATTTCAACCAGCTCAGAGGGGTTAATCATGTGTTGCTTCACCCATGGGGAGGCTCAGAGGCTCATAGGGTGAGTCCCTGAAGCTGCTCCTTGGGAAGACTGTGGCTGAAGGTCTTTACTGGGTCCTAGATGCCATCATAATGAAGTGCTCTAATTATGTTTTGATCTGAATCTCCATTTGGCCTCTAAAAGGGGAATTTCCAAGTTATTGGTTGAAGTTGGGAATCACAGGGCCTTTTGCTGCTACGGGGAGGATAGTGAGCTACTGTGAAACTGCATGGTTTTGAAACTATAGGTTTGGACGTTAGGTATAAATTGGTTAACTGCTCTGAGACTCAGTGTTTTCACCTGTAAACTGGGAAATTTGGAGAGTATATAACTTCTAGGGCTGCAGAGGGGAGTACATTAGGTAATGGATGAAAAATAACTAGGGTTTAGTTTGTCGTTGGCACTCAGTACACTTTCTTTTCCTTTTCCTCTATTGTGACCTGACAGCCTGTTTAACTTACTGTGGACCCTTCATTGTTCTCACAAGCATTTATGCTTCTCTCCTCAGGAAGCAATATTGATAGCATTCTAAATTCTTAGTAAATTGGGATAAATTAACACTAATCCCAAGACAAAATCTAGGAGCTACCCATAATATTAATTTCAGTCAGTCTGAAGGCTTGGGAACCAAGAACTCCATGAGCTGGAAAAGATTGATGTTTCAATTCAACAGTCAAGCACAAAGAGGGAGAGAGAGACAGAGACAGAGAGAGACAGAGAGAAGGTTAGTGCAAACTTCCTGAGCCTTTTTTTTCTATTCTGGCCCTCAGTGGAAATGGATGAAGTCTACTCAGATTGGGGAGGACCATCTGCTTTAGTCAGTTCACCAATTCGAATTTTTTTCTCTTCTGGAAACACCCTCACAGACACACACCCATGATTAATATTTAATCACCTATCTGGGCATCCCATTTCCCAATTCAGTTGAATAAAATTAACAATCATAGCCTCCAAGGGGCAAATGTTGCATCAATTTAACATTATCATCGGTAGAATATGAGAGTGTCTAGATTCCTAAAATTCTCATTGATACAGGATATTTTAAATTTAAAAAAATGTGGCAAAGGTACCATTTTATTAGGCAAAAGATGGCAACATGTTACTATTGCTATATGTATAAAAATATTGGTTTCTATCTGTTTTGTGAATTCATTATTAGTTTGGAACAGATGTTTAATTTTGTTAGTAGATTTAATATTTTTTGTATTCTATTATAGACCTAGATTTCTAGGGGAAAGTAGATATTGAGTTTTTCTAAATATTTGTTTATCTTCCTGTCCTCTCCCTTGACTTTCCTTGCTAAAAGCAAGTGTTAATGTGTTCTTGTGATTAGTTTATGTCTATTTAAACCCAAGTGCCTAGCCATAATCTAGTTCCTCAGGGGTCCTGTACAGTTGGGTTCTTATGAAATGAAGTTTTTCTTTTTCAAATTTCAGCTTCATTCTCTGAATATTCAAATACATTTGTCAACTGCTTTCAAAGGAGAGACTGGGAAAGGGTGATGATAAATCTGGAAATTTAATTCTGATTTTGTGAACTGTAAAACTGTGACACAAAGAGCAGTGGTCCAGTGGTTCTAAATCTGGACCAAGTCAGAATCACCAAGGAGATGGAAAAAAGCATTGAAGCCTTGGGCCTAACCCAGATAAGATAAGAATGTAGAGTGGGCCTGAGATGTTATTTCTGCCAGACTTCCCAGGTAATCTGATGGGCAACCGGGACTAAAGGTCAGGCACGTGGGTTCAGATCTCATCGCTGCCCTGCTCAGCTGTGGCTTCTTAGTCAAATCACCTAAAACGTCAGTGCTGTCAGAGGAATAGTATGAGGGCAAAGAGCTCCCTAAATCTAAGCTCTACTTGCTCTGTAGTAAGCCAGAGCTGATGCACGACTGTCCACAGCCCGAGGGGATCAAGAAGAAATGTTAACATCGCAGGTACATGTCAATGTATTGGATAGAGCATATTTGTGTGGTTTATATACAGAGTATATCATTTGAAATTAAAATAGAGGAAGTTTTAAGTGATTTCACTTCAGGGTCCTTGCTAAAGGCCGGGTAACGCTGCCAGTTCTTCTGTGAGAATTACAGATTAGCAAAGTGAGAATTGTAGCAGTTTGGCTGTAAAGATATTAAAAAGTCTAGTAAGTTTAAGTTATTTTCACTCCAGGAAAACTATAATCATTTGAAAGATCGAAGAACAAGAGTGAAATTTAAAATAAGATTACATATTCACAAATCACTGTGTTGCCGGTAAAGAAGGCGTTGATGATTGTGTACCTGCCTTTCATTGTTTCAACGGGCTAATAGTTTTATATTTAAAATGATTCAGCATCTACTGAGAATGCTTCAAACCTGCAAGATTTTACAAATTTTGCTTGACGTTTTTGGTGGTAGTGGTGTTCTAAGGAAATCATCTCATTTCACACCGAGAATAATTTTCTTTATTGAAATGTCAACGTAGTGACATAAGTGTTAAAATGTCACTGAGCATCTTCTCTGTCTAGTTCTCAAGATGTGAGCTAATACACTATTCTTGATTAATCCTTTGCATAGAAATTCTAGAATTGAGTTTGCTGACCAAACAACTCAAGAGGAAGGACATTATAACATTTCAAAGTGGAGCTTAGAAAGGAAAACAACAGTGGTTAAAGTGTCCATATGTCTGAATTTGTAACCGTTGATGTGAGTTGTGTAAGCTTCTGTGGCCTTATTATTTAATCTTATATGTGAGTGTCATTATTAACTTTTTATGCAACAACTGTTCTTGTAACGAGTGCAAACAACACAAAAGGTAGAGATTCCGTAAGTGGCAGGCCCATATTTCTTGGTCCAACTCTTAAAAGGACATTGGTGAGGAAAGTGGCATAAAAGATGGAGGAACCCAGGTTTCTCATGAAAATTAAATTGTATAAATTCATAAACTAAAATTACTGCTTTTCGCTCTCCTGTTTTACCGGTATATTTTCTAAACTAGGGCAAGTAAGCTAAAATTCATAATTTATAAACAATCTGTGGAAAAATTAGTGAATTATTTACAACACTTTTGAAAAATGTGTTTGTCTCTCATACAAAAATTAGCTACTCTGTTAATCACAGTGGTGCCACAAATGTGCTGGAAATTAGGACTTGCAAAAGTGAGTTTGGAAAAAAATAGTCCTGTAACTCAACCTGAAATTGAAAAACCAAACTGATCCTGAATGGTCTATTTAAACAAGTGCCAATTATTGAATAATTCTCAGACCTAAACAGAAAGTTATTGCATATGGAAAGATATTTTTTTTCCCTTGGAGTGTTTTATTCCAGATGCCCTTTTAAATTGTTTTTAATTCTCTGTGGGCAGTAGATAACTAAACCTACAAAATGTAGTAATGGCAAGGAGGAAGCAATCACGTTGGCCACTTCTAGTTAAGAGTCATGGAAAAGGCATCTGTTATATATGAATTGCAGACTATAAGGACTTTGACAGTCCATAGACCAGACCTAATTTATTAAACTAAGTTTCTAATATAAACAGTAATTTGTTTCAGGCACTGACACTGCAGGTCTGGATTATGTGAACCAAATATAAAGAACTGTATTTCTCTTTTGGAGAGTGTGTGCCTTTCGAGCACTGAAAGAAAATAATCTAATATGTCATAATAGTAAATATGATGAACATGGCCCACCTTCCTGAGCATGGGCTGATTCACACTTTCTCCTTTTTACATTTTCCAGAAGTTATTTTAAAAGTACTGAGGCATGGTTTATAAACTTCAAAGCACACCTGTGACTTCTATTCCAAATAGATGAGAAAACGCTGAGACTACTTAAAAAGATGTAATCTTTTGTGCATTTTAAACCTGAGATCTAGTTTGAGTTGGTAAAGACATTTCTCACTACAAAATCAATTAGAAAAATAGGAAGATTCCCTTCACCCTATTATTTTGCAGACAATGTTTGATAGAAGCACTGTATGAAATTTATGAAATTTACATATTTACATAGGAAACTTCTATAGTAGATAGCCTGGATATTTGAAAAAGACTATGGATTAGATCTTTATTTCCAGACTTTTGGAATATTTCAATTAGGTCAAATAAGATGTGACTAGATTCTTAAATGGCTGTAGTCTCTGTGAAAGTATTGACATATGTTCTCACATATACTCTATACCTCTTATTAAATTGTTTACATGCTCCAATACCTGCCTAAAGCAAGGAGGAATCTACAACTGCTTTTTTTCCCTTGTTGTAAAGGGCATCATATCAGCTAGGATTATTTGGGCTGCAAGTAACAAACTTATTTGAAAATGTGGCTGAAACATAACGGGAATTTTATTGTCTCACAAAGCAAGAAGTATAGTGGATGGCACTGCCATGACTGGTTAATTTAATGATTTCCTTCTTTTGTCTCAATGTTGCCCAGACACATGACAGGGTTTCCAAATGTTTTGGAAAAAAACTTTGCTTGGAATCTTAAATCAGATTGGTCAGTAGTTGGGTCATGTAGCCATGCCTACTTTGACCATAGCCAGGAGAATGGAATTACCCTGATGAGCTTAAATTAATCAGCATTCCACCTCTTCACCCACCACCACCATGAAGGATGAGGCTGTCTGATACTTTGAGAAAATTGGGATACATTTAACAAGAAGAGGAAAATTTCCACTAGGTAGGCAACCAGCAGTGTCTGCTAAAGGTAGGAATGAGAAATATAATTGACTGGTAACACCTGAACGATAAATGGTAGGCATTAAAGGAATGTCTATACAATATCATTTTATTACCTGTATGCACCTGGGAAGGACAGTTTTAGTATTTTTCCATGACAAATTTTACATAATGTAAACAAAAATCTTCATAGCATAATGCACTTACATTAAAGTAAAATTCCAGGAGGGACCATGTGTATACTTTGACACATTTAGATCATTCTGGTTGAATTGATTATGCTAATTAGTCACAACTAGGGTTAGCTTTCTCGAGCCATTTTAGTTTATGTATCCCTGCATTGACAAATCATTGACTGAATACAACCAGCCAATAGGTTGTTTTCATGTTTCAGAGGAACTATCTGACTTTTTCTCCTACCAAATCACTCACTTGTCAGAGGTAATATTAGTTTCGGATGAGGAAAATGAAGGAAATACGAGAGCAGGGGAGGGGAGCAAAGAGAGAATGCAAACATGATACAGAGAGAACCAATTGTGCACAGTGAGTACTTAAGCGTTCCTTTATTTTACCACACTGGGTGGTAGATATTTTTGTTTTTGTTTATAAGAAATTGATTTAAATAATTCTTGCGTTTTTAAAAAGTTAGGCTCCTTAAGAGAAAGCTTGAGCTCCATATAATATATCCAATAGCTTTAAACATATTTTCTTCTTAGTACATGAGTTCTCTTATTGATAAAGGCAGTGATCTATTGAGATTATTTGCTGTCACACCTTAGGGTTTTGAAATAATAGTTTAACAAAACAGACTTCTCAGTCAATAAATGTTGAAGTCCTACCAGAACTGAAAGGAGCTGTACTAATATGAGGTGTTCCTGTCTGTAACAGACATTATGTGCTCCAAATTGTTGAAAATATTTGAAAAAAGAGCAGTCCAAAAAGAAAAAAAAAAACCCACTTTAATCCAAAACCTACTAATTCAGGGCATATCTTCAAAAAGAGAGATGATATTTGGAGAATAACTGCATCTGGTTTTCCCCCAATTATATGTCAAATATCATGTGGTCCTTCTGTTATAGAATAGTCTCACCTGGCTGTTGATTTGATGCCATCTACAAACGTGCTGTGTCCATGGGGTGTGGTGTACAAAGCATGGAGTTGGAAAAACATGCAAACAGACAGCAATAAGTACAAACCTAGTCAGCTGCACAGGGTTTGGGATTCAGATGTGCATGTTTACATATGCAGGGAATTACCTGGGGGTATTAGTTCTACATAGCTTTATCAGTCTTAAGAGTAAAATTTGCCTTTTGGGGTTCTTACTGTGTTATAATAATTTGCCTTTTTTAGAGTATAACTTTTAATATTGTCTTTGGATTTTAAAACTTTGGCATAATAGTATTAATACGTAGGAAAGTCAATCTGGGATTTAAATCAGCAGGAACTCACATTAAAATAAGGTCGTGTAAAATACCCCTTTGCCTAGTTGCCTCTATGTCCGCTGCTCTGCTCCCATATTCTTCACCTGGAAAAAATTAGAAGAGAACATGGTTTAGAAAAACATTTTAGTTGGAGTCAGGATGCTTGAATTCTTGTTCTGCCATCTCCCTAACTTCTACTTCCATTCATGCTTTAGTTGGGATAATAGAATTCTCGTTTCTGACTGATTGACATTGTCCGCCATGTTGGACAAGATAGTGTGCTTCAATTTCCTCATTAGTAGCAGTGAAACTCCAGATTCTTAGAGGTTTAGATTCCTGTTTATGGACTGACGATCTTTGCTCAGCATGCTATGCCTGGAATCACTCAGGAGAATTTTTAACACTTCGGTGGAAGGATTTCAATTACAGATTGGCTCTTGCTGCTAAGTAGTTACATAGTTGTTCAATCCATGGAAGGAGGTACACCTGTCATGAGTATAATTTGCTAATTAGAAGAATAGCTCATTTCAAACACAGATTTTTTTTAAACCAAGAAATTGCAGACAATCACACCTGCAAAAAGATTTGAATTTTAAAATTTTCTGTGCATGTGTTTAGCAGTAAATTTGGTTAAAAATAAATTCTATAAATTCACTGAGGCTTTCTTATATTAGAATGCTTTTGAGTTTCTCTTTACGTCAGTGTTATTTCTGGCTTTAGTGTAAAACTTTAAAAGGAATTTTCAAAGTTTGGAGCTTGCATTGTTTGCTTCCTTTGAGAGAAAAAGCAAAATAAGCTGATTTTTTAGGGTTATACAAATTGTCTTTTTAAAGATAAAAAAGCTTTTAATATGTATAAACCTCTAAAAGTATTTAAGTTTGATATTTAAAAGAATTTCCATTTCTTAATTTGAAGGCCTTTTTTCTTTTAAGTAAGGTAATAAGTAGAATATGGGTATATTTTTAAGCTCATGTAATTATTTAATCTTTTAACTAAATCTCTTTTAAAGGAGAAATTATTGCTAATAGTTGCTGCTTTAGAACATGGAATCCCAGGAGAACACAATACTTTTTATTTATGATTGTTTTCTAATTTTAATTGATTATCAACTTAATGATAGGCACAGGAAGCAGGTATAAATCATAGTAAGGCAGATTATTGATCAGTTATGTTTGAAAGCTTTGGGAGCAGTCGCATCAAAGAAGAAACTCAATTCACATACTCAACCCTAGAACAAAGTATTATTCCAAATGGTCTCTTTATCTAGAATTGAGAGGATTAAATCTGATGGCCCGAATTTCTAAAACAACTTTGCAGTATTTGTCTTCAATAAAATTCAGACACTTCCCCCCTGATTTTTACTTTCATTTATGCTTTAGTTGAGATAATATAATTGATGTATTTCTGATTCATTCGAACAGTAAACTATGTATTTTTTCTTAAATCTATTGTTCACCTTACAAAAATTACCTTAATAGCTACATTTTTCTTACCAACGGTTATATTCATTAATTGGGAAAGCATGTAAATTTCAAAATGTTGAAGTTGATGTAATACCCAAAGTGTGACGGAATTGCTATCAAGTAGATAGTCACACCAGAATCTAAGGAAGCAGAAAATGGTGTTATTACCTTGATGCTGATAGTTCTGCTTTTCAGCCTTGTTGATTGACACCAGGTTCAGTTGTAGATTTTGGTACCTTGGTCTATTTACTCCTCACATGAACTTAGGGTCCGTAGCCAAAGATGCTAAGTGGTTAGTTTGGGTCCCAGGGAGAGGATCTGGTAAAAACAAGCCATTGTTTCTTATTACATACCCTGACCAACTCTTAAACTATCTGTTCTTGCCCATCCTGAGCACTTAGGATCCTAAGGAATAATTTCTGACTCGTGCTCACAATGAATCACTCCCTTACCCTGTGGTTTATTTTTCCTGAACTCTGAAGATGCTACACCAAGGGGAAATGCTGGGTAAATGGTGGTTATGGGGGTGAGAGTCAGGTAGGTTACTGGTGAGACTGACTTCTTTGTATAAGATCAAATGTAAGAAGCTGATTATCTTTCTGATTCTTAATACTATTTCCAAGAGTTATGGCTTATAACATGACATTAAGTTGATAAGAGAGATAGGGATAGTAAGAATGAAGGAAATATGGTGCTATGGTCTGAATATGTTTGTGCCTCCCAAATTCATATATTGACATCCTAATGCCAAAGGTGATGGTATTAGGAGATGGGTCCTGTGGAATGTGATTAGGCCATTATGCCAAAGCCCTCATAATTGGAATTAGTGCCCTAATAAATGAGACATCAGAAAGCTTGTTTGTCCCTTCCAAAACATGAGGACTCAGCAAAAAAGTAAGGTCCATGAACTAGGAAGTGGGCCTTCACTGGACATTTGCCTGTGCCATGATCTTAGACTTCTCAGTATCTAGTACCATGAGAAATAAATATTTGTTGCTTATAAGACATCCAGTTGATCATATTTTTGTTACAGCATCTTGAATGGACTAAGACCTATGGTCCTTTATATGGTAAACTTCTTTGGCTCTAATTCTTTTATGTGTTTATATTTTGCAAATAGTGCTGTCTTTGAAACCTTTTGAGGGCAACATATGTGAAAACTTTAGTTTAGAAGAGTGGAATAGAAATGTGACTTTAAAAAGTTATGACAATAAGCAAAATTCTTTCCTCCTTGGAATGGCAGGTTGGCTGCTAGATGCTTGTTGCTGTTGCTGCAAAGCAAGGAAGAGAAGCTTAAATTTCTCCATTGCAGTAAAGACCAGGAAGAAGCAAGGGGTAGAAAATAACAAGGCTAAAATGTAGACAGATCCTAACACCTCCCCCTCAACATTGAATTTTTTGGATCTGTGCCCAGGATATTAAACTCAGGTCAATAATGGTTCAGTAGTGTCCGCACATTTAGACTCCAGCATTCCTTATGGTCCCAGCATTGATGCATCCAGTATACCTATAGTTGATGATTGGCAAACGGTAATGCCCCCATAGGCACAGGTAGTTAATCTAAACAAGTCAACTGTATTGGGTGCAAGCTGTGGTCACTAAGGGAACACAAGATCTTTCTCAACGGGGTCCTGGTGATAGCTTTTTGTTGCCAAGTAGGAATGGAGTTTTCAAGAAAAACTAGAAGTTGAGATTTTCATGGAAAAGATGGACTTTTTAATGTGAAATCTAACAATTTTTAAATGTTGGCAACTGAATAAAACTTAGGAAAAAGAAAAAATAACTCCTCTACCAGTCATATTGCAGCAGTGAATTTGATACCTCAGCTCTAGGTATAGCTTGGTTGCTTGTAATGCCAATAGTGATCATAACCAATATTAAATTCCCTACAAGCCATTTCTGCCCTGCCTTGAGGGAGAAGTGTAATCACACATAGACATACTAATGCAAACTTTGTGCTTAGGGACACACATGGGGATGATTTTCATTGATATCCATACAAGGAGAATTGGATCAAATATTTTTTAATACTCGGAGTTTTTAGTATTTCAGTATATATTCTTATGCATTGAAATACCAATGTTTTTATTAGAGTAATATCATTTTTTGGCATTAACAATCTGAAACTTGAAACATGTACATATCAAGACATGCTTATAATGAATGTTTCTAATCAAGTTTTATTAATTATTTGTTCTGTACTTCCATAACTTTTGTAAGGAGGAATAAATAACAGTGCAAAAATTTGTTTTGCAACAAGAGCATATACAATTATATTCTACTCCAAAGACTTTCTAAACAAGTAGAATATGTGACCAGATTAATTTTTACAAGTAACTGTGCATCAAAATCTCTGCCTACTATGATAAAAGCCAATGATGATAAAGTGAAATTGGAAATGCTTTTTTCTTAAAACTAGATTATGCTATCAACAAAATGTCAGCAGTAGTACAGGTATATTGATATTAAATAATTAAGGTATTGTCATTTGCTTTATATTACAACCAATAAATGTACTGGGAAATTATGGCTAGTTTACAAACGGGTACAAGTAAGTTTTCCTTATTTTTTTCTTGTGATTTTATATATACTTCCAACTTATTATTGACTTCTTAAATGACCTCCCATACTTTCACCTAAGTGACCTATTTAAGATCAATATTCTAGTTAGATTTCCTGAACCTTGTGTGATATTTCTCCAAATTCTATTTCCCTTGGCACATGTTTCCATAATTTGCTACCTGAGTAATTGAAATACATCTAACGTGTATTTTTGTCTGAACTTTCAATCTGCAGTAGTCCGTTTTCTTTTGGTAATGCAAACCAAATTAATTGTGCCATTCTCAACACTATTTCTAGTTATTTGAGGTTATGAGAACAATACATGATACCAAACAGTTCTAATTCTCTTTGTAAAAGTAAAATGTATACAATGAACTATACTACAAAAAAGATAGCAATTATCAGGGAGAGAATGCAACTGCATTCGTGAGGGGGGAAAAAAGGCTCAATCCTGGAACAGAGAAATTGCAGATTCTGATTGTCACTCAGGTGTTCAGCCGAGCTGCTCTGTACTACAACCTATGTCTTTGAACTACAGAGCTCACAGCAGCTTTTGCCCAATCTCAGGGATGTGTGCTAACACTTGCTGAAAGAAGACAGAATGTTTGATATTTTTTAATAGATTCTAGTGGTTATGAATGTTCCATTATACTTTTAGAGAGGTTACAAAGTTTTGTAATTTATTTTATGTACCTGTCATATGTTGTTTTGATTAAACATTGTTTACAGCTGAAATAGAAAACAGGTTAAAATAAACAGATTTTGTTAAGTAGAATATATAAAGCAACTACCACTCTGCTGGTTTTCTTTTATGTGTGGAAAATCTCAAAGGGTTTCCTTGAGATTTTCAGAGCAAAAAGTGGTACTGAGTAAAAACTAGCAAACTGTAAGAAATGTGATCTATCAGTGCTTGAAAATTATATTAAGTTTTATAGAAGTGTTTCAATAGAGACCACCTAAATAAGTCAGGCTAAGCTATCAATTATCACTAAATATTTTATATATGCAAATGAAACACCTCTGAGACTAGTTTGAAATCAGCATAACCAATAAGGAAACAGTCAACAGATGTGTTATTTAATCTTTACAGTGATACTGTAGAAGTAAACTTTTTCATAAGTTTTTATTAAACTGCGTTCTTGGTTCCAAGATCCTCAATGTCATTAAGATCATCATTTATTGTTATTGGGCAGTAGGAAAGTACTAGACCATCTTTTGCTCACAAAGAAGTTATGCCTAGTGGGAGTAAGTCCATTTTAGTTGGGATAATGAACATTGGGTCTATGCAACAGATACTGAAACTGCTGTATGTTGGTGGTATTCTGAGGGGAAAGGTTGGTGCCTGGACTATAAAATTCAGACATAAATGGTGGATGTTTTCATAAATGAAGAAAAATATCTGTGTTTATTTCCTGAAACTATAGTGAAATGCTCTACATGAAAAGAGACACTTTATGAATATAAAAATTACTAGCTCTGTGTGTGTCGAATCTATTCCTGAGATGCTGTTGGTTGGGGGAAAAGTTCTGAGATTTAGAATACAAATATTTTTCCCAATTCTGTCACATACTGAACATGTGACCTAGGACATGGGGAAAGGCAGTGAGGATCACGAGGGAAACACCCAGAGCATTGCAGGTTATGCTGTTGCTCTTAAAGGTCGTAGGTGGTATCCCCAGATAAGTCAGGCCAGGAGGCAGCAATGCATTTTATTTGTGTATGAGCATGGAGTTGAGGGAAAACCAAACTCCTCTCCCTAGTTGGCTTTAGGGTCTGCTCAGAAAACATTAACCTGATAGACAAAGTGTGGACATTTTATTTCGTCATACTTGAAATAAGGACTTGAACTTGTAAATCTGAGGTCTCTTTAAGTTCTAAAACTTGAAAACCTTCTTTTCCATTAAACTAGGCTTCTTTCAAAGGCATTGGGCCTTTCTACCTGGAGCAAATCCCAAACACCATTTTGCAACCTTCCTTCCTTAATCACTCTTAGAGAGGCACTGATTTCTCTCGCATGTCTGTTGTTCTGCACACTTGGTGTGGTTTTCTCTTCCTTGTTTTGCCTGTGGAATGCTCTTATCTCATCAACATGTATGTTTTAACTATTTGACTCTTTGTACATTTATTTAAGATCTGTCTGCTTGTATTCCCAGGAGGAAATTGTGCCTTTAAAATATATCTGGTTTAAATTATTTTTGTAAAAGCTTGGAATATATACATTGAAGTACAAATATAAAATGAATATCTTCAATTGTGAAGAAGGGATGCATGGCTGCATGGCAAGGTGTTAAGTGAATTAGTATTTTAAAAATTGTAGATGAGTTGGGATTTTTATGAGAATGTAAAAGTGAAAAAGGTTGTATGTTCCCTTTCATTAAAAGGCTACAGCCTTTTATTTAAGTCTTAAAAATATTTTAATGTTTATTTTTGAGAGAGAAAGAGATAGACAGAGCATGAGCAGGTAAGGGGCAGAGAGAGAGAGGGAGACACAGAATTTGAAGCAGGCTCCAGGCTCTGAACTGTCAGTGCAGAGCCTGACACAGAGCTTGAACTCAGGGACCATGAGATCATGACCCAAGCAAAGTTGGGTGCTTAACTGACTGAGTCATCCAGGTGCCCCTTTATTTCTTAATGCCAATTAATATACAGTAGTATAGTAGTTTCAGGTGTACAGTGTAGTGATTCAACAATTGCATAAAACACCTAGTACTCCTCATGACATGTGTACTCCTTAATCTGCATCAGCTACTTAACCCGACTCCCATCCCCCTCCCCTCTGGTAACCATCAGTCCTCTATAATTAAGAGTCTGTTTCTTGTTTTTTTTTTTTTTTCCCCTTTGCTTGTTTTGTGTCTTAACTTCCACATGTGATTAAAATTATATGACATTGGTCTTTTTCTAACTTATTTCACTTAGCATTATACAATATAGCTCCACCCATGCTGTATAGAATGGCAAGATTTCAGTTTTTATAGCTGAATAATATTCCATTGTGTATGTATACACCATTTCTTTTTTTAAAAAAATTTTTAAATGTTTTATTTATTTCTGAGAGAGAGACAGTGTGAGCAGGGGAGGGCCAGAGAGGGGGGGGATGCAGAATCTGAAGCAGGCTACAAGCTCTGAACTAGCTGTTGGCACAGAGCCTGACATGGGTTCCGAATCCACAAATGGTGAGATCATGACCTGAGCCAAAGTCAGATGCTCAACTGACTGAGCCACCCAGGTCCCCATGTATACACCATTTCTTTATCCCTTCATCTATTGATGGACATGAGCTGCTTCCATAACTTGGCTATTGTTGATAATGCTGCTATAAACATAGGGGTGCTTGTATCCCTTCTAATTTGTGTTTCTGTATTTTGGGGGTAAATACCCAGTAGTACAACTGATGAATTGCAGAGTTCTATTTTTAACTTTTTGAGAGCTTTCATGCTATTTTCCACAGTGGCTGCATCAGTTTACATTTTCACCAACAATGCATGAGGGTTCCCTTTCTCCACATCCTCACCAACATTTGTTGTTTCTTGTGTTGTTGAGTTTAGCCATTCTGACAGGTGTGAGATAATGTCTCATGATAGCTTTGATTTCCATTTCTCTGGTGGCAAATGATGACGAGTAACTTTTCATGTGTTTGCTGGCCATCTGTATGTCTTCTTTTGAGAAATATCTATTCATGTCTTCTGCCTATGTTTTAATTGGCTTATTTTGGGGGTTTTGAGTTGTATATGTTGTTTACATATTTTGGATACTAACCTTTTATTGGATACATTGTTTGCAAATATCTTCACCCATTCTGTAGGTTGTCTTTTAGTTTAGTTGTTTCCTACACTGTGCAGAAGCTTCTTATTTTGATGTAGTCCCAATAGTTTATTTTTGTTCTTATTTCCCTTGCCTCAGAAGACCTATCTAGAAAGAAGTTGCAATGGCTGATGTCAAAGAAGTTACTCCCTATGTTCTCTTCCAGAAGTTTTATGGTTTCAGGTCTTATAGTTAGGCCTCTAATCCATTTTGAATTTGTTTTCATGTATGGTGTAAAACAGTAGTCTAGTTTCATTCTTTTTCATGTTGCTGTCTAGTTTACCCAACACCATATGTTGAAGAAACATTCTTATTCCCATTGGATACTCTTTCCTGCTTTGTCGAAGATTAGTTGACCATATACATGTGGGTCCACTTCTGAGTTTTCTATTCCATTGATTTATATGTATGTTTTAGTGCCAGGACCATACTCTTTGGATTATAACTTGGAGTCCAGATTTGTGATGCCTCCAGCTTTCCTTTTCTTCAAAATTGCTTTGGCTATTGTGGTTCCATATAAATATTAGGATTATTTAGTTAGTTCTAGTTCTATGAAGAATGCTGTTGGTATTTTTATAGGAATTGCATTAAATGTGTAGATTGCTTTGGATGATATAGACATTTTAATAATTGTTCTTCCAATCCATGAGCATGGAATGTCTCTCCATTTCTTTCTGTCCTCTTTAATTCCTTCATCAGTGTTTTATGATTCTCAGAGTACAAGTCTTTTTTTTCTTAACCTCTTTGGTTAGGTTTATTCCTAGGTATCTTATTTTTGATGCAATTGTAAATGAGATTATTTTCTTAATTTTTCTGCTGCTTCATTATTGGTGTGTAGAATGTAATGGATTTCTGTACATTAATTTTTGTATCCTGTGAACTATTGAATTCATTGATCAGTTCTTGCAGGTTTTTGGTGCAGTCTTTTGGGTTTACTATATATAGTATCATATTATCTGCACATAGACAGCTTTACTTTTTCCTTACCAGTTTGGATGCCTTTTACTTCTTTGTGTTGTCTGATTGCTGTGGCTAGGACTTCCAGTACTCTGTTGAATAAAAGTGGTAGGAGTGGCCATTATTATCTTATTTCTGAACTTGTGGAAAAACTAAGGGCTTTTTCCCTATTATGGATGATGTTAGCTGTGGGTTTTTTATACATGGACTTTATTATGTTGAGGCATATTCTCTCTAGACCTACTTTGTTGAGGAGTTTTATCATGAATGGATGTACTTTGTCAAATGCTTTTTTTTTTTTTTTTTTTGCATCTGTTAAAGTGACCATATGGTTCTTATCCATTCTCTTACTGATGTAATGTATCATGTTGATTGATTTACAAATATTGAACCACCCTTGCAATCCAGGAATAAATCCCACTTGATCATGGTGAATGACTTTTTAATGTATTGCTGGATTTGGTTTGTTAGTATTTTGTAGTTGTTTTTTTCTCTTTAATTTTTAATGTTTTATTTATTTCTGGGAGAGAGAGAAACAGTATGAGCAGGGAAGGGTCAAAGAGAGAAGGAGATACAGAATCTGAAGCAGGCTCCAGGCTCTGAGCTAGCTGTCAGCACAGAGCCTGACATGGGGCTTGAACCCACGAACTGTGAGATCATGACCTGAGCCGAAGTCAGGCACTCAACCGACTGAGCCACCCAGGTGCCCTCTGTTAGTATGTTGTTAAAGATTTTTGCATCTATGTTCATCAGGGATATTGGCCTGTTGTTTTCTTTTCTTTTCTTTTTTTTCTTTTTTTTTTTTTTGTGATGTCTTTATCTGGTTGTGGTATCAGGGTAATGTTGGCCTCATAGAACAAATTTGGCAGTTTTATTTCCTTTGATATTTTCTGGAATAGTTTGAAAAGAATGGATTTTGGGGCACCTGGGTAGCTCAGTCAGTTAAGCCTCTGGCCCTTGATCTCCACTAAGGTCATGATCTCAACAGTTTGTGCATTTGAGCCTGCAACTGGGCTCTGTACTGACAGCATGGAGCCTCCATGGGATTCTCTCTCTTTCCTTGTCCTTCTATACCACCCCTGCTTTTGTGCTCTCTCTCCTTCTCGTTCAAAATAAATAAAGAAATAGGTATTAACTCTTCTTTAAATGTTTGGTAGAATTCCTCTGTGAAGCCATCTATTCCTGGACTTTTCTTTGTTGGGAGGTTTGTTTGTTTAAGTAGGCTCTTTACGCAGTATGGAGCCCAATGTGGGTCTTGAACTCATGACTCTGAAATCAAGAGCTGAGCTGAGATCAAGAGTCAGATGCTCAATTGACTGGGCCACTCAGGTGACCCTGTGGGAAGTTTTTTGATTACTGATTCAATTTCAGTGCTGGTTATGGGTCTCTTCAGATTTTTTATGTCTTCCTATTTTAGTTTTAGTGGGTAACATGTTTCTGGGAATTCATTTATTTCTTGTAGGTTGTCCAATTTGTTGGCATATAATTTTTCATAATCTCTTAAAATTGTGTATCTGTGTCATTGGTTGTTTTTCTTCCCTCACTTGTGATTTTTGAGTCCTATTTTTTCTTTTCTTTTTTCTTTTAAAATATTTTTATTTATTTCTAGGAGAGAGAGAGACCGCATGAGCAGGGGAGGGAGAGAGAGAGAGAGAGACCACATGAGCAGGGGAGGGTCAGAGAGAGAGGGAGATACAGACTCTGAAATAGGCTCCAGACTCTGAGCTGGCAGTCAGCACAGAGCCCGACGCAGGGCTCGAACCCACGAGCCACGAGATCATGACCTAAGCGAAAGTCAGACGCTTAACCGACTAAGCCACTCAGGTGCCCCATGTCCTTTTTTTTCTTGATAAGGTGAGAGGTTTATCAATTTTATTTTTCTTCTGAAGAACCAGCTCCTAGTTTCACTGATCTATTCTTTATTTTTTAGTTTCTAATCATTTATTCCTGCTCTGGTCTTTATTATTTCCTTCCTTCTGCTGGTATATGGTTAAGTTTTTCCTTTTCTAGCTCCTTTAGATATATTTATTTGAGATTTTTTTCTTACTTCTTGAGGTAGACCTGTAATGCTAGAAACTGCCTTCTTTGAACTGCTTTTGCTGCATCCTAAAGATTTTAGACTGTTGTGTTTTCATTTGTTTCCATGTGCATTTTTATTTTTTATTTCCAGGTTGATTCATTCATTGTTTAGTACCATGTTATTTAACCTCCATGTATTTGTGGTCTCCAGATTTTTCTTATGGTTGATTTCTAGTTTCAGAGTGTTGTGGTCAGAAAATATGCATAGTATGACTTCGTTTTCTTGAATTTGTTGAGGCCTATTTTGTGGGTTAATATGTAATCTACCCAGAATGTTCCATGTGCACTTTAAAATACATGTTCTGCTGTTTTCGAATAGAATATTCTGAGTATCTGTTGAATCCACCTGTTCTAGTGTGTTTTTCAAAGCCATTGTTGCCTTGTTGATTTTCTGTGTAGATAATCTGTGTAGATAATCTTTCTATTGATGTAAATAGAGCATAAAATTCTCCTGCTATTATTATGAATAGATTTTTTATGTTTGTACTAAGTGTTGACATATTTGGGTGCTTCCATTTTTGGTGCATAAATATTTACAATTGTTGTATCTTCTTGTTGTATTATCCCCTTTATTATGATACAGTGTCCTTTTTTGCTCCTGTTATAGTCTTTGTTTTAAAGTCTATTTTGTATGATAAAAGTATCACTGCTCTACCTTTCTTTTGACATCCATTTGCAGGATAGTTGTTTTACCATCCCTCACTTTCAATCTGCAGCGGTCTTCAGGTCTAAAATAAGTGTGTTGTAGGAGCATATAGAATGGGTCTTATGTTTTTATCCATTCTGTCACCCTGTGTCTTTTGATTACAGTATTTAGTCCATTTATATTCAAAGTGATTTTTTTCATTCATTGTTTTATTTTATTTATTTATTTAATTTAATATAATTTATTGTCAAATTGGCTTTCATTCATCACCTAGTGCTCATCCCAACAAGTGCCATTTGCAGCAACATGGATGGAACTGGAAGGTATTATGCTAAGTGAAATAAGTCCATCAGAGAAAGACCGATATCATATGTTTTCACTCATATGTGGATCTTGAGGAACTTGGGAAGGGAGGAAGGGAAGGAGAGAAAAAAGTTTCAAAGGGATTATTGATAGATGTGTATTTATTGTCATTTTATTACTTGTTGCTTCTGAAGATTTTCTTTGATCCTTGTCTTTGCATTTCATGGTTTGCTGATTGTCTTTAGTGATTGTATTTCTCTTGATTCATTGCATATTTATCAGTGGTTTTTGATATATGGCTACCATTAGGTTTGTATATAATCTCTTCTTCAATAGCCTATATTAAGTTGGAGATTGTTTAAGATGGAACTATTGTTTACTCCTCCTAACGTTTTAGGTATATGTTTTTTTTTTTTATATTCTTTCATATTGTGAGTTCCTTGATTGATTTTTTTTTTTTTACCGACATATTTACTGTTTTTGTGTTTCATACCTTCATACTGTCACTTTTGGTCCCTCCTTTACACTCAGAGAGTCCCCTTTAGTATTTCCTACTATCTTGGTTTAGTGGCCTTGAACACTGTTAGTTTTTGTTTATCTGGTAAACTCTATTTTTCCTTTTATTCTGAGTGATGATCTGGTCAGATAGAGTATTCTTGATTGGAGATTTTTCCCATTCAGCACCTTGAATATATCCTACCACTCTCTTCTTGCTTGGGAAGTTTCTGCTGAAAAATCCCCTCCTGGATTCTTGGGGTTCCCCTTGTATGTTAATGTCTTTTGTTTTTCTGCTTATAGCTTTTTTTCTTTATCACTATCTTTTGCCAATTTAATTATAATATGTGGATCTAATTTGTGGATTTTGTTGGACTCGTATGTGCCTCATGGATCTAGATACCTGTTTTTTCCCCCAGATTAGGAAAGTTATCAGTTACTATTTCTTCAAATAAATTTTCTGTCCCTTTCTCTCTCTCCTCCTCCTGGAACTCCTATGAAATGAATGTTATTACGTTTGATGGAATCATTGAGTTTTTTAAGTCTATTCTTCATTTTGCATAATTCTTTTCTCTCTCTTGTTCACTTTGATTACTTTTCATTCTTCTGTCTTCTATGTCATTACTTTGTTGCTTTGCTTCTTCAAGCCTGCTGTTCATTGCATCAGGCATGTTTCTAATCTTGTTTTTTACATTCTTCATCTTTGGTTCTTTTTTTAATCTTTGTGTTGAGGGTCTTACTGATGTCTTAAACTCTTTAGTCAGCATTCTTATGATTGGTTTAACATTTTTTAAAAATTTTATTTGAGAGAGTGCTAGCAGGGTAGAGGGACAGAAGGAGATGGGGAGAGAGAGAATCCCAAGCAGGCTCCACACTCAGCACAGAGCATGACCTGAGCCAAAAATCAAGATTTGGATGCTCAACTGACTGAGGCACTTAGGTGCCCCATGATCATTGCTTTCAGCTATGTTACTTATGTCTGTTTTGCTTAGACCTTTTGCTGTGGTTTTATTCTGTTCTTTCATTTGGAATAAAATTTCTCTGTCTTCTCATTTTGTCTAAGTCTCTGTGCTTGTTTCTCTGTGTTAGGAAGTCAGCTACATCTCCTGTTCTTGAGGGTTATGGCCTTATGAAGAAGGTATCCTGTAGTGCCCTGCCATGTAATGTCTCCTGTTTTCCAGGGTCTCGTGCTTCCAGGAGTATCTCCAATGTATCCTCCATGTGCTCTGCTATTTTGTTCTGGCCACTTTTATCCTTCATGCTGGTCATCTGTAGAGCCTCTCTTTGCCTGTTGTGGGTAGCATTTAGTCCCTGACCTAAATATGGTGTGTTTTAACTAGGCATGTTCTGGTCTGCTTGAAAAATGAGACCTGTCACCCTGAACTCCAGAACCAAGGCTCTGTGAAACTTCTGCATTAGGAGACACGGTGTGGGCAGGGGTTTGGGTATCTTCTGTGGGAAGGGGCATGCTGTGCTGGAACTGAGACAAGCATAATTGGGAAGAGTGGTTCCACCAGAGTGCAGTGGGATGGGGCTTGGTGTAATCAAGTTAGATAGTGTTGATCCTGGGTTGGTTCCTGCAGATGACTCTGTGTCTATGCTGAGAGGAGAAAGAAAGAAATGGTGCCTGCCAGTTTCTTTGTTCCTGAGGGGTTTCTTCATGAATGCTGTTTCTCTGGAGCATGCTCTGAGATAAGCAAATAACCTGCCAACTGCAGTCACTCTTTAGATCACTGTTACCATGCTGTGTGTCTGAAAAGTGTTCATGCTGCTTTCTCTCCAAGAGCATCCCCAGTGCCTCCAGGATCTCCCCAAACCAAGCCCACTGACCTTTACAACACCAGAGTTTATGCCCTGCTGGTTGCCAGAGCTTACAAATTTGGGCCCCTCTTGAGTTTCAAGCCAATTGCTATGGAAAATTGTTTTCTCTTTGAGCTCCCCTGTGTGTTAGTCTGTCTCTCACCCTTTTCCATGATTGTGGCTCTCTCCTCACCACAGCTGCCATGAGCTGTTTTTCTCCCAAACCGTGTCTCCACACTTCCTACCTTCTTCAATATGGCCTCTTCTCTATTTCAGCTGTGGAGGTTGTTCTGACAGCCCTCAGATTGATTTTTGGGAATATGAGATGCTTTGATAGTTATCAAGTTGTATTCATGGGAAGAGGTGAGCCTAGGTTTCTCCTACTCTTCTGTCACATCCCCTGTTCCATTGTTTTTTTTTTAATTTTTTACTTTTTCTTACTTTTTCACTTAAACATTTTTATTTTTAGTTATTTTTATAAAAGTTATGCTTGTAGTGTTGACCCTTTAAACTATGTCAAGGGCTTTCTTATGACCTATAGTAGTTCTCTGCTTCTTCTTTCCTGATTCTTCTTCTTCCAAAGGCAACTTTTGTACCCCTTTTAGGTAATTATTTATTTTAGAATTTGCCTCTGCATTTCTAAATAACATGTTTGAAGATTTATCACCTTTTTTGTTCTGTTCCTACCACACACACACTTGACCGTTTCTTCACCACTAATACAGGTCTATGGGGGAAGAACAAGAGGCATAGTTTTTGGTGACTATGAAAATACTATCCATACATGAGCTATGAAATGAACAATACTCATTTTTAATTTTTTCTTTAAATTGTATTGAAATTAACATACCATTTTTTGTTAGTTTTAGGTATACAATAGGATTCTGTGATTCTATACATTATTCTGTGCCCATCAAGTTAAGTGTAGTCTTAATCCCCTTCATCTATTTCACTCATCCCTCCACCCATTTCCCCTCTGACAACAACCAGTTAGTTCTTTGTCCTTTGGTTTGTTTGTCTCTTTCTCTCTTTTTGTCCATTTGTTTTGTTAAATTCCACACACAAGTAAAATCAAATGATACTTGTCTTTCTCTGATTGACTTAGCATTATACCTTCTAGGTCCATCCATGTTGTTGCAAATGACAATATTTCATTATTTTTTATGGCTAAGTAATCTGTGTGTGTGTGTGTGTGTGTGTGTCTATGTTCCTATGCATGCACATACATATACGCATACACACAACACCTCTTTTTATCCATTTTTCTATAGAAGGACACTTGGGTTGCTCCATGTCTTGGGTATTATAAATACTGCAGTAAACATACTGGTGCATATATCTTTTGAATTAATGTTTTTTTTTTTTTTGCTTTGAATAAATAGCAGAATTACTGAATCATATGGTAGCTCTATTTTTAACATATTAAGCAACCTCTACACTGTTTTCCACAGTGGCTGTACCAATATTCATTCCCACCAACAGTGCCTGATTCTTTTTTCTTCATATCTTAGAAAGGAATACAACTTTTCAAAAATACTTTTAATAGAGAATAGGAGGTTCAGAGTTTAAGAAGATATGTTTATCTGGAATTAGAAACAGTGTTAAATTTTCCCCAGGGATCTCATGAATAGTCTTTTGATAACCTGTTGACTGAATTCTGTTCTGTGGGAAATAATGTTCAGGGAACAAGGGTATGGATGGTGGCAAAGTAGAAGAAGGCAAGGATGAGTGAGACACTGCCCCTGGCCTCAAGGAATTTACAGTCTAGCTGGATGAATGTGGAATGAAATGAGAACATGGCTGAAAGGACTGACCGGGGAAGACTGGGTAGAGAGGATTGGTCACTGAAAGAGCTAATGTTAAGGTTCTGTATTGGAGCATCCATTTGACAGTGATTTGGGGACACTTTCTTCTCCTTCTCCTCCTTCTCCCCATAATCGTTTAGCAAACAGGACTTGAGTAGCCATTTTAAGATACAAGTTATAAGCCATAACATCAAGGGAATGACTTTAGAAATTAGACTTCTGAACAACTAGAAATTAGTAATTTTGTGCACATAAGGGGTATATTAAGTAGGCATGCAGGAAATAAATTGCTTGTTATGAATTATTGCTTTAGTGGCTATTTTATGTTTGAAACTTTAGCAACAAAGAGTAGATTGTTCTTAGACTGCTGATGACAAAGTGTTAAAGAGATCACTTAGGATTTCCTCTTCTCCATGTGAGATTTGGTGTCCTACACAAATCTGAGGTAGAAGGCAGCTGGGAAGAAATTTGGGATGCAGCAGCTGGAAGCATGGAATATTGAAAGACACTAAATCATGATGAAGGCAGCCTGAGTTTTGGACCCATTTCTCCCATTTATTAGCATTTTTGACCTGAACTTCCCTAATCTTTGGTGTCTTGCTTTGTAAAGAAAAGGAATATTAATCTCTACTCTGCCTATATCACAACAGTGGTTTCACATGTCAGTTTCGCATACAGTATCTCATTTTATCTGAAAACGTGTGAAATAATATGTAGATGCAAAGAATCGTGATGAAGGAATAAAAAATTTGTATCAATTTCTTCAGACATTTTGGCCTTCAATTTAGAAAAATTAATTCATAGGTTAAGGGATATTTTTAGTAAACTAATTGTAGTTTATATATATTTTTAGAATAGTAAACTAATAATTTTTTTGGGCTTGGTAATCTCTGGTCTCTAGTTATGTTCTGCTTGAATAATGGGAGCTGACGTTGGTGAATCTGAGCCTCAAGGTTATTATAAATCAGGAGTAGCTAGACCTGAGGATATGACACAAAGGAGTACCTACCATGTGGAAAGGGGAAAAATGCCATCCCTTTCCTCCTTAGAGGAATGTGGGAAGAAGAGAAGAAGGTAAGATAGGATGAGAAAATCAAATGAAATCCTCTGTCTTGAAACTAAATGTTGAATGAGGGCAGAGAGCTGAAAAATCATGTAGAAAGACATGGGGAAAGCAGAGAATACCAGAACTAATGGTTCAGTTTCTTAATCGCTTTTCTCAGTGCCATGTGGTTTTGATAAATAGGGCAGCTCTTGAAAAGAGATGAGGTAGAATAAGGGTGTTCAACCTCTAAGCCTATGTGTGGTCTGTAGGGGATTGAAATGTATTTGTGTGGTGCCCTAGTGGTCTTGGGCAAGGGCTGTGGTTAGGGATCAGGAAGAGGCAATGGCAAGATCAGAAGTTGACAGCAACAGATGCCTCTATAGGCTGCAAGACCAAGGGGAACTGATATGTCAACAAGGATTCAGGAATGACCAACCCTCCAGCATAGACACAAGGGGAGGAAACACTTCAGTGGCCAGCGGCCTTAGCTCTTTCTTGACCACTGTCATAAGATCACATGACATACTGTTCTTGATATGGAAGCAACAGAAGATAGAAGAAAACATATAAATCTTTGCTCAACCAAAATTATCTTCTAAAAGTTGTAACTTAATTGTGTCTCCATCTTTTTTCAATTTAACATGCAAGTTTATATCTTCGCCACCACTTATTTTACTTCATCTAACAGGGTAGAGGTTAGGAGGAAGATAAAGCTGTAACAGAAAAAGAGAAATCTAAGAAGTAGTGTGAGAAAATGTTACTTTTCTACATACATATGTTTTTATTGATTATATTCCCAATGCTGTACTTTTCATCTCTGTGACTTGCTTATTTTATAACTGAAAATTTGTACCTTTTAATCTCCTTTATATATTTCACCCACACACTTCCCCTCTGGCAACCACCATTTAAGAGTCTATTTGTTTGTTCATTTCATTTTCTTAGATATCACATAGAAGTGAAATCCTATTTCTCCTTCTCTTATTTCACTTCACATAATACCCTTTAGTTTCATCCATGTTGTGATCCATGGTGAGATCTCTTTATTTTGTATGGTTGAGTAGTATATTGAATAGTACACCACATTTTCTTTATCCATTCATTGATCAATGGATGCTTAGGTTGCTTTCATATCTTGGCTATTGTGAATAATGCTGCAATAAACATAAGGGTGCATATATCTTTTTGAATTAGTGTCTGTTTTCTTTGGGCAAATACTTAGTAGTTGAATTACTGGATCATATGATATTTCTATTTATTGTTTTGAGAAACTTTCACCCTGTTTTCTGCTGTGGTGGTGCCAATTTACCTTCCAATCAGCATGTATGAACATTTCCTTTTTTTCACAACTTAAGCAACAGTTATTTCTTGTCTTTTTGATACTAGCCATTCTTACTGGTGTGAGGTGATCTCTCTTGATGGTTTTGATTTGCATTTCCTTGATAATTTGTGATATTTGACATCTTTTCATGTATCTGCTAGCCATCTGTATGTCTTCTTTGGGGAAAAAAAACTATTCAGGTCCTCTGCCCATATATTAATTGGATTGTTTGTTTCTTCTACCTACATATGTTTCCTTCACCTATCACTTATTGAAGTATTATCTGGTCAGATAACAACTTTTTCTTTTCTCACAGTTGTTCAGACTTTATTTGGTCATTCATAGTTATTTAGCTTTATTTTAAAAAGATAATTTTTAAGAGCAGTCTTTAAGTTTATAATAAAATTGAGAAGGTTCAGAGATGCTTTATATATCCCTGCTTCCATACATGTATAGTCTCCTCCGTTATCAATATTGCTCACCAATTTTTTTTGTTTTGTTTTGTTTTTAACCAAGAATAAACCTACACTGACACATCATAATCACCCAAAGTCCAGAGTTTACCTTAAGCATTCAGTCTTGGTGTCTTACATTCTGTGGGTTTGCACAAGTATATGATAACATGTGTCCATCATTAAAATATCAAACAGAGTGTTTTTACTGCTCTTAAAAATCCTCTTTGCTTTGCTTCTTCATCTCCTTTCTCTCTGGTCATGGCAACCACTGATCTTTTGTCTCCATAGTTTTACCTTTTCTAGAATGTCATTTAGTAGGGACCATATGGAATCTATAATATGAATAATACTTCTAAATTTTTATTTAGTCTTTATTATGTTCTGGGTACTGTTCTAAGTGCTTTATAAATGTTAATTCATTGAACTCTCACAGTAGCCCAATAAGTGCTAGTATTGTGCCCATTTTGGGGTAAGATAATTAAGGTATAGAGAAATTAGTTTGGTAAAAATGTGGTAAAGCCAGCATTCAGGTCCAAAACTCTGGTCTCAGAATGTATGTTTCCTCTCCTCCATCATGTGCTCTTTCAGTCTTCATGTTCACTCACTCTCTTTGAGCTTCTTAATCTCTTTACATTTAAAGTTCAAAGATAGATTAATATTAGTATTGGATAATTTTGATTTGTACATAGTGAGGAATTACTGAATGTGGTCTCAAGTTCACAGCCCTGTGTTTGAGGTCAGGTAACATAAATATTTCCCCAAAGGGCCAGATGTCAATTAGTAGTTGGTTGTCATAAAATTCACCTATTAAAAGCCATTTATTACATTCTAATAAAAAATGCACATGAGGTAAGTATGTAACTTTTGAACAGTTGTAAGTTTTTAGTTGGTGATTTCTTTTTTAACCAAGGTTTTATTTTGAGTTTCATTGTTTACCTAGCGGCTCTCAGGAGACACATGAAATCTATTTTTTATGTTTTAGAAAATTAACATGATATGGCAACAGAAGTCTATTTGGGGGTGGGGAGGTGGGGAAGAACTTTCTTGTGAAGAAAGACACATGTTGCAAAAATACAAATGTGGAAAGTTCACATGTTACCATAACTCTGATCATTTACTGATAAGAATCTCAGAGATTTTATAACACAATTATTTTTATCATACTGTATGCAAAATAATAACCAATGAGAATTGAGTTGAAGATGTTTTTAAGAAGGGAACCTGCAAGCTTGCCTGTTTTCTTGGAGAAAAGCACTATTTTGCTTACAGATGTGAAGAATTCATGGGACAGCCATATAATTCTCCACACTGGCTTTTGACAGAGTTCTCTGAATTGTCTGTTTAGGGAGAAGCCTCACTCTCCAAGCTCCTTCTCTTTCTGCAACCATCATTTATTGTTTCCTTATCAGGCTGTGTGGATGAATGAACCACACAGACCACTGAGGCAGTCCAATCTTGAAGAAAGATTTCTTTCTCTATAATGCTGATATCCTATACACAGCCTCTATTGTAACAATACAGCTATAAATAAATGGTACATTATCTGAAAACACTTGTGATAATATTGCATGTGGGTTTTTAGTTTATTTTAAAGTAGGATAAAGATAATAAAATTGTGGGGTGCCTGGGTGGCTCAGTCAGTTAAGTATCTGACTTTGACTCAGTTCATGATCTCATGGTTTCTTGGGTTCAAGACTCACATGGGGCTCTGTGCTGACAGCTTGGAGCATAGAGCCTGTTTTGGGTTCTGTGTCTCCCTCTCTCTGGTCATGCTCTGTCTCTCTCTCTCAAAAGTAAATAAACATTAAAAATTAAAAAAAATAAAATAAAATTGTACTGACCTAAAATACTTATTAAGTTTAAAGCAAATTAAATTGATCTAATAAATACCATGTTTCATATCATTAAGCAGTAATTTACTATTTTTTTAGCTTCTGTTAATTAAAAGGTATTTACTTAGTTGCTAATCCCTAAAAATGATAATTATACTGTAGACTAACAGTGGGTAGATAGGCTTGGGAATATAATTTTTCCTTTTAAGTAGTGTTTCCAAGTATCAAAATAGAAGTTAAGTAGTCATTTAACAACAGTTAAATAACCCACTCTAAACTGGATTTAAAGTGACAAAATAAGATATTTAGTCATTTTCAGATGTATGATTATAATAGAAAAAACAGGCGGTTCTAATAAGATCAGGACTATTGGTGTTTAAATACCTTATTTTTGTAAATGGGAGAGATTTCCTGATAAATGAGTAACAGGCAGATTATCCTCTGTTCAAGCAAATCTAAGACAGATGACCTAGTGGACAGAGAGTTGCACTTCATGGAGAGCAAGCACTCTAGAATGATATAATTGCTGGACTTTGTGTCCTGTCTAAGTGAGGACATAACAGAGTCTCTATAAACTCATCAATGAAATGACTCTATCGGAACCCCTGTGATGCCCACCTCTCCGCAGGGCCTTACAGATCAGTGCTTGAGTGCACATTGTTTGGAAGAACATGGTTTTAAATGGAATCTACTTTTTGAAGCTAATTCCTTCCCTCCCCCTCTCATTTTCTAAAGCATTAAAAGGTTGTAATATTTGATTCAAATGAAATTTAGAGTGTGGTTTTCATGCATAAATCATCGTATGGAGTTTGCAGGGACCGATGAGGACAAGACACTGGTCTTGTCAATATGATTAGGTCGGGAGGGAAAATAAGGTAGGTAACCTATTTAAACCAAGCATACCTTTTCCTCCATTCCTCCTTGTTTCCCTTCTTTGTTTCTTCACAGCTATTTCCTGAGCTCTCTGGTGTGCCTGGAAGCATTCTAGTGGCTGGAGACTCCACAATTTAACAATGTCATGTCCTTATTTGGAGTTGATGCCTTGTGGAGGCCATGAGGATGGACCTTCATAAAGACAAAGAACTGGGATGTGTCAAGAGGCAGAGAGTATGAATCTGGCTGGGAAGAGCAGAGACTATTTGGTGCATGGAGGACAGTTTGAGTTAAACCAAGAAATGGGGGACCATCTTGTCAAAATAATAGGGAAACAAAGTGTGATAGTCCTAAAAAGCTAGGTTGGAAACATGTTGTTGAATTGTGTAGGCAGTGAGTACCCATGGAAGAATTTGGGCCAGAGTCATAAAATGAAAACACTTTAGGAAGGTTATTATTGGCAACAGTTATTAAGATAGATTCAAGTGAGAAAATAAAGTATGGGATGGCCACATAAAACTATTGCAGTATTGGAGATGATTGGTCATGAGGCCTGACCTTGTAGAGGCAGAGTGAATAGAAAGGTAAAAAGCTAGAGTCTATGGAATGTTGTGAGGTCTTGAAAATTTTTAAAAATTCCTTCTTGATGTCCATATTATGTGTAGTATTGTTGTACACCATATATTAAATCAATATTCTGCATTTCGTTATAACCCATTTTTGACTCTGCAGGTATCTGTAGCACTTCCAATGCTTCCTCTTTATCACAGTTGTTACCCATTGAGTGATACTTGTGAATTACTAAATCCTTCTTCTTTGCAGACTTTGTGCTGCAGCTTTGCTCTATGTTTTGGAAAAAGATTATACTTTAAAGTTTCTACCATTTCCAAACCTAATTAATCCACATTATTGAATTACTCAGTGTTCTGTACTTTTTCCTATCTTTTCTGCAATGGAAACTAAGGCCATGAGCTCGTTCCTGTGGCACGAGGGAAAATGAGCTCTCCGGAGTGTATGGAGATTTTCCTGTGGAAGGTGAGAGGTTAGCAAGACTGGTGGCATGGACAAGTAGGGAGGGCTGCAGGGACACCAGACATCTGCAGAGACATGGACGAAGAGCAATGACCAGTTTCTCACAGGGGCAGTTCTTGCTAGGCTTTTTGCTTGTTACCTGTCTTTCATTCTGTTGTTTGTTCTTCCCTCCTGCCTGCCTTTTCTATCTCCATCCCTCCTCCTTTCCTTGCCTCCTTTTCCTACCTCCCTTCCTCTCTTCTTTACTGTGCAAGTGTATAATAATTATCTTAGACATGAAAATAAATGCTCTTGTCCAAATAGAACAAATAGACAAATTTAATAAAGCTCAGGTAGCAGTAACAAAAGTGACTGTGCACACTGTCCCCTTCTCTGCTTTCTTTTTGGTTTACTTTTCTTAAGAGTATGATTCATAGAGATCTTTATTATATGTTTCAATAGATAAACTATGAGCTGTTTTATTTACTCTTACAGTGGACCACAAACATCTTTTGACCATGGACTCACTTCAGGAAAAATATTTAGAGCTTGAATATTCAATAAATGTATGTGCTTATATTTGTACATTATCATTATATTTTATTATATTTAATGTATATTTTAATCGATGTTATACCTAATAATTTAATACTATAAACATATTTGGGTAGAAAAGCCAATCTAAAATAATATTTAATGATTAGATCATGTACTACTTACATTAGGTTACATCATAGGGCAAACTATGCCCTTAAAGTTAGGTTTATTATCAGCAATAGTGGATATAAATCCATATTTCAAATAGTCATTTTGAAGACAGCCAAAAAATTGACCTATATCATCTGAGAAGTTGCTTTTACCTCAAAATGTGACTGGCAAGCTTATCACAGGGAGAAGAGAAATGGCAACACTGTATTTCTCCTGCTGTTTGTTTCTGCTGATTTTGTGGTATCTCCTTTCAACTGTAGTTTCTTTGCAATAATCTTTTAAGCTGTTGTTCTTTTTGTGAGAATTAGTTTAGTTACAATTTGATAATAAAATTTGTAAATCCATTTCCTTGAGCACTTACGTGCTGTAGTCCACTGGAGTCTGCTGAGAGCTAATGAAGGAGTATGGGTTCCTCTGTCACCCACTCTGGTTCTTCCATCCAAATATTGTCAATACTGGGCCCATTGGTGGCTCAGTCAGTTAAGCATCAGACTGTTGATTTCAGCTCATGTCACAATCTCATAGTGCATGAGAGAGAGCTGCACATGGGACTCTGCACTGAAAGCATGAAGCCTGCTTGGGATTCTCTCCTATCTCTCTGACCCTCCTCTGCTCTCACACATGCTCTCTCTCTGTTTCTCAAGATAAACTTAAACAGAGAAACCCCTCCACAAATATTATCAATACTGTGCGGCACACATTACCAACCAAAAGAGACCAAACAAAGGCACTAATATCAACCTAAATTTAAATATTCATAAAGCTTTATTTCTCATTTTATATAAAGAGTGAATATGAACAAAAGTTCTAATAATAATTTTTCTGTATCATGTGGTTTGCCTTGCCTGTTTTTGAAAGCTTCTACTTGGAAAACCAGAAAACCATCTTCAACCCCACCTTAGTTACCTGCATATAGTTCTGCTACATGCACCTGCTAATTCACTAAATGGATTTCATACACTGGTAAACATTTTCTAGATGACTTAGTCTCCCAGGATTCTATTTCATTTTATAGTATAATGAAATTAGGTTTCTAGATTTATAGAATACATGCCTTTTTATTTGCTAGTGTTCCAATTAACAGTCTATAATAGACAGCTTTAAATCTCTTTCCTGACGCTGCCTTTTTGATATTGATGAATTTCCTGAATATCTCTTTGTAGTATAAAGACCACCAGTACATATTTTTAATATATTTTTAACCTAAGTTAATGTTGGTATATTAAGAGTTAGTATATCTTCATTTCCTTCCAAATGAAAGAATCTTGGTTTATATCTATGAAAATAAGTTAGCTAAAATACAGGGATTCTAGTGTCAGAGGCTCATAAAAATACATACAATTATCTTTGATTCATCATAGTTTACAAAAGTTGGTATAATCGACTTTGTAATCAAAGGAAAAAATATTGGAATGGAAATACTGCACTAATCTAGGTTTTTAGAAAGACGCGAACCTGGTCTAAATAGGAGTTCAGAAATTTAATTTCTGAGATAAATGTACATATTACTACATATCCAGAATGGAGATGTTCATTTGCTTGAACATATTATCAAGAGCTTGATAAAAGACTGAAATTTAACTATGTAGGTAAATTGAACATTTAGCACCTGGAATATGAATTGTGACTTGATAAAAAAAAAAACAGTAAGTTAAGTTTTAGAGTTCTTTTCTTCTGTTGTTTCTTGTGTAACTGGAAAAAGAATTACTCATTAGTGACTTACTTTCCCACTTTCAAAGTCAAAATGACAATTCTCACAGGGGAGAAAATCCTATATTCTTCTATCTGACTTGTTCTGGTATTTAGGAACAGGCAATTGTCTTCAGACAAAAATAAAGTTGCAGAATTAAGTAACAGTTTTATCAAACCTTTGATTTCATATGCAACATGTATTTAAGATTTTTGAACAAAGAAAAATTTTATGTAAAATTAAAGGACCAGAAATAAATACCCTACATTCAGTATTTATTTTCAGTATTCAAAGAAAGTATTTAGACTAAAGATTTTAGAGTTTGATGGACTGAAGCATCAAAGCCTCTTCATTATTCTGCTTTGGTTCTAGTATTTTAGATGATATTCTTCTCCATTTGGCAGAGATTATTGAATGGTCTGTTACAAAGAATGAACATTTTTAACAGCTTTTCCTTAAATTAACATGACAGTTACTACAGTGCAATGTTGTTAATCTTTTTCTAAAAGATTAGGAAATGTTGCTGTTTGGTTGTTTACTAATAAATCAAAGAAAACATTTCTTGTCATTTTAACTTAGCTATAGATGGATGAATCATCAATGTTTGTGAAGGTAGAAGATACTATAGAAAAAGAAATGATCATTTGTTTTTATTTATTTTTTAATGTTTTATTTATTTCTGAGAGAGAAAGAGAGAGAGAGAGAGAGGGAGAGAGAGAGAGCGCGCAAGCAGGGGAGGGTCAGAGAGAGAAGGTGACAGAATCATAAGCAAGCTCCAGGCTCTGAGCTATTAGCACAGAGCCCGATGTGGGGCTCGAACCCACGAACTGTGAGATCATGACCTGAGCTGAAGTCGGATGCTTAACCAACTGAGCCACCCAGGCGTCCCTTACAAAGAATATACACACAGGCATACACTGCCCAAGTACTTCACCTATGAAGATGAAGTTAGAAGAAATCATATATATAAAAACACTTTGTAAACTACAAAGTAGCAATATATAAGTTGTTTCATGAATCTACCTGTCTTTGCATTTATTTATTATTTGACCTATTTCTTTGTTGCTTACTTGAAAGTCAAACAAAATTGAATACTTCTTGGTAGTTCTGCAACTTTGTGTTTAGTGTCTTTCTAAGTTCCAGGCTCTTGTGTCCATTCTTTCTGGAGCTGTGTTTACTTAAAGGTTTGGTACAGGCTTGTCTTCAGTTTCCTGAAGTTCTTTCATCTCCGGTTTGAAAAAAAAATTTATTCTCCTGGGGCTGATAATTTGGTATTACAAACTACTAGGAAATAAGAAATAAGAAATATGTGCCTTTAGTCTAATGGCTTTGTTTTGTTTATTTCTGTATTCCCTCTCAGTGCTTTGTGGCAATAGACGGTGAGCAAATATTTAATGAGTAAGTGAATGAAATAAAGAAAAAATAGGCAATTTTGGAGGGTTGAGTTATGAAATGTCACCAAATGTCTAAGCTGGTTTTCCTTTGGCAGCGTAGGTGATGACAGAACTAAAGATACAGTATCTTCATTATATCAGTTGAATTGTGTGCCAAATTTTGCTTTGGTTTTAGTGCTTCAGCCACTTTTCATTCCACACACACAAAAATACATAAATCTGAAAGGCTAGTTAAAACAAGAAAATTTGTCCAGAGGCCATATGTTGTTCTGTTTCTCCTGAAAAAGGAACTGATCTTTGAATCAGTCTTATAGAGTTATTACCTGATAAAGTTTTGGCTTGCTAATTACATAATAGGCGTGCCTTCCCAAGTTATTAAGTTTTTAGAATCACTTTCAAAGCTGCATTTATTGGGTTTCATGAAATGTTAATGTTAGTTATGAACTATTCAAAACCTCCAGGAATTTCAGTATTTCTCTGGTGTTCAAGAATCAAGAAGATTTAAAGGGAAACATATTGAACAGAATAAAATACCCCAAATTAAATATTTTTGACACTTGAAGATCTGCCATCATCATTAATTTATGACAAGTCTTTTGATACCTTAGGTAACTGACAAAATTTGGTTGTAAGACCAACTGGTCTTTTCTTGTTGGCAGAACTGTATAAACTAGTTTAAGAAATAACACTGTGTTGATAATGAAGAGTAGTTGATCTAAGTTTATCAGTAAGAAAGTCACAACAGTCAGAAACATTCAAGAGGTTTTAAAAAAATATTTGAAAATGTCTTGCTTTCAGCTGCAAAGCCCTGGATGATCCAGGTCAGCCAGCAGGCATTTGATCTTGTCCCTTCAATGCGCCAGCTCGGGAATCTCCTACAGTGTAGTGATTAGGTTGAATGGTAAAGCTTCTGTCTAGCCCCCAGAAACTCTATTCCCTATGTCAATTAAACACTATTCCCCCCCCTCCTTTAGAAACTTCTAGTCTGACTTAAGTTTCTGAGGGTTGAGAAGGAGAGTTTGTTAGTAGGAGCCTTGTCATGTCTGCTACAGAAATGCTGCGGTGGGCCAGAGGGACAGTGGGATTGGAGTCTCTCTCTCCATCTTTCTCTGTTCCTCCTGCATGCTCTCCCTCTCTCAAAAATAAATAAACATTAAAAAATAAATAGGTAAAGGAAGATGGATGGGAAGAATGCTGGAGACTGAGCTGAAGCACAGTGTCCACGGAATGGGTGGCTGAGTTTTCCTCGGGAGCTAGGCGAGGAGCCCAGCTGCAGCTAGAATTGATGCCCACAGAGTGGCAAAGAAAGTCTGTAGAAAGCAGTATGAGACTGAAAAAGCAACACTTGATTCATGCACTTGATTCATGAGGACCAAGTAGGAAACTGCTTCGTGTGGTTGAGAGCCAGGCTGCTGTGTGAGTGGCAGCGCCGGTCAGGAGGCATTTATGTCTTTCTTTTGCTTGTGAATGATTCCTTGTTAAGCATTCAACATGTTTTCATCTATTTGAAAATTGCTGTTAAATGGTCTCCTTCAGCTGTTTTATTTGTTTTTAGACAAAAAGGAGTCACTTTTGTTGTTGTTGTTTAACCTCATAAAGCATAGCCTTGAAAACTTTGAACAGTTTTTTGGTGACTCTTTAAAGAATTGCCTCAAACCTTCCATATCTTATTTCCATGTGAGCCAATTTCACATTAAAGAGTCCCTGATTAGCTAAAGATTGAGGCTGTTTTTCCTTGACCTGACACTGTTGTAAAATCCCCAGTATGGTCTTGGCTTTCAAGCCTGAAGCATTTCATGGCAGGCTCGCACTTGGTGTTTGACTAATTTTTCCCCCTACCTGTGCTCCCATCATAATACCTTTCCTGGGTTCTCTAAGTGCACATCAAGCATGGAAATTTGTTTGCTATGGATCCTGAAAATGAGTTCAGCCTTAATCAACTTAATCGTTGTTTTTAATGTGACCTAGTATTATCTAAATGTGTACCTATAAAGCCATCCAATTTAGAGATGGATTAGTCATTGAACTGGTCAAGTTAATAAAGACACAGTTGTGGCTAACTTGGTTGCTGTTGCTTATTCAGACCTTCCATGTATGGGCTTCTGAATCAGAAAAAAGCCAAATAAGTTTGAATTCCAACTATTTTAACTCCGGCATTTAGAACAGCTTATTCTTTCTTGAAGTATGTGATGTGTGATGTGTGTGTGTGATGTGTATGTATGTATGTGTGTATTTCCTTTCTATATCCAGAACTATACTTCTTTCTGTGTATGCCATCTTCTCTCCTTCACCATGAACTCCTTAAGAGACTACATCAGTGTGTCTGCTTCTCTGTGATCTCTGTAGCATTCAGCCTTGTGCTTTGTTCCAGGAATCTACTTAATAAAGAATTGTTAAAATGATTAATCCAAATGACCTCCTATCAGGCAGAGGTACTTACTGTCTCTGTTTTGTATGTCTGATTGAGATTTTTTACTTCCTCGAGGCAAACAATGTTTCTGGAGTGTCTTTGTTACCTTTCTTCCTGCATCTTCTTTCTTTCTTTCTTTTTAATGTGTTACTTCTGAGAAAGAGAGAGAGACAGCATGAGCAGGGGAGGGTCAGAGAGAGAGGGAGATACAGAATCCGAAGCAGCCTCCAGGCTCTGAGCTAGCTGTGAGCACAGAGATCGACGCAGGGCTCGAACCCACGAACCATGAGATCATGACCTGAGCTGAAGTTGGACGCTTAACTGACTGAGTCACCCAGGCACTCCACCTGCATTTTCTTTCTATATGACCTTGCCCATGGTAGGTTCAACTATTCATGAAAGAGTGGAACTGCTACATGCAAGACACTGTGCTAGAAATGGGGATGTACAAAATGAAAAGATGCGATCACTCCTGAGGCAGTGAAAGGAGAGGGGCCCAAGTGTTTTCTGAGAAGATGTTTGGGTCTAAAGGAAGCTCAAGGTTTATAAGACATGTAGTGTAGGTATAGTCATAAAATAGCAAGATGTTAGGGATCTTGGAAGACAGCTTTAGTATAGACCTGGTCCTATAGACAAAGATATTTAATTTCTTCCTTATTTTCTAAACATTGCATGTGTGTTAATTTCCATTTTAATGTATTTGCACATAAAGGCTATTGTGGAGACTAGGTTGTATGATTACTCCAATATCTAATATTTGTTTGCCTCTTAACATTGGACTCTCTTAGCTCGTCACATGGCCATCTGAAAGTGTATTTCACATCTACCTGCATTAAGGTGTGTCCATGTGACCAGTTTGTGACCAGTAAGATGCCATATAAGTGGAGGTAGTTTAGAAGACTTCTGGGAAAGCTAATTAAAGGGAGCCATTTTAGCTGACAGTGACCAGTTTTTGACCCATTGGTCTTTCCTTTTTTATTCTGGTTTGTAACATATGTGTGATGGCTGGACCTTCCGCAGCCATCTTGGAACATGAAGTGATCTTGATAATGTAATCCATACCCTAGAATGATGGAACAGAAAAATAGGAGTCTGGGTTCCTGATAGAGCTGCCTTACCTGATGGAACAGTGTTAGGTTGCCAATTTTCAGAGTTCTTACATGAAAGAGAAAGTAACTTCTATCAGTGTAAACTTCACTGATTGTAATTTTCTGTGAATGTACCCAATTCTGTTCCTCATTAGTACAAGGGCCATTTAAAACATATGTATTAATCTCTTTTGGAATGTAGAAAAATATCATAGATATAACAGGTCCTCTTAAGCATGCTTTAATTTCTTGGCAGATAAAGCCAACTGAGTGAGGATGTTATCACTCCAAGATTATTGACAAAGCCTATGGAAAAAGCACTTGAAATAAAATATAATTTTCTAGTTTTTCAGTGAAGTAATATCCTGTGAAGGAGAGCTATATATTCAGTAAAGAATGGATCTTATTTTGAATCCTTTCCCCAATGTGTAACTACAGACAAACCCTCTTCTGTGGAAAGAGGTTGCATCTACTATCCTGCTGGTGTGAATATTAAGTAATTAAATGAGGTAACATAAGAAGCAACATATGTTAGTTCTTATTTTCCCCCTTGCCTTTCTAAGAATAAGAAATTGGAAAATTATGAAATAAGCCAGGCTGATGAAGATAATTAGAAGAGACATTTCTCTTAGGCACTGCTACTGAGGTTGCCTCTGGTACTAGTGTTCTATTTATCATTGAAAGTGAGAGTTTTGAACCCTCAAATGGTCTTACTTGCCTTATGCCAATATATATACCTTCTTTGCTGTACTATTGGACAAGCTTGTTTTGAAAATTATTACTAAATATGATTTAGTTATAGCATAGAGAAACTGATCATTTTACATTTTTTTTTCTTTTACATAGAATTCAACATGGTTCTACATCAGCACTGTAAGATTCTTCCTAATGTTCTCTCATACTGATTATTAAGCTGCTTCCTTAACCAGCTTCCTCATCTGAGTCTATATGGAACTGTAAATAGTGTACTTGTCTTATTGGAGTTATCTTTTAAGTAATATGGATTATGTTTTTGTGAAATTTTAGTTTTTATCATACATTATCTCAGTTTTGTGATTTTTAACTCAAACATAATGCCTTATTAGATTTATTTATAGAAATGTTCAGAGGAACACTTACCTTTTAAAGTATTAAAATCCTATGGCTATCAGTATATAACAGGTGGCAGTAGAGAAAAGAACTATCCTAAATTTATTATTTTCATCATCTATTTATTTGGAAATTAATTTTATATCAAAGGAAAATAGAACAGAGTCTGGTACAGATTAAAAAAATAAAGGATGATATGAAAAATTCACATATGGGTTTCAGAAGAGATCTTCATTAATCATTAGCAACTGTTATAAATATTTTAGATTTTTATTAAAAATCTGATGCCAAACATTTTATAATTTGCATGTTGGAGTAAGATAGTGGTGTTCAGGAAAATTTTTATAAAATAAATTCAGAGTCAGCTGGAATTTCAGAACTGAACTTATAAATTCAAGTTTAGATCGCTTGATCAGTAATTGAATGTACCCTGTAAATAGTTGCTGCACAAACATCATTTCTGAACCCTTGTTTGATTTTTATTCTAAATATGTTGTAAGCTTTGTGCAAAATACAGATTAATAGAGGATATAAAATTTTTTTCTTCAAAAAAGTATAAAAACTTCTAAATTATAACTTTGGTTTATTTAAAGATTTTGTTAGGAAACCTTGTTATTATACTATGATAATAAAGAAAGTGTTCGGAGGACCACCACTGTTAGGATCAAATGGAATTCTAATATGGCTTGTTCAGCACTTCATGATTGCTGGGTTCTACTCACTTTCCCTGACTTCCCTCATTCTGTACCCAGTCATCATATGCTCCTCTGTTTACTGTAATCGCTTGGGCTTTTTCTTCCCTCTGCTTTGCAAATGGTGGTCCCTCTGGTCAGAGCATCTCTCCCACTTCCCACTCTGTCCATCTTTCGCTGGTGACCTTCTACTCTCTCCTTCAAATCAGCCTAGAGGTTCTTTCCTCCACTACACTTCTGAGTCCCGCCTGAGTCAGGAGTCCTGCCTGTGTTCTCAAAGCATCTCGTGCTTCCCTCACCACTACTAACTACTATGCCTACACCACACTGCTGAGGCTGTCTGTCTAAATCACCTCTCGACTGGAAGGCACTGAGTGAGGACTTTGCTACCCTGGAATGCCTGCATCTACCAGAATGCTGGCCCATAATAGGCAGTCAATAAATATACAGGATGAATGACTATGATGAAAACAGGATGTTGGCTGGTAAAATGTATATATGCATATGAAAGGCCAGCTCTGACCACATTTGTTCCCTGTTATTGAACTGGATTTCAGCATGGCCAATTGGATTATAACCACCTCTAAGAATAAATCCAGGCTGTCACTTGATTTATTTAGTCACAGTTTTTGTGCTAGTTGTGAAGATGACTATGATGGTCGGAATGACACCCACCTAATGCTATGTGCTGGCCATTCCATAGAGAGAATCAAACTTCAGATAGATTAAAAAGCATACATATACTTTATCAAGGTGGAAGGCACCACTAATATTTAAATTATAAATATGAATTCAAATGGTTTTTAATGAATGGCTGGATATTCTATTTTTTAATTTAATTTTTTATTAAAATTTTTTAATGTTTATTTTTTGAGAGACAGAATGAGAGTGGGGGGGGGGGGTGGTGCGGAGAGAGGCAGACACAGAATCTGAAGCAGTCTCCAGGCTCTGAACTGTCAACACAGAGCCCGACATGGGACTACAACTCACAAACTGTGAGATCATGACCTGAGCTGAAGTCAGCCACTTAACGGATGGAGTCACCCAGGTGCCTCAAATGGCTGGATATTTTAAAGGAAAGATTTGAATGGAAGAAATTGGCAGGAGAAGAGTTTGAGTAAAAATTTTCAAAAGTCTTATCTCAGCATTACCTTCATTTTTTAGATCCGATGTTCAGATGTTTAATTGCACTTAAACTTTAAAGTTGGGTAAATGCAGGAGACTAAACATACCACAAAGAAATTGCTAGACATTCTTTTCAAAGTCTGCAGTGGCTTTCCTCTCCTTTCTATATTTATCCTTCAACAGCAATAATAAAATAAGTTGGAGGAATTGAACCATGTAATCACTCCTCCATGGCCCCATTTAAGCAACCCTGTGATCTAGACCTGTCTCCAGCCTAGAAGCAGGCTGCATACATCTTCAGGCTGCCAGGCCACCAGGTGGGACTCTGAGGTGGCAAGGGCCACCAGGGGTGACAATCAAATCCAACATACAAAATCTGCAGCTGGGAACCTACGCACATCCTCAGGACTTTCTCTCCTTTTTTTTTTTTTAAACATTTAGAGACATGAATTCATCTCCTTAGTTTTGATTTTATCTCCCCCCCCCCCCCTCGCTCTCCTCCCATCATCTAGCTCTGCCTGTTTATTTCCTTTGCATTTCTGCTAGTCTCACTTTCCTTCTTTAAGCCAGCATCTGCCTGATCCATACTGCATCACTGCTTAGGAGTGAGGGACATGTCATTACTGCCTTAAAGAGAGGACTGACAACTTGAGTCTGTGGGATCTTGAGGATACCTGGATTTTCAGAAACAAAAAAAAGTAAACCTGTTGAAATAGACAAATAACTGACCCCTTCCTCAGGCTTGCCTGCTCCTGTGCAACTGCCCCTTGAGTAAGGAGAGCCTGGGGCGAGACCAGCTGCGGCCATAGGTAGAGGCATCCGTAGTGGCTGCTGCAGGAAATGTGGTTTTGGGACCGTGAACACAGGGCTTGTGAATCAGTACAAGGTGAGGAACCAGACAGAGCCCAGGGAGAGGCGCTGGGGGGACGCAGCTCTCGGCAGTCCTTACATATGGGGGAGGTGCTGCCTGGAGCTCTGTCACAGTTCAAGGGAAGGAAAGCCATGCAGTGTTTTTACTTACTCTCCTCTTTCCTTCACCCTGCCCTTCCCCCAAGCCCAGGGGCGGCTCCTGGAAATCTCCACAGAATCCTTTCACTGGGCTGAATATTTTGTTCTGTCTGTAGTCTAACAAAGGTGGAGCCAACCAATTGTCCAGCCCCAAATTCCTCACACCAATGCTATTTGGTTTCATTTATCACTGCAGGCTATGGTTTTAGTTATGTAGATTCTGACATTTTAGCTGAAAACGGAGTTGGGGGGTGGAGGGAGAGACAGAGAAAGAGAGGAGGGAAGGAGGGAGAGGAAAGGATGGGAAGGGGAAGGGGAGAGAGAGAGACAGAAGGAGAGTGAGATCTTAATGTCAGAGAAATAACAAGCAAGGAACACATTTTATATTTCCTCATTAAAACTAAGTGCATGTAAGTGTGTCTATAATTCTTTTAAAAGCAGTTCTTAAACATTTCAACTCTTGAAGCTTCCTTTTTTCCACTTAAAGAAGGAAATTCATTTATTACATTGATAAAAAGATAGTATATAATTTGAACAGATAGCTGTGAGAAAATAACTTCATATTTTTTTAAAGGGGGTATATACAGTCAGGAAAACTAAAGTGGTACAAATTTTTCTCATTACCATCAAATTCTCTATTTTGTCAATGAGTCTGATTCTGAGCCTGATTCTAGAAATCTTATCTGTGAGAAACTACCACTTTCTCTTGTTCAATACAAGAACTGTTAGTTACTCAAAATACTAACATCATGGCTGCCCTGTCATATTTGTTATTCTGAACAATGCTTTAGCCACTGTTCTAGGTCCTTCTTCCCTTTGGCTTCTTGGAGATACAAATTCTACTGTTTATAATTCTTTTGTTTGGGTTCTGAATATGGTTGGGATATAAGCTTGTGTGTGACAGAAGAGCTACTCATTCCCATTGAAAACTTCACCAGATGGGATGAGGTTGACAAATTCTGAGATCCTCTCCCTTTTCCCCATAATCAGCCTCTGGAAATGGAATGGTTTTAGAGACATGGATCGTCCCCTAGGACTTTTCCTCAGTGGACAGTCTCTATGGTACATATAGTGTGAAAGCTTTGCAAAAACCCATTGTTGATTGTAATCATAAGCCTGTGAGAAGCATGGCCGTGGGCAGCAAATTCAAATACACAATACTTAGGATTCCACTAAAAAGTATACATTATACTTCCGATTCTACTAAAAAAAAAAACATCCTCAGACTGAGCTAAGTAAATCAAAATGGAAAATACAGTATATTTTGGGTAATAAAGAAGAGAGCAATATGCTGTCATGCAGGGGCATCCAGGGATGCCATTCATAAGCACCATTATTCTGTCTGTAGGCAAAAGCAGCAACTGCTGTGACCACTGACATAGGACCAAGAATGTTCTAGAATTTCTCTGGATTCTTATCAAACAGATAGACTCAAGGACATCTTTCTTCTCTAAGAGACTAAGAGCTTGCAATGCCTTACATCTCTTGTGATCTCGGTCACCATTTGCCTGTCTCAATTCTTCCATCACTCTGGGTCTTACCTTGATACTGCTGTGTCCATCCCTAAACTCTTCTGGTTTATCTACTCAACACTCCTTTCTGTGTCCAGTGACCTTCCATATTCCTTAACCTTTACTCTGAAGATAACTCCATCTGCTTGTCTTAAAACTGTTATCTCTCCAGAAGCCCGCTTTTTCTGCAGCCCTCACAAGCCTGTCCTCAGGGTCACTAGGAGGGGCAGTAGCCTCCTCTCTCTTACTTGCTTTTATGCATATTTGATTCACATCACTCATTCACAAACCTTTGCTACTCAGAAGCTCATGTCCTCATGCTGCCATGCCACAGTCTTCCCATCTGCTCTCACAAATCTTTCAACTTTGAGATTTCCCCACCCATTCACCTAAGTTTCATGTCATACTCCAACATTTGACCATCTTTTTGGGCTATTGCAACATCCATGGTGGGGAACCTTGACACCTCCTTCTTACTGCTACTTCCTCATGGTTCCCAAGTAAAGGAGAGACCAATTTCTGGACTCTCGGATTCTTGACAGCTTGACCCCCTATGACTTTCCCTCCTTAGTCATTGCTTCCATCTTTGCATCATGGACTTGATCATGAAATCCATAGCACCTCTTGAATAGTGATTTTAAACATTTTACTATAATACCACTCATCTCCTCCTCATCTGCTCAGCTACTTACTCCTCAGCCACTCTTCATCCTCTTTGGGACTTCCTATATATTATCACTATCAATATCTCTGTTTATTAGACCTACTTCTGTCTTTTTCCATGGTCCAGCAGTCTGATCACTCTCTTGACATGTTCTAACCCCCTTGTCCATCTCTTAATGCATTACATTGATCTAGAAAATCTCCAGGCTTGTACAAACCCAGTACTTTGATTTCTTTATGCCTAAATCTGAGCAGTAAAATGTTGAAGAAAAGAATCCTGCAACGGGGACAACTTTTACTCTGAACTCATGATCAAAAACATTGTCCCCAACCCTGGTCTCTTAGCCATATTCTAATATGACTTTTTTATACTTTATTCTTTCCTTAAGCTTTCTCTACCTTCAGATGATCAGATATTTCCCTAGCCCCACTCCCTTTATGAAAGGAAAAACATTAGTGTTCCATTCCTATAACAATAAATTTAAGAATCTTATAGCTCCATGTACCTTTTCCTTTTGTTAAAATGGAGGAAGTGTACCTCTACTTTTCAAGGACAGATAAATTGTCCCACTTTAAGACATGCCCTCGTCCTGTTCAAAAACTTACCTTCTTCAGTTACTCCCCCATTTCTCTCCTACATCAACCATTTTTCCTTCTAGAGTGGATTATTCCTACTAGTATTCAAACTTGTTGTGGTATTTGTCTTCCTGACAAATACTGCACCCTGCCCCCGCAATCCCACTTAAACTATCAAAGATAGTTTAGATAAACTTCCAGAGATTCTATGCCAGGTGTCTCCTTTCCCCTAACCATTACTTTTTTAGTTGAACATGGATTTTGCTTCTACCACTCAGCTGAAAACTGATCTTGTCAAGGTGACAGTAACTTTTGTGTTAAGTGCGTCAAAAACAAAAACAAAAACAAAAAACAACATATAACTTTCTGTCTTCATCTTACTTAACCTTGTAGTAGCATTCAAGAGCTAACTACTCTTGCCATATCAAAACCCTCCTCAGTTTCACTGACACTGCAATCTATGGGTCTTTCTTTCATTTCATTGGTGTTTTCTTTTCACTTCCTCAGTCAACTGATGAGTGAATGTTTGGAATTCCATAGGTTTGCTGTCTTCTCTCTTTACATCCTTTTGGAAAGCTTATCTCTTTCATGAGCTTAAATACCATCCCCATGCCCATACCTCTTAAATTTTTCTCTTCAGCCCAGATTCTCCTTAACTCCAGATTTGTATATTTTACCTGCATCCCCTTGGATATTTTGATACTTTGCAGACATCTCAAATGACACATATACAGGTATATTTATATATATATACACACACATATGTATAGGTGTTCCAAAACTGATCTGATCTTAACCCAACCCCCTCTCCAACATGTCTTCTCCTGGTTTTCCTCATCTGAGCTTGACTTTGCTTTACTTCACTTCCACCTCAAAACCATCAGTAAGCCTTGTTGATTTTACTTTCTGACTATGTTCTTGAATCCCTCTGCTTCTATCTACATCTCCACCTCTACCCTGCTAGTCTAAACATGATTAACTCTCACCTGATACCTGGACAACAAAAGCAGCTAACTTACTTTTTTGCTTCTTCTACTCTATTTTGTACTTATCAGGCAGAATAATCTTTTAAAAAAGACAATCAGATTTGTAGCTTTACTACTTAAAATCCTTTAATATTTTCCTATTCCTCTGAAATGGAATCCAGACTCCTTATGGCCAATGATATCCTACATGATCTGGCTTCTACCTACCACTAGATTTTCGTCTCTGCATGCTCTTCTCCTTGGTCACTAGGCTTTACCAACTTTGACTTCCTTTAGAGCCCATAGTTCTCCTTATCCTTCTACCAAGACTCCATGATCTTTTCCTATTCTTTCACTACTGACCCCAGTTCTTCAGAATTGACCCCTTAATTGTCTAAGTCTCGGCTTATATGTCAACTCCCCAGATAACTCTTGCCTCAGTCACTATTTAACACAAATCCACCCTTGGTAATTTTGAACACATCCTGGTTGGTTGTTTCATTCATGGGAATTATAATTTATGCTTACTTACTTTTGTTTTTCATTTATGTATTGAATTAATCATATCTGTCACTAAATTGTAAGTGCCAGGAGTTCAACCAACCATGTCTCCATTGCTTATACTAAGTTTACACTGCTAAGGTTTCAGCACAGTTTCTGGTAGATAGTAGTAGTTGATAAATGAAGTCTGAATCAAATTTATCTTGAAACAAGTGGGTTTTTTTACTCCTTACATTTCCTCTCTACACTATATTATACTATATTCAGTAAAGAATTTTCCTTTTTTAAAAACATATAAAAAGAGATTTCATACATTTTTCTTTGGGTACAGTAATTCCTAGTAAAATGCTTATATAATAATTCTCTATAATTATGTAGTACTTTCTATTTTAAAGTCTCAAAACTATTTAGAAATCATAACGAAAAAGCAGATGTGAAGACACTGGGTCATTAACATACAGATTCAAGCTTCCTTTTTTGATTCTTGCTCTGATTCAAGATGTCTGGTTAACTGCTTGACCTAGTGATCCTCATTTAATAAATGATGTGCCAACAGTTGAAAAAGTGTACATCAACAAAGTCAAGCTCCATAATTAAAGATTCATGAAATACTGATAGTTATAAAATGAAAAACAAATCAGTTAAGGAGAGGAAAACCTAGAAAAAGAATAGTAACCAAATAATTGTACTACTTCTACCTGTCATTTACTGAAAACCCATTATATTCCAGAAAGTTCTCTGGACTCTGGGACAATAAAACTGTATGTGATATGGTCTTTGATTTCTTTGTAGTGAGGACACATGTACACCAACATGTAAACATAATACAGTTTGTAAGTGCTTTGATATCTAAGGAAGGAAGCTACTAACTCTGCCTCGAAAGGTCCAGCAAAGACTCCAGATGAGACCTTTGCACCACTAGTTAACAAGGAGTACAAGAGGGATGCCGGGGTGGCCCAGTATATTAAACACCAGACTCTTGATTTCAGCTCAGATCATGATTTCAAGGTTCGTGAATTAAAGCGCCACATTTTTTGGCATGGAACCTGCTTGGGATCCTGTCTCCATCTCTCTATGCCCCTCCCCTGCTTATGTACTCTCTCTAACTTTCTCTTTCTCTCTCTCAAAATAAATAAGCTTTAAAAAATAAAAAAGAAGTAGAGGAAGCCAGGTAGAGGAGATGAAAATGAAAGAGGGCATTCGCAGAAGAGGAGAGAGGCATGAAGATGGGAAAATGTATGGCATGTTACAAGAATGATCACTAGGGTCAGGACAGAGGGAACAGAGAGCAGAGTGGCAAGGAATAGGATTCATAGTCTAGCTGCACTGATGTTTCTGTAAAAAAAAAAAAAAAATTGAGGCCTTTAATATGCTCCATCAGTAACTAAGAAGGCTGTAAGACCTGAAAGCTTCATCCTATGCGTTACATTTTAGGTTAATATCATGATTTAAAAGTTCACAGTCCTGATAATGTTATTCTAAAACTGTTTAAGTAATCAGACTGAACATTTCCTGCCATTTTTCTTTAAGAACGGAGGTCAGTAAGTCCATTCAAAGCTGGTGGTCTTTTATCTATATATTTCTGCATCTTTAGATGATTTAGAGCCTAAGTTTTAAGCTATCAATTTCAGGATCATTTAAAGATTAAATTGAAAAAGTTTGGCTCATTAGAGTTCCTGCCCATGACTTGTCTTTTACATATGTAGAGTGGGTGGTCATCTGTGTTAGATGATGGGAAGATTCCAGGAAAGCCTTCTTGCTCAAAATTTTTTTGCAGCCTGTATGAGTCACAGTGATAGACATGACGTATTAGAAATTCCTCAGGGTTAAAATATTGTCTCTAAAACCCAGCTTCTTTATCTTTTTATTTTTAAGGTGCAAATGGCTTTCTAACTGTCACATTCCAAGGACATTCTTAAATTGTCATCTCACTTGACTTCTGCCAAATTTGAGACTCCGAGTACATGTTTTTCTTGAGCTTTTTTCAGTTTTTGTATTCTCTAATTAGTCTTGAGTTCTCTAACCCTTCAAACTCCAGCTTAGAAAGATATAAGCCAGGGCTTAGAAAATAGATTTTATTTAATCCCACTCATTTTCGTCTGTTGACTCACTGCAGCCTTCTGCTTGCCTGGTGTCCCCAAGAGGGAAGTTGATCTATTTACCTTTTTCTAGGGTGTCAACCTTCTTTACTCTGCTTGGGTATAAGCAGGCTTTCCTCCCAACAGAATAGGATGGTGAGGGGAATCTGAGGTTCAAGTTCTCCATCTTCCAAGTTCAACCAATCCTTTCGTTTTGCTTACAGTGCTCTATTCTCTTTCCAGAAGTACTGGTTGCTCTTCTTCATGGTCTTTTCAGGTTTTAACAATGCAGGTCCATCTTTCCCTCACTGGCTTTCCTTCCTTTGACACTTAAATCCTTTTCAATTTTGTTAAGTCAATAACCGTTTGTACTTCTGTCTTTCATCGTATAGCTGTTATCATCTGCTATCATTGCCTCTTCCAGTTTTTTTATCTTCTTGAATTAGAGCAGTTTTATGGCTTTTAGTAGAGTTTGGAGAAGAAACTAAGATAAATGTTGGCTGCCATGTTCAATTGGAGATCTTCAGGACTATTCTATGATACAAATACCCTGTTTATGTATTAATACTCTCCATAGTCCTGCTTACATAGAGTAAAATCTGAACTCCTACTGGATGTTTCTCAAAGTACTTCATGCTCTGGGTCTTATCAATCTGTCTTTCAGGAAGGTTCTTTGCCTCCTTCACTTCTCGTCCTTTCCTAAGAGTCAGTTGAGGTGTAATGATCTAATCTTTCCTGGTTGAGTAGTACAGAGAAGCAGGAGACCCACAGTGAATAAGCTTATACACACATTGTAGAAGAAGGAAGGACTTTGATAAACTCTTGATCTATTAAATAGTGTAAGCAGGAAAGCAATGCAGCACATACTAAAGAGGATTTCAGCAGAGAAGAGAAGCTTGAGGGGCTCACCAGAGCTCCCAAGTGGCTCCAGGATCAGATACAACAGACATACTGGGGGGACAAACGACTGGCATAAAACAGAGGCCTTAGTTAAAAGCCTCTTGTTTATAAGCTGATGTAAGCTGAGTCCTCATTCTTCCCTTCCCTGTCATTCTTCCTTCCTCTCCCTCCCTCTGCCCCCACTTTCTTCCTCCAGCCAACTCCTCTCTTTTCCTCTTCTTTAAACTCCTCTTCTCCCACTCTTCTCCCAACTGATTGAATTATTGGTCCTAAGTATTTACTCCTTTGTAATAATATATATCACTTTGGTTTATGTTTACTGGTGGCTGGAATATAGTACCTCATACCTTGAATTTGGATTTTGCCATGTGACTTGCTTTGGCCACTGACATGTTAGGGATAGAAGATGAGAGGGTTGAACAGTTAGGCTTGCTTTCTTGTTCTTCTGACACACCCATAGAATAACATTCTCTGAATTGCCTTCTCAATCAGGCTTCTGGAATAAGGCCTGTGGGGCAGAGCCATTCAAGCCAACCCATAGGCCTACTTTGTTAGTAAAAGGCTAAAGATTTATATGATCTGATGAGAAACCAGAGTATTCCCATAGGCCTACTTCTTGAAGCCTACTTCCCGGTCACCAACAGAGACAAGGTCAAGAAAAAACTTATATTGCTAAATGCCACTAAATTGTTGGGGTATCTTTCATGCAGAAAGAGGTGGCCAATACAGAAACCGATACCAAGAAATAGGGTGCTGCTATGAAAATGTTGAACTATATGGCATTGGTTTTTGGTCAGGGTAATGGGATTATGGGGAAACTTTCACACAGGTTTGAAAAATAGCAGCCCATGTTTGTAGTGGTGAGGAAATTTGGTAAAACTACTGCCTGTGGTTTGAAGACAATGTATCAAACAAGCCTGCAAATTGGGGTGCGGAGATTTTAGAGGGAACGTTCAACATAGGAACTGGCTGCTGCCAGCTGAATCTGATAAAATACAAGAAAGGTGTGAGCACTTGTAAAAGGACTGGTCAATTTACATGCAGAATTTAAAGGGAATATAAATTACTCGGAAATTACTAGTTTAAAACATAAAACCATTTCTTTTTTTTTTTAATTTTTTTTTAATGTTTTATTTATTTCCAGGAGAGAGAGAGAGACAGTGGGGAGGGTCAGAGAGAGGGAGTCACAGACTGAAACAGGCTCCAGGCTCTGAGCTGGCAGTCAGCACAGAGCCCGACGCGGGGCTCGAACCCACGAACCGCGAGATCATGACCTAAGCGAAAGTCGGACCCTTAACCGACTAAGCCACCCAGGCGCCCCTAAAACATAAAACCATTTCGCGCCAAATCAATTATAACACAACTGATCATTATAAAACAATCTCAGATTAAAGACTAAATCCAGCATACCAAAAGACACAGCAGTAAGGCATAACCAAACCAAGGGTGTGGCTGAAACACCCCTTAAGATATTCAAAAGGATTAGGGTGATTTCTAGTAGATCTCTCCTAGAGTAAAAAGGGTCTTAGAAAACTCAAGGGAATGATCTTACACACGTCCAACTCATCCCAAGTGCCCATAGATAGACCATATAACTTTACAAAAATTGCAGGTGTGGCTTTTGGTGCATAGAGTTTACAGTAATCAAATACATAAAAAAACTCACAAAGGTTTTTAAGAAAGTTGTAGTAGCAGGGCACCTGGGTGGCTCAGTCAGTTAAGCCTCTGACTTCAGCTCAGGTTATGATCTTGTGGTTCCTGAGTTTGAGCCTCACGCTGGGCTCTGGGCTGACACGTCACATCTTCTGTTCCTCTCTCTCTGCCCCTCCCCTGTTTTCTCTCTCAAAGAAAAAAAAAAATGAACACTGAAAAAGAAATAAAGTTGTAGTAGCAGGATTGCTACCAGCCTGGAAGAAAATGAGACTGCTAATTTTGATATGTTATATTTTCATTTAGTTCAAAACATTTTATGATTTTCACTTATTGACCTATGAAATATATAGAAATATGTTACTTAGTTTCCAAATAGTTGAGGATTTTCTAGATATGCTTTTGTTACTTATTTTTAAAAATCCCATTGTAGTAAAAGGACATATTTAGTATAACTTGGAAAAATTCAAATTTACCGAAGGTTTTTTATACTTGTAATATGATCTACCTTGACAAATGTTTCACACGCAGTTGAGAAGAAATGTGTCTAAGTCAGGGTCAAGCTGACAATTGTATTGTTTCAACTTTTGTATCTAAATAATGATTTTCTGTCTATATGTTCTTTCAATTATCAAGAAAGGAGTGTTAAAATCTATGACTATAACTGGACTTATCTATTCTTTTTTCAGTTCTTTCAGTGTTTGCTTCAAACATTTGGAAGTTCTTATATTAGTTGCATGATTGTTATGTTATTTTGATTAAATAAACTCTTTATGAATTGAGCTTATTTATCCCCAGTAATATTCTTTACTCAGAAACATAGTTGTCTGATTAGGTTATACATTTCAGTCTTTGATTAGTGTTTATATATATTTTTACTTGTGTTTTTACTTTTAACTCCTGTATTTTTATATATAAAGTGTATTTATTGGGGCACCTGAGTGGTACAGTCAGTTAAGTGTCTGACTCTTGATTTTGGCTCAGGTCATGATCTCATGGTTCATGAGATGGACCTCTGTGTTGAGTGTGGAGCCTGCTTAAGATTTTCTCTCACTCTCCCTCTCCCTCCCTCTCTTTTTCCCCAATGTGTGCATGCTCCTTCAAAAAAAAGTGTATTTCTTGTAGGCAGTGTATAATTGGGTTTGCTTTTACTTCCCACTTTATCAAGATATATTATATATACAACATTGTATTAGTTTAAAGTGTACAACATAATGATATGATATTTGTATATATTGTGAAATGGTTGCCCCAATAAATTTTGTTAACATCCATCATCTCACATACTTAAATTTTTTTTTTCTTGGGTTGAGAACTTTTAAGATCTACTCTCTTGGCAACTTTCAAATATACAATATAGTATTATTATATAGTATTATTAACTCCAGTCACCATGTTGTAAGTACATACATCCTCAGGATGTACTTGGACCTTTTGACCACATTGACCGATTATCCACCCCCCCCCCTCCCCGCACTGGTGCCCTCTGGCACTTACCAACCTGCTCTGTTTCTGTGAGGTTCTGCCTTTTTTTTTTTTTTTTTTTGGATTCCACATATAAGGGAGTTCCTATAGTATTTTAATTTTTGTGTGTTGAGAGTAGGGCTGGAGAAGCAATGAGGTTTAACAGTAAAATGAACAGCCTTTGGAAATAGACTTCTGGGTTGAGTTCTACCTTTATTTCTTACTAGGTATTACTATTCTTAGCTATGAATTTACTAGCCTTGGCTAATTTACATAATTGCTTTCTGTCTTACTTACTGTAAAATTAGGATATTAAAATAAGGATTAATTAATCATCTTCATAGTATTCTGTTTTTGTTTTTACTTTTGTTTATTTTATAAATAAATTATTTACTATGTGTGTATTTATTTATTATTTAATAATAAATAAATTATTTATTTCTAGTAAATAAATTATTTACTAGAAAATTTCCAGGCACATGGTAAATGCTCCATATATTTACTTATTATTGAGGGAAGTTACTTAGGTTGCCAATCTTCCTGTAGAATAATATTGAATAATATAAATGTTTTGAAAAGCAGAGTCTCAAGAGATAGGTAAATTATAAAATGTATATGTCAAATATATTTTTCAAAAATAGATTATTCTAAAACAGAACAAAATATTTCAATGGAGATTTCTAGGTGGCAATTTTTTTTGTATTTTCTGCTAAAGTTTTTATAATCAGAAAAATCATTTTAATTAAATTGAACACATGCTCAGCTCAAATGTTTTCTCTTCAGGTGCCTTCCCTAGCTCTTTAGTCCAAATTAATCGCTCCCTCTTTGGTCCTCCTTAGGAACTATTAGGAAATTGTGTTCTAATGAATTGTTAACATTTCTGTCTCCACCACTAGACTTGGAGCTCCTTGAATGTAGGAACAAAGTTTTATTTCACATTATATCCTTGGTGCCTGACCTACAACAGACCTGTTATATATTAAAGTCACCCTTCGTATAAAGGTAAAACTCAAATCCCCTGTAGCAGCAACTTTTAATCAGTGGTATAGGGAATACTGCTTGCCTTTGTTAAAAGGCATATTCTGTGTTAAGATATAATTTTATATTTGGAAAATGGAAAAGATAAGCAAAAAAGGTCAAGTTTAACAAGTTTAACTATCATTTTGGATGTTGGTGATAGACTGATGTGTCCTTGGCGGGGTATGTGATAGGTCACCCTGGAAAGGTGACAGAATTGTGGTTTTGAGAGATGCAGTATATGTGGATGTATGTGTGTATGCTCAGCATTTATATTTGGGAAAAGGAGGCCTGGCTTTGTAAAGTGCTGCTCTTAGATCTACCTTTGGAGTGAGAATCTCCATTTGAGGAAATGGCAAACCTGAGTCTTCTAAGACCTTTGGGGTTCTTACCTAGTCCTCTCTGTCCTGGTGTCAAGAGAGGCTGCTCTTTCTGAGTAGGTTATAGTCCAAACAGACTCAAAATCCTTTCATTTGGAGCTGAGCCACCTCATGACTTCTAGGTGATTTTACTTAAATATTTAGAGATACAAAAAGTACATAGGCACGGTAGATAGAACATATAAATTGCTTACAAAATATACTTTCCTTAGCCTTTCACAGGTAACTGGCTCCACTTCTTGTCCACATGAGATTTTAGGAATGGAATACAGCCTAATGGAGAGCCCCATTCACTCACTATCATCCTTACCCAGTTCTGCCCTTCGGATTCAAGCTCTATCTCCCAGGCTTGTTCTCTGGCCTGAGAGACAGCGTTCTTCCTACCAAGTGACACCAGGAGAAGCCTTACCCTTAGGGCTTACTGTGAACTTACTTTGGCACATGTTCAATAGTAGAATCAAGAAGTTGAGTGCAGAGTTTCAAAGTAAGGATTGAGCAAACATTAACGGAGCGGTTGTATGTAACTGTAGCATTGTGATTCTGTAAAGGAGAGTAGCCATGAATCCGAATATTCATGATCCCAAGAAAATATTTTTGAGGTACTAGCTGATGGTATTTCTTTCTACTTCTTAACCCTGTCTAAAAAGACACTTTATTGCCCCTAAATGCAGAGAGAGAAGAGGGGGTAATTTTCAATTTTAGTTTTGAAAACTTTTAGGCACTACTGAGCCAGAGTAAAAGTTGAATATAGACAGCATCAGCTGGAGTTCATTTCTACCTGCCCAGGTGAGGCCTGTGGAAGAAACAGGATACCAGATTCTTTGTACCTAGAATGACACAAAAAAGAAGTGTGCATATGTGTCATACCTTGTCACATGGGGCTCCTCCACCTCTTAGATTTTCCTGTAACATAGTGTGGCACAGAAGGCACAGAAAATGTCAAGGCTCAGGGCAGGGGAGGGTGCCATTTCCTGAAGCTCAGAGCCCAGAAGGTACCATTTCCAGAATGGGAAGGACATTGTCCAAAGCTTGAGGGTGGCATGATCCTAGGTGAGAGAGTACAAGGTGTGAACAGGCTTTGCAGTTGAGAATGAAAAGCCCCAAATAATTTTTCCCTCTCTGCCTTTGACTCATTTACATCTCACACTTGTTTTCTGAGATCATAGTTGATTATGGGTACAAAAAGAAACTATAACTTAATGTAGAATAAAATTTCTTCTAATTTGAAAAGTGCATTTGATACAAAGGGCAACCAGCAAAATAAAGAAGATAAATGAAAAGTTAAAATTTTTTGAAAATATTTTCTTCACTTAGAAATAGTAGTCATATATTTAGTCCAGCACACAAGTGCAACATAATTCATGCTATAAACCAAAATGTAAGTTTCAAAATATCTAGGAAAATTATATACTTATAGAGTAATTGAAGCCATTTAAAATAAAGCTTTGCCCTCTTCTGTGATCTTGGATGTTCTTTCAGTTGTCACATCCATGTTTTCTGATTCAAAAAGGTAAGAGATTGAGGGGCACCTGGGTGGTTCAGTTGGTTGGGTATCTGACTCTTGGTTTTGGCTCAGGTCATGATCTCATGGTTCGTGAATTCAAGCCCTGTGTCCAGCTTCATGCTGGTAGTGCAGAGCCTGCTTAGGATTCTCTCTCTCCCTCTCTCTCTGCCCCTTCCCCACTTGCACACATGCACTCTCTCTTTGGCTCAAAATAAATATATAAGCTTAAAAGAAGTTAAGATATTGAGGTGTTTCAAATCTCCATATTTCTTTTTCTCTGATAAACTGACTTACGTTTAGCTTGTTGTTACTGTGATCGAGTGTCACATAATATTCACACTAACAAAATACAGATGTGTCACTTTGGTGAAATATATAACTAATCTCAACACCAAATGAAAGTTCCAAGTATAGTTACAGAAATTGATAATAGTATGGGTACTTTGAATAATCGGTGTTTTTATGGTTAAAACGATATCAGCATTTTCATAACAAGTCCTTATTTCAAAAATTATAACTTGACCAAAGGTATTTATGCAAAGACTACAGTGGTTTTTGACCTATCCATCGGAGCAATTTTTTTTTTCAAAGTGACTTTTCCCAGACATGTTTGACATTTGTTCATATTCGACAGGTATAGGGGGACCAGTTTCCTCATTGCACCATTACTTCAGATGTCCGATGACCACTGCAACATGCTCGCATACAAACAGAGGGATAAGCAAAAAAGGCTACTGGGTTCCTGCATGAGTATCTTCTGGGACAAACAACTTTCCAGTTATGAGTCTCTTGATTGGGCTCCAAAAATAGCATATTTCCTTTGTTGCTAAATTCCTCTTATGCAGACTTTCTAGAGTGACTTCCTAGTTCTTTGTTTCAAAACCATACATTCCAAGAGTCTTTTTTTCCACTTAGATCCTCTCGGGTGAGTATGTCAGCTCCTTAAAACTGGAAGCCCTTCCTATTACTGCCATTCTTTTTGTTGTTTGTTTTTAACGGGTATCTTCTTACCTTATTCTTGCATTTGAAGATGGAGGCTAAGTGAATTTCTCCAAGTTTAAATTTGTAGTGACGTAGGTCAATGCCTTAGCTCCTCAGATACACCCAGATTTAATACCTCCTAGGATCCTGCTCTCCATCAGTTGACACAGAACAACATCGTCTTCCTCTTTCTCCTCATCCTGCTCTCTAGAGTATCAACTGATTTTATTACAAAACTTAAGGTATTTATTGATCATTCACTTTTCTAAAAAAAACACAATCATGCTAATCTAATTTTGTGCTTTTCCACTGGCCTGCATCCCCTATACAAGACTGCTAATATAAAGCAAGATCCCTTGACATTGACCTAATCTGGGAAACTGCTTGGACTCTCTCAGTTGACTCTGCTTGAATTGTTGCTATATGAGATTCAGCTTAAGCTCACTAATCTAATGTCTACCTGACCAGAGAAGGTCTCTGTGGTTCCCATTGAGCACCTCCTTCTCTTCCTGAAGGGGGAATTGGATGGGGACCAAGACTCATTCTTCTTTGTATGCCTACAACTAAGGACATAACAAGTGCTCATTAAATATTTCCTGCATGAGTGAGATAATCCACTAATCAATTAATTGTGACTTGTTGTCCATTCTCCTGGTAATTAATACAATAAGAAGTTAGAATAAGGGAATGTCTCTTTGGCCATAGGGCAGAAAAAATGGAAATTAAATACATGATTCTATCTGTATTAGCTCCATTCACCAACCAAATGAACTCACCATGTGCAGACTGTTCTGCAGAAGGTGTTAATTCACAATGATTCAAATTAACATTAATATTTGCAGACATTGCCTTTCATTTATCTTAGCTCATTTACTTTATCATAAAATAAAGCTGAGTTAAATATTAACTATATGCAGAAGAAATTTTAGATGGTTATGTAGTATAGCAAGCCTTATAAGGCATTAATCTTCATTACTGAGGCGACATTTGATAATTCTCTTAGGGATATACCACTTCAGTTACAAGATTCCTCAAGGGAAAAGAAGACTGCTTTGAGATATAAGCATCTTGCATGTTACGCAAATAAAGGATTTCTTTCGATAACCATGAGGATGGAGTCCAGAAAAAATGAGAAAAGTATATTTAGTAGATTGACTTGATCACCCCAACTTTTTATATCTACCGGTAGCCATGGTTTCTGGTACCACCCTCCCATACTGATCTTAGACTTGGCCATGTAACTTTCTTCGGTCAGTTAGAGAAAGTTTGACAAAGAAGAGGCCTGGAAAGTTCTTAGGCATTTCCATTTAGTGACTTGGACTCTGACAAAGAGTCCCTGTCAGAAGAATACACCCAGACTAGCCAGCTGGAGGTATTCAGAGAGAATGGAAAAGATGGTAGGTATTCTAGCTGAGGCCTCCAGGTCCATCCAGCAGCTGACTGGGCACAGGAGTGGGCCCAGTCTGGGTTGGTTGAACTTAGCCCTGATTAGCTGAACTGCTCTACAGAATGGTAATTTCATAAGAAATAGTTAATGGTTGTTATAATCCACCAACTCTAAGGATTATTTGTTACATAGTGTTATTGTGGCAATAGGCAATTGATTAAGTTTTTTCTAGGTTTTTCTAGAAGCCTATGTCAAATCTTAAATTCATTAAAAAGTACATGCTTTAGATTAATGTGAAGTTTTTAGTAATTTCAAGTAGAGAGGAGATACACAGATAAAAAGTTGAACTGGAAATTAAATTTGTTTTCTGAAGGAATAAAAAAGAAGTGGGGAAAATAAGATAGCTTTCAGAGTCATTATTTTGCCCTTGTAAAACAGGCTCCAGAGGCAAAATGTGTGGGCTAGAATTTTGGTTCCAACAGTTTAATAGCTGTGTGACATTGGTCAAATCACTTAATCTCTCTAATATATGTTTTCCTCAACTGTAAAACTGAAATATCTACTTATGGTTGATGGTCATTAAAATTATTTGAGATATAGGTAATATCCTTAGATCAGTTTTTGGGACACAATCAGCTATTCTATAACAGGTGAAGTATAAAATAACATAAAATTATTACTGTGTGGCAAGTTTTAGGATGCAATCAATCTAGTATTTCAAATAGATTAAAAAAATTTTTTTAGCCATTGTCAATTGCTTGTTTCTGGATATATTAAAAGGCCTGTATCAGTTGCAAAGTTGTTAAACAATGGAGGAATAGGTGGGGATTAGGGAACAACACACCCAAATTCAAATTATGTGATGATAGGCAAGTCATGGAACCTTCCTAGAATTCAACTTATTTGTCATTAAATGAGGGTGTGGTTAAGCATGATGACCTCTGAAGAACTGTACACTTTGAAAATTCATAACCTCTAAGCCTGTAGTAGCAAAGTAGGAAAACATAAACTGATCTCCTGTCAAAGCCTTGAACCAAAGATTTTCTTAACATTAATAGTTTTAACTGGTAAGAAAGAATAGCAGTAAGAACCTTTTAAGTAATGCTCTGCTGTTATATACAAAGAAAAAGACTATAATCTGCATTGATAGTGTTTCCTGAGGACCTACTAGATACTGTGATAGATGCTAAGGATTAACCAATAAAAACACATTTCCATTAGTACCTAAGGTATAGTGAGAAGACAAAGACTGTGGAAACCAGGACACAGGCCAACAAGGAATCAGAGAAGAAAAATCCTACCTTTAAAAACAAAAACAAAACCTCTCATATTTTGTTCTTTATAAATGGTTGATCTTGCTGATCGATGACATAAAGTCCAGATGTCTTATGCTTATAGCCACTAGAACATTGGCCTCACCCCCACCACAGTTCTTAATGGTTTTACTATTTTTCCAAAAGAGTATAAAAATGGAAAATCTAATCCTTAAGCAAAACATGCATCTCGCTCAACAGAAATTAAAACTAAAGTAATGCGTATTTACTAAGTTATTGACCCTGCTCCACAGCCAGCATTCTGTACCCAGCCTGACCGTGCTGGCGGTCTGACTTGGCAGGTCACCTGTCAGCCTCGCCAGAGGCCCCCTGGATGATTCGGCCAATAGAGGGCGCTAGAGGGAACTAACTAGTCAGGACTTTTTCCTCTTTATTCCTTGTGAACTTCCTGTGGGCTTCCTATTAGTTTCTGGTTGCTGTGACAGTCACTTGAGTAACCCCTAAATCCAGTTTGTAGTTTTCCCAACATTTAAAGGACCAACTTCTTTATTCCCTAATGCAGATACCAGCCCCAGCTGAGCAAGACCTCTCACAGAATTCTGGCTTTCATTCAGTCTCACCATACCCTTCCTCTAAGATTCTCTTATAATAGTCTCATTCTTTTCTTTTGTATCCCTTGCTGTTTCCTTCAGTTGCTATTTTTGAGATGCTTTAGAGACCTATTTTTACTTTAGTTACCTAGTTAAGAATTTATACCTACTAGTTATCTATCTTTATGTTAAATTTTCTACATGCAAAAACCAGTATGGTTTCTGTCTCTTGACTGAAACTGGAAGCAAAATAAGGATCCTAACTATAAATACGTATACTTCTATATTATATATGTGTATATATACATATACATATATACATATGTACATATATATATACATACACATGTCTATATATAATTGTTCAACTTTTTAAATTGAAAAACGACTTACATAGAGTAAGTGTGTGTTTTAGTTCAAGCTGCTATAACAGAATACCATAAGCTAGGTGGCTTATAAACAACAAATTTATTTCTCACCATTCTGCAGTCTGAGAAGTTTAAGATCAGGGTGCTGGCATTTGAATGTCTCATGAAAGTTCACTTTCCGGTTCATAGATGGCCATTTTCTTATGTCCTCATGTGGTAGAAGGGGTGTGGGAACTCTCTTCTATAAGGACACTTACATGAGTGGATCTCTTTATTAAGGGCACAAATTCCAGTCATGAGGGCTCTACCTTCATAGCCTAATTACTTTCCAAGGCCCCACCTCCAGATACCATTACATTGGGGTAAGGTCTCAACACATGAATTGTGTGCGGGGAGGGATACAAACATTTAGTTTGTAGCCATGTATGAATCTTTAAAGGTTGAGAAAGTGTGCGTGTGTGTGTGTGTGTGTACCTCCTATGTAGTCATCTGAATGAACATACAGAATATTTCCAGCACTCAGAAGCTGCCTGCTGTCCTTTTCCAGTCAGTATCTGCAAAGGTAACTACTATTGAACTATGAAACTACTATTGAACTACTATTCAACTACTATTGAATTTATATTAATAGAATTATACAGCATATAATTTTGTATATGTCTGGCTTCTTTTGCTGAACATAATATTTTTTTAAAAATTTTAATGTTTATTTTTGAGAGAGAGAACATGAACAGGAGGGCAGAGAGAAAGGAAGACACAGAATCTGAAGCAGTCTCTAGGCTCTGCATTGTCAGCACAGAGCCTGATGTATAGCTCTAAATCATGAACCATGAACTCATGACCTGAGACAAACTTATGCGCTTAACTGACTGAGCTACCCAGGCACCCCTGCTGAACCTAATAAGTTTGAGGATCATTGATGTTTTCATGTGTAGTTATCCTTTCTTATTAGTGTGCTATATATTCCATTGTATGCATATCAAAATTTGCTTATTCAGTTTCTTATTGATGGGCATTCAGTTTGTGGCTAATTTTAATAAAGCTGTTATGAAAAATCTTGCACAAGTCTTTTGGTGAACATAAGTACTCACTTTGTGGTGTATACCCAGAAATGGAATTGTTGGGTCATAGAGTACATATTTGTTGAGTTTTAGTAACTCCAGCCAAACTGTTGTCCAGAGCAATTTACTAATGTATACTATACATCTTTGGTCCACATCTTTGCCATTTTTTCTTTGAATATTACTTCTTACTTAGTTTCTCTCTCTTCTCCTCCTGGGGTGGGATGAATGGAGTTTGGAGTTTATGTCCCTCATGTTGCTTATGTTACGTTCTTTAAAAAAATTATTTTTTCCCCTGGGTCTTCATTTTGGATGTTTTCTATTCATCTGTCTTTAAGTTTACTCATTTAGTCTTTTGTTGTATCCAGTCTGATGTTAAACTCATTAGTGAGTTGATTTTCAGATATTGTATCATTCAGTTCTAGAATTTCCATTTTATTATTTTGAAATTCAGTGTTAAAATTCTTTGTGTTTTCACCTATTTTGTACATGATTTTAATTTCTTGTTTCTTTTTAAGAGAGAGAAGGCAGAGAGGCAAAGAGAGGGAGACCAAGTGGGTTCTGTGCTGATAGCAGAGAGCCCCATTGGAGGTTCAAACCCATGAACCATGAGATCATGACCTGAGCCAAAGTTGGTTGCTTAACTGACTGAGCCACCCAGGCACTTCTAATATTTTAAGTATGTTAACCACAGTTATTTGGAAGTTCCTCCCTTCTGATACCAACTTCCTTTATTTGAAATATCTGTGGATCTATTTTGATTTCTGTTTCAATTGAGATTATGTGCATTTTTGAAACCTTGCATATTGTATTTAATCACCATTTAAAATGTCTTCTAAGAGATTACCTAATGATTTAGTGTTGAAATGGAAACATTGTATATTAGCAAGGTACAGAAGCTAGAATAAATTGGTATTCATTTTTTTCAAAGAACCAGCATTTGATTTTATTGATTTTTTTGCCCATTTTTGAATTTTCACTTTCATTGATTTTACATTTATTTACTTCTTGATTTTAGTCTGTTCTTCTTTTTCTAGTGTATTAAAATAGATACTGATTTGAAACCTTTCTTTTCTTCTAATATAAGCACTTTCTCCTACAAATTGCTCTCCAAAATGCTTTAATATACCTACAAGGATTTTTATTTTTCTTCAGTTCAAAATATTTTAAGTTTTTCTTTGAAATTTCATATCTGAATCATGGTTATTTAAAAGTGTATAGTTTATGGGACCCTGGGTGGCTCAGTCAGTCAATTGCCAGACTTCGGCTCAGGTCATGATCTCACAATTCATGGGTTCCAGCCCTGCTTCGGGCTCTGCTCCTGGCAGGTCAGAGCCTGGAGTCTGCTTCACTTCCTGTGTCTCCCTCTTTCTCTGCCCCTCACCTGTGTTCACACGCTCTCTCTCTCTTTCTCAAAATTAAACACACATTAAAAATTTAATAAATAAAAGTGTATAATTTAATCCCCAAACATGGGAGTTTTCCAACATTTTTTTCTCTTAATGATTTCTAGTTTAATTCCATTTTTGCCCAAGAACATATTTTGCACCATCTCTGTTTTAAATTTATTCAAGTTTGTTTTATGACCCATGCTATGGTTTATCTTAATGATTGTTTATTGGGTGCCTGAATGCATACTTTAATACTGTTGTGTAGAGTGTTGTGTAATTGTCAGTCAAATATAGTGGTTAATAGTGTTCAAATCCTCTGTGTGCTTATGATTCTCTTTACATATGCAATTACTGAGAGAGGATTGTTGAAGTGTTCCACTCTAATTGTGGATTTTTCTACTTCTTTTTTCAGTTCAATCAATGTATACTTCATATATTTTGAAGCCCTACTGTTAGGTACTTATTTAGGATTATTATATCTTAGAGAACTGACCATTTTGTCATTATATAATGTGTCCCTCTATATCCCAATAATATATCTTGTTCTAAAGCTCAATTTATTTGATATTAATATAGGTATTCTAGCTTTCTTTGGAAGAGTATTTATATCATATATATGTGTATGTATTCTTTTACATTTAAACTATCTGTGTGTCTACAGTAAAATGGGTTTCTTATTGACAGTATATAATTGGATTTTGCACTTTTTTAATTTGAAAATAATCTCTGTATTTAAATTTCTAGACTATTCACATACATTGTGATTATTGATATAATTGAATTAAATCAGTAATCTTACCAGCTATCTTCTATTTTTTCCCATTTGTTCTTTGCTTCTCTTTTCCTACCTTTTCTGGTTTCATTGAACATTTTTACGACTTAATTTGATCTCTTGACTTATTCTATTTCTTTAGGGAAACTACTAATATTTTAGAGTCTACAATATACACATTTAATTGATCAAAATCTATCTTCAAGTAATATTACTTATACTATTTCTTTTATAGTGTAAGAACTTTATAATAGTATGTTTTCAATTTCTTCCTCCTGTTATTTGTGCTATTTTTATCATATATTTTAGTTATGCATTTGCTATAAACATGAATTAAGTTGCAATGGTACCATATTCTTTCTCTATGGAAAGAATATTTCTTACAGAGTAGTACTTCAGTACTTACAGGGTAGTAATTTTGGTTCTGAATTTCCTCAGTACTTACCTACCTGAGATAATCTTTACTTCTCTTTGGAAACATATTTTTGTTTGGTAGAGAATTCTTGGATAAAAGGCTTTTTTAAAACATTTTAAAAATGCCACTCATTGTCTTCTACTTTGTATGATTTCTATGAAAAATCTACAGTGCTTACCTTTGTTCTTCTGTAGGTAGCAAGTCCTTTTTACTCTGACTTCCTTCAAAATTTTCTCTTGGTCTTTGTTTTCAACATTTTGAATATAATATACCTATGTACTTTTTGTTAGTTTGTTTATGTTTAGTTTATTAGTGTTTTCTGAGACTCTTCAATCTGTGGTTTACTGTCTGTCATTAACATTGGAAAATCTTTGGCCATTATTCACTCAAATGTCCCTTTTGTCTTTTGTTTTCTTTCTCTCTCCTCTCACCCCAACTCTTTCTGGGATTCCAATTATTTGTATGTTAGATAAATTGACATACTGATATTGTTCTATGGCTTTTGGATGCTATAGGTGTTGTTTGTTTTTGGTTTTGTTTCATTTTTGTTTTCGTTTTTCACTTTTCCACTCTTTTGGTTTGGTTTGGGTAATTTCTATTGACCTATCTTCAATTTATCTTGATGTTCACTGATTCCTTCCTTAGCTGTGTCAGGTCTAATGATGAACCTTGTCAAAGACATTTTTCATTTTATTGTATTTTTAATTTCAGCATTTGTAGTTGATTCTTTCAGAGTTTCTGCCTCTCCACTGAAATTACCCAACTGATCTTGCATGCTGTCTACCTCTTCCATTAGAGGCTTTGGAATATTCAACACAGTTATTTTAAATCTTTTCTCTGAAAATTTCACCATCTGTGTCATATCTGAGTCTGGATTTAATGATTATTTTTTTCTCTCAGGAGGGTGTTTTGTTTTTTTGCCCTTTTATGTGCCTTGTAATTTCTGTTATTGAAAGTTGGGCATCTTGTGTAGTTGTTATGCCTAAAAATTAGCATGTCTTTCCTTCTGCTAAACCTATAATGTGGGATTTGAATTGATGTAGTTAGGAGTTGAGCCTAGTTTCATGTTTGTCGTTGTGGTGGTTACTCTTAGGGCACAACCGGCTTCAAATTTTTTGAATGATTCCTTGTGTTAGTTGGTTTGCTAGAAGGTTTTTTCCTCAGCAAATGCCCCTGTGTTAACTTTAGATTTTTCTTTGTGTTGTGCCTCAGAGTGTTTCTTTCCTTGCTCTTCTTCCTCCTTATCCCCCTCTTGGCCATATTTCGACATTACTTGGTGTGGGATAGCTTAATAGTAAGATGTGGTAGTTGGTGTTCTCTCTTGTTTACATTAAGCGTTAAACTTAAACCAGCATGGTGTCATGTCCCTGGATCCTGGAATATGGACTCCTCAGTGATGCCTCTCCCCAGACTATAGTCTTGGGCCCTACCTGCAATCTTCCCCAATCAGGGGATTTCTTTTGTTGTCACTCTCTTCCCCAGAGGCAGTTGGTTTTCACCAGTGTCCTCAGGGTGACAGTGTTTTTGTTTTGTTTAGTTTGGTTTTACCCCTTGCCTCCATAGTTTAAAGGAGAATCATTTCTCCATATTGGGGAGGGATACTTACAAAAAGGTTTTGGTTCATAATAGAAGAATACAGGTTGGGTCCTGTGTCAGCTCTTGAAGTGGCTGATTTGCACCATAGTTAACATTTTCTTAAAACTTTCTTCAGTCTTGTGATTGTCCTTGGTTCGTGGAAAAAAAAAAAAAACTGAGGAGAATGTGGAATCTCTCGATTTTCTGATCTCCCAGAGACTTCATATTTTCTCCATATTATGTTTAGCCTTCACCAGTTTTCCAAACAACCTCTTTTTGCTAGTGTTTGATTACATCTGCCCTTGGACGGCCATTGCTTATGTCTTAACACTCCCTGTAGGCACCTGCCTTTTCTTAGATTTTGGGTTAATTGGTTGCACTTCAATCTTAGCTTTCAGTGATTTCAAGAAAACTCAACTTCTTTAAATCTCTTATATGAGTGTAAATAACACTCTTTCCATCTCTCCACATTGCTGAGTAGAAAATAAGTTTGATATTAATAAAGTGTCATTGTAGAAATGATCAGAATTTTATATTTTCTTGCAAATTAACAACCAAGGATTTTATGGACATAAAAAGAAAGATATCTACAAGTAGATAAAGATGTGTTATGTTTTGTTCCTGAAATACTTGCAAAGAGATTATTCTCACACTCTAAGCACTGTAACTGAAGGTAGGATAGATTGCCAAGTTCTTTGGAATAGATGAAATCATTTCAAAGCAATGAAGGGCTGATGTTATCAATTCACATGTTGCATAGGATTATCATGAAGGCATCATGTCATGGTTTAAATAGAAGCATTTTTCCTTCCTCAGTGCTTATAAAATAAATGTATGTTCTATAATTGATGACATTCTCTGTACTGTTAGTGGTGGAATGGGACTTTATGTTGGTGGAATGGCAGGTGACGTTCAGATTGGCACTGAGATTTAAGTGCCTACAAAACAAAAACATATCTATATAAGATTGCCACATTAAATCTTTTTCATTTGTGAAGAAATAAAAGTAATTTTACTTATGAAACTATCAGTTGTTGGAAAATGAATGAAAGTTTTCTGATGGCTTGGAATGAAGATCACGTATATTTTAAATAATGGAACAGTAGATTAAAAGTCCAAACAAAGGTGAGTATTATTGATGTTTAAAAAGTACGTGGACTATGGGAGACTTGGGATGGAAAGGAAGGGAAAAGCTGAAAGAAAAACAATGGGGCTGGTGAATAGAGAAAGAGGAGCATCCATAACATTGCACCAATTTCTCAATATTCCCAGATTAGTCTGTTCATATCTTTTTATAAGAAAAATAAAATGCCTATGAATTTATTATATGACATATTGAAAGGAAATCTGACCCCTCCTTTGTCAACCATATCATATATACCTGGGGAGGGAAGTGGGTACAGAATTATTAAATAGGAGATTGACTCCTGGTCAATCTGCTTTGCCAAGGAGTCCTCATCATATTGTGGAATTCTGTATTGTGGAATTACGTTGACTTCTTGAAGAAAACTGGTTCATGCTTACAGAAAATACTTAACTCCACAAAGAATTCCTCAACATTTTACCAAATCTTTATAGTTCTTGACATGTTAAAAAAAAAAAAAGTACATCTCTATCTTAAAAACCCATAATAGTTTTCAAGGCAAAAACGAAGTAAAATTAAGAGTTTAGGTTAAATCATTCTGTAAACACTTGGCTATCTTTGCTTTGTATTAGGATGTTATCTTTAATCTTTGATTATAAAAACAAAATGTAAGATGTACATGTCCCATGCTAGGGAATAAAGTATAGTTGGGACCAGATTAATATTTGGTTTCCTTGTATTTCTCCATTTTATCATTCATAAAAATTCCAAGTGAAGAGATATGCCACATGCTAGTGTATTTTTTGTAATGTATTTCTTTGGTAGTATTTTAAATAACAGGGAGTACCAAAAAACTGATCATTATGGAGGGATTTAACCTCAGCTAGCTATTTTATAACCAATGCTTTATTCCAGCTCTATAATTAACATCTAAAATTAACATTTTCAACATGACTTTAAACATTAGAGAATCTAAGTAGATATAAATACTTAAAGTACTATTGCTTTGCACTTTTTAGGCCTTTCAAAACGGAACTAAAGGCAGCCTCTCTCCACATGAAATATGGCACAGTACATGCTTTGGAACCGTTTTATAGTTTTAAATATTTTTTATGCAATTGGGTATAACTATTTCCATATGTTTATAAAGAGTAAAAGGAGGTAACAGCAGAGATTCTGAAATGTTCTATGTCCCTTTTCATTACTAGCCACATAAGAGAACCAGCCCCTTCTTATCTCTAGTCTATTGGTAAATAGAATTTATTCACTTTCCTTAATAGTAACCTGAAGATGCTGTTTAATGCACCATAAACAAATCTTATGAATTTTTTACATGATTAAAATGGTCATAACTATCCAATGTTTCTTGCTGATTGAATCTGCCACTTCTGTTTACTAGGAAAATAAATAACACATGTTTGCTCTCTTTCTAAAAGGTTCCTATTTATTCTGTGGTCATTTCCCACTTATAATATTTCCAGCTTAATTTCATAAAACATCTTTTATAAGACTTGGGGGAAAAACCCTTATTGTACATTGTCTTCAAGTATTTTGCCTCTGAGCTCTGGACTTTTATGTGAAGAAACCTCCAATTATCCACTTTTTCTTTACTTTTCCTACCTTCCTTCATTCTTCCCTCCATTCCTCCCTTCATCTCTTCCTTTGTGCTGTTCTCCTTCTTTTATTTATTTTTTTTTGAGACTTTAGAGTTGGAATTTAAAAGGTGAAATAGCTGCATGTCTTGCATGTGCATTTAGAACTAGCAGAATACAAGTATTTGAGAACTTCCCTCCATCACCACCATTATTTCAATGCTGGTGCTGAATTTACAGTTGTCAAACAAGGAAAAACACATTTATAGGGCATTTGTCTGTCAGAGGGTTCATTAAGATGAACAAACATCCAGAGATAACTCTTTATCAAGAAAACACCCATTGTTACCATTTCTTAAAAATAGACACCATAAATAATGCTATTTGTGCCTCCCTTTTGATCATTGAAGGCCTATATGAAGTTCAGTGAACAGGGCTAAGTTAGATCTTTAGTAGATAAATTTCTAGTATGTTATGGAATCCATGTCATATGCTTGTCACTCATTCAAACTGAGAGTGAAGGCCTGTTACTATACCACCACATTCATGTTAAAATGTGAAGAAGCATCTTGGGTACATGTTTCAGGGATTATCTCAAATTGCATCTCCCCTGAGGAGTTTTCCTATTACTTGTGTTGGATATGATCACAAATGATGTGATATGATGCTTATGACATGACATATTCTGTACTGAATTATAATTATATATGGATTTGTCTTATTTCCTTTCTATTTCCACTGTGTGAACATCTATCTGTCTTCTTTCTTTCCTGCTACCTTTATACACACATTTCTCTTAGTAATAGTTCTCCAGTCTAGAGCCAGGCCTAAGGCTATAAATTCTTCATCCATGGAACTGAAATATCTGGTCCAATGTTTTCCTCCTCCAACTTCTGATAATCTATAGGAAACTGAAATTCAGACTTCAGAGACACCTAAGAACTTTGTTTCACTTTTAGTTAAGAAAATTGTAAGACAACCCAAGGTCTTCTGATTAAATTACTAATGGTGCTTCTTTTGCTTAGAAATTTTCTCTGTTAACCTTGGGGAAATAAGAATTGTGTCATGAGCAGCATGCTGCATTTATTATTGAGCTTTGTGATGATGACTTAATCATTTCTAAGACTTTGGATTTTAAGACACAGCACTATTACTTTTTATTCTGGCTATACTTGTTGTAGGTGAATTCCAAGTTATTCACACAAATTTTAGCCAGTCTACTTCTGCTCAACAAGCCTGATGCACCTTCATGGTGCTGACTGACATGGGATAAGCACCTTTAAGAAACTCTTCCGATAAGAAGTCGAGTTCACAATAGCCAGGCCTTGATAGAGTGGCAAAAAAACTCAGTTATCAATATCAAATTCAGTATCATACAGTTTCTCCAAAGCCTCTGCAGTATAAGGAATGTACTCAGTTACGGACCAAACAGACCTGAAACATTTTACCACTTTCATCAGGTCTTATATCATGATGCTCACAGTTTTAAATTAGGCTTGCTATGGGGCGCCTGGGTGGCTTAGTCGGTTAAGCGTCCGACTTTCGTTTAGGTCATGATCTCGCGGTTCGTGGGTTCGAGCCCCGCGTCGGGCTCTGTGCTTACTGCCAGCTCAGAGCCTGGAGCCTGTTTCAGTCTGTGACTCCCTCTCTCTCTGACCCTCCCCTGCTCATGCTGTCTCTCTCTCTCTCTCCTAGAAATAAATAAAAATATTTTTAAAAAATAATAATAAATTAGGCTTGCTATAAATGAGATTCCCCACTGGCAAAAGTGAGATTAATTTTGCATCATAATTTTCCAACCTTTGTTGTAGAAATTATTTGAATTTTCAGCTGGGTATATAGGTTTTTTGTTTGTTTTGGTTTTGGTTTCCTGCTGACAAAGTAGAAAGCTACACAAAATTCCACTGGGGAAGTATATTACAGGAGCTGGTGTGTGGTAATCCTACTGATCATGTCCAGTACCCTGATATATACTACACATCTGTTACCACATTTGACTTTTGTAATAACCGTATGATATTGGTATCATTCCCATTTTATATGTGAGATACCTGAGGCTCAGTCATGTGAATTAGTGAATGATGGCATTGAACTTCCAATCCAGGTATGTTTTACTTAAAACTACATACTCTTCATTACATGAAGCTAAATTCATCCTAAATTGAGTTGTAAACTCTCATTATTTGGAAATCTAAACTGGATTCAAATTTATTTGTGTGAAGGAAGAGGCTGACTTAGCCTTATTTGTAAGTGGAGTTGGCGTATTGTATTCCACAGTCAACGTAATGTGTAGCAACTGCCATTTGCATTTCCAGATGTAGAAAAGAGGGTCATATGAATTACATGATCTTGGGTTATTTTATAATTAGCAACTATCCTACTGTGTAGAATCTGTGGAGTTCACATAAAATAATGGAATATAAGGTGTTTTCATCTTTCAGACGCTTAAATTTAAAGTCTGTGGGAGAAACCAAGACTACTTTGTAAGCATGGATTAAAGTGGGCTGAAGGGAGAGGTGTCCTTCCTGGAGGAGTGAATGCACATTCTCAGGAAAAAGTCAACAAGATAAGATTGCCTGAAGAGTCTGGTGAAGTATCATAATACTGCCCTTGATTGTGGTGATACAGTTTTGACCATAACAGTTGAATAGATTAATTAGATTGCCAGTTGATGTAAGCTAGTCTGGTCATGCATAACTATTTTTTGTGTGTGTGTAGTTAATAAGTGCTAGCAATTAGTTCAAGGGTTAGTTAATCCCTCATGAACTCAAACCTCCTATCCTGCTCACCTTCTCCCTAGCTCTACTCTAGACTTCTCCTTCCCTGTTCCTTTACAAAGCCAACCTTCTACTGGTGCAGTAGGTTCCCTAATTTCTCCCCGACACTGCTCTAGAATTCTCTCCTTTTTACTGCTCATCAATTTTAACCCTCTTCATATAAATCTCCTGTTTCTCTCTGTGTACACTTGGCCTGCTGTATATTGATCCAATTATTAGATAGAAAGTAAATATCAACATGGTCGTTTTTTGAGGAAGATGATATATAAACAAGGAGAAGTAATTATATTGACATTTGAGATTGATTAAACTTATAAAGCCTTTGTAATTAAGGGACAAAAGAAAAGCTTGAGTGATTATTTGGAGTTTAATATTCTCTACAAAAAATTTCCATTGAAAGGTGAAAACTTACCAGATTTGATGTTGATTCACAACTCTGTTCAAATCATTATGGAAAAATACTAGAAGATACACTATTGCTTCTATAAAGGTAAGGGAATCTAAAAGTAACAGGTCTTCAAGTGAATGGCATAGGATAGTGGTATAGTTCTTTTATAAAGGTACTACAGGGGAATGGAAAATCTCTTAAAGCTGCAGACTGTCTTGGAGTTAAGTAGTTTAGGACTTCCAAAAACTAAGAATGTTAAGAGTTGGGGAGCCTGGGTGGCTTAGTCGGTTAAGCGTCCGACTTTCGCTTAGGTCATAATCTTACGGTTCGTGGGTTCGAGCTCGGCGTCGGGCTCTGTGCTGACTGCCAACTCAGAGCCTGAAGCCTGTTTCAGAGTCTGTGACTCCCTCTCTCTCTGACCCTCCCCTGCTCATGCTGTCTCTCTCTCTCCCCTAGAAATAAATAAAACATTAAAAAAAAAATTAAGAGTGGCAAGGGCATGTGAGCAATGAAGAAAACATGTCAGAATAAACACTGTAGCTTCCAAGATGTATTTGTGATATATTTGGAACATGTAAAAAAGCAGCTGCCTGGATATAAGGCTGGCCTGCAGGCATGGGTCAGTTTTACCTATTGCACTTGGCAATGACAATGGATAGACATTGACAATCTTTGGTCTTTTTGAACGACATGTAAGTTCCAGAAAACTGATACTGTGAGAAACCCAGTATCTGAAATTTAGCAGTGGAACATAAAAAAGATAAAAACCTAGATCATGTCTCCACATGAAAAAGGCAAAATTATTTCATATCTCAATTTGTAGAGATATTTTCTAGGCATCTATCTATGAATAAAATACATGAGAGTTAAAAAGAAGTAAAAGAAATGTCTCTTGTTTTTTATTATATTTGTAAGTGCAAAAGTATATTCACTGAGCTTATCAGAATGATTATAAAATAAGTTCTCTAGCCTTTATTAAGCAGCTGCTATTTGCCTATTACAATACTGGGCAACTTTCCTTGAGTGATTTCAGTTAATGTTCACAGCAGTCCTGACATGCTGGTATTAGTACCTTCATTTCTGTAGTAGAAAGTCAAGTAACTTTACACAAAGTAACACAAGACTGTTTCTTAAGTTTTAAAGAAGATAGTATTCACTCTAGACTGGAATTGTCAAAGACTTAAGTATTGTATTGGGTCACAAAGAATGAAATACGTAGGTAAGAGAAGTGGAAAGATAGTAGAGGTCATGTTATGGTAAGAATATTGCAGCCTATGAAGAGCAGTGGGATTGGAAGAGAGCAGCATATATGTAAGACAGGAAATATTTTAGAGATGGAAGCTGGACCTACATTAAAGTGAGTCTATGTACTTTTAAACCCCTCCTTCTTAACCTAGCTCTCATCTTTCTAGTGTTTTAATTCCATTGAGATGAGTGATGTTAGTTTCATATTTTCTATTATAGTGAATCAGTTGATGAAAGATCAAAGATGAAATAAAAAGTATTTTAGTGTCAGATCCTGTTTCTGATAGTGATTTGGTTTTACAAAAAGATGCCCAAACTACACTATTTGGATCAAGTTTATAATTTGTGCCTAATATAGTCTACACCTCAGATATGTATGCATATAAAGCCAATTATAAGCAACTTAAAAGTAACACAGGAAATTCAGGTTAACATTTGTCACAGTTTCCAATGGAAACAGCCTTTTCTATTTAACTTGTGATGAGCTGAAAATGCTACACCTCATTTTCTATCGTAGTGTAAAGCCTTCTTCTTCTACCCTAGCCAAAATCCTACAAACTTGGACATTGCAAAGAATACTCTCTTCCTGGCCTTTATTGTGAGATACTGAGGACTGTTTTCTGTAAAGGACTAAAAAATATGCATTTAGGAGATGATGAATGTTGCTCAGTGGTAAATCTTTGTGTAAAAAATGTGTTAAATTTTAGTCATTTTCTGTGGGATTGTAGCATCAGCAACTGGCATGAGATGAATCAGACTGATGATTCCAGTTCCTTGCAAAGCAGACAGCATGATATAATGGCACTGAAAAAAATCTCCCTTGGCAACTTTTGTAGCCACGAAGTGCAAAAGAGGTGTTAGATATTACTATACTTGGAAAGAGCAGGAGTCCTCGTTTCAACTATTGAAATTATTTGAAGCCATCCTTTACCATTTCTTTTAATGCTCATAATATGGATATCATCAGGATTCGATCTCTGGTGCAAGATAGCCTTATCTTAATTTTCTGTGGGGTCCTGGAGCCCTTCAGGAGTCTAAGCACCTTTTCTATAAAGGGTCTGTTTAAACAATATGTATTCAGATATATTTTTCTTTGCCCACAGTCAACCTTGCCAAGTATCATTTCAAGAATTGAATGTTTAGTTTTTTGCAACTGCCATAATCTTGCTTGGAAGGTCACCTTCTGTGAGAACTGAATAGATGTGATTCTTTCAAGACAAATTTTAAGATGGATTATATATTCATATTTTAAAAGAAACATACATGTTGCAGAAATCACATAAAGCAATTTTCCTTAAGCAAGAAGTTGTAAATGCTGTCAGAATATGTTAATTTAGGAGTTTCAGGGATTAATTGACCACCAGGAACTTTCAGTCTATTCGTGGCACCTACCATGGATGCTTAAAGTGATAAATACTAGCATAGAAGTGTTATCTAAGTTCTGTTGGAGCACAGAGCAGAAAGAGACTAATTCCAACCAAGTTGGCATAATTGTCTCTTGCCTGATTATATGAAGCTATTGACTATTATAGAAGTGGGAAATCTGTTTTTAGCCACAGTTTGCCTACAGCAGCCAAGTACACTCTCCCCAATCCTACCCAGGCTAAATCCTAGGAAACAAGTTCTAGAAACCATGTGGCTTTGATTCCTGGAAAATAGCACTGACATCAGGTCATTGCAACAGTTTCTAGCTGATGCTGGCCTATTTCTAGGTGACAAAAGTACCTATGTGCCAGTTACCAGGAGATGAGAGTTCTCCCCAGCTGTTAGTCCTTTTTGCCTGTTACTGTTGCCATTCTTCCATAAAGCTTGTTCTCTCTATTGTCCATATTTTTATAACTATATGATATGTAACTTCAAAAGATTTCTCCTGTTCTTCATTCGTACTCTATAATACAGCAAGCCATATAATGTGGCCCTTTTAACATTATTTAAGCTTATTGCTGACAGGTGCTATATAAACAGTCTTTTTGTGATTTTGGTATTTTAGATTTAAAGAGATATTTCATTTTAATGATAAGTATTCTTTCATATTTAAAGGGTGCTTTTCAAATTTAAAGGGTGCTTTTCAAAGTAAAGTGCTTTGTCTATTTGTGGTAATAAATACTTCAAAGGCCTGGTTCTTACAAAAGACCAAAAGGTACCATATGCAATTTGTTAATCTACTTTTTGGACTTTATATGTAATAGAATAATCTAACAGCTACAGAAAGTGTGAATTCTCAGTTGTTTAAGATCCATACAAGTTTATTTCTTCTATAACAGTCCAATGCAAGTGTTTTGGGAGCAGCTTTCATATATTGATTCAGGGTGATTCAGTTTTCTTAAGCTACTATCCTTTAGGGTCTCATAGACTTCTGAGGAATCCTTGACTTCCAGCCATCAAAGAAATAAAGAGAATGATCCTGTGGGAGGATATTTATGGGCCAAGCCTAATGATTGCTCTGTCACTCCTATCTACATTCAGTTGGTCAGAATTCCAAGTCACATCACTTACAAGGGAGACTGGGGAAATGTTGTCTAGTTGTATTCCTAGGAGGGAAGGAAAACAGAACAGAAAAACTAGGTATACTTTACTCTAGTTACTCTTTCAAGATTTGTAAGCTGCTTAGATTTCCGGTATTGAATAATTTTTTTGTAAAATGTGCTTTCACAAGGCAGTGTCTTTACATTGCACTGTGAGCATCAAATGAAATAACTTCAAATTTTAATCTTTACAAAATATTTTAATGAAAGCTTTCCTTATCTAAAATAGACAGTCTCTTAAACTTCAAGGAACTAGCCCAAAGCTAGTAGAAGGAAATAACAAAGATTAGAACAGAAAACAAGAGCTGTTTTTTAAATAAATAAAATTGATAAACCTTTAGCTAGATTCACAAAAAAAAGGACTCAAATAAAATCATAAATGAAAGATACTATAACTGATACCACAGAAATACAGAGAGACTACTACAAACGATTACAAACCAACAAATTGGACAGCATAGAAGAAATGGATAATTCCTAGAAAAATATAACCTTCTAAGACTGAATCACGAAAAAACAGAAAATCTGTACAGACTGATTACTAATGAACTGTAATTGAGTCAGTAATCAAAAACCACCCAGCAAACAAAAGTCCAGGACCAGATGGGTCCTCCTGATGAATTCCAGCAAACATTCAAAGAAGAATACCAAGCCTTCACAAACTCCTCCAACAAGAGAAAAGAAGAGGAGATACTTCCAAACTCATTTTACAAGACCAGCATTATCCTGATACTAAAACCAGACAAGGAAACTATTAGAAAAGAAAATTATAGGCCATTGCTTTTGTTGAACATTGATGCAAAAATCCTCAATAAAATATTAACAAACCTAACTAAACAACACATTAAAAGGATCATACACCATGATTAAGTAGAATTTATTTCAGGGTACAAGGATGGTTTCACGTCCTCAAATCAATCAATGTGTTAATGCACAGTACCAAATTAAAGATGAAAATCATATGATCATCTCAGTTGATGTAGAAAATGCATTTGACAAAATTTAACATCAATTTGTGATAGAAACTCTCAATAAAATGTATCTAGAGGGAATATATCTCAACATAATAAAGTCCCTATAGAATAACCCCACAGCTGGTGAAATACTTAAAACTGGAAAGCTGAAAGACTTCCTCTGAGATCAGGAAGAAGACAAGGATACCCATTCTTGCCACTTTTATTCAACATAGTAGTGGGAGTCCTAGCCAGAGCACTTAGGCAAGATAAATAAAGAAAAGACATCAAAATTGGAAAGGAAAGAGAAAACTTACTCTATTGCAGATGACATGATAAGTGGAAAGCGCTAAAGATTCTACCAAAAAACTGTTAGAATAAACGAATTTGATGAAGTTTCAGAATACAAAACCAATATATAGAAATCTGTTGCATTTCTATACCATAATAAGTATTAAAAATTAAAACAACCCTAATTACTATTGCATAAAGAAGAATAAAATACCTAAGAATAAACTTAATCAAGAAGATTAAAGACTTGTGTGTGCACCAAAAACTATAAGACATAGATGAAGGAAATTGAAGTTGACACAAACAAGTAGAAAGACAGCCCGTGCCCATGGATTGGAAAAATTAATGTTTCTTTAAATGTCCATACTATCCAAAGTAATCTCCAGTTTCAATATAATCTGTATCAAAATTCCAGTGGCATTTTTTTGTTTTCGCAGAAATAACACAAACAATCCTAGAATTTGTATGGAACCACAAAAGACCCCACATAGCTAAATCAAAATGGAAAAGAAGAAAGCTGAAAGCACCACACTCCTTAATTTCTAACTATATTACAAAGCTATTATAGTCAAAATGGTATGGTATTGGCATAAGAACAGACATATAGATTAACAGAACAGAGAGCCCCCAGAGTAACCTCTGCATATATGCCAATTGATTTATGCAAGGGAGCCAATAATCTACAGTGGGGAAAGGAGAGTTTCTTCAACAAATAATGCTGGGAAAACTGGACAGCTACATGAAAAAGAATGAAACTGGTCCACTATCTTATACCAAATACAGAAATTAATTGAAAATGTATCAGGGATGACTGGGTGGCTCAGTCGGTTAAGCGTCCGAGTTCAGCTCAGGTCATGATCTCACAGTTTGTGGGTTCAAGCCCCTCATTGGGCTTTCTGCTGACAGCTACCACAGAGCCTGGAGCCTGCTTCAGTTTCTGTATCTCCCTCTTTCTCTGACCTTTCCCTGCTCATGCTGTCTCTTTCTCTTTCTCAGAAATAAATACAAACATTAAAAAAATAAAATGGATTAAAGATTTGAACATAAGATGTGAAATCATAAAACTCCTAGAAGAAAACTTGAATGGTAACCTCCTTGATATCAGTCTTGATGATAATTTTTGAATTTGACAGCAAATGCAAAAATAAGGCTACATCAAGCTAAAAACTTCCGCATAGCAAAGGAAGCCATAAGCAAAATGAAAAGGTAACCAACTGAGTGGGAGAAAACATTTGTCAATCATATATCTAATAAGTTTAATATCTAAAATACGTATAGACTTCACACAACTCAATAGCAAAAAGCCAAATAAGCTGTTAAAAAAATAGGCAGAGGATCTAAATGGACATTTTTCCAAAGACATACAAATGGTCAATAGGTATATGAAAAGATATTCAACATCACTGACCATCATGGAAATGTAAATTGAAACTATAATGAGGTATCACCTCACACCTGTTAAAATAGCTAAACAATGTTGATGGGGCTGTGGAGAAAAAGAAACCATTATATACTGTTGATTGGGAATGTAAATTAGTACAGCCACTATGAAAACCGTATGGAGGTTCCTCAAAAAATTAAAAATAGAGCTATAGTATAATCCAGCAATTCTACTTCTGGATATATATTCAAAGAAAATAAAAACACTCAATGAGATACATGCACACCCATGTTCATTATATCATTGTTTACAGTAGCCAAGATGTGAAACAACCTAAGCATCCATTGATGGATAAATGGATAAAGATGTGGAATACGTATATACAAGGAAATATTACTCAGTCATAAAAATTAATGAAAATTTTCATTTGTGACCACATAGATGGACCTTGAGGGCATTATGCTAAGTGCAATGAGCCCGATAAAGAAAGGTGAATAATGTATTGGCTCACTTATATGTGAAATCTTGAACAAACAAAAAACCCATAGATATAGAGACAGATTGGTGGTTGTCAGAGGTGGGTATAATGAGTGAAGGTACATATTTTCAGTTATAAAATAAGTCATGAGATGTAATATTCAGCATGGTGACTGTAGTTTATAATACTATACTGCATATTTAAGAGTTGCTATGATGGTAGACCTTGAAAGTTCTCATCGCAGGAAAACAATACTGAAACCTGTATGTTGACAAATGTTAGCTAGTTTATTGTGGTGATCATTTTATAATATATACAAATACTGAATCATGTTGTACATCTGAACTAATATTGTACGCAATTATACCTCAATAATAAAATCATAAAGTGCAATGTATATTCATGCTTAACTTCTGATTAATATGAGTGTTTCTTATGTGTAGGTAGTTATTAGTGGGAAAGATTGTGAACTTGCTGAGCATTTACTTTGACAAACCTTTAACTTCTTTCTAGAGTTTCCAGTTTACTGAACTTCCTGTCCAAACCAGATGCCCATTGTCTTAATAGGCTTGCTCTTTGTTTCCTAAGAACCTTCTTCAGGGTTTCTACTGACCTCCATGGGCATTTACTTCTTCCGTTTTTTTTTATTTTTTTTAAGTTTTAATATTTGTTCATTTTTGAAAGAAAGAGAGTGAGAATGAGGGACAGAGAGAGAGAGTGAGACATATCAAAGGAGGCTCCACGCTCTGAGCTGTCAGCACAGAACCTGACATGGGCCTTGAACTCATGAGCCATGAGATCATGACCTGAGTAGAAGTCAGACACTTAACTGACTGAGCCATGAAGGCGCCCCAGTTACTTCTTCCATTTTAGAGGTGGCTTCCTGGAGTCTAATGTCTTTATGCTCTTTTCTCTAGTGTACTCCCAGAAACACTGATTTCCATGGACTATTAATATGTTTGACACAGATATGCAAAACTGCATATATATAGACACACACATACATACTCACATGGCCCTTTAAATTTGGAGAACATTGATTTAAACAAAATTAAAAAGATTTGTCTTTTGGGGCTCCTGGGTGGCTCAATTGGTTGAGATTCTGACTCTTGATTTTGATTCAGGTCATGATCCCAGGGTTCTGGGATTGAGCCCTACATCAGGCTTTGTGCTCAGTGTGGAGCCTGCTTAAGATTCGCCCTCTCCCTCTCTTTCTTTCTCTACCCTCTCCTCTGTCCCCCTCCCTGCTTGTTTCCTCTTTCTCTATATATGTAAAATAATAATAAAAAAAAGGATTTGTCTTTTAAGATATGTCTTGGGGGCATCTGCATGGTTCAGTCGGTTGAGCATCTGACTTTAGCTCAGGTCATGATCTCAGTTTGCCGTTTGAGCTTCACATTGGGCTCGCTACTGGTAGAGCGGAGCCTATTTCTGATTCTCTGTACCCCACCCCCCACCTCTGCCTCTCCCTTGCTTACATTTGTGCACTCTCTCTCTCTCTCCCTCTCTGAAAACTAAGCAAGAAAAAGAAATGTCTTAAAGTCTGTATTATGCTAATGTGCATTTTGACCTCCCAATAATTAAAAAATAATATGTAGTATTTCCTAAAGTTATTTCACTCTAGAAACTTTCTTTTCCTACTTTAAGGGATTAGTCTGCAGCAAAACACTGTTTAGAAAATACTGCTTTAATCCAAAGGGATGGACCTTCATTCAAACATGTAGGTGCTGCAGCAGGCTGTGCCGGTGAGAATTTGTACACAAAGCCTTTCGTAAAAGGAAGACATTTATAATGAGATATCAATTCTTTTTCTTCTGCTGAGAAGAAATTACTTGAAGCATGCTTTGTTTTCAATGAACACTGTAGTTGAGAGATGTTATGATCTACTAATTCAACTAATAGTAAAAGTTTTTTGTGAATTCTTTAAGCAACAATTAATACTTCAAAGAGGTACCAAGAAACCCTGATTCTTCTTATTTTTAATAATTTTATATTGTCCACCTTTCCTTGGGAGATAAAAAGGATGAACATTTTATTTTTACAGTGAAGGGCAATTGTAGTGTTCTTGAAGAACCTTTTTGGGCTAAAGAAGGAACTCTAATGACTAGTTGGGAAGGGAACAAAATGTTGGTATTCTTTTGAATCTAAGCAGCAAGGTTGTGGTAAAAGATTTCAAACCATATGCTATTTGTAACCAAAATTATGGGAAATGACATTAAAATATTTTCTGACCTACAGTGTAATTTTAAGTCCCAATCTTGTTGGCTCTATATGTGTAGTTGAAGTAGAATTACTTAAATTATTAACTTGCTATCCATTTTCCTTATATATGAAGTTACCATAAATCAGTTTTTCTCATTCTTTGGGCAGTAAACAGTTATCAATATTAAGCAACCAGTCATATACAATTCAACTTTAAAAATACTGAATTCTAAACATTTTTTTCTCTGACAAGATGTTGAGAACTTCCCTTTTGATGCACTTTCCCAAACTTTCTTTGCTTGAGGATTATATATATATTTGAATAAAGATGAACATTCAAAGACTCTTAAACCACATATTGTAATTTCACCAGTGGGCTAAACAGAGTACATTGGAGAAAACCTGCCCTAGGGCTTGAGACCTTGTATCCCATCTTAACGGGAGACTAAACAGTGTAAACCATTCCTTCGTTAATGGTTGGGCAGAAAAGAGGATAAATGATAAACAGTGAAAAAGTATAATTGGATTTGTTTCTTGGAGATCAATTGATGGAATGCCAGCAACACTGATGCATTTTTAAATGACATGTTTTTTAACATCAAAGAGTCTAGGCAAAGGTTAAGTATCTATGTGACAGGATTATTTTTAACTTTGTATTGGCCACTGAAACTTTCCTTTCTTCACCCTGCCAGAATAGGAAACATTGCTGATTTGTTCACTTAGTTAACATGGGAAATATGTACATACAAGTAGCATGTATGCTTTTTCTGCCAATAATCCACACTGTTTTCCATTAGTGGTTTTAGTTATAGGTTTCTCGCAAGTGTTTGTAAAGAATTTGCTTTAAATATATAGACAATTCTTTTTATTTATAGATAACCTTGTTATCAAACTAGGTATCAAAATCATGTCAGTCATTATGTGATTATACTAGAGCAAGGATAGCTAAAGGTTTAAATTACAGGAAATCATTAGAAATATGTAAGAAACGATTATGTTCTTGTAGCTTTTCATTAACCAAGTGTCGCCTACCTTTCTATTTGGTCACTGGAAATTAGATTTGCATTGTATACAAATAGTTTGACTTACTAGATGAAATTTTTCAGAAATTTCATCACATTGATGATGTAGAATTTCATATGTTCATAAAAAAGTAAGGAACCCTCTACTGGTCTTTTCTGACAAGTTGAAGTTATTTCCTGTGAAAATGAGGCCATCCATATTTTCTAGTATAAAGACACGTTTCATCTTTTAAAATGGGATGTTGCAGAAATAGCTAAGGAGATATTAAATAGCTTATAAAATACTTTTTTCCTCAAAGTCAGCAATCACATTTCTTTTAAGAAGTTATAACTCTATGGGAATCCTGAGGATACTGGACTATGTACAAAGTTTAATTTTTAAAATACCTTTTTTTAAAAATATTTATTTCTAGGAGAGTGAGAGAGAAACAGCATGAGCAGGAGACAGTCAGAGAAAGAGGGAGACACAGACTCTGAAATAGGCTCCAGGCTCTGAGCTGGCTGTCAGCACAGAGCCCGACGCGGGGCTCGAACCCATGAACCACGAGATCATGACCTAAGCGAGTCGGACGCTTAACCGACTAAGCCACCCAGGCGCCCCTAATTTTTAAAATACTTTGTTGAAATTATATATATACCCCTACAAGTGAACAATGAACAAGTATGCTGCTCGGTAATTAATTCACAAAGTGAACATTCCAGAGTAACTAATATCCACATTGAGTTACAGAGTATCATTAATACTTTAGAACTAGCTATCATGCCCTCTGAGTTTATTTTCTGTCCTCTCAAAGATAATCACTTTCTCAATATCCAATACATCATGTATAAATCTATTTTCGTAATTTAGAAAAACAGTTTCATAAATTATCCATCCTTTTCTCTTTGATTTCTTTCATTCAAGATTTTGTGATTCATCCCCATTGGTGCATGTAGATTTAGTTTTTAAAATAAATGTTTAAAATAAATTTTAAAATAAATTTAATTTTATACTTGTTTTATACTTACAAAAATTAGTAAAGTTAGTTTCCATAGATGCTACATCCAGTTTCTTCTATTATTAACATCTTGCGTTAGAATGGTACATTTATCACTATTAATGAAACAATACTAATATACTAATATTAACTAAAACCTATGCCTTATTCATTTCCTTAGTTTTTACCTTAGTTTTATTTTAGTTTTTCTTCTTTTCCATTCCAGGATCCCATCCAGAACACCATATTTCCTTGAGTCACGTCTCCTTAGGCTTCTCTGTCTGTGACAGTTTCCTTACATTTGATACCATGACATTTTTGAAGAATAATTGTTATTTTGTAGAATGTATCTCCATTAGGACTTGTCAAATGTATTTGTTCTCATGGTTAGACTGGGGTTATGATTTGGGGGAGTTGACGGCACAGAAACAAAGTGTCATTCTCCTTTCCTTGTATCAAGAGTAAATACTATCTTTCTGACTTATCACTACTGATAATCTTGATCACGCAGCTGATGGTAGTATTCGTCAGCTTTCTCTACTGTACATTTATTCTCACCCCCACCTTCTTTCAGCACTATACTGTTTGGAGAAAACTTACCATGGGCAGCTAATACTTAAGGAGTGGAGAGTTACAGTTACCTCCTTGAGGGCAAAATATCTTCATAAATCTTTTGGAATTCTGTAGGATTGAGGTGTCTATTTTCCCACATTTATTGATTTATTCAGTATTTGTTTCAGAATGGACTCAGGAATATTTGTTTTATATTTTGAATTATAATTCAAACGTTAATTTGTTTTTGTTGCTGAAATTGTTCCACCTTTGACCCTTTGGGAGCTCTTTCAGTTGGTTTCTATGCTTCTTTGACATATCCTCATTAATGTGTGTGTGTGCATGCACACGTGTGGTTGAGCACTTCCTTACTTTTGGTACTACAAAATGCTCTAGGCTTATCATGTATATTTTCTGCATTTATAAATTAATAGAGTATGTGATTTCTTTAATTATCAATTGAAATTTCAGATTCATCCATATCTTTGCATGGCTTGCTAGCTTATTCCTTTTTAATTGCTGAGTAGTGTTCCACTTTATGGCTTATTCATAAGGCTTGAGTTTTAGTTTTGCCTTACCCACTAATGTTACAAAGTGACTACTCTGAGCCCAGTGTCATCTTAGGTATTGCAGGACACAGAGAGGAATAATAAAGATATCACATTATAGGTGCATTTAATATCCTTGCAGAAGCAAGGATTGTAATAATATAAAAATTAGGGGCACCTGGGTGGCTCAGTCAGTTGAGTGATTCTTGATTTTGGTTCATGTCCCCAGGGTTGTGGGATTAAGCCCATTGGGCTCTGCAATGAGTGTGGAACTGTTGAGATATTCTCTCTCTCTCTCTCTCTCTCTTTCTACCTCTCCCTCTCTCTGCCCCTCTTCACCACTCACTTTCTCTCTAAAAGCAAAACACAATTAAAAAAAGAATTAAATGACAAATCCTATGTTCATATTTAAGTTGGATTGTTTTTTAATGAATTGTAAGAGCTCTTCATATATTTTGAAGTATTGGGGCTTGAAAGTTAAACTTATGAATTTTGAGGTGAACACATTCAGACCATAACAGGAACTCTGGGAGATAGTACACAGAATACCTTGAAACTTTTTCTTTAGCTCAGAGGAAGCAAACTGCTTTATAAATAGAGAGTTTTGACCCGTTTGTGATATAGTTGTATTAGTAGGTTCTGAGTGCAGCCTGCTGGGGGTGTTTTCACTTTTTCCTCACTAACCTCAAATTACAGCTTTTTATTCTTAGCCCTTAACATTATTTTGTACGAATAAAGACAGATTGGGCAAAAGCCTGACAAATCTAGCATATCTGAAACTGAGATCCTGAAAAACAAACACTAGCAAGGGTATCACTGTTAGTTTAGGGAAAATGGGGAACACTTCACCCAGTTGGTCCGTTTGGAATTGTACTCCAATTGCCACCATGGGAAATTTCTTTTAGATGTTTCCTACTTTTTTTTTTTTTCCAGATATTTTTCTAGTCAAGAGGTATTAGGGCCTGGAAGAATAAGAATCTATTTGGACAATCCTGAGGGGGAAGAAATTAAATTGATTCCTTTAGGAAACAAGAAGCTGGGAATAGAAGAATTGTAAAGGTAAAGATAAAGTACTTTTATGCTAGCACCCGTATAACAATGGAATTCATGACATCTATTGGATGTTCTCAGACTCTATTTTTGTTCTGATCTTTTATATCCTGCATTATGTCAAGTATGTAGACATTGCAATATCACATAGTTCAACTCATTAAATATTACCTGGAAGCTTATTCAGTGTCTCAGAATGAGCCATGCTCAGAACAGAAAAAAAGGATATAATTGTCTCTTCTTTTTATTGGTCAAAAGTTGCTCCATGAACTTCCAGTTCCCATGGATACTCCACACCAGGACATTGGTGAAATCCTAGAGAAATAGGCAGGAGTCATCTGATCAGGTGCTCTCAGATTGATCTAAGTTAAAGAAGTCCAAGCCTATACAGAACTGATTATCACAGGGGTAACTGGGATAAGGATGTAGAGCACCAGAGGATCTGAAGTAAAGCATAGGTGTCCCCTACACCAGGTGAAATTAAACACAAAATGGAAAGATGGGACTTTATTCAGTTCTACAAGAATTATTAGAGAGTGAATTATATTTAAAAAATGCAAAACATTGTGGTAAAAGTTATTCTTGACTATTCCATTACCGTCAATAATACTTAACGTTTCTTTTGCTTACTCTCAACCAGAAAACATATTTAGGCCCCAGGGTGCATGCTGTGAATGGGGTGCTTGAGCATATGTTTTCCTAGAAAATTCAACTTGCTTCCCATTGAAGTCATGGCCTCAAGTATGAGTCAGAGTACTTTTATAATATGTCCCCCACCCATCCCCCCAAATCTGATCACCATTTTCCAGATGGAAGGTGTGGCTTGGGGATTTCAGGTTAAAAATAAATTTTAGGTTAAATTTGCTGCATATCATTAGAGGCATTTTTAAACTTGGCAAATGACAAGGAATTAGTCAAGTGAGAGTGCTCTTAAAACAGCCCAATTGTAATGAAAGAGGTAAAGGACTTTTTTATTAGAGGATGAAAGCCTAAACAGTTATGTTCCTGAAAGGCAGATATTGTAACAAAGTTAAACCTAAAAAATGTCAGTTATTGTCATGTTAATGTATTTAATCTTAATTATTATGAAATAAAAATTTAGAATGAATATTTCCTAATGTCACCAATACCTTCTCTTCCAGAGAATAACTTGCTCAGTTCTCAACTTTAGCGTCGAAATATTAGCAGCTAAATATTAGCCCACTTTCACAGAGTTTTTCTTGTAGTACCGGGAAGGGTTGGATTTCTTTTCTAAGCTGGTTGAAGTATTAGAGCAAGTGAATACCAGTTTTCAGTGTTACAATTTCTCTTCTATTACCATAGCCTGCACTGTTAACCAGAAGTCTTGAAATACATTTGTCCTGATTCACACAGCAGTGTAGATTTTGGAGAGCATGGGAGAATCTCTGCAATTTTTCAGTGCTTGTGTAAATACCGTTCTGAATACCTATTCCACTGAAAGTGGAATGAAGATTAATACTCACCTGTCTATCACATACAAAGACAGTGCATTTTAAACCAAGAGCATCTATAGTTCGGTAAATTAAGGATTTATATTTGGAAAAGCATATAATTAAAACCAGAATAATTATTAGTTTATTGTCTAAAATAATGTAAATACTTTTAAATTGGTAACTAAAAGATTCTTGCATCTTGTATTTATAAAACTTGTTCAACATTAAAAATTGGACATTTAAGCTTCTTGTAAATGTTAATGTACTCAAAGACCTTTGTTATGTCCACTTCTCATTTAAATTGGTAGGGAAGATCATTATTAAAACTAATATTTTTCTTAGGAAAATGAGTGTAGTTATTACTATTTGATAATTGGCTTCTACACATTCACAGTTATGTGTAGTTTCTCATAATACTGTTTTGTAGATACCACATTTAGCTTTGATTCAAGGTTAGACTGGTACAGTATCAGTGTTATATCAAAAATGACACAATTAAGCAAAGTTTCAAGGAGCTATTAGAAATTTTAAGAGTAGTTTTTTGAGTTCTCTACTTCTGGACTGCTAATTTTTCAAGATATTTTTGTCAGTTTTATTTTAGGGGGCAAATATATTTAGAAGTGTTCCTGAAGCATGTCTTTAAAATATGTAAAGAGTAACTAGATGAGATTTATTTTGTAAATTTATATTCTAAAGAATACTTTTTAAGAATCTGTTTCTCTAGAGGAAAACTTTAAATAAAAAGAGCTACCAGGAAAAGTTCTCTCTTTTTGATCCTATGCATTTTGGCTTGCTTATCAGGGAAATCTGCTAAGTATTTTAAAGGCTGTTAGGAATCTTTGAGGGAGGGAGTAACAGGGACAAGATTTGTCTTCCTGCTTTAAACAACTAAAAAAATCCAGACAAAATATATGAAAAAAAAAAAAGATTTAGATAATGGAAAGCAAGTAACTCAGGAGACGAACTCTAAAACTGTCAAGCTGCAACTTTCCAGTTCATTATATGAGTAGGCCCTGCAACGCAGGGAAGAAGAACCTCAAAGTGGCTCTACAAGTGGTCTCTACAGGTGGAAGAGATGCGTTTCAGAGTGGCCAAAGTGTTGGAGAGAACAGTTCAGTCAGAGAGAATGGGAGGGATCTGGAGTATAATCTTCAGTTGAGTATTGGTTATCACATGTATGTGAAGGAAATATATGAGGCTAGGAAAAGGCTCAGAAAGGATCGCTCAGACATGGCTTGCTCACACATGGATAGGAATAGGTTTTATTGCCACAGCCAAAATGGGAAGGACTCCTATTACATAAGATATCATGAAAAGAGTCCTGAGCAAAGTATTGCCTTGATTGTGGAGCAAAGTAATTCTAGACCAGGGGTCAGCCAACTATAGCTCACAGAACAAATACAGAATATAGTCTGTTTTTGTACAGCACTCTAGCTGAGACAGTTTGTAAATTATTAAAGGGTTGTAAAAGAAGAATGAAAAGGATAAGAAGCCTAAGAAAACTGAACACTGATGGCACCTTGATTGCAGCCTTGTGAGACCCTAAGCAGAGGATCTCATTAAGCAGTGCTTATTTTAGCTGTTAAGTTTATGTGATTTGTTATATAGCAATAGATAACTAATGTAAATATTTATTTTTGAGAGGCAGGACAAGCAGGGGTCAGAGAGGGAGACAGAGGATCTAAAGCAGGCTCCATGCTGACAGCAGAGACACCAATGCAAGGCTCAAACTCACGAACTATGAGATTATGACCTGAGCCAAAGTTGAACACTTAATTGACTGAGCCACCCAGGTGACCAACAGATAACTAATATAAAGAGGGAACCCTTTCCAACATATTCCATGAGGCAAGCATACTGTTATTTACCCAGATACCAAAACCAAAGAAAGATATTATGAGTAAAAAAGTAAATATCTGAATAGGCCTATGTTTATTAAAGAAATTGAACCAATAGTAAATAAAAACAAAGCTCCAGGCCCAAATGGATTCATTGGTGGATTCTACCAAGCATTTAAGGAAGAAATTAAGCCAATTCTATACCATTTCTTTCAGAGGGTAAAAGCAGAAGGAATTCTTAACTCACTTTATGAGGCCAACATTAGCCTAATACAAGAAAACTACAAAACCAGTGACTTTCATGAACATAGAAGGAAAAACCTTCAACAGAATATTAACAAATTGAATTTTAAAAAGTATAAAAATAATTACACACTATGACCAAGGTGAATTTCCTGAGTATGGAAGGCTGGTTCAACATTCTAAAATCAATTTATGTAAGCTATCACATCAAGTCCAAAACAGAAAAATCACATGATCATATCAATAGATGCAGAAAAAGCATTTGACAAAATCAAAAACCCATTCGTGATCAAAAAGAAAAAAAAAAGTCTCAGTAAACTAAGAATAAAGAGAAAATTTCTCAACCTCATAAAGACGATCTACCAAAAAAACTACAGTTAACATTAAGCTTAAAAATGAGAAACTTAAAGATTTCCCATTAATATCAGGTAAAAGCCAAGAATACTGGAAGTCTTTGCTAACATGATAAGGCAAGAAAAGGAGATAAAAGGTATATATCCTGGGAAGGAAGGCCTAAAGCTGTCTTTGTTAGCAGATGACATGATTGTCTATGCAGAAAATCTGAAAGAATTGACCAAAATAATGAGACTAAAAAGCAATTACAACAACATTACAGGATACTAGGTTACTATATAAAAATCGATTGCTTTCTCAAATACCAGCAATGAACAAGCGGAATTTGAAATTAAAACACAGTACCATTTCTATTAGCATACCCACCAGAATAAAATGCTTAGGTATACATCTAATAGCCTATGTACAAGATCCTTATAAGGAAAACTAGAAAACTCTGATGAACAGAATTAAGAAGAGAACTAAATGGGGACATACATGTTAATGGATAGGAAAACAATATTGTCAAGATATCCATTCTTTCCAACTTGATCTATAGATTTAATGCAATCCCTCTCAAAATCAAAAGTTATTTTGTGATTAATAACAAATTACTTCTCAAGGTTATATGGAAAGGCAAAAAAAAAAAAAAAAACCCAAGATATTTAACACAATATTGAAGGAGAAGAACAAGTGTTGGGGGACTGACGCTAGGAGACTCCAAGACTTACTATAAAGCTACAATAACCGAGACCATGTAGTATTGGCAAAAGCGTACACAAATAAAGCAGTGGAACTGAATAGAGATCTAAGAAATAGACCTGCATAAATATAGTCAACTGATCTTTGACAAATGACAAATACAAAGGCAATACAATGGAGGAGATAGTCTTTTCAACAGAAGGTTCTGGAATAACTGGATATCCATGAAAAATGAGTCTAGAAACAGACTTTACATACTTGACAAAAAATGAACTTAAATGGGGGTGCCTGGGTGGCTTAGTCGGTTAAGCATCCGACTTTAGCTTAGGTCATGATCTCGCGGTTCGTGGGTTCGAGCCCCGTGTTGGGCTCTGTGCTGACTGCCAGCTCAGAGCCTGGAGTCTATTTCAGAGTCTGTGTCTCCCTCTCTCTCTGACCCTCCCCTGCTCATGTTGTCTCTCTCTCTCTCCTAGAAATAAATAAAAATATTTAAAAAAAAATGAACTTAAATGAATCACAGACTTGAATGTAAAATACAAAATTATAAAACTCATAGAGGATAAAATCTAAATGATTTGGGATATGGTGATGCCTTCATAGATACAACACCAAAAACATGGTCCCCGAAAGAAATAAATGATCAACTGGACTTCACTCAAATTAAAAACTTAGGCTCTGTGTCAAGATAATTAGAAGACAAGCTGCAACAGACTGGGAAAAAATATCTACAAAAAACACATCTGATAAGGACTGTTATCAAAAATATCCAAAGAACTTTTGAAACTCAACAATAAGAAAACAACCTGATGAAAAAATGGGTTAAAGACCTTAGTAGACAGCTCACCAGAAAATATATACAAGTGGCAAAGAAGCATATGAAAAGACGTTCCACGTGAAATGTCATCAATGAAGTACAAATTAAAATAATAAGGTAGCAGTTAGAGTGGCCAAAATCTGGAACACTGCAAGCATCAAATAAATGTTGGTGAGGACGTGGAGGAATGGGAGCTCTAATATGTTGTTTGTAGGAATGGAAACTGGTATGGCCACTTTGGAAGTCAGTTTGGTAGTTTCTTTAAAAAAATTTTTTTTAATGTTTATTTCTGAGAGAGCGAGAGAAACAGAGCATGAGTGGGGAAGGGTCAGAGAAAGGGTGACACAGAATCAGAGGCAGGCTCCAGGCTCTGAGCTGTCAGCACATAGTCCTGCACAGGGCTTGAACTCACAGACTGTAAGATCATGACCTGATCTGAAGTTGGATGTTCAACTGACCGAGCTACCCAGATACCCTGGTAGTTCCTTATAAACATATTCTTACCATATAATCCAGCAATTATGCTCCTTGGTATTTACCCAAAAGAGCTGAAAACATGTCCACACAAAAGCCTGCACACAAATGTTTTTAGCAGCTTTATTTATAATTTCCAAGATTTGGACAGGCTATGCATGTTCTTCAATAGATGAATGGATAAATTCTGGTACATCCAGACAATGGAATACTATTCAGGATGAAAAACAAATGAGCTACAAGTCATAGAAAAACATGGAGTGACCTTAAATGCAGATTATTGAATGAAAGAAGGCACTCTGGGGGCGCCTGGATGGCTTAGTCGGTTAAGCGTCCGACTTTCGCTCAGGTCATGATCTCGCAGTTCGTGGGTTCGAGCCCCGCGTCGGGCTCTGTGCTGACTGCCAGCTCAGAGCCTGGAGCCTGTTTCAGTCTGTGACTCCCTCTCTCTCTGACCCTCCCCTGCTCACGCTGTCTCTCTCTCTCTCCTAGAAATGGATAAAACATTAAAAAAAAATTAAAAAAAAGAAGGCACTCTGAACAGGCTAAATGCTGTATGATTCCAACTGCATAGCTTTCTGGAAAAGATAAAATTATGAAGACAATAAAAAGATCCGTAGTTGCCATGGGGGAGGGGGGGAGGGGGAGGATGGTTATATGTCATTATACATTTGTTCAAACCCACTGACTGTACAACACCAAGAGTGAACCCTTAGGTAAACTGGACTTTGGGTGGTTATGATATGTCAATGTAGGTTCATCCTTGGTTAAAACAACAACATAAAAAGGTTGATTTTGGTGAGTGATGTTGATAATGGGGGAAGTCTGTGCATGTCTGAAAGCAGAGGTCACACGGTGAATCTCTGTATCTTCCTCTCATAATATATTATAAACTTAAAACTATTCTGAAAATAAAATCTTTAAAACCAACCATCTAAACAACCAATCAGAAAATTCTAGGACAAGATCCCTCATGAACACAGATGTGAAATATTAACAAATCAAATCTCACAATATATGAAAAGAATAATATATCCTGACCAAGTATGCTTATCCCAGAAATATAAGACTAGATTAACATTCAAAAATCAATCCATATCACTATATCAATAGACTAGAAGAGAAAAACCATATTATCATTTCAACTGAAGGAGAAAATCATGTGAAAATTTCAATATCCATTCATGATTTTAAAAAAAACTTCTCAGTAAACCATGAATAGGAGGTAATTTCCTCAAACTGATAAATGATGTGTACAAAAAATCTACAGCAAACATCAGACATAATCATAATAACAATTGTTCCCCTTCTATTTGGAACAAGTTGAGAATGCTTGCTCTTATCAGTCCTCTTAAACATTACACTGAAAGTCCTACTTCCGGCTCTAAGGCAACTAAAATAAAGGAAAAGTATGTAGATGTAGAATACCATCATTCTTAAATAATTGAGCATAGGGGTAGCAAGTGTTCTTGTTTAATGAAACCCTAATTTGTTTCTAGTGCAGATGGATGTAGCTTTCCTCTTTATTTTTGCATGTTTAAATTTCTTCTTCCTCATTAGATAAAATAGAGGTAAATGAACTTCATAGTAGTACTTTTCCAAATGAAACCTTTTTCTCCCCGTTCTCTCATTAAGTTCTTTTGAAAGGCTGATGTCAAATTATTTCTGTGTTATAAAACTGTTTCATAATGCCTGTTAATATTAACTAAATAAGTATTTTCATATTCTTATATGGCAGTTAGCCTACTAATTTTTTGGCTAACTCTGTAATACCCTAGTACATTCTTATAGACATAATAACTGCCAGGAAAATGTTTGGCCAGGACTCATTCAAGTAAGGGAAAGGATATTCATGATTATGTGACATGTATATTTAGAATATAATATTTCAAGTTAGAATTGGCAAGAACACAGTCATGCACTAAAACATGTGAGATATCTTGAATCCTTTTGGAAAAGCCCTCAAAGGAAAATAATTTAGGAGTTACATTTGTCTTAGCTCTGACTTCCCAATAAACTTTTGGTACATTTGCATTTTTCTTGATTAGTTTCTTTTGTATATGAACTTTCATTAAACATGCTTTTCTTTCCAACTGTTCTTTGTTGTAAAAGAGTAGGTGATTTATATATTTTCATATGAATTCATATACACTGAACATTGATGATTTTTACAGATTTCTCTGGGAGATTATCATGGTGTTGGGGAACATTACTCCCAATTATATAAAAATAGTCTGAAGCACAATGAGGGCTAGGAATGGATGTGAAGGTGCACATATACTTGGAACATAATAAAATTTCTTGTTTTGGTTGATTGCAATTAGAAACCTATTGCTGTATTGCCTATCGCTATACTGAAATTCTGCCCTCTGATTTTCTTCAAGCTATGAACATGGAACCAACTTTGGCAAATGACTTTGCAATCTGACATACCACTTACTGCTTGAGGTAACTCCTCTCGGGTCAAATTCAAAGTAATTTTCTGCACAGTACTTTGCAACTTCAAAGGGAAAAAAATCCAGCTTGTTTGACTTCAATTGTTTTGACTCCTTCTCTCTCTTCAACTATCTCATGTCAAAACCAATTCCAGTTGGTTTTGGTTAATAAAAAAAAGTACCAAAAATTCATGGAGACGTGGTTAATAAGATGGTAAAAGTGTTGGTGACTGTTGGAGATATTAGAAACCCTAAGCTTGTTAGGGAGGGCTTGAAACAGTATTTGTGTATGAAGATTGGAAGATAAAGAGATCAAGCCCATTTATCTCTTCTCTGTACTGTATGTTTATGGAGACAGGTCTTCAATCCCACTAACATTACTCAAGAATATGCCTGGGGAGTCTATTCTTCTATGACTCTCTGCCAAAACAGCTTGAGAAACAGCTGGTGATAATTCTGGCTTCATTCCCCCGCTCAACAGCTGATGTTCAGAAGCAGGAAGGCAATTGAGTGGGTGTGTTCTGAGCCATGGCATCACTGCTTCCCGTTCAGCTGCTCCTGCTCCCACGGTAAGGAGCAGATCAGAAGGCTGACTTCCTAGAAGTGGCCAAAAAGAAAGGACAATCCTACAACTTTAGGTACTGAGGGAACAAAGACAGAATGATTTTGTCATGTAGTGGTTCAGGGGCAGTATTCTCAGTACCAAGCGCTCTGTCGTCTGCAGTGAAACTCCTAAGGTAGACTGTAGGCATTCTATTCTTTTAAAGTGGAACAATGAAATAAGTATGGAATTTGGTGATTTACTATCTAAGGACAAAAATTTCTCAGCATAGTTTTTATTATTTTAAATAAATTAACTTTTTCTTAATCGTAGGCCCTATTGACTAGAAAGGTCAAAGCGGTAGCTTTAGGTATAGAGACTGTTCACCATTTTCCTTTTAACAGTCTAATGTACTAGAAGCCTCCTCACTGCAGCTGGAAGTTTTGAGACATGAGTTCTAGTCCCAGACTTACCATTACTATAATCACTAATATCACTTTAGCAACACCTATAATAATCAGATATCACTGTGGAAAAATTACTTTATTTCCTACAGCTTCATTTTCTCCTTATGAAATGAGGACTAGTTTAAAATAAATTCTATCTGCAGTTTCTTGAGCTGAAATCAGTATATTGTAATAATGACTTTGGAACAATGTAGAATTAGTTTAATCCCTCGTTTGCTTAATAGCCTTTCCCATATATGGAGAATGCATCTGTGTCGACCCTATACATTCCTCCTGTAAGATCATATGTGTTCTTTCATCTCTTTTCTTCATGACTCAATTTCTAGTTACATGAATTTGAATATGCTGAAGAATACTAAATTGGCACTTAAACCAATTAAAAGTTATGTACAATGTAAATGGGTTCTGGTCAATTTAGGGTAGCCAATTAATTATTTGGCAGTAATATTTTCCTGATTTTTGTTAAGTTTAAAATCAACCAAAATCATGAAGTCATTTTAAAACATTGTTACCTTTCATCACTGTCTACTTCAAGCCCCTCTTTAACATTTACATTGCTCATCTCTTTAGATTGAAATGGAGATACTTTATTGTGTCTATATAGTTCATCTCCATTTAAGAGGCGTACAATTTTTTGGTTAAGAGTAAAATTTTGGGTGGCTCAGTCGGTTAAGCTATCAGTTTCAGCTCAGGTCATGATTTCATAGATTGTGAGTTTGAACCTCACGTTGGGCTCTGTGCTGCTAGCTCAGAGCCTGGAGGCTGCTTCACATTCATTCTCTCTCTCTCTCTCTCTCTCTCTGCCCCTCCCCCTCTCATGCTCTGTCTCTCAAAAATTACCAAGAGAACATTTAAAAAAAGTAAAATTTTTGTTCTCATACCTGTGTTTAAATCCTCACCCTCATGTTTTATGGCTTTGAGACATTAAATCCATTTAAAACCTTGAATCTCTCATCTGTAAAGTGGGGATGATAATATCCATCTAGTACCTTGTTGTGAGCTTTACTGAGCAACACTTGCATGGGCAACACTTGGTACAGCATCTGGAATATAATGGTCAGGAACAGTCATTGTTATAGCCCGAATTCCATCTTCCATACTATTTTCTCTCTCACTGAAAAGTGTCATAAATAAGTTATCCATATATTCATTTAGGGCTATAATATAATAAATGTTTTTAATGAAAAGGACTGGGATGGGAATCCTAAAGTATGCTACTAGTGATCTCTAGTCAATAGGTGAAGGTTTTTGTTTATTTGTTTTTGGTACTTTTTCATTCTGCTTTCCTTGGGCTATACTATTCAATCATGTAAGTGTTCATTTGATATTATTTTCTACCTCTCATATCTCTATCTTGTCCATAAGAAAAATGTTAAAAGAATTAAGGTTTATTTTGACCTAAGATATTCTCCTGATGTTATTCTGTCTTCAAGTGATTCATAGTTTCCATTCTAAGTTTTCACAATTTTTTAATAACTTGTTCTAGAATTTTGTCCAAATGTATGTCAAGTTTACTGACACTGTATACTGCAACATTCTCTTTATTCTTCATTTCTAGACATTGGCACTGCGCACTATAATTCCTGAAGAACTATTGTAGTGATCAAATGATTTCTTCCTACACTATTTACATTCCCTTGAACAAGGTCAGGAGACTTGTTTTTTAAAACATTTAAATGGTTCTTGCCATCTGCTCACTGATTTGGGTTTCAAGTTTCTGTTACCTACGGTTTTCTTTTCTTTTAATATTATGAAGAATACTTCTCTTAAAAGTTTCTTTCTTTCCTTTGCATTTGGAATCATTTTTTGTTTTGAGAAACTTGGGAGCTTCTTCAGTAAAGTATTATGAATTGGGATTCTTCTGCATGCCAGTAACAGAAAACCCAATCCAATGGACTTTATTGGAAAATAAATGAAAAATAGAGGAACATTATGTCTCAGACATTATTAGAAACAGGGATTCAAACAGTCTTCAGGACCTAGCTTTTCTTTCTCTCCCTGAAGGCTTGTTGCCTTTTGATATTGATTTCATTTGTATCAGTCCTCCTGTGTATCAGTGTCTTTGGTAATTCCAGTACGTAGGTCCTTTCAAGTCCACTGGGAAGGAACACCGGGCTTTTTGGCTACCTCAAAAAAATTCCCTGGTATCTCATTGGCTCTCTTGATATCACATACTCATTCCTCAACTAATTTTGGTGATCAGGGAAATGTAAGATGCCGTTAATCATGCTTGAGCGTTTGCTACTCCATAAGACAGAGAAGGGTCCACTTTCAATAGAATCATATGGATCATGAATGAGAACCAAGCTCCACTACAATAGTATTGCCCTAAATTTATGCAGTAAAGCAGAGAAGGCAATGGATAATTATAATCATACATAAACCTTTGTGATCAGACATAATCTTTCTCTCATGATATGTGCACACATACACATGAAAGGGGTCCAGATACCCATTAGCTTCATTTACTCTCAATTTTATGTGTATCCTTTTACAGTTTTCCCTAAGAATTGGACTTCTGCAAAAAAGTCCTTGTTCCTAACTTTACAGTAATACTTAGTTAAATGAAAAATTTTAAATGTGTGTGTGTGTGTGTGTGTATCCCTACCCTCTCCAAACTGCACTAAAATTATAGTAATAAATATACAAAGACAAAAAGAACAGGAGTGGAGACAACTGAAGAATAGAGATGTAAACAAAATTTTAGAAGAATGAAAATTTAAAGACAAACAGAATAGAGAAAGCCAGTACATCACATTCTTTGTGAAAAAGAAGCAAATTAAAAAAAAAAAGATAATTTGCATTGGAAGATCTCAGAAAATGTTAATAAAGATGCCATACATATTTGAAGGGTACAGTGTGAAATGGGGGATGAAAACAAGGTGGTTGATTGACAGTCTGTTAGGAATTCTTAGACTTCTCATATTCTCTTTTCCCTGAAGAAGGCAAATAGGAGACACATTCCATGGAGAAATGGACTCTGACCTTGAGAGTTCCAAGCACAGGAGAGGCTGAGAGCCTAGACTGAAATTATGAAAACTAAATCTTCCCATGCAATCTGATATTCAGACTTTTTTCCAACTTAGCTTTAGAATCCTGGCAACCAAGTTTGTAACAACAGTCAGGCAATTGATATATTGTCCAAGGAAACTGACCAGTAAAAGGGAAAAATATTTACGTATATTGGCATTTAGAAATCTCTCATTAAAGCTTGATAATCTTACCTCTGCACTTCGAGCTTTCCATCAGCCTTTTAGAGACTCATCCTTAAGGGGACGTTGGGTGGCTCAGTCAGTTAAGCATCTGACTTTGGATCAGGTCATGATCTCAGGTTTGTGAGTTTGAGACATGCATCAGGCTCTCTGCTGACAGCTCAGGGCCTGAAGTCTGCTTTGGATTCTGCGTCTCCTTCTCTCTCTGCCCCTCCCCTGTTCATGCTCTGTCTCAAAAATATTAAAAAATAGAATCTTACCTTCAAAATGTAAATGGTGAGTTAATATCACAGTTATGTACGGAAAGCCCATAACATAAATTACAAAAATCAAAATATATAAATAGAAAATAGTAACACAGAGAAAGCAAAGAATTTAGAGTTCAAAGACTAAAGAAAATAGATCAAACCAAAATTTTAATTTGTATTTAATACCCAGGGAGATAATGAGTATACATTGCATCATTCAGTAAGACTAGGATGTTATAAAAATAAATATTCATAGAGTAATAAAGATATTTTATACATGAAATTAGTCCAGCAAGTCAAATATCAGACTAATTAGAATCATAGGCACTGTCAGTAGAAGAGGGAAGAAAAATTATCAAAAAAAAATAAGAGTAAGGTCTCTTTGAACTGGAAGACATGGGATCCAGATTAAAAGTTCACTGAATGTCTAATACTGTGGATAAGAATGATAATAAAAGACCCATCAACACACTCATACTCACACAGGATAGTGAATAGTTCCTATTTCCATCAGCCAGACTGGAAAACTGTATGATTTATGAGGTATTTCTTATAATAAAAAAGAACTTGCCTCAGTAGTAGTAGGAAATAATTAGCCCTGGACAGAGGAATACTCAGATCCTGTATAATAAATCTTAAAATCAAGAAAGGATCAAACTGTTTCCAAGTAACTGAATTGCATCTCCTAATGAAGTTCAAGAGCACTTATAAAATAAAAACATAAAACAATCTAGCATCTAACAAGGTAAAATTCACAATGTCTGGCATCCAATAAAAAATTGGGAGTCAAAAAGTAGGAAAACAGCCATAATGGGGAGAAATTCAGTCAGTTGAAACTGACCCAGAATTGATACAGATGTTAAAATTGGCATAAAAAGAACATTAAAATAGTCATTATAATTATATTCCACATGTTCAAAAAGTTAAGTGGAGATGTGGAAGATTAAAAAGAAGTTACAAATCAAACTTTTAGAGATAAAAAGCACAATACCTGAGATGAGAATTATAGTGGATGAGATATAAATATAACAAATTATAATTAAAATATAAGCAGAAGAAATTAGTCAACTTGAATAAATAATATTAGAAACAAAAATGAAAAAGGAAATCAATTTAAAGGTCGTTTAAAGATGAACATAACAGCAATGAACTATGGATCAATTTCAAATATGTACATATGCATGTAATTAAAATCCCTTCAGCACTGGAAGGAAGGAGACAGAAAAAACTATTTGAAAAAGTAATGGTTGAAAGATTCCAAATTTGATGAAAACTATAACCTTGGAGAGGCAGTAACCTCAATGAACTCCAGGCATAAAAAACCTAAAGAAAACTACAGCAAAGCAAGTTTTAACCACAATGTTCAAAACAGAAAGAGAAAACATCAAAAGAAGCCAGAGGAAAAATACATACTATGTATGGAGGAGCAAAGATGAATGAAAGCATACTTGTCAAAAGTACTGCAAGTGATATAAGAGTAGGGCAACATGTTTAAATCATGAAGAGCAAAAGAACCAAACTGTTAAGCTAGAATTTTATACCCAGCAAAAGTATCTTTCGATAATGACGATTAACTAAAATTTTAGCAGAGAAACCCTCAGAAAGGAAGCCCATCAGGTATAGGAAAAATGATTCCTGATGGAAATATGGATCTATATAAAGGAATAAAAAGCTTTGGTAACAGTAACTATATATAGGTAAATATACAATTTTTTAAATTTATTTTTAAACAACTACTTAAGAATAGTAACAACTACTTAAAAATAGTGAATAGTGTGTATTTTATAACGTAAAATGGATGACAAAAATCAAGAAGAGAATAAAGAAAGTATACTATTGTAAAGTTATTATACAGTAGACAAAGTTGAATAATATCACTTAAAAGTAGACTATGCAATGTTAAAGACATATGCTATAAGTCATAAAGCATCCATTAAAACAATAAACAAATTACAGCTAATACACTAACAAAGGAGATAAAATGGTATCATAAATGTTCAATTAACCTAAAAGAAGACCAATAAAAAAGAAGATAAAAAGAACGAAATATCATGTGGAGCAAACAAATGACAAAATGATATTTTTAAACCAAATTATAGCAATAATCATGCTAAAATGTTTAACCATCAAATTTAAAGGGAATGGTTTCCAAATTGGATAAAACAGCAAGATCCAACTATATGCTGACTATAAGAAATGAACTTTTAATATAAGATACAAGTAGACTAAGTAAAAGGATGGAGAAATCTGTCATACTGACACTAAAGAAAACTGGAAAGGTTATAATATATTAATATCAGGGAAAATATATTTCATAGAAAAATGTTACAAAAGATAGTCATTTCATAATGATTTCATGATTCATCATGAAAGCATAATAAAGTTAAAAATTTACACACTTTACATTAAAGCTTCAAAATATTTGAAGTAAAATTAATAGAACTTCAAGTAGAAATATTCAAATCCCCAAATATATTTGGAAATTTTACTATCACTTTCTTACTATGATAAAACAAGTAGGCAAAATCAGTAAGAAAACAGGACATTCTTCAATCACAATCTGATTTAAATACAGTTCCGAATTTCACCTCAGCTCAGTGAACATTCTGATTTCTACTGCCTTTTTCCCCCTTCTCTCTGGGGCAATCTGTGTTGGGAGGGTGGGGATTGAATTTATATATCAATCATCCACCATTGGGGAGTATGAGACCTTCCGGTCAGAGTGGGGACCTTTAGTCCTTGCTGTCCTCTGCTTTTTCTCTCTAGTCCATGGTCCATGTTATGTGGTGCTATTATCTGCTTTCAGTATCCATATTCCCTGCCAGGATCCTGGTCACAATGTAAACCACTCTTGACGCTTTGTTCCCACCTCAGCAGCCTTCTAGTCTCCTCAGCCTTCTCAAAGCTTTGCTACTCAAGCACAAGATAAGATTGTAGAGGGAAGCTTGTGGGTTGTAGCTTGGGGGCAGTTTAGGAATTCTTTTCTGCTTTTCCAGCCCCAGTTAGGGCTTCTTAAGGCTCCTCTCATATCTTGTGTAGAGATACTTCCCTCTACCACTCTCTTGGGTGTTTACCTACTCTAAGCCCCTTGGACTTCTCTGGTCTATGCCCTGGCTTTATTTTTATTAAGCTTCTGGTTTCTATATCTTAAAGATCAAAAGCTTGAAAAAATCCTGCTATAGTCTTGTGTTTGCTATGGGGGGGTGGGGTGGTGGAGAACAAGGAAAAAAAGAAAAACTAAATTTTTTCACTATCTCAACTAACTCTTTTGTCAGAAGCTGTTAAATGCTTTTACCCTAGGGCAGCATACATAGGAATCTAATTTATTGGTAAGGGTAGATTAAAGCTAAAAAAGAGTGGATACAGTTTATTATTCTTTGATACACCTAGGTTTTTATTGTATTCAGTGTTTTCCTTTTTCTCCATTTGTTTATTCTAATTTGTGGCCTTCATCCAAAGAACGTATCTTTGGCATCTCTATCCCAAGCTGTAGTACAGTACATATTAGCTACTCAGTTAATGTGTGCTGGATTTCAGTAGTTTGAAAGAATTTCATACTTCACCCTGTGGGCTATATCTAAATCTACAGATTCTTCTTGATGTCTTCAAAAGTGGTAAGTATCAAGCATATGTCTTAACAATTCATTGGTGTATTCATCACAATTCTTTTGAACATAAAATGATAGAAAAACTATATTACAGAGAAGAGAGTTATATGAAAGACACTGGAGTATGTAATGTAACCTTGGGAGGAGCCAGTGTCCCATTGACCCTCAGGACTAATGAATGCCACAGTACTGAATGCCTCTAGGACTCTCTTGGTCTTCTCTTTACTCTAAATGCTGGATTTGGCCTGTCCATTCATCTGGTAGGAAACAGGACCACTGAACTCCCAATATTCACATAGCACAACTTGACCACCAGAGAGGAACTGCTGTCCATCTTTTTATCATTATTATAGAATATTAGGATAAAACTCTAAATAATCTATCCTGAGTCAGGTGTTTGCCTAGGGATCAATTAATACTGACAGTAGGTTAGTATTACTGGCCCCAATAAAGCCAAATAGGTTGCAGGTTCTTTCTTAAGTGAGGTGACCAAAATGAACAAATAATAATTGCATTATATTCCTTGTGTATTTAGGAGAGTTATGAACCACATAGTAGGCATTCATAATTATTTGCTGATTAATGTGTTGACTGATTAAAGAAGCGAGAAACTTGTCCAAGTCTATATGGAAGTATCATTTCAACTTAACATTTGCTTTGAATTGTTCTACGTCCTCGCATGGATCTAACTTCATTGTACACTTCATGAAAATCCAGTCTTCTAATTTATGAAAACAAGCACTGAAGTGTTAAAATCCATTAATGTGGGTTAATAAGGCAGATTTAAACCCACAGTCATTTAATTTGAAGTACATTGAGAGTGCTTTTCCCTAGTTTTGAAGCTTTTACAATTCCCTCGCAGATCCTCCTTTTAGATACACATCCAAAATACTATCTTTTTTGTTCTTTTAAATAAGTGATTGCAAAAGACTATTTCACTGAAATAGGTTATAAAAACACCTTTCCTACTTTTTATGGGCTTAATTTTCCCTCCATATACCTTAGCATTTTATGTGCATACTGCTTCATAGAACACAGAGTTCAGTAGGTAGTCCTATTTAAATGGTATGACATAATTTCCTTTGAACCCTTAAAGTGTCATGTTGAATCACTCTTCTTTCTATGAGGTTTGTATGTTTAAATACTTAAAATGGTTGGTTAATTCACTAGGTTGCTATTACCTTTGTTCACAGATAAATGGACAGAGTGCTAGAGAAGAGAGTATCAGTACATTTGGGGAAAGGACTTTGGAAATCAAGGATCTTACTCCCACACTCAGCAACTATAATACCAGCCTAATACATCTTTACAGATTCTGAATTAAAGTATTTCTAATTAAACTTCTCATTCATGGATAAGTTCACATTAATTGAAAAGCAAAGTAGTTTAATTACTTAGGATGGATGTTACAAATGTGTAGATGGTAAAAAACACGTATGCACATTTCTCATTTATATATCTTTAGGACTATATCTATATTCAATGTAAACTATTCTCAATGTCTTTTAGTAGTTTATCAAATTTATCAAAGCATTGTCTATTTCTGCTAAAATTGTAGAATTTTGGCAGTTAGACATTAGATGTGAAAAACCAAGTGGGCATCCTGAAATGGAGATTTTGTTAGTCACTTAAGAATTCCCTGAAAGGAGGGATAATAAAGTGAGCATATCACTACTTAAAGGCTCTATTTCTTAAGACGAAGATGTTGGACATTTATCAAAACTTGCATTCTGTTTTATTAAATTTATGACTTTTCCTAAAAAACTTTTAAAATTGTATTTTCTGTTATTCCACTGATAGTGACTAATATTGTACTAAAATGATATGTAATTCACATGGTCACATAGAATGATTCATGGTGTGATAATTACTTTATTCAAAACAATTGAAGTGAAATTCTTGGTATCTAGTTAGATATTTCTATTTTTCCCAATACTATTGGTGTCTAGAATGTGTTAAACTAAAAATTGTAGGTACTTACTTTAGACTTCCCTAGAATTAAAGAACTATGATCAATGGAAAAGAAAAACTTGTCCTTTTGTCAGAATTAGACCATATTTCATTTTCTGATTCAGTGTATTTTTTATCATATTCCTTTCCAAAAATTGAATGTGATTGTTTTTCTTACTTTATTTTAGTAGAATGCAAATGAGAAGTGATATAGCTAATCAATGCCACCAAAATAGTTTTTTTAAATAACCAGGACATGAACTCTTTAACAAGATTCAGTCAGTTCTATTTATAGTTCCCCTAAGCTATGAACTATTTGTGCACCCATGTTTCTGCATAATGACTTTTCAATGTGGTTTCAGTAATCATTCCAGAAGGCACAATCTCAAAATATCTATATGCATAAAGAATATATTTAAAATAAAGGCTAAATTGGCTGGCCATGCATTAAACCATTTGCCTGTGAAATCACTTTGTGAAATATCTCCATACAGGAGATGTTCCAGCCGAGTATAGGACATAGCAAACATTTTTTTGCTTACCATATTGTATCACCATAACTTCTTCTGGAAACACTTCTTCCTCTAAGTGTCCTCTTAAAACACTTCTTCCTTCTTTCTCTAAGATGACAAGCCATTTTGAGAATTTGCTCTTAATTTAGCCCACACAGGATTAGCAGAAGAGTGAGACTCTCAAGCTACTTGCCCTTAAATACTTAATAGCTGAAATGAGAGGTGCTGGTGATCTTTAAACAAATAAAAAATAAAAATCTGTGTTAGCATCAGAGACACTCCCCCGGTTTCAGAGATGAGGGGTGCAAAGAATGTATACAGTGAGTTTCCTTGGAAGGGCACTGGTCTTCTGTGTTTCTGAATGAGAAACTGTTCCCTCCCCCTACTTTTTTTTAAAGCTTTGGAAGGGAAGACATTGAAAAGAACCGTATTTTGAGTTTCAAAACAAAAATAATGCATTTCCTCTGAGATTTTATTTAATCAAGAACACTAGTAAAATCCTTTAACACAGATGATTGATGCTTTTATAAATCCACTTGGTCTTTTACAAGACTATACTGAGGTAAACACACTGTTTTCCTTGTTGTTATCGTTCTATCTTTGTGGGTATCAAGAGAGACAGCAGACCCAGACTTGCTCATTGTTTCAGTCCTCTAGCTACACAGAAGAAACCCTGCATCACATCCCTAATTTGAAAATTTTCTCCCTTTTCTCTACCCAAATAACCTCATTTTTTCAAATTCTTAAAATCAGATTGGCTAGAAAGTAATTCCCTGCCACTTACCGTATTATATTTTTCTGAATGTTAGGCTCACATACTCCCTTACGTTAATTGTTGCAATGTTCATGGATAGAAAATATAATTAGCAAATTAATTGTAATTGCTCCTCAAAGTAATTTTTACTTGCCAGCTTTCACGGTTTATGCACCTTTAGTAGATAAAAATAAAACTGTGCAAGCATGGCTGTTTTTGGAGGTTTTGTTTTGCTTCCCATGGACAAAGGATCCAAGTCATTTATATACTAGGGATCTTAACCAAGACATAGAAATACCAGTGAGGAAAGACTTGTAATTTTGCATTTGACAATTTTTCTTGCTGTTGTGAAATAATTTTTATATGTGTGTTCTTATCCCTGCTACCTATATGGACATAAATGTATTTAAATGATACATGATGATTAACAATTTTGAGGATATTGAAAAATATAATTTAGTTTTAGGTATGCACATTTATAACCTCTAAATAAAGATACCTGCACACTCTCTCTTTTAGGTAAAAAGTGATTTATATACTCCCGCATCCAGTGAATACACCTATTTTCCTTATATAATCACATGACATCATCGTTTAAATCAAACTGATTTCTAAGCACCACAGCTGTTACTAGTTATTTAGAAGTCTAATTTGAGCAGAATGTGTCACGCCAACTTTGCACACACAGGCTCACACAGGCAGTATTCACATTAAAACTTTCACCTCTATTAAATAGCAACAGTTCTTCTAAAATTCCAACACTCGATTCTTAACAACTAAATAAAATATGTGTCTTTGAGGAGTAATGTGCCTATTTTATTTTTATTCCTATAGGCAAATCTTGTGTAGACTCATGCAGTTTTGTTACCCGGCTGTCACTTCAACCAGTTCTCAAAGATGCATGTGACACTGGGTGAGTGTTGTCTTCCAACCTTATTGTTTTATTCCTCCTGAATTAAGGGTAAATCCCTATGACTTTGTTTTCAATGGAGGTCACATAGATATAGCCATCAGTATTGAAATAGCATTTTCTCATGCAAACAGAAGCTTTAATAGCCTCTACAAGGGTTTGCTCCTTGGGGAGACTAAATTCAAAATGGCACAAGCCATCTGTCATAATGGGATTTTTCAGTTTCCTTGTTCTGCACTCCTCTCTCCTCCTCTGTCCTTATCCCTCTCCCCTTCCCCCTCTCCTTTTATTTTTCAGTTGTTTAAAGTGACAGCTTTATTACCTATTCTTGAATTTCAAGTTTGTTAATGCATAAAAATATAACAGGTTCACAAACGTTTGTAGAGAGGCACACTGTATGCCCAGAGCATCTGAAACTCACATTTGCTATACTGAGCCCAACGGTCAGTTCAGTGTTTACTGAGGAAACTTCCTGTTGCTCCAGCCATGGAGTGTTTTACAGGACAGAGAAGCTGGGCAGAGCCCAGATGGGTGACTGTTGCATACCTTTAAATCCTGGTCTCAGAAGGGTTTTTGCTGAGTTAGAATTGATATGAAAAGCATTTTTTTAAGAAAGAATGTTTCTTTGGGTGGAACTTTGAAAGTTTCTCAAGCTTAAGAGATGAAAAAATTGATGAAAGATTTTTAAATCTTCATATCCAGAGAAAGATACTACCACCTCAAACAAAAATATAAATAAGTGTGGGTTTCAGCTTTTACTAATAGACTATAAGTAATGCAAGAAATGACTTTCTTATTTATACTATAGCCCTCGTCTCTAGCAGGGTACCTGGCACATACTAAATGTTCAGTTAATATTTGGGGAAGGAAGAGAGGAAGGAAGTGAGGGAAGGAAAGGTGGAGGCAAGGAAAAGAAGAAAATCAAGAGTGAAAGCAAAAATCTCTAAGCTCTTTAAAAAGCATCAAATCAGGGTGCCTGGATGGTTCAGTCAGTTGAATGGCTGAGTGTCAGATTCTTGTTTTGGCTTAGGTCATGATCTAAGGGTGTTGGGATTGAGCCCCACATTGGGCTCTGCAGTGAGCATGGAGCCTGCTTAAGATTCTCTCTCTCTCCCTCTCTCTCTCTCTCACTCCCTCTCCCAACTTCTGCCCCCTCCCTCCTTCTGCCCCTCTCCCCTGCTCATTCCCTCCTACTCTCTCCCAAATAAAAATAAATAAAAAATAAATAAAAAGCATAAAATCCTGTGGAATACCAACTCTAATACACTAAAAGAATGGTATAAAAAGTAAACTCTACAAATTATGGAAAATGATCTTAAAACTAAATATCAACACTATAATACATTATACTAGGTAAGGTATGAACTTGGCCTCCAGATATGACATTCTTTCTTTGAGTCTAGAATTGAGACGATTTTTGAATAATCTTACAACTTTAGCTGGTTTAAGATCATGTCCACAATAGGACTAGGGATGAACAAGATTTTAGGCAAAAGTGTGATTCCTCCTGTCTTAAGAATTTCCATGCCATGCTGAGGTATCCACCAGTCACCAGTAGCTCCTAAATTTTACTCAAGAAAGAACTGTGGACTGTGTTGAATTCAACTTTCTAGACTGTGTTTGTTTTATTCAAATTAATTTGTAGTGGTAAGATTTGCAAGATTGTGACAAAGTATGTGAAATCAGACCATATGAACATTGCTATGCATTTCTATACAAGTGCAATATTTTCCCTGGGACATGTGCCTTAATTTCCATTTTGCCTCAGTAGATGAGCATGAGACCTAGAAACCACAGGCTGTATAAGAATATAGGATATATGAAAAGGGATGATGTTCGCTATGGAAAGACAGCCTGAGGCCAGTATACTGGTGTCTCAATGCGGGGTCCCAAACTCTTCTACATTCAGTCTTGGTTTCATCTGGAGTAGAGTCAGATAAGCATTCATATACCCCTCCCTGCAACCGCTTGTGTTGCTTCCTTTCATTGGACTAAAACAATACAACATCAATTTGGAGAAAATGAGAGAAAGAGTCCTGAGATCATGTATAAATGGTAGAATATTTTTTGGCAGGTAGATAGTTTCTTCAAGTGAAATCTTTCTTAGAAATTTCAAATAAAAAAAACATAAATTGCAGTTGCTCTGGTTGAAGCTGAGGTGATCTCTCACCCTATACTCCCCACTATGCTCACCTTCATTCCTGAACATTGCTTCTTAGGCTCCCTCAATTGGGCCCAAGTGTAATGACAATTTTCCCACTTGCCCCATGTTAACCTGCCTGCTCCCTCATTTGTAGCCCAGCTCAAAATATTTCTTCTATGTGGGCTTCTCTGTTAGGCTTATTTGACTTTTCACCCCTTTCTGCCTAAAAATCTATATTATTTTCAATTTGCCTTATGCACAAGTGTCATTTTGTTGATTTGCTGAGTAGAAGTAGAATTATATGACCCAAATCTATTTGCTTCTTTGTTCATTAAACTGTAAACTCTTTTATGACAAGGACTATGTTTTATTGGCTTTGATGCCTTATGCTTTAAGATTCACCTTTATCTCCCTCATTGGCAATTGAGTGGTATGGAGGCTTCCATTTTTGTTCTAAAACAATGATAGCTATTAGAGATTAGTAGTCACTAGTTGTACAGTGACCTAACTTCAATACTTATAAATATGTTGGCCATCAAAATCTCTTTTCCTTTTCTTTTATAACATTACACATAACTGGGCGTATGACAGCTCTACCATAGACTAAATTTTCTGGCCTCTGTTGCAGGTAGGTCAGTCAGTGGGACTAAGTTCTTACCAGTGGAGTGTAATGTTCAAGTGATGTATTCTATACTCATATGATGTATTCCACTATGTCACTTACTTAAAAGGAAATAATTCATACCCTTTTGCCGTTTTTACTTCCATCCCATGGGCTGGAATAAAGATGTGACCATAAACCAGCTTAAACTGATGATGGCACTGCCTTAGGAGATTGGAGGGGTAACAAGATGAAGGCACACTGAGACTTGAATAGCTTCCTGGAACAGAGCTATGCCACTAACTGGGACTTCCCTTATGCTTTCAGACTGGTGTTTGAAAGAGAAATAAAATCCTGTATTTCTCAATTCACTATTTGGGATCTATTTGTTACAGAGGGCTTAGCGTGAAATCCCCCTAATGGTGTGTATCTCCCAGTGGGAGAAGAGTGCAATCACCATATAGCTATACACAAAATACTAACACTTGAGAGAGGTAGGGACCTATCTGCCTTTCTATTGCTCTGGTGCACAGAGCAAAGGTCTTTCATGAATAACTCAGTTCATAAAGACTATGCATTGAGCAAGTGCCAAATCAAAGTAAAAGATGGGCCCTAAATTAAAAAACAAACATGCCAGGGCCATCAGACTGTATGGAAATAAAGCAATAAGAATTACCCAAAGATACACATGGAGCGTAAAATGTCTCTTAGTCATAGTGGTTGAGGGTTATCATCTATTCCTTGGTGGGAAGGAAGTGGAGAATCCAAACCCACTGTTTATACTTTATAATTCATTGGATATATTAACTCTTTGTATTTTTAATACTGGTTGAGTTTATTCATTCTAATAACTTTATTGTTACCTTTATAACCCCGTGACTTCACTCATTAAGAAACCCACGTGGGAATCACAATATAAGGGATACTTGTCCAAGCAGACCCTATCTGATTTAGGGAGTTGATATTCTGTCATCCAGAGTAGATAAAACTAGCCAGCATTTGGGTTATTTATTTATTTTTTTCCTGAAAATGTTAAGTTCAAATTTTACCAGATATGGTAACTTTACCTTTACTTTGAAGGCAGAATGCAATCCATATTCACATTTTTTCCATACAAAGAATCTTGCTGTTGAATGCCCAGTATTTATGTTCCACACCGTTTTACAGACACTGGAGGTTGAGAGGAAAGGCACCTTCTCCACCATCTAGGGAAGAAGCTGGTAGCACTCTTTGATTTCACTTTAATTACTGCCATATTTCTGGACTTTATTCTCCTGGTTAGTTTTGTTTTCTTTGCCTTTTATTCCATTCACTTCAGTGGTGTACTTTCTAACTACTTTAGTAGGAGGTTAAAGGCGATGGTAATTTTTGACTCATTATTCAAATTTATATATTTTGTTGGGCTTTACATTGGTATTCACAGGAATTTTAAGTAGAATACTTATTGGTGTCCCTATATTGGTAGTTGGTTGTAAGCAGGGGTCATTTTGGAAAGTATTTCCATTGATATGTATATGTATATATATATGTATACATATATATATATATATGTATATATGTCACATTTTAATACTTAACTAGTGAATTAATGGGTAAACGCAGAAGCTCACTTTGTCTTTTAGATGCCTTGAGCTCATGTACTACATGAAGGTGAATTTGGTGTCTAAGGTATTCCTGTTATTTGTGTGCTATGACTAGATAGTGGTGTGGAAAAAGTAGGTTGTTTCTCAGAGTTGGTTTTCATTATCTGCATGCACCGGGCATCCCAATAGTTAATACCTAGCAACTTCCATTGGCTGAGTTCCTTCTTCCATTTGATGGCTCAACTGAAGCTTGATGTTTATGGTGGAAATTGTCTTGATTTCTTTAGATGAGATGAGCATCCAAGGAGTTTGAAAATGTGTTTTAATTAAGATTCTGCTAAATTTTACCAGACACCTACTTGGAAAACAAAGCAACTGAATAATTAACTCTGATGAGAGCAGATGCTGGTCTAATGACAACCTGTTACCGCTCAAGTGCATCATTAGTTGTTTTACTGTGCTCCTTTAATATGTCCAGAGCTCTCCTCTGTTAATGAATACATTGATAACAGTGCACTTAAACTAGTTCCTCATTCTGCACTGTTGTAAAAAGATACTTGTAGCATCTGCAAAATTCTTCATTTAAATAATTTGGTTCCCACCCACCAAACCCCTCTCTTCATCTATTTGGCATGTGCTTGGAACCAAACACTTCTTCAGTTTTCCTTGAGGGATTATTTTAGCTATACATCAAGCGAAGCTTACAAATTGATGAGAATCTAATGATGCATTTATTTACAGATGTGCATTTCAGTTCCTTGTTATGTTGTTGAGGGGTAGGAAGAGTTTAAAGACTCTCCCTCCCTACCCCCACCAATGTTATGGGAATAGCCGTACATTTGACAAAATAAGAAATAGAAATTGCCTCATGTTTGATTTTATGTATAGTTGTCAAATATGAATTAGTATCACATTCTCTTTTAAGTGCACCATTTATCTTTCAAAATAGGAAATTTTCTTTTTTTCCTTTTTAGTGCTGTAATAACACGATACTGTGGCTTTCTATTATAAAATGCATTATTTTTACATTAAAAATAACAGGCTTACAGTTTTAAACTTTAGGCACAACACAAAGCAACCTGACCAACAACATCCGTTGTAAAATTGATGCAAGGCAAAACCTGTTTATATTCCATGTTCAGAACCTCATTTATGCCATCGTCTTGAGAAGCTTAAATGGTCTTAGGGAAATTAATGATGGAAAATGAGTATTATAAGAATATCTTTTAGGGTGCCTTAAATAATATTCTAATAAAACCAAAGGCAAAGAGCACAGTAATCTGTGCGAAGGGGAAGGACAATGATTGAAACCTATCGTGGCCGTGGATATTCTGTGCTATGCTTTCTTTAAAGCTGTCAGATGGGGCGCCTGGGTGGCTCAGTTGGTTAAGCACCAACTTTGAGGTCATGACCTCATGGTCCGTGAGTTTGAGCCCCACTTTGGGCTCTGTGCTGACAGCTCAGAGCCTGGAGCCTGCTTCAGATTCTGTGTCTCCTTCTCTCTCTGCTCTTCGCGCACTCATACTCTGTCTGTCTCTCTCCTTCAAAAAGTAAATAAACATTAAAAAATAATTTAAAGCTGTCAGGCTATTCCTTGGGAGGTGGTCAGATACTTACTGTTCAGGTCTTGGAAGAGTACACAATAGGGCCTGCTCCTGCCTCTCACTTCCAAAACCCAGCTACTTTGATTTGATAGAAGTTCATTTTAGTGGTCTTTAAAGATCTAATAGGGGGAAAAAGCTGTAAATGAAACAGGTTGAACCATTGTACTTTATCAAGTCATGTTTAAAAGAGGTCATCTTACTGTGGCAAACTAGGTTTCAAAGCATTTCCAACTCTATTGAGGAGAGCAAAGGGAAACAAAGCATGTCAGTAATTTGTTTTATGAAAAGTGCTTCAGAGTAGTTTTACGCATTCTCAATGACAGACAATTCCCTTTTACTCATTAAACATTCTGGTTGATAGCCAAAAACATTTTAACATAGATGGTGTGGAGAAAGCTGCATTTCTGTTTTTGCCTTTAATCCATCTATGCCAAAGCTGTGTGTAGAATCCAATTTCAGCAAGCTCTCAGGGAAGCTGGGCTCCCTTCCTGCTGAGCAGCGGTCATTTCGCTGCTAGAACAGGACACAAGGAGGGACAGAGCCTGCTACTCTCCTGGGAGAGAGGCAGCATGTGCCATCGGCCACCTCACTTCCAAACCTGTGGTTTCACATGATAGCAATGAAGGGTTATTTTCCTTTTCTAACTTTTCAAGAAATAGGTGGTGTGTCCACTATCACAGATACATGATCTGCATTCTCTTTTACATGGTTTTGTTTGTGTTTTATACTGTTTGGGACAGTCTGCATTTTCCCTCTTTTGGGACACAGGGAGATGACAAAGAAAGTGGAAGCTGAAAAGGTTGTGGAAGTTGTGAGACGTCAATGTGATCACATGAAAAGTGCCAAACTAATAGCAGGTACTGAGGAATGTGCTTTAGCACCCTCATCCCCACCCCTTGGTGCTGTGTATCTTCTGATCCCAAGACAGACAGATGGTAAAGGGGAACATCAGCCTGGCACTCACATGCGAGGGTCTACATTCAGCTCAGCCATTCACTCGCTGTCCAAATTGGAACAAATCATCTGAAATATGGAAACTTTTTATCCTTATTTATAAGATGGAGATAGTAACATTGATACCAGCCCACTCACAGAATTATGTGTAAATATGTTTTATTTACTGTAACACACTTTACGCACGAGATTATCATCATCATGAATCACTGGAGCAGAAAGAAACATTCAGCAGTTTTTCGACACTGTACAGAGAAATACTAAGAAACAGAATAAAATACTTAAATTCTGAGAAAGGAAATTGACATATGGTTAACCAATTTATTATGGCTTATGATGGTGAATATGGTTTTAAAGCTCTATGATTATAATATGCTTTGTATACTATAAGAGTTCTAATGTTTATACTTCTGAATTATCAGAAAACATGATTGTTCTATTTGATGACTACAGCTATTCTTTGGTATCAATCATATAAAGTTTCAGATTTGTTGCACCTGGCATTCCCATACTAAATATCAATGTCTTAGGGAAAAGACCCCTTTAGGATAAAATTTTCTAAGGAAACATCCCAAATGACATTTTTGGAGAGTAGCTGGCCTGCTCTATGACCTTATCTAGGAGTGGGGGTGAGGGGAAGCTGCAAGGAAGATTTGTAAGATAAGTAAAGTTGGGAGGAAGCAGTGATATATGAGAAAGCCCAATTCAAAGTCCTGTTGCCCCTTAGAAGTCATTAAATAGTATGTTGAATGCAAATTAAGTCACTTGCCTCTCTTGGTGACCAGCTTAACTCATTCATGTGCAGCCTACTGGATAGGCTGGATTACTGTTTAGCCAGGCTGGGTCATGGTCCTGTGACCGATGCAATAGCTCAGGGCTCATGCTCAGGAGGGTCCAGCACTTGGAGTTTAATACTCTGTGGTAACTTATTGAAATTCTTAATTTTATGTTGAGATTTGTGTTTTAAAAGATAGTAACAGAACAATGGGACATGTGGTGGGGCTCAGGTGAGGTTAGTCCCCACCCCCTCCATGAACCCCCTCTCCCCTGCCCCCAGCTGGTTCTCAGCTGTCTGTGCCTAACCCTGATGCCTTAAGCCTTGCCAGATGCTCCTTACCATCCCTTCTCATACCCTCTGATACCCCCTAGGGAACGCTATGAGTTTCATGGGAGTGTGAGTGGGATGGAGGAACTCACATTCTGCTTCCACATCAAGGGTCTGGAGTACGGTAGGAGTTAGGCATGTGCCCCACACTGTCTTGGTTTTCCGACTTAGAACTGGCGGTGCCATGGCTCATTTGGCAGAAGAACCAATGGGAGCCTATTGCCCAACCCTGATTGAGGTGCTGAGCACAAAAAGTGCAATTTCTTACTGGTTTACCATCTGCTGTGGTTTTGGGTAGAGCACCACAGAAGGGGAGGCTGACTTTCCAGGTGGTGGGGCCACATCATCTTCTCACACAGGCATCCCATTAAGTAGCTAGCCCTGCTAGTTAGCAGTTTCCGAGACAAGACCTAATCTCCTCAAAAACAGTCATAGTGACATGGTCATTTTACAAATGAATTTCCAACAATAATAAAGCATAGAGGCTAAAAGCAGGTAAGCATTTTCTTACCCCAACCCTGGAGTGGGTGGACATGAGAAGATGCTATCTGAGAGTCACTTAACTTTGCTTGTCTCAATTTTCTTACTTGAAGCTTTATGGAGTTGTGGGGGTACAATAAGAATGTACAGAAGGCAGTAAACATGGTGTGTACCATATGACAAATCCTTAATATGAACATTATTATAATGCCACCACCATCCTCATAACTGACATCCGTTTTCTCAAGAGAAAGTCATGATACAGAGCACAAGAGACATCGATCAGCTCAGACTTCTTTGGCTACTTTGTAAGTGATCTGATTATATTCATATTTTTATGTGCTAAGGAAATAAACACGGTTTCTAGTAATTAAATAGTAAATTGCTTCATACTAAAAATGGTAATTTAAAAGCAAAGTGTCCTACAGGATCTGACATGTATTAGAACTGTCAAGGACCTCAGAGATCATCTTGCTCAATGTGTTTAGTTTATAGATAAGGAGAGAGGTATGGGGGCTTATATCAGATCACACATCCCCTTAATGACAGAGGAGGACTGAACACAGCTGGTCTTGAATGTTGTGATCCATTGTCCGTCTACTCAGTGTGCAATATGCATTTAGGACCCAAAGAATAAGTAAACTTTGACATTTTCTTTTAGTGACTTAAAACTGTAATGTTTTTCCATTGTGGCCTATAGTTGCCACAGCTTTGATTTATATGATGTGACCTTTGGTTAAGAATACACAACTCCAGTCAATACACCTTTTCTCTGCAAAACTTGAGCTACTCGAAGACACCCTGTTTCGTGACAGTTTCCAAAACTCCCTCACAAGCAAAAGTGGCCACAGCCTGCATGATCAAACTTTCTGATAAAAGTTACCATTTCTGCAGTTGATAGTTCTTCTTGCACACATGTGAGGCCACTAATATGTCTGTCTTTAGGTCTGATCTCTGTGTTAGGGTGGTCCATTTAGAACCATGCATGGTTAATGCAACATGACTTGAATCATTTTAGCATTCATTTGGCCGAGCTGCACATCAAGAATCTGAAATCAGCAGCCTGATTCTCATTTTGCTGTTTCCCCTTTGCAGGTCTCTGCTAGGACCAAGCCTGCCATTTACTTCAAAGGGAATGCTCTCTGTAGAGGGGGTATCTAGGAAAGGAAGAAAAATGAGAATCAAACTCATTATTTTAACGATGGTTAAAATAAACAAGTTGGCAATGCATGTTTTCTTTTAGACTACTCGGTTGGAATCTTTTTGTCAAAGCTGGGTAGTTTGTAAGGCTTCTATTATCTGATCCCCATACATAGGGGATCAAATATATTTTTCATTTGATGAAGTTGGGTAGAAGCTGAACTGAACTGAATTACACTGATTGCTCTTCCCCATAATTCCCAACAAACTCTTAAAATATTTTTACCTATTATACCCCTTCCTTTTCTATAGACACTAGCTGCAGAAGAAAAAAAAAAAGGACGCATACAGATACAGAAACTCAAAGAGCAAGCCAGTCACTTGTTTTTATACAGAAACCAGCATACTGACATTTTAATGATGCTGGGATACTGCCATAGTGTGAAATTTTGTATTCAGAACATTTTAAAAGGGAGTGTCAAAAAGACAAGTAAGGCCCCAGTGGAATGGATTCAATGAGCTTGTATACAAGACAGGTACCATGTAATGATCCGCCTCCTTAGGTCACCTTTCCTCCTCAAAAAATAGAAGAGCTCTTTAAATTTATAGGACGCACAGCTGAATATTGTGCCCTTTATGGAGACCTCTTTGGGTCTGATTAATTAGTAATTGAGGCAAGAGCTATGCACTTCAGTGACTCTTGCTGCCTTGATTGTAAATCGCAATCTGGTGCTAAGTCTCAGCAGGTCACATTGCTGTTTTTGCTATGCCCCAGTGACACAACTGATTAAATCTGTGTAAACAGTATCATTATGAAAATATTTTTGTTATAGGCATGAGGAGTTAACACATTTTTATTTTGGATGGAAATTAAAATTATTTGTGGGAGCTTTGTATGTTTTCATCAATTGTCAGTCATCCCAATAGAGCATGTAGTGAAGTAACTGTTTTAATTGTCACAAAGGAAAAAAAAAACCCTCTCAGACAGAGGGCTTTTAAAACTGAGAATTATGATAATTATGTCATTCATAATACACATAGCTACATAACAGGCAAGTATTATGTCACTTAATAGTTAGTTAAACAAGTAAACAGAAATATGGGAATTCATTTGCGTAGTCCCTTACTATGGGGACCCTTTTGAATGAGTAGATATGTTTTAATGGATGCCTCTCTCTCTCTCTCTCTCTCTCTCTCTCTCTCTCTCTCACTCTCTCACACACACACACACACACACACACACACACACACACACTCCCAGATGCTTTCTTTCTTTATATTCTACATGCTTCTTAACTTTAACAGAACTTTGAATTGCCTGTGGGCAGGAGTGAGGGGCACTGATGTGTGGCTACAGAATGCATAGACTCAGGATGATGAGTCTGGGGTCCCAGGGACTGGGAAGATTTTTAGTGGAGGAATAAATGTGGGCCGTTAGATCACCTTGAGCAATCTGTGTAACATAGTTGACATTTGACTCTGAAGCAACCAAGTTTGATCACTTTGCAATCTGATTGTTGCCTCTCTTGAAAAAAACATATCTTGGAGGTGTTGTAAGGCAATGCAAATGTGCAATTTGCCAGGATTGTAAACTATAGAAATCCGAATGTTTCTTTTGTTCTGAATGATTACCTAATTCTAAGCGAGCATTAAAATTGTATTAGGTAATCCTCAATGAGGCCTGATTTTACCTCTGTTTGCTGAGCCTGGTAAGTCAGCCCCAACAAATGGACGCTCTGTTATTTGCTTCAGTTCACAGAGCACTTATTGGGAAAGGTTTATGTGAACTTTCATCAAATGTGCCTCTTAAGTTACTGAGACTTGAGTTACTGATCATCTCCTTGCTAGGAACTAAAGCGTAGATAAAAGAAAAGTGACTTTTCTTTCTGTGAACCCACAAAAATCATTATCGAAATTTCAAGGCAAAAAGGAGGGAGTTAATAAATCAGCAAATTTGCCATGTGCCAGCTTCCAGATTTAAACAAAGAATCAGCTGTATACATTTCAAATGACTGCCTTCATATTATCTGGGCGAAAAAAAAATGAAACTGCCTTTGAAGAGGAAGCATTTACTATACCGTTTAATGCTATACAGATGTTCCAAATGCTATTGCCAAAGGTGGGAAGAGATAGGTATGTAAAGGACTGACCACAGGTTACTGGCCATCAGTAGGATATTCAGAATGATGGAATTGCATGCTGTTATTTGGGGCATTTGTGCTTTCCTGATAGGTAAGCTTGTTTGGGGTTCCCAAAGACCATTAGGCATGAGTCATTCTAGAGTAACCTGATTATTTATTAAGGACTCTGAATTTTTATTATTACATCCCATTGGCCCTTGCAATATTTGCCTCTAACTGGGAACTATGAGAGCAATTAATTAGATGATTTTAGGAATGCTTTTTGTGCAGGAGATATTATAACTGTCTTTCCAAAGAACAGAGATATAGGAAAGAAAACATGCCATTATTTACTTTTTTAAAACTATTCACCAACTAGTTCAAAGCATAAAGCTAAATTAAAAAAAGAGAGATATAAAGGAAAAAATAAAATACATCTTAAGTTGTTCAAACAGGGATGAAAACTAGAAAAATGTCAGGAGAGTTTATTATTGAATATAAACAAATTCAAAGTGATTACATTTTCTTGCCAAGTATTTTTTTTGTTAATTCCAAACTCTACCTTACATGTAATATAACTTATGCAATGCCAGTAAAATGTTAACCCATTAAAGTCTTTGAGAAGTAACATTTTGTAAAGTGCATAAGACAACTTCTGAACATTCTTCTGTGCAAAATAACTAATTTTTACTGGCCTATTGATAAAACCAGGAATAATCCCAATTCAGGAAAATAAAATCATTACTCTTTTCTAATAAATAGTTGCAAAGTAGTTTTTCAGCATATAATATAAAGAGAGGTCAGGATAAACACCCACATATCCCAAGGTTTAGAAACACTATACTGTTGTGTGTTTTCTTTTCCTGAACAATCCCTGTGGCACAAAATAAGGAAAATAATTTGATATTTCGTTTTAAAAGTACTATTTTTTGTATTGTGAAAGTAATGAGTGCTTATTATACTAGTATAAGAAATGGTAGTAAAGTATAAAACTATAAGTCACTCATGGCTCCTATTTCCACAAATAAATACTGGTAACTTCTGTTGTTTTCTAGGCTTTATTTGTGGATGTGTTGCTCACCTTCTATATGAAATCTTGACCCTTCTGTGCAAAATTCCTTAGTAATCTAAGTTCCTTTCATTATAGATAGATGAACTTCTTTTTGACATTTCCAGATAATCTTTTATGTTTCCCTGTGTCAACCTTAAAAATTAAACCACAAAGGTTATCAAGTAGCAAATGAGCTTATTTAGGAATAGCAGAGGAATTGCAATTTAGGACACGCAAACTATGGCAAATCATAGACAAGTCCACAGAACAAAGGAGGAGAGCATCCTTTTATATTATAGAGGAAAGGAGGAAATTGGGAGGGTTTGTTTTGAACAAAAGTTGATTAGAGGTAGAGCAAGAGTTTGGGATTGTAGCTTCTCATTGGCTGAGGTGCAATGCTTTCTCATTGGCTAGGTTGTAGCCAGTCTAAAAGAAAAACTTCATTCTTCTTTCTGGGGCATGTAAAGTAAGCTGCAATGAATGTTACATGAGTGTGAATCTTCTCTTTATTACTTTCTGACTCCATTTTGAATTGGGTTTCCTCTATTCATTTTCACATGGTTTCATGAAAGGCAATGTAAACAAGGCAGATAGATATACGGTGTCATTACAAGCAAAGTTTATTAATTCTAAAGTTTATCTTAGAAAATGAAATTTTCTAAAATGGTGCTTCATACATAGAAATTACAAAACTGTTGTTGAAATCAGTAGTTACAAGTAGGCAGGAGATTAATGTAGAGGAACAAGAAAGAGCCCCTCTTGTTATGTTTTCCTTATATTTTATTATTCATGCCATCACTTATCATTGACACTTGTGCCCACTCTTAGAATCAAAGAAATTTAGTAGGCAACTCTCAGGGAGTAACAAACACAAGGAAAGTTCAGAACCCCTGAAAGCAATGACCTGTTTAGGAGTTGTGGGAACTTCAGACAATATGTATATTTGCATAGGACAAAATTTAAAGGTGAAGAACAGATTTGTGGTTTGAAGTCAAGGGAGAAGGGAGGGAGGGGAATGAGAGTAGCTGTGAAACAGCAACATGAAGGATCCTTATGATGATAGAAGTTTTCCGTATCTTAAATATATAGAGATATTTTGCTTGTGATACTGTTACCAGAGTTTTGCAAAATGTTACTTTTGGGTAAAACAAGCAGAGGGTACATGGGATCTCTCTTATTTCTTGCAGTTGCAATTATCTCAAAATAATGAGTTATTCAAAAAATATAGCATTGATTATAGTCATTTTGGTTTTGTAAATGTTTTGTTATGTCCATGTAAAAACCATTTGTGTTGAATACTTAATCTAATATTTAAAGAGTTATTTATATATTTTCAAAAACTTAACAAGAATTGTTATTTCTGAAAGTATGACACAATACACAGGTTAAAAGCATGAGCATAAAGGGGCGCCTGGGTGGCTTAGTCGGTTAAGCGTCCGACTTTCGCTTAGGTCATGATCTCGCGGTTCGTGGGTTCGAGCCCCGCGTCGGGCTCTGTGCTGACTGCCAGCTCAGAGCCTGGAGTCTGTTTCAGTCTGTGACTCCCTCTCTCTCTGACCCTCCCCTGCTCATGCTGTCTGTCTCTCTCTACTAGAAATAAATAAAACATTAAAAAAAAAAACATGAGCATAAAGGTCAGATTGCCTGGTTTGAATCCCCTCCATCACTTATAAACAGTGAATTTGGGCAAGTTATTTGCTCACTCTGCCTCAATTTGCTCTTCTCACAAAAGGATAACAACAGTAGTTGTCTCATAGGATTATTGTAAGGATTAGACAAATTAATACCCATAATAAAACATGTAGAATAGAGCTGGACACACAGTAAGAACTATGTAACTATTAGCTTCTGCTGTAATGATAATGATGATGATGCTTTGCAAGCATCATCTCTTCGAAAATTTGTGTCAACCCTAGTTGTATGCACCATTATTGATCTCATTATAGATAGCTAGAAAGGGTAAGTGCCTTGTCCAAGGTCACAAAGCATGTAATATTGGGAAGGATTCTACCTTAATTACTCTATTATAAGTTGGTGAGTGAGACAGTCTAGCATTTTACTTTGTTATAATAACAATATATATTATTAGGCATATAAACATCTGATTTTCTATTTAAGCAATAGTGATTCACAAATGACACTAGAAACAAAACAAAACAATAAAGGTAAGTGGACTTTTTTTTACTAGATTCCCATTATTCTTGACTCTACTGGGCCCGGAAGGCATCTTCTGTCTGGTACTTTGGCTAGTCAGGTTTTTCAGCCTGAATAAACCCGGAGTGAAGAGGTGTATAAAAACAAAGGAGAGGAAGCCAACTAAAGTTCATTCTCAAAGCTTTGGAAAAGCTGAGGTTTTGGTTTCAGTCCAATAAAGGGTCAAGATTCAGGTCAAATCTTATTTTATATAAAATGACTGCCTTCATTTTGAAAGAATCTAGTAGTTAGAATTGTGGTAGTTCTGGTTTTAGCTAGCCTTTGAGGGGAAATGCTGAAATTAATTTCTTCAATGGAAAGGGGACTCCATGATTGACCACAGCTACCAAAACAGGGACTTCCTGGGAAAAGAATGACCTTTTGTTAAACTGATTGTCATGTGTAGTAAAGGATTTTTATTGCTCTTGTCATATTGAATGTGAGGGTATGGGCATATACTTAGATTTGCCAGGTATATATATATGTGAAAAGTCATTGCCAAACTGGAAAATTGAAATCACTCCTCAAAGAAGAGATAGTGTTGCATGATTATTGAGAGTACAGGCTTTAGGGCCAGACTTCTTTAGTGCATATCTTGACTTTGCCACTTAAAGATGTGTGACCTTGTATCTTTGTTTCTTCATATGTGAGAATGGCAAGGCAATAATAGTAGCTACCTCATAAAGTGATTTTGGAGAGTAAATAATGAACATATGTAAAGTACCTAGAGGATTGTATTGTATAGTACGTAGAAAGTGCTTTATAAATTTTAGTTATGCTAATTAATTACATAATTTAATGTCAACCAGTGCTGACTTCTGACCATAGCTTATTCATATGAAATGAACTTCCTGCTTATTAGTAATTTTAAGTTAGTTAAGGCAATTAAATATACACTTAGAGATTGAGGGATAATTAACAAGCAACATAGAAGTGAATCCATTAGAGATGTACTTGGCTACAAATAACAAAATAGCCTAACTACATTTTTTAAATAAGAATTTACATTTCTCATGTAGAGAGTCTTAGACTAGAATGTTGCTAGTGGTAGAATATTGAGTAGTGCCAATGTTTCTGCACTTTTCTCAACATTTTACTAATAGTTACCAACCATCATACTCTCTTTCAAGTTAGGAAGAAATTAGGAAAAATACTGCATTTTTTTAGGAAAGCTGAAGCTTTCTCAGAAGGCACGCTCTCTAGCAGACTTTTCCAAATGCTTTCCAGCACCCCATAAAAATCCAAATATTTTATCAGTCACATGGGCACCCCTACTTGTAAGGTAATCAGGAAATGTATGTCCGAGAAGTGCCATGATGGTTCAGTCCATTCACAATCCATTGCTTTGGAGTTGGGCATATTTTCACCATAAACAAACTTGAGTTCTGTGAACAGAAATGGGGAAATCACTTCTGAGTGGCCAACCTGTGGGGTTGGCCATCCATGTCCTCAGGGAATACAGCAAAAGCAAGAGAATGGGTTAGTCAAGGAAGGCTTCTAGGAGGCAAAAGGTAGGAGGAAGGTGTTAAATGGAATGTTGACTGTGGATCAGCTGAGATACTTCCTGGACAAACAGTCAAGGAATAACATAAGCAAAACCAGGAAGGAAAAAGTAAGATGTATAAAGGAAGCCAGGGTAGAATTGATGTGTCTAGAGAGAAGCCTTAAGAAAATTAAAAATGGATAAATTTAGAGAGATATGGAGGAGTTAGTCATCGGAGGGAATAATGTGTTCATTTCCTTACTCTATCAAAGTTGCTAGCCAATAAATGGTCAAGAATTTGGGATCTCTAACAAATTGGAAATAAATTTTATTTTCAAGCATCCACAGAATATTGTGAAAATAAAAAACCTCAGTAAATTCCAACATAAGCCATATTGTCTAGCCACAATAAAATAAAACTAGAACTTAATAACGTATAAAAAATACTAAAACTTAGATGTTAAATATCTATACATATTTATACACCGATATTAAATATAAACACATATACATATATGTATGCTGATTAAAAAATAAACCAGAGCTGCAGTTATAGATGATCTTTTTTTTCTTAAATAGTTTATTGTCAAGTTGGTTTCCATATAACAGCCAGTGTAGATAATCTTGAAAATAAAAATTAATTTAGAAATCTATGTGTCAAAATACATGAGATGTAACCAGAAACTATTCTTAGAGGAAGATTGTTCATCTCAGGTGTGTTCATTGTTAAGCAGAACCCAAAAGAAAATATCAGGGGAAAAAATGAGAAAAAAACAAAGTGACTGAGCCTATATGCGGTTGAGGAAGAATGGCAAATAAAAGAAAGCTAGAAAAGCAATTACAAAAAAAAAATAACATAGTAACAAATTAGATAATAGCAAATAGTAAATCGATAATATTTCAAGAGCTGGTTCTTGGAATCAAATAATGGATAATAAATAAATATAAGAAAGAAGACAGATATTTCAGATTCAGTCTGAGAAGAATATACAATTAAAATTGAGATTAAATAATGGATTTTAAGAGCACATTTAATAAAACTTATAAATATAATACATTCAACCAATAAATACTGTTAAAAATTTAAACAAAACCTGAATAGATCTTAAATCTATGACTGTTAAAAATTTCAAGGAAATTTCCCTTTATAAAAGTTTCTAGGCTTACAAGTTTCTTGGAAAATTTATTTCAAAAACTTAAGGAATAGAAAATTCTTAAACCATTTGACATCTTTAATAGAATAAAAAAACAGCAAGTTTCTATATAAGAAAGAACATTCTGCTATCAGAAATCCCATTATCAGAAAAAATAATCAGTAAAAGATATAAGAAAAAAGAAATACTAAGTATGGAATACCTCTTAAATTATAATACAAAAAATCTTTAGTAAGTTGTCAGAGATAGAGTTCGGCTGTTTATTCAAGGATAGCTCCATATTAGGAGATTAATAGAAGTTGCTATATCTCTAGGATAAAAAGAAAAAGGAGCATGATCATCTCCTTAGTTACTGCCAATATATTTAAAAATTTATTTTATAAAATCTATATTTTATTTAGTAAAAACCATTGTTACTATACTAAAAATATTTTCAAACAAGATAAGTAAACTTTATAGCAACCCACCAAGCATCATAATGCGCATCAGTGTAATAAGAATTGCATTTAAATTCAGAAAAAAAAAACTTGCAAAAGTTTTTGTATAACAACGCTAAGAAAGATCTAGCCAATAAAGTTAACTAAGCTATTAACAATATGAATATTGAAATAAAAAATTAAGTTATTTGATCTATTTGGAATACCAAAAGAATCAATAGAAAATGGTTGCAGTCGAGAACTTAGTGCAGAATAGTACAGGAATGCTATATAGATCACTGAGCACACTTAACAAAACTCCATAGCAGGGGAGCCTGGGTGTCTTAGTCGGTTAAGCGTCCGACTTTCGCTTAGGTCGTGATCTCGCGGTTCGTGGGTTTGGTCCCCGCGTCGGGCTCTGTGCTGACTGCCGGCTCAGAGCCTGGAGCCTGTTTCAGTCTGTGACTCTGTCTCTCTCTGACCCTCCCCTGCTCACGCTGTCTCTCTCTCTCTCTCCTAAAAATAAATTTAAAAATCCTTAAAAAATTAAAAAAAAAAAAAACCCCTCCATAGCTAGGTTGTATGCCAATAATTGCATTTATAAAATGATATGGAAACAGATTCTATTAACAGTTATGGCAAAAATAATTGAATGTCTGGTAAGAAATTTGTTAATAAGTCTCTCAGTTTTATCCAAAACTTGTACTTTAATTTACTAAACGGCTTTCAAAAAAAGACATAGTTAAAATACACATTGTTCTTAGCTATCAATTTTTAGAATTGCAAGGTTATAACATTTTCCTGAAGTCAACTACAAATGTAATAAAACCTTAATCAAAACCCAAATGGAATTTACTTAAAAACTTGAAAACATATATGACACTTGTGGAAATGTTCCACAAGTGTCATATATATTTTATTTAGGAAATTTAGGAATTTTATTTAGGAAAATTCTGAAAGGAAATATGAATTGGAAGGAATGAAGCATGTCTTCTACCAGAGTTAATGTGTACTTTCATGGTACCATGAACCTTCCCTTCTTGTTACTTGTCGTATTTTGTGAGTATAAATATAAATTTATTCATGAAATGGTTTTATTATTCTCCATCTCCATTAAACCATAAATCTCATAATGGTGACAGTTATGGCTCTTTTGCTCATATGTCTACTATTAAACCATATGAATAAGTAAATCTGCAATAAATACTTATTGAATAAACAAATATTTTCAAAATTTTGGAATTATAATAATAAAATCAGGTCTTGTTATCAGGATAGAAGGTAAACCTATGGAGCAGAATGAAACTCAACTATATGCTCTTTTAAAAAATTTAATATTTAAAGTTTTATTGATAGTATTGTAAATAAAATGGTGTTGGGATATATGACTAACAGGAAACAAAATACAATTATAGCAAAACAGACTCTAAAGGTTAATTTTATAAATGTCAAAATAGATTTAAAATTTTAAGTACTGTGAAGAAAGTATAGGGCTGGGGACCTTTTCCTAAGTCTTGCTTTTCCTTATATTAATCCTACTAAGAAGTGCTAATCTGTATAAATATATATACCACTGATTAGTTATTCCCTTGGGATAACTTTTAGGAAGTAAGACTGCTAGTTTAAAAGATAGGCACCTTTTAGGCTTTTTAATAGATCTTGTACATTTTCCTCCTAACCAGCTGTAAAAATCCACACACCCTTCTTTGGGTAGGAGAGCATCCATTTCCATATGCTTCTTGACGCTTACACTCACATCACTAGTTTAAAGTAGTTTAGCTAAAATTTCCCCTCTCTTTACATTGGTTGCTATCTAGTGGTTCTTTAAATCCAATCTTTTTCTTTAAATTTCTTTAATGTACTATTTGTGTAATGTAAAACTTCCTTTAGAAAGCCAAAGGAGTGTGTAATCTATTTCTAATATTTTGATTAATGTTTTGAAATATATATATATATATCATATGATATATGTTATGTATATCATGTTATATGATATGTCTATATGATATATATACATATATATATATATATATATATATATATATATGATATACTTATGGGATTATTTTGAGAGAGAGAGCATGCACAAGCAGAGGAGGGGCAGAGAGAGAGAGGGAGAGAGAAAATCCCAAGCAGGCTCCATGCTGTCAGTGCAGAACCTGACACAGGGCTCAACCCTATGAAACATGAGATCATGACCTGAGCCTAAATCAAGAGTCAACCAACTAAGCTACCCAGCCTTCCCAAAGTAAATATATTTTATTTATCATTGTCAATATCATATGATTTTGTCTTGTCATACAATGGGTGTCCCACTGATATTTGTCTAAAACTTCAACCGGAGCTATATATGTTGAGGTCTATTATTAATTGATACCATGTATATTATTGGTTTGTATACTTAAATTTTTTGAGGCAGGTTTTACTAAAATTGCATGTATAACAGTTAAAAATATCTGAGAGAGAATGAAAATTTATTGGTAGATTAAAAGTGACCACCCATTATGCACCACTTCTTTACTGGATCCTCTAGTGTTATCCTTTCATAATGACTGGAATATAATGATGGAAAAATGTTGGAAACAATTCCACCAACTTTATCAACTGAAATTGCAAATCACATTATATTGAACAAAAAATTTAATTATTGTATCCATGGAAGCCATAACAAAACAATATAGTTATTGATTGAAAACAAAAAGTCAAACACCCAAATCTATTTTTTCTAACATGAATGTCTAAGAGAATTTTTATGTGTGGTCTAATATATGGATAACTAAAGAACTTAATGGAAAATATCTCTAGTTTTCCTGACAATACAAAATGTTTTAAAATAATTATAATGAAAATATTTCAATAGAAAGCTAACTAACCTAGGTCCAGGATACTGCTTCTATCAAGAATTCGAGTCTACGGGTACCTGGGTGGCTCAGTTGGTTAAACATCTGACTTCGGCTTAGGTCATGTTCACATGGTTGGTGGGTTCGAGTCCTGCATCAGGCTCTGTGCTGACGGCTAGCTCAGAGCCTGGAGCCTGCTTCGGATTCTGTGTCTCCTTCTCTCTCTGACCCTCCCCTGCTCACGCTTTCTCTTTGTCTCTCTAAGAAAAAATTTAAACTTAAAAAAAAAAAAAGAAGAAGAATTAGAGTCTGGTACTTCGGACACTTTTGGGATGGGTGGGTACGCTTTATTTTAAACTCTGTTTCTTTTCTTTTTAAAACAAAATTTTAATGTTTTATTTATTTTTGAGAGAGACAGACAGACAGAGTGGGGGTAGGGACAGATAGAGACAGGGAGACACAGAATCCAAAGCAGGCTCCAGACTCTGAGCTGTTAGCAACTCATGAACCACGAGATTATGACCTGAGCTGAAGTCAGATGTTTAACCAATCGAGCCACCCAGGTGCCCCTAGACTCTGTTTCTCAAATGGACTTTTCTAACTGAACATTGGCAGGAATTGAATGACACTTAGGTCATTCTGAGCTTTCTGGCCATGGCCAATTCCTGGGACACCAGAACACTATATTGTTAGTTGAAGCAGGACTCAAATACCAAATGCCAGATTTTTAGATCCAAAGTTAACATTCTGTTTTAACAATTGAAAATCTTGATTTGTATTCTTTTCTACAGAACAAACAGTCATATTTCTACATGGAGGGGGTATTTTTTTTTTTCACTGAAGATTTTTAATGTGACCCAGGACCAAATGAGGACTAAATAGAGCATCTGTTTTTTAATTGTGACTAGGCACACAGTAATAAATGACATCTATTAATGATAGCCATTCATTGTGTAAACATATCAGGAACTATATGAAGTGTTTTATGTGTATTGTCCCATTTAATTCTCACATGCTTCAGTGGGATTATTTCCCCCTTGATTTCATAGATTAGAAAAAGTGCTTGAATTGCAGTTAGTAAGGGTTGGTACTGAGATGGAACCCAGGTTTCCTGTCGACAGCACTCAAGTCCTGACAATCCTGCTATTCCGTCTCTTAAAACCATTTGTCTCCAATCTCCTGCCACCACCTTAGTTCAAGTCCTCATCACCTCTTGCCAGGATTCTGAGCCAGAGACACCCTTCATAGGTGTACTGCCAAAATTTGAAATGCAAATCAGTTTCACAAACATTATTTTTAGTCAGAAGATATTTTTTTATTCTTGGGTCCACAGAATGTTCTCTCAAATTTATCAGAGTTTCACATTTTAAAAATGTCACGGTTTTTGGTTTTAACTATAAGGGAAAGGGCAGAGAGAATGAAGTTAACATTTATTGAGCCCCTAATATGTGCCAGACAATGTCGCTTTGCTTATGAATGCTCAAAACAATCCCGTGAGGGAGATTGAGGTGGATACCTATTGATTGTCTCTTCTGGGACTCATGCTATGCTCAATACTTTGTCCATGTTAATTAATGTAGGGAGTTTTGGAGTTTAGGCTGTGAGACAAATGGTCATTGTTCCCAACTCTCCGTGACGGAGCAAGTATAACATGGAAGACCGATGGGTTCCAAACAATGGACTCTTTTTCTGAATATCAATTTTGGTGCAGCCAAGCAAAGATCAAAGTGGTGAGGAAATGAACTTTGCCTTGAAGGTCAAAAATTGATACTTTTTTTCTGGAAGAAAGTTTCAGTTTGATTCGCTGGTGTTGCATTGAAATTGGATTTGCTTATTTTCAGAGTTCTGTGGCCCTTCCTTCTTTTCTTTCACATCCCCTGTAGCACTTATACAATTGTGAGCACAGATGAGGAACTGAGGGAAGCTTTGGGAAGCAATTAATTAATCTTTGGGTTTAATAATTCATAAAACAAATTAAAGTCAATTTTATCTTCTTACATGATATCATATTACAGCAGTACTTTTGCTGATCATAAATAATTGCATACTTCTTGCTATGATGTTTTCCTCTGAAATTGCCAGTTTTAGATACCTAAAGTTAGGAATGGATGGGAGGGTATATAATAAACACAGGTGGCTGATCCTAGGCTATTTCAGAGAATATTATTTAATTTAAATACTATGTATTTAGGAACCATTTGGGTGCTTGCTCTGAAAGCATCCAGGTGTCTTAGCTAAGGCTGCTGTAACAAATACGTTAGCCTGGGTGGCTCAAAAAGACATTTACTTATCACAGTTCTGGATGCTGGAAATTACAAGATCAAGGTGCAGCACATTTGTTGTCTGTTGAAGGCCTGGTTCCTGATATGCAAATGGCTGTCTTGTTGTACACAGAGGGGAAGAAGAGCAAACTCACTCTGATCCCCTCTTATAGAGATACTAATTCCATCATGAGAGTCTGTACCCATGACTTCATCTAAACCTAATTACTTCTTAAAGTCCTCCCCTCCAGACACCATCAACTTGAAGATTAGGGCTTTAACATACGAATTTGGGGGACAGTGGGGTTAAATTTCAAGGATTTGGTCTTAATTTTCATTGGCCTTACTGGGTAAGACACATGTAACTGGGGAGAAAAAAATAATAACCTATTACTCATTCAAATATATTTTGTTTCAGTGGCACTCTGTGATTATATTTAAAATTATTAAGAGAAAGTTCTAAGCAGAAAGTCCATGACAGTGGAAAGTTCTACCTTTTGCTGAAGTAGAGGAAATGTTGAATATTATCCCATTGCCCCACATTTTTAATAGGGCTCCTTAAAGTGCCCTCTCTCTGTCTCTTAGTCTCTTTCTCTCTCTCCACACACACACACACACACACACACACACACACACACATATGGAGAGGGTATTTTTCTTTGGGTGCTGTGACATTTTTCCATGACATAGGATGCTTGCGGCCCCACATAAGGCTACTGCCAGGCAATACAGAATGGGGGCCAGGAGTTGGTTGGGAGTGAGGGGGCAGGGGAACAAGGGATGTCAAACTAGTTATTGATCAATTTACTATGTCTATTTAGTAAGTCAGTCAGTCTCCAGATACTTTTGTAGTCTTTAAGGAAGACAAATGTTCACAGTTTAAATATCCCTAAATATATAACAGATGAACAAGCATGCTTTGGTGTGTAAATGCTGCATAGATTCAGAACCATCAAAAAGCCCCTCAAAAATGCCTTTCCATCTGCTGCTTCTAACTACATATCGCACATCCTGGCAGCGCACTTCACAGTGGTGTGAAAGATAGGTTCAAAGCCAACCTGGCAAAATCTATTTATCTTTTTTTTTCTCCCCAAAATGTGTTTCTTTGTGCAGCTAAACTAGCAAACATATATAGGAACAAGGTGCCAGGGCTAAGAGAAGGCACTTGTCAGGCTTTAATCATTTAGGAGAAAACTTACTTTATATTATGCCCTAAAACATTGATATCACATTGCATCCTCTTCAAAAGTATGAGTTGAAGAAGCCTTGGATTCTGATTTCTTAGTAGAACTCATTTCCAAGTGTTGCCTTAGTGTCCTGGGAAAATTGTAAGTAGCCTGAACAAGCCCAGGGATGGAGTAGGGGAAGTGTGCGATAGCTTTCCTCAGAAAAGTATTCTTTAGTTTTCATTGAGGTAATAGTATGCAACTCAGAAGGTGGATGGATGAGAGCAATGCTCTGTTTTATTCAAGGCAGTATCATCCTTTTCAGCCCTGCTTGGAGACTTGGACTTTTATAAGCAGTGAGACAATCCAAGTGAACACAGTGGTTAAAGTTAGTGACCTACTAATGAAGTCTTATTTGAAATGGGGTAATGCTCAGTTATTTTAGATAGTGAATATTCTTATCTCTGGAGGTAAAAGTCTCCAGGAAGGTAATTTTTATGGCCACCTCTCATATTATGGAATATTGTCAAATGTGTCAACACACCATAGAGCTGATCTGTGTCTCTTTCCGTACATCTTTTACTGACGTTCCACTCTAGTAGAGGGTGGGGGTATTAGTATTGGTGTTAGGGGGTATTAGAGGATAGGAGATGGTATTACCCTCTTAGAATGCAGTAAAAATAAAACAAAGTAATCTTATCTTCACTTTTAAATGAAAGTTCTACCTCCCCTCAAGTTAACTAGTCCTTTTGAATAAACAACAAAAATAATCCTCGAATTACTTTATGACTTATATTGATATTCTTACAGAGTTGAAATTTTGCTCAACTTAATTATTTTTCTTGTGATAATTTAATAATTGTTACATTTATCTGACCAATGTGACCTTCAGCACAGTGATTCTCTCATGGTGGTATGATGAGGAATTTTGTAGGGGAGTAGAGGTTCCCTTCACATCATCAATACCGAATAGTGATGCAGCTTTCTTGACAATACATTTCAACTCTGTTAGCACAGTGCTTAATCCATAGGCAGTCAGAATGCTTGGAAATATTTTTTGATACAAGTTTTTACTCTTTTTGAACATTTTATCCTTTTTGAAAATTTTCATGGTTTCATTCTGGGAAACTTGTTATTCATACATTATTCCACAAATATTCATTAAGGTCTTCTGTTGGTGCTATGGATATTTTGGTGAAAATCAAACACATAAGCCTTCACTTGTGCTTATAGCCTAGTAAGAAAAGCAAATGATAAAGTAGGAAATAAACATACTGTGTATTGCATGTGTATACATATACATATCTTTATTTATTCATTCTTGGGATGGCTGTGTGCAATTATAAATCATACATCAGGAAGGATACAGTCAGGGTACAGCAGTAGGAAATTATAGGCAGATCTCCTTAGATCAAGTAATAATGAAATCAGTCTTTGAAGACTTGACATTATGCCAATACCTAGAACATGAGAAGGAACCAGCCATGTAAGTAGGAATGGACAGCAGGAGAAGAGAGGGTTGGTTATGTGAAAGTCACAGACGGAAGTCTTTTGCTCCTGAAACTGGAGGAAGGCCAGGTTGCTTGGAATCAGGAATGAGAAGGGGAGAGAGATAGGAGATAATGTCAAGAAGTAGTAGGAGGGTTATAGCAGGACACCAAGTGAGGTATAATGGTGTCTGGGATTGGGAGAGATGAAAATATATAGGAGAGGAAAAGTTGTATTTGTGAAAGATTTTGAAATTAATGAAAACATTAACACTGATTATTTACTTATGAAGGATGAGAAAAAGTGGTAGGGAAGCACTCAGAATTCTGGCCAACAAATTCCAGATAATTGTACTATTTACTATGGTAGAAGAGACTGAGAAAGATCAAGCTTGCAGTAAAATCAAGGGATCAGTTTTGAACAAGCTAATGATCTTTGGGAAGATCCCTGCACCCTCATTTCATTCCAGAGGAAATAAAAATAATAGCTAGAATTTATTGAGAACTTACTGGGCCATCAACCATTCTCAGTATCTTGTATAATCATTAGTTCTCAAATACTTCTAACAGGTAGAGGTTACTGTTATTCTCCTTATTCCATGAGAATATTGAGGCTCAGAGACATTAACAAAACTTGTTCAAACTCACACAGCTAGTATATGGAGGAGCTAGGAGTCAAATCTATGTAGTATGATCCAAAAGCCCATCATCCTAACCACCTGCTACAGCTTCTAATGGCAAAGAATGCCTGAGAGGCATCAGTAAGGAGACATTATGTGAAGTAGAATGGATATAATCGCCTCCCGAAAGGGTGAAAGAAGGAATCTCTGGTGTTACTTCCTGCTCTTTTTCAATTTCTATTTCTATTATTTTTTTTTTAACTTGGGGCGCCTGGGTGGCTTAGTCGGTTAAGCGTCCGACTTTCGCTTAGGTCATGATCTCGCGGTTCGTGGGTTCGAGCCCTGCGTCGGGCTCTGTGCTGACTGCCAGCTCAGAGCCTGGAGCCTGTTTCAGTCTGTGACTCCCTCTCTCTCTGAACCTCCCCTGCTCACGCTGTCTCTCTCTCTCTCCTAGAAATTAAAAAAAAAAATTAAATTCAAGTTAGTTAACATACAGTGTGGTCTTGGCTTCAGTAGTAGAACCCAGTAATTCATTCTTACATATGACACTCAGTGCTTATCCCAAAAATGCCTTCCTTAATGCCTATCATCCATTTAGCCTCCCCCTGCTCACCTCCCCATAGAAACCCTATGTTTGTTCTCTGTATTTAAGAGTCTCTTATGGTTTGCTTCCCTCTCTGTTTTTATCTTATTTTTCCTTCCCTTCCCCTATGTTATGTTTCTCAAATTCCACATATGAATGAAATCATACATTCCTCTTTCTCTGTCTGACTCTATATTTTAATCCTAATTCCTCTTTATAGAGCTTCAAGAGATTAAGTACTCTGGGATTTGGGGTGCTAACATGGCCCACCCTAATAATATATTTCATTATAGGGTACATATAAGATGTTCTAATATTCATTATTGCAAAAATTGTTTTCAAAGTTAATTTTAACCATACAACTATATATTTTAATAAAAGCTGTTTACAAATAGGGATACAACAGATTAGGAAGAAAAAAAAAGAAGAAGAATTGTCTCCAGGATAGCTAAGGGGCAGTGAGACTGGAGGGCTAGGAGAATCCTCACTATTATTGCTTCCCAGCTGCCTACACTCCTAGCTGCAGAAGCCCTTCTCAGGGTTTCAGGAAATATGGCTGGGAAAGTACAGTTTTTGAATAAAGGTTGTGAGCTAAAACACTTATAGGGGACAGTCTAGTATAAAAAGTTAACGAAGGTAAAAACAATATTGTATTACAATGGTATGCATGTTGGGGCAAACTGCCTTCAATTTTATAAAAGATATTAAAGTACTTAAACAACTATAAATAAATTATATTCATGGATATATAGAATAAATGATGCCAATTATGGCAGGAATAGCATATAATAGAGAGGAGAGGTAAAAGTAGAGATCTTGTATACAAGTGAAGTTCAGCTGTTATTAGCTTAAAATAGACAGTTAAAACTGTAAGCCCCTTGGTAACCAGAAAAAACATAACAGAAAAAGAGAAAGGAATCAAAACCTTTCAATACAAAAATAACAAAATACAAAGAAAGACAGCAAGAAGAAAAAGAACAAATATAAGAAAAAGAGAAAGGAGTTAACAAAATGGCAATAGTCAGTCATTCTCTGTCGATAAGCATTTCAAATGTGGACTAAACTCCTCAATAAAGGCACAGGGTAGCTAACTGGATAAAAAAATCAAGATCTTACTCTATATTGTCTATAACAACTCACTTGGATTCAAGGACACATACAGACTGGCAACGAAGGGACAGAAAACACATCCCATGAATATTAAAACCAGAAGAAAGCAGGAATGGCTATACTAATACCAGACAATGAAAATTTTAAGTAAAAAGTCACCAGAGACAAAGAATATCATTATATGTGGTAAAAAGAGTCCATTCAGCAGGAAGATATAACAGTTGTAAATATATGTGAACTGAACACCAGAACACCTAAGTATATAAATCAAATATTGACAGGTCTGAAAGGAAGAATTTGACAGCAATATCATAATAGTAGGAGACTTCAATGCCCCACTTTCAACAATGGATGGAACATCGAGAAAAAAATAAACAGGGGACTGCAACATACTATACATCAAATGGACCTAATAGACATATACATAATATTTTACCAAACAGCAAAAAAATAAGCATTCTTCTCAAGTGCACACAGAACATTCTCCAGGATAGATCACGTTAGGTCACAAAGCAAATGCTAACAAATTTAAGAAGATCAAAATCATACCAAGCATCTTTTCTAATCACAAGGGGATAAAACTGGAGATGAATAGCTGAAAAAAGTGGAAAAATTCACAAATATGTGCAAAATAAGTAACAACTCTTGAACAATCACTGGGTCAAAGAGGAAATCAAATATTTTTCAAGGCAAACAGAAGTGAAACACAATTTACCAAAACCTATGGGATGCAGCAAAAGCCCCACTAAGCAGGAAGTTTATAGTGACAAATACCTACATTAACGAAGAAGAAAGATCTCAAATAAACAATCTACCTTTATACTTTAAGAAACTCGAAAGAGAAGAACCCGAATTTAACAGAATGAGGGAATAATAAAGATCAGAGCAGAAACAGAGACTAGAAAACAATAGAAATAATGTAAAAACCAAGCTGGTTTTTTGAAAAAATAAGCAGAATCGACAAACCCTTATCTAGACTAAAAAGAGATTCAAATAAGTTAGGGAAAGGAACTAGGCAGTTTATATTAAATCTTTGGGCATGATCTTCATTTTCACAAAGAAATATACTCTCTCTAGGCTCATAGGAACTATAGTCCTCCAATTCCATTTCTTGTATACATAACTTTTGGTGGTGATATGGCATCAGAGACTTTACTATGTGTTTAAAAAAATTTTTTTTACATGTATTTATTTTGGAGAGACAGACAGAGACAGAGAGTTGGGGAGGGGCAGAGAGAGAGGGAGACACAGAATCGGAAGCAGGCTTCAGGCTCCGAGCTGTCAGCACAGAGCCCGACACTGGGCTGGAACCCACAGAGACCACAAGGTAATGACCTGAGCAGAAGTCGGATGCCCAGCTGACTGAGCCACCCAGGTGCCCCATACTCTGTGTTTTTAAAGGTAACCCACAGCCTCGGGACAGAGGGGACATCAGGAATTGTTGGAAATTGTGGCAGAATAGAATAGGCCCCATCTAATGGGGGAAGCTGCTACTTGGCTTCCACCGACTGTTGATGTGTGAGGATGTGGGCACAGTGTTACTGGAGCCTTCTGAATGTCTTAAATTCAAATTCATATTTTGTATGAAATCTCCTGGGTTTTAAATACTGGCTTAATATTTTGAGACACTTGGCTAGCTGAAGGCCTGCTAGCTTGAGAACTTATTTTAAAAGAATCCATATTTGCCAGCTGGGCATAAGAAAGCCATCTAGAACACCCAATATTTAGTTTATTTGAGCTGAGTTCTCATTGTAAGCCATTGGAAGTTTTTGGTAATAGGTAAAGTTTTGAATTATAAACTGTGTAATGGATGCCATATAATAAACAAGGAGTTCTAGCCCTGGGAATATCCCCTAGGCCTGAAGTACTTCAGACATGCTAGGCTCCTAACAGAGACTCCTTGTGGAAATAAAACACTTAATTATCTATAGTATTTTAGAAAGAACACTGATTTTGGTATTTGAATATGAGTTTGAATCCTTGATCTTCTATGTGACTTTACTTACGATTTCATAACCTTATTCTCCTAAACTATAACCATGACAATAATGACATTTTTCTAATGAGTGTATAAACATGAGACTAGTAATAAATGTTAATACCTGACATTTAATAGATACCTAGTAGATGGTAGACATATAATTATCACAGATTACATGTTTATTTGTACTGCTATCTCACAAACTAACCTGTTCACAAAGTTCATATGGATGATTAAATTATATGATCTCTATGACATGCTGGAGATGCCTGCTAAACTTTCAGTCAATGTTGGTTGTCATTTTTATTATTTGTAACAACAGTGCCCTGTTACCCAGAAGTGTACAGTGAATAGTTGCATACAAATCACAGTATTGTCACTCTGGTCAGTAGATTCCTAATTCTGTTTAACCTTCACCATACCCGGTGGTCATATTCTTATGTCTTGGAGAGCTAGTGGTCATGCAATTTCTTTAAAATCAGGGCTGATTTTGTTGTCATTGTTTTGTTTACTTGTTTCTGGTTTTTTTGCTTGGTAGGGTTCTCAAAATATCTTGCGCAAGGATGGATTTGCCAAAAGATTTAGGAGACTAAGATTTCACAGGGAATGTTCCCTGTATCAATAACTATTTTAGAAAAATTCAAAATACCCTTCTACAGAAAACAATCCTCCTAGAAGTTTCCACCATAGAATGAGCAGATTGATTATTTTGTTGCTCATTTCACAACCATTACAAGGTGTCCTGAAAAGGCTCTTTTCCATTCTGTCTAGACACCTTTTCCTAGACAACATCCTGAGACATAAGAATAAGCCCTAAAATGAACATATTACATCAAACATACCACTGAGAGGAATGATAAGTTTAACAGTTTCCCATGTGGGAAGCATATTGATGGTAATTATCTTTCCTCCTACTTCACCCAGTTTTGCGGATCCCTCTGTCGTGGTTGGGAGGGTCTGGTCATGCTTCACCACATGCTTGAAGCATATTTTGATTGGCTGGGAGCCTACTGTGGCTTCAGTGGTGGTGAGGGTGCTGGAAGTTTAAAGGGAATTGGTATTTTCCATGGTGGGTAGCCTGTGTGCTACTTATTGCTAGTGCTCATGGGAAATTCATTCTCACAGGACCTAGTGAGTGATCAGCATGTTTAAAATAATGTTATCAAACAACAAAATTTTTTCAATAATATGAATATTTTTTCCAAAGGCATGTAAGCACCTAAGGGAAGTTATTTACTCTTCATGTCAAGTTATTTTGTGAGGGGATAAGGATTATAATTTTTAATCACAGCACATTAGTTGACATGAGACCCTCTCATCTCTGAATTCCTTCTTTGGTTGACAATCATGAGATGTTAGCTGCCTATGACGACCTTCACACCAACATCTTCCTACCTGATATTCTAAGAGAACAGTCCTTGAGTGAAAATTGAAGACTTTCTAAACATGGTTTTGAGGAAAACAGGTGGCAATTAGTAAGACCATTTAACATGGCACTTTTGCAGACAACATCCAACAGGCTAAATATTCCTAATACATTTCAAAATCTATCAAATTTTTAACAGATGCACACTCACAATTTCCCACCAATTTATAAGGACATACACATACTAGCAACAGAAAAAAAGAACAACATCATTGGTTTAAAATTTCAAAATGTTTTCAAAGTTTTCATGACCCTGAGAGAAAGAATATGATAACTTCAAAACTTAACTCTGATAGTCCATTGAGTTTTAGGAAAAGATAAACCCCCAAATAGTGATTTTAACATGTAGTAATGTTTATGAACAGTTCCTCTTTAAACTTAACTCTATGCTTAAGAATTTTCTTACACACACACATACACACACACAGAGAAGGTGTAGCTTATTAAATGTAAATATAAATTTATAACATATATAAATTACAACCTGGCACAATACCTGTTATTTGACTTCATTCATTAGTTCATTAATGTAAAAGAAGTACCCACATGTACTTATTCTTTGGTTAACAGAATAATTAAGAAATTTAGCCAACTCAGGAGGCAGGGGTGTACTTTATGGCAGTCATTGACATTATATGGTAAAGTTTTCCACTCACACAATTTTCTACCTCCTCACTACCTTGAGAAGTCGAAATAAAGCATTAAGTTGCTTTCTGCAGATACCACAACACCTCATGATTATGACTCTATGGAAATAAATATTCTCTCTAAATAAACCTGACATATTTTTAGAGTTGTATTTTTTTAGACTAGTAAATATGTTCCAGCTTATCTCATTCCTCTATTTTATCCAGTGAATTTTTACAGGCAGTTGATCTGATTGTCCTCACTGCCCAAACCATGTTCTTATGAATCATTTAGTCTTTTGTGAAAATATAGAATTCAGAAACTAAAGTGAAAGTTATAGAACTTGGTAATGAACAGCCTTGATGAGCTGAGCTTCTCATCAGCTCTCCAGAATCAGAAAAGTAGTGAAGGAAGGGAATCACATCTGGTTATTCCACACCTGGAATCTGATTTCAGGGCAGATTCTTCAGCTTTTCCCAAAGAAACAGATATCACACTTCAAAAGATGGCATTTCTTTGGGAAAACATAGTTTTGTTATCTTGTATATGGTCTTCTTAAAATTAGATGAAAAACAGTTTACTTTCCATCTATTTTTTTTTCTGGGTGGGTAAAATCTCTAGGTCATTTTTTTTTTGAGCCATTTATGTCTCCCATATACAAAAAGCTATTGTTGATTTGCTTACCAAACAAAATATGAAAGAATCAACAGAGGCCATATCATTCAATAGTAATTTAGCCTCAGATTTAATGTTTCAATTAAAACTTAATAAGCATGCATGAGATGTATTTACAGTGTATGTTGAGTAGTGGTAAAAAAAACTTGTTTTGCCCACTTTTGCAAACTGGTAGATAGAACATATTTGTTTACTTGTAACATGATAATTCCTCGAGGTGTGAACACTGGGGTATGGAAGAGGTGAAGAGACAAACATTGTAACAGGTATTCTGCAGAAGTGTCAAGAGATGCAGAATGTTTCAACACAAACAAAAGATGGTGAATTGAAAATGATCTGTCCAGGGGTTGAACTAAAATTCTAAATGGCAAATAATCACATTATGTTGCTTGATTCGCGAATCTTTGGAAGCATTCAAGATGTTTTCAGAAAGGAACATTGAATTGTAATTTTTGAATAGATATTATTTCATTATTAATGATTAGTGCATATTAAGGAAAAAGAATAATGTATTTGTCCTGTCACATAAAGCAAAAATAATAGTCATATTTTATTGCCTTTTTAAAACATAATTTTTTACACAATACATAAAATGATCATCACCTACTTAAGCCGAAGCCACCAATACGGACTTGTATATTGTACCCTAAAAACAAGTAACATAACAATTGCGTGCTATTTTGAGGGCCACTTTACAAATATGCAATTGTAAAACCTCAAACCTAATATCTGAATTTTTAATTTCCAATATGCTTAAAATGTCCATTTTCTTTATTTGAACTGAATTATTATAACTATGTTTTTTTTTCCATTCTGAACTATTACACATTTAATAAAATAGTAAAGTCATGTCACAATGTCTAACATAACTCAAGCCTTGTTTTCTCTTGGTCCTTTCAGGATCCTAAAGTCAATTTTAAAAAATTTTAAAAGTTTTGGAAATTTATTTTTCTCAATAATTGCTCAAATTTTGTTTTATTTCCTCTTTTATTTTCATGTCCTCAAGATCTTTCATTTTGAAAAGAGAACATATGTTTAGGAAAAAGGACAAAAATTTTGCTATTAAGTAAGCATGTTTTAAAGAGAAAGATGAGGTCTCAACATGTCAGAGGTATCTGATTTAAAAGGAAATGCCATTATTTTCTTCTACTAATGTAGTCTTTAACCAACATTTTTGAAAAACCTAACTCTTAAAATTATATTATGAAAATCCATGTAATTGAATAAAAGCAAGCTCTTAAGCTCTTCAATCTACAATATATATTTTTCACCCTAATGCCAAAACATTTCAGTGAAAAAGTGAAACTAGCAATATGTAGCCAAAGCAACCAGACAAGTTAATGATTTTTTTTTTCTTTCTACCAGGTTGGTTTGGCACTTTGTAGACACTGCTAAGCCAGCTCATGTTAGTGCTTGAAGTAAAGTGTTTTGGAGTTTTGCTTAGTTGTTTTTTCTCATTTTGATAGAACTTTTGTTTTCTGGAAATCTTCAAGAAATTTGTTATCCAACACTACTAAAGCAACCTGTTGCATTTATAAAATTTAAATATCATAACAAAAAAGAACAAATCAAATGTGAGAACAGCTAGCTAAGTTTTTAGAACATTTCCATCTTTTGCTGCAGTGTAACACTCATTGCAATGATAATGACCATGAAAACATGGAAAGATTTGTAAATGCTCACAAAGGAAAGCAGTATATTTTCTGTCTCTACCAATCAACTTTAAGATATAACTTTTCATATTAGAGTATTTACCGCAATCATCAAGGTAAAAAGGTATACTAATTTCTTTGTTAATTTGTAATCAACTTAAAATGAAATAAAATTACTTTAAACTATTTTTTATATGTTTATTTATTTTGAAAGAGACAGAGAGTGGGGAAGGGGTAGGAAAGAGGAAGGGACTGAAACCCAAGCAGGCTCCATGCTCAGTGCAAGACCGACTCTGGTCAATCCCACCACCCTGATGACCTGAGCCAAAGTCAAGAGATGGTTTCTTAACTGACTGAGCTGCCCAGGCACCCCTTTAAACTACTTTTTTTTTTTTTAAAGTTTATTTTTGAAAGAGAACACAAGTGGGGAAAGGGAAGAGAGAGAACAGAGAATCTGAAGCAGGCTCTGTACTGACAGCAGAGAGCCTCCTTGCGGGACATCTCAAAACCATGAACCTTGAGATCATAACCTGAGACAAAGTGAGACGCTCAACTGACTGAGCCATCCAGCCAACCCTGCTTTAAGCTACTTCTAAAGAAATAAATTCTACAGATAAAGGACTTCTTTTGTTTTTGCATAAATTTAGCATCTGACATTAAAATATTTGTCTTTATTTGGTTTTATACTTTTATCTATTATATGTGACTTTCTTTGGTTTCTAAGAAACACACCCTCTACACATACACAAATGGACATACATTCACATACAAACACAAATATACGGACACTGCACACATGTTCTCAGCATACTCATACATGCACGTATCTGCACAGACACTCATACACACATACAATAGTGCTTTGGACCAATCAAAATTAAATAATAGGAAATATAAGAATAGGTATAAACTTATTAATGGTGATGATATGCTACTTAATCTTATGTCTAAAATAGAATGATTATACTTATGAAAAAGGAAACAACTCATTCAAATGTATCTAGATTCAGAATTTAAGAATTGAAAATATAAATTGAAAATATATATAGTCATGCAGTAAATTGAGAACATCATATTCTCAATAAAGTTTCAGAAGTATTAAAATGAAAGAGCACGCAGTCTGGAAGAAACTTAAGGATGTATCTCCTGGGCTGAAATGGTGACAGACTGTCAGAGGACATTTATGTATTCCATTGTTAGGTAGCGGCATCATGACAACAACCTGCAATTGAACTTCTTTTTCAACCAGTGCCACAGACAAATCGATCTGCCTCTACTGATTACCAATATTTTTGGCATATTCTTCCAGATTTCTAGGTGTTATCTGAAGATTTTCACTTTAAGCCACTGAAATTTTGGAATTCCTATGCAACATTTTATCAGTGTACTATATCTCTGGCATCACTAATCACTTCCCAACTCTGGATATTTCTCTGAAGTTTTAATCAAAATTATATCAGTATTCTCAGAATTTCCTTGAGCCATCTATAATGAATATGGATTATTAGATATTAATTTAATTATGTTAAGTGTATTTTAATTTTTGGACTATCCTTTTAATAATAATGTGAGCTTATTTAAGTCCTGATAAACAAATTTCCTTGCCTTATATTTTATCTATGATAATTGGGAACAAAAGTGGGTTTTGGGCATGTTTTGGTTTTCTTACTACCGTGTTTCCCTTTTATGTATATAGACTTTCACTTTAATTACCTCTCCTCCTCAGAATGCAATCCACAGGTACCTAGGCATATGACCCAAGTCAAAGGCATAAGATGTTCCTTTTTTGATGTTTGAATCTGTGGGAGCCTGAAGAATAAATGAACCCTAGGGAATTTTTTTCTGTCTTGTTTCCATTTCTCATATAATAAATAACAAATGAATTTATTCATAAAGAAAAAACCTTTACAATATTGAAAACTTACTCTGTGTGAGACATTGATCTAGAAGAGTGGCAAGTCATTAATCTAATGGAAGTGGGGGTGTAGAAGGCACTGAGAGAAGCCATGTTCATCTCAGCTGTATTTCTCTAACATGGTGGTGTTACAGAAGCACTCAAGGTACCAGTTCAAAATGACCTCTTTGAAATATGCATTTGTTAACACCTTCCACTGTGCTTGTATATGCAAAGATGTTTGAGATCTTCTGTAGATTTATCTCATGAGTGAGAACATGGGTTCTGAAGTCAGTTCAGTGTGGATGGTCCTACTTAGTGGGTAGTTTTCCTTTCTGCAGGGATAGAAGAGTCTAGCTTTCTCCCATCTTGTGACCCCTGGGGATCTCAGAGTCCTTGACTTTTATGCTAGATAGGGAGAGAAATAATGGAGAATGCAGACCCACTTCTTCAAAGTCCTGGCCTGGAAGTAACACTTGTCTCTTTCACTCACAATCTGTTGGCAGGACCTAGTCTCACATCCATACCTGAAGGCATAGGAACTTAGAAAATGTAATCTTTGACTAAGTAAAAAAAATTTTTTAAGCAAAATTACACACTATGGAATGTGGAGCCCAATAATTTAATGGATTGCTCATTCCCAGAAGAACAGTCATTTAATTATCTAAGCATTGAACGTTTTAGCTATAAAATGGCATAAGTAATAAATATCTTAAATGACTACTATGATCAGATGATACAAGGCATGACTCTATAGTATTTGTGTCACTATATAATTGCATATCATTTCTGAAGTGTGAAAATAAGTCCTATGTATATCTTTATTAAACAATAATATAACTAGCTATTAGCAATATATTTCCAACAAATACCTTTCCACACATATTTTGCCATAGCACAATATGAAAGTAAATAGACTTTTTTTGCAACATTAATTGCTTTTAAGGAGAAGATGGACAGATAGTCTTAAAGAGTATAAACTTTAAGGTATAAATGAATAAGTTCTGGGGATCTAATGTACAGCATGGTTACTATAGTTAATAATACTTGAATTATATATTTGAAATTTGTTGAGACAGTAGGTTCTATATGTTCTCATCAAACACATGCACACACACACATGTACATACACACACAAATAATAACCATGTGAGGTGATGGATGTCTTGATTAATGATGATTGTGGTAATCACTTTACAAAGCATACTTCTATTAAATCATGTTGTATGTCCTAAATATATACAATTCCTATTTGTCAATTATACCTCAATAAAGCTGGAAAGAAAATTGTTTTAAAAGAAGATGAACGGAAAGTCTCAGAGTCTAATCCCATCATAAGGAATGCAAAACAAAGAAAAATAACCTACATGTAGAATTTATGAAAGGGATTTTGAACAAAGAAATAGACTCATCTTTGGGTCATGTGGGTGGCTTAGTCAATTGAGTGTCCAACTCTTGGTTTCAGCTCAGGTCATGATCTCATGGTTGGTATGTTCGAGCCCTGTATCTGCTCTGTGCTGACAGTTAAGAACCTGCCTTAGATTCTCTCTCTCTCTCATTCTCTCGCCCTCGCCCTTGCCCTCTCTATTTCCCTCTCCCTCTCCCTCTCTCTGCTCCTCCCCAACTTGTGCATGCTTGCTCCCTCTCTCTGTCTCTCTCAAAATAAGTAAATAAACTTAAAAAAATAGAGTCATCTTCGGCTTTGAGAAACCCTTATGCTGTTCATGATGCACAAAAAATTGTTATGATTTCCTAAAGATATTTAATAGAATGAAATATTTTTGTTACTGAAAATAAAACAACAATTAAAAGCCAAATATACTCCTTTCAGTGATAATTTTCTTTTCAGACCATGAGACTCTTAGTCTGAATTAGGGGAAGATACATATATTCAGAGATGTTATATATCATATATTTTAATATGAGGCCATAATACACATAATTGATTAGCATCAGTCTATATTTATTTATTTAGCAAGTGATCAAAGCACCAAGTCAAATGAGGTTCATTTTAGAAAACTACACTATATGGAGACAGAATGAGTATTCAATCTCAAAGTCTTGGCAGAAAGCCTTTTAAGACAGGGAAATATATATTGAAGCAAAAATATTTTTTTATAATTAAATAAAAAACATTCATGGTTTAGCTGTCATATGCCTGCTAGCCAACTCTAGAAATTTTGGGAGGGTAGCCCTCAAAACAATGACAACCACAATGATAACTGACATTCATTGAGTGCCTCCTATTTTCCATTCATTATTGTGTATGATTGTGTCATGTTTTTTTCCAAGAGTTTTATATTTTTAGCTCTAACAGTTAGGTCTTTGATCCATTTTGAGTTAATTTTGTGTATGCTGTAAGATAGGAGCCTGACTTCATTCTTTTGCATGTGGAACATGAAATCTCATTTATCTAAGCTGTAGTAGTATGCAGTAGATATCTGTCTTATGCCAGTTGAGGTGAGGACATGTGTTCAAACATTTCATTAAGGGACTGCGTGCTTAATGAGAAGCCACTGAGGGAGTATGGGAGGCAGAACAGAGGGAGGGAGAGGCCAAACTGTGTGCAACTTCAGGTGAAATTCCAGCTTAAGTCTAATCCTTCAGGAAAATTTTAGAAGGCAGATCACAGCTGGAGGGGAATCTCCTTTAAGGCAAAGGCTTTTATACTCCTAGTTTAGGGAATACCTTACATCCAGGGATGATATAAACTCCCAGGTATTTCCAGCTCTTTGCCCAGGCAGGCAGAATGGCTCCAGTGGCTCAAAGGAAGTCTTCTAAAGGGAGTTTCAGCTGCAGACTCTTTGAAGCAGAAAACATAGGAGCTGGGGAAGAGGTACCCATGAAAGAGATTTGGGAGAATCTGGAATGGTTTTCACTTCATTACTATTGCCTTCACTTAACAGTTAAAGAAATAAAAGCTAGAAATATGTGATAACTTCCCCTAGTTGATGTAATTAATAAACGAGACAGCTCAAAATAAGTCCAGGTCTGTAATTCCACAGATTTGGAGAGATTATGTGGCATAGGGAAAGAATATAGTTGGTGGAACAGGGCAGAGGTGGTAAGCACATACTGATGACTGGGATGCCACTGAGAGTCCTTCCTGCCCCAGCCCCAAAGTGATGAGGGCTTGGTTTAGATGAGGCTTGAGAATTAAGGAAGTTGCAATTTTTTAACCATCTATGCTCTTTCAACAAATGTTGCTGGGACAACTGGCTATCTACATACAAAAGAATGAAGTTGAATCCCCTACTTCACACCATATATACATACCAATTAACTCAAATGATCAAAGAGCTATATGTAGGTACTAAAATTATAAAACTCTTAGAATAAAACAAAGGAGTAAATCTTTATGATCTTGAATTTACTGGTGGTTTCTCAGCTATGACATCAAAAGCACAAATAATGAAATAGATATATTGGACTTCATGAAAAGTAAACACTTTTGTGCATTGGAGGAAACTATCAAGAAAGTGAAAAGACAACCCAAAGATTGGGAGAAAATATCTACAAATCATATATCTGATAAAGGACTATATCTAGAATATATAAAGAACTCTAACAAGTCAATAATGAAAAAGCATACAACAAATTACAAATAACTCCAAAATTAGAAAAGGATCTGAATGGACTTTTCTCCAGAGAAGGTACAAAAATGTCCAAAAAGCAACAGAAAAGATGCTCAACATCATTAGTTATCAGCAAAATGCAAATCCAAACTGCAGTGAAATGCCGCTTCACACCTGAGATGGTGGCTTTAATAGAAAAGACCCAGTGTCCAGTGTTAGGATGTGGAGGGAGCAGACCTCTCATTCGCAGCTGGTAGGAGTGTAAATGGTAGAGCTGCTGTGGCAAACCATGTGGCATTTCCTCAAAAGCCAAACAGAGTTACCATTTGACCCAGCAATTCTACTCCTAGGTATCTACCCAAATGAAATGAAAACCTATGTCTGCACAAAAGCTTGTGCAGGAATGTTTATAGCAGCATTTTTCATATTAATCAAAAGGTAGAAACACCCAAATGTCCATTATGAATGAATGGAAAAGTGTTATAGCCATATAATAGAATATTGGTCAGTCTTTAAAAGGAATGAGTACTGATACATGCTGTAATATGGATTCTGTAGTCTAAATGAATGTCTGTGTTCCCCTAAAATTTATTTGTTAATATCCTAACCCCCAAGGGTGATAGTATATAGGGGGATTGGTGACTGGGGAAATGATTAGATCATGAAGATAGAGCCCTCATGAATGGAAATAATGCTCTGTAAAAGAGATCCCATAAATCTCCCTAGCCCCTTCTGCCATGTGGGAATACAAAGAGAAGTGGGTAACCCAAAAGAGGGTCCTTGCCCCACCATGCTTGGTACCCTGATCTCGGACTTCCTTCCGGAACTGTGAGAAACAAATTTATGTAGTTTATAAGCTACCAAGTCTGTGATATTTTGTTTTAGCAGTCCGAATGGACTAAGATAGTGGCTGAAACTAGATAAAATTATACTATGAGACTGGACATAGAAGACAACATATTATATGATTCCATATATATGAAATATCCAGGGTAGGTGAATCTATAGATGCAAAAAGGGGACTCGTGACTGCCTCAGGCTGCAGAGAGTAGGAGAATTGGACAATGAGGGCTAAAGGGCAGGTATGGGGTTTTGTGGGACGGTATAAAAAAGTTCTAAAATTGATTGTGATGATATTTGCACAAAGCTGTGAATATACTACAAATTTTTGAACCATAGGCATTAAATGGGTGAATCATATGGTATGTAAATTATATCTCAGTGTAATTGCAAAAAGACAAAAAGCACATGCTAGTAGTAATGGTAGTAATAGTAATTGAGAGACTTTTTGTTCCTAAATATCCAGGCTGACAAGCTGGAATTCAGAAAGTCAAGCATTCACATAAGGCCTTGCCAGCAGGTGTTCGGTGGTCTTGCAGGCTACCCCACGGCTAGAGGTGTGAAGTTTCTAGAACAGAGCTGGTGTTTAGTTGTGGAAGTGCTCATTAAGAATAGGAACTAAAGGGCCAGGCAGTGAGGGGCGATTTCAGCCCAGCCTCTGCCTCACCCACGGTAACTGCATATGTGTCCTCCACATTATGGGGCAAAGTGAATCCTAGGGACTGAGCCTTTTAACACCTGCTGGCCTCTGCCCCTTAAACGAGTGTAGGGACTGGAGGGAGCAGGGACCTTGGCTGAGCAGCTCCCTCCTTGAGTTGGGAGCAATAGCACAGGGGGCTCCCACAGGGGCCTCCAGATTGGAGGCGACTTCTCCAGAAATCAGCAGGGTGGGCAGCTGAAGAGCATGCGAATATTGTGCATTTGTAAATATTTGAGCACATCTGCTTAGTTCCCTCCCAAAAAACCAGTGGGAAAACCCGCCTCGCATTGTGCCATGCAATGCTGTTACCCTGCTCTAATTGTCAAATCTGTTGAGTGTTTTCCTCATGAACACAAAAATTAAACATCGCTCTCCTCATTCATGATTAATTCAGCTGCAGCGCTGCGCTGTGTCACACTGCATTTTTTAAAGTAATTGTTAAATTCTACCTCATAATCAGAGCAGTTTTAATTAACTTTTTGTCAGTTAATCTTTTTTTCCTCATACATTTTCCATATCTAGTGTGTATAAGGCACGTCTCTGCCCAGGGGTTTGCAGCCCCTCGGTATGAATGCTTAAGCCCTATTAGTGCCGAAGGGTGTGCCGCGTGGGGGTGGAGAGAGGCGGCCTCCAGGGCTCCATTCTGCTCAGCTTTCCTGGGCCTCACTAGTTATGTCATTTGCATTAAAGAGCTCTGCCACAGTGAGCTCATTTATAAGCTGCAAAGTTCAGGCTTTCTTTTCCCTTTCTCCCAGAATGTGTTTTCTGTGTCTAGGAGAGAGATGGTGTGAAACAGAACACAGACAAGAGGGAAGAGGCCCAAACTGGAATGCGGAACAAACCCACAAACCCATGGCAAGGGGTTGACACAGTGTCCCTAGGTGATTTTTGCCTCAGAGCTAGTCCCTCCTGAGAATACTTCCTTGGATGTCTCTGACCTTGGCAATGTTACCAAAGTCACATTCCACATATTTGAGCTTAGTTTTCCACGTAGCTCACCCATTATTTGTACGCACCCTTCAACTTACAGTGCTTCTCAACTATGTCTTTTATCCCTCAAGTAATACTTGCAGTGTACACATAACATAGAAAACCCAATTCTTTATTAAATTGTACATATCTGTGTTTTCTTTCTCAAAAGGCGCCTGTGTTTAAAAGCAATTGTGTGTTAGCTTCTCTAAAAGTTTTGAGAATGTGCACATGTGTGTGATAGTGCCACTAGTCCTGCTACTTGTAGCAAAGCAGCCACTTTTGGGTATTTGTAGGATATATTTTTCAGGATATCACATTAGTTTCTCAGTGTTAAAAAGCATAAAATTGAAGAAGTAGGAACTGATAATTCCTTATTTTAGAATCTGATGCTAAATGCTGAGAGATTAAATAAACACACCAGATGTTCAAGTGGTTAAGTTATTTAAACAGTGTGGTCAAACCCTAGAAGAGGGAATGCATTCACTCTATTAACATTTGTGCTGAGGTGTCGCCATATTGAATTTGTTAATTAACCTGTTCTGCCCAGAGTTGTCAATCTTAAGGATTGAATGTTATTCAGATAAAAATTGTGCCAAAAGTTTTCCTGCTAAGAAATACATTACAAAGTATACTTAAGACATAGTGTATTTTATATGAAGTGCTTTGACCTCAGAAAAATTAAGAGTGTGTGGGATTCACAGTTTATGGTCAAATCTTGAGTATGTAATTTACAAGGTTGGTGGGTAGGCAAGTATTTTAACTCCTATGAGTCCCCTTTTCCTCATCTGTAAAATTGGGATAATAGTTCTTGCATCACACTATTTTTCTGGTGATCAAGAGAAAAAATTTTAATGCATTTAGCACAATGTAAGTTCTCAACAAAAGAGTAGTGATGATGATAGTGATGATGACTTGCACTATTCTTGTTGCCTGATATAAAATCACATCATTCTGCACATATAGCACAGTGGGTCCAAGTATCTTTCCCAGCATTTATCATCATCTGTCCTGCCTCTGTCTTCCAGAAGGAAGCTCCTTCCCATGAATTTCTAGAGGACTACTTCCATGTCTTGTTTAACTTGTGACCCCCACAGACCTAGCACAATATCTTGTGTGTGTGTGTTCAATAGATCATTGCCAAATTGTAACTGAACCCTCATTTTTTGTTCTTTCACTCAATCAACAATATTCAGCAAACTGAACTACTAAAAGATGAACAAAATATGGCTCCTCAAAGCATTCAAAGTTGACTGAGGAAATATCTGTGTAGAGAGATAATTATAGAATTCAGTGGCCTGTAGTTGTTCTGCCTCCTGGGGATGGGAAAGGTTTTATGGAGAAGGCAATATGTATGTGAGTCTTGAATAAGCAAGAGTTTTATCCAAAATGAGTCTAAGGGAAAGTCATTCAAGATAGCCAGAGTAAAGTATACATGCAGAAAGATAGAATCATGAAACAGAGCATGTTCAGGAAATGGTGAGAGGTGCCATGTGGTTAGATTTTGGTACACAAAGGCTGATGGCCAGTGTCACACTCCTGTTCTATCTGCCGATTCCTGTAATCCACATTCTAGGAACCTACAGAATCCTTTCACAGGAATGGTGCTTGTTACATGGTCAGCTGTGATAGTGGCAGAAGATAGGAAGGAGGGAAAAACACAAACCAAATACAAAAGTTCCTGGTGAATGCCTCAGAGGTGAGTATGAGGTTGTGAGGACAAGGAATGGAGTGAGAGGTAATGGGAAAAGCTGTGGAGCAGCCCAGAGATAACTTTGTCATTTGTTACCTATAAAAGAAAAATTTATATTTCCCTTAAATAATCCTTTTGTTGTGTTGGTATACGGGTGGAAATGAACCTTAATTCTTCTCCCAATGTGGTTGAGAAATTCAGCTCCCTGTTTGTGCTTTCCCAGAATTCTCTTATTTGCTCTTTGTATTCAAGTACAAAGAAGAATGGCTCCAATCCAACTTTGATTTGGAAGCCAAGTATGATGGGAGTGTAGATGTCACAGCAATGTGTCCAAATTTACTTTATTTTTGAAATGTCGTGAATATGCTGCTTAGAATTATTCATCACTGGTATTCATTTTTCCACATAGGAGTATTTTATGATTCTATTTCCTAATTCGTGAGTCCTAATGTAAAATGTGCTCATATATCAACTTCATTAGCATATAATTCCCTGAATCTATATACTTTAATTTATAATAATTTCTAAACTTGTCATTTAAAATAAATATTAAAAGACACTACATGAAACTACCATAGCCCTTAAATCAATACTCAAGAATATTTTAATTCCCAGAAATTCCCCCATGGTGAGAAGAATATTTATTTCCTGTTGATAGAGACAGGGAAAATAAGTTAAACGCTTGCTTTTCACAATATTTTATTTCAAATAAATTTAGCTGTGTCATAAAATAACAGATAATTTTACAGATGGATTTATAACAAAAGACAAGTGACCAGTTAATTTTAGATTGCTAAAATTATAAAGTTTTGGGGGATGAACACTTGTCATAGTTCAGATAATATAAACTAAAGACAAATAGATAAAACAGAATTCACTGCTATTCATTTGTTATTGTATGCAAGCATTTATATTGAGCCCATTTAAAATGTTTTTTAATGTTAAACCTTTATGACCTGCCTTAGTTTCAATTTTTCTTTTTAGCTTATTAAACAAGTCACCTTAATTATAATTGAAAAGAATGAATAAGATTGTGTTAGGTTTGTGGAGGACTGTGGATCATGGACATATTTGATTTGACCCCAAACTCAATAAAATTATTAATTACAAAGAAGGGATCCCCAAGGACTTCCTTTTAGAATTGAAAACCCATGATGTTCAAATGTACTTTGTAAATGGTTATTTCTAAACTGATAGCAAATAGCAAATCTTTAATTAGTGGGCATAAAATTAAAATTTACTTACAGAGAATTAAACTGGAATTTGAAGTTCTCATAATCCAAACCAATAGGAAGCGGAGAAATTCAATTTTACAGTTCTTCTTCTTTCACAATATATAATGCCTCTTATTTTTCATGATTATTCCATTTAGCAGATCTTTTTAAAGCAAAGTTTGTCAAGAATCCTAAAAGCATGAGGAAAGGTTATGAAGCAAAGCCATTGAAACTACTGGCAAGTTAGAAATAAATAAGAAAAGGAATATATGTGTATTTATATAACTATCTTTACATGAAAATGTTTTAGGGCTGAGAGATCTCAAGTTAGAATCCGGGTCTTATACATTACAATAAGTAGCATTTCTAATAACTCCTAAACTTCAGAATCCACCGAGTGTTTACCCTATGGACACATATAGCAATTGAAAAGATGCCAGATTTCCAAAGAAAAACTCTTTTAGCATTGATTAAAGTTGTGATTAAAAGTGTGTGAGCCTTCCTATCTAAAAGCGTCAGCTGAGATTAGAACAAACAGCCAACAAAATAAAGCAGCTATTGTAAGGATAGAAATGGGTTTCAGCATCAACGGTAAATAAATAAATAAAACGTGCACCTTCTCCTGTACTCCACGGAAGACACACTTTGCAGAATTTTTATTGGCACTCTGCCATACTTATTTTCATTTATTTGCCTCAAAGCACCATTTCAAAAAGTGCAAAAGCATGTTGTTGATAAAGTAGATTGTTTATAGCTGAATTGAAAATTTCAGAACAACACGTATTGTAATCAGTTTGGGGAGAGAGGTGCAGGAAGACTGCAGCTGCATCTTTTTTGAAACCGATGTCGCCATCACTGCGAGAAATGGGAAGATGTGTTATTTTGCCCTACGAAATTTAATAAGCAAATCTTTCTAAACTGTATTAAGTGACAAGTATTACCAAAAGCCATAAAGTCTACTGAGTCTTTATTTACTGAAACGCTTTCCCAGCACACTGTTCCCATATTGCAGTCTCCTTTATGGTGTTGTGTTTGTAATGTACTCAGCGACTCAGGGGTGATTTCAGTGATAGTAAATCCTGGGCCCACGAGTCCCCATGTGTACCATAGTCATTTTAATACTTCTGCAGTTAAGTACTGGTGGGTATAAATTTCAGCACCAACTTTTAGTTGCTTCACCGTGGTTTTTTTTTTTTTCCTTGGGTCTGTTTTTGCAAAAGCAGAGCCAGTAACTATGAAGATAAGATAAATGCTTAAGCAAAGACAATTAGAAGTGAGATGCTCCATTCCCTTTCTTTCTTTATATGGTTAAAATCATAGCTGACAAACTTGATGGGCTCCATTCAGTAAGTGACTGTTATGAAACACTTCAGGAAAAAAAAATTGGGAAAACAATAACTTGCTTAAACTGGATCCCCTGGATCAATAATATCCCTAGAGATGTTACTTGGTATTCTTGGGGGACAAAAGTGTATTCTGTGGTCAAAGGTGTTTAATAAGAAATGCTGAATTAAACAAAGTTAAACTTCTTTTTAGGATTTTTAGTCTTTAAATGCAACATCTTCCTTCTTCTCTAGGAAGATGTATCATTTCTCAATTTTTTAAATCATTTAACCCGCTCAGTGCCTGTGGAACCCAGTGTTCTGTATAGCTATGTGTAGGAAACACTGGTTTAGAGGGATGTAATATATTTAATATAGTGGGATTTAAGCAAAGCTTTTGCATGTAAACTCTAAGCATTTAGGGAGATCAATGCCTAACACAGGATATTTTGTAAAACTTTAGTAAATGTTTGTTGAAGAAATTAATGACTTTATGAATGAAGGCCATCTTGCTAATAAATGAGAGCCTGGCACACTACCTGGTGGTGTCATTCTGCTGATGAATCCAATTATTTTGTATCAGTTGTAAGAATTACGGTGAATTATCTCAATTGTCTTGGAAGTCTGGTTCTTTTGCATTTGTGGATGATATACTCCCCACCGCCCCTCCTCCCAGCCCAGTCTAGGACCTTTTAGAATTTCTTTCAGATTTTACTCTCAAAATTAGGTCTTAGCTCTTAGAATACCTTTCTCTTTGATCTTCTTCAATTTTACTACTTTATGTCTTTACTAATCTATGATCCCTTGTCTTCTGAAGTCTTTCTTTTATGTTGTATGAGATGTTTCCATTATCATTTATTCAAAAATTTTCCCTTTTGACTGTTGTTTTCTTCTCAGTGATTATCTATTTGTTGACAGCTTTACTTCTATCTTCTATATCATTTAAGTTTAGTTAAAAATTTTCTTTTTCTTTATTCCTTTCTGTGCCTTCAAATTCAACCTGGTTTTCAGGACAATAATTTATGCTTTGAGTATATCCATTCTGATTAGAGTTGCCAGATAAAATATAGAACACCCAGTTAAATTTGAATTTCAGATAAACCATGGCTACTTTTTTTAGTATAAATTGTCCAAAATTCTATAAGTGGTAAAGTGGGACATACTTAATTAAAATTTTTTTTCCGCATTTATCTGAAATTCAAATTTAACTGGGAATCCTCTATTTTTACATGCTAAATCTGTTTCCTCTATTTCTACAATCTAAATACCAGTTTATTCTTCTTTACTTCCATTTCAATACACTTATCTCTAGAAATGCCATTTCTTAGTGTCAGTAATAATTTTTTGTCAAGGACTGGATGGATATAAATCATTAACATGAGTTTCAGTGGAAAACCCTAAAAAGATTCCTGATGTGTTAAAAATAAATGGATAGTATCTTGGTTCAATTGTCAGCATTATGCTATTCAGAAATACAGCGGGTTAATTTTCAGGCTTTTCAGGAATGCTCTGTGAGTTATATAGGAAAACACCAACTGCTGTAACAAACAGATTCCCAAATGTATCGCCTCCAAAACAATAGAATTTTATTCCAGTAACATGACAGTTCTAAGTGGGTAAAGAGTCGGACATTTGAAGCAGCCAATCAATGGTTTTTTTTTTTTTCCATGCCTATATGTGTTCACAGCCATCCTATTACCACCATTCTGCTCAGCCACGACAGAAACAAAGCTTGGAAGAGCATGCATAGAAGTTTCTAGAGGGTGCAGGCCTGACAGTGATACATATCATGTCTGCTCATTATTCCATTAGATGGAATTCAGTCACATGGCCATATCCAACTGCAAGGGAGTCTGTAAAATGCAATCTGGTTCTTCTTGGGAAAAAGAGGAGATAGATTTTAGAGAACAGGTAGGATTTGCTATTACACAGGCATTGCTTAAAGTAAGGCATGGTCATGCTAAAGAAGTAGGAAAGTAACCACATGGATAATATTCGAGAATATTATTTTTATTTTTTGGAAATCATAACAATTGAATATTTGCTTTATTTGTAATTATTTGTTGATGTGATTAAATAACACTTGTGCCTCTAGGAGAAAAGTAAAGTAAAATGTATGATATTGCATTGACGTTGCCCAAGATTCAGGGGATGAACAGATTATATTCTCTACCCTAATGCTTAACAGATTAATTATTGGGATGGATATCCAAGGTGCTTTGGGAAAAACAAGGTGGGTTTATGTGGATATGGGTAAACCATTAAACAAAGCAGAGTGAGGAAGCCTGCCAAGGTATGTGAGTACCTCTTTAGCAGATGAATCAGAAACTTCTGTTTGCAGAGCTGTCAACATAGCCCCTCTCCTAAATACTAATTGCTTAACAAACAAGATATTAAGATCTTTAAAATAAGTGTTTCTTTGTCATATATGTGTATTTGTAAACATAGAACGGAAACCTCTACATGCAAAATATTTAGAGTTAGATGCTGTTGTAGGTAATTAGTGAAAAAGACTGTATGTTTTCTCATCCACCTGCTGGTAGAAGCAGATGGTAGCTTATTTCTGCCCATGTGACCTACAGATTCTTCAGGTTTACCAAAATACTATGACTATAGTAATAGCATTGTTTCCTTCCCAGGTATGGTTAGGACTATGGTGTGTATAAATAGTTTGCTCTTCTCCCTTGCCTTACCAACCTTTCAAGAGGAACTACAAATAGAGGGCATGGGTGTTAAATTTTTCTTAATAATGCTTTCAAAAGTATAATTTTCCCCTAGAATAATGGTTATAGTTTTTGATGGAAAGAATGCCATTATTTTTAATCTTACAATGAAAGAAAATCTTGGGGATTGTGCCTTGTTTGATTTGGTAAAAAAAAAAACACACACACAGCAAACAAACAAAAAATGCAGTGCCCCAGGTGCAAGAATATTGGCACTATCTCTCTGCCTGAACATAACCGTTTCCTTCCACTTCCAAACTGAACATAACCGTTTCCTTCCACCTCCAAGCTCTGTCGTGAGCCTGGGTATTTAGCTCTTCATTCTTTTATAGAAACCATTGGATACTTTATAATTATAATAACATCCTAGAGAAAAACCAAATATATTCCTTAGCATACTTTATTTGAAGAACTATATAAAATTCAGATAGAACTAATTTTGAATTCTTTTTATTATCCTCACCTTCTTCTAAAAAGACACACTAAAAAAAAGATAAAATGAAACCAAAAGCACAAAGGACATTTTATGCAGAATCTGCCTTATCTTAGAACTAAAATGTGCTAATAAGATAATAATATAATTTAATAAGATAATAAGATAAACTATTTTCATGAATAAGAATTCATGAAAAGATGCTAGATTATGGTCATAAAAAGCAATACCTGACAGTCCCTTCTTTGGCAAAATGCTTACCCAAAGTAGTTCCACCCACTAGAAGTCTCAACACCTCAGTTAAGTGGCCGCTCATTATTAGGGCAGCTTATCTTTTCTTAAAAGGTGATTCTGAATGACTTTTCTTGCTAACTTCAATATCACTTAATGTTAGCTTTAACCTTAGCCATTCTTTTTGAATGAGTTCTTCTAACGAGTTTATTTATATGTGGTGAGCAGGACTTGAAATTTTTTTTTCCCCCTAAGCTCTTTCTGATGTCTAGAAATGTGGTTATTCCAAAATTAGATTTTTCATACATTTTGAACAGGCTTCGTTTTTTTGGAATTCATTGATGGTCAAGGCTCTTGGTTTCTTCTTTTAATCAGCTGAAAAGTTGAATAAATCAAGAAATTCTAATCTGGTGTATCGAAGGCCCAGTGATTGGCTCTCACAAAGCCAGCTGTCCCCTCTGCTGAAGATCATGGATCTACCCATTGATTATAATGTATCTGGGCCTCCCAAAGGGATGAAGATCCCCAATCTCATTTTTTTCCAAGGCCTCTTTTGTAAGCTCACATAAACTAATATAAAATATTCTGGAAAAAGACAAATATTGTTATTATAATAAAGTGGCAGTTTAGTTCAGTGGACACTAATTGCTTTGGAGATTTTGGAACCCTTACACTCAAAAGTGTGCTCCTGGGATCAGCCATGGTGACATCACCCAGGAACCTGCTAAAAACTCAGGATTGGGGCCCTACCCCAGACTTACTGAATTAGGTCTACATGTTAGTAAGATTCCCAAGGTGATTAATATGCATGTTAAACTTAAAGAAGTACTGAGAAGCAGCCCTGTGAAGTGGGTACGATGGTCCCAGTTCTACAGCTAAGGAATCTGAGGCATAGAGGGGCGAAATTGTACAATTTGAGAACTTAAGCTCAGGTCTGTTTGAAGCTCACATTCACACATTTCCACCACACTTCCCTGCTTTTAGTGCACTGTAGCCAGTTTTTAAAGACAAGTGCAAAATGGTTGTCTCTTTTTTTTTTCTACTATTTTTACTAGCTTTTGACTATTCTGGCAGTGTTCTCCAAAAGGACACGCACTTGCACAAAATTCCAGTGACAGTAAAGCCATGCATTGCTGAAGGAGACCAAGTTTGGTGGGAAGATCAACAGAAAGGATTTTTGTGGCTTTGCACACTTCTATTTTCGAGCACTTGGAGGATCTTATTTATTAGAGTGTGTTTGCAGAATCTGTCAGTAAACATCTTTTCTTTGTTAATATTTAACCCACCAACTCTTTCAAGCTTCCATCTTTTCCAGTCTCACAGTCCCACATGCTTTTTAATCCACTAATAGCACCAAACTGTCTCCACGGTGCAATAAAAGTCTTCTCTTTTATGACTTCCTTGAATTACTACCCTAACTTATAATTTGCCAGATTTGTTTCTGCCTTCAAATCCCTTACTTCATTGTAGCCACATGAAAAATGTTACACCCTATGCATTTTCCTCCCCAAACTCTAATGCTTATTTTTAATATACTAATAGTTCTTGCCCAGAATAATTTAGTCTTGCTGCCATCCAGAATGTTTTATTCACCATTCAAAGAACTTTTAGAAGTTTCTCTATAAAATGTTGGGAAATATTTGAAGTCGTTCTAATGATTACTGAAATCCAGTAAACTTTAATTATATTATTTAATTGACAAAAACACCCCAAAGAGTTTAGGGAAACTCCCAGAGAAATTGGATTGGCCATTTAGAGGCTTGCTAGACTTGCTTTCCATGCTGAAGTATTTTTAAAAGAAAGATGGGCTGAGTTTCCAGAAGCCAAGGGAATTCCTTTTTGAGTGGCAGCCATAAATACCTTGCTCTTATCTGAAACAAGTGAAAGAGACGATTGGAGTTGGAGATAATTTTATTTTCATTGTATTTCTTCAAGAGCCAGAAATGGGGGAAGAGTATAGTTTATAACTTCTGCCCTGAGGAAGGGGAGATAAGCCAGTGAATGTGAAAAATGTCTGTCCATTGATTTTCTTTATTTTATCATAACTCCAAAAATTGACAATAGGTCTGTGTGTGTGCGTGTGTGGGTGTGTTTATGGAGCGTAAGCAGAAGGAAAGAACAGTGCAGAAGTGTTAGTGATGGACATCTTCTCCACTCCCATCTACACCTTAGAGACTGTTGTCTGCATGATAATTGATGCACTTCCCACTGGGTTAATGTCCAGGAGGCCTTGGTCTCTGCATCAGAATCTGCCTAATTCTTGTACTCAGATACTGAGTTCATTTCAAGCTATTATCGCCTAGCCTGGAAACTTTGCCTAGTATGCCAGGGGACTAAGTGAAGTTGTACATGGCTGCTCCAAACACAAATGCTCTCTGGAATTCTGACTCAGAAGTTTCAGGACATGTATGATAGTGAATACATAGACCAATTACTCTTAACCACATGTAAAGTGTTAGGCTATTGAATGTGCCAGTGTGCAGACTGAATCACTAGGAAAAATGTGTTTGTGGGCTTATAGCTAGAAATACTAATCAGGAAGGAAAGTTGTATCTTTTTGCACCCATTTTACTTCTGAAATAGTCAAACACTAGTCAAACAATTCCTATATTGTGACATTTGAGATCTCCCCAACTTACCGGAATATTGCATAATAATATTTATTCTTTCCAGAAAAATTAAAGTGTAAGCTAGAACCTGGATTTTTAAGTATGGGTTACTAGATTGTATTGGAACAACTCTCCCTCTGAAGACTGCTGGAAAAATTTCCTTGAAGGACAGATTATGAGCCACCAAGAACTTGAAGGGACAAGCTGGCAGGGAGAAGACAAGAACAGAGAGGTTATCTTCACATTCAGCTCTGCTTTTCATTTTGAGGCATTTGCTGACTAGTAGGTATTAGCAAATAGGCTGAAAAGCCGAACTGAACTTTTACAATTTTCAGTGTGCTGAGGAAAAAAAAAATCACTGAAGTTCAAGGTCCAACGAGGCTTTTAGTTGATACCTTGAACGCCTATTCTTTAGGTAAGAGAGAAAAACTGAAATAGACAAGTCCTGACTTTTAAATGGATTCAAATTCAAGCTTTACTCCAGATTGAATTAAAGAGATCTTCCTGTTAGAAGCAGAAGTCCCTTTGAATCAGTATTTTTATATGCAGTATAAGAAGGTTCCCCTTTCTCTGCACCCTCACCAATATCGGTTGTTTCCTGTGTTGTTAATGTTAGCAATTCTGACAGATGTGAGGTGATATCTCATTGTAGTTTTGACTTGACTCTCCCTGATGGTGAGTGATATTGAGCATCTTTTCATATGTCTGTTAGCCATCTGGATATGTTCTTTGGAAAAATGTCTGTTTATGTGTTCCTGCCCATTTCTTCACTGGATTATTTTGAGGGCAATGAAATTTATAAGTTCTTTATAGATTTTGGATATTAACCCTTTATCAGATCTGTCCTTTGCACATTATCTTCTCCCATTCCTGTTGGTAGAAATGCAAACCAGTGCAGCCGGTCTGAAAACCAGTATGGAGGTTCCCCAAAAGGTTATTAATAGACTTACCCTATGATCCAGCAATTCCACTACTAGGTATTTACCCAAAGGATACAAAAATACTGATTCAAAGGGATCCGTGTACCCCCATCATGCACCAAATGTTTATAGCAGCTTTATCAACAATAGCCAAATTATAGAAAAAGCCCAAATTTCCAACAACTGATAAAGGAAGACAGAAAGTATGGTGTAAATATACAATGGAATGTTACTCAGCCATAAAAAAGAATTAAACCTTGCCATTTGCAACAAGATGGATGGAGCTACAGAATATTATGCTGAGTGAAATAAAAATAACAAACGAAAGAGAAAGACACATACCATATGATTTCACTCATATGTGGAAATTAAGAAATGAAATAGATGTATATAAGGAGTAGGGGAATGAGGCAAACTGAGGGTTGCTGGAGAGGAGGTGGGAAGGAAGATGGGTTAGTGGGTGATGGTTGTTAAAAAGGGACTTGTGAGGACCACTGGGTGTGGTATGTAAGTGATGAAACACTAATTCTACACTTCACACTAAAATTACACTGTATGTTAGTTAACTGGAATTTAAATAAAAACTTGAAGAAGGAAAAAAATTCAACCTTCTGTGGAGAAAGACCATATCTGCAGACAATTAAATAATCTCTATAAGTTTTGATACAAAGTGCCTTGTCACACACACCACAAAAGCATACCAAGAGACAAGAATTAATGACCAGAAATTAAGAGAAAAAAGTAGACAATAAAAACAGCCACTAAAAATTTAGATGTTGGACTTATTAGACATAAACATTAAAATAATAAAAATTAAAATATTAAAAATTAATATCAAGATGAGAAATTTACCCAATAATTTTTACTATAAAAAGGAAACAAATATTCATGAAGTAACTAAAGTCAGGAAATAACTAGAGTTAGATGCCCTGTCAATGTTTTTAATAGTAAATCAGATCAGCTGACAGGAAGAGTAATGCACAAGAAGATAGGTCAGTAAGAAACACATAGACCAAAGCACAGAGACAAAAGTGTGCTCAGTTCAAGGAAAGAGCATAAGAGGCATATATGATGCCCTATAAAAGGTGTGTGTGTATCTGGAACTCCAGAAGTAGAACAGGAAATGAAAGAGGGAGAAACACTATTTGAAAAGACAGTAACTGAAATAAAAGATATGAAGTGACACGTTCAACAAATCCTATGAACCCAAGCAGTATTAATATGATAAAAATCTATGCCTGGAAACAACATAGTAAAACTGCTGAAAACCAAAGGCAAACAGAAAAGAAAGTAGCCAGGTAAAAAAAGGCAGAATGGGGAAGAAAACCAGAATTTTATGTATCAAAAATCTGATGGTAAGTTTCTGGTTTTGATTTTTTGTTTTGTTTTGTCTTCTGATATCACCAGGTTTGAAGTAGAAGCAGCTTAAAACTCAGAAGTGGGCACCAGAGAGAGTACCAGGAAAATCTCTCTCATTCTGGCTTGAGATGCAGAAAAGGAGAAATCTAAAATTTAGGGTAGAAAAAAATCTCCGTGTTTTATTTGTGTTTTCTTTATTCCATTCTCTCTCTTGTGCCCCCAGGCCCTAGGAAATCATGTAGCTATGATTATGGCAGGATTGACAGAGGCAGCAGAGGGGCCCACAGGCATCTAAAACTCTCTGAATAGAGCTGTGGCCCCAGGAGGGTGAGAATCATGGGAGCTGAATATTGAATAAAGCTGTGGTCACAGGAGAGTGAGGAGAATCATGGGAGCCGAATATATATGGACAATTTGAATCCAAATTTTAGTTGCCTTAAGGCTGCCCCTAACTAGTATCTGGACACAGATATGACTCCAAAACCTCAATTAGATTGTCCTGGAGGTACAAATGTCCTCCTATTCAAAGAACGCCATTGTTTGGGGTGCCCAGGTGTCTCAGTTGGTTACAAGACTGAATCTTGATTTCAGCTCAGGTCATAATTGGTTCAGGTCAGGATCTTACATTCATAGAATCAAGCTTCACATTGGGCTCCATGCTGACAGTGTGGAGACTGCTTGGGATTCTCTCTCTTTCCCTGTCTCTCTCTGTCCCTTTCCTCCATATATTCTCACACTCTCTCAAAATAAAATAAACTTAAAAAGAAAAAACACCATTGGCTCTTGCAAGGGAAGAAAAGAGTTCATTGAAAATTTCTTTTTTAATATGGTAAAATATTTGGCTTTGTTAAATTTTGTAACAAGTATAATAGGTCAATTTTCAAAACAGTTCTGTTTCTTTTAATTCCAGTGTAATTAACATATAGTATTACATTAGTTTCAAGTGTACAATATAGTGATCCAACAATTCCATACATTACTCAGTGTTCATCAAGATAAGTGCACTCTTAATCCCAGTCACCTCTTTTACTCATCCCTCCCATGTACCTCCCTCTGGTAACTATCTGTTCTCTATAGTTAAGAGTCTCTTTCTTGGTTTGTCTCTTTTTTTTCCCCTTTGTTCTTTTGATTCTTAAATTCCACACATTGAGTGAAAGCATATGGTATTTGTCCTTTTCTGACTGGCTTATTTTGCTTAGCATTATAGTCTCTACCTCCATCCATGTCATTGCAAATAGCAAGATTTCATTCTTTTTTGTGGCTGAATAATATTCCAGTGTGTGTATGTGGTTGTGTGTGTGTACACTTATTCTTTATCCATTCATCCATCAACAGACACTTGAGCTCTTTTCCTAATTTGGCTATTGTAAATGATGCTGCAATAAATATGGAGGTGCATATATCCTTTTGAGTTAGTGTTTTATAGTCTTTGGGTAAATACCCAAGTAGCTCAATTACTGGATCATATAGTAGTTCTTTTCTTCTTCCCTGCCCTGCCCTGCCCTTCTCTTTTTTTTAAGAGACTGAGAATCTTAAGCAGGCTCCATGCCCAGTGCAGAGCTGGAAGAGGAGCTCGATCCCATGACCCTGGGATCATGACCTGAGCCAAAATAAAGAGTTGGACATTCAACTTGCTGAGCCACTCAGGCACCCCAAGGATCATATGGTAGTTCTATTTTTAATTTTTCAAGGAAACTCTGTACTATTTTAAGAGTACCTGTACCAGTTTGCATTCCTATCTATAGTGCACAAGGGTTCCTTTTTTTCCACATCCTCACCAACAGTTGTGTTTTTAATTTTAGCCATTCTGATAGGTGTGAGGAGATACCTCATTGTGGTTTTGATTTTAATTTCCCTGCTGATGAGTGATGTTAAGTATCTTTTCATGTGTTTGTTGGCCATCTGTATATCTTCTTTGGACAAATGTCTGTTCATGTCTTCTGCCCATTTTTAATTGGATTATTTGTGAATTTTTTTGAGTTGTATAAGTTCTTTATATATTTTGGATACTAATCTCTTATCAAATATATCATTTGCAAATATATTTTCCCAGTTAGTTGGTTGTCTTTTGCTGATTGTGTCTTTTGTTGTATAGAAGCTTTTTATTTGATATAGTCCCAATAGTTCATTTTTGCTTTTGTTTCCCTTGTCTCAGGGTACATATCTAGAAAAATGTTTCTGCCAGTGTCAGAGAGATTACTGCCTGTCAGAGAGATACTGTCTTCTAGGATTTTTATGGTTTCAGGTGTGGGCATTAAAAATATCTTCAGTCCAGGCTATGTGTGAGATGTTTTAGTAGAATTGTGGAATCAAAGCTTTAAAAACCATGGTCCTAGGGGCGCGTTGGTGGCTCAGTTGGTTAAGTGTTCAACTTCAGCTCGGGTCATGATCTCACAGTTCACAAGTTCGAGTCCCACATTGGGCTCTGAGCTGTCAGAGTCTGGAATCTGTTTCAGATAGTGTGTCTCCCTCTCTTTCTTCTCCTCCACCTGTCATTCTCTGTTGCTCTCTCACTTTCTCTCAAAAATAAATAAAACATTTATTAAAAACAAAACAAAACAAAACAAACCATGGTCCTGATCCTGAAGAACTTCTAGTCTCTTGGTAACAACGAATAGATACAACTAACTGTAATGTAGGGAGATGACCACAATGGTAGAGGTATGGATATTTTACTCTGGGCACACCAAGAGCAGACTGGAAGTACAACTATGTCAACTTTTAGAGACTTCAATATTGAGATGTTTCACTAGCTATTTTCCTACCTCACAACAGTATTTTAAAAACCTTCAACATAGTCTTCATTCCTCTTACACTATACCGTCCTCCATTGTTGTGAGTACACTGCCTTAGTAGCAATAAAACACTGACAAAATAATTAAATTCTTAAATAATCTGTAAAATAAAGAATAGTAGAAAGTTCAACAGAAACGACTGTGTCAATAAAGTCTGAGAATTGTTCTTGATATGATGCCGACAAAAAAGGAGGGAGAAATGATATATATTACAATTTCAGTAAAGCATTTGACACAACATTTATCAAAACTGGAATGAATGAAGATAAATTTTTGGTTGATCAGTCAGCTTTAGAAATTTTAAACCTCATCTTTTCCAAAAATAATAGTAATAATAAAAACATGACAGTAGCAGATGAAGGAATTTACAAAATTCCACTGGGCTTGGCATTAAGTTCCATTTTGTTTTGCATTGATTTTGGAAATTAAAGTTGCTAGATAAAATCCAGTCAGCAATACTATTATAAATGCTTTCGGTGTATAACATTAGGTGGATTCTTCTACACCAGAAGCCAAAGTTAATGTAATTTAAATATGTAATATTTAAGGTGTGTATTTTATATGTATGTTATTATATAATGTTAATATATAATATATTACAATATAACTTTTTATTCCTAGGTATCTTATGGATTTTGGTGCAATTGTAAATGGGATCCATTCCCTGCTTTCTCTTTCTACTGCTTCATTATTAGTGTATAGAAATGCAACAGATTTCTGGATGTTGACTTTGTATCCTGTGACTTTACTGAATTTGTGTGACAGTTCTAGCAAATACCATATGATTTCACTCATATTTAGGATTTGAGAAACAAAACAGATGAACATAGGTGAAAGGAAAAAAGAGAGAGAGATGCAAACCATAAGAGACTCTTAATTCTACAGAACACACTGAAGGTGGCCTGAGGAGAGGTGGGAAGGGGATGGGCTAAATGGGTGATAGGTATTCAAGTGGACACTTGTTTAAATTTTTTTTTTACAGTTTCATGACTTTCGCCTAAGTCATGATCTCGAGGTTCGTGGGTTCGAGCCCCATGTCGGGCTCTGTGCTGACTGCCAGCTCAGAGCCTGGAGCCTGTTTCAGCCTGTGACTCCCTCTCTCTCTGACACTCCCCTGTTCACGCTGTCTCTCTCTCTCTCCTAGAAATAAATTAAAAAAAAAAAACATTAAAAAATTAAAGAAAAAAAAGATCCTTGGGGCGCCTGGGTGGCCTAGTCGGTTAAGCGTCCGACTTTCGCTTGGGTCATGATCTCGCGGTTCGTGGGTTCGAGCCCCGCGTCGGGCTCTGTGCTGACTGCCAGCTCAGAGCCTGGAGCCTGTTTCAGAGTCTGTGATTCCCTCTCTCTCTGACCCTCCCCTGCTCATGCTGTCTCTATCTCTCTCCTAGAAATAAATAAAACATTAAAAAAAAAAATCCTAAAAATAAATCTAGGAAATTCCTAGGAAAAAATATGCGATGTAATTAAAAGACTTTCATAAACAAAAAATTGAGAGCTATTCCATAATCAGAGATTTAATTCTCTCTCAAGTTAACCTATAAATTCAATGCAGTTTTAAGTTGTAATTCTAAATTCTATATCTATATATGGAAGAACAAGCAAGACATATAAAAATTATTACAAAAAAAGATGAGAATGGTAATAACTTACCAGATATCAAGATTTATCATAAGCTGTAGTAATTCGGAAAGAAGGTATTTGTCCAAGGATAGACAAATAGAATAGAGAACCCAGAAACACACACACTTGAAAACTTCCTATAAGGCCAGTCCATGGGAAAACTGTACTTTTTGCTAATGGTTCTGGAACAATTAGTTCTATGTGGGGAAAAAATATAATTGGCTCCCTGTGTCACAATATACAAAAATAAATTCCAGCTAGATTGAACACCTAAATGTAAAAAATAAACAATAAATTATGAAGAAACTGTAGTTGTTTCCGCAGAGTACTATTTGTTAAACTCAAAAAACCCAAACCACAAATTAACAGATTGATCAATTTGAATCCATTAATATTTTTAAAATTTGCATACTTAAAGATAAATTAAAATGAAAAAATGAACTACAAACTGAAGGAAGAGACTTTACAATACATGGCAGAGATAAAGATCTCCTAGAAATAGAAAGAGGAAATAAGGAAGGAAAGTCAAGCCAATAAAAAATTGTCACACAATATAAACTTGCACAAAAGGAAACAATAACCATAAAAATATGAAAATATTCTTGCTTTCATCAGAATCAAAGAAATATAATTAATCCCACAGTAAGAAACTCTTCCCCATTTATAAGATTCATCCACATTAAAATGCATGACAATACCAGATATGGGTAAAGATGAGGAGCAACAGAATCTTACATTCTGCTATCGGGAATTGAAAAATTCACTTTGAACAGAAATTTGGCAATAGCTTGTAAAGATGCATACCCACTAATCCAAGCAACTTTACTCTTAGCATACAACCTAGAGAAGCTTTCCCTATGTAAAAGAAGAAATGCACAATCATGTACAAAGCTGCAGGGTTTTTAATAGCAGATCATTGGAAATAAATGTCAGTTGACAAAAGAATAGATAAGTGAATTTTAATATAGAGGGTTATAGGACAGTAAAAAAAGAAGGAGTTAAACCTGTCTCTACCAAAATGGATGCATTTCACAAATAACGAATCTCAGCCTTAGCAAATTATGTTGAGGAATAAAAGGTAAATTCTAGAATACATTATGATGTCATCTATTTAAATTTAAAGCATATAAAACTGTATATTGCTTAACAATACAAGCAAATGTATAAATAATTCCATGGACTAATAAGCAGCAAATGATGATTACATCCAAGAATTGTCAAGAGTTGAGATCTGAGATGGTACCGAAGGACTTTACTTGTATTGGTAATGTTTTATTTATAAGGCTGGACAGCTAGTAGATGGATATATAGATACTCTCTGTACCTGAAGTTGCTGGGCCTCTAATAAGTGAATAAATATAGTCTCAAACTGGGCAAGATTATGGTACAAAAGACAACTCTTTGCAAATATATTTAGGCAGCAATGGGCATGTGTATGTGCTAAAATGTACATTTGGAAGAAGTTGATAAAATCTGAAAGATAAACAGGAAGGAATTTTGAATTTAATAGAACACTTTTCAGCTATCAAATACAATGACTGGAATTTCCAGGGAGGACACAGTCCAAAAAGTTATATCCTTCTCTTCTGGATGATTGTGTGGTGTTCACTGATGTCCTGGGGAAGACAATGTGATATCTCACTCATAACCTCTTTGGGTAGATACAATGCGTAACTAGTTTAGCTGTTTCCTTAGTGTTTGACAGTTAGTAGGTTTTCATTGAAAATGTGATAAATTAATAAATGCCTCTTTACACACAGTGCCTCCTTGAATTCACTCTCAGTTCTGCTCACTATGACGTTATGTTTCATAATCAATTGGAAGGGAATGGAGATGGGATTTTGACTTCCTGTTTCAAGGATTCATTCCAGAAGTCTTTTCAGGGTCTGCCTTTAGCAAGCATCTCAATCTGACTTACTACCAATGGATATTCCAAATGTTCTAAAATAGTGTTCTCAAATGTTATGGAGCATCAGAATCATCTGGAGGACTTGTTAAAACACATACTGCTGGGCCTACCCATTCAGTAAGATTAAAGACTGAGAAATTTGCCTTTCTAGCAAGTTCCCAGGTGATACTGATGCTGCTAGTCCTAGAACCATTCCTTAAAAACCATTGTTGTAGATATTCTAGTGCTTATGTAAACCTTTCATAATAGTCTGAAAGGTTAAAAAAAAACAACCTATATCTTTTTGTAATCCTATAAGTAATTATAATAATCTCCCATATGAAAAGAAGATGCTTTCATGAATCTCTTTCCTTAGATCAGGAAATGAGAATGTCAGAGGTCTTAACAATGATTAGTCCAGAGAATAAAGAGGAGAAAAGCTCTCTGATCCACTCAGGTGCGACAGCAATCTTTTCCTTAGAGGAGGGACAGGAAGGAGTGGGGTTATCCAGTTCTTCATTAATCCTCTGCATAGTATAGGACACTGTTGACTTAACCACATCACCTCGAAACTCTCTCATACTTCAGACTCTCAATTTTCTGAACATCCTCTTCCCAGGTTTCATTTCTATTTCTGTTTCTTTCATGAGCTTCTTTGTCCCTTAAAAATGAGGTCTTCCTTATTTCCACTCCATTTTCTTACAATGTCATTGCAAGGTGATTTTCTATATCACTGTCAGGTCCTCATTTCCCATTTATGGGGAAATAACTTTAAATCTCTCCCTTTGAGCTGGCCCTTTCTTTATACCCATATTTCCAAACACCTACAGATTTCACATAGTATATCAAATTAAATGTAATTAAAATTAAATTTGTTATTTCTCCAATATTCCTATCACACTAGTCTACTCTTTCCTTTCCACCCAAAATTCAATTTATTTTTCTTACATCTCTTATCTCTCTTATATTGGGAGACAGTGTGCATACAGTTTACGTGCCATTGGATTGAAACTATTACTTGCTGTTAGACAAATTACTTAATGTCTCTTAGATGCTTATTTTCTCTTCCATAACATGGAGCTAAAAATATATCTGGCTTCATAGTGTTTTTTCTTATGATATATCAGCAGCATCAGGGAACATGCTATAAATGCATTTGGGCCCTATTATGGACCCTCTGTTTCACAAATCTGGGGTATGGCCTTTTAGTCTGTTTTGACAAGCATCCAGGTGATCCTGATGCGTGCTAGATGATGAGAACCATTGATCCGAGGCAATAGCTATACCATTTATTCAGGCACCTAAGCCAGCAGTCTGGAAAATCATCTATTTCTTTTCCACAATAGCCAAATTCATTGGTCATCAAGTCTCCTTAAACTATTTAAATTTTTCATTTCATCTTCTTTCCATTCCCATGTTCACTGTTGCCATAAATGCTCAAACAGATTTTTGCAATAGCTTTCTAATATCATCTAACTCCTTCTTTATGGAACCATGACTCCAGGGATTTTTTTTTATTCTAATCATTTATTTCCTTTATAAAAAATTCTTCCCTGCTCTCTTGTCCATTATTGGACAGACCCCAAACTCCTTAGCAAAATGTAAGCAGTTGTTTATGACTAGCTGGATAACAAAATTATACCTTCCTCCGTTCCTGACAAGTTTCTTCCCAGCTGTTGACCCTCTTCTCCAGACTTCCCTCCTTGCAGTGTTGGTGCCTCCCAGGCTTTGCATAAAGTAGCAATTCCTGCAGGGCAGAACCATGACTCTGTGGTACAGCTTTGATATATTAGTGTGGACTGTGGGCTTTCAAGTTGAGTACACCCAAATTCACCCTCACTTTTCCCTTTTAATGTCTCCGTGACCCTAGGGTAAATTAATCTTCCTGTGCTTTTGTTTCTTTGTCTCTACAAGTTAATAGAACCATTGAATTGGGTGACCATAAACATCAAATGGGTGAATACTACATCCACCATAATGTATTCTCCAGAGCAGGTGATCAATTCACGACATTTCTCTTCGTTTCTCTCCCATCCTTATCATTCTATGCTCTTTTGGTCTGTATAGGGTATATGAGCATCTCATGGATATGTTTCTTTAATACTTGGGGTATACCATGTTGGATTGTAAATACTTTATTTGGTATTGGACTCTGTTTAGTATGTGTTTAACAGCATCCATTCCCCTTCCTTATGGCACTTTAGCTGCTCAGAAAGTTCTCTGTCACCCAGTATATACAGTTTTGGTGAGAGAGTAATTCCAGATTCTGGCATCTCACCAAGAAAGCCAAAGCAGCGAGATCCTTATCCTTCCCACCCTCAGAGTGGAAACTCTGGCATTCTAAGTTCTCAATAGGGACTTTAGCTCTTAATAGAGGGATGCGAGAACTGAGAGCTCATAGTCCCTTATCCCAACAGCAGTGTCCTGACGAGGATGTTTGCGACTCCTCAGTAGTGGCCGTGTTTCTCTTTTTGGACTTGCAGAATCCCCTTGCTTGCTGACTTTTCCAACAGGGCCCTCCGTGTTTCAGTCAGAACTATGACTCCCTGGAGAGTCTTCCCCCAGTAAAACCACAGTCAGCTTCTGCTGATTACACCCCAGAGGACTGGTATGTTCTATTTTTCTTTGATTTATTCTTTTATTTTACAGTGGTGTTAAACACAAGGACCCAAATCCTTTTGTGATTAGAGGAAAGGCCACCATTTAAGAAGGGCTCATGTGAACCCTTGTGAAAATGCCAGTGTTTTCAGGTTTAGAATTGTGTACACAATTTGTAGGCAGTGCATGACCTCGATTCTCTCTCTCTAGCTCATGTTGATTAAAAATTGTTTTTTTAAAGCAGATTTTCATTGCAAATGAAGACGGAAGCATCGTTAACTATATTTATCACTAACAGCCCTTACTTGCCAGCGATTATCAATTAGTGAAAACAGATTTTAAGGATTAAAACAATAACATACAGTATTTATCCTCCAAACCATACTTCTCATTAAAAAGTCTTTCCAATTGGCCTATAAAGGGCAATGTTGTCTTTTCTCTATGTGGAAAGAGAAGGCTTTCAATTTTGCACCATATTTGTGTCTCTCTTCATAATTACCCATGTGTAAAATGTTTCATTTCATGCTCATGCTTTTTTGTAGTACTCAACAACTGAAGAGATCATTTGCACTCCTAATCTACAGATCTAATACTTAGTTATCAAATCTCGTTATTTCACCCCTATGATGGTTACTGGTATATACACCATCTTCCTGTGACTTTTTTTTAAGGCACTTTAGGATGGGCATTGAACAAATATTTCTCTTGTAATGTTATCTTATGTGTTAAACTATATCCTCTGCAGTAAGAGTGGGCATTACCTCTTGAAGACAAAAACAAAAAGAAGATATAATCACTTTAATAATAATCTATAATTTTAATTATTCAAAGGAGTACCCATAATAGAATGTTTTAATTATGCTTACTTTGCTAAAGTTAAGCTGTCCGATTCCAGTCAGAGAGCTGGTCTCCAAAAATGCCACCATGAATTTATTTCTTTTTATATGTTCAATTAATATATATTGTGCTCCTTATGTGTACTAAGTTCTGTGCTAATTCCTAGGACAGCAGTTAAGACCATTAGTCCCTGGGATGTGCCTTAATTTAGGGTGCAGGACGGAGGGAAGACTTAACTCCTTGAGGAGATTTTTTACGTCCCTTGCTGCAGACAACAGGGGTGTGGATAAACAGTAAAGCCAGTCCTCACCCCTCCTGTTTTCACTGTATGCCTGGGATCTGATCTCAGGTGTGTCTTTCCTCCCACCCCCAATGTGTATGTGCAACAAGTTTAATGCTGTTAACATTGACCAGAAATTCAAAGTGACAGAACCGGAGGTACTGCAATCTGGAACTCTTAACTTTTGTAAACTGGTGAGAATAGTGGAATGCATGGAGTCTCTACTTAACGACTTCTCCATCTTCTCTTATAGACTCCTCTGCTCAGCCATTCAGGAATAGGATATGTATTAGACAACTAACATCTGGTCTGAATATCTATTAGGACCATATGCTTTTTTCTGCTATATTATCATCCTAGAATAGATTAAGGGAAATCCAAACCAAATGGGGATTTAGGGGAATTTTCAAGGGTCACTTAATAAAGTAATTTTGGTTTTCTCTTTGCAAAGAACACAACATACTATAGAGACCACGGAGAGACCTAAGCACTATCTCATGGCAGAAATAAGCTGAATAAATAATCATCCTAATCATAAACATCTTCCTCACAATTTTCAAATGGGAAATAGAAACTGTTAATTGTCACAAGTTACAAATGGATGTACCCTGCTGGGATTTTATGGAAAGATGACTTTCTTTGGAATAGCCTTGTCTCCTAAATGAAAACCAGTAGCTTTGGATCTGGCTTTGTTTCCCCCTAAAACTCTTTGCTGATAATATTCATGGTGCTTTGGGGGACTGGCTTTGTTCCTGTACCATGAGGATTTCTTGATTTATGGTTGTGAGATTTTCATGGCCAAATGACAAAGGGCTAAAGTTCAATTGCAAAAAGCAAGCATTAACTAATGTTCTCCAAGAACATGTTTGGAGAGTAAAGTTCAGTTCATTTGGTTTTGATTTTACAATTAGAACACAAGATATCTGGTTTTGAGAATGTGTTTGACTTCAAAATTCTATCAATGAAATAGATTTTATCTCTGATTTTAAGACTTATTTTCTCTACTCTTTTAAGAAATTAGATCCACACAGAATTAATTAAAATAGTGAACATGAGTTATAGTAACTAGAAGCATAGAATTACATTTCTACTTTATTCTCGACATTCATAACTAGTCAGGGATCATTTGAAATTTTATTGAGAGGCTTTAAAGTGGATTAGGAATATGTTTATTAAAATAGTTATAAATAAGATCCAAATAAACTAGGGGTGGTGTTTAAGGACATGGTTTATATTTTATTATTTTTTGAGTTTCCACATGTGTATTGAGACTTTTGACGTAGTGGAAACATAACCAAGGCAGGTGGGAGACTATCTGATTCCATCTTTACCTTAAGTTTACTAGTGAAGGATGGGGTTATCTATAGCGACATACTGTTTCTCAAGTACCCATCTGACTGCCTCACATTACAAAACTACCTTTGAACCCATTTCATTTTGAGAGGCTTACATATATTTAATAAAGGATTTTCGGGGCGCCTGGGTGGCTTAGTCGGTTAAGCGTCTGACTTTCGCATAGGTCATGATCTCGCGGTTCGTGGGTTCGAGCCCCGCCTCGGGCTCTGTGCTGACTGCCAGCTGAGAGCCTGGAGCCTGTTTCAGTCTGTGACTCCCTCTCTCTCTGACCCTCCCCTGTTCACGCTGTCTCTCTCTCTCTCTCTCCTAGAAATAAATAAAACATTAAAAAAAAAAAATAAAGGATTTTCTCCTTTCCTTGGTATAAGCAGGACCCTGATGATCAACAGCTAGTAATTAATTCCTTTAACCAACTCTCCAACCATTTTATACAATTTTAAAATTAAATCCAGGGTGCTTGGGTGGCTCAGTCAGTTAAGCATCAGATTTCGGCTCAGGTCATGATCTCAAGGCTCATGAATTTGAACTCCACATTGGGCTCTGTGCTGATGACTCAGAACCTGGAACCTGCTTTGGATTCTGTGTCTCCCTCTCTCTGCCCCTTCCTCATTCACACTCGGTCTCTGTCTCAATTTCTCTGTGAAAAATAAAATTTAAATTAAATCCAAGCTGCTGGCAATATGCTAGTCTTTTCCTATTCTCCTTTTTCCCCCATGCCTCATCCTTGCTGTCCTTTGCCATATCCACGAAGTAATCGTATTCTCCCAAGTACTCATTTTTAAAAATTCAGGTTTAGGGATCACTAAATGACAATTTATTTAGGGATGTGTTGCTGTTAATGTTTAGTATGTCATTACAATTGGTAGTAACATTACCCTCCTAAGTAAGGAATGAGTAACTTCCAATTGAGAGAATAAAGTATGTTTCATCAACAGAGATAAATCTCCAGTGAAAGTATCTTGATGGATTTTTTTTTTTTTGATCAGGGGAGGTCTCTATAAAGCTGTAGCAGCAAGAAAATAGGAGAGCTGAGTCACCTAGAGCTACTGATCTCCAACTCAGTATGTGATTTATTGAACATTTTAATGTATATACAAAAATTAATATATGAATATTTTGTCATTGACCATGAAAACAAAGATGCTATATTTTCAAAATCCATTTTTTCCTTTTTGTCTGACTAAATATGTAAAGTATATCCTAATACAATATTTATAAATTTACATTACATATGTGAGAATTCAAAAAATGATGAAATATAAACCATGCCCTTATACATTACCCTTACCTAGTCTTTTTAGATCTTATTTTTCTTATCATGTAGCGAGAAAATATATGCAGTACCGGTCTCAATCAGTGTTAATAGGACAAAGATGAAAAGTAAAGCTTGAGCCAATCATGAAAAGTTCCAAGAAGTTTTATTGCTAATAAAATGTATCTCTGATGATTGGTAAAACTGGTTATCTTAAACAGATAAGTTTTATATTTTTAAAATTATGATGGCAACCCATCATGGGTCTTAAGATCAATTAAGTTAGTCATAACCAACTATTTCACTTTTAACGAAACATAATGCAATAATACACAACAGTATAGAAATTATTAGAGTGAATTATAGTCAGTGTAATTGGTATTTTTATAGAACTTTAGTTTCAGGATATATGTTATCCTCGTATACACACACACACACATGTTTATATTGAGTCACAAAGTGAAGTATATATCTTATTATGAGCCATAGTGAAATGTTTAAACGCCACTGCGTTAAGCGGTTAATGAGCTTTGCCTTTGTCCCTCAGAGTTAAAAGCTATAAAAGTGTTGGAAGTGACTTCACACAGTGACTGTGGGTTAAACACTTTCATTGAGTGACAAAACTTCTTCAAGTAGCTTTATGAGAAACTAAACAGCAATCAAGGAGAATATGCTTCAGTCATAATGGTGCAATGAATGTCATTTATCTAAATATGGAAAATGACAACAGCCGTTCTTGTCCATTAATATAATCTACTCTAAGCCAAGAGTTGAATCTGTTTTCTATTTGTCAGCTAAAATCAAACAAGCCCTAGTAGATAATGTATTCTACATTTGAAAATTAACATAGCTAACCTTTCATCATACTGAGAATATTAAAAACCTACACAACCTTTCACTTGCTACATGTTCTGAATTTTATTTGTTTTTTTTTTTTTTGCGTAATCGATCAAGAGACACATCATGTCATGGGCGCCTGGGTGGCTTAGTCGGTTAAGCGTCCGACTTTCGCTTAGGTCATGATCTCGCGGTTCGTGGGTTCGAGCCCCGCGTTGGGCTCTGTGCTGACTGCCAGCTCAGAGCCTGGAGCCTGTTTCAGTCTGTGACTCCCTCTCTCTCTGACCCTCCCCTGCTCACGCTGTCTCTCTCTCTCTCCTAGAAATAAATAAAACATTAAAAAAAATTTAAAAAAAAACCTTATTAAGAGACATCATGTCACAAAAAGGAATAAGGAAAACTGTCTATCGGATGTTTTGTTCCAAAGTAGATTCAAATGTCAACATTGTAAACACTTTTAGCTTCTTATTTCTGAAAATTTACACACACACACACGTGTGTGTGTGTGTGTGTGTGTGTAAGACATATATATATAAAACCTATAATGGGTTTTAGATATGCTCAATGTCAGACTAGATCTTTCAGTCAATATCATGTGTACAAAAAGTTAAAAATTTTTTCTTCACTCTGTGGTTAAGGATTATAGATAGTCTGTCCTATAATGTTAAATTACATTTAATTTTAACCTGAATGATGTTGATTAAATGGTCTAGTGAACGGCACATGATCCTCAAAATTTTTGCTATACCCCTGTGATTTATAATAAATAACTGGAATAGAAATTGCAACCCAGGTTGCTTCTCTATCTACTACACTGAACACAGTCTTTCTTGCAACATAGTGTTTTAATTGTTTAAATAAAGACTGCCCAGAAATCGTGCTACATGTAAAATATGAGTCAGATTTCATTTTGGGAAAACACTGGAAGTGAAATAGAAAACATTCAGGTTATTTTTATAAAATAAAAAATAGTGTACTTTTGCTTAAAATATGATGTCTGAAAATAAATATATAGCTTTAGCTTTATTATTAGTTTTGAGTTAGTTACATGCTAAATTCTGTTCCTGACATTGATAAAAAGTGACATTTGAACTAATATGTAACTGGTATCTTCAAGAGGATGTAGTCACTACATAGGAGTGTTTCTTAACCTTGTCTTTCAAGCCTGTGAATAAAAGAAACATAGACTCTTTAAAAATACATACTGGTTTGACTTTTAGAAAGAGACAGCATCTGGAACATTCTGCCTAGGGTGTAGCTGTCTGAAGAATGGTGAGAGAGCCACTCACAAAAAAGATGAAACCACATACACATAGATGAAATCCTCATTGGATTTAATGGACACCAAAATGGCATAAATACAGAGAAATGGGGAGAATATTTGAATTTTTAGAGGAATTTATATAATCTTCTGAGGCTTTGTATATTCTCAAATTTCCCTCCTCTTATTTTTATTAAGGGAATCAATGCACACTGTGGTTAAAAGTGAGGGCTCTTGGGTTACTTTGGTGGATATTCAGCCTTAGCTTTTCCACTTAAAAACAGCAGAGCCTGGATGTTTTTTAACCTTTATTATCCCATTTTCCCCATCTATACTATGAGGGTACTGTAAGATCTACCACAAAGGGCTGTCTTAAGAATTTAAAAAGATAAGCTATGTAAAATACTTAACATGGTGCATGGCTCATACCAAGTGTTTAATAAATGTCAATTAACGTTGATATGTTTTCTGATTACATAATAAATGTTGGTAAAAAAATTCAGATATATGCAAAGATGAAAATAACTATATGCCCATCACTCATAATTCACATACTCTGAAATAATAATGCTTCATTTCCTCCTAGTAACATGTGTGTGTTTGTGTATGTGTATAAAAGTAGAATATATATGCATGTGTGTACATTTATTTCCATATATATTTGGAAATGAATACTCTATATAATTTGTATGTATAAGTTTTTTGTATTTTCTTCTTTTATTACAAGGTTTGAAGAGAATTCTACATGCCACCAGGCAATTAAAGATGGCTTATAGTTTAGATGTGAAAAATCAGACCAGTTCTACTGTGTGTGTGTGCTTGTGTTTGTGCATGTGAGTGTGTGAGAATTGGTCTTCACTGTTGCATTGTTGGTGATATCCTGAAGTTCATTCAGTGTTCCTGCTAACTATGCAACAGTAGATTACTTTGACTTACCATTTTCTTAGTTGATATAAGATTAATAAAACTTCAACAATTATCAAATTGACTCATGCTGCCAAAAAGATGTGAAGACTCAAGTAATGCCACTAGGGTCCAATTTTCCAGCAAGGCTGAAAATTTTGGTAGAATAATGCAAAATGTCAAGTGTTCACAAGGTAGATGATCTCCAAGTTAAAGATAAAATGATAGCAACAAGGCTCATTTCTTGGACCTTTTTTTTATAATGTTATCCATACCCTCATGACAGGACATGGTTGAAAGTCTGAAGTGCTGTGAAAGAGAAGAAAGAATAGAACCAGTTGATTGTCTTGTGAATCTGCTAAGTTTAATCTTTGTCTACGTATGCATAACTCCAGGATACCAAAGGTCCAGAGCATTTGAAAAGGGTGTCCTAATGCTAGCAATACCACATAGTGTTTCTAGTTTTTTCTTACATTTCCTGTTTCTGATACTACTTTATACATGATAATGATAAGAGCAGAGACTCCTTCAGGTTAAATGTTTAAAAAGTTGAAAATAATACTGATATAATAGTGTATGGCCCAATTTGACAAGAACATTTTGCTGCAGTCCTGAGAGCATATATCTAGTAGGAAAATGAGTAGAACAACAATGTGGGCACATAGCAATGCTCCAGTGATAATGAACTTGATAAAATAGTTCCATCTTGATTTAAAATTGCATTTATATGCTTGAAGCAGTGTTTACAAGTTGGGGCAATTTTGAATCTCCAGGGGGTATGTAGTAATGTCTGGAGATATTTTTGGTTTCACAACTGGAGGGTGGCATCTAGTGGGTAGGGTCCAGGGATGCTGCTAAACACCCTACATGCATAAGATGGCTCCCACAACAAAGAATCATCTGGCCCAGGTTTATATAGTGGTGAGACTAAAACACCTGTGCTTAGACTGTCTAGTGTAAGTGCCATTTTGGGGGGGTTTCTTCAGCATCAGAAAATGGGCCTCTCATTAACTTTGGGAACAAAGCTTCCTGAGTGTCCTCCAGGGTAAGACAGTGGAATAAAAATTGCTCCAGGAACTAGATATATATTGTGTTCCTGCAGAAGGTTATGAAACTCTCACCAACCTGTTGGATGCGCGATAGGAGAGCTGCCATTCTTGCCATAAATATTCATCGCTATGGAAACCTCCCCACATCCATGCACTCCTATAACCTTAAATGGCAAGCACATATTTTATAAGGATGGTGAGGAAAACAAGCAGATGAAGTCTTATATTGGCATCCTATTGAATGTTTGATTAGAAATTCTAGACCAGTGTTTTTCAATCCAGGCTAATGGTTAAAATCTCCTGAGGAAACTATAAATTCTGATGCTCAGGCTTTCCAATCCCCCCAAAATTAAGGGAGAAATTGTGATATTGGGACCCAGGCATGGCTGTTTTTTAAAGCTTCACAGCTAATCCTAAATTAGGCCTAAAGGCTGAGAACCATTGCTCTAGCCTACATCAATAATGTTTTGTCTGGAGGTGGAGGGAAGGCTGATCCCAAATCTTTACCTATTAATGAGTTACATGTTCCATTTTCAAGAGAGATATTCTGTCACTTCATTAGCATCAAGGTGAACACTGAGTTTTACTGAGATTATTATTTAAAGAATCGTTTAAAAGCTGGCAAAGAGCTGGGGGTGGGTAAGTGATCCAATTCCTGTGTGCTTTCATATGTTAAAAGGAGCAAAAGCAGAATGATCTCTTACTGTACTTCAAGGGCAATATCAGGTTTTGACTAGAATGGAATTATAAGACACATAGTGCAATGAGAAGTAAAATTTGAATTCATCCCTAAAAATTTCTACAAGAAGGGAAAATGGTGTAAACAAGCCATCTGTGTTGTGATGTGAAACACATTCCCTAGTGGTGGCCCTTGCAGGGTGCCTTTATTATCTTCAAAAGAGAAAAAAAGGAGGGGAACTTGCCTGTGGGACCAAAGGCAGCAGGAATTCTGATCAACTTGTTTTCTAAATATGCACACAATCATTCCTGCAAGGAGATGAAATATTCGAAAGTCAGGCAATGGATGAATTAGTATAAATCTAAGAATTAAATAAAATACAGTATTGGCAAAGCAGAGCTTTGATGCTGCTCTACATAAACACAAAAATGAATCGTTAAATTTAGAAATGAACAGATTCAAATGCAGTTTGTCCTTTTTCTATCTATAGTATGAATCCTTCTGATCATGTACTGTACATTTGATGGAAGCATGTGGCTGTGGCAAATGTCCCCCAGGAACAGATCCAAATCAGAAGTTCAGTTTGCTCCAAGCTCTTTAAAATGTTCCAGGGGTACAAAGTGGACTGAGTTCCCCAAATTCATATATTATTTTTTAAAACATTGAAATATACAAAAGGTGGGGTTTGGTGGATGTGAAACTTTAAAACGCACAAGTTTGTTTTATCAAAAACAAGCATTTTGTCTTGATTTTCTTTTTTTTAAGCTTATTAGAGAGTGAGAGCACAAGTGGGGGAGGGGCAGAGAGCAAAGGAAAGAGAGAGTGACTCTGAAGCAGGCTCTGTGCTCCATGCTGAGCCTGAGTGGGCTCCATCTCATGACCTTGAGATCAGACCTGAGCCAAAATCAAGAGTTGGACACTTAACCAAATGAACCACCCAGGAGCCCCTCTCAATTTTCAATGAGACAGACTGCTAACAGAAATCTAAAAAGTTATTTGCTCCATCTCCTAGACCTGCAACTATTTTTTCTTTTTTCCTTTTTGGTCTCCAAGGTGTAGGATATCCTTATGCTTTGGAGGTAGACACGCCTGAATGCGAATTCCAGCTCCAGCTCCTATTAGAATTGAAATTCAGGGAGCTAATTAACCCCTTGGATCCTCACTTCTTTCTTCAGTGAAAGGGAGGTAATGACATCTACCTCAGTAGTTAGTTGTGGGGATTGCTTTGATGGCAGTGAAATGGTATCATACTCATATTCCTGCTACTCAATAATAAAAAGATACATGCAAAACATGGATGAATCTCAAAAGTATAATGCTAAATGAAAGAAGCCAGACTCAAAAGGCTCTAAACTATATGATTTCATTTATATTACACTCTAGAAAAGGCAGAGCTGTAGGGGCAGAAAACAGATCAGTGGATCCACAGTTTCAGGGTGGGGATGGAGACTTCCTGCAAGAAGAAAGGAGAGAGCTTTTGGGGGTGGTCGAAAATATCCTGTAATCTTGATTCTGGCGTTGGTCACATGACTGTGTACATTTGCCAATTCAGAACAGTATAACTAAAATGAATAAATTTTGCTAGGTAAATTATATGTCAATAAAATTAACTGCCTCCTGAAAGTAATGTATACAAAGGGTTAAAAAACAAAGTGAAGGTTAAAAAATTGGAGATGGCTAGCATGATTACCTATAAATATGCTTTTGTCACTTCTCATTTCACAATCAAATATTTTAAATGCAGAGTCTACTTCTCCATGCAATTCTCTATTATCTGTCTTCTCCCTTACCTCTTGCAATTGATTTTTGCTGTTTTGCAAAACACCAGTGACCAATATATTTGCAAATCTAGTGTTTGTTTTCTTTAGTCTCTTTGATTTTTTTGAAATTGTTTTTACAGTGCCTCCTTTTTGGTAACTTTTGCTTTCTAGACTTTGAGGATCCAGAGTCTCAACACTCTTTTTACTTTTCTGCCCATAAATGTATTAATGTATTAATTATTAATGTATTAATGTATTAATGTATTAATTCCTCAAAGTTTTATGTCTAGCCCATTTCTTAATCTTTGTTTCCATTCATACCTGCTTTCCTACAGTTTCAACCATAAATGATCTCCAAAATCGTCCTTCTAGGTTTCTATCTCTCCAAAGTCCAGAATCATTCAAAATTTGTTTAGGGTACCACTGATTCTAAAAATAATAAATTGTTTTTTAACCAAAAATATTCCAGAGTTATTTATTGTTCATTCAGTACTTCTTTAATGATTTTATGTGTCACATTTATCTTTTACATGGTATGCATTATACTATGAGTTTGTGTAAATATCTTGTTTCTAGAATTTGCATTCTGTTCCAACGATTCATCATGTCCTGAGCAAATAAATTCCTTAGTGTTTCTTACTATGGTGATGTTATAATGTATTTTTATATCTGGTAATGCAAGTCCCTCTCATTGCTTGTCTTCTCTGTATCTTCCTGTTTAATTTTGTCAGTGTATTCTTCCAGTTGAAAATTAGAATGATTCTGTGAGGTTTCCCATAAAGGGCTTATGATTGCATAACTTGTATAAATTAATTTGAGGACAAATAATGCCTTCACAATATCAAGTTTTCCTTTATAGTAACATTTTTTATTTCTGTACTTATTTAAGTCTTATTTCCTTAACTAAATTTAAATGGTTTTCTTCAAGTAAACTCTTGATTATTTGGCTAAATGCTCTAATATTTTATGTTTTCCTGCTAGTCCAGGTAGAGTAACTCCTCAATATTTTTGAAACTGGTTTTTGCTGCTGCCTTTTATTTCCTTAATTATCTCAATAATAGTTTAGTTTATATTCTTGGCCTCTCTAATTGTACAATTAATTCATTTTAAAATACTTATAATTTCATCTATTTTCCAGAAATTTGTCTCATTCCCTTTTCTTGTCTTTTTTATTTAATCAGAACTTCCAAAACTAGGTAAAGTAATAGTGGTTCCGGAATTCAGTTAAGTCTTAGGCTGATTTTTTTTAGTGTCATTGCTTCTAGTACTTCCTCATTAACCAATTAAGTGTTAGTTTGAGATTTTAAAAACTCTTGTTAAAGAATTATCTGTCAGTTTTTAGCTCCATGATTTTTTTTCTAGTGTGGAATGTTTTGTTTTCTGAATACTTGTTTCTGTTACTTTAGAGATACTTATTCCCATTTTCCCCCTTTCACACGTTGAAATAAAGATTTATGATGTGTGAGGGAGGAGGGAGGGGGAAATACGTGGTCTCATTGATATACTATTTATTATTTAAGCCCCCAGAGCTTATAAGATTACATAAGGATGTAAATGTCATCAGAATCAAAAATATTCACTAATAATCTAAACACTTTTAAATGTGGTGCCTTTCTCATGAGCATATCTCATTATAATATTAATTTCATATATTAGAATGATTTTAGACAGTAAGAACCAGACAAAGCAAATCAATTGTAAAGCGAAAGAGCAAGTTATATAAAATATGATTTCATAAAATTAAGAAAAAAGTAATGTAGAACAGTTACTAGAAACATACACAAAGGCACTGATACAATCATACAAAATCCATTAAATCTCTCAGAGATTTAAAACTAGTACAGTGTGTAAAGAAGGAAACATCAAAAATGTTGATGACATTAAATGCACTTAAGAGAGAATGTTTTGACTGTCAGTGGATCAAAGGGCCCTTGGAAAATACATGGAGCCCTCCAAAAATTTTGCCAGAGGACCTATTATGATAATTATGAAAATGTGATCATTTAATTATATTGAAGAAATACTAAAATAAATTCTTAGCATTTGATACATTTTTATTTTATTGTAGAAATTAGCACATAGTTTCCGTTAGCTACATATTTTTTGGATATAAGCAAATAAATTTCACAAACTTAATTTTGTATTTGATAAATTCCCAATAAGCTTTGTATTTTTAAAAACCACATACTATGAAAGTATGGTTTCTGTTTTAACTGAATTGACTTCTAAAGATCAGCTTCTATTATCCTGGGATAATAAAGAACTCCTGGACACTAATTAATTTTCTAATACTGAAGTATCTGTACCTTCCTGGAATGAAACTTATTTGCTCTTGGTATATTATTATCTTCACAGTCTTTAGGATACTAGTAGCTAGAATTTCATTTTTTAAATACTTTAGTTATGTATTACTTTTGAAATTTGGAAAAAAGACATTAAGACAAAATTTTAAAAGATTTGCTAGTATAGGTTAACTAATATAGAAAATACTAGAATAGAATTCTATTCTAATATATATTATACTAGTTTAGAGTTTATAGACTGATTTATTTCTTTACTTACAAATTGGCCTGTAGATTCTGTGTGGGTGGCATCCTTGTCTGACTTCAGTTTCCAGATCATACTGACTTTGTCAATTGAGACACTTGCAACTTCTTGCAATTTTTGAACATTACAGAAAATATCCTTTGTATAAAAATTTGAAATAATTTCCCTATAAAAATTCCTAGAATTATCCCATTGTACTTAATAATAATTTTTGGTAACTAAATTTCTTTTTTTTTTATTTCTTTTTTTTTAATGTTTTATTTATTTTTAGGAGAGAGACAGACAGACAGACAGCGTGAGCAGGGGAGGGTCAGAGAGAGAGGGAATCACAGAATGAAACAGGCTCCAGGCTCTGAGCCGGCAGCCAGCACAGAGCCCGACGCGGGGCTCGAACCCTCGAACCGCGAGATCATGACCTAAGCGAAAGTCGGTCGCTTAACCGACTAAGCCACCCAGGCGCCCCGGTAACTAAATTAATGTAATTATTACCCAAATATCTGTTTTCTTTAAGTCAGTTTTGGAAATCTTTATTATTAAAATTTAAAATTTTATACATATACACCTATACTAAATTTTCAAAAATATATATCAGGTGTAAACTCTCTTATGGAAAATTTTGTGTAATTGTGACTTCTCTGATTTTTTAATGACTGGACATACAATATTTTGTTTCTTTGTGCTCAAATAAGTGATTGAATGTATTAGGTATGTAATTTATATATATCCTACTTATTTCAAAAATATTACATAGCGTTTTTTTCTGAGAGAGAGAGTACAAGCAGGGGAGGAGCAGAGAGAGAGGGAGAGAGAAATTCCTAAGCAGTCTCCAGACACCAACATGGAACCCCATAAACAGGGTTCAATCCCACCACTATGAGATCATGACCTGAACAGAAATCAAGAGTTGGACACTTAACTGACTGAGCCACCCAGGAGCCCCTGAAGAGGGTTTGTTTGTTTGTTTTGAATAAACATGTCAGAAATCTTAACTATCAAGAGCAAATAAACAACATAGAAAGCATGAGGACTTTCAATTGAAAAGAGAAAAAACAGAAAGCTAACAGAAGTATAGACAAGTATTTGAGGGAGAAAATAAGAAAGAGGCAAGGTAAGGACAATCCAACACAACTGTGAAAATAATTCACAAAGAAGAAAAGCAAAGCCCTGGAATAGAACAAGTGGTTAAAACTATCAAAAAAGAACTTTTTTAGAGATAAAACCTATTTATTGAAAGGACAACCTAAAAAAGTGACCCAATATCATCAACGACATAGAATATTCCAATTTAACTATTGTATCTTAATAATTAGGTGGGGGTGGCAGCTTTGGATATCCTGATAAAAAGACAAGGGAAAGAAAAAATTCATTAGGGAAAGAAAGTTGGATTGACCTCATACTTTGTGACAAAACATTTTATCTTAAAAAAAGTGTAAGCCCAAAATCTTACATATAGCCAATGTCACCTTCACTAAAATTCACAAAGATTTATGAACACATAAAGAATTCAGAGAATGTTGATCCCAGTGGCTTTTCCTGAAGACTATAGACACAAATATTTTACATCTACTAAGACATGATTTGAAAAGTTTTGCTTAAGAACTGCTGGTGTTGTATTAAAGCCAGAGAGTCAAGGGCTCCTTCACTACCATGTTCCCAGCATGGACAATAGCTGGGGGAAGGTACCTGATAGTTTGGAGGAAGCTTAAGAACAATTTAATTTAGAAAATCATCCCATCCTTATGTGGAAACCAATTTGACAATAAACTATTTGTAAAAAAAAAAAAAAAGAAAGAAAGAAAGGAAAAAAAAAGAAAACCATCCCATCCATCAGATAAGGCTGGAATAAATCTTCCTGACCTTTGCTAACAAATGTAACATAAAAGATTATAAAGAAAAGATGGAGTCCCCCGGAAGCAACCTGACATATCTAGTCACCTCTCCATATTCATGGGCAGATGAGCAGACAAGTAGGATGATTCTTGTCAAATCGCATGATGCAAAGAGTCTGGAAAGCTATTCTATTTTGGGGCGGTGTGTTCAAGATTTTTCTAACCTCGATTGGATCCGGTGAAGAATTAAGTGTTTGTGTATTTTTAAATAAATAAATACAAATGTATAATTCCCTTGGTCACTCCCCCCCTCCCCCTTAAAACTCTGCTTTCTTCCATTAGTGTTCCAGAAGAGTCTGAAATTAACCTTATTTTATTTACATTGTAGATAAAATATTTTTTGTTTGGTTTGGTTTGCTTTGCTTTTGTTTTCTTCCTGGATGCTTGTATCTTTTTAAATTCAGGTTTTGTAAAACAACAGTAACCAAACACAACATTATCATGATCTATCTTGCAATCTAAGTGATCTGTCTTGTGAGGAAGCCTTCCAAAAAGAATGGAGAGGGCGGGACACCTTTTATTTATTACAACACATATTCTTATTTCCATTTGTTCTTTATAAACTGGGTTGGACCAATCATCATTTCTAGCATCCATTTCATCACTTAGTCCTTTCCTTTATATTTCCCCTGAGTCTACATCAAGGCTGCTGAGAATTCTGGCTGGAAGAGAAAGAGAAGGTTTCCTCTGCCCTGTAGTCTGGAATGGTTATAAATTCCTGGGCTCCAAGCACAACTGCTTGGCAGTTCTGTTTTCTGCTTCCTTCTCTCCTGTATTTCCTTTCATGTACATTCTCGTCAACTGCCTGACCTCCCAATTCCCACAGGCAATATACACCAGCCAATCAAATGTCTGACTTACAAAGGGTAACCTGACTTACATCTCGCAGCATTGCTTCTTCCCACGTTTGTACCCAAGAGCTCTCCATCCTCTCAGGTGAAGTTTTCCTCCCCCCCCCCCCCACACACACATTCTTTCTGCCCCCATCTCAGACAGCACAGTGTCTTCACTTACTGTCTGTGTGTTGGCAATTATGGAATTCAGAGCTCCTGCCCAGCTATCTTTCCAGAGCTTCAGTGTCGTATCTCCAACTACCTGGTAGACATTTTCACTCAAATATTTCAGAGAAAATTCAAATTCAGTATATAATAACTTCAACTCAGCACCTTTCCCCACTCATCTAATCTATGTGTGTTTCCTCTCAGAGTAAATGCATCATCACCACCAAGTTACCCAAACCAGAAAACCCAGGTTGTCTGTGACTAATCTGTTTTCATCATCATGTTTGTTATATATTACCAAATAGTCTTGTTTGCATCTCCTAATTGTCAATAAATTCCGTCCACTTCTTTCCATTTTAGCATGTTCTTTAAGCATCATTTCAGGCAATTATTTTTACTGATTATGACAATTTCTTCTTGTTTCATCTATTTATTTCTGTCTTACCTGCTTCTAAATAATTCTCCATGTTGCAGCAGATAGTTTTAAAGCCACAAGGTGATCATCCTATTCTACTAAAGAATGATTAATGGCTTTATATTGACCTCAAGATGAAGTCTTCACTCTTTAATGAAGCGAAGACAAAGTCTTGACCTTGAGATAAAGTCTTCACTCCTTAATGTGCCTCAAGAGGCTCCTCATATTCTGGCCTCTGTTTCCCTCTACTATGCCACCCCTTGCCATGCCCAGACATTTCCACCAGCTCCTATCCCTGTCTACTCACACTCCTATGTTTCAGCAAGACTGAACTACTGGAGTTGTTTGCTCTCTTCCATCCAATCACTATGCTCATGGACATTGTTACTCTTTTGCCACTTACCAAATCAACCCTTACTAATAATTTAGGTTAAAATTTACATACCACATTATCTAGGACCTCATCTCTGACCAAGTCATCAAACCTTCCTCATTTGGATTTATTGTTCTTTCTGTGTGTTTCTGTAGCAGTCTGTAATTCCACTTTTATAAAAGTTGCCACATGATATTATAAATGCCTGTTTATTTGGCCATATCTCCCCCTAGACTAAAGCTTTGTAGAGGCAGGAATTATGTGTGTCTTTTTTGTTTGTTTGTTTGTTTGTTTGTATTGAATCTCCTGGAGACCACCAATAGCTGCATATTCTAGTCACACAATAAATACTTGTTAAATCAACTAACCTCACTGTAAACCATTTTCTTATTTTCAAAGCATATGCTCAATCTCTTAGTTTTTAGAATGTTTTCTTTGTCCTATTTTCAGTACCTTTTGTCATGCAATACTTTCTTTCCTCTGTATGAATCTACAAATGTGATGTGTCCCAAATGAGGTGTGTCCTAATGCAGAACACATAGTTGTCCCTTGCCCTTCTCACTGTCCACATAGATGACCAGCTCTTTATCTAAGGAGAAGGTCACTTTACACTGACCCTTATGTAACTTTAGGTTTCTGTTGGGAATTCTTTCATGATTCTCAATAACTGAGGCAAGAGCCTCTCCTACTCTCCTAATCTGGTTCTCTTGAGTCGTTGAACCAGTATAGTGAATAAAAAAATCACAGTTCCAAAAATGTGTGAGAGCCAAGACTCCTCCCCCTGATTACAGAAACTTCCTTGTGACTACAACTCTTATCAGACAGCCTGCCACTATTCTGTCCTCACTCTTACTTCTCGTCACACTTTTTCCTAGAAGTTCTCATCTCTTGAAGAGTGTAGAAAAAAATAGTGGAAAGCTATAAGAAGGATACATTGGACTGATAGCCTCCATTTTCACATGTTTGATAGTAAAACATCTGTGGAATTAAAAAAAAAGTAAGATCTTATTTCTCTGAATCAAGTGCCAAAGTATACTGGTGATGGTATTCGTTGGGGGTGTAAGTTTCTCTGCCCTTATCTCAGGTAAACTGCTAATGAAGCAAAGCTGAATACATTATAAAATGAAATATGGATCATTTCTCCTCTGTTCAGTTGCTTTCATGTCATATTTAGTTGAAATCCTTTACTGATTCTGGCATTCATTTACCTACCAATCTTAATTTTGGTACTAAGGGAATTCTTCTTTTTCACTCCCTTCTTAATTATTTAATTTTGAAGTTGGTGGCTTCTAGACAGAAAACTCCTTAAAGACTGTTTTTTTCCTCTGTGATATCAAAACAGTATGTCTCCTAAGAACATTGGAAGGCAATAGATGTATTTCAGACCCTGAATTTGCTAATAAAGGGAGCATGACTAATTTTGTTATGGCCCATCTCTGGAAGTCCAGTAAACTACCAACACTCAAGGCAGTACTGTCTACTTTCATACTCCAGCCTCTCCTGGAGATTGCCTGGCTCTCTTGTCCAAATAGCCGGGCACCTTTACACAGCTGCAGTGCTCAACAGCACACTAGGGTTACTGCTTTGCTGACTTTCCAATATATCAGCAGAAATAGCAATTAACTCTAAATCGCCCAAAGTCAAGACAGCTATCTCAAAAACAGATTATTATTTTCTTCTAGGAACAGACACTGAATGGAGTCAGTTTTATTTTCCTTGCCTGCCAGGTTACACCCACCATGCATGTATTTACTGAATGTTTCAAGCATTAGTAAGATGCTTCACATGTAAATTCCTCTGAGGTCAGAGAGGTAAAGCAATTTATCAATCTACATGGGATTTTACTGTAGTTATGTACCTCCTCTTCCAAAACAGGTGACCTTGTGGAATAGTAAAATAGCCAGTCAGGGTTCTGGGAAAGCATCAGATGACCAATCACTCTGCCAAGCTGGAATGCTGCCCTGTGAGATTCTATGTATCCTCTGAGTTAATATATAATCTCAACCAATATGTGTTGCTGTATCTTCCCAAATTCCAAAGGAATGGTAGTGGGGTGGCACTCTTCACAATTATAATAACACCAGATTGGCAAAAGTATTTGCTTCTCTGCTCTGTGATTCTGGGCTCTGCTTTTTAGAGGTTTTATTATCTCAGGAAGCAATGCTTCAATCAGGAGATATAAAAGTGTTTGTATTAAATTGGAAGTGGATACTTTGACTTTCTGGGATCCTAATGTCAAGAAAACTAGAAGTTAAAAACAAACAAACAATAATGACAACAAACTAGGTAATCTCATATGAGATACTTCTTTATACAACCAGATCTGGTGGTTAAATTTGATAGAGCTTTGTGACTACAAACATCAAGATACAGATTCCTCAAGAATAAAAGTTTAGGTTATGCCATTGACTAAAGAAGGTAAAAGGAATATGGAATGGTTAACACAAGAGGAAAGTAAAAGTAATAGATACTATAGATATTGCCATGACAAACTGTTGAAGTCAGTACTAAAACTTTTACCTGCCTTTCCCTCCCTGCTGTGTTATATATATGTTTTAACTATTTTTTTCCTTTTACTACTCTTCCTATCTCTCACTATTGAATTTCAAGAGTGTTAGTGATAGATAATTCTACAATTTAACCCACAGGCCCCAGAATATCAACTCCGAATTGTGACCAAACTAGAGGAAAAATGGGCATCATTCCAAAGCCTTATGCTTGAACTTGAGGACACCATCTGAAGGAGTTTTGGTTTGTCTTCCCTCAAAGAGGAGGTAAGAGTGTTTTTTGAGTAAATTGTATTATATTTTTTGAAACTGTGATTTTAAGAAGGGTGTATATAAATACTGGAGAGCCAAAGAGGTGGAGTCTAGTGGAATTTAAACAACTTTGGCAACCCAGGAATTAAATATGTTTCCTTTTTAAGGAAATTCCAGAATCAGTAGGAGGAAGAGCTCCACATTCCGTTTTGGAAACCAAAGTAAAGCAGTTGTTTTTCTTCCTTTTTTTTTTGTGAGTAAGGGCATAGATTTAAGCTAAACTTGTCTAATCCACTGGCTACAGTAGCAGTGAGATAGAGAGACCTGTAGAATGACAGAGAGGTCTACTTCTATTATCAGTGGGTAGTGAGTGGTTCTGTGGCTGTGATTCTGTTGCGTCATTCTAACCGGATAGTGCCTGTGGTATGAATTGTGTATTGTCTCTGGTATAAAGTCCTGCTACCCAGTCTCCCTTGGGTCTCCAGCTTTCTTAACCTGGTTCTCCAACTCTCCTGTTCATTCAGAAAGCTTCCTGACATCTGTCTGGTGAATGTCATCTTCTTCATAAGTAAGCCAGAGTTGATGTCTACTGTTTTCAGATAGCATTGAGATTGGTACAAATACAAAGCACAGGGCCTAGCAAGGAATTAGAAAGGGCTCAGGTTCCAGCAGTCTAGCTGATAGGGTCAAGCTGATAGGAACACTTCTAGAATGTCTGACAACAAAGTGAGTTACCTCAGGATCTACCCATCTATTTATATTATTTACACAGTTCTCCTATCATGTTCTCTTTCCAAAGGCTTTGCTTTCATTAATTCTTTGTGAAAATTAACAATTTTACCTTTGTGAAGAAGCTATGCATCTTAACCTGAATTGTATGAAAAGAACCACTTTGATAAAAGAACTTAGGCAATAACTGTGACCTTCAAAAAGAACAAGCTTGACTTATTGATTCCATAAAAGCAAAAACTGTTAAAAATAAAAATACTACACAACCAAGCAATTCATTTTCCATATATAAGACCTGAAACAATGCAGCAATATAGTGTTTTGGAGATTAATTTATATTTTCATCTAAAGCAAAGCATAACCTCTCTGTTGTGGAAGTATGCAACAAACTTCCAAAAGAAAGGAAGAGTGAGGGAAATTTCCTATTCATAGTTTTATTTACTCTAGAGATAGAAATTTGTGAAAATCTACAAGCTAAATTTTTATAGATAATACAGAAAGCTCCTCATGCAATTTTAATAGCTATAATTAGCCACTTTAAAAAATTTCTTTCATCTCCCAATTCATTAAAGGGACAGATTTTCAAAACGACACCTAAATATTCTTTTAATCTCTTGGCCTAAAATGTTCAATTCAGCGTTTTTCCTAATTTCTAATGAAATTTTATTTGGTTCTTCTTTTTACAAACATACACCATATAGTCCTGTTTTTATATTCAGAGGGAGGTTCAAAAGTTGATATTTTATAAACAAAAATCATCCTGAGTATTTTACAATTTTATCTTCATCTTAATTATTTATAATGCAGCATGCAGAATAAGATGTATATGAATGAAGTTTGACTAAATATTCACAGTTTGGGAATATCCGGGTTCATTTGCTAATGCGTTTCAAAAAATTTAAGCACAAAAACTGTTCATTACAGTTAAATGACCAAGGTACTCAGAGACGTCCCCCAGAGCCTGCACTGGGATGAATAACCTTGAGGTTCAGGACTTCTCCATACCTGTTATTAATACATATTAAGTATCAAGACAGGCCTGGTTAGGGAAACAGGTGCTATAGGGGCTTGCTGGCAGGTAACCATGATTTGCTTGTCTATGATTTGTAAAAGTGAATTTGACCGTATCTGGTCAAATAAGTAGCTTAAGCTTCACAAATGCACTGTATAATACCTAAGACAAAAAATCAATTGAGGGGGCACCTGGGTGGCTCAGTCAGTTAAGCATCTGACTTTGGCCAGGTCATGATCTCATGGTGTGTGAGTTCAAGTCCCACATAAGGCTCTGTGCTGACATCTCAGCGCCTGGAGCCTGCTTCAGGTTCTGTGTTTCCCTCTCTCTCTCTGCCCCTCCTCCACTCACATTGTCTCTCTCACTGTCTCTCAAAAAATGAATAAATGTCAAAAAAAATCTTTAAAAAGCAACTGAGATCCCAGGGATAAAAACTGAAGCGGAGTTATAACCTTGTGACCCATCACCTGAGTGTGGCTTATAGGTATGTTTTGCATGGACTGCCTCTAAAATAAATTAGATGGTAAAAAGAATATTATATATGTGACACCATAGTGATGGATACATGTCATTACACTTTGTCCAAACTCATAGAATGTACAAGAGTGAACCTTAATGTAAATTATGGACTTGGGTGATTATGATGTGTTGATGTCGGTTCATCAGTTTTAACAATCCCATCGCTCTGGTGGAAGATGTTGATAATAGGAGAGGCTGAGCATCTGCGGGACAGGAGGTATATGGAAAACCTCTGTACTTTCCTCTTAATTTTGCCATGAACCTAAAACTGCTCTAAAAATACAAAGTCTTCAAAAATTAGAAAAAACTAAGAAATGATTGTTAACATTTTAAAGTCAGTATATTGTATTATGAGTTGAATCATGTCTCCCAAAAACTCAAGTGTTTAGGTCCTAACTGTGAGGACCTTAGAATGTGATCTTTTTTGGTAATGCAGGCAGATGGCATTGCAAATGTAAGTAGTGAAGGTGACATCATATTGGAATAGAAGAGACCCCTAATCAGTATGACTAGTGCCATTAAACTAAGGAAATTTGGACACATACATGCAGACAGAAAGAATGCCTTGCGAAGATGAAAACAGAGATCAGGGTGATTCTTTCCACAAGGCAAGGAATGCCACATTTGCCAGGAAACCAGCAACAGCTTGGAGAGAGGCACAGTACAGATTCTTTCTTACTGTCCTAAGAAGGAAGCATTACTGTTGACATCTTGATCTCAGATTTATGGCATCCAGAACTGTGAGACAGTAAATCACGTAGCCACACAGATCTAGGAAGCTAATGTAACTCGCATCTAAAAATTCTGGGTTTTCAACATCTCTGAAAAGTAGTCAGGTGTGACAACACTCAGCTGGTCAGCTGGAACACAGTAGCAGCTGCCTCCTTTCCACGAGAAGTTCTGTACTTCACCAAAGCCCCAGCCAGCCCATTTTAATAATTTAAGTTCCTTTCCTGATGTCTGATACCACATCAAAGGAAAATGGGTCAGGAAGTTTGGAAGAAGCTAAATAAACATATTGTGACAATACAATCCCTTGTGATCTTTGAAAGCAAACAAAGTAGAAGGTATGTGAGTTTTAAAAAAAGAACAAAAAACAAGAAAAGAGAAAAAGGCTACCAAGGAAGTTTTCTGATAACTTCACATTTTAAATAATTCTTACAAGAATAAAAGGAAAAACATAAAATCAGAAACAAATATGGAAAAGTTAAATGCAACTGTTTTAATGATGTTATGCAGGATCCTCAGGCCCCCAAAACGGATATATTTTGGAACAAGAGAAAGACAGAAAAGGTATCTTAACTGCGTGAGGGAGTTGTGAGTGTAGAGAGAAATCTCTGGAAAAAGCACTCCAGACATGATAGAAAGACGAGACTCAAGGCAGATGTGCATCTGGTTAGAGGGGAGGCTTCTCCACTTAAACTCCACTTTGAACAAATTCAAAAAATGAAGTCAAGACAAATTACATCCCCAGATTCTCAGGAATGTTATCACAGAAGCATTGCTCATAATGTTTGAGGAACTGAGGCGCTGAGAAAAGTTCTGAAGATTGGAGATGGACTATAATATCACCATTTTCAAAGTGCCATGAGAAGTCTCTAGAAAACGTAGACTCTCTGTCTGAAAGCAATCTCTTTAAAAAAACATATGACTCAAATGCATTTTGGAAATTAAGTCAAGTAATGACAGAGGCAGCAGGGGGTGAACCCGACCTTTTACTGCTCTGTGCCCCTCTCACTTTTGTAAACAACACTTCCTTGCTGAATACACCGAGCATCCTTCTGCTTAACAAGCCTTTGCACAACCTGCTTGTTCATTCTGGAACATTCCTCCCAAAAGTGTCTGCAAGCCTGTCACCCTGCTTTTAAGGTTCTATTTCAAGGTCACCTACTCTTCAAGGCCTTCCCTGATGACCCTGTGTAAGATTGCAGCCCTTTACTCACCTTCCCTATGTCCCATCTGGGCTTTATTTTTCTTCAGAGCCTATCCCTATTCTTTCCTTATTTCATAAATACTACATCATGCCAGTCACTGTTCTAGAGACTTTAAAAATATTGCCTCATTTAATCCCCTAACAACACTAAGTGGGAATTACTAGCATTATCCCCATTTTGCTATTGGAGAATTGGAGGCATAGAGAAGTTTTACTTAATTTGTAACAGTGGTAAGCAGTGGAGTTGGATTTGAACACAGGAAATCTGGCTTCAGAGTCTGTTCTTTGTATCTTGTGTTTAACTTATTTATTTAGTGTATTATCTTTCCCCACCACCTTCCCTGTAAAAAAGGTAGACTCTGTGAAGGTAGGATGTTGCTTTTTTTTTCTGTTTAACCCTTGCTCTTGAAATAAAGTGTGGCAGATTGTAGATGCTCATTGAATTCATTTTGTTAAATGAATACAATGTAAATGTACAAGGTTGGAAATGCAAGAGTTGTTCTTGTGGGATAAGGCCCTTCTCTTATTGAGAATAATGATTACAGGCTATTAATCTTTGAATTCCTGGCATGTAGCAGAATGCTTGGTGTGTGTAGTGAGAGAACAGAGGGAAAAGAAGAGCTGGAAAGGAAGCTGGAAATCTGAGGTACTTGGCGGAACATGAACTGGACTAGCATGACATTTCCAAAGTCTGAGGGAGAGGTTTATCAGGAACATGGAACTTGTTCATTGTTAAAGGAAGATAGGGATACTGTCATTGAATTTTGCAGTCAACTACCTCATTTCTGAGCCACAAGTAAAATCATCTTTCATCATCAAATAGGAAAAAAAAATTCATAGTTTCTCTCAAACATTGCCCATGTTAAAGCCACTTGGTAAGTGCTTTAAGGCCTACCTAAAAGGTTTAAAAACATTTCAGCTCAGAACAGGCTTTCAATGGAGAACCCTGATAGTCAAAGTAGAATTGAGTACAAAAACCTATACCCACAAAAAAAGACCACAGTCTAAGCAATGGCATCTAGTCTCACATGATTAGTGTCGAAAGATAAACAGCTTCCAGAAGAGAGTGAGGTCACAGTAGGTTGGCAAAATACATTTCTAAAGATCTCTGTCTCTCATTAGCATAAATTCTTGTCTTCATGAGTAAAATCAACTTCAGTCAATCAACAAAAGATGGGATTACTAAAATAAATGAGTATAAGGAAAATATTAATAACCAAATGACATTAGACACCACCATAATCCTAACTAATGCTGTTAGTGTTTGAAAGAAAAGCATTCAGATTCCTAATCTATTGGGGAATATTAACATAATGTGGCTTTGAAAATTTTAAAAAGACCTCATAATTAATTTAATCACCATTTTGCATAGCATTCCCACTTGTAATCTGCATTTTTGCTTTAAAACTCTTACTATATAGCTGTCATTCTAATCTAATGAAATGCCTCTTACTTAGGAAGAGAGGAAATTTTCAAATGTTGAGGCTACACAGAAATGAAGAATGAAACATGTGTCTGTCACTGCAATTTCACCATGGTAGACTAATTGCAGAGGCCTGTGGGTATGGATTGATGTTGCTGAGTAGTCAGCCTTTACTGCCATTGCTTTCAGGGTAATTTGCATAGCATGGCTCATAGTGTTTTATGATTTTTCTTTTAAAAATAATCCTACTTGTTAGTCACTAAATCTGTTTAACTCTTCCGGTTCTGACTAGTGTCTGGGGCACATCTGCAGAGTAAGAGGCCACATCTCTCACTTGGCAAGGGCCAAGTGAGTTTGAAAAGGGTTTCCCAGCTGGTACAGTTCAGTCTTTTTATCCTCTGGGAAGATTGTTGATGTCAGCTGGTCTCCCTAGGAAGTAGGCCTGAGGCCGCCATGATGTTTGGGAGGTTTATTGCAGAGGTGCTCATGGGGTCCACACCTGCAGAAAAGAAGGAAGGGGGATTAGACGGAGGGAGGAATTGGACTACCCTGTGGTCTTCATGGAAACCTAGGCCAACTCTCGAAGGCATTCTGAAGATGAGATGGTGTCTCAGACTTGACCCAAGTAGTGACAAGAGGGCCGGGCTTTTCTACCCCCCAACTGATCAGTTGCTGAGTGTGGGGAGCCCCAGCCAGGGACATGTCATTGAGTGGTGCAGTCAGCTGAGACAATCCCTGAGGAGGGCTGACAGCTGAAGGCTGTCTGTGAGGACATTCCCTGCAGCTGGGAAATGAGTCCTTCCTTCCAGAAGGGGAACAGCCATGGCTGGCACATCAGTGTTCACCATAATCTTATTTCTCCTAATAATGAAGTCTTAGTAATATGCTACCTGAGCACTAGGTTGTAACCTGCTGACTTATGTGAGAGAGTCTTTCTGTAGAGTATTATTCAAGAATCTGTTCCCCATTACCTAATAATTTAATATACCATGAATCACTGGAACAAACCATATATATAATTTTAATATAACAAACTGTTTACACAACCATAAATAATTTAAAGTCATCTCTGGAAATTTTAGTCATTCATTTTACCCACGAGAGAGATCAGATGATTATTTTACTGTAAGTTCATGTAGAAATATATTGGTTTTTCTATTTCAACCAAATTTAGGCACTGAAGCTTGGTATTTGCTTCGTGTTTTTGGATTGGAGATGATGTTTTTCAAGGGACTTACTAATGGTCCAGTGTTCCTGGCTATAATGTCTTACTTCCTTAGGCTTCACTAGAAAGGAGTTTGTATAATGTGAGACACATTTCACATTATAATTTTAGAGTTGTAACTTTCTCCATCAATAAAAGTACTGTGTTAGGAAATTTCTGAAGAAAATATGAGAGAACAGTTTTGAAATGGAACATCAGTCACAGAGGCATTGAATACATTCATGCTAGCATGCACAGAAGGAATCTGCTCACCTCATGGAATCCGTGCATTTGAGTCAAGGGGAAACACCTAAAGATACCACAGTCGAAGGCTTAGAACATGGCTCAGATTTAAACACAAACAAAGGGTAATCTGGCCTGGCACAGTCTGGCCACTGCAGCAGTGTATCTGAAGGTTATGTTTTATGTTTATTAGCTCCATCCAGATGGCGTTTTATGTCCTTAATAACTTTGTCCCTGACTAAGCTATGAACCTACCATTTGACAAACACAGTAGGAAATGTCTATCAGCAGAAAAGTCATTTTATCATCAGAAACATCGCTTGAACCATTTGGAATGCATTTTGAAAGAGTTTGATTTCTTTTCTATGTCAGAGCCTACAGTTGTTTGTTGACAAACACCTACTTTGAGCTTTTCCAAACAAAACTTCAATTCAGTGAGCACCTGGACCACCTTTAAAAGAGTTACATATTTATGCTAATATTTTACATGAGTAATGGCTTACATTGTTAAGAGATCAAACCGCTTTGATGCACATCTTTATACGTCCATGAAAATTAGTGTTTAGTACATATTAATATTCCAGTGTTACAAACAGGGACTGAAAAGCAGCAAGTCCGAGGTCATCCAGTGAATTTCCCATCATGCTGGCTTATTCTGGCTCTGTTCTAAGAACTCTGTCTAGATCACCCTGCACACTGCATTTGTACTGCTCTTTGGGAAAGTCGTCAGTATCTTTCTTGTGATTGTCTTTTATGTCACTGACAAAATTCAGTGGAATTTCAACCTCCTTGAGGGTAGCTATCATGTATCACTTGTCTGTGCCTTTTTCAGAGCACCAGTTTTAGACATTCAATATACATTTGTGGATTTTACTGAAATAATTCACTGCTTTTTCTCCTTAAACTCTGGTCTTTCAACTCCTTAGCAAAAAGTGAAGGGATTATTTTTAATGTCAGAAAAATATTCTGCATTACACTTTTGCAGATTTCTCAGTGGAAACAAAAACTCTTACCTGAAATTTCCTTAGAATGAATTTAGCTCAGGAAAGTAGGAAAAATCACATTTTTAATGTCTATTATTCTTTTATCTGAAAACATGTAGCATAATTAATGCCATTTATATTTTTTAAATGTTTATTTTGAGAGAGAGAAAACACGCTTATGCTGGTAGGGTGGGGGGAGGGGCAAAGAGAGAAGAAGAGAGAGAATCCCAAGCAGGCTCCCCCGCATCAGTTGGGGCCAGGCTCCAGGCTCAGTCTTACAAACCATGAGATCATGAGCTGAGCCAAAGCCAAGAGTTGAATGTTTAACTAACTGAGCCATGCAGGTGCCCCAATGCCAGTTAGTTTTTAATTTTAAATTCCTTCCTTCCTTTCTTTTTTGCTTCATTTTTTGACTCAACATTTACTGAAGTGTCTACTGTGGACCAAGAAGCAGCTAGATCCTGTGCAGGCACATAGTCACTTAAGAAAATGGTCAGTGTTAAAATGTCTCAAAGCATTTTTTCAAAAACATTTATTACATTTTATAAAAATCTGTGGTGTGTCAGGCACCATGATATCCACTTCCTGCACTCTGTGTGCCTCTCCCCTTTTGCTCAACCCTGAGAAATTTTTGTCCTATATTTTCGGATATATCTTTATATCTTTAGATAAAATCTAAAGCCTAATGACACACTCTGATCACAATGCCTGGGAGCAAAACCTCAAGTTATATTAGCATACTTTTTAAATTGTACTAAAGTAATAAAATACTATCTTTAAGATTATTCCATAGCTGTTTGTATTTTAGAAAAATTTGCCTAGATCCTAAGGCACACACTCAAAAATTATTTTAAGGGGCAAATTATCCTCCTTCGAACAGAGTAAAGAACTTTTCACACATTTAATTAGTCCACACTAGCCAGGATGCATTTTTAAAGGATTGAGGTTCAACTCCAGGGAATAATGACTACAAGAGAGGTTCAAAACATGGCAATGTAGTAGGAAGTAAGTTTCAAATCTCTCTCATTAGAGATGGCTGGCAAAGGAATAGGAATATGACTTCTTTGCAATGTGTTCTTAATCTTGACTTCAAGATTATTTCCTTCCCGTTGTCGTGCTCCTTTGTAGCCTTGTCTACAATTTACCATTGAATAAGGTTTAAAAACTTGTGGATAGCTGCTATGTAACGAAATTTAAGAAACTAAACAACTTGGAAGTCTTTGTTGGAGAGTGACTGTGCTCCTGTACCCCTTTCCAAAGTGTGGGTTTTTTTTGTTTTGTTTTGTTTTTTTTCTGACAGTATCAATTCTCAGAGGTCAACTAAGTGTTCTACAGTCAACTCAATTCTGATGTTAGCTACCTGGAGCTAGCTTCAGATTCCAGAGGTTAAGGGCTCAGGCACAAAAAACTGCCATCTACTTCAGGTGCTAATCTCAAGTCTAGGTTGTCACCTGTGCTTCTGACCAGCCAGCCATAGATTGCAGGTTTCAACACTCTTCCTGGGTTCAATTAAATTTCTAGAGTGGCTCACAGAACTCAGAGAAACATTTTACTGACTAGATTACCGTTTTACTATAAAAAGGTATCTCAGGAGCAGTCAGATGGAAGAGATACCTAGTGCAAGGCAGGGGGAAAGGGTGAAGAACTTCCATGTTCTCTCCGAGTTTACCACTCTTTCTGGTCTCCACACACTCACCAGCTTGGAAACTCTCCCAACCTTGTACCTTTGTGTTTAATGGCGACTTTATTATACAAGCATTATTGATTCAACCTCCAGCCCCTCTCTCCTCCCAGAAGGTCAGGGGTGTGGGACTGAAAATGCAAACCATCTAATCACATGGTTAGTTCTCCCTGCCCACATTCTTAGGTGAAGTTTAAAAGTTGTCTCATTAACGGAACAAAAGAGACCTTTATTGTCCAACTCTGGAAATTCCAAAGGTTTTGGGAACTCTTTCCAGGAAAGGGGAACAAAGACCAAATATATATTTCTTCTTATAAATCACAATATCACAGTGATACAAAATAAATACCAACTATTTTTCTTCCAGTTAACATGTAGTTTTCTCACCAAGATGGTGGAATCAAAAGAACATCTTCATCTATTGATTAAAATCAGGAAGCTAGTGTGGTAGAGGATAAATCTGATTTCTCATACAACTCTGGCCATAGACAAATTACTTACTCTCTCTACACCTCAGCCTCCACATCTGTGTCATGAAGATGATGGTATCTATAAGTCTTACAGTGTGGAGAATATTAAAGGATATAAGGTCTGTTAGTCACCTGCTCATTTTATAGAACAGAGTGAGAACAGAACCAGTGTTAGAGTTTGACTCTTTTTTGGAAGAACAGTGGCCTTCCTTCATAGGAAAAATCCTCGGGGTGGCTGGGTGACTCAGTCAGTTAAGCAACCGACTTCGACTCAGGTCTTGATCTCATGGTTCGTGGGTTTTAGTTACATGTTAGGTTCTGTGCTGACAGCTAGCTCAGAGCTTGGAGGCTGTTTCAGATTCTGTGCCTCCCTATCTCTCTCTAACCCTCCCCTGCTCACGCTGTCTTTCTCTCAGAAAGAAATTAAAAAAAAAAAAAACACACATCTCTATTTGGGGTGCCCGGGTTGCACAGTCAGTTAGGTGGCTGACTCTTGATTTTGGCTCAAGTCTCATAGGTTATGAGTTTGAGCCCCTCATTGGACTGCCTCAGATTCTCTCTCTCCTTGCTCTCTCTCTCCCTCTTGCTCTCTCTCTCTCTCTCTCTCTCTCCCCATCTCCCCACCCCCCTCAAAATAAATAAACTTAAAAATCTATCACATTTGGAGAACAATGCACAAAAAACACTATGGACTAGAAGGGACCAGCCAATCAATTGCCAAACCACGCTTGTAAAGAAACAGATTATATATAATAAGAAACTTCAAGAAAATTGTATAGTTCCACATTTCAACAGGATACATGGGCTTATTAGAAATCATACCCTTGTATCATTTGCTAGTTTTCAAGCAGTTTTACAATTTTGTTTGTGCTTAGGTGGCATATTCAAAACAAACAAACAAACAAAAATTGATGGAATGTGGGCTGAGCCTAATCTAGTTGCAGGAAATGCTTTTTAGCATGAATGTTAGAACCGGACCCCCACTCCCCACCACCCCCACAGGAGAGGAAAGAAATGGTGGTCAGGCCAAGGCCCTCTGCCTGATCTGGAGTTTGCTTTGCCTGAGGAAACTGGAATGATTTGACCTTTCAAAGCTGCTCCCTGCCTCCTGTCCATACCATGAACAACCACGAAATGGTAGCTTTTCTAGTATCTGACTTCTTCCATGGAAGGTGTTAAAACTGCAAACTGCATTGGATTCAGCTTAGACTCTTGCTTCTTTGTTTTCTGAATGACAGTTTGGGAGACAGATGCAGTTCTTACAAAGAGGGCTGTCTTTTATAAACAAAAACAAAAATAGAAGGATACATTCTTTTGCCCCAAAGAAACTGCTCTGAGTCCTGACTCAAGAAAGAAAGAAATGGATGATAGAATGTGTTAGCATAGTAACAGATTTGAACTCTAAATAGCTAATTTGGTCCAATACGCATTACATAGCATAATTATAAAGAAAGTGGTAGCAGAAAAAACAAATTGTTTTGAAGGCATTTGAGGCAGAGGGACAGAAAGATTTCTTGTTCCCATCCAAATGGATTAAAATAGGAAAGAGATGGTGATAACTCATCTGCGTTCTGCAAAGTGCATCCATATCCATGGTCCTTCAAGATTCAGTTCTGATGAACTTTGAAAATACTCTGGTGTAGTGGGAGATGGAGAGTAGCCCTTTGCTTCTTACTTCTAAGTGCCTTTGTTAGAGAGACTAAGAAAGGAAGGCTTATATTTTAATCTTTTTTAAACTAATGTATGATTAGCATATAACACCGTATTAGTAATTAGTAACATATAACATAATTTGATATTTAAATATAGTATAAAATGACCACCACATAAGTGTAGGTAACATTTGTCACCTTACCTAGTTACAAAAAAATTCTTTTTCTCAAAATGAGGACTTTTAAGATCTATTTTCTTAGCAACTCTCCCAAATATGCAATACAGTATTATTGAGTATAGTCACCATGTTGGACAGTGCATCCCTCAACGCTTAATCTCTTGATGAAATAAAGTCCATCCATTCTACCTTTGTGGCTTTATATATGGATTGATCCCAAGTGTCATTGCCTTGTTACTAGAAATGCTGTGTTCATCACTTTCTTTTGGCTTTATTATAATACAGCTACTAGGAAAGCTGTTTTTCCTCAGGAACCAATTCTTGTTAGGTTTCCTCTCTTCAACAACCCCTAGGTCCCAACAATTTTTGTTCTCAGATAAAACGAAGACCAGTGTGGTTTTGTTCCTATACAATTTCAGTACATTTTATTTTTTAAAAAATAATAATCGGTCATTCTTTGTAACTGAATACTTTTCTATTAAAAGAGGATATGTATAATAATTGCTCAGCATATCCAGTGAATTAGAGCTTATTTGGAATTTATTTTAAATATAAAGATCATAAAGAAAAAAGCTAGTTAGAGCATTTCCATGTGAACTAAAGTTAGTATATATGGTATCTGACTAAATGTATGAGTTTTCTTTTAAATAATAAGAAGAAACAGATATTGAAACTGCAGTTTACTTTCACAATAAATAATGCTTTTCTTGAAGGCTGCCATACAATAAAGTTATAATAGTGCTTGAAGATTTTCTAATTACACAAATATACGAGAAAACAATCTTACAGTTTCTCGAAAATATTACCTTTGTTCATACTAAAATACAAAGTATAATTCTGTACAGGATATTCAGTAACTGCTGAGGAAAACAACCCTCTGCATATGAGAGATGTATACACTTTGAAGCTTCAAGTTAAATATTTAAATTGGAATGTCACTGTTATTAATTTATCAAGTTCTCTGACACTGCTTAAGTGCTTCTGATTTTAAAGAAGAATCTGTGAACAAGAAATGAGAAGGTTTAAGCGGTGGATATACTGTTTTTATTTTATAATTCTATAGATACATGGTCTACTGTTATAATGGCATAAAATATATATACGGCATAACATCAAATATATTATTTTTAATACATACGGCATAATACACAATATAGAATAAAATATATAACATAAAATGTTTGGTAGCTCATATGATTAATTACAAATTAATTAATATCGTATAATACATTACACGTGGAATATTTTCAAAGTATGCTGATAACACTAAACCATGACAGCACACCATAGTAGTAGAGTTATCATGTGTTGTTTAATTCTCAAGTGGAAAACACAACTTAAATAGCATCTTCATTAAGGGAGAAATGTATACCAATGGATTTTAGGAGCCCTTAGCATGTTGGCTTCGTGCTAAAGATCTATGATGGCCAAAAGGCAAATAATTAAATGGTAGATAACTCTTGGGTGTTTCATGCAAAGAATAAATGGCCTAAAATCCTTAAACTTCCCAGGATCATTTGTCAACTACCTTTTGCTATGGATTAGGAATGTATGAGATCTAAAGCCGGGTTTTCTCTCCATTAATAATTCACTTCGCTTTCAGAAATAACAGCGAGTGAAAGTGTCCCCAGTACTAGTATTCGAAGCCTTCACCAAATAATGCTAAAAAGTTTTACTCTATTTTAATGCTGCTCTTTCTTGGGACTGCAGAGTACTTTTGTGCTTGCCCAGTGCCAGGATGTGCACAGCACCTGCTCAGAGAGAGGCCGATCTGAATTAACTAAACAATTTCATGTCACCCAGACCTGTTTGCTTGGAGTCCTAGAACAGCTGACATGATCTGAAAGCTGCACACCTTAATTAGTTGCTCCAGCATGGTGTACCCAAAAGACTGTTGTTAGATGAAGTAACCAGAAAGTGCATCTGCATCTCAGCCCTGCCGAGCTTGCTATGTGGCTTGTCACAGAGTTTCCTTTAGCTTATGTGATTGCTCGCTCCACATGCTGCCATTCACAGTACACGGTATACAGTAAATCTATTTTTTGTCAAGATGGGCTGGGTTTTCACAGCTCCACACATGACATCCAGTCACTCTTCTTGGCTCTTAATGCTTAACATGGTGTAGTCTTGATTTTTGGCTGATTGCCTCCAATATGTTCAATTTTGGATGATTTTTAGTGTAGGTTTATGAAACGATGCCCTAGAAATGTGAAAAATGTATAGGTTTCCTTAAAGGGCTTGCAGGAATCCGTCTGCTTCCATAGGCATCATTTTGAAACTGTATTTTCTCAAGCATTTGTGATGTGCCCTCAGTGGGCATTGGCGAACATTCAGAAGGCAGATAAAAGGAGATTGAGAAAACACTAGTGGCTGTTTCTGGGAAGTGGAATTAGAAATTGTGGTGGATAAACACTTTTCATTATGCAGCTCATCCGTTTGCTTTTTTTTTTTTTTTTTTCCAGCCTGGCACATGTCTCATTTTTACAGTGAAAAAGTTTAATTAAGAGAAAGTAATATTTCCAATGCTATTGTCATTGTTAAAATTACCTTCTGTCTGTCACTCATATTTTCATAGCACTGTTAAGTTCTATAAACATGACTTTCAGGGTGCCACACTGTGCCTCTTTCTGAGCTTTCAGTTGCCAATTTCATTTCTAAACCTTTTTGCTGTTTCCACATGGACATTAAGATTTTAAATCCCATCATCCATCCCCATGGTCCCCTTTAACTACATGACTGTTTCTTTTTGACACACAAAAGCTTGTTATCTGTGTATTATTAAGGAAATTTCACATTATTTGAATTGCTCAGGATAACGTTCCAAGAGGCACTCCCAACTGAATGTCTTGTCGAATTTACTGGACAGAAGTTTGGTTCATTTGATGATGAATCAGCATTATTCATTGCAACCATGTCACTAAAATAAACTAATAAAGTCACTAAAATTAAGTTTAGTGGAAGATGAAATGTGAGTGTGAACCCCAACTGTTTTATAGCAAGTTTGGTGTTTTTATTTTATTTGTTTTTAATATTTGAATCCATCACATGTAAAAATTGCCTGAAAGAAAGTAGAGGATAGGTATGGAGAAAGTTGAGTATTTCATACTGAATCTCTTGTCTCCTTCACTTTTCCCTTTTTGCTTGATTTGTATTTGAATGTTTGTGAGGAAACTGTGCGTAAACATTTAGTTTCTCTTTTCCTTCTCCTGAATCAGATGACCTTAACAGACGATAACTGTGTAGAAGCCAAGTAAAAAGAAGAAGCGCTGGTACATTGCAGAAGTTATATAAATTAAGTACTCCGCATTATTATTTTCAGTGTGCCTTATTAAATAAATCCCCTAAGAAAAAATAGATGACAAATCATATTGCAATTTTAGGGGACTTTTTTTTGCCTCACCTCTTGACAGGAGGAAGTGAAACAGAGGCAGAGCAGGGAGAGAAGTGTAAGGAACCCAGAGGCTCCTCTCCCACGGTTAACTTGCCCAGGGGGCAATCTACTAACTCTCTTCTGAGTGATTAGGGGGTGAGACCAGGTAATCTTAATGTTCTTTTTAATGCTAAAGTCCATAAGAAAATCATCTCATGTCATGAAAGCCAGAGAGCCTAACACTAATGCTTGTGGAGTTGTTAGTTTTGCAGTCATTCCATGCACTGAGTTCTCTGAGTACAAGAAGCATTGAGAACAAGACAAGTTACAAAAATCCTTCTTGGAGCATCTGGATAACTAACCTAAGCTTCTAATTTGTAGAACTATTCTCTAATCATAGCAATAAACATTTTATCTGTGTTTATCCAACACGTGCCAGGTATCAGGGTAGGTGTTCTACATCTATTTTTGCCTAAGAAGTAGACACTGTGATTTAGGTCCATTTAATGGATGGGTGAACAGAGGCTTCACATTTGCTCATTCAACAGATCTATATTGAATAACTATTCTGTGATAGGATCTGTGCTGGGCACTGAATTCATGGTGATTAATCAGACAGGCTGAGGTAGATCTTAGACCTGCCCTGCTCAGTTCCTCGTGGGCCAAGTCATGAAGCAGATAATTAGTGCAGCTGATACTCATTGCACAGGCAGCCAGTCAGTCTTGGGTCATTGCAGTGCACCTTTATGTGTGTGTGTTAAAGCAAATGGGTACTAGAGGACTTGTGAATAATGTCACACAGAATTATACCTGAAATATGAAAGTTAGCTGCAAACATATGGGGTGATTTTGACAGTGTTTCAGGGTAATGTGTCAAGGACTACAGAAGTGCTGATTGAGTAATTTGCACAACGTGGCAGCACCTTCATCTCATTTAGCTTAGTTATCACAACCACCAGGATGTGTCTCATAATGGAACTAAGAGCTGAGGATCACACTCAAACAACTTGATGCTATCTTCTGTCCAATTGATTTCAAGCTTGCTGCAGTAAAGTGTAATCTGCATGAAATCTATACATATGAGCATTCTTTCTTGTCCATTTCCAAATCCAGTCTCCTGTTGAACTAACCCAGTCCCTCATCTCAGAAAGCTTACAGTCTTTTTGGGGGGAGGGAGATGGCTAGAAAAAGAAAATAAAATCAAAATCCTAGATATAAGTTAAAACTTTAGTGATGGAAAGCAGAAGGAAGGGGTTGATTGTAAATGGGCCCCAAAAAACTGGGGTGATGGAAATGTTCTGTATCCTGATTTTTGTGGTCACCATGAGAGACTGAATACATTATTTTTCAAAAGGTATAAAAAGGTACACTTATTTGTCAAACCACAATGTGATACATCTGAAACTAATATAATACTGTGTGACAATCATATTTCAATAAGAGATTTCTTAAAAAATAAAATAGAAATGTATAATTAAAATTGTCAAGTTTTATTTTATATAAGTTATATTGTGATGAAGCTATAAAATTTTGCCACGAATTTTGTAATTTTAATACTATTTTAAATTAAAAAATATTTAAGATTTTTAATTTGTTAAAATGTATATATATATGTATGGCTATATATACATACAGACATACATATATATAATCTTAAACAACTATATATAACAGATGAAAATATGTATATGTACAGATAATGCATGTACATATTTTAAGACATTCTAATTTCTTAAATTATATATAATTGTATGTATATATGTACATACATATGTATGTATGTGTACATATGTATATCACATTTTGAAAAAGTGAAATGTAAAACTAGAATTTCGGAGAGCTTAAAAAAACATCCTCCCTCATATTTAATGTGAGCAATAAATCCAAAATGGATTATTCTTCAGAATAATCAAGTCCATGACACTTTCCTGCACTGAGTACTAAAATCATTCAAAACAGGCTTACTGGATTGACTTCTAAAACTTATGAGGGTCAAGGAATTTCACTTTTAAAGTATTTCCACATAGTTAAGAAAAAAGCACAGAAACAAATAAAAGGCGATAAATGCTTTGAAAGGGAAAAGCCAAGAGCGCTATGAGAGTCAGATGAAGGGATCCGATAATTTATTTTTTAGAAAATAGAGAAATTTTCAGTATTAATGTCTATTTACTTAGTAAAAATAAGTTCTGCAAAGGAAAAAAACCCCACAAAGTTATAAAGCAAAGATTTAGAAGTAATCAAATTAGTTCTCCTGTGGAAACTTCAGAAGGCTTGGATGTTCTTAACTTGCTTAGAATTAATTTCCCATAAAGACGCTGCTCATAATTTTTTTCTCAATAAACTTCCTTTTTACTTCATCTCTTTAAGTGTGTATCTCCAGACCACCAACAAATAGACCACTAATGCTAATACTGATCATCATGAATAGTTTTTAGTAGTACCTTTCATTTTATAAAAGCGATCACAGAAGATATTAAATTTATTTTAAAAGAGCTTCCATATTTAACATAATGTGCTAATAACTATCACACACTTGCCTGAAAAGATGGTAGTGATATGAAGACTCTGGCTTCATTAGTGACTATTACCAAGGAGGAGCCAATGCCAGTGTCTTATAAAAGGGTTACATACTGTGAAACAGAACAAGGTAATACTGTGTGACTTTATATAGAAAAACATTATAGGGTAAAAACATTGACATGTTCAGTTAAAAATAATCCTTCAAAAGGCCAAAGTTAACAGTTAAAACCATTTTTTATCTAGAAATTGGCAAAAGATTTATCTAAAATGTTTATATTTTTGCCACTCCATAAATCAAAATTAGTTTTCCATTAAAAAAATTGGATCAGAGATGATAATCTTCTTGCCAATTTTTAGCTAAATGCAAATGGAAACATCTGAGATTTTCAACTGAAAACTGAAGTTTATAGATATATAGTAAAACTACTGCCTGTGAGCCTTACATTGTGAGATCTGAATAGCATATGAGGTTATGAATTAACAATAATCTCAGATACACAAAGCCTAAATTTGTTATTAATCTGTACACTTTATTATTTGATTTTGACCCTTTTAATGTTGAAGGAATAATAATGTAATTTCCACTTATTCTTCAAGTCTCAATTCAAGGTCAGGTGCTTATAATCTACCTTCATAGCATTGTATATCTCTGCTTCATAGTATCTGAATTTTAACCTGTGATGCTCTCTGTAGTTGATTAATACCTATCTTATTCACAAGTCTATAAGCTGCATAAGAGATCACATGCAGCTTTTACCCACCGCTTCATTCCTAGGACCCGATGTAGTACCCAGTACCGTGTTGACACTTCAACCTTTATTAAATGAATGAAATCTGATTGCTATAGAGTCATTTATGATTTTTCAAAATATATCCATTAATTTACTAATGACAGTCCACACTAGGTTTTCTTTTCTGTATTTTCCAACTTTTACCTGCCTTAAGTATCTCAAGCCAGAAGTTGCACTTCGTGCCTCGGGGTAGTGGCGGTGTTTCTCTCTTCTGTGATTTCCATCCTCTTTCCCTCCCTGTGAATCTGTGAATGTTACCATGCACAAGGATGTGCTGAAGGTATTGGCTCCTCCTTCCCTGTCACCCCACACAGCATTATTTCTACCTTGAGCTCCATGATCTGAGCCCTCTCTCCTAGCTCTACTGAAAGTATCAAAGTGGGGAGGAAGCACAGCTCTTCTTCCGCAAAATAATTTTGAGATTTTGAAATCCTAATGAAATGCTGGGAAAACATTATATAAAATGGTTTTTTGTTTCAAATGAAATAGCTTCAGATCACCCTGGTCAAGATTTACTATGTCCATGCGAGCTACAGATTCCTTTCAGAATATGATGGTCTCTAGGCTGGGAAGAATTGGTCTCAGAATTCTACTGACATCCTTTCAGTTGATGGATGCAGTCTGCTTTTACATGACAAGAGTATAACCAGACTGAAGATAGATAAAATAGATCACCAATACTAGTGTCTTAATGGTCAAACTGTATTTCATCAGGTGGAAAGTCCATGAACATGGACGAGATTACTGGCAACAGTGGGACAACAGAGTTTCTGTTCTCCTTCCCCTGGGGACAGAAGCAGACGGCTAATATGGGAGCCAAAATTTAGTTTTACACGGGGTCATAAAGACAAAGCCAGCAATAAAAAACGTTCATTCTATGATCAATTTCATTTACCCCATGTAGGCCCATTGTGGTAAAAGGGATGATTTTTACCGAAAGACAAACTTTGAACAAATGAGCTCATTTCCATCACGTTGACAAGTCTTAAGTCATGAGATATGCTAAAGTATGTATCCCGACGTGCCATTATAGAATCATTAAGCTGATTTCCTCATCAAAATATATACTTTTTTTCTATTTAAATTTTAAGGGAGAAGACAGGTGGTTAAAGACTAATACATTTTAAAAGAACTGATGGTATCTGGCCAGCTCCCCCTTGTCACACAACTCTTTGAATGATTAGGGGTACTGACTGCCAAATGTGTTTAAAAACTCATTTGAAATGAAGAAAAGACTCAGAAATAAACAAAAAGGGGAGGGAGAAGGAGGATATTTTAATTTCTCATTTTTTCCTTGCTTTTATTTTTAAGATGAGAAGTAAAACTGTTCTTTTATTAAAAAATGGCAAAAGTTGTACTGAGGTAGGCTGAAAACTCACATTTCAACTCTAAAGTCTGACGGAATTTTTCACTGTAATTACTGATCCACAGATTTGAAGTCAGCAGGAGAATGAATGATATGATTTTAACATTTATAGTATTATAAAACTGCTTTCTTACATATTAAGAGTTCTACTTAGGTATCCACGACAGCAATCACTCTGTAATTAAAGTATGCAAATAAAGTATGATAACACTGAAGTATCGAGAAAGCAATGCTTTTGCATGTTTAAATGTAAAAGTTGGATGCCTCAGATAGGTATCTGTATTGGAATATAGAAATTACACAGGCCCGTGTAAAGATGCATTCACACATACATGTAGGTGTGTGCTGAAACACATAGCCAAAAAAGTTACCTGTATCTTTTCCATGATTCTCACTGTCAATTCAATAGCTGTCCCTCCAGCCCAGAATAAAAAGGAATATTTTTCAAGACAAGCTATAAAATATTTAAAAATGCAGAGAATCCTGAGTTTTCAAACAAGATAGAAGAAATGCTGCTACTATGTACAGGATATATGAGAATGTACTTGAGTATTTGCTACTGCTATGTGTGTAGGGAGGCACATGCCCATAGATGGGGGTCAAGAACGTGATTAGTGCCCCAGTCCATAGGACCAAAATCTGTCATGGTTCATTTGAACTGTGGCACTCTTTACAAAATAAAGGACATGCTCTGTAATTACCAATCTGCCTGGGCATGTACATAAAGAGAGCTGACAAATGATAAAGGAAATTGGAAAGGTTGAGAGGATGAAGTCAATAATAGATTTATCTCCAGACATTTAGCACTTGAAGTGCATCTGTTATACAATATGTAGACATATTTTACAGCAAATTTGGAGATACTGTGAGCCCACTGGGAAGGGACAATATCTAATTTTATATTCTATATAATTCTGAGCATAACTTTGGTGCTTAATCACTAGGAGGGGGGTGCCCCCCGTGCTTACAAAAGAAGAAAGTCGTGAACAGGAGCATAACCTGGGGCGCTGCAGGCAGGAGCTGTGTGGACGACCAGTGCAAAAAAAAGCAGAGCCACAAACAAAATCAGAGAACGGTATCTTATAAGCCACGTGAGAAGATTGCATTCTGAAAGTTCTTTTGATCCTGAAAAGTCAAAATTTCTCTTCTTCCTCAGACTCAAGGGAGTTCTTGCAAGGCTTTATTGGAAAAGAGTACAAAAGTTCAGTCAGAAATTGAAAACAAATTTTAACTAGATCTCATTGGGAAGCATTTAGGAAACAATTTCATGCCAGCTTGATCATTATTTTCCCCCAAAGAATTCTTCTCGTTCTTTCAAAGACGTCATTTTACTTCATGAATGCTGTAAATACGATTAACCAGAGATATTACAAAGTATTAGCTTGAGTATTTCTAGTATTTACAATAATAGGGCCCTGTTTATAATCTGCATGCAAAAGAAAAAAAATTATGCCTCTTTATTTATATAAATGTGGTTTATATGTGCACTTGAAAAATTTCTGTTTTACTATCCATGCTTTCCACCTATCTGTTTTCTTTCCTCTACCACACATGTATGGAAAAACACACATGTCTTAAGGCTTAATTTTGTGTAAATTTGTTTGGTGTAGTTAAAAATGTGGAAAGACTGAAAAGGAAACAATACTTTAAAATATTTTTGCATCATAGGTTAATGCCCTAGGCAAAGGAAAATATATGCTTTAGCCCTATTGTTACTTGTTCTATTGTGTGTGATGCTAAAGCCATCAGTCAATTCAACTGAAAAAGTTTTCCCCAAAGCAGTTACTTATGGCCCGGTGACCGAAACTGGCCGTTAGTTGGCCGACTTCTGCCCTACCACCTCTACACACACTTAATTTTGTGTGAATTTCTTTCTAAAGTCTCCGTTTTAGTTGTCAATTAAAATGACTTATTTCAGTAGTTGTTGAAGATTATTTGACCAGGAATGAAGAGGGCCTGGTGCAGGGGCCCTTGCTGTGGGAGGGTTTTACGCCATTACTGAGAAGCGAATGGCCTAGCATTTGGTGATGTGGTATCTTTCTCTCCCCAAGCCACAGTGCCCTGTTCTGTCTTGAGAGTGTGTGCCTGTACAATTTTTAAGACATTTCACCTCAGAATGATCTGTCTTAGATGGAGGAGTAACCCCAACATGGAAAGTCATGGGGAAAGTGTGGAAAGGCATGCTTATTATTTTTCACTTACCGTACTGCCCATAGCTTAGATGTATGAAAACTTTCTGGTAAGAAAAATGACAAACTTACCACAATCTGGTACAAATACTAAAAAAAAAGATTTTCCAATCTTATTATTACTTATTTTTAGCATATTCTTACAGTTCTATCAATTCATGTTTTCCCCACAGTTCTTTCTTCTGAAAAATAAAATACATGAAAATTCTCTATTACATAAACAAGAAAGAAAAAGCTTAAAAATACGTGCAGTAGGTAAGATCTACACTCAGGAAAATAAAAACCTTCTATTTTTCTTATTTCAATATTTAAAGTAGTTATCATGATCCATATATTGATTAAAATGAAAAGTTTCTCTTTAAAAAAAAGGAAGAAAAAAAGAAAACCAGATCGTGGCATTATCTCAGCAAAGCTTGGGCTAACATTCAGGAAAGAATACAAAAAACAGGAAGAGTTAATGACTTTTTTTTTTTTTTTTTTTTTTGGAAGACACAGTATAGTATTCTCTTTGGAACTTTAGCTGATAAAATCCAGCTATGTAACCAGACAGTCATCTGAAAAAGAAGATGTGCAACATGGTTTTAACGGAAGAGTTTTGTAACAGACTCAAGGGCATTCTCTCTTACATTGGGAAGGGACTTAAGACAACAGGTCTACCAGAGTTTAACTGTATTTTACTTCAGCTTTCAGTAGTCATGTGGATCAAAGTAACCTTTGCATTCACAATGGAAACTCGGACTGCACTCTGATTAGTTCCTGCCAATCAAGAAAAATCATAGTTCTTAAAAATCTCCAATAAATCACTCTTTGAAAACAGTGTGCAAAAGAATAATATATGGTCAAATGTACTAGTAGGAAATTGCAAGAAGCAGTGGAATTCCCTTTTATGTCTTTTAAAACATAGAGAGAGATCTCTAATATTGCTTTTAAAGACACGTATATGGTTTAAGAGACTAAACATCAAGAACGGAGCAGTGAGCTAAAGAAGATATAGCATTCAATTGTATACTGGATATTAGTTATATTTTGCAGCTGTATACTATTGTTTTTAAATAAAACATGAAAGAAAAGAGCCAAATACTTTCTGAAAGAAAAAGAATAGAATACAAGTTCAATAAGCTGAGATTTTAGTGTGCTTGACATAAAATAAAAATGCACAACTGTGATTTGGAGAATGGTTAGGCAAAAGATTATGTGCTCCTGTATATTCAGAAAACTGTGTCCAGATCCGTTTTATGTTATGGGTCCCCAAAGTCCTGTGTGTCTTCTCATGTGAACATGAAGAATTCTGAACTAGACACTGTGGATGCACCCAGATAGAATGCATTTGGAATTATTTTATAAACAAAATTTAAGTCAGAAAAAGAAATGTGACTTTTTGTTTTGGAATTTTACAAATAGAAAAGAAAGAATGCTTTCTTTGGAAGTAGTTGCTACCAGCCTTTTTTATTGATCAATTTATAATTTCAAATAAAAATATTCTTTTAGATTTTCAAAATGGGAAAAATATGTATATGTGAGTATATATTTTTTCTGCATGTTTTCAATATTAGCAATTACAACATTGTTTTAAACATTGCTTCTTCTAAGAATGGATTCTCCTTTTTTCATGAATAAATATGGACTAATAGGAGTTTTCTCAGATGTTTATAAAATGCTATGGCAGATTATATTACAGCATTTTATTCTTCTGTATATAATATGAAGGTCACTTATGCTCTGTAATGAGTGAAGACTCTATTTTACTAATGTTTTCCATATCACATTTCCAACCTGATCTCCAACTTTATCCTTGTAGTCTGGAAGTCATTGGACAGACCAATTTATTGTCTAGCGTTAAATGAAAACAACTCTAAGAAAAAGCTGCAGTTGAGGAAAATGAAAATTAAGAGAATGATTTAATTTTAACATTAAAAAAATCAGGTGTTTGGTTTCCTTTCTCCTTCTTTAATGTCTGTTTAACTCTGTGAACCTCTCATAATTGTTTTCTAAGTTAATTATCAAGAAAGCTTAGGTTTTTGCTTTTTCAGGTATTTTAAAGTGTTCTGTAGTGCCTTTTTCTACCTTCACGATCTTTTCCCTTCTTCCATTCTATGTGTTTTCTTGACTCTTTTTAGTTGCTGCCTTTGATCCCTCTTCCCTCACTTAGAAGCTTTCTTTGAGTCTTGCGATTCTGGGTGAATCAAAGCGCACCTTCTTGGGATACATGGTCCTCCCCAGCCCAGATATGCTAAGTGACATGACTGAGTTTCTCAGTAGATAATATTCTGTTTTACCCCATACTCCATTGTTTCACTTGCAAAAAAGAAAAGAAATCAAAATGGTGATTTTTTTTTTTGAAAAAGGAATGAAATTACACATGCTAAAAATTAAATTTCATAAGCAAAATATATTATTTGATTTTGTGGTAAGTTATTACAGTTTGGATCTTTCAAGGCTTCACTGAGAAAAGAATAAAATAGGAATCTGTATGGCTTTTATCATATATCTTTTTTCAACTAGAGCAAACCTCCTTTTGGTTGGGGATATAGGAAATTAGGTAATATCCTTCGGAAAACATGAGAAAAGTACATGTTACACAATTCTTTAAGGCTTTTGATTTTATTGTTTCAAAATTGGTCAGAAATCAGAAAATATCCTTCTTTTTTATTTTGTCATTCTTTTTCTAATCAGAAACCAAGGATGACAAAGACATAAAGTTATATTCTGAGGGGTATCAACCTTAGTGAATCATTGACATGCACAAATATCATATTTGTGCATAAAATGATTTTGAGCCACATACATCACACAATGTAGAATTTTCACAGCGAAAGAAGAGGGTCTTGTGTGATTTGGAAAGCTGTAGAAAAAAATTTGGCCTCTGGTGTCTAAGGCAGTTGCCACCAGAGGGCGATTACTGTAGCAAACTTCATTCTACTCAATTGCTTTCTGCCTTTTTTTTTTTTTTTTTGGCCCGTTAACAAAAAATGTATTGTCATCCAGTTAACAAAAAATGTAACATACTCACAATGGAATGTTAAGGTTTATATAGGATCTCTGAGTGTAAGTTCATTTTCAACTTCAAAAAAGAAGTAAATATTGTTGGTGTTAGTTAAGGCAAGGCAAAAAGAAATGAAATTTCTTGCTAGGTTTGCTAGTAGATTTCTAGATGACAAATTGAAAGAAGACAATGAGGCCTGAGTGGATGATTGCAACTCCAAAGTACTTCTTTCCAAAGAGATATTTACTCTTTTACTCCTCTGTTTTTCCTTAGGAGTAACAGAACAAGTTGATGCCTATTGCCAGTGGTTTTAGAAGTCATTAATTTTTTTTTTAATGTTTTATTTATTTCTAGGAGAGAGAGAGACAGCATGAGCAGGGGAGGGTCAGAGAGAGAGGGAGTCACAGACTGAAACAGGCTCCAGGCTCTGAGCTGGCAGTCAGCACAGAGCCCGACGCAGGGCTCGAACCCACGAACCGCGAGATCATGACCTAAGCGAAAGTCGGACGCTTAACCGACTAAGCCACCCAGGCGCCCCTAGAAGTCATTAATTTTTAAAGGATTTTTTTTTCTTCTCCTTGCCAAGAGGCATCTAAGTGAGATATTTTGGATTTGGTCCTAAACATCTTTTATAGTTCTGTATACAGTGTATCTTGATCTGAACATCAGACTACATAAGCGATAGAGTGATGCATTTAATAGCATGAAATATAACATAATGCAAGCTTTAATACCTGGAATACAGTAAACCAGTAGCTTTGAGTTATATTACCCATCGTAAACTTCTTTAACCTGTGGCTCATTTTCAAAATAATAAACGTAACTATTCCATAAAAATATCTCAACACAGAAGAGCCAGAAAAGTGAAGGACATGAACAGATGGTACATCAATCTTTTGCATTTATACAATTTGTTTTTTAATGCAAATAGTGTGGGTTGCCTGCTCATGCCTTGGATATTTGTTCCAAAGATGAGCACATTTTCTTATCTATCTGGATCAATGTGACATTTGCAGTTATCATAAAGTGGGAGCCCATTTAATGATGCTAATGCTTCCTTAATGTAAAAATAAAATCACCTTCTTTATAAAAGCAAACAGATTAAAAGTCCCAAAGAGACCATTGAAATCTGTGACATTTGCAGTTACTGGTAACTAGATGGCTTGATTATATACAGGTTAAAAAAAAAATCTTAAAAGCATTGTTTATGATCATTAATCAGAACATTAAATATGAATTCTGGGTTCTCCTATGAGCAAGAAGGTAAATAAGAATCTGTTTGTATAAAGAAACCAGCAAGTTACGGACTTCTAAGAAAGAATTACCACAATTAAATGTTAAGTTAATAAGCATCTCTAAATTTTAAGAGAGCTTGCAAGGATCTTTGAGGATCCTTAAAAATAAGTGATAGTATTTCTGAGACGTAATATTTTTCTAAAACAGAAAACACACTTAAAAATAGTACAGTGGTTTAGATAGTAAAGCAGTTGAGGTGTGGCACTGATTTTTTTTTAACTAAATTCATAGAAGGATTCCAGTGTGTACCCACCCACCTCCATATATTTCCACTCTCAAGGAGAAAAGTCATTTATAGAAGAAAAGAGTGATGTTTCTAAGGCTCATTTCATTCCATCAGTAGAGCCTACTTGGCTACTTTACGGGGAGCCTGCTTTGGGAATTCATTTCTTTTTCGTGTGTATTGTGTCTGTTTTCGATGTTTCATACACATGCCCAGAGGCCGTCTGGCAGCATATACACTTTTTAAAGCCAATTTGAAAAAGCAAATCATTTTCCTTCCTGATAAGACAGCTGGCTGTTGCGCACAGCCTTTTCTACTAGAAATGAGTTATGGTCACTAACTAATTCCAGAAGGTCCAAAGAGTTGGCATTTGATGAGAGCAAATTCTGATCACTATCAAATTGGCATCAACTCCAATAACAGGTTGACATATAAGATAGAGGGCACAGGAGTGTCACCTAAGTAACGTAAGCTGCTCTGTGTAGTTCTAAAGAAAGCTTATAGGTATAGAGCAGCAAAAATACCATCACCTCAGGAAAGTTCTCTGAAACAAGTGGAGATATGACTTAGATGTTTTTTATAGATCTTTTTGTAGATCTTATTTCCTGTGGAATCATTAGTGACTCCCTTCACTGGTAGGCAGTACCATGTCAGCAGACGTTATGTATATACACACCCAATTTAATAGAGCTGATGGAGTGAGGGGAATTTAAATCTAGGTAACAGGGCTCTTATTGCAGCAATTAAATATTTTTTCAGGGTCAGACCTAAGTGCCCAGGGTTAAAATAAAAAAATATATTGACTTGAAATAATTGAATCATGTTTTGAAATTGTGAAAAGAAAATAAACATGCTGGCTAGGGCTTCAGCCTCTGAGGAAGGTTGTTCCTTCAATCATCCATTTACCGACAACTATTTATTGATCACTTGTTTTGCAAGCCAAGCATACATAGTGACAGGTATTAAGGATACAGTCATAAGATGGACATGCTCCCTGTCTTCACAGAGCCTGTTGTCCACTGGGGAAAATATATTAGACCAGTAATTACAAAAAAATGATAAAGATAATCATAGAAGATATGTAGGGTGTTTAGGGAAGCAGAATATGGAGTTGTAATCTAGCTTTGAAGTCAGGAATGAGAGAAAAGATTGTTTCTAGAAGAGGGACTTTTAAACATCCAGGCTCAGTGCTGAGATAGATAGATTGGAGGACATGAAAGTTCTGGAAGGCTCACTTGGGTATTATGGAAAAGAGAGAATGATAAGCAGTGAAGATGAGGAAACAAGTAAATAGTAGTGGGTCTTGATAAAAGAGGCCACTAAAGGGTTTTACAATATGACAATCAGAAGAGATGGAAAACTAATCACTAGGATCGGCTGAAAGGGTCAGGTAAGACCAGTAATGCTTGCCATGTTGAAAGCAGAAGCTTAGATGTTAAATCTTTACTTCTGGCAGCTAGAGTGTTCATAAGCCTCACACCTTCCTGCAGACTTGGTTAAAGCCACATTCACCTTCACATACTCAAAAACCCTTTCTCGGTTCCAGCACAGCAACCGGCAAATAGTAACTGCTTGATAAAATGTCATGAAATAGAATATATCAGTACTTGTGACTGTTGTGCCAAATTACCACAGACTTGGTGGCTTAAGACAAGAGAAATTTATTCTGTCACAGTCCTGGAGGCCAGATATCTGAGATCAGCCCCAGATCAAGGTGTCAGCAGGCTGCCCTCCCTCCTGCGGCTCTCGTGGAGAATTTACTCCTTGCTTCTCTTCACTTCTGGAGTCTGCTGGCGTTCCTTGGTTTGCGACTACATCATCCCACTCCATCTCTGTCTTCACTTTGTCATCTTCTCTGTGTGTGGCCAACCTCCCTCTGCCTTTCTCTTATAAGGAAATTTGTAAGAGCCTTTAGGGCCCACCCTGATTACACAAGATAATCTTCCCACCTCAAGACCCTTAATTTAATCACACCAAAAAGACATTGCCATATAAGATAACATTGAAACATTCTAGGGATTAGGATCTGACATCTTTAAAGGATCAGTTTTCTGCTTACCATGGTACTTATTCACAGTCCCTAGTATCTTCAGTATTGAAGGAAAGGGTAAAAGAGCATGAGGTGTAACTCTTCTAGGATTTTGGGTCTTACACGTCATTATGCAAGCAACCATTCAGCCTTGCTCTCAGTATGACTCTAGAACCCTGGAAGTCCTGTGCTGGAAGGGCCATGTTGGTGTCAAAAAGGTACTTAGGAATAAGTTATCCCAAAGGTGCCTTGAGTAATTTATGGCTTGCTTGTGGTAGTTAAGTGGATTGTAAGAAATGTGAGAATAAAGCCAATGTCATTATGTGCCTCCCACAGGGATTAATTCTGAAGAAGTTCTCTCTGTGGTCTCTGGAGGGTCCTGGCATCTGCTTGCCAGTTTTACTGAGATGGATTAAACTTCCAAAGTAGTGTTTTTGTTTGAACCCAACACTCAATGTTGTCTTTTACTGACAACAAACAAAAAGCAACCAAGATAAATACCTTCTATATGCCAGGCACTATCCTAAGTTCCAGCTCACAATTATTAAATCTTATGGAGGAAGTTCTACACTAGAAATAAATAACATAAGTCCCATGTGTTCTCTGGTCCTGCAACATATTAGTCCTAGCCCAGAACATGATTCCAGGGAAACTCAGAAGTGTTTTGGGCACTTTACATGTGCTGTAGTACTCAATTCTCCCATCTTTGTGAGATAATACCATCGTTACCATTTAACAAATAATAGATCATGCCTCAAGAGTTCAATAAAGTTGTGAAGCCATATAGCCAATTTGGAGTGGATCTGTCATTAGGATTCAAATTATTCTGACCCCAGAGCTCATGATTATTTCATCATAACAACCTTATTGGTCAGAAATGGAATTGGAGGTTAGATGTCTTTAGATCCAATTTTGGGTTTGCCATTATGCCACACACCACAAGATCAATTCCTGAAAGAGGCCATTTCAGGATAAGTAGGAGGATGCATCATTTTACCACACATTTAAGAAGTTTATTTCCTCACGATGCAGTAGAGCCCAAAACAGCAGATACGTTTAGCTAAACCAGCAGATCACAGGGCCATAAACATCAAAACAATATCTTCGTGAAATATTGCTCACCTTGTGAGGCTGCTGTTGTGGAGAATGGCCATGACCTTACACGAATATCCTTAAGGACATTGATAAAGACAGCCATCTTTCCAATTTCTTTTGTTTCAGACGAGACATGAGAAACATGTGCCCTTCTTGCCTTTTCTAAGTTTAATGATATGGCTGATACTAGTGTATCAGCAGAGCTCTGAAAACATATTTTTCTAATTTACATGGCTTTTACATGACTCAGAAACACAACTACAAATAGTAAAATTTTCTTATTAAGTCAATGGTAGAGTAAAATGATCTGGACATGCCAAGGACGTGGCTACTGCCTTCTCTTCAACAACCCTTGGCATCCTAAGGATGTCACACAATTTCTTCCCATAGCGAAGGACAGATTCATGCTGTTACATTTTTTTTTTTTAAGAAATCTTGGTTGAAAGCACCAACAGTGATACAACTTGGTTCATTTTGTCATTTTTTACTCCCTTGAATTACTACATAAATATTAATAGCTAAACACATTGCAAACAGGTGGAGCTCATTCTGTCTCTGGAGCGCTGCCACCGTTATGTGATATCTCAGATGGGTGACGAGATTTTCCATGTGGGGAGGGCGGTCTGTCATTGCATGCCAACCCCATTGGACACACCCTTGGCTTGGAGTTCTTTATTTCCTGTGATATCTCTATGACAGCCTTCTTGGTCTTTTAACAGTTCATTCAGTAGAGTGGGAAGGAGTAACACACTCCATTTAAGAACCACATTCACTTCACTGTATATCTGGTTACTTTTTTTCAGACAGTGGCTGTTACTGATAAGATCATGGAAGAAAGCCCCTAGTGTTTAAAGGTACATATCAGCCATGCATGAAATATTTGTTTACCACACATCCAAAAATTTATGTATGCTCGATGACCTTTTCAAACTAAGGGAGTCACACTTTTATTATGGTAGATAATATTATGATAAAGTTCCCCTTTGGTCCCCTGATTTGCAAATGCAAACATCCATTCAGAGTAAAAATTGTTATCCTACAGTTATTAATATGTAAGTGACATTGTTTTTCAAAGGCATTTGTTGTAATAGGCATAATATTTGTCTACCTTTTCATGCTGAATTATTTTCTTTATGTATATTTACCTTCAACGCATAGACGTGTTTCAAAATGAAGTTCAGAAATCTGGCTGGACATAGTGCTAGATCTGATGACTAAGTTATTCCTCCTGTGTCAGTAAAATAATCCCTTTAAAATATACTTGTTTTCACGAGAAGCAATCACATTTAGACTCATCCTGGAATGTGTTGAATGTATGTGATTGTGTGTGAGGTGTTATGAGTGGAAACTGCATGAGGCTCAGTGTACTTGAATTCCTCAACCAGTTTACAACAGATCCACTAATAATTTTTCTAATAAAATTTTAAAAATTTGATTTGTAAATCCAAAAGACCCATCTTCAAAACCTTATGCATTAGAGGAGTTTCTGATTAACACTTGCAGTTAGGCAAAATTGAAATTTTATAAGTTCATGGAGAAGGTTTGATTTAGTCCAAATGATGGAGCAAAATTGTGTTTCTATTCTCATCTCATTGGTTATTTATCACTTATTAACAAAGAGCAAAATATTGAGGTAAAAACATATCTTTAATTTTTCCAATGGTGTAGGTGCACTAAACAACTTTGACATTAATATTTTTAGTACCCATTTAAAAATCTGCAGTAAAATCCATTAGTCCTGTTAGACTTGAAACAGTTGGTCAGCTTTTAGGAACTTTTTCTTTCTCCATTTTTAGATCAGATTCAGCTCCTTCACCATGTTCTGCCTGCTTAGCATTGCCTGGGGCACAGGGTCTCTCTTCAAAGTGGGTTCCATAGGTGCTTTTGGGGAGAGAGCCCATAACTTCCATCCATTTGTACAGGAATCTATGACAATCTACTGTATGACCCCATACACTTAAATGATTCAAACCATGGTAGAAAGCGTCCAGAGAAATGAAAACTAACAAATCATGAGAAGATGGGGACATGGCTTCCAATTTCATCAGACTTTCTACTGATGGGCAGTTTTGTTACAGGAAAGATGAACCCAGTGTGGCTTAGGACTTCAAATTCTCCGCACAGCCTTTTGTTCAGAGGTGTTTCTGCATCAGAGATCTGCAGATACTCTATTAGATATTCAAATGTATTTTAGTGTTTTCTTATTCTTGTAAATACTGTTAAACATATGCATTCCTAAACACAAATTGAGCAAACTCACAAAACCATAATTTCTTATTTAATGGTTCCCTGGTGTCCTCATGGGAGCCCCTCTCAGTAGGTATAACAGAATACAGAACTGTTAATCAGAGAGCTTGGATGCCAGCCTGATTCTACTGCTAGTTAGATGGTGACTCTTAAGAAGTCACCTTCAGGGACTCGTTTTTCTCATATGTATTATGCAGAAGACATTGGATGGAGTCAGATGGACCTGGATTCAATTTCTAGGCTTATCACTTACTATTGTGTAACCTTGGGCAAAGTACTTACTTTCTTGTTGCATCAGTCTCCCCATTTGTTAGCAAGTATGTACAACCCAGGAATTGTTTCAATAATTAAATGAGGTAATACAGATAAGGAATTAGCATAAGACCTGACACATGACAAACATTACAGTTATTATCCACAAAGGGTGATTTAATGATAGTTCTTAAGAATTAAAATTTTGTTCTCCTAACTTCATTTTCCCATCATTTTATTTTTCTCATAAGCTCAAAAAAAGGTAAAAAAAGAATATCACTCACTTGTAGTAAGTAATATTATATCCTTTTCTCCTATACCTTATTATGTGCAAGGACCCTAAATAAAAATGGAGCATCCACATGGATGTGTAAGGAGAACACGAGGGAAGGGGACCATGTTACAAGAGAGATGACTGGTTTATGGGTCTGGGGATCTTCAACCTGGAGAAGCTTTGGCTCAAAGCAAATATTAGGTCATCATAGAGTATTTAAAAGAAGGATTCATGGAGTCTCAGCACATATTCCTATGATGCTCATGGTGAGTGGAAGTTACATGAGAACAGAATCTCTCAGTAACATCACCCTGAAGGTCAGAGCTCACCCAAAAGTGGAAGTATCAAAATACTCAGGGCATACTGTTTGTCAGTGGTGAGAGATTTCAGACTTGACCTAAGCCTCATGAAAAAATCTGCTATTAAAGATTATTCGTCCTATATTTGAGCCAAAATCTGTCTTTCCATATTTTCTTTTTCTTTTCACATTTTTTCACATCTATTTTCTAAATTAGCTACTTGACTGACCTTTGTGGTTCCATTAATGACATTCTAATAAGCACACTTTCAGTTCTTAAATATGTCACATCTGTTTTTCAGTGCATACTCAGTAAATGTTATTGTCATGACCCTATCATTCTCTAAGCCTGAGATTTTTACATAATTGACATTGTTTTTTTCTCAAAACTTTCTCTGGTTTCTACAAATCCATTTGCGAAATCCACATTTCAAATCTCTTATCCAGTCATTTTTTTTTTGGCTATTCTTGGGGTGTTTTTTTGGACTTCTTTTTGCTTGACCCTGAAATATAAGATGACACAGCTCTTGACCCTTTTCTCTTTTCCCTGGGTAAGCTTATCCCATCTCAACATTGGTGCATAGGGAGAATAAAATTTTGATGCCCGAATTGTCCACTCTGTGTCATGACTTAACTTTTCTTCTATGTATTTGCAATGGTACCAGCTTTGTACCATCCTTGGGAGAATTGAGAAAGTGGTCACTCAAATAATTTACTTTAAGATTTAATTCCCTCCTGGAATTCGTGTTGGTTGAGAAAGGCAACTCTCCAAAATTTCTCTGGTCCAGACCCCTGAAGACACATTTCCAACACTTTGTCAGCCATTCCCTGGACAGACTCAAGGCCTTCAAATATGTCATTTTTTTTATCCCAAAAGCTTTCTCTTCATCCTCCTGCCTAAGGATATGCAACTGTCCAGTCACTTGCTCAAGAAGATCAGGAGGAATCCTGGCCTTTTTCTCCATGAAACTTGAAGAGATTAGCTATTAAATACGTCTCAAATCGACTGCCTTCTGTTCTGTCTCATTGGCCATATTTAGCTCTTTATTACATATTATTTAGACTGTTATTGAAGGGAAATAGCCCTGCATGATGTATCACCAAACCATCACCACCATCTTCAATCTATCCTTCAAAATTGTTAAAATGATCTCTTCTGAACATAACTAAAATCTGTGTTCACTTGGTTCAACCTCAGCTCATCCACTGGCATGACACGCCAGGTTTTCCACTAGCCAGCCACCTAGTATAGTCTGTTTTCTCCTCCTGTTAGACAACTTGAAGTTCTTTGAATGCACAGCATTTTGTTTTTCTTAGCTTTATGTTTGCTATTATCCTTTCCTAAATACCATTTACCTCTTTATCTATCTGGTGAACTTGACTTTTCTTTCACTATTTAATTTAAATTCACCATTCTTGTTAAGAGACTTTGATCCCTCAGTTGACTAATATTGAGTAGAGTTCCTGGAACATACAAAAGTCTTAATATGTATTAAATTTTAAATATATTATTTTTTAAATTGGAGTATAATTGGCATAGAACATTGGTTTCAGGTATACAACAAATATACAGTTGACCATTAAACAATGTGAGAGTTTGGGGCCCTGACAAAATCTGTATATAACCTTTGACTCCCCCCAAAATTTAACTACTAGTAGCCCCCTATTGACCAGAAGCCTTACCAGTCACATAAACAAATAGTCGATTAGCATATATTTTGCATGGTAAATGTATTTTATACTCTATTCTTACAATAAAGTAAGCTAGAAAAAAATGTTATTGAAATCACAAGGAAGAGAAAATACACTGGCAGTCCTGTCATGTCTCAAAAAAAATCTGTGAATAAGTGAACATGACCAGTTTAAATCTGTGTTATTCAAGGGTCAGCTATATTGTGAAGTGACCACTGCAATAAGTCTAGTTAAATATGTTATGAAAAATAAACGTTACATTATGATTATGCTAATGAAGATGGAATGCAGGCTCTGGATATCAGGTTGTACCAACATAATCGTAGGTTTCTTGTAATCCAGGATTCTATGGTTTTATGATTTATTTTAAACTGTTTAGAAAAATCTAATATTAATCCCATTTCTATTTTCCTTCAGTTAATATGACAAAAATACATCAAAGCCTCAACAGTATTTCTCAATTGACTAGGCTTGAATTCCTGGAATTAATATTACAATCCTAACTCTAAGACTGTAATGTCATATTGACATTTCAAAAAATACATCTTTTAGCTCACTGGCACCTCAATGGAATTCTTTGTCCATGAAGGTTCCTCATTTATTTTGTACCCAGTATAAGGCATATTTTATAGGATATAAACATTAAATCACATTTTATTTCTTCCCTCACCTAGCCCTAGGGTCTATTTTAAATTTGAACAATTCCAACTCCATGGTCTTACCTTACCTTATGGAGGAAGAACCCTAGAAAAGAAAAATCTTTATTTTTTTCATCAAAATGTGTCCTTAAATCTTTCTCTACCCCATCACAGTGCTCTGTGTTTTTACTTTCCTTTTTCCCTCTCCCTCTCTGCTGACATTAGCATAAAAATGTGCTACCCTAACTAAGCAGTCTGTTAACTGATAAGCTATCAAAAAATCATCTGTTATTTTTATAGCTCAAAGGCAGATGCCATTTCAAGAACTAGAGTTGAATGAGTAGGGTTTGTTAGTGCTTTTAGATTCATCATTGTAAACTTGAGGTATTTTAAAATGGAATGATTGGAGGCTTGAAATATTATCCTATGAGCAATCAGGCTTTAGAATTTTGCTAGCCTTAAATTTTTATCTGCATAAAATCATTTCATATCACATTGTATCATAAAGAATCTTGGTTGTTGTCTAATGTTTGTATGAAAAAATCTTTCCTGCATCAAATCAGACCATTGTAATTATCCAGGAAAACTCAGATCAGAACATCCCCTTCTGGTCCAGCAGGGGCCCCCTTTGCCATGAGATGCTTTTCAAAGAGTCTCCAAAACAGCAAACATGTGCTTGGTAAACAATTGTGATCTCAGATTGCTTTTCGGAATTGCTTTGGGCACAGTAAGGTGGCAAACAGGTCTGTTCTAGGTCCCAGACCTCAAGACTCCTGGGATTGCTCTTGGAGGCTTGGATTAGAAGTCAATTTGAATAAAAGGATTATTTAAAAACCAGGGAACGTGGCCTGCCAAGATTTGTCACTGTTAGAAACTGCTTTTGTATCACATGAGCTAGTCACCCATTTTAAGATCACCCATTTACAGAGAAAAAGTCACGATTTACAGGAAAGGAAAAGGAAACCACAAATGGTGGAGAGGAAGATGAACCATTTAATAACACAGACATCAGAGCAGTGACTGTGACAGTGGGTTGAGAGATGTATGTATTATTATGCTCCAATATATTTTATATTGTGCAATCATTCAAAAGTGCCCTAATGGATTGAAATTTCTTTTACTGATCAGTGAACTATTTGAAGTATATGATCTCAATAGCTCCTAAATTCTAGCCATTGTTATCATAATCAATATATAATTTTCACAAATAACCACCAACATCTTATAGAGGGTAAACTGAATAAATGTGTGTGTGTGTGTACAATCATTAGATGATTATTTTTAATATTTTAAATTATACAAGTATTAAATGAATACATACTTGTAAAATTTCAAGCAGTACAGAAATATACTGAGGAAAAAGATATCTCTCCAGCTCCACATATTCAAAAATTAAATACCATTAATACTTTATACCTTTGAGGTCTTTTACCATGCATTCATAGTGTTTCTATCTATCTGTCTATCTACCTGCCTGCCCAACTTTCCCTGTGGAGTTTTAGACATTATACAATTTTTGTTCCCTTTTTTTGTTTTTAGAAAGACATTATCTCATATGCACCCAAGACTCAGGAGTTCGACTGCCTGGATTCAAAATCTTTAATCTTCCACAAGTCACTTGACTTCTCTGTACCTCAGTTTCCTCATATCTAAAATATGCATAATAATAATACTTGCCTTAAAGGATTTTTGTGAGAAATGTGTATGTGTTCCACAGTTCTGAATATTTCACATATTAATTGTATATATTAAATACGCCTAATTATTCCTAGCACATAGCAACCATTAAATCGGTGTTATTATTATTTATTATTATTTTTAACTCCAACATCCTCTCTTCACTTAATAGTATATCTAATATCTCAGGCACCTGGGTGGCTTAGTCGGTTAAGCATCTGACTTAGGCTTGGGTCATGATCTCATGGTTTGTGAGTTTGAGCCCCACATCGGGCCATTTGCTGCAAGAGCTTCAGATTCTGTTTCCCTCTCTCTCTGCTCCTGCCTAGACATATATGTCTACGTGTATGTATATGTCTATATATAGACATATATCTGTATGTATATATAGATATTTCCAGCTCACTCCTTAAAGATCTATCATATTTATTTTATTTATTTTTTATTTTATTTATTTTTGTAGAGAGAGTGCACACACACACACACACCTGTGCACACGCATCGGTGAGGGGCAGAGGGAGAGGAAGAGAGAGAGAATCTTAAGCAGTTTCCACACCTAGCATAGGCCAGATGTGTGGCTCCATCTCACCACCCTGGGATCATGACCTGTGCCAAAATCAAGAGTTGGACACTTAACCAACTGAGCCACCCAGGCACCCCTATCATATTCATTTTATTTTTTTTATTTATTTTATTTTATTTTTTTTTTTAAATATTTTTATTTATTTCTAGGAGAGAGACAGCGTGAACAGGGGAGGGTCAGAGAGAGAGGGAGATAGAGATACAGATTCTGAAATAGGCTCCAGGCTCTGAGCTGGCAGTCAGCACAGAGCCCGATGCGGGGCTCGAACCCACGAACCGCGAGATCATGACCTAAGCGAAAGTCGGACGCTTAACCGACTAAGCCACCCAGGCGCCCCTATCATATTCATTTTAAATACTGTATAGTATTCTAGACTCTGGAAGTAATTTATTTATTCTCCTGTAGAGGAAACTATAGTTCTTTCCTTTTCTTCCTTCCTTCCTTCCTTCCTTCCTTCCTTCCTTCCTTCCTTTCTTTCTTTCTTTCTTTCTTTCTTCTTTCTTTCTTTCCTTGCAATTAGCATAATGTAGTGAGCATCTCCATGCCATGTTTGTGTGATGTGCACGCATGTGCATGTGTCTGCACTTATGTGTCTTATAGCACAGATTCTTAGAAATAGAATTGATCCAATGTTATCTATATTAATAATTTTTTAGAAGCCCCCAAATAGTCCTACAAAATGCTATTGAAATGTACATTTGCACCAACAATGACTACAAGCACCTTCACAACCTCCCTTAAATCCTGCACTGAAACCAAACCATTCCTTACAACTTCTGTAAAGTTGAAATGTTTTTTATTTTTATTTTATTTTTTTGAAATGTTTTTTAAAATTACATTTGTCTCAGTGGCACAAATTCTGTAACAAATAGAATGTTACAACTTTTGAATTCCATGTAATATGACAGGCAAAAAAAATAGTAAGTCTTTTTTTCCCATTTTTGTATTTCCCTTATTAATGGTGAGGTTGGGCATCTTTTCATGGATTGTGTTTATTTATGTTTTGCTTTTTCTTTAAATTGATGATTTTAATGATTTAATATATTATAGATGTTAATCACTTGATTCATGAATGTGAAATAATTTACCCTGTCCTTCTACCTATTTTTTAATTTTATGTGCTTTTTGTTATAAAAGCTTTACATTTTAATGTTTTTCAAAAGTCAATATTATTTTTAATGGTTTCTGCATTTTGTGTTCTGTTGTGAGATAATAGGAAATATATATTTTGGCCTCTGCCTCTGGTTACTGGTACAGAACTCTTAAGACCCTTGTAAATTCCTAAGTGATAAGGGCACTGGGAGCATCTATTGTTCTAATACTGACTCTGACCCCATCCCTGACACAGGGCTCCTAAAACCCTGTGACTTCCTAAGTGATTAGAATTCTAGGAGCATCTTTTGTTCTAATGAGGTGACTCTGGCTGGGCTCCTGGTTGGGGGCTGGTCACCAGAAAGACCAAGTCACAATTAGAAGCTTGAAATTTTCAGCCTCACTCTCTTATCCTACAGAAAGGCTGAGGAGCTGGAAATGGAATTAATAATTGATCATGCAAGGAGGATACCTCCGTAAAATCCCAATAAGATGGGGTTCAGAGAAGATGTGGTTTATCTATACAATAGAATACTACATGGCAATGAGAAAGAATGAAATCTGGCCATGTGTAGCAACATGGATGTGTTATGCTGAGCGAAATAAGTCAGGCAGAGAAGGACAGCTACCATATGTTTGCACGTATAGGAGGATTAGGAGGAACTTAACAGAGGACCACGGGGGAGAAGAAGGGGAAAATTAGTCAGGGAGAGGGAGGGACGCAAACCATGAGACACTCTTGAATGCCGAGAATAAACTGAGGGCTGATGGGGGTGAAGGGGAGGGGAAGGTGGGTGATGGGCATGGAGGAGGGCACTTGTGGGGAAGCACTGGGTGTTATATGGAAACCAACTTGACAATAAACCATTTAAAAACGATAGGGTTCGGAGAGCCTCCATGTTGGAAAATCCACACTAGAAAAATGATGCATCCCAACTCCATGGGGAAAGAAGCTCATGTATTAGGGAACCTCAAGACTTTGTCCTATGTATCTCTTCATCTGGGTTTCATCTGTATTCTTTATTATATCCTTCAGTAAACTGTTTAAGTGTTTCCCTGAGTTCTGTGAGCTACTCAAGCAAATTAATTGAACACAAGGAGTGGTGGAGGGTCATTGGACACTCCAAGCTATAGCCAATAGGTCAGAAGCACAGATGATAGTCTGGGCTTACTACTAGCAACTGCAGTGGGGATGGGGGCTCTGGGAAGTCTTGTGGGACTGAGCCCATACCTGGGACATCTGACACTGTCTTCAGGTAGTATCAGAATGGAATTAAATTGTAGGATAGTCTGCTGGTGATGTAGCGAATTGCTTGATGTGGGGAAAAATCCCAACATATTTGGTGGCCATCAGTGCCGCAAGTGAAGTGTTCTCTGTAAGTAGTAAAGGAGACACACAATAGAGAAACGCAATGGGATGAACTGGATTTTTCCTTTATGTATGTATAATATATATTCATCCTTTACCATTTTTGGTCATTCTTAAATCTATGACTCTTAAATCCATCTGAAATTTATGTTTCTGTAAGATAAAGCATGAGGAGGTTTTTTTGGTGTGAGAATCTGTTTTACATCTCCCATATAAAGAGCCATGTCTAATACCAGCTAGTAAGCAGTCTAACTTTTCTCTAATTATTTAAATGTAATCCATGTCACATACTAAATCCTCATAAATAAGGAATATAATTCTTTGTTTTCTATTTTGTTCTACTAATGATTATGTATTCTTGCGCCAATACCACATTTTTTTTAAAAAAGCTTTTTAATGTTTTTTTTTGAGACAGAGACAGAGTGTGAGTGGGGGAGGGGCAGCGAAAGGGAGACAGAATCTGAAGCAGGCTGTAGGTTCTGAGCTGTCAGCATAGAGCCCAACATGGGGCTTGAACTCACGAACCATAAGATCATGATCTGAGCCAAAGTTGGATGCTCAAGCAATGGAGCCACCCAGATGCCCCAATACCACATGTTTTTCATTTTAAAGACTTCATAGTCTATTTTAATACCTGTCATGGCATTATTATTATTACTGGCTTCTGTTTCTTTTTTCAAAATCTTTTCAGCTGTGTCCATGCATAATCTCTTCCAAATTAACTTCATAATCAAGTTACCAAACTCTGTAAAACCAAATTGGTTTAACTGCATTAAATTTATAGATTAATTTAGTTGGATTTTTTTAAGTCTTAGATTCATTTGAATTATTCTATTCAGGTACATGTTATCCATTTTCTTCTGCTTTTCTTCCTATTCTCTTTCTGACTTATTATCTTATTAATATGAATTTGACTTTACCGACCCTGGAACATGGTATTTATTTGTTTCCATTTATTGCATAGCATGATGTTCCTCATTATCATTGATAATTTTCTTTATGAAATAGTAACAATAATGATAAACTAACCTAGTGAGAGCACTTATGTTTTGTCAGGCACTTTTCCATCAGCTTTACAGTAATTCTCTCATTCAGTAACTCAGAAGTAATTATTATCTGTACTTTTAACACATGAATAGACAGAGGGCCATCTGAAAAGTTGCCCAGGGTCACACAGCTAGGAGGCAATGGAGTCAGGATCCACATCTTGGCAGTCTGGCTCTGGCATCTTTGTTCTTAAGGACTATTTAGATATTTTATGATTATATTTCTTATATCATGATACTTTGTGTTGCAAGTGGAACTGTGATCTTTTTCCTATTAAATTTTCTAATTGCTTATTGATTATATAGAAAAGTTAATTTTTGGCAAGGTCTTGTATTATAAACATAACTATTAGAGTCAGTTTTAAATATCAAACATGGTACTACTTTAGGTCCAAATTAAACAAAGTGTCCATCAGTGGATATTTAGTTTTGCTTCCAACTTGCCAGTGGAATGACCATGTTGCACCTAATCACTGGTATGTTTTGGAGTTCATAAAAAAAAATGAAAATAGAGTCTTCTTTCTTAGTGTGTCTTCTACAGAATAATGGGATCCTTCACTTATTTATCACACCTTTATTGAACACAAATGGAAGCTGTGCTCACTGTGGCATATGGACAAGATGAATGTGAAATGTGATTGTAAACTGATAGTTTGTCACTAATGAAGGTTTTTTAAAAGTCAGTATTAAAAATAATTATGCTATTTACATAGATATTTGTTGATCCTGTATTTGAGTTAAAGCAACACTTTTTAAAACATTATTATGGATAAAATAAGGTGGTTATCAACTGCATGACATCATATGGGGAAGGGTCATCCATGATTTTTACTGTCCTATCTGTATCTATTATTCTCTTTCTCTTATCCTGTACCTGTCCCTGTTCCGAAGTTTTCATTTTACTTAGAACACTTTCCTACCCAGTGAAAACCCTAAGTAAGCATTGTGATTTCCACTAAAAACAAACAAACAAAACCAGGGAGTGACATCAAGAAGATGATGGAATGGGAAGCCTTGGATCCTCCATTGTCACATGAAAACACCAATTTAACAATACAAGGATCAATTCCCTTTGTGAGAAATCCAGGAAACAGTTGAGAGGCTCCTGCATCCCAGATGAGCATGCAACCAGGTACATTAACGCTAGCAGGAAAATGTGTGGCACTACCCACTGCATTCCCTCTGCCCCCACCCCCACCCCCCGCCACAGCTCAGTGTGGCACTGATGTGACAAATCTCGCAGCTCCTGGCTTCACCATACAAAGGGAAAGAGAAGACTAAAACCTAAGTCTAGGGGCGCCTGGGTGGCTCAGTCGGTTAATCATCTGACTTCAGCCCAGGTCATGATCTCACAGTCTGTGGGTTCAAGCCCCATGTCAGGCTCTGTGCTGACAGCTAGCTCAGAGCCTGGAGCCTGCTTCAGATTCTGTGTGTCTCTCTCTGCCCCTCCCCCACTTGCTCTCTGTCTCTGTCTCTCAAAAATAAAATAAAGACATTAAAAAAAAACCCAACAACCTAAGTCTAATGTGCAGACTTTCCTGGGAGCTGCCCAAGGAACAGCCTGAATCTAAATACCGACAGGAAAGGGCACCAGGTTGGAGGCTGCTAAGTCTAAAGGCAAAGATTTGTGCTGGTGCATTTACTCACAATAGTTCTTCCTCCTGGCTCAGCATGAACCAAATGGGAGAAAACCCCCAACAGCTGACTTCTCCCTAAGGAGAGTTAAAGTTGGAGAATTCATCCAACATTTCAGATTTTCCCGAGACTGCCTGAGAGATGGTTTCTATTTTGCCTGTTTTACAGCACTGATGGGACCTGGCATACTCTACGCATAGGGTCTACAGAGAACAAAAGAGCTTATGGTAGCCCCAGAGAACCTATAGTTCTGCAGACTCCCAGGCAGAACAAAAGATTACAAGCCCTTGAAAAAAGAAACTGGAAAAATCCAAATAGGAATTTAGACTAGCTCAGAGAGGATATATGCACTAAAAAGAGGATACATAGAGGCCCCAAGAATCTCTAATCGGGCTGACTGGTGAAGGTCTTTGCTTGTACAGACTATAGACTTGGAGAGATGGCTATTGTTTCACAATGTGTGATCCCTATACAAAGTTAGAAAGCAGGTTTAGAAAATAGGGAAACATGGCCCAATAAACAGAACAGAATAAATAACGGTAAGTAGTCTAGAAAGAGATAGAGGTATATAAATTACCTGACAAAGAATTCAAATTAACCATTATAAAGGTGCTTAACCAGCTCAGCAAAATGGTGCACCAACAAACTGAGAATATTGACAGAGAGCTAGAAAATATCAAAAAGAACCAAGCAAAAATTTTCAAGCTGAAAAATATTCAAATTTAATTGAAATTGAATAAAAACATTCATTAGAGAGGTTGAACAGCAAAAGAATGAATCCATGAACTTGAGGAGAGTATATTTGAAATGATCCAGTCAGAGGAGCAAAAGGTAAAAAAGAAGAATGAAAAGAAGTGAAGAATCTCCTTAGAGAGTCATCGGACACTATCATGAAATGAAATAAAATATACATTATAGGAATCTTGGAAATGGGATGGAGAAAGGGCACAGAAAGCTTATTGAAGAAATTATGCCCCCCAGATTTGCCAGTCTAGGTAAGGAAATAGACATCCAGATTTAAGAAGCTCAAAAGATTAAAATCAGAATAAATCCAAAGAAGTCAATAATGAAACATATTATAATAAAACTATCAAGAGTTAAAGAGAATATTCTGAAAGGAGGAAAAGAGACATACAAGGGGGTACCCATAATATTATAAGCAGATTTCTCAGCAGAAGTCTTACAGGCCACGAGGCCTGAAACAAACAAACAAAAATCCCATCTAAAACTATGCCTGGTAGCTCAGTGGGTTGTGTGTCAGACTCTTGATTTTGGTGCAGGTCATGATCCCATGGTCAAGAGATTAATCCCCACATTGGGTTTCATGCTGAGTGTGGAGCCTGCTTGAGACTCTCTCTGTCCCTCTCCCTATATCTCTCTGTCTCTGTCTCTCTCTAAACAATTTTTTAAAAGTATGTCTGGAAAAACTGTCCTTCAAAAATGAAGTAGAAATCAAGAATTTAGGGGCACCTAGGTGGCTCAGTCAGTTAAGTATCTGAATTCAGCTCAGGTCATGATCTCACGGTTTGTGAGCTAAAGCCCCACGTCCAGCTCTGTGCTGACAGCTCAGAGCCTAGAGCCTGCTTCAGATTCTGTGTCTTCCTCTCTCCCTCTGCCCCTCCCCCAATCATGCTTTGTTTCTGTCTCTCAAGGGTGAATAAGCATTAAGAAAAATAAAAAAAATAAAGATTTTACCAGATAGACAAAAGCTGAGGGGATTCATCATCACTAGACCTACCTTACAAGATACTCAAAAGAGAGGGTCCTCCAAGTTGAAATAAAACAACACTAGACAGCAACATAAAGCCCTTGAAGGTATGGACATCTTGCTGGTGAGGGTAAATATGCAGTCAAGCACAGAATACTGTTATGGGAGTGTGTAAATAACTTTAGTTCTGGTATGGAAGTTAAAAAACAAAAGTATAAAAGACAACTGTAAATATAAAAGCATGCTGATGGGTTCATAATATAAAAAATGTATTTTGTGAAAGTGTGAGGGAGGAGAAGCAGAAGAGTAGAGTTTTTATATGTGATTTATGTTAATATTAACTTAAAATAGATTATTATAAGTATAGACTGTTTTATGTGAGGAATAAGAAAAAGAAGAACAAATTTATCCCAAAGTTAGCAGAATGAAGAAAATAATTTAAAAAAGAGAAAAAATGAAATAGATAATAGAAAAACAATTAAAAATTAGCAAAATAAGAATCAGCTTTTTAAAACTTCAACAAAACTGACAAACCTTTGGCTAGAATTAAAAAAAGGCTCAAATAAAATTAGAAAGAGGAGACATTACAGAAAAGAAAAAGATTATAAGAGACTACTGTGAGTAATTATACAGCAATGATTTGGATAAACCTAGAAAAAAATGAATGAATTCTTAGAAATATTCAACCCACCAAGACTGAAAATAAAGTTATAACTAGTAGGGAGATTGAATCAGTAATCAAAAATCTAACAACAATAATAAAACTCCCCAAACCAGATGGCTTCACTGGAGAATTCTACGAAACATTTTATCAAATATTACCAAAGCTCTTCCAAAAGATCGAAGAAGAGAGTACACTTGCAAACTCATTTTATGAGGCCATCAACCTCATACCAAAGCCAGACAAAGACAACATAAGAAAAGAAAAACTAAAGGCTGTTTCCCTGATAAATATAGATGCAAAAGTCTTCAAGAAATATCAGCAAACGGAATCCAACAGCACATTAAAAGAATCATAAACCATCACCATGGGGACTTACCACTTGGATACAAAGATGGTTCAACATAAGAACATCAATCCCATAAACAGATCTGTACACTGAAAACTATAAAACATTGATGAAAAAAATTTAGAAGGCACAAATAAATAGAAAGATATTCTGAGCTCATGAATTGGAAGAATTAACATTGTTAAGATATCCATGCTTCCCAAAAGAATATATATTTTAAATGCAATCCCTATCAGAATTCCAATGACATTTTTCACAAAAATAGAAAAAAATCCTAAAATTCATATGGGACCACGAAAGACCTTGAAAAGGCAAAGTAATCTTTAGAAAGAAGATATGGAGGAATCACATTTCTTGGTTTCAAATTATATTACAAAACCATTGTAATCAAAATAGTATGGCACTGGTATAAAAACATACACATAGACCAAAAGAACAGAATAGAAAGCCTAGCAGTAAGCCAGCACATATATGATCAATTAACTTATGACAAAGGAAACAAAAATATACAATAGGGAAAGAATAGTGTCTTCTATAAATAGTGTTGGGAGAATTGGATATCCACATGCAAAAGAATGAAACGGGACCCTTACCTTATTCCATACACAAGAAGCAACCAAAAATAAGTTAAATATTTAAGTGGAGGACAAAATATGAGACTCATAGAAGAAAAGTCTCCTTGACATGGGCCTGCCTTGGCATTGAGTTTTTAGGTAAAATACCAAAATCTCAGGTAACAAAAGCAAAATAAATAAGATTCCATCAAACAAAAAGTCTTCTGCACAGTAAAGGATACAGTCAACAAAAATGAAGATACAACCCATGAATCAGGAGAAAATATTTGCAAACCATGTATCTGATAAGGGATTCCTATCCAAAATATATAAGGAACTCATATGACTCAATACCAAAAATATAAATCACTCAATTTAAAAAATAAGCAAAGGAGTTAAATAGACATTTTTCTCCAAAGAAGATGTGCAAATGGCCAATAGATATATGAGAAGATGATGACATCACTAATCATTAGGGAAATGCAAATCAAAACCATAAGGAGATATAATCATTAGATGGGCCATTATAAAACAAAAACAAAACAAAACAAAAAAAATAACAAGTGTTGGTGAGGATGTGGAAAAGTTGAAACTATTCCACAGTATTGATAGGAACGTAAAATGGTGTAGCCACTATGGAAAGCAGTATGGAGATACCCTCAAAAACAAAACAAAACAAAACAACACAACAAAACAACAACAACAGTACTGCTTTATGATGTAGCAATCCTACTTTTGAGTATTTATCCAAAAGAATTGAAAATAGGTTCTTAAAGAAATATTTGAGCTCCTATGTTCATTACAGCCTCATTAACAATATTCAAGAGGCAGAAGCAGCCTAAATGTTCATTGACAGATGAATGGATAAAGAAAATATTATGTAAATGTACAATATAATATAGTTCATTCTTTAAAAAGAAGAAAATTCTGTCACATGGTACAACATGGATAAACATTAAGGATATCATGCTAAGTAAAATAAAATGTCTTAGAAGGATAAATACTGCCTGATTCTACTTGTAAGAGGTATCTAAAATAGTGAAACTCACAGAAGCAAAAAAGTAGAATGATGGTTTCCAGGGGCAGGGGAAGAGGGAAATGAGGAGTTACTGTCCAATAGGTATAGAGTTTTAGTCATGCAAGATGAAAATGTTCTAAAAATCTGTAGAACAATGTGCATATAGTTAACAATACTATGCTATGTGCTTAAACATTTATTAAGAGTATATATCTCCTGTTGTGTGGCTTTTTACCACACACACACAAAATGAAATGTTCATGCTGATTTGCTGCTCTGTATTCTTGTCTTTTTAACAATAGCAGAGTTGTCTGGTTTCAGTGGTTCCTGATAAGTGATTGGCAAACTATCACCATGGGCCAAATTCAGTCCGTCATCTATTTTTTAAATAATCTTTTGTTGGAACACAGCCATGCCCAATGATTTACATATTGTCTGTGGTCATTTTTGTGCTACGGTGAGTGCTACATAGGTATGACTGAGACCCTGTGGCCTACAGAACCTGAACTATCTGCTATCTGGCCCTTTACAGGAAAAGTTTTCCAACTTGTGCTCTAAATGGTGGGGAATATCTTTACTTAAACAAATCTTGCCTAGTCCTATTTATAGCCAACCATGTGTATGTTCAACAAATGTTTGTGGGTCATGAGGATACTGCTTCTACCGATGATGATAATATTGAAATGTAAACTAATTCTTTGAACATGTAAAATTAATATGAAGAATTAGTATAGAATTTCAAAACTGGACAAAATTCTGTCTCATCCGTTCCAATGGACAGGGAAAATGAGACACAGCAGAGCATATTCTGATAGTTATTACTGTAATACAAACCACTCCACAACATAGTGGCTTAAACCAGCAACTGCATATTATTTCTTGAGTCTATGGGTTAACTTAGCAGATCTGCTCTCTGGTGATATCAGCTAGCCTTGGTCAAGCATTTACAATGAGCTAGTGACTTGGCTAGCAGCTGGCTGGGAGGGGCTGGCCTCAGTTTAGTAACTTAGCTCTCTTCCAAATGCCTCTCCTATTACTTCCTCAGGGTGGCCTGGACATACTTTCATGGCGATGGGAAGTCAGAAGGTTCATGAGACACAGTGGAAATGTACTTTTTTAAGCATTTGTTTTTATCAACTTTGCTAGTGTTCATTGACCAAAGTCAGTCCTATGACTGAGCCCAAGGTCTGTGTGAGCCGAAGGGTGTGGATAATGGGAATTATGAAAGAGTAGGACCACTGATATGATCGGTTAACAGAATAACTTGTGCTAAACCAGAGTATTTTAGCTGCTACCATGCCTCTTCTAAGATCTATCACACCAAGTAATTATTAATGTCCTTTATTACATAAGTGAAATCAATCTGTTGTAAATAAAAAAAAAGTAAGCAGTTTAAATTGGTTGATCATAATCACACACACTATACTTCCAGCAGATAGATAATGTGATTAGGAAAAGCATGAGTAAGACAGTGGTCACCTCAGGGTGGATCTGTTTTTTTTCCTGTAACTCTCTCACTAACTCCCCCTTAGCACACCCTGTATTATTTCAGAAAATTTTTTAAAGAAAAAATATTTTATTTATTCTTTAATGTTTTATTGATTTCTGAGAGAGAGAGAGAGAGAGAGAGAGAGAGAGAGACAGTGTGAGCAGGGGAGGGTCAGAGAGAGAGGGAGATACAGAATCTGAAGTAGGCTCTAGGCTCTAAGTTAGTTGTCAGCACAGAGCTCGACGCAGGGCTTGAACCTATGAACCATGAGATCATAACCTGAGCCGAAGTCAGATGCTTAACTGACTGAGCCACCCAGGTGCCCCAAGAAGATAATATATTTTAAAAGTGAACACATTTTTTCAAGCTTCAAGTAAGGTATCTTAAAGGGCACTAAAAAGAAGAAAAAAATGTTTACTTATGTATACATTGGCATTTTTCCGTAAAAAATTGTTATGGGGCTTATATAATAAAGACTAACATTAATCAATGAATAAGTCCGTCTTTTCCATGAAGGTTCGAATTCGATATCAAGGAAATGGATGAAGCTGTGGCTGCTTTTTGTTATACATATTTGAGACTTAATAAGATAAAAGATAAAGACCAAATAACTTTAATATTCAAATATTTGCTGATCTAGGGTAGAGAAGTGATTTATAGAAGGCAAAACAGCAGAGAACTTTCACAATGCATACTTGTATTTATTTCAGTGCATATTAATTGAGCGGCTGCTAAGTATCTAGACACACATAGGCGCACACACACACACACACATATGATACGTCATTGATCTTTCTTTTGCATACTCACTATTGTTCACTTTGATTAGTGTAGCACAAGATTCAGTAGAAAGCACAAAACTTCAATATGCCATTGGACACAGTGCATTCAGCTTCCATTTACAGAAGAACCATAACTTTGTTCTGGGAGATGTGGATGGTTAGGGCTTTAGTACTAGCAGTGGGTAAACTAGCCCAGTGTGTAGACTTTGGAATTAACTGGGCCATTTTGGAATTCTTATTCTGTTAATTCCTAAGGGTGTGACCTTGGACAAGTACCTTGACCTTCACCAAGCTTTGGTGTGAAGAGCCTAGTATGCTCTGTAAGTGCCAATAAGCATTATTGCTTATTAAGTTTCTAAAGTAAATAGCACTAAGATTTATTGAGCACTCTCTTTGTGTCACATATTGATCCAGATGTTAGGATCCAAATAATGATGATAGCTAATAGATTTTGACTGATCCCACTCAATTTTGCCAGTAAGCGAAATTCCTAATCTGAAACTTTTGGGGTCAGATATGATTCAGAATTCAAAATTTTTAAGAGACTAAAACAGCATGGTAACACTTATAGAAAATATAATATCTCCAGAGCTTCCGAGGAAACATCCCTAATCAAACACATGAACTTTTGTGTACTGAAATATCTGAATAGGTACATTAAATGAGATAAAGTCTCTAAATATTTTCACATTAGTTCAGGCCATCAAATGGGTTTGGTTTGAATTTCAGAATTGTGAATAAGGGATTGTGTCCCACTGTAACCTCTGAAGTGCGTACCATTATTTATTCTTGCCACTTCCGGTTCAAGGAGACTGAGGTGTAATGAGGTTAAATAACTTATCTAATTTTACCCAGCCAGAAAGAAGCAAATCAAGGTAACGTGGCTCCAGAATAACTCTCTGAACTAAATGATATCAGCGACAAATAAGATAGACTATGAGGAGCTGGCGACCCTCAGAGTCCACCAGAAGGGACAGACATGCAGTTGCAAGCACTGCGTGCAGCAGGAAGAGAGGGGCCGGGGTGGCCCAGGGTGCTGTGGAAAGCACAGGAAGGTGCAAGTGACCCTCAAGGGTGTTGGGGCGTGGCCCACAACCCCAGAACAAACAGGACCCCTGTAGCTCTTAAGTAGCTGCCGGTATAAAAGTTAACTTACAATCTACAGTTTCTTATGGTATTAGGTTTGCAGCATTAGAATCTTGACTTCTAAAAGATACCCTATTTGCTTTAAACAAAACCTGGAATTCCATTGCTACAGAAGGCTGGCCAGAAAAGCCAAGGCATTTGAGGGCAGCCAAGTTAAATATTGTATCTCTTTTTAAGAAGTTAATCCCCCTGGGTCTTTGACCTTTGTTCTTTGCTCCCAAAGGCAGCGACATATGCTGTTTATCTTGCCAAAAATAGTTAAAAGTCATCTAGGAGCTCTCTGCTGAGTGGGCCAACCCGCTTTGACCTTTCTGACTAGACCAACTCCTGTTACGTTAACCTCTGACTTCAGTCCTCTTAATGGCAATACTCCCCAGCACTGTAATTTCCCTCCCACTGTGTTCTCTCAGGCAAATATTTACTACTGAGGTTTCACAATTTATTTTTCAAACAAAGTGGCAGGGACCACCCCATGCCACCACATCCTCATTTCATATTAGAACCCATCATTGCCGAGATATAATTTTACCAGAACAAATGTGCTTTAGGGACTTTTGACATGAGATGAAGGCTTGACTTCCTATCAAAACCAAACCGGGCCCTTGTCAGCGTCGAGATGGATATAAACAAGAAATGCAAGCCTGTAATTGGTGATGGAAATCAGATAAGACCTCTTTAAATACAACCATTGATACAAAAATGTGAACTCGAATTACCTTTGATTAAGTCACTTAAGAAAATAAAGCTGGGGCGGGTTTAAAAGAGATTCTGAACACACTTGTGAACAAGATCTTGTAGACTCCAGCCTCTAAAAGGCAAGCTGAAGAAAATTAAAGTCAGAACCAAAGGCTTATGAAATGAAACAGAACTCAGAATAGACCTCCCTGGAACCTTCAACAATTCGTAGGTCTCAAATATGATAGAAGTCCAGTAACGATTCCTTTTGAAACTGCGGTGGGTTCTTCCTATGCAGCGGACATTCAAATATCTATGGAGTCAACATTCGTACTTAAATTCTTTGTGAGCTCTGAGAAATGTAGCCCGACCATTGTCTAACAAGTTAACAAACTGCCTGATGTGAATTTTTCAGTAATCATCTTAATAAAAATTATTCAATAATCATCTTTATCCCTGATGCGTTATTGTACAGAAAAATAGCCTGTTCTAACCTTGGGCATTTAACTCTTCTCTAAAAGAAATAAAATTGAAAAGGATGAGGCTACTTTCTGCTCCATTTTTTATTTTTTGCTAGAAGCTTCCCTGCTTATTTCACTCTGCACAATTCCTTAAAACTAATTTTCTCGTTTATTGACGTGGAAGAAAATAATAATTGATATTATATATTTTATTCGGTTAAAATGTTCTAAGTTATGTTCTGATGCCAAAGAGGAGTTGGTGGCATTTCTTTAATAATTATTAATATTTATCTAAAATGTTTAAAGAGGCAGATGTAGATGTAAATAGAACTGTATTTTAAATCATTAGGGTTTATCAGTTAACAAACATGTAGGCAAATATAGGAAGAAAATAAATATACCATATGAAAACATGTTTTAAGTTCTTTGGATTTTTCAGCATGTGAGTATTGCTTTTCTATCATTACGTTATAAAAGCCAGATCTTATTATCTCATTTGGGCTCTAAGAAAAAAATGGGAACATTCTACAATACATATGTAACCTTTCAAAGTCTGCTTCAGGCTTCATAGACAATGCCACATAAAAATCTTACATATTTAAAAAAGAAAGAAAGAAAGAAAATGACAGTATCTTTTAACAGATGGCAATCCAACAAGTTGAAATTTTGATACTCTGTATTATATTTAGAGCGTTACTTTAAAAATAGTAAATGCTCCATTACTTACCCTTGCTATTTTTAGTCCCGACTTGTACCCTGTTATTCTATATTTATTGTTATTATTAAAAAAATAATTATATGGTATGCTTCAACCCACCCACATATCATATTTATGGGATAATTTTCTATCAAGATAAAATTACATTTCCACAAAGTAGTGATGTGAGGACAATTTTTGTGGGGGAGTACACAACATTCCCTATCAGAATGTCCTTCAAAATACATAGGAAAGCATTACACGAGTTCATTTTTTTATACATAACTGTGAGCATTGGTGTAAGGAAACACATATGCAAATAAAATTAGATTCTCTAAATAATAAAATATACTTATCTAGATAGAGATAAATATTAAATTTCTATCTATCTATCTATCTATCTATCTATCTATCTATCATCTATCTTTCCAATCAGAGGCATTATGAAACCTTTATATCACAAGCTTCCACTTTTCTTGGGGCTACAGTTGACACCCCTGAAGAAGTACCAGGAGAAAGGATGGGAAGGAGAAAGTATTTAATTTGGCATTTATTTCTTTATTTAGTTTCTTAGGGGAGCTAAATGGTAACTCTACTGTTAGTCACATCCCTGCTGCGTCACACCTGTGCTGAAGGGACCAGTAAAGCAAACATAAAACCATTGCTGGCTACCTGTTTGCCACATTTTCCTTACAAATTAGGGAGTGTTATGAACATGTGAAAGGTATCCATTCCCGAGTGTAGAGTTCAAACGAGACGTGGGGGAAAATGCAGGTGTTACGTTACAAATTAAAGAGCTTGTGGATCTCTTGCTAAAATAGATGTGTTTCTTTATAAAAATGGTGAGTAAGTAAGCCCTTAGGTTTTAAAACTAAACCTTTAATAATTTTTAAGGGAAGCGGTTGTTTTTAATGGAAATAATTTTTTTCCTTTTTTTTTAATATTTTTTTTATTTATTTCTAGGAGAGAGAGAGAGACAGCGTGAGCAGGGGAGGGTCAGAGAGAGAGGGAGTCACAGACTGAAACAGGCTCCAGGCTCTGAGCTGGCAGTCAGCACAGAGCCCGACGCGGGGCTCGAACCCACGAACCGCGAGATCATGACCCAAGTGAAAGTCGGACGCTTAACCGACTAAGCCACCCAGGCGCCCCAATTTTTTTCCTTTTAAACAAGAGCCCTGGCTGTGCTCTTGATGAGTTATCTGGAATATAAGCAATGTCATGTGTGACTTTATCGCACTTATATCTCTGCAAATCTAATCCACATAAAAACATAGAAGATCTCTAGGAATTGTAATATTTCCAATCCACACAGTCAAAACAAGTTTCCTCCTGGTTATTTTTTATAAGACCTACTTTTTATCATTTACAAGAGGATGATGTCTTTAGAATATTCCATGAAATACAACTATATGCACAACTGAACTCCAATTGGTTCCTTTGTACAGATAAAACTAAGACTCCCTTTTTCCTCTCTTTCTCCAAATTGTTATTGTATTTGTGCTGAAGGATTGATTGTGGGAAAATTGCATCCTCTACCATAAAATAGAAAAAGAAAATATAATAAAACAGTAATTGGTTGTGACGATTGAAGCAACAATTTTACGGTGCAAGTCACACACGCATCGTGACTGATCTTTGTACTCTTCTCAAGGTACAGTGCTTTCCATAAAACAAGTACTACTTGATAAAGTCCTTATTTTACACCAGGTCCCTTTATCTTTGAGTGTGCAATTCTGTAAGTTACGTGAGCTATTAAAGTTACTTTTTTGTTCTATAGTGCTACCATCAATAAAAGGTCACTGATAGCATATGTGAACATTGACTATTTTAGAAATAGAAGAGTAAAAAGTTCATTCCATCGGTTTCAGTATTGAGAATATGAAGGCATGTGTGTGACCAGTAAGAAGATCTGGGTCACAGGAAGGACTTGCTAGCAAACGCATGTTTAAACTTAGCCAACTCAGACAAAGGCGGTTAGGTTGAACCGACATTTAGGGATTTTGCCATTGAGTTTATATGTTTATATCTCTAATTACTCTTCTTACAAGTCGGGAATGGATTAGATTGCTTTTTATTTACAAGACATCTCTATGACATTTTGAATTTTACCCTGGTATCTTCTTTACTGCCTTATCTCCTTGAGAAAGAACAGAACACGCTCATTTAAAAGATGGGGTACAAAACTTGAAGATTTTTAAATGGCGTTTGAGGAACTGCTAATCTCAAAAATTTCTCATTTTTAGGCTCCCAGTATTAAAACAGACAAGTAATCAGAAAATATGTAATTAGTTGACATATTTACTCTGAGAAATTGCCACAGAAGAAATGTATCCAGTGGTTAAATTTCTCATGCTTTTGAGAATGAGAAACATTGAATATAAGGTTATCTTAGGAAGAAGAGCATCATGAATTCATTGCCATTTCCTCCTACAGCATTGTTTTGTACGTGATAAGTATGTAATCAATTCTTATTTAATACATTGCTAAGTAATAGCATTTTCATTCTCATAGCTTAGTTTGTTGTATGCAGTTTTAAGTAATGCAATTACTTTCATTTTGATCCTTTGAGCATTTACTCAGAAAACATGTACTGATATGCAGTGTGTGAATAACGTAGTATCTAAAAAGGCAGGTTCTGTAGTTGCCTGGATTCAAATCCTAGCCCTTCTGCTTACTAGCTCCAGGCTCTTGGACAGTGTATTTAACCACTTTGTTCTTCATTTTGATAGTAGTAGTATTTCTTCCACAGGAAATAAATGAGATAATATATGCAAAGTACATAGCATAGTACAAGGCACATAGTAAACACTCAATAATAGTAGCATTGATCATCAAGACTCAGATTGACAACAGTGTTGATGAGGTGATCATCTCTAGGGCATTGTAATAGGTTCACTGGAAGCTTTAAGGAAAAGTTATAGCCTTTAATTTCAAACAACTCAAAGATGTGTAAGTTCTGTTGCAATCATGGGCCAACTAATAGAACAGTTGCTAAAGAATGAATAACTAAAGAGTACTTAAGGTATGTCTTGAGGGCCTACGTGCATGACAAATTCCAAGCAAAGGTGACCTATAAAAGGTTTTAAAGCACACTTCATTTATATTTTATATTTATAATTCAGGCAGCAGTGTAGAGAATGTACCAAATGGGAAAGTAGAGGCTAGTTGAGTGTTGAGACCATATTAGAACCATCTAAGAGAGAGCGAGTGGGAGTGTGGTATACATGGAATACATTAAACAATAGGACAGACAGGAGGTGACTGGCTAAGTCTGAGGAATAATTTAAAGACAATTCTTAGGTTTTTGGCTTATGATATTGCCCTTCACTGAATTAGAGGAAGTATGGATATAAGGATAAAATATGAATTTCTGTTTGTACTTAGGGGTAAATATTCAATGTCTGTGAAAGAGATCAAAGACAGGAGTGAGGGACATAGAGACCCAAAGTATTAGATGATAAGTTCTTTACATTAACCATCTCATTTAATCCCTTGGTAACCCTGTAAGGTTCTCATTTTCAGATGATAAAATCCAAGGTGCCTATGTCATCAAGTTGTGCCCTTAACCATGATCTTATATTGTTCTGCAATAAACTTGAGGTAGTTGGAAAAACGAGTCTGAAGCTGAAGAAAACAGAGCTAGTAATATAAATGCATAAAATATAAATGTGGTAAAATCACCCATAAGTTTGTGGTAAAAAGAGAAAAAGAACTAGGAGTGAAGCCTGAGGAATAGTACCATTCAGCAGCTGGGTAAAACAATAGTTGCTGATGGAAGGAAAAAGAAGTAGTCAGGGAGTTAGGAGAAGGAGAAGAGCCAGGGACCTGTGTTGGGAAGGCAAAGGCAAAGAGGTAGAGGAGATGTAGATCACGGAGCACAAGAGAAGGAAAACAGGCAAGTTTGGCAAGTAGCTCATCTGTGGAGCACAGGAGCATGAAGCCCAATTAAAGTAGATGGAGGATGAGTCAAGTTTGAGGAAACAAAGCCTATGAGTATAGAACTCTGGGATGAGGTTTGGCAGGAGGAGAGGGAGAAAATGTGATGGTGGTTTGGGGGAGTTACTGAGTACAGCACAGAAAAAACTAATCGACCTCATACAAGCCAGGAATTCTCCTCCTGACTTAGAGATTTTTTGTCACCTAATCCCCATAGCAACCTATAAAGTGAGTATTATCACCTCCATTTTACAAATGAGTAAACTGAAATTCAGTGATTGTGGTAAGTAATTTAACAAAGATCATCTAGGTGGGAAAAGTTGGGAATGAGGGCAGACTTTGCCAAAGAAGTGACTTGGCTCTCTTCCTCAAAGATTAGGATTTCCGGCAAGTGGAGATGAGGGGAGAGGGTACTTCATAGGGAAGGAAGAACATGCGTAAAGCCAGAGGTGGTGAAGAAAGAGGGTTCAGCTTGGCACCCCTGGTGCAAGGGGCACCCTGAGAAAGGCTGGAAGCTGCATTGAGAAGCAGAAGGGTGGGCAATGATTGTCACTGTAGAAAGGCCAGGGCAAGTTTCTGAACAATGAGGTTATACTTTAGAAAATAATTTAAATTTTTTTTTTTGTTTGAAAAGTAAGTAAAAACTCAAGCCATTAAAAAATTTAAATCACCCATCTAAAACAGTCTTTGAAACAAGAAGGCATATCAAAGTGTAGTTATAGCATATTGAAAAAAATAATTATGCAAGTAACATTATGCATTAGGTTGGGCCATATGAAACGGTCATTTTTGTTAGGTCAAAAATTGTCAACCATTGATGTCAACTTCAGATGGTTCAACCTAAGATTTCCTGAGAGTTAAAATCTGAGAAAATGTTGTAGTGTTAAATACTTTTATTGTTCAATAAGACAGAACTAACCTACCATTAAATTCAAGAAACTTTTAAAAAGATACCAAAGATACACCTAAGTATGATGGTAACAATCAAAAGTAGTGAATTTTTTAAAAAGAGAAAAGGTAGAATTTGTTAGTAAAGCCAAGAATTAGTTCTGTGTCTATAAAACAGACAAACTTCTGGCAAGACCAATGGAGGAAAAAAAGAGAAGAAATGCAAACACAAATACACATAGGTTGAGAGTTAGTAGGGTGGCTTCTGACGTTTGAAAGCAGGGATGGAATTGTGCACTGCCATGTTGATCCATGTGACTTTGAACAAAATTGTCTCAGTGTTTGGGGATCTACTATTATCTTTTATATATTAATACATCAGAGGAGAAAAATATAGCCATCATAATGCCATCATAATATATGCCTTACCTTTCTCATCCCCAAATGGGAAAACGACAGCATCCACATCCAAGAACTGTCATGAGGATTAAAGAATTTAAGGTATGTACAGTGGTTAGCATGTTACCCAGCAAATAGTATTATTACATACATTACTAATATGTTTATTAAAGAGGGGAATATAATCAGAGATAGGAACATTTAAACCTTTAAATAGTTGCCATGTGTAACTCTCAACTAAAGATATCCAGTTCTCAATGAAATGGATATTTCCAATAAAATCAAAATTACCAAAGCAATATAAAAATTATATTCATTACTGTGGAAGAAATATTTAAATTGGTCAATGATTTTCAAAATATTTATCAAGCCAAAATGGTTTCGTCAGCAGATTTTTTGAAACCTTCAAGAGAGAAACGCTCATGGAAGAAACAAGTCCTGTTCTAGTTGAGCTGTTTCAGAATGTAAATAAAGAATAAAAGGCTTCCCAAATCATTTTTCATATTTAACATACTTCTGATCTCAAATTGAAAAATGATAGCATAAAAATGAAAACAACAAATTTCATTTCTAATAGAATTCCTTTTTTAAAATAAAGTTTATTTTTTAAATATTTCTTTTATTTATTTCCAGGAGAGAGAAAGAGAGAGAGACAGCGTGAGCAGGGGAGGGTCAGCGAGAGAGGGAGACACAGAATCTGAAGCAGGCTCCAGGCTCTGAGCTGGCAGTCAGCATAGAGCCCGACGCGGAGCTCGAACCCACGAACCGCGAGATCATGACCTAAGCGAAAGTCAGACGCTTAACCGACTAAGCCACCCAGGCACCCCCAAAGTTTATTTATTTTGAGAGAGAGAAAAAGAGAGAATTCCAAGCAGGTGCTGCACTGTCAGTGCAGTGCAATGCGGGGCTCAAACTCACGAACATTGAGCTGAAGCCAGACGTTTAACTGACTGAGCCATGCAGGAGCCCCTAGATGTAGAATTCCTAAGTTAAAGTACAATATAGGAATATTAACAGGAGTTATTCTAGGATTTAAAGGAGGAGATAAATCACAGATAAAAAGGAAACAAAAAAACACAGCTTTGTAGCCAGATTAGCAAAGGCATGTCTGATTTGTTAGTATTTCTGTCCCTTTCCTGCTTTTCCATGGTTATTAAAATAATTCCCTTTGGCTATATGGGAGCGGTCGTGCTCCTGCCCCACTGTATCCTAATGCCATCTCCTTTTTCACCCTTTTGACTTTCTTTATTCTGGAGTTCTTTTTATCAATGTCACGCATCTGAAAAATTTTCAGTCTGGTTCAGATTAAGAGCAGAAGCTTATCCACGCCCGATGGTCCCTCCTTACAAAGGCTACAGGGCCCCAAAGCAAACTGTTCGTGGCACAATATTTTCTGTCTTTAACATTCCTGCTGTAAGTGGTAAGTGAAAGCAAGCTAAAATGTTAGCGACAACGAAGGAGGTACCTGTGAGGACAGGTGAATCCGTCACTGTCCCAGCAATATACAAAGGATGCATTCGCGCTGGGTAATTTGAGGAGAATTTAAGAAGGGTTTACACATAATGTGAACAAGTTACAATTACATGAACAAATTCAAGAAAATGATCAAGGAATAGGAATACTCCTGGTAAAAATAAGCCTCCGTCCTTGAAGAGTTAAGGAAAGGGAGTTGAATACTGTATCAGGTTGAATAGTATCCCCTGAGAATTCATGTCCACCTGACACACCCTTTAAGTCCTGACATTATTTGGAAATAGAGTCTTTGCATTTACAGTGCAGTTAAGATGAGGTCATCCTAGGCCCTACTTCAATGACTGGTATCTCCCGAAGAACAGGAAAGTTTAGACACAAGGTGAAGGCAGTGTGAGGACAGAGGCAGATGTTGCAGTGATGTATCACCACACCAAGGAGTGCTGGCAACCATCAGAAGCTAGAAGAGGCAAGGAAGGAATCTGCCAAGAGTCTCAGAGAGAGAGTGGCCTTGCCAACACTGTGACTTTTTACTTCTAGACTCCAGAACCAGAAAAGAATAAAGTTCTGTTAGTTTAAGCCACCCAGCATGTGGTACTTTGTTACCGCAGCCGGAGCAAGCTAAGACAGACACCAAAGACAAGACAGAGGGCAAACAGAATCTGTCCAGATGGCAGAGGAGTGGGAACAATGAGAAATAGACGGTGTTGGCTCGAGTCTTCTTCAGCGTTCATTGAGCCATCTGTCTCTCTTCAACTGACTGACTCTTAGAAGTGCTGACCCTTCAACTCAGGGCAACTCAGGACCTCTGGCTTCCTCAGTATTGCTGTGCTCTGACTGGTCACCAGGCTGGGCAGTAGCTGGGGCAAGTGGGTAGTAAATCAGTCTGGAGGGTGCTCATACTTCTTCAAGGAAAGAAAAGAGGTGTCCCCGAACGCAGATGGTGTGTTAGTACTGGTAAAACAAACAAACAAAACAAACAAAACATGCTGTTCCACAAACAAAGGAAGAACATACCAAATTGACGGTGCCTGATGGGAGAAATGCATTTGAAATACTAAGAGAAAACTGAAAGATAGGACACGGAGCCTGAGACCAAGGGGTGTGCTCCCCACATTTGCCGCTGGCTAGCTTGCTGAAAGAATAAATGAAGGGCTTACATAAATTACTCTTGCCCAGTCTTCTTTGATTTTTAAGTTTTTTTTCAATGTTTGCTTATTTTTGAGAGAGAGAGAGAGAGACAGAGCACAAGCATGGGAGGGGTAGAAAGAGAGGGAGACGTAGAATCCAAAGTAGGCTCCAGGCTCTGAGATATCAGCACAGAGCCTGAGGTGGGGCTCAAACCCAAGAACCTGGAGATCGTGACCTGAGTCAAAGTTGGACGCCTAACCAACTGAGCCACCCAGGTGCCCCGTTCTCTTCCCCACTCTTGAACACCAATTCTGTGACAGAGTTCAATGTAAAAGAAAATTCACCTACTTCTGTTTCCCTAATTAGAGAGAGACATTTGATCATGCTTGGTTAAGAATTTTATTCTAATCTAGAGTTAAAATGAACCAGAAATTTTATTCTAGTCCACAGCCAAAATGTCAAAGAATAAATTCTCTCATTCATTCAGACAATTTACCCTCTAAACTGTTTCAGTTGTTTAAATTATTTTCCTTAAAATTTTTTACTTTAAAAAGCACCTCAAATTCTTTTGGGAAATGAAAATTTACTTTTCAAAAATTAATTATAATTATTTGAGCTGTGTCACTTCCATTTGTTGTTTGATTTAGCAATTTCCAACAAAATGCTTAGGATCCCAGAATGGGTGCTTACTCCTGGCCTGACCTGTCATTTGAGACCACTCAAAAGGCTAGAAAAGGTTTCCCTTGGGAAATACATTTCTCTGAAGAGCAACCTGGCAGCAGGCCCTTTGGGTCTCTTGTCTCCACAAGCCCCCGTGCTCACCCTGGCACACAGTAGGTGCCTGCTAAATATGCAATGAGTTGAATCAGACTAATTTGATGCATGGATCTTCAGAAGAAGCTGCTTTCCTTTTACCACTGTCTCTGCTTTCAGCCTTTAAACTCAAAACTTAAAGGGCAAAACATATAAATATATGCAAAGCTACTTGTGTTTTCATTTTGCTAAAGGTATTTATATCATAAGGCATTTAGAGTCATCTGCAATGCTTTGTGAGACATTTAACTGGTACTGCCTTGGTTTCTCACTAATTAAAAATCACGTTATTAGAACATAAATCTACTGGCAACAGATTCCGGCAAGCACAGCACAGACACTGTATCAAATATAGGGAAGGGTCGGTGTTAAGTTTTATGACTTTGACATGCTGGAAATGACTTCCTCATTAAGAAAACATCTTGCTTCCAAGTGCGGTGGCTAGTCTCAGGGGTTTCAGGACCCATAAAGTAATTACTCTGTTATTATTATTATTTTTATATGAAAATATCTTCTGTGTTTCTAAATGTCCATGGCTAAGCTAGAGCCAAAAAAAACAAAAAACAAAAAAACGTTACCAACACAACTATGTAAGAGTAGCATGTGGTGGGCTGTGGGATACATGCAATGAATGTATGAAACAGATGAGCAGTGAGGAGAGACTCCCACCCTGCTAACCAGAAAGAGGAAAACACTGTGATCACTGTGGTGAGGAATAGGTTATATTGGCCCCTAGAGCGAGCTGCGATGCACCTTACCAACTAATGCTGTGTCACTGGTGACTCCTAAAGATCATTCATGGACTCCCGGTACTATTTGAGGCACTAACATCAACTTTGCTAAAATCCAGATATATAGTTATATTGAAATTTCCTTTCCAGCTCTATCTATGCCCATGCCCCTAAAAAGGACCAAAATAAGCTGAAAATAAATCACAAATAACTTCAGAGCAATTACCAAAGGGTTTATAACTCTCCAAAGGTGATTTTGTAGTGAGGTCCATCTCAGCCTAGGTCCTGGGGCTGTTGGGTAGATGATGGATTGCAGACTGTGGGCCTTTAAATGTCCTCTGTTTGGCTCTTCATCTATCTATATGGATGGAAGAATTGCATAGGCTTATGATAGATTTAGAAGATACAATGTGTTAAATGTGTCTCAAGATTTTATGTCCTTCAGATATAGTTATTCAGCCATGATCATGTGTTTCTTGGATTCTAGGGTACAAAATAGAGTGAGACTCCCTACTGATGACAAAGCTGAAAGTCAGAACACATCCAGTCAAGGGAGTGTGATTGGCTTGTTCCCTCCCCGAGGCTGTTCAGGAGAGTGTGAGAACACTGAGGTGTAACTTACCTTAGAGAAAAGGTAATAACCAGACCCCCTTTGAAAGATAAGTTGGACATTGCAACATGGAGGAGAAAGGTCAAAGAAATCTTTGTCATAAGAGGCAGCAAGTGCTGAGACATGAGGAAGGGAGAAAGCACAGTCTGCGGAAAAGAAGTGGGAATGTCATTATGGCTGAGGCTGCAGACGCCTTGTGCAGAAGTGATGGCAAAGGAGGCTGGATAGGAAGAATGAGCATAGGTGGTGCCATGCATATGATAGAAAGCTTAGGTTCTATCCTGGAGGATATGATTGAAATATATTAAGGGAGCAAAAACATAACCAGATACAAATTTTAGAAAAACTATTCTTTCTATCTGTGGGGAATGGAGAAAAATGTACTCCTTGTCCACTCTTGCCCATCTGAGTAACTGGCAAAATTGGCCATTCAGATGTTAAACCCCAAACCTACGTGGCATTCCTTATTTCTCTGTTGGGCTCACTCCCCCTATCCAAAATACAGACTAAATCTGTTTTCTTCATTTCATTTTCCAACACCATCTTCTCTTACCTGGATTGTTGTAATAGCGTCCTAATTCGCCTTTCTGATTCAGGTTCTGGTCGTATGCAATCCAGTCTCCCAGGACAGCAAGAGTGAACTAATCAAAAATTAAATTATACTTAATAATATACATCCCTGCTTAAAACTCTCCAGTACCATCCTAATGCTCTTAGAGTGAAATCCAGACTCCTTTCAATTGCTGATAAAGCCATGTGATCTGCTACCAGCCCATCCCTCCATCTCAGCTTCTATGACACTTTCACCTTTTCTATTCTCCGTTCATGCTGGCTTACTCTCGATTCCAGTTTTGTGCCTCTATTTCTGGGAGACTCTCTATCCAGTTTCAGCTGGCTGGTTCCTTTTCATCTTTCAAAACTCAGCTAAATGCTACAAACTCAAAATGCCTTTTCCTTAAAAAAACGTATCCTCCCTTAATGCCCTCCAGTTAGTAATAAAATAGTTTCCTTTGTAGTACTTAAAACCATCTGAAATCACCTAGTTTATTTTCTTGGTCACTGCTTATCTCTTGGCATTCGAATGAAAACCCCTTGACAGCAGAGATTTGGTCTTTATCTCAGTGCCTAGGAAGCACCAGGTTAATTGCTGGTACTCAATAGAAAGGAAGTGATTCAATTTAAAAGTGGGTACGGCAAAATCACCTTGGAGGGTCATGAAACAGTCCAGGTGGAAGACACGAGGGTCTGAAGCAGGGCAGCAGAAGCAGAACTAAAGGTAGAGCGAAGGAAGGGGATGGGAGAGAGATTTGGTGGATGGAACCAACAAAGTTGTGTAATCAGATGTATGTGGTGAGAAGAGAAAAGTGAGGAGGAGAGTGAGAGGGGTCAACTCAGCACCAGAATGAACCAAACATAAAATGCCCTTTGGGCTCTACCAGTTTAATGATTTGGAGCATTTTTGTTTCTAAATGAAAGGATAAATATCATGTGCTATTGAAGAAGTGAAAAGATCATTCTAACAAAGGAGTTACTGAATTGTTCATATTACTTAGGAGAACTTACAAAATATGTATTAAAATTGCACTGACTGTTAGCTCTGTTTGGATATTACAGAGGGTAAGACACAAGGAAAAGATGCCGTCCTTGCCCTTTTTGACTTGAGAATATAAAAAGAATCATGAAACCGTTAGAGAGCAATCCAAGGGTAATATAGATCATCAGTTTTAAAAATGTGTGATTCACCAGAGCTTCAGGAATCACAGATCACATGTAACATCTTAAATGGCCTTCTAGAGTAGAAAATATTCTGGTTTCTCCTCAGATCCTTTCTCTGGCTAAGAATGTTCCTAGAGTAAGCAAGCCATCTTTTGGAGTTCCACAAAGTATTGGCACTTTGAAAATTAATTTAGTAACATCCAAAGAGGGAAGAGTATGATTCATTTTATTGGGCAGTAAGTGGGTTTAATATTTATATAAAAGTGCCAGAGTGGCACAGATTTCTTCAATGCTCTGTTGATAACATAGGCCCAGTTCTGAATAGGACAGGTCAAGAAAAAGGAATAGATTGAAATTGTTTTAGGAGGCATTTCCTCATAGGCTGTTTATTCTCCTCTGAAATATCTTACTTAGTTTCTCCCTACTGTACTGGAAGTTCTCCCACGATAAACATGGTGGTAATTTCATCTCCTAAAAGACAATTTGTAGCTCAGCACAGATCTTTACTTAACCAGGATTTACTAGTTGATAAGAAAAATCGAGGTCATCAGCCCTAAGTAAAGTATATAGAGGATTTTTGTTTATTATCTTCGTTTGTTAAAAATGACTGGAAGGAAAATGAGATAGGAAACAGGATTTCTGAAGATCCCTCTGAAGTTTATGGATCTGAATGTAAAATAGCTTATTCTGTATCCTCACATACATAGCCTGTATTAGTGCAACTGCTAACTTGAAAAATCTCTGGATTCTTTAACGATGTAGTGGACTTGGATGAAGGTCATCGCAACTGTACAGTCACATTTCATAACTTTGATATCATTTTTGCATGTGCTACCTCATCTTTTTTCCCCCAAAAAAGTGTGTAGCAAGGTTGATCTCTACCAGTAATAGTCTCATTTTACAGATAAGACTTCTGGGGATTCTGTATGGCTCACAGAGAGTCATCGTGAAGCTTGGGTTAGATCCTGGCCCCTGGCCTCACGGTTCCTCGCTTGTTCCATGCTAAATATCATGAGAACTATTATATGTACAATAATGATTTGCAGGCATGAGCAGCTTACATTTGAAGGACCCACAGCCACTCCCAAACCTGATGCTCTTGTAATATTTGGAATCATAAAAGCATATCATAGCCTTACACTGACAGTCAGTATTATGAACACTTACTGTACTGATAAAAATTTATATTTACTCTGTGCACTCAGCAGTCTCAGCCATGAACACTTCTGTTACAGAGCAGTGCCAAAACACATAAAGTTTAAAGCTTGATCAAGCACTAAAGCAGAAGCTTTCACCCTTGAGAGTACTAAATAGGAGAATAAAGATGCTGTATCAAAAGCATTTCTCACCCTGCTAATTAAGATCAAATTGAAATAATAAACAATTGCATAGTTTATCTTCAATAACTGGTAGCTGTATTTTAAATCTGAACTTGGTTAATTTCACAGTTCTTAATGACAAAATCCTACAAAGAACAGGTGTCATTAAACACCTAACATATAATTGGTATTCAAAAGAATCACATACACAACTTAAAGGCAGAGAATAAAGAGTTCCACATGTCTACAGTTTATACTGCACTAAATCTTTTACATGTGGTATCTCCATTAATCCGTAAAACATCCCAGGGACGCCGATCTCGTTATCTGCATGATCTAGATGAGAAAACTCAGGTTTAGGGATGCTAAGTCATTTCTAGAGTTGAATAAATATTTCTCCAATTCTGATTTCTTAACCCATACTTAAATGATTTTCACTGTTGCCTGAGAAAACACACGCAGCAAGAGTTTGCTCTAAAATACTAAAAGGCCTACCAGAGTCACAAGGAAAGGCCTTGACCTTCAGGACAAAGATGAAGGAATAGAGCCCTCAAACTAAGGAAAATCCAGAATTTGGCGGAATAGAAGTAGCAATAGCAAATAACCAAAGGCAGTAAAGTCACTATTTAACAGAAATAGAAGCATCAGTGAGCAACCAATGAGGCTGAAGAAACCAACATTGAAACAAAAAGGAGACTATATACTCAGTTGGAAAACTACATTCAAGTGTATGTGCATGTTGAAATTCATGCTCCGTATCTGTGGTTTTCAGACCCTCTGATTTAATGTTCCTCCTTTACAACAAATATTTTGTAAAAATATGAGAACTTTCAAAAATCGGTATAATGCCCTAGCTGTAATAAAAGGAAGAATAAAGAACAGTGCAAAATTAAAAAGCCCATTTCAATATGTAAATATCCAGGGATGCCTACTCTTAAGAGACAAATACCTGTATTTCCAAACTGCCCCTATGAGCAAGCCCCCCACTCCAGGTTAAATTGATCTAAGTGTTTTAGCCTGGACATTCATTAGATCTCGCTCTGAACTAAAATGAGAAGGGATAATATTTGGGACTTTCAGTCCTGTCTGTCTGTCTACCATCTATCTATCTATCTATCTGTCTGTCTGTGTGTCTATCTATCTATAACTATCTATCTTCTATCTATCATCTATCTATCATCTGTCTATCATCTATCTATTTTTATTTCCAAAGACAATACTGATGCAGAGCTAGGTTTCAGGTGGATATCAATGGAATTCTTTCCAAGATGGATTTCTCCAATGGGAAAACAGAGTTCAGGAGTCTCTTCAAAGAGAAATAGGCTAATTGACCCAAAGTCGCCCCACTCCTAATATTCAGGGAAACTTGTGAGATTTTTCTCAGGAGACTAGAGGAGGAGCTCTCCACAGAGTCTCTTTGCTTCCATCCCAGCTGATAGCAACGTATCTGGATTCGATGGGAAATCAGCATCCGCCTGGTAGAAAGGGGCATATATACATGAATCCCTTTCTGAACTGATGTGCACTATGTTTTCCTTCACTATAAAAAGTAGTGTGATTAATCCACCTTCACCTGAGCAAAGAGTAAAGTGAACCCCAACCCTTGCACAGACTTTTGATAATACACTAAAGCACAGGATTTTATAACTCTTAAATCACCTTCCCTTTGACTGTTCAGATATATATCTAATTGAGGTCTGTCAAATTCCTTCTCAAAGCTGGCACCATGTCAATGACCTCCTGGCAACGGTCTCAGAGGGGTAAAGTGTTCAATGGAAGGAAGTATTTCCTTTTATTGGTTCTAAATTTACTAGCCTTTAGCTTCATTGAATTAAATTATGGCACAGGGTGAACATTATAGTTATAACTGACATTTATATACCACATTCCATCCATTAATCCTGAAATGCTATGCAAACTGATTAACAAAATTAAATGTACAGATGTGTGCTCCTTCAGGCTTCCTGAAGACTCTCTGGATACTTCTAGGTCTTCTGCAGTTTCACTGGTACAGAAGCTGCCCCTGTTGCCTCCATTGCCCATCCCAGCCTTCCCACCAGAACAGGTCTTTAGCTGTACAGCATCCTGCATGCTTCTGATTCTTCCCCTGACTTGAGACTGACTGACCTTTTCTTTCTTTTCTTTTCTTTGCTTTGCTTTCTTTGCTTTTCTTTTTCCTATTTCTTTCTCTTTTTTTTTTTCTTCCTTCCTTCCTTCCTTCCTTCCTTCCTTCCTTCCTTCCTTCCTTCCTTCTTTCCTTCCTTCCTCTTTTCTCTTTGAGAGGGAGTGTGGTATATCTGTTTTGTTCCTCTGCCCATTTTTAAATCAGATTGTTGGGTTATTTGCTATTGAGCTGTATGAATTCTTTATATATTTTGGATGTTAACCCTTTATCAGAGAATACTTTTTTTTTTAGATCTGACACAAGATAGTCAATAAGGCAGCAAGTTATTTGATGATATTTTGGCCAACAGACAATGAAAAGTAGCCATTAGATACACATAAGGGAGGAGGTGCTTTATTTACTAGCCAGAAAACAAACACCGCTGGACCCTGACACAGCCAATGAGCAAAAATGATGAGTTATGCCATGCATCAGACTCCAGGCCCAAATGCCAGCAAGGCAAACGCTAGTGGACCAAGGGCATTGCCCTGCTGACATGTGAAAGAACAGAATGTCATGATAGAAGTCCTTCATCTCTGTTGTTATGAAGTCGTATAAGTTGCACGTAGACTCAGACTTTAGGGACGAAACATAAAAGAGAGGCTACCTGAGAGATTGCACATGCGTAATGAAAGACTGATCTCTAAATTGACTATTTAAACAGTTGGATCTGATCAGACTTTAAGCCATATTTGACTTTTTTTTCTGCTAACCAATGTGTGGGAGTTTGGAATGGGGGTGGTGGTAATTGGCAGAGGACAACTGGATTAAATTTAGACAGAATTAAAACTACACTCCTTTCTCTCACAATCCAAATTGTAGAGTGAGTTAAATTTTGTGTCTCCATTAAAAAATAAATGGGGAAAGGAAAGATAATCCTAGTATACAGATCTCGTGAAACATTCTCAGATGTCAGGAAAAAAAAAAGAGAAGGAAGACAGAACTTTGGTGGGTGGAAATGTGCAAATACACCATTAATTTTAGTGTAGGCTGAGTCCTAAAATCTAGAATAACAGCAATTATTATTTAAATTAATTCATTCATTTAGTTAATGTAGTTTTTAATGGCTACCATGTGTCAGGCACTATGTTAGGCCCTGGGGATGCAATAATGAGCAAAAAGGCATGGTCCCTGCCTTCATGGAAATTAGAGTTTTGTTGGAGAGGCAGATATAGCCAACGGTCACACAAATGAATGTAAGATCACTGCAGTGATAAAGTGCTTGGAAGGACAGTACTGAGCTCAGCAATAGCGAGCTATGAGGATGCACAATGAAGGAACTACCTAGGAACAGGAATAAACTGTGGAGACAGGACAGGGTTAAAGTCAGAAGGAAAGGAACCTTTAAGGCTGGGCTAGGAGTATTGAATTTAGGGGCGGGGCCAGGGCAGGGAAATCTTTGCATGAAAAGGGCGTGGCCTAGGCAGAAGGGGTGAGTTTATAAGACAGAGGAGAGGAGAGAGGGAGGTGAGGGGGAGATAGGGTGGGGGCCCAGGTGAGGCTAGATCAGAGTCCTGTGAACTGCACTGGTCCTTATCCTAAGTGGAATTCTAAACCATGAGGTGTTTTAGAGGAGTATGTGTGTATCTTGAGAAGACAAATGTATCTTTTCTACTTCTAAAACTAATTCCATCCACACATATTTTGTTTTTAGGTGTTAGGTGGCATTTCTGCAGATAAATTATGTCTAACTGAATTTCTATGCTTATTACTATTAGTTACTCAAAAACTGACATCATTTATAAATTCTCTGAGAATACTTGTATATTGAATGGTGCACGCTTCATATCATATGATTATTTCTCTTAAAGTTATAATGGTCATTCTTTCAGCTGACAGCGTTTCGGGTTTAGTCATGGTCTTGAATAAAAGCCTGGATCCTCAGTCTAGAGGATTTTGTAGGTTTACTGAATATGTCATCCTTATTTAATTGGGTATATATTAAACACTACTCTGTGTGTTGGGGGCATTAGATTAAGAAAGAGACCAAGATCATTGAGCAATAACATAGTCTCTTTTCCATCTCTCTGAACTACATAGAAGAGCTTCACTTCCATTTTGAAGGGTTTCATTGGCAGTAATCAACATGCATACATTCGATTACTAAAAATCTTACTAAACCTCTTTTAATTATGGGGGTTAGAGCAGGAAATTAACCCTTAAAGGCAACTTGTATAATTATACTATGTGTGTATAATGTCTTTATTGCTTTTTAATGTTTTATTTATTTCTGAGAGAGAGAGAGAGAGAGAGAGAGAGAGAGAGCATGAGCAGGGAAGGGTCAGAGAGAGAGGGAGATATAGAATCTGAGGCAGGCTCTAGGCTCTGAGCTGGCTGGAGCACAAAGCCCAACGCAAGGCTCAAACCCACTAACCGTGAGATCATGACCTGAGCCAAAGTCGGACGCTTAACCGACTGAGCCACCCAGGCGCCCCTTTATCTAATTATAAAAGGAATGAATATTTATTAAGCATACACACATCACCTAAATGAGTAAGCAAAACAAACCCCAAAAGAATGTCTCCTCTAATGATGAGGACACGGGAGAAGTAGAGATGGAGCACCTGCTAGGGATGCTTGCTGTTCATAGTAGCTGATACTAAATAATGGTGTCTTTACATTATTAAGATACTTTTTTGACACACATGAATCAGAGTGATTACATCAAAACAGCCAAATCTAAGTTGCTTTGTCAAAAGGTCTTCTTTTGAGATAAAGTGAAAAATATATCCAATGCTAAATCCTTTTCTTTCTTAAAAAAAAGTTTTTTCCCTTCTGTTATTCTTTCTTACTCTTATTTTGATATTTGCTTTTTCATTTTATACTGTTCTTTCTTTCTCAAAGTAGAAAACTATTAAACCTAAAGCCATTCTATTCCTGGACCAATAATCTCAATGCTAGTATATTATAGGGGATGACATTTTCTGATTTCCCCACTACCCAACTCAAGAAGTTTGGAGGATTTGCTCACCCAAAATTGGTTTTTAGAAGTCAAATTCTAGGGTGCCTGGGTGGCTCAGTTGGTTAAGCGTCCGACTGCGGCTGAGGTCATGATCTCACGGTTTGTGGGTTCGAACCCCGAGTTGGTCTCTGTGCTGACAGCTAGCTCAGAGCCTGGAGCCTGTCTTTGGATTCTGTGACTCCCTCTCTCTCTGACCCTCCCCTGCTCATGCTGCCTCTATCACTCTCTCAAAAATAAATAAAACATTTTTAAAAAAAGAAGTCAAGTTCTACTTGTGGTATCCAAGCGATGTATGTAGACACCTCTCTACCACTTATTTTATGTGGGCACTATACCCATCACACACACATACACACTACTAATTTTCTCCAACCATGGAAAACAAATATGAACCATCAAATATAGTGAACCAAATTTATCTGCTGTTGGTGATGCCAGTTTCCATATCGATTATATTTATTTCTTGGGCAGCTCATGTGTTTCTCTTTGAATAGAAGAAAAAATATCTAAAAAATTTCAACAAAGAAAAATTAAGAAAGCGTTTTTGTTGTTTTATTTTGGAGTGATTTTAAGTCTAGCACACAACATATGTGGCTATATTGTGAGATTAATTATAACTTCTTTAAAGATACTTATTTGCCTATATGAGCATAAATATAAATTCCTCTGATATTTTTGATAGCAAATTAAAAATGGAACAAAGGAAAGTATTGTGATATCTATTACTATTAAGTTTTTTTATTGTCCAAGTTAAGTAGGTACCCACAGAAGGCAGTAATCTTAACCTCTTTCAAGCAAATGAATGTAATTCTCTACTAACTATTTAAGACACGTGTGAAAGAAAAATAAGAGGCTTTAAGAAATATTTTTTAAATCCTAATTTGTGTCTTTAAAGACTTTTTAAGGTCTCATATTCTTCCTCCCCAGTCTATGCCTTCAGGTAAGTTTTCTGACAGGTAGTAGTGTCTATGGCAACATGAATAACAAGGTAGCAGCATATCCAGGGCCAACCCCAGACAAAACAGGTACCCCATTTCATCTGTCTTTCAGACAGTTCCAATACTCCTGACACATTCAGATGCCAGCCCCTAGCATACAATTTACTCTCTGCTCAGGCCCTAACTCTTGCCTTCTGTTAGGTGGCAGAAATTGAGGGAGAAATTGAAATGGCTCTATATTGGAGTGGCCATTTCTTTTCTACCCATCAGCTTCTGCTGGTAACAGATTCTGCTCCTTTGCCCCACAGAGTGAAGCACATGACTCAGGCTGGCCATGCTGTCTGCTTCAGTTATCTACTTCTATGTACCAAACCACTCTACAGATTGGTGACTTAAAATACAATTGCAAGTTGTGCAGTTTGGCCCAGGGACAGTTTGTCTTTGCTCGAAATGGTGTAGATGGAGTTTCCTGGGTCACCCATTAAGCTGGGGCCTTAGTGAGTGATGAAATGTCACAAAATGGTTTCAGTCACATACCAAGTGCCTCAGCTGGGATGACTGGAGAAAACAGTATGCCTTGGATTTCCTCTAAATACAGATTTCTCATTATTTTTTTTATTCTCCCAAGCTACTTTACATGGTAGCCAGCTTCCAGGAAGGCAAAAGCAGGAAGTGCCAAGCCTCTTCAGGCCTAGACAAGCCCCTGGCACAGCATCATTTTCACAAGACATGGTGTCAGCATAGATTCAAGGGGGTGGTAAATAGCTCTAACTCCAGATGAAGGGAGTGCAACGGATGCAGAGGTGGAAGGAAGTGTTGACAGCCATGTTTGTGAACAGTCTACTGCAGTCTCTCACTCTAGATAGTTGGTCACCCTGAACCCTACCCAGAGTGTACACCTGGCATGAATTAGGCCAATGTAACTCATAGATTTCCAAACTGAAAGTGAGATAGAGAAAAAAAGAGAAAAAAAGAATAAGAACAAAATTTTTCCTCTCAGATTATTGATCTGGAAGGATAGAAGTCTGATGCTGTAAGTGGCCTTCTTCTCTGGTACTTAGGAAAGCCCCTTTACCATAGGAAAGAGTACAGGCAATCCTGGAAACAGAAATGGAAAGAAAGAGAAGAGGGACACAGAGGGAGAGGAAATGAATGAATGAATGGTAATTGAATTCTGGATCTGGTGCCCCATACCAGCTTATTTTGCTTAAATTAAAGGGAAATAAGTTTCTATTATTTTCAGTCCAAGAGTTAAAAGACCTAAGTCAAGGCCTTCAAGACCTAAAGTCATCATCTAAAAAATTTAGACACAAGGAAGCGTATGTGTTTTTAGAGGCAAGCATGAATTAAGGACAGTCTGAAAAGTATTAGTTTAAATCAAGCCCTATATGAAACTCATTCTGCGGCTTTGTCATACTGATTTGATTTTTTGCAATTATATGTATTTTTTGTTCTTTAAAAGTAATGTGAAAAGACAGAAATTTTTAATTGTGCTCTCACAGACTAACTTAGGGTTTGGAATTTTTAACTGCATATACTCTGTTTTCAGATGAAGTTAAAGTATGCCCTCAAATAGGGTAAGAAAGAAAATCAGTACGCCAACACTGTATATTTAAATGTCTGGCATTCTAAAATTAAAAGTGCTTCTAGCACTTTAGAGGATTATTTTACTTAATAATACTCTAGGTACTTTGTTATAGTGAGGTAAATAATGGATGTGAAATAATAGAAAATATATATTGGTCTCTGTCCTGGTTCCTGGCACAAAGCTTCTAAATGTCCTTGTTATTTCCTAAGTAATTTCCTAAGAGTACTAGGAGCATCTTTTGTTGTAACATTTGGTTTCTGACCCGAGTTTCTGACACAGAGTTCTTATATCCCTTGAAACTTCTGGGTGATGGGAGCATCTTTTGTTCAAGGGTTGGTTCCTGGGTGGGGGCTAGTCACCAGAAAGACCAAGCCATGATTAAAAGATTGGAATTTTCAGCCTCACTCCCATTCTCTGGGGAGTAGGGACTGGAAATGGCATTAAATATTGATTATACCTACATGCTGAAGCCTTTATAGAAATCCTAAAGGTATGGAGTTCAGAAGAGCTTTTTTGAGTTAGTGAACACTTGAAGTGCCAGGAGAGTGGTGCTCTGGGAATCAGCATGGAAGCTTAAGTCCCCTTCCCACATACCTTACCCTGTGCATCTCTTCATATATCCTTTATCACATCCTTAATAATAAACTGGTAAGTATCAGGTAAAATTTTCCACTCTAGCAAATTAACCAAACGTAAGGAGGGGGTTGTGGCAACCTCTGAATTATAACTGGTCAGTCAGAAGCCTAGGTAATAACCTTGGACTTGTGATTGGCAAGATAGGGCAGTGATCCCTTAATCTGTGGGATCTGACACTATGTCCAGTGTAAGTGAGTTAAATTGTAGGGCATCCAGATGTTGTCTCAGAATTGCTTGGTTTCTGAAAACACCAACACATCTGGTGACCAGAAGTATCAGAGGTGAAGTGTTCTTTGTGAGTAGTAGAGGAGAGACACACAGCAGGAGAAATGAGGTTTTCTTTACACTGGATTGAATTTTATATAACTATTAATGGATTTTCAAGTTGTATGACTAGTGCTGTGTAAAAGATGTGATAACAACAGCTCCAATTTATTCAGTATTTATTGTGGGTTAAGCACAAGGAGAATTGCTATATATATATATGTAATAGAACATAAGTGATCTTTTTTCTTTTATACCCGAAGCACGATTTAGAATAAACAGGGTTAAGTACATTCACATTCATATATACTCCTTGTGGGGAGGCACTTTTATTGCTCCCACATTATTCCCATCTGAATCTATGCATATGGCAGAAAAGAATACCTCATCATAGTGACTTAACTAGACACGGGCTTATTTTTTTTTAATAACCATTTGTTTTTAAAGAGACAGAGAGAGTGCAAGTGAGAGTGAGTAGTGGAGGGGCAGAGAGCTAGATAGGGAGAGAATCCCAAGCAGACTCCACACTGTCAGTGCAGAGCCCAACAACACAGATTTCACAACTATGAGATCATGACCTGAGCTGAAATCAAGAGTCAGAAAGTTAGCCAAATGATCCACCCAGGTGCCCCGACATGGGCTTATTTTTAAACAAAACAAGAAATCCAGTAGTAATAAGTCAAGATTGGTGAAACTACCCCAGAAAGTCATGTAGAACTCAGGTCATCATCCTTAGTATATAGTATTTATCTTTATGTTTGCAAGATGGTTCTTCTATTCTAGAACTGGGTTTGCACTCCATACAAAAGGAAAGGGTAAGAGGAAAGACATGTAAATCATTATGATAATGGCCCTCAGTGAGTCACAGTGTGCTTTTCCCATGCCCTTTTGAGTGTGACATTGTCACTCTTTACATAAGGAGGTGAGAGTCTCTTTCTCTACTCCCTTGAGTCTGGGTTGGACTTATGGTTTGCTTTCACCAAGAGAATGTGGCAGAAGTGACATTGTATGAGTTCTAGAGCACAGGGGTTAAGAGGCCTTTTTGCCTCTTGCTTTAAATCTTGAGACCCTTAGAAAATCATGCTGAAAAAAATCCAATAAGGCTTACTTAAGGATGAGATGCCTCATGGAGCTCTCGGGGCCTCAGGCAACAGCCAGCACCCACTGCCTGATGTGTGAGTGAAACAAGCTTGGATCCTCTAATCCAGCCTTGCTCTCACATGAGCTGCATGGTGATCTCAGGAAAGACCAGGAGAATGGCCCAGCTTTTCAAGGGATAGAGCTGTGGGAAAATAATAAATAATTGCTGGCTTAGGTCAACAAGCTTTGGAGTGGCTTGTTATAAAGCAATAGATAAATCATATATTGGATTATGGAGCCATTCATTTCTAAGTAAAAAAACAAAAACAAAAACAAAAAACCTGATCCTTAATTAAGGTTCATTCCCTGCTTCTGGAGTAGTGGTAACTGATAATATGTTCATGGCTGAATTTCAGAATTGTAATAGACCACTGACTGGATCAGACATTGGGAGTCAGAGGAGTGGGTATATACTGGCACGAGAAGGTCATGCATCACTGAGGCCAGAGGATGACTTTGGTAGATTGTTAGAAGTGGCCACCAGGGAGTCAAAGCTCCATGAATTCCTGGGTAGTCATTTCTGCTACTCATTGACCATGAGCTGCTTAGACTAAAGACTATGGCAGAAGTGCCAGTTCTACATCCAGACCTTAGGAGGCTTCACAGCTGCCACCGTTGTTCTCTTGCTTCCCTGAAACACCAGGTAAGAAAGCCTAGAATGGTCAACTTGAGGATGAATAACCTTCTGAGAGGAAAACCCTAGAGAATGAACAAACTCAAGGACAGAAAGAGAAACTCAGCTGGGCGCCTTCCACCCAGCTGTTCCAGCTGGGGACCAACCAGATGTTTGAGTGAGATCTGTGACTGTCTAGCTCTAGGCAAGCCATCAGCTAAGTACAAACACATTGAGTGAGCATAGCCAGCACCACCTGGAGCAGAGATAAGCCACTGATTGGAGCCTAGCTCAAACAGCACAATTATGACTAAATAAGTGACTATTTTTGTCTTAAGTCATTATTTCTTAAGACGATGTATTATGCATCAAAGGCTAAGTTAATGAAACTCTACCCATTCAGTCATCTTCTATCGTCTTAGCTGAAAAAAGTTACACAGGTACCCTTAGGTGCCAGCCTAGAGATATCAAGCACTTCAATTTTTCATTCTCAGCGGGAGAATACAAAGAACAGGGGTTAAAGGGGCACCTGGGTGGCTCAGTCAGCTAAGCATCTGACTTCGGCTCAGGTCATGATCTCACAGTTTGTGGGTTTGAGCCCTGCATTGGGCTCTGTGCTGACAGCCAGCTCAGAGGCTGGAGCCTGTTTCAGATTCTATGTCTCCCTCTCTCTCTGACCCTCCCCTGCTTGCTCATGCTTGCATGTGCTCTCTCTCTCTCTCTCTCAGAAATAAATAAAAAAATATTTTAAAAAAGAACAGGGAGCTAGGGATATTTTCTTGGTAATCAGCCCCGAATATCTGCCATGCTACTGTTATCACCTATGATTACAAAAGTGAGCACCTATCACATAATAGGTTTTCAACAAATATGAATAAAGTGAAATTTAAGGAGCTTCCAGCAGGCAGCTTGCCTCATAGGAATTTTTCAGAAGTACTTGGTGAGAATACTACCTCCACTCACTATCTAACACCAACTTGTCTTCTAGTGGAGTCTGAAAGATTTGTTGGCCTTGTGGAGTGTACTATTTGTATTTATATCACCTTTCCATGGAAATTGTCATTTCCATGGACATTCTCCCACCCTGAGCTAAGTGAAAGGGGTCACTGTTAAAGACTGAAGGTACCTTCAAGAAGGATAGCCTGGCATCAAGTGTCCTGGTGAAATGTTTTCTGAGTTTCAGACCTCCTTGGCCACTCTAGGACCATAAATACTGAAAGTAGGACAGACATGTGGACCCAGGACCCCCAACAAAGAGAAGAAGAAAAGGATATTTGGCACACATTTTCTGTGCTTTAAAATGTAGCTCATCAGTACAAAATCTGAGGTATAATAAGTTCGACAGCTCAGGAATTGCCATTGAAACATTAGTTTGTTACTCACGATTTCTGAGAAGAAGGCATATGTTCCACCTCAAGGGACACATCAGGAAGCACCAGGGGAAGCACCAGGGTCAATCACAGGGCCCCACAGGGGAGAGGGGGAAAGTATGGGAAAGAACCTTTATTATGGTGCCCACAGGAAGGCACAGAAGAGGTGAGTCAGTCAGGGATAGGTGGGCTGGTTTGAATAATTCTCCAGGCCCCAGTGCATAGGGGCTCTTCCTAGTTGTCTGGCACCTGGCTTAGGGGCAGTAAAGACAGGTGTATAGTTGCCCACTGATAAAGATGGGGTTTGGGAGGTATGGACTCTGGATCAGTTGGTTTGTATTTGAACAGCATGCCTCCCAGAGGAGTGGGGGTGGTGCTGATGGTGGGGTGGAGTGAGAGAGATAGGAGGCCAAGGTGAGGTGACTCAGGCATATTATCTAGTTGTCTAGAACAAGACATGTCTGGCATATAGACATGGGACAGATGTCAAAGCATCAAGTTTAAAGAAGCCAGAAACACAGTCAATATATCCTGAGGACTGGAGGTGTCTACCCCTGAGGTAGAGATTTCTGTTGGTGAGACTCCCATAGGAATTGCCAAAGCCAAAGGAGCTTCAAGAGACCAGGATGAGAGAACAGAATTGGCAGTGTCTCTGCAGTGGAGCTGGGAAGAGAAATGCTCTGGAAGGGGCTGTGTTCTGGAGTCTGGGTTCAGGCATGGAAAGTAGGAGAAGGAGAAATAAATATACGAAATGTGAAAATGCACATCATGCTCCATTCCTGCTTACACACAGTCTACTTCAGGCCCGATATAGAATCGAATAGGAGATTATGAGATTGAAGTTTAAAAATCAGCAGGAGTGAGTTTTATTTTGATAGACCAGAATGGTTTTACATACACAAGGTTGGTTGGTCTTAACAGCATCCTCATGCAGTAAGTATTATTAAACTCCTCTGACAGTTTAGGAAAGGGAGTTGCAGAGAGTTGAACTAAATAAACTGTTTGAAGTGGCAAAGTTGAAGCGTGAACTCAGATTTGTTGATGCCAACACCTGACTTCTTAAGTCCTGAACTACAGCAGTACCTTTTGAGTCCCACTTGTTGGTTTTGTTACTAATGTAGTATTTGAATCCAATTGTGTTTTTTTTTTCTCTAAATATTCCATTTCACTTTATATAAAGCCTTGAGAGATGGCTCTTGAATTTGTATTGTTCTAACCCCTGGTCATTTCAACCAGTCTTCTTTGCAAATGGAAGACAGGTTTGTAAGTACCAACTTCAGCACTCCCCATGATTCTTAGAGTTTCCCTCACCTTTAACTTTTCAGATTGATGTAACGAAGTTCAATTTCTTTCTATAAGACTATTAAGAAATGTTTTCTAAATTATCTATTTCACATAAAAGTGGTCCTGAAGGAAACTAGAAGATCAGATCATGTCCCTGACTCCTTTCTGAACCATTTGAGAGATGAAAAAAACTGGAGGCCAGGAAGGAGAAATGATTTTATATTTACCTTTAGAAATATATTTTTGAAATACTTCTCATACAGAGCCAGAGTTCAGCTTCTGATGTACTTTCCCTGGATCCTGTCATCCCCAGAACTGGTAAGTGAAAGAAGCATAGAATCAGGTGTGAAGTACGCAAACGGCTGAAATTTAATTTTGTTTCAAAGAACACTTCATCGAAACGATTAAATCGCTTTTCTAAAAAAAAAAAAAAATGACAGGATGCATCATCTGTCGAGAAGGAAGTGTTTTGGTTGCCACTCCAGAACTTCTGTTAAGATTGTCCAAGGCATGTGGTATGAGAGGAAGATGCACTTCCTAGGTCACTGAGCATTTGCCGCTGAACATATGCTACCTCACAATGGCGCACATCCACAGCTTCTTAGTGCACAGTGAGCTGAATATTTTATGGGTATTCTGAATGGTAAGATAATTGATGATAGAACACAGGAGGAAAGAGCCGATAGCTTTTTTCGTTGGTAGCATTTATCAGATTGTCAATTAAAGGCTTGTCATGTGGTAAAGAAAAAATATTTATTGCTGCAGCAGACATCAAATGCAAGTACACAGGAGAAGGCACAGCGATCTACACCTTTTCAAATGATTCTCTATTCTTTTTTGTCAGCTGAAGGTATGGTAGCATTCACAGTTAGTAGCAAAGATTGGGTTTGCTTACCTTGTTTAAAGTTTATTATGTCTTGGTGTTTGTTTTACAGATGTGTAAGACGAATTGGCTAACTGAAATATTGGCTGTCTCAAATCATTTGGGAGAGGAGGCAGGGTGTAAAAATGTTACAGCTTTGAAATATTTATGTGTAATGTACAGAAGAGAACTATTTGCTAATCCAATTAAACAGGTTTTAAAGAGCGTCTCATTACAGGTGTTATCTATTTGCTGGAAATGGGTTAATCCCCCTTTTCCATGCTCCCGTGGTGCTCTGTCCTAAACTTGTGTAAGATTCCCAATTCACACATCCTCCTTCACAGATTAGAAGTTCTATGGAAGCAGGAACCAGGCCTGTCTTGTTATGTCTGTAACTGCCAATGGCCAGCATTGGGCTTGACACAGAGTAGGAATCCATAAATATTTGATGATTCATTGATAGTTGGCTAAAAGGGAGCTTTCCAGGATAAACAGGCAGTTAGTTCATATTTACTATGTACCTTTAGTAAAATCTGCCTCAGAATCTTCTAACACTAGAAAGTGGTTATGTTATTTTTTAGTGCGACAATAGTAATACTAAACCAAAGACCTATTCAGAGTATGACAAAAATGTTTGATTTCTTCTAAGGCAAGGATGCCCTGAGAACTCTAAATTATTCTGTAATGATGAGGTTCATGTTAAAAATGATGGGTAGATGGGGTGCCCTGGTAAATGGGGCACTTGGTCAGTCAAGCATCTGACTTCAGCCCAGGTCACGATCTCATGGTTTGTGAGTTCAAGCCCCACATTGAGCTCCGTGCTGACAACTGAGAGCTGGAGCCTGCTTCGGATTCTATATCTCTCTCTCTCTGCTCCTCCCCTGCTTGCTCTCTCTCTCTCTCAAAAATAAATAAACATTAAAAAAAATTTTTAAATGATAGGTAGGTAATGTCAATCAGAAAACTGTGTTCCATAACACTGGACAAAGGACATTTTCTTATTTTTAAAAATCATCTGACCAGTTGCTTTAATAATATTCATATATCATGATGAATTCATGTTTTTTTGTGATATGGCTTAGTTATAAAGTCTATTAATATTGGGTTCTCTAAATTTCAGGATCTCTGTAATCTCTGTATGTACTTGTACTTTAATGGTTACTTTCTGTTGATACTTTTGTAAATGTAGTGCTCTCTCTAGAAAGTTGGATGGTGATGCAAGTTTTTACTGCTTTTCAATGCCAGGCACATAAATAGGCTTAAAATTACAGTTTGCTTAAATAACCTTTTAAAATAATCTATAGATAGAAGTAATCCAATAATGATATCCTGAGAGGCAGCAGTGTGGCCATTCACTTTGGCAGCCTTTAGATCACGTTCTGTGGGGCAATGCTCTCATGAATGCCTAATATGGTCCTGAAATCTGGGGCTGTGGTGGGTTTAATAAGTCCCAGCCTTTTTACAGAAACCAAAGTCAAAGACATTGTCACGATTTCTGGAGCGGCAACTGAGAGTCACTTAATATTAGAGAGAACTGGTTCCAGGAGACCAGCTTCATTCCCTGAAATCAACTAACAATTTTTAGTTTGCTTATTCTTTCCCAGCCCACTCACCCTAAATTACAGAGCTTTCATTTCTTTGGCAACCGCTAAAAAAATGACATCAAACCAGGCGGTGGTCATTCAGCTCATACCTTCAATGTGTTCTTATAACTGTATTTGAAAAGAAGGGTCTGCATCCTCAATTTGGTAATGCTGTATCCTGAATATCTTGAATGTGACAGTTCACATGATTTTCAGTGTCAAAGAAACTCTTAAATATCTCACATTATCTTCTAGATTTTTTACACATAGCAGAAATTGTCTTGGCCTCACACCGCATGACCAGTTATTCCACCAGATCAAGAGATGAGGAACAGGCAAGCTTGCCTTTCAAATCATGACAGCATCATAATTGTTCTACTGCCAACAATTGTGTGTTGAATATCTTTCTGTGCCAGCACTGTGCTCATTTACTATTTTCAGTAACTTCATGAGCTAGTACTAACCTTCACCTTATAGACATGGAAACTGAGGCTGAGAGAGTATTATGCTTAAAACCATACAATTGGAAAGTGATAGATCAGCATTCAAACATAGCCAGTCCAATGTCAGCAATTAACTACTATGCTACAAAATGCAGATTACATGGACCTCAGAGAAGAGTGTGTTTTGAGAAATGTGAGATAAAAGTATTCTAATTTCAAAAAGTAAGTTATTGGGATCTCAAAAAGATATTATGAAACTGTAAACGCACAGGGTGGAGAATTGAGGGCAGAGTGTTTTAAAGTATTCATAAACAATATTTTATGGCTGCCATCAAAATCACAAGTTAGAGCTCAACCTTCAACTAGTTCAACATATAGACACAAAACCTAAGAAACATGAATGCATGTAAAAAAATAAAAATAAAAAGCTAATGTCAGATTTGAAGCCATCAGTGTTGCAGGAACAGAATAAGCGGTGTACTGGCAGGGAGGGGCAGACATGTTATTGTTTATGTCAAGGGATGTGAACCAAAAAGACTCTAAACACTTAAACAAAGGAAAGTGTCTGGGTTAAATGCTAAGCACTCTCTACAAGCCAGCTTTGGGAGCCACAGGAGCCACACAGGAGCACTGGATGCTTTGAAAAGGAAAGCAAATGGAAAGTTGGGAGGTTTACCCTTGTTAGCAGTGAGAACTAGTTTTTGCTCCTTTCCAGTCCTAGAGCTATGTTAACATGGTGGAAACACTCAGGGAAGTGTAAGTCCAAACTGCCTTTCCTGGGCCCTCACTCTTCAGTTAAATCTCTGCCTTCTACCCTGTTCACCCTCATGCACGTTTCCTAAGGCAGATGTTTCCAACCAGCCCCTCACCATCCTGGGGACAGTCCCAACTGCTTCTACAGGGCTTTATCTTCTACCTCTCTGTTAAACCTTAAATTTCTTTTTATAATCAGAACCCCATTCTCTCTGTAGAATACTTGCCTACTGGTGCCATTGACCTGAGCCTACTTTCCAGTCCCGGGAATCTTTTTTATTTTTCTTCTAGTTGCTCCTTAGTGAAACTTCCATCACTGCCTCTCCCCTGGCATGATTGTGTGTGTGTGTGTGTGTGTGTGTGTGTGTGTGTGTATTCTAAAAATTTTTGCTTGACCTCAATGTCACACTGTTGGTCCTCATACTCACTAGATTTTCAAACTAATAGCAATACCCAAAGGCTCTATATTTCATTTAACTGTCAGTGCCCAGACCATGCTGTCTGAGCCTTTCTGTGGCTTCTGGCCAAACCACTTGCTGAACCTTAACTCTGAGAGCTCCCCATTGATGGCCTTATTGTTAGAGCAAGTGTTTTCTCCTTTCCTATTCCTCATAGCTGGTAACATAGGTGTAAGATGATGCTATTAACCATCCCGTCCTCTTCCAAAATCTCTCTTGATATATTTTTCTGACTCCTTCTGTGGCTAATTTATTTGTTTCTTACCTATCTGATCATCCCCTAATCTATTTAGCAAACACTCTTTAAAAGCCCATGTGGTGCAAATATAGCTAAGAAATGCACTTACAGAAGTGAAAGCCCAGTCTGTAAGTAGAAGACAAAACGCGAAACAATTATAAAAGAGTATGAATAATGAATGAATCATAGAGCCATGGGAAGCTTCCTACAAAGAGAGAGGGGTCTCTGATCAACTTAGAAAACTAAGGGAAGGCTTCTAAGAGGAGGGGATACTGAGTCTGCTTTGATGGTCAGGCTTTACCCAGTCAGTAGAGAAAGTAATTACAAGATTGTGCAGCAGTAGGAGAAGGCAACGAGTCTTTCAGTGAGGCTGACATGAGGCTGGCTGGGTGATAGTCACAGGAGATGGAACACTGGCTGGGTATATGATGACAACAAAAAGAGCAGGCTATCGAGTTTGGAAATCATCCTGAAGCTACAAAGGATTTTGGCCAGTGGAGGTGACATGATCAATTTGTGGTTTAGAAATATTATTCTGGCATCAGTGTGAGGAATAAATTGGAGGAGGACAAGACTTCCTTTATTTAGCTTCCTCCCTCTCCTCTGTTAAGGAAATTCTTCAAGGCCTGTGCTGTTATTTCACATTCTTTTCCTGGGAGAATGTATCTACTCCTGTATAGTTAATTATCTTAATAGCCAGATGACTATTAAATATTATTTTCTACCTCTGACTTTACTCTTTAATAAGGTCCATTCCACTTCTGTGTGCTTTAAGTAATTTCCTCTCCAGCGCTGCAGCTGGGTTCCACAGTGTGGACACATTTTCGATCACCTCCCAACTCTTATTCTATTGACCAGAAGACAACAGTTTTGATTACTTTTTAAAAAATGTTTTGTTTATTTCTAGGAGAGAGAGAGAGAGAGACAGCGTGAGCAGGGGAGGGTTAGAGAGAGAGGGAGTCACAGACTGAAACAGACTCCAGGCTCTGAGCCGGCAGTCAACACAGAGCCCGACGCGGGGCTCGAACCCACAAACCGCGAGATCATGACCTAGGCGAAAGTCGGACGCTTAACCGACTAATCCACCCAGGGGCCCCAGTTTTGATTACTTTATATATTCTATTGTCTTCTACATTTTTTTTTTCTTTCCTCTCCATTCCACCCCTACCAGTGTAGCCCAGATCTATGCTGTTCTCTAGATTACTGACGAAGTCTCTTACCTAAGTCTACCTACTGTTTCTTCTTCCTCAGTTGTTCATTTTTGGTACATATACATGAATACTCTATGGTGAAAAAAAGAATGCCACAAAACAACATTTAAGGCATTTATAGTGTAAAAATCATAAAATAGGCATCTATATATCTCCCACCAAGGCTAAGGCTTTGAACATGATTAATAAATTAGAAACCTTCTGTGTACCCATCTTCAATCTCATCTCCTCCACCACCCAGGTAACCATAATCCTAGATTTTATGTGTATCAGCCCCTTCCATAGAATTCTTTTAGCCACCAATGTTTAATACATTGTTTTTTTTTTGTTTTGTTTTTTTTTGATTTTTAAAGAATGACATATCTATCCATCAAGGACTTATTTCTTTCACTTAATATTACATTTTTAAGATTTATCTAGTTCATGCATATATGTATCATTAGTTTGTTTATCTTCACTTCTAGTAATATTCCATCATCCTTTTATACTGCAGATTCATGATTTTATTTATATATATAATGTATAACTATATATATAAAGGTATATATATATAATGTAAATAAAATATGTATACATGTATATATATATTGTGGTTTACAGGTGCATGCATTTCTTTGGGAAATAGGAAATGCTAGATTGTGAGACTTGTGCATGTTCAATTTTAGTGATTAATGCCGATTAGCTTTTTAATGTGGTTATATCAATTTAACACCTCCAGCAAAGTTTTTCTTGTTCTACATTCTTGACAATTTATATTGTCCCATTTAAAAAACATTACCAATCTGGTAAATGTGAAACTGTGTCCCATGATTGTCCTAATTTTCATTTCTCTTATTATTAATTAGATTAGACACCTTTTCATATGTATTAAGCCACTTGAGCTTCTTTTCCTCAATTCTTATTAGTATTCCATTCTTTTTATTGTCTGTTTATCTTTAATTGATTCCTCAAAGTTCTTTACAGACTGTGGGTTATAATACTTTGTAGTATATGTGCAATTATATTCTATTTTGCTTATTTTTTTATCAATTGTTTTACATAAAGAACATACGACACTTATAAACAAAAAAAATTTATAAATGGAAACAAGGTAGAAATTTTCATGCATAAGTGCATCAGTTGCAGACTTTGGTTTTCAACATTGACATACCCAAAAGAAGAATGGAGACTAACAATCTGAGAATGTTGCACAAATATTAGTAAATAAATACATATCAAGTTGTATATGTTTAAGGCTAAATCCAAAGATTAATTTTTTCTATGTCTTTTGAAACCTTGAAAATATGTAAGGACATTTTAGTAATTTAGTATTAATCCTATTTATGGAATCCCTAAATGGTGAGACTTGTAACCAGCCCCAGAGACATAAATTTTATCACCAGATATTATACACCTTTTCTTATTCCTTAAAACTAGCAAGTTATTTTTACATTGTTGCATGCATATTTTTAATAAAATTCTATGTGTGGTTTTCCCCCACTTGCAAAAGCCAATTGTGCATAACATTCCAGTTTCATATTCAGTAATCTCATGTTGGCAATTCGAAATCGGCAATGGTGGGAGTGTTTACACCATGGAAATTAGAAAATGTTTCACTTCATTTTTTATGGAACATCATTGCCAACCTACCATTCCTGAGAAATCACTGTTGGTGACCAATGATCACAAAGCTGCTACATCCAATGGCATTTCTGTTCACTTGTTTTGGACCTCAGTCATATCTGATAGCTCATCCCTTCTTTCTTCTTGAAATGCTTTCTTCAGTTGGACTCCATGACTTTCTTCTCCCTTGGTTCTCCAGCTACTTTATTGACCACTCTTTTTTGGTCCCCTGATCTATTTTCTTTTTATCTCTCCAGCCTCTAAATACTGGGTAGTTCAAGGGTCAATTCTTAGTACTCTTCTCTTTTCTATCTCTACTCATTCCCTAGATGTGCTCACTCAAGCCGGGTCTTTAACTACCTTTGATAGACTGATTCCTATCAAATGAGAATTTCCAGTTAACAGACTCATACGTCAGCTTCCAGCTTGGCTTCTCCAAAAGAAGGTCGCATGGGCAATTCAAATTTAACATGTCTAAAACCCAAGTTTTGATTGTTCTTTCTAAATTTGTTCTCTAGTCGTCCTGATCTCAGCACAATACGATTGTATTCCACCATTTACTTATGCCAAAAACCTTCATGCCATTCTTGATTCCTCTTTTCTCTCATTCCCCACCTTGGTCTAAACCACAATCTGATGCTCTGGATTATGCCTCCTAGCTTCCACACTTGTCTCTTTATGATCTCTTCTCCTTACAGCACAGAAAAAATACATACAATAGACAGAATAATCTTTTGAAATCACAAGTCAAATCATGTCATATCTTTGCTAAACACTTCAGTTGTTTATATCTGCCCCTGGTAAAATCCAAAGTCCTTATCCACGGTCTTCAAATCCCTCTCTAATCTGACCATCCATCATCTTTTTAACCTGACCTTCTACTTTTCTACCTGGCACCTTGCCCAACTATGGTCATGTATGCAATTTTCAAACAACCCAAGTCCACTTGTGCCACAGGACCTTTGAATGTAGCTATTCTCTGTGTCTGGCATGCTCTTTCTTCCCAGAGCCTCAAGGCTCACTCCCTGGGATGATATTTTATCAAAGAGGTTACGGTGACCGTTATCTCTTCATTCTTTACGATCCCCTCCTCACCTTACTCCTTATTATCTTTCTTCATGGCACGTTTCACTACTTAGCTCATTGTTCATGTGCCTTTTGTTTCTCTTATATATCTCCCCAGTAACACCTAAGCTAGGTAAGAACAGAGGCCCTGTTTTCTGGCTGCTATACCCCAGTAACCTAGAAAAAAGCTTGCTCTATAGTAGGTACTTTTATTTTTTAAATAGAATATATATGTGGTAGGTACTTTTATTTTGTTTTTAAATAAAAATGTTTAAAATAACATTTTGTTTTATTTATATTTGTTTTCATATGCAAAAATAATTATAAGAAAGAGTAGTTTAATGCCATGCTCTCATCAGGTCTCTTCTTTCCATTTTATCAAGAGGATATCAAGTATAGGAAAGAGGTTTTATGTAGTGAGAAGTATCTGCCCACTTGCTAAGGTAGCCAACACAGAAAATCAGGTGTGAAAAATAAAGTATTAAAACCTGCATGGATACTACAGGTATTTTGCCCACTTAGTTGTATAGCAGATGATCCTGGATAACTGTCATTTTTCTTGGTGTAAAAAAGTGGTTTGATGGGGCACATATTGGCTTTAATCTTGCTATTCACACTGATTACAAAAGTTTGCTCTTTACCAAAGTGAGTACCATACAGACATCCCATCAGTTCTGTGAAGAATTTCTGAAATCCTCTACTTGATATCTTCCTGCCAAATTCCTGCTGACTGCAAATGAGCACAAAATGTCAGCTTTTGTTATTTGAAGCACTAATGATGGATTTGAAATATTATTCTAACTTTGATTTCAGGATTCACTATTAAGATTTAACTGATGCAATATCACAAGTTCTGTTAACAGAAGAATCAGATTTTAATAGGGAGCATGCTCAAATCTAAATATATCAAATTGGGAGAAATTATTTCAAGAGTTTTTTCAGATTCTAATACATCTTAAAGATCATGTCTGCCTCAGACATGTTGAATTTCTTGAGGAACAAGGGGTGCAACCCTATTGCTAAGGAATATTCTCTTTTCTTTCTTTTGTGATTTAAATTTTACTCAACTGATATGATCACAATCAATCAAATATTAAATGATAGACCCTTTAAATAACATTTAAATATTATAAGACTAAATCATTTTTTTATTCTTATTTTTCAATAAGAACTATTTTTATGAGAATGTAGTACTTATAAAGAAAGTAAAACTTATAATGCCCTATATTTCTTCAGTTCATACATTTGTTTCCCTGAACTCTGGTTTTAACTCCTCTCTGTGTTCATTGTGCCTTGTTAAATTATATGTTGTACTCATTTCTAGAACAAAGAAAAACTGAACTGAGAGGTGAAGTGATATCTGTGAGTGATCTGAGACAAAAGCCTATTCTACAAAACCCCAGCCCAGTTTTGAAAATACCAGAGTTGTTCTTGGAAACCTTGCAAAATCCGATATTGTTCTCCAAAAAATAATTTAAAAGACTGGTACATTTGTGTAATGTCTTTATGCAAGACAATGGAAAAGTTATGAAATAATACTTCTATTCTTACATGAATTAGCTCATTAAGTTGGTTGTTACATATTTCCATCTGTCATGTTTGTTGCTTTCTTTTTATTAAGACTTCATTTTTTTGAAAGCAGTTTTAGGTTCATAGTAAAATTGAGAGGAAGGTAGAGATTTCCTCATCCCCCCACACCAGATTGGTACATTTGTTACCATTGATGAGCCCACACTGACATATCATTATCACTTAAAGCCTATAACTTACTTTAGAGTTCATTCGTGTTGTACATTCTATAGGTTTTGACAAATGTATAATGACAAATATATCATCCATCATTAGGGTATCACAGAGTAGTTTCTTTGCCCTAAAAATCCTATCTTCCATCTATTCATCCTTCCCCCAACCAACCACTGGTAACCACTGATCTTTTTACTATCTCTACAGTCTTGCGTTTTCCAGAATGTCTTATTGTTGGAATCATACAGTACATAACCGTTCATATTGGCTTCTTTCACTTAGTAATATGCATTTTAGTTTCCTCCATGTCTTTTAATGGCTTGATAGCTCATTTCTTTTTACTGCTGAATAGTTTTCCACTGCATGATATACCACCATTTTTATTCATTCACCTGCTGAAGGACATCTTGGTTCCTCCCATGTTTGAGTGATTCTGAATAAAAGTGCTGTAAACATCCATGTGCATGTTTTTGTGTAGACCTAATCCTTCAGCTCCGTCGGGTAAATACCAAGGAATGTAACTGCTGGATCATATACTAAGAGTACATTTAGATTTGTAGGAAACCACCAACATGTAATCCAAAGTAACTGTACCATTTTGCATTCCCACCAGCAGTGATTGAGAGTTTCTGTTGACCCACATCCTCATTAGCATTTGGTGCTGTTGGTGTTCCAGATTTTGGCCACTTTAATAGGTGTCTAATGGTATCTCAGTGTTTTAATTTGCATTTCCCTGGTGATATCTGGTGTAGAGCATTTTTTTTCATATGCTGATTTTCCATTTGTATATATTCTTTGCTGAAGTGTCAAGGTTCTTTGGCCTATTTTAAAAATTGAGTTATTTTCTTATTGTTGAGTTTTAAGAGTTTGTCATATATTTTAGATAAAAGTCCTTTGTCAGATGTTCCGTTTGCAAATATTTTCTCCAAGTCTGTGGTTTGTCTTCTCATTCTCTTGGCATTGTCTGTGACAGAGCAGAAGCTTTTAATTTAAATGAGCCAGCTTATCAATTATTTTCTTCATGGATCACAACTTTGGTGTTGTATATAAAAAGTGATTGCCTTACCCAAGGGCATCTGGGTTTTTTCCTGTTATATTCTAGGGATTGTATAGTTTTGCATTTTACCCTTAGGCCTGTGATCGAATTTTTCTGCAGGGTGTAAGGTCTGTGTCAAGATTCATTGTTTTACATATAGATGTCAAGTTGTTCCAGCACCATTTCTTGAAAAGACTGTCTCTGCTCCATTGTATCATCTTTGCTCCTTTGTCAAAAACCAACTGCCTATTTGTGGATCTATTTCTAGGCTCTTCATTTTGTTCCACTGATCTATTTCTCTTTCTCTTTTTCCCCACCGGTACCAGTCTTGATTACTGTAGCTTTATACTAAGTCTTGAAGTGAGGCAGCATCAGTACTCCAACTGTGTTCTTCCCTTTAAATATTTTGTTGGCTATTGTGGCCTTTTACCTCTCACTTATGACTTTATTATTCTAATATTGGCTAATTGTCTGGAAAATAGCTCTTGTGGGTTTTTTATTTTGATTTTTAAAGTTTATTTATTTATTTTGAGAGAGACAGAGAAGGCTCAAGTGGGGGAGGGGCAGAGAGAGGGAGACAGAATCCCATTCAGCCTCCGCATTGTCTATACAGAGCCTGATCTGGAGTGACCTGAGCCGAAACCAAGAGTTGGATGCTTAGCTTACTGAGCCACCAAGATATCCCTAACTCCTGTGGCTTTTTAAGACAACTATGTGGAATGTTATAAAAAAAAAAAAAAAAAAAAAGATTCCCCAAGTCAGTAGCATGCATCCACGGCAGGAAAAGAGTAACACATGCAGGTGATTTTTCCCATTCCAGAGTAAGGATCCAGACAGAGAGCCAAATCAGTATTTTTTTTAAACACTTAACTTAATCATACTGGAAGAATAAAAAGGAAGAGATATAAAATATTTATAAAATAGATACCTTTTAATTATTAGAATAAATGCTTTGATATAGGAGCTAAAATGGAAACTAATACCTCTAAAAATCTGAACCCTGACACTAAGTGCTAATAAATTTTTATAAAGTAGATAACTTACCAAAAAGTAACATTTTACATAGCATTTACATAAATATTAATATACATCATATACTAAATATGCAACTTCTTTATCTGTATATGCATATAATATTACTTACTCTATTCCAAACTCTCTACCTGATGGTGGTAATTTGAAATGAATACAACATAGCACCTGCTCTTAAGGATTCATAGTCTAGTAATAGGAAGGGAAGAGCACAGAGTTAGTTCCCAGGCCAGTTTGGATGTTCTTACATGATCTAAAAAAACCACTCAGAAGTGATTGTTCTGTGTTGTAATCCACCAGCTAGGTTGCTTTCGCTGTGGCCTCTTTGAGGCCCTTTATCTCAAAGGCTACAAGTAACAGACTGGAGACTTAGAGCTATGAGTCTCTTGCCTACATGAATAGTCCTATGATTCCCAGGCTCCCAGAGAGGGTTACCAGATAAAATACAAGATGCGCAGTGAAATGCACATTTCAGATGAATGTATTTTTTTTAGTCTAGGTATGTCCCATGCAGTATATAGGATGTATTTATACTTTAAAAATTGATGTTTATCTGAAATTCAAACTATTTTTATTTGATAAATCTGGCAGCTTTACTGCATGTCATTGTGATGATAAATGGCCCTGACCAAACTCTACCAATGTATGAAGCTGGCTAACTGGCTGATTTTACACACACACACACACACACACACACACACACACACACACACACACACCTACCTCACTTGGTTATCTCCTACTCCATCCCACTCCACTATTGTGTACCTTAAGGTTTTTCAAAATATCCAGTGGTACAACTTTTATTTAACTCAGTCTGTATTATAGCTTTTCTTTTCCCAGAACGTTATCATTAATTTAAAATACTGGGTCAGGGGGATGCCTGGGTGGCTCAATCAGTTAAGTGTCCAACTCCTGATTTCAACTCAGGTCATGATCTTACAGTTAGTAAGACCTAGTCTGGTGTCAGGCTCTGTATTGACAGCACACAGCCTGCTTGGGATTCTCTTTCGCAATCTCAAATTTAATAAGCATTTAAAAATAAATGAGTGAATGAATGAATGAATGAATGACTGGGTCAGGTGACAATCCAATTTTCCACCAGTCTGCCACTTGGACTCCATCTCATACAGAGCCACAGAGCAACCAACTGATGCTTTCCCATTTCCAACACAGTTTATCACCAATGCCCAAGTTTGTCCCATTTAATTTTCTTTCCCTCAAAGTGAATTCCTTTCTCATTGACAGTGTTCAGGAATTGAGGAGTGATATTTGTCCAGCAGTTTTTACCATTTCCTAGATCAGAAGCTATAATTATGGTATAACAGAATGGTAAGTGTGATGGAAGTACATGTGCTCATGGAAATTCCTGCTTGGACCATTGGTGGGGGGTTGGTCCTACTGAACTGAGGATGAAGGTAAATAAGGGAGGAAAGAGTCTTCTCAGCCAAAAAAGCATCTACAAAGATAAAACAGCATATGAGAACACATAATATACGTACAGAACGTGTAGAATGGCAAGTTGCTGAATGTTACTAGTGCAAGAAGCACTTGCAACAGCCAGTAGCACATTAAGGATAGGTTAGATTCTGAGGCATCTTCCTTGATTATCTTGCCAAACAGTTTGGGCTTCATCCTGGAGGGATAAAGGAACCATCATGAACTTTAAGAGTCAAGTTGCAAAGTCAGAGTCTTAGATTAGGTTCCTTTGAAAGCAGAATGCCAGGTAAGGACCTGAGTGTCAGTAGCTCATTTGGGAAGTGGTGGAAGAAAGTAGGAGTGAAGGAGCAGTGATGGCTCTGTAGGAAAGGAGGAAATGCCAGTAAAAGAGCAGCTTGGGTACATGGCTGCTGTAGGCACAGGGGCTTGGTTTATAAGTACTATTGAGGAGGGTACAAAATGTATTCCCTCCTTGAGAAGGACAGAGGTGAGGCCATTAATCAGATGGTCTCTGTCCCCCATTGGTTGAAGGTTGCCTGGGGACAGGTGTTGATAACTCCTATAGGCCTCTGGGTCCAGCAGATGCACAGGTCAGGGAGGCTCCAGTGGCTTCTTGGCTTGGCAGGCAGAAAGCAGAGATGACATACTTGTTTTAAGTGGGACACTGCAGAAATCTGAAATTATGGCTAAAATTAAAAGTAGCCCAGGGAATGAGATGCCAGGCACCAAGAGTGTCTGCTACAATCAGAGATCCATCCACAATTTACACTGTAAATCTAATTTGCTAAATTATAATCTAATCATAGCAATTAAGAATCATTCACAAGAAACCCAAGAGTAGAAGAAATACTAATTGATGCATGAATGTTATGATTTAATATTTAGAATTAGTCTTTCTATCCACTAGGAACCTGTTACCTAAAAGCCATGGCACTACTAATACCTTCCAAAAATATGAAATTAGTCACAAGATATAGAGAGGAAATATAAAAATTTTCAATCTCTATGAAGAAAAAATTCTTTTAAAAATAAGAGGAATAATATATTTCTTATTGTGATTCATATGTAGTTTTAAAAATTATAAATAAATATTCATTCACATATAAATTTCCTTAAACTAAATTTGCTGAGGGGATCCTGGGTGGCTCAGTTGGAGCCACATCAAATCCGACTCTTGATTTTGACTCAGGTCATAATCTCATGGTCGTGTGATCAAGCCTCATGTCTGTGCTGACAGTGTAGAGCCTGCTTGGGACTCTCTCTCTTCCTCTCTGCTCCTTCCCTCTATCTCAGAAAGTAAAGAAAGAGAGAGAGGAGAGGAGAGGAGAGAGGAGAGGGAAAGGAAAGGAAAGGAAAGGAAAGGAAAGGAAAGGAAAGGAAAGGAAAGGAAAGGAAAAAGAAAAGAGTAGAAAGGAAAAGAAAGAAAGAAAAGAAAAGAAAAGAAAAAAAGAAAAGAAAAAAGAAAAGAAAAGAAAAGAAAAGAAAAGAAAAGAAAAAGAAAAAGAAACTGAACTTACTGAATTGGTGAAAGAGAGAAGACATGAGGTATAAGAGGCATTATTTTTTGACTATCCAATATATGAGGTTTTTCATTTTTGTTACCTCTATATATTTCATATCCACCCTGGGATGTAGATATTACTGTCCCTCTACAAATTTGAGGAATCTGAGGGTCAGGTTGGTTAAAGGGCTTATCCAAAGTTACATAGCTAGTAAATGGTAGTACCTGGACTCAAATCCATATCTTCCTGACTCTCCTTTCCATTTTGTTGTCTTAAAATGTCATTGTTTTGTAAAGTAAAACATTGAAATACTTAAAATTGTAAAAAAAATAAATAAAAAATAAGAAAAGAAAAGAAAACTATGGTTATATCACCAGATGTACTAGAACATATATTACAGCACAGTATGTTTGTAAAATATGTGCTTTGATATTTTTATAACCACAATAATATCTATAATAGAATATATTCAGACCACATGAAAGAAATCTCTGAGTATGTTAAAATGTGAAGAATGTCCTTTTGGCCATGGGCAAAAGTTTAGCAATAATAAAAGTGTATCAGGATATTTAGTAAAGAGGAAAAAAATTGTTTTCTGTGGTCATGTTTTCCAACTTTAAGTATATTTGTCTATCATTTTATTATAAACAGGGTGTATTTATATAGCCTAAAGAAATAGGAACCAGATTCCTTGTTTTGAAGATGCCAAAAAAATATATCTTCTAGGATGATAAGCAATAACAGAGAAGAGTGAATCAAAAATATCAAGCTTCTATCTGATTCCTGACCAAGATTTTAATTTTATTGCACAAATATGCCATGACAACAGATATATACAGCAGTACCACCCACCCAAACCTGATGTAGGGAAGGGTCTGCCAGCATTCCCATTATAATCCTTGAAGGGAATTCTGATATTTTAATACACATGAAATTGGCATCTAGGTTCTCAGCAAGATGTGTTTTGTTAAATTTAAAAAAAAAAAAAGAGAGAGGTTTTAAAAAAGAGACCTAAATAGCGTCAGCTGGCTTTGTTTAGAAGGCGTGTAGCAATGCAAATTCTGGTGAACCATTAGATGTTATGATGTCAATGGAACGCCTGTACTGGTCCCGCTGACCCTGAACCAGATCCAGAGGATAATACCAAAGGAGAGATTTTTATTTACAGGCTAGTAAAAAAGTTGCAGTATCCAAATTTTTCAGACTATTACAGAAACTACACACGTCATAATCACCACATCTTAATTTAAATCGCTCTGTTTTTCATTTTAGAAAGTGAAAAACTGTCATCGACAAAGAGAGTTGCATAATGGTAGAAGTAGAGGGAGGCTCTGGAGCCAGACAGCCTGCTTTTGAATCCCAGGTTCCCAGGTTCATTTAATTCTTAGCCACGTGACCATGGGCACGTTACCTCACCCCTTAGTGCCTCAATCCTCCTTCTTATAAAATGAGACTAGTAATAGTGCTTATCTTAATAGTTTTGGGATCAATGAATTAATTGAGGCATGCCTTGGAGATATATTGGGTTTGGTTCAAGACCACCCCAATAAAGGAAATCTCTTAATAAAGCAAGTCAAATGATTTTTTTGTTGTTTTTCAGTGTGTATAAGAGTTATGTTTATATTATACTGTAGTCTATTTAGTGTGCAATAGCTTTATGTCTAAAAAATGCTCACACCTCAATTTTAAAATATTTTATTGCTAAAAATTTCTGTCATCTGAGCTTTCATGAAATCATAATGTTTTTGCTTGTAGAGGGTCTTGCCTTGATGTCAAGGGCTGCCGTTTGATCAGTGGGGTGGTTGCTGAAGGTTAGGGTGGCTGTGGCAGTTTCTTAAAGTAAAACAATAAAGTTGGCCACATCTACTGACTCTCCCTTTCATGAACAATTTGTAGGATTTGATGCTGTTTGATGGCATTTTACTCACAATAGAACTTCTTTCAAAATGAGAATCAATCCCTTCAAACCCTGCAGCTGCTTTATCAACTAGGTTTATATACTATTCCAAATTCTTTGTTGTCATTTCAACAATCTTCACAGCATCTTCACTAGAAATAGATTATGTTACCAACCTGGGCCCTTGGGGTCTCTCATCAATAAATCAATAAAAGAGCCAAAGGGGAGTTTCAGACAAGGCTTTACTGGGGCTTATGCTTGAGTGCAAGGGAGACGGCACACAGGAAAAAATCCTTAGGCTGACTCCCTGGCGAGGTCGGTGTGAATTTTTAAAAGGCTTAGAGGAGGAAAGGGTGCCATTACACAAGTAGAGGTGGGCTATCTCTTGGCACTTGCATGCTTAGAGATCATGCTTTTCCATACATTGCATGCATCATTAACATGTTAAATCTCCACCAGTGGGCATAATTTTTAGCATTTAAATGAGGGACTTGTAACTTGAGTATACTCCTGGTAGTCACTGCGTATATTCTAATGCCAGTGTTGGGAGTCCATCCTGGTGCAGACTCGTTTGGTCTGGATTTCACTAGTTTTTTGGGGGGGTGGCTGACTCCCTCTTTTAAGCTGAGGTTGTGTTTTCTGCATTCCTGTAAGATGTATTACTCAAGAGACACAGACTCATGGGGTTTTTTTCAGGGAGTTTTCTTTTTATGGTATAGGGTTTTAAGAGGGACCCTGGGTCCTGTCCCTATTCTATCTCAATCGCATCTCAAGAAACTATTGTCTTTGTTCATCTATAAGAAGGCAACTCATCATCTGTGCAAGTTTTATCATGAGATTGTAGCAGCTCAGTCACATCTTCAGGCTCCACTTCGAATTCTAGTTCTCTTGCTATTTCCACCACATCTGCCATAACTTCTTCCACTGAAGCCTCAAACCATCCAAAGTCATCCATGTGGATCGGAATCAACTTCCAAACTCCTATTAATGTTGATATTTTGACTCCTTTCCATGAATCACAAATGTTATTAATGGCATCTAGAATGGTGAATTTTTTCCAAAAAGTTTCAAATTTACTTTTACCAAATCCATCAGATGAATCACTATCTGTAGCAACTATAGCCTTATGAAATGTATTTCTTAAATAATAAGACTTATAAGTTGATGGGTGCCTGGGTGGCTCAGTCAGTTGAGGGTCTGACTCTTAATTGCACCTCAGGTCATGATCCCACAGTCTGTGAGTTTGAGCCCTGCATCGGGATCTGCAATGACAGTGTGGAGCTTGCTTGAGATTCTCTTTTTCTTTCTCTGCCCCTCCCCCATTGTGCATGCACTCACACTCTCACTTGCTCTCTCTCTCTCTCAAAATAAATAAACATTAAAAAATAATATTGGGGCGCCTGGGTGGCTCAGTCAGCTAAGCGTCTGACTTCGGCTCAGGTTATGATTTCATGGCTTGTGGGTTCGAGCCCTATGTCAGGCTCTGTGCTGACAGCTAGCTCAGAGCCTGGAGACTGCTTCTGATTCTGTGTCTCCCTCTCTCTCTGACCCTCCCCTGCTCATGCTGCCTCTCTCTCTCTCTCTCTCTCTCTCATAAATAAGTAAAACATTTAAAAAATTTTAAAAAATAATAATATTAAAAAGACTTGTAAGTTAAAAGGACTTCTTGATCCATGGGCTGCAGAATGGATAATAGCAGGCATGAAAATAACATTAATCTCATTGTACATTTCCATAAGAGTTCTTGGGAGACATATGCAATTGTCAATGAGCAGTAATATCTTGAAAGAAATCTTTTTTTATCTGAGAAGTAGGTCTCAACCATGGGCTTAAAATATTCAGCAAACCATATTGTAAACAGATGTGCTGTCATTTAGGCTTTGTTGTTCCATTTATAGAGCCCAGGCAGAGTAGATTTAACATGACTCTTAAGGGCCCGAGGACTTTCAGAATGGTCAATGCACTTAAAGTTAGGGGCATTAACCTGGTTTTGAAATGAGGCATTGACTTCTGTCTAGCTATGAAAGTCCTAGATGGCACCTTTTTCCAGTAGAAGGCTGTTTCATATATATTGAAAATATGCTGTTTAGTGTAGCGACTTTCATTAACTATCTTTGCTGGATCTTCTGAAAAACTTGCTGCAACTTCTACATTAGCACTTGCTGCTCAACTTGCTTTTCATGTTCTAGAGATGGCTTCTTTACTCAAAACTCATGAACCGACCTGTGCTAGCTTCAAACTTCTTATTTAGCCTCCTCACAACTCTCCATAGAATTGAAGAGAGTTAAGGCTTTGCTCTGGATTAGGCTTTGGCTTAAGGAAATGTTTAGGCTGGTTTGATTCTCTATCCAAACCACTACAACTTTCTCCATATCAGTGATAAGGCTGTGTCACTTTCTCATCATTCATGTGTTCACTGGAGTTGCGCTTATAATTCTCTTCAAGAACTTTTCCTTTGCATTCACAACTTGGGTAACTGTCACAAGAGGCCTGGGTTTTGGCCTTTCTTGGCTTTTGACGTGCCCTCCTCACTAAGCTTAGTCACTTCTATCTTCTGATTTAAACTGAGAGATGTGCAACTCTTCATTTCACTTGAGCACTTAGATGCCATTGTAGGGTTATCTATTCATCTAATTTCAATATTGTCTCACAGAATAGGAAGGCCCGAAGAGAGGGAGAGAGATGAGGGAACAGCCTGTCAGTGGAGCAGACAGAACCCACACATGTAAGGGTTAAGTTTGTGCCTTATATGGGCATGGTTCATGGCACCCCTAAACAATTACAGAAGGAACATCAAAGATCACTGGTCATGGATTAAGATAAGAAATGCAATAATAATGACAAAGTTTGAAATATTGCAAGAAGTACTGAGAAGTGACACAGAGACACAAAGTAAGCAAATGCTATTGGGAAAATGTCTTTGATGGACTGGCTAGATGCAGGGCTATTACAAAGCTTCAGTTTGCAAAAAACACAATATCTGCAAAGCACAATAAAGTGAAGTGCGATAAAACGAGGTGTGCTTGCAGCAAACAGTAAACATTCATTAAATGTTGAAAACTGAGTAAAAATCCATTATATTTACATACATTCTGAATAAGTAAATGTACTCTGAAACTGCAGGAAGGAATAGGTATGACATGTGTATGTGTGTGTTTGTAAGTATGTTTTTGTCTCTGAAATATAGATGTGGAAATTGTCAAGCTATAAATTAAAACCTTTTTATAGAGACAATAAAATAATACATATATTTCTTAGAGTTTTTAATATTGTAGTGAGAGAAATCTGCATTCCAAAATATATGCAGATTCTCAAGGTGAAGGTGAGGTCAGATGCACTGGCAAACTGATGTATAGGGTCAGGACCATTTTAACCATTAGACATGATGATCCATGAATAGAGCAGTAGTGTTCAGTAGAAATAAAATGCAAGCCACATATTTAATGTTAAATTTTCTAGCAGGCATACCTAAAAATTTTAAAAATCAAATTTATTTTAATCATATATATTATGACAATGTCAAAAATATTTCACTAAGTAATAAATATAAAAATTAATGAGAAACTTTACATCCTTTTTTGTACTAAGTCATGGAAATTCAGTGTATATTTCATACTTGCAGCATTCCTTAATTCACATTAGCCGTATTTAGGTGCTCAATAGACATATGTGGTTAGTGGCTACTATATTGGAAGGTACTGGTCTAGCACTACATACTTTTCAAAGCTCTAAAACCTTATAAAAACTGGTTCAACAATATTAAAATAATAGGGCATTTTAAGAACAGTTTACTAAACATCTCCAAAATGCCAAACCTACAAATGTTAATATTTAAGTTTAATCTTCATTAAGATATAAGTGTATATAAATATACGTATGGAAAAAACTTGTAGGCTCAAGTGTGCATGATGATTTTGGAGAAATTATAGCCTATTATACATTAAATATTACTCAGAGCCTAAATAATCTCAAAAGCAAAAATATCTTTCAAGAGTTTGCTAAGTGTTTTATTTATCATGGAATTAGAAGCATTTTAACATGTTTGATATCATATGTAATGGGGACTCAAAAATGTCTTTAAAATAGACTGAGTATAGTAGTAGAGTCTTATTACTTGCCATCATGGCCATGATGATTTTCATCTAAGAACCCCTGGACGAGACAAAACATCTTTTCCCTTCCCTGGTCCTGTGACTTGGACTGCTCAGCACTTGCTTACTCACATCCGACTTGTGCCCCCTAACAAAAGCATAAAGCTGTGTGCAGTCTCTTCCAACCAGGCATCCTCCCCACTTGACCTCTTTTTTCTTTTCTCCAATTCAGTTTCCAGGCAGAAAGGCTGAAGCGCCATCTCTGGAACTAGAATCCAGTTCTAACACCGTCATTTAGAAGCACTATGATCTTTGGACATTCAGATACTTCTCTGAGCTGCAGGCTTCTCATTTGCAAAGGGGGATGAGAATAGCTCTTCCCACAGATGCTAAGATGACTAAATGAGAGCTTGTAGGTTAAGCACCTGCTCCCTAGTCTGGGGCTTCAGCCATAGATGCTCAGTTATTTCTAAGAGTCTATATTCCACTTCTAACAAAACAAGCTAATGGTTACTGGGCACCATCTACATGTCAACCATCCCCTGATGTACATGTTAGTATTTGTTATCTCATTTTTACATTTTCATGACAACTCTTTAAGTTAGGAATTACTCACTCCATTTCACTGGTGAATCTGAAGAGGCTTGGAGAGGTTAAGTGACCTGTACAAGGTCACACCATATCAGTGAGTGAAGGAGCAAGATGGATCCTAAGAGTTTTGTAATGATTTCATCTAACAGATTGAGAAATACAATGAGTGAAGAAGCATATGCTTGAAAACATAATTAACTCTTATTTATTCAGTGACTGAATATCCTGTTTGTATTGTTTTCTTAAAGTTTATGCCACAAGGTCATAGTGGCCTTATTTCCTTTGCAGATGAAAAGCGGGTATTAATATTCACATGGACATAGTGGAGAAAAAAATCACAGACTCCTACCATAAAGCTAGACTTTGTTGCTTATGAATAATTATTTTATAGGAATGAAGCATTAAGAGTGTTTGCCTCCAAGGCTGGCTGACCACCACAACGCAGCTCCTTAACACGTCTACTTTCAGGCTTCCATTTAAACACATTTCCATTTAAAGGGGCGCCTGGGTGGCTTAGTCGGTTAAGCGTCCGACTTTCACTTAGGTCATGATCTCGCGGTTCGTGGGTTCGAGCCCCTCATCGGGCTCTGTGCTGACTGCCAGCTCAGAGCCTGGAGCCTGTTTCAGTCTGTGACTCCCTCTCTCTCTGACCCTCCCCTGCTCACGCTGTCTCTCTCTCTCCTAGAAATAAATAAAAATATTTAAAAAAAAATAAACACATTTCCATTTAATAATATCCCTCCAATTCAAGTGATGGATGGAGGCAGGAGAGTATGGAGGTTCAAATTAGCAAACTGCAGAAAGCAACTTGTAGGGACAGGTTGGTAGAGGGAGTGGGGAGATAACATACCTATGAAGGCATTCACAGCATGTATTCAGTAAAACATTAGGTGTTCTCATTTTTCTAAGAGACTTAAACATTTTTTCTAACTGGATTCTTCACAGCATGAGGCTCTGTCTGTAATGGCAGCCAGGGCTAGGGCTCAGGACACAGAGAGCAGAATGTGGATGGCGAGGTGGGGGCTGGAGCACACCTGTCCTATATCTCCATGCAAGTCTCCTAGGCTTCTCTCTGGCACCCTCTCTGTCTCTGGTGAGTCATAGGGTTTTTTTTCTTTCTCCTTTGGGCCAAAACTCAGAGAGGAAAGTAAACAACAAAAACAAAAACAAAATACAAAAGAGGTTCTTTCCTATGCTTTTACTTTTATCTTGCAAATTACGCTATCCTAATATATGAATAATTTCCTTTACGGAAGTGTTAAGTAATAGTTGGTCCCATGTACACACTTAATTTATCATAGATACTAGAATATTTAAAGCCACACTTATTAACCTGATTTCCTTTTTAAGGACTTCAATTAAATGTTTAAGTAATTCAAATAAAGACTTCCTAATGAGTAATTATTTTAACTTTAAATAAGTTAAATTTATAAATAGGGCAAAATGTAAGTTATTTTAAAAGCTTTAATACTGAACATAAAATTAGTAGATTCTAATTTAGAATCATAAGCTTATATCAATTATTCAGCTACTTATTTCACATGAGGTTTACTCTAAGATAACTCATTTTAGTTTATAATTACACAAAATAGAAAATATACACAGATTTTTCTTAATTAAAATGTATTTAAGTTGTTTAAATTTTTTTATGTTAAGTTTAAATTCTCCAAGAGTTGAGAGATGTTTGACGTAGGGAAAAGATTTACCATTGAAAGTAGCTGAGGTAGTTACCTGATATTTGAACTAACATGTTGTGAAGATTCTTACTCATTCTTATGAGCATCTGTGAACTCTATAATTGTTTTATCAGTGGTTCTAGAACTCATATAAGAAGTGAAGTAAAGGTTCACTCACTTCCCTGAGCTTTGGTTAAACACAATACCTCATTCTGTCTGCTCATGTGCTCATAGAACCCTAAAGTGTTTGCCCTGTATAATCTTTTGATTCAGTATAGCATTTTGATTTCTAACTCATACCAAGGAATTTTCCTTTGGTATTTTCCTTTCAACTGTAAATAAATTTTAAATTATTTAAACTTAGAACTTAGTGGGTTTTCCATTTTTTATATTTTTAGGACAATATCATTCACATGGATAGTTGAAATAATATTCGATTAAATTTTAATTTAATACCTTTGGCTTTCTGGTTGTCACAGCTTCTGGGGTCATCCTAATGATATGTCCCCTTTAGTCAGAAATGCCTTCTTATAGACTTGACATTCATCAATTTCTATATTATTCACTGATACAATATGTGATTAAAAATAACATCATCCAGTGAGAATATTTAATAAGAGAATGTTTTATTCTCTTTCTTTAGAATATTTCAGATTAAATTTTCTCTTTCTGTGTAATATGGTAGAATTTTGGCTTTCCATAAATTTTGTAGGTTTTGGTCAATCATCATTAATATCCTTTCTACTTTGGATGCTCACACGATAGCAATTTTGGCCTGTGAAGCCCTGTAGGTTAGCACTTGTGCCCTTTCGATATGGCCCCATGAATCTTTGAAAAGTGTTTTGCTTTCTTGCACTCGTTGTTCTAGGCTCACGGTGTTCCTGCTCCAGATTTAAAAGCCTGAGTTTTAATAGAAAAAAAAAAAATCAGAGATAATAGTGCTAATAATCCAGGCACTGAGATAAGTAATGGTAGAACATTGCTTCTGGATCTTATCACTGCACCAAGCTCAGGAAACATGTGTATTGATGTTTACTACTCAGTTCTAAGAACAGTGTTTCTATACTTCTTTTAATTCTAAAATTATATCTCCATTCCTTTTTATATCAAAAACTTCATTCTGTGAGAAAATAAAGTACTTACCTGATATCTTAAAATTCTTTTTCAAAATAATAATGCTGGGTGGCTTAGTGGGTTAAGGGTCCTCTTGATTTTGGCTCAGCTCATGATCTCACAGTTAGTGAGTTCGAGCCCTGAGTGGGGCTCTGTGCTGACTGTGTGGAGCCTGCTTGGATTCTCTTTCTTTCTGTCCCTCCCCTGCTTGTGCACTAGTGCCCTTGCACACACTCTCAGTAAATAAATAAACAAACAAAATAATAATGCCAATAATAACATTCTTGAATGAAACTCAAGCTTTCTAGGTAGTCCTCTCTGTTTTTAAAATGCATCCCACTAGAAAGAGGTATACCAAGGTAGGGGAGGAGAGTGGGAGCCATCTGCCCCACGGGGGAGACATCTTAAATCAACATTGTTAGAAGTGCTTGTACACAGTTACAATAAAAAGCAGACCAAGCTTTAGTCACTCATGTTATTGTTTCTAAAATTTTTCAGGCAGTGAACCATTCTTGCCTGAGGCCAGGTTATCCCATTTCTTTTCTTTTTTTTTTTTTTATTTCTAGGAGAGAGAGAGAGAGACAGCGTGAGCAGGGGAGGGTCAGAGAGAGAGGGAGTCACAGACTGAAACAGGCTCCAGGCTCTGAGCTGGCAGTCAGCACAGAGACCGACCTGGGGCTCGAACCCACGAACTGCGAGATCATGACCTAAGCGAAAGTCGGACGCTCAACCGACTAAGCCACCCAGGCGCCCCAGGTTATCCCATTTCTAAAACCTCCACCCCTAGAGCCCCAGTTAGCCCTGCTACCAGGTATGCACAGTCCTATTTTCTTATTCTTGAGTCATTCACAAATTCTCACTCAGTTTTGCCACGAAAGAGCTTCCTTGGATAGTTCTTTCAATAATTGCGATTCATTTTCAATTGAAAGACATTTGCATTTGGAAAGCTGCCTATTTAGAGTTCTCCAAAGGTGACTGTTTTAAGCCACTAACATTTCTTGGTGGCAGAGCTCACCTAATGTAAGAGAGTGACGTCTACAGTCCCATTCCACCTTGAGAAGATAGGAAAACTGGAACAGCTCAGTATCCAAAATTTTGTACATGAGTTTCATTTCACCACCATCTGGTTCATCCACAATGAGATAATGTATATTTATAAGTGCAAGATTTATATATTTCAGTTCTGGCTGGCACACAAAAAAAGAAAATCTGCTTCCTACTATTTAATTTCTAGTGATATTAGAACCATCATATTTTCATATATTCAAATACATAGCAACTTTTCTAAATCCGGTTCTGATATTAAAGGCTTTAAATTTATCTTGCTCCTTTTTCAAAATGACAAACTCTTCTTTTTTACACTATGCAACATTCCTTATCAACACAATATTCGTGCTATGTATTGTAATAGTGGAGTTTGGGGAATAAAGAGCCAAATGATTTCATAGTCAAAGTTAGATTAGCAAAGAACTAAGTGTAAATACAGACTCTTGAGTTTTTATCCAAAATTCTCTTTTGACTCCTATCATGAGAGGATATAATTTTAATTTCTATAACTTACAATATATATAAAATACATAAATACATGTGTATATATATATGTACATATATATGAATCTTTATTTTAATTAAAGATAGCCCTACCAAAGAACTCAAAATTTTCAGCAGACTGAAACAAGTATAATTCATACTTCTAAAATCTAATTTAGAAAAAGAAAACCTAGAGTCTATCAAGATAGAAGATAGATAGATAGATAGATATTAGGGGAATGTAGCAGTGAAATGTAATATGGATCATATAAAATATACTTAGAGATTTATGCTAGAACTAATTCATAAAAAATCAGTTTTTCTACTTGTTTATACTTTATTGTAATATATTTCAGTTATGTCTATATTTCATAAAACATTATTATAAAACTTTAGATACTTAAAGTGGAAATTAAATTCTTTAATGTAATCAAAATATGTCATGCCTAACATTCCCACTTCTACTTTTTGTAGTAATTGCACTAAACTCTACAGAGAAAACAAAACAAAACAATATTATTTAAATTTAGGACAAACCATCACTTCTTGTAGCTTTAGAGGTACAATATATTTTAATCAACCAGGAATATTTAAAAGGCACAGATAATTTGTTAATCCAGAAGAGAGGGATAGTTGATTTGACTCTTAATTTTCTAGAATCATGGCTTTTTCTAATGGTAAAAATTTAAAGCTGCCACCTTTTTCTTTCTCTCTGCTTCAGACTTCTATTTGTTCTTTAGCCTGGGGACTATTTTTTCCTTTTCCGCCCCAAAGTTAAATTTCTCTTTATGACTTCCAATCTGGCAGGGCCAGGTGAAAGAATTACTGCTTTAAATATATAGATCTTTCTTACCTCGCGATGGGATTATATCCCAATAAATCCGATATAACTAGAAAAAACAAGTCAAAAATGCATTCATACACCTACCGTACCAAATATCATCTTAGCCTAGACTACCTTAAACGTGCTCAGAACACTTTCATTAGCCTACAGTTGGGCAAAGTTATCTACCACAAAGACTATTTTATAATAAAATGTTGAAAATATTTAGTAATTTATTGACTACAGTACTGAAAGTGAGAAACAGAATGGTCGAATGGGTACAGAATGACTGTCAATGTACAGGTGGTTGTTGACCCTTGTGATTGCTGAGTGACAAGGAGCTATGACTGTAGCCCCCCAGCCTCATGAGAGCACAGTGTACCACATATGGCTAGCCCAGGAAAAGATCAAAATTCAAACTCTGAAGTACAGTTTCTACTGAATCCGTATTGCTTTCGCACCATGGTAAAGTCGAAAAATTGTAAGTCAAGCCGTCGGAAGTCTGGAACCGTCTGTAGTTTTTAGCCTTATACAGATCTATTTACAATGTCTTCCTGGCTAGAAACACATTAATACTTGCTAGCAAAAATAGTCAAACACAAGCTTTTTACATTTCATAATGTTACCAATTCAAATGTCCATGATTTCAACTGAGTAGTTTTTAACAGTTTCATTCTTGAGACCTGAAATCTAAAGATATCCTTTTTAATTCAATAAATGTATGTTGTATCAAATTCAGCACTCCAAGCAATTTTCAGAGTTACTTCCCATATATATTCAAGCTTTCTTCTGCAACAGGATCCTTTTCAATGTAAGCCATTCTTCCACCTTTGCCCTTTTGAAATCCAGGCTTATTCTGAAGAGTTACTCTAACTTAATTACTCTTAATTTTTTTTCAAAATCTAAGGTTTAACTGGTAGAGTTATAAATTCAGCAAAATAGACTTCTTCTGGGGAGGTACTGTAGATTTTCTAAGTCTATCATTTGTAGAGTATGCCTCCTCAAGAATCAAAAACCAGGGTGTTAATATCTTGAGGATAAAATTCTCTGTGAGAAGGTATTTGTTCTTATGTCGGCTTTTTACAGGAATGGAAAAGTCCTCTCCTTGAGTTTCCTTTTCTCTTCCTCTTCTGGCCTCAAGTTGCCCTGCCTTTTTTCTCCTTCTCTTCCTTTCCCTGTCTTTTTCCTCCCTCCGTCCCTCCCTCCCTCCCTCCCTCCCTCCCTCCCTCCCTTCCTTCCTTCCTTCCTTCCTTCCTTCCTTCCTTCCTTCCTTCCTTCCTTCCTTCCTTCCTTCCTTCTTCTTTCCCCCTTGAGTGCTTAATGCAGCTTTTTGACCTATGCTGATCCCTGATGGAGGAAATTAAGAATGTATCTTTTGTTAAATCTCAGTCTCCAACACCACACAAGCAACTACAGGATTGAGATATTTTATTTTTCTTTGATGTTTGATAATAGCAGGGGTCATGAGAGCTAGTTATGAGCATCGTTGGTGTTACGGTTCCAAATTTTAGAGATCTGAGACCACAAAGGTCCAGTATGATTTAAGCACATGCTGGGTTCCTCTTCTGATTCTTAAACAGAGGAAAGCCCATAATATGTTGGCCTAGACAAGGGATGAGAATAGTCTACTCAAGTTTTTGTGAATTCATAAGAGAAAAATTTTAATTGTAGGCCTGGGAGGTCTAGAGGATAGATGGAGAGACAGACAGTTTCACTTCATGTCCCTGCCCAAAATGGCAAGGTGTTTCTGAACTGGAATGAGTTCAGGAAGAAGCCTACCCACAGCTGAACGAATATAAGCTTACATCCTTCCACAGCTAAAAGGATATAAGGAAGAGGGGAAAAAGTGAGATAGCAATGAATCTTACTTGTGTATTTTACACAAGATGAGTATTTGTCTATTACTGGACAGAGGGGCTGATACACACATAGACATACACACACACACACACACACACACACATGTAACTATACACACAGCGAGCTCTCTGAAAGAATAAAATTGAAAAGATGAACTAAAGTAAACTCCTCAGTTTCATCCAGTGCATTCCAATCCCCCATGGCATTTTTGGGATTGCCCATTTCCAGAGAGTTTGAGAGAAGAGAGACTGAGTCCACAAGACCTTTCACTTTGTGGTTCAAGGTTAATAAAAACTATTTGAGGTATGGCGAAGGCACCGAGTAAAGTTAGGTGGCAGAAAAGTCCCAGAAGAGCCTTTGAAAGGATGATGACAATGAGGGAAGAAAGTGGGAGAGTTTCCTCTGATGATTTAGACCTCAAATCAAAGCCAAGGACTGTCATTCTGATGCACTGGGGACAAGGGCTGCCTACACATGAGAGAACAGGAACTCCAAAATTAGTAAACATGAGTCCCAGGCAGCTTTGCTGTAGGGTCTATGATGCAACATTACCCGTGCAAGGAGTATCTTGCTTTGTACTTTAGAATCCACCAAATTTGGCAAATGATGGAGACCCACACCAAGGACAAATATAGAAAGATTTGGAGTTAGTGGCCTGCTCAGGTCTTTAGAAAGAGGGCAACACAGCACAATTTCTGTCTTTAGGAAAAAGTAACTCAGGCAACTGGTGTCTCTAAAAGGTCTTCAGAAGGAAGTCTGGGTGGTTCAGTCAGTTAAGTGTCCCACTCTTGATTTCCACTCAGGTCATGATCTCACAGTTCATGAGTTCAATCCATGTATTGGGCTTCACGTTTGCAGTGGGGGACCTATTTGGGATTCTCCATCTCTCTGCCCCTCTCCCCACTCACTCTCTAAAGTAAATAAAGTTGAAAAAAAAAAAAAGAAAGAAAACATTTTCAGAGATTTGTCATGAATAGCAACTACTCCAGGCCTCTAGTAATCCACCTCCAAACAGCCTCCAGCATGGAGGAGGTGGTGCTGTGGTCAATGGTCAGGAAGAACTGTAGATCCTCATGTCTGGAGGGGAAGGAGCTGACATCTGGGAGCCTACTATTTCACACCTGAGCTCTAGGGAGGTCTGTGGGTGGCAGCAGGTGAGTGGTATGGACAAATACAAGAAAACTCGCAGGACTGAACCATACATCAAGTGGGAGCCAAGGAAAGTGACTAGATTACTAATTTGCCATAGGGGGTCCAGAGTTGTATGACTCTGACCATTTCTTGGCCACACCAGTTGGTAAAGTCTGGGATATTGTGGTACACATGCAAACTTTTTGCTGAATGAATTATAACTTAATGTAAATATTTACCATTCTTTACAAGTATTTTATGAAATGATTTTTGGCTGCGGCATAGTATCTTATCATATGGACATACAACATAATCCGTTTAACTAATCTTCCAGATTTGGAAATTTAAGATTGTTTCTATTTTCTTTCAAATTTAAATGGTGCTACCACAAATATATTTATAGATATATCTTTGTAGACATACCTTTGTGTAAATCTCCAATAATTTGCCAGTTAGAGTTTTTAAATTTTTTTCATTTTTCTAGTTTCTATAGTTCACAAACCATAATCTGAATGTCAATTCTTTTTTTTATTTGCTATATCTTAAAAAGTTACCATCTCATCAGTGAATAGAATATTTTTAAAACCATACATAGCAAAAAAGGAAAAAGATTTTTCTGATTTGGTGCTTAGTTGCATTATTCCACCCATATCTTACCTATGATACTAAAATTTATTTTCACATCAGCACTGACACTGCTAATTAAACTAATTTTAAGAAACTTGAGAAAAGTTTTTTCTCTCAAGACCCCCCTCATTTTCTCTTATCAAAAGATGCCACTCCTTTAAGATGGTGAATATCAAATTCAAATCAGAAACATCAAAATCACATTAATGAAGAGAATTTCAAGTTACATCTTTGTCACAGTGACAATGTTCAGATATTTCAATACATTTATGTCCTTGTTCACTGCTATATAGATAAACTTATCTGCTATATGAGTGGGAGTCATACCACAATGTGAATGTAACTTTTCTACAATAAGAAGACATTTTTTCTAAAGCATTTTGGAAGTAAATTAAATATTAAAATTCATGCCCAGATTTTTTTTCATAAAGCTGTCAACTTTTCCTTACCTTAAAAGTAAACTATGTGAGAAAAAAAAAAAAAGCTAGACAAAGAAACACCCAGCCAAGAATTCTGAATTGGAAGAACACTGAGCTTTTCTCTACGGCTACAAATTGCCTCGCTGACAGAGAATTCTGCTTTGTACCAGGCACTTAGTATATATTAATTCATTCTCCTAGCAACTTTGTGAGGGAGGTCATTATTATTTACAAACAAACTGAGGGTTAGAAATCTTCAGAACTTTGCCCAGTATCACATAGCAAGTAAACTGTGGGCATCTGTAGGACTCTAGAATGTGCGTACATTCAGCCATGCCTATACTTTCCCACACAAAACTGGTATGGATTTACAATGATTGGCTCATCTGAATAGATCTACTTTGGTTGCAGCCACCATATGGTTCAAGCTCTCATTGGTGAAAAACCCACTTCCTGGGAAAATAAGTGTCATTGTTTGTACTCAGTTTATATACTGTCCCAAGATAGTCATGAAATTAATTAAATCAGAAACTTTTGGAAATGTATATATCTACTATTTTCTCAATTTGTTTCCTGGGTTACATTCCTAGAATGTAACATTTCGTTCTAGGAATGTAACCCAGGAAGGCAGTAGGGCTCTTATTCAGGGAAAAGGAATGGTCAAGCTGGCACTCCCCTCTCCGACTTCCAGATATCCCTCTGTCCCTTTACTGCCCACTCTGTCCTTAGGTTCTACTCTCGCCAGACCTGTAATCACTCTCTGGCTCATGTGGCTCCTCCAAGTTAGAAATGGGGGGGGGTGAAGAGGCTGTCTCAGAGGTTTAGTCTGTGAAAGAGCCTCTGATATAAATTTAGAACTTTTGTGATTAATCCTATGCTACCCTATCTCTTGTGCTTTATATTAAAAGACTTTCTCTTTCTCAGCCTTGAATTACTTTGCAAAAGGAAATAATCCCTTTTGCTAATTAAACCAAGCTCTGATCAGGGGAGGTGATTGGCAGATGGGGCAGCAGAAAGATCCAGAGAATGTGTGGAGGAGTGGAGGCTGGGGGCTGCTTCACACTGTTTTAAAGTCACTTAGCCAGCAAGTATGTCCTAGAAAATAATAGGAAATGACTAGGATTTGAATATTTACTTTTTCTTAAATGGTTTGGTGAGTGCACTGTAGGTTCTTAGACTCATACTCATTTGCAAACAGGATTATTCCTTTGAGAAAATTTTAAAAGTGTAAACACCCTGACCAAAACCTTAGGTTGGAAGGGTACAGGCAAGTCAGTATGTTTTTCATCACCTTTCATCTGGATAGTCTGCTCTAAATAAGTGTACAATAATTTTTAAAATCCAGTTCAGATCAAGACATCTTTATGATTTCTATTTCTCAGCCTAATAATTCACACATACACACACAAAAAAGAAAACCTGTAGATGTCTGATACTGTCCCAGGGTTGAGACAGAGATAAATAAAGATAAATAAAACATGACTTGTCCTGGAGGGCCTAACCATTTAAAAATGGAGGCAGAACAGCAAATAAAAACATTACTAATAGTTTAAAAATGCTGATTAGTGTGCTTTGATTTTCCGCACATTCTGATAGGTGATTCTCCCCCTTGTCAGTTGGAAGAATCGATTCTTCCGGGCAGCTTTAGGTTTTTGTGACAGAGAAACAGTCAGCGGTCAGGTTTTGGCCTCCAAAATGGACTATTTAAGCCTGTGTTAGAAAGCCAAACCTTTTTTCTGCAGAAATTGGTCTTTTGAGAGCAGAAAATGTTGAGAATCAAAAGGCAGAGTCATGAAGGCACAGGACATAAAGAATATCCACAAATGGTAATGCAGAAACCAATCTTATCCGAGGAGGAGAGGAGAATTTGCAGGGGTGAGGAGAGAGGGCATCAAGGCCATCAGGATCTGTGCTGAACTGGTAGGAAGGAGCAGAGTGAGCAGGAGAGATTTCCCAAGATCTCTACACCAGCACTGTCCATCACCAACACCAAGAGTGACATACAAACGAGCTGAGCCAGCCCTGACCCGCCTGCAGGCACATTCAGTGTGTGGCGGGCCTTCACCACCTGGATTTACATTGGGGAGCTCAGAGAGCTGGCCTGGTTGCTATTTGAACAGGGCCTGCCAAAATGCTTGTAGATTGTCTTCCACAGTTAGTACTCACCTATGTCTTAAATGCAGCCCCCTTGAATTATCCCGCAGAGTCCGATGGTTTTCAAAGGCCCAGGGAATTGTCATTTCCCTGGGACAAAGACGGGACTGTGTCATAGAGAGTGGCAATGCAGCTGTGGAAGGCCAAACCCCATAGCCTGCCCCAGTGCCTCCCACACAAGCTGGGAGAGTGCTATGCAGACCCGGCCAGCCCCAGGGGCCCTTCTTCCCTTTTTTTGTGTTCATAAAGCCTTCAGATTTTTGGCTGGATACATGATACCTCAGTGTAGAGGCTGCACTTCCCTGCCCCACAGTCTCCATTTCTGTGTTTGACACCTGCTGTCCATTCTTTTCCCTTCCCAGCACCAGGATTTTTGTGACTTTTTCATTACATTACTTCTGTCTTGCTGTCTTCAGAGTATCAGTACATGGTGACCAAGCATCTTTTCCAAATAATCCATTTTTTTCCTCTTAGAAATCTTAGAAATTTATTAACTTACCTAGAAAGTGACCCAGCCTCATCTTTCTTCTAGGTGAATCTGCTTGATGAGATCCTGATTCAACAAACTCTATACAAAAAGTAAGGGGCTGGTGGTAGATATATGAACAGCTTATTAGAAATGTGACTGTATCAAAAATTTACCATATTGCTGAATTACTAAAATTAGTAAACATTACTACATTACTTAATTGATATAACAAATTACTTAATTTGTTAAATTAGCAGAAGTCTGCTAGACCTCATACATAGCCTGACACTTTACATATTAAAGAGGTCTGTCTCAAGGAAACAAAATTCTGTTAGAAACTTTACTTATAAGGCACATGCCACTAATAATATAATCTGAACCATATTACTAGATGTGACAGATCTGACATTTGCTGACAGATACAAATTGACTTAATTAAGTATTAATAGTAATAAATCAAGGCAGGATTTAAATATGTTGTCTAAGATGACTTTCCTATCAATAAAAATCTGTGATCTTGCCCTCAGAAGAGATAAATTTCTGTTGCTTCGGACAGTGTGGTAACTACTTCATATCGAGGCTTACTTGTCATCAAAGAGCAGTGGTATCTTCAAACATATGTGATGGCTCATTTACATAGTTAAGTGGTTTGTCCACACATTTAGAGTAGAACTGTTCATTTTAAAACTACAGAAAATATTCACAGAGTTCATAGAGGAAATGAGAAGCCCTCTTTAATTCTCATGAATCAGTATCAAACATGTAAGTGTGTATGTGTGTCTGTGTGTATGTATGTATGTCCATAGTCTATTGTATAATGTAGAATATTAATACTCTACATCCAGGGACCATAAGCTGGCAGTCCTGCAGGCAAATTCAGGTCCTGTAGACATGAAAACATGCTTTGTTTTGAGCATAGGGATATTTCACACATACACACACACACACACAAATCTGTATTTCTGATTTCATTTTGGAAAATCAAACAGCAGTGGGCATTCCACACAGTTTGTTTGATCTGGGTAGGGGCTGTCCCATTCAGGTACAATACTCACACTCAGGATTTCTGTGATCTTCCTTCCATACTTCTCTGTCCTAGCCTGCTTCTCTCATTTGCATACCTGACCTTAACACATATTTGATTTTTTTTACCTCTATTTTAGACACTCAAAGCAGCCTCAAGCATTAGATAATGTAGAAAGGAATGAAGAGTAATGAAGAATAAAGTATTTAAAGATTGCTTCACGAATAAAAGGACTTAATGTGGAAACATAAAGGTGAATTTAAAAGACCTTGGTATAGGCAAAAGGGGGAAAGGAAGGATCTTAGGGAAAATGGAATGAGTAAGGGATCAAGTCATGAATAGTCATGGTAGCCTCAACTTCAAGGATTTGAGTAGACAGATCAGACTATCATTCCACATGAAGGGAATAAAATGCATTTGCATTTAGTCTAATTTGGTCAGAAATGAGAATCTAGTAAAGGAATTTTAGGAGGAAGGTAATATGATGCACGGAAAGTGGTATTTGATGGATAATAGTAGGTAGAGGAATATGTAGGGAATCTGGACACAGAGGTGCTAGGTGCATAGCAGTGCAGTAATTAAGTGTGAAATAAGAAGGAACTTCCAGATGAAAGTTTGTATCAATGGGAAGGACTATAGATGAGATATTTTGAATGACAAAGCAACTGGCCTTTGAAGAACATATAATTTCCCATAATCGATACCTTCATAGGTAAATGGTTATCCTGACTTTAAAATCTTAGGTATATTTGTTTCATAAATTAACTAGTACTTAATCTATCTTGAAAATAAATTTTTATTTCTTTGCATTTCATTAATCTTTATTGAATTGAAGCTATTCTTGAGGGTAATTATTTCTCCGTGTTCTTGACCTCTATCATATCTCTCCCCAACACTAAAAATAATCTGTGTCTGGATCCGTTAGTAACTAATTTATATTGTAATGGGTGAGAATTTTTTACATGTAACTCTTCTTTATTTTTATTTCAAGAAAATTTTTAATGTTTTTTTTTTTATTTATTTCAGAGAGAGGGAGACAGTGTGAGCAGGGGAGGGTCAGAGAGAGAGGGAGACATAGAATCTGAAGCAGACTCCAGGCTCTGAGCTAGCCATCAGCACAGATCCCAATGCGGGCCTCAAACCCACGAACTGTGTGATCATGACCTCAGCTAAAGTCAGACACTTAACCAACTGAGCCACCCAGGTGCCCCAAAATGTAATTCTTCTTTAAGGGATAATGGATATTAAGATAGGACTCAGAAAAATAAAATCTGAAATACTTTGAGTTGTAAAAGACCTAAGTGATTAATCTAATCCCCTTATATTCTGACCTGTTGGTCAGAAAACTGAGGCACAGTTAATGAAGGTGATGGAATAAATGAATAAAATGGCTACTTTTTAGCAATGCAACTTCCTTCCAATTGTAGGAGTTTGGGTAACTTAGTTCCTGTGGGAAACCTGCTCTGATTCTCTATAAGTTCATACATGTACTACTCAGTCAGTCAAGAATCGCTGAGAATTAGTCCCACTCATGAAGTTTTGTGTTAGAAAACAGAAAATCCATCTCCAGGGTAATAGTGGAGGACACATTTATGAGATACCTAGGGGATTGGCTCATGCCAAGATCATCAAGGCTTTCTTAGGGCTAGATGGCTCTAACACATTGCTCTTTCAGACATGGTGGTATGAAGTCTGAAGTCTGAAGTTTTGGTATACTAAATTTTATTTTACCTTGCTGAGATTATCAGAGGCGTGAAGCAGAAAATTTCACAGGCCCATACCACTAGGCATGTCTCAGGTTAAGCAGCATGGGTCTGAATACAAGGTCTTGTTCAAGGACCTGTTTCATTTGTAGTCTGGCTAAGTTGCATCAGCTCAGGGGTAGATTTTATCTTCATTAAAATGTATAGGTATTTTAAGCCACATATTAATTAAAATGCCTTCTACCTGAATTGAAATATTACACTATCAACACTTATCTAATAAAACAATTTATATACAAAGATTTTATTCTCTCATTTTGGAGGATCCGCTTCTAAATTTTAATGCCTTGATTGGATGTTGGCCAGTGTGACTCTCACTCTACAGATATCATAAATCCAGATCTTTTAAAGATGATTTCAGTAGATGTTTTTGGTATCTATGCTGACAAAACCTAGCTAAAATAAAGTACTAGTTCATGATGATTTTTCTAAAAGTAAAACCAAATATATATGTAATTCGTATCACTTCATCTACATATGAGTCTATACTAATGTGTAAATATGACAAATTGATAATTAAAAATTTTTAAATTATATTTTCTGCTAGAATAAATCTTATATTTATCATCTATAGTAGTTTCTCAATGAAAGGAGAAAAATATATGGTGAGAATAATACACATGACTATGTTTTTCTAAATATATATATAATAATATGTATGAAATAGCTTATATAATTAAAACATTAAATAGCCATAAACTTCTAGAAGAAACTATTAAATAATTTTGTTCAGTGATATATATTTGGTTATCTTTCTGAAATTATCCTCAAAGTGAGTTGTCCAGCTCATTTTTAAAACCAATTCTTACTTTAAGAAACTGAGGATTAAATACCATGCAAGCCTAAACTAAAATTATATATTAATCTATAGCCCTTCATTGGTAGATAGTAAAGAGTCAAGAGGTTGAATGTTCAGAGAGGCCTTTTCAGGATGACAATTTTCCTACCATAAAAGTTGGCTGCCCTTTGATTTCTGAAGGCATCATTGCCACCTGGGATGATTTTTTAAATTATGAAAGAAGAAACCCTTTAGATAGATGGAGCATTTTAGCACTGTCCTTTGAACTGCATTTCTAATAATCTGTTATTTCTTCATTCCAAAATGCCAGCTATTTAAGCAAAATGCAAACTCTGAAATCTGAATCCTTCAGGAAAATCTGAAAAGTTAGAATTTGAATTCAAATTTCCATTGCAACAAAAATACACTTCTTCAGAAAACACTCTGATCACATTGTTGCCCTTATTGTTTTAATTTCAAGTTCTCATGTGTGCTTGGGCAGCACATATATCATTTCAGTTTCTCAAGATATTAATGAGACTGTTTATCTTTTCCTTCATTAGTGGTTTGTTTTCCCAAAACTAGCCTTGGCTCCATCTATTTCAGAAATCTGACCCATCTGACCAATACATAAAGTAATATTTGACCCACTATGAATCACTCTCTGCTCTTTTTCGCTCGATTTTTTTTTTTTTTTTTTTAGAGCACTCACCATCTGGCATCTTACAGATCTGCCTGTAGTATTTATTTGTTGGCTTGTCACTGCCTCCACTCAAAGGTGAGCTTGGTGAGGGCAAGAGCTTAATCTGTTCTGTTTGTTGCTGGGTCCCTAGTGCCCATAATGCCTGGCATACAGTAGGCGTGACATAAATAGGCGTTTATACATTTGATGAATTACTGAACTTTTAAAGAAAGATTTACTTCCATATCCAGAACACTGATCCTGCCAATTGTTTTCTCCCATATCAGAGAGGAATGATATATATGTGGAAATAAAACTTAAGGAGTTTACAAAACCAGTTCATCATATCATCCCTCCTTGAGATTTATCCTGCTGTGTACAGAGCTCCCACAGCACAAGTTGAGGAGAATCAAGGAAAAGGAGTCAATGTGGCCTATAAAGAGAGGTGACTAAATAACTCAGTGTATCAGAGAATCATAATAATGGTAATCAATCACTTGTGATAAATTCAAACATTTACTTTTGGCAGGAAACTTTGTGCCAAGAATTTATCCTGCATTCCCTTTATTTATGATAAAAATGACATTACATTTTGTCATGAAAGAATGTTTTAAGTGATGCTTTTAAAAATATATACACTGCTCTTGAAACAACTCCTTCCTGATTTACGATTATAGATGCCACAATGCACATGGTTTTTGTACTTGATATAAAAAGGAGTGTGGTCAGCCACCATGTGAGTAAGGATTAATGTATTTCCCATTAGACTAGAAATCTTAATACCTTACCCACTCCCAAGTTTTTCCTAAGCAAGCAGCACTTTCTTTTTCGTCTGTGGACATGCTAATACTGACCTGGCACTGAAATAAAATTCAGATGCCTTCAGATCTGTAGTTTCAACATACTTGCATTATATATGCTGTACTGGAAAACTTCTCTTCTGTGGGACCCCTTAAGAGATTTTCGCTTTCTATCCAGCAGTATCTTCCAGTACTCAAAACTCATATTTTCAGACTGATAGTATTTTGACTTTAGAGAATATATGGGCTTCGTACTATTGGTGCACTAGCAATTTGATTTTTATTATAGTCTGTGTGTGTGTGTGTGTGCGCGCACGCGCGCCCATGCATGCACACATGTACATGCATCCAATAGCCTCATCCTTTGTGCACCCAATAGCCTCCAATTCTTTGGCAAGTCATAGTGCATATTCTATCTTCTGACGATAATTAGTCCCCTCCACGCTCTGGTGGGTGCTTTGAGATGAAGGATCCTGTATTAATCCAATGCTTTCATCAGTACTAGACACACAGCTGGCAGAACTATTTGTTTCTTTATTAGTGTGACCTTGGACAAGTCACTAACCACTCTGCAAATAGTTTTTCTTATCTTTAAAATAAAGGAATTGAGCTAGAGAACTGACATAATGCTGCTTTTCTAGGAAAATGGCATAGAATAAGCAGATATGGCTCTGGTATGCTATTCTCATTAGGGTAGATCCCTTTAATTTATTTTGCATATTGAATTTTTGGATAATGAGAGAATCCCCAAACTAATACAAGTTTGGAAATCTCTGGGCTAGATGATTATCAAGACTCTTTCTAGTATCAATTTATTTTTATATTATTTTAGAGCATCATTTTGATCTGCTGATTACATAAGCAGTAAAGAAAACTGAAAGCACTTTGTGTGGTGACATTATGCAAAGCTTTTAATGTCTTTTTTCCTCTGTATTTTCTACAGTGAGCATATGCTGTCATTATTATTCAAAAATTAATATTCTTTTAAGAAGAACTAATATAAGCACATACAGTATATAGTTAAGAAAAACCCATGGGTTATTCGGGGCGCCTGGGTGGCTTAGTCGGTTAAGCGTCCGACTTTCGCTTAGGTCATGATTTCGCGGTTCGTGGGTTCGAGCCCCGCGTCGGGCTCTGTGCTGACTGCCAGCTCAGAGCCTGGAGCCTGTTTCAGATTCTGTGACTCCCTCTCTCTCTGACCCTCCCCTGTTCACGCTGTCTCTCTATCCTAGAAATAAATAAAACATTTAAAAAAAAAAAAAGAAAAACCCATGGGTTTTAAAGAAACTTTTTATTGGAATATATATATGTATATATATAATATTATATAGGATATAGACACAGGGTGGGGAATAAAAAGAGACAGTGAAAGAGGAAATTACAGTTATAGGTTGATTTTTTTCAAAGCATAGAATTTTAAAATTATTTCATATAGATTAAAACATGAATTATGACTTATGTAACCAAACTTGGCCCCAACTTATATTTGTTTCAGGGGCTTTCCATTCTTAGAAATTTTTTTAGAACATATAGTTTATATTTGTTGAATATGTGCATTAAATAGTAATATCATTAAAACCAATCTACTTTTTAATGGTTGATCTTTAGAAAACTGAATAAAAGAAAATTATCACCTGGTATTAACTAGTAAATGAGAACTATTACACAGAGTTTAAAAAAAATCTAACTTAAAACCAAGGAAATTCTTTTTATTCATTCTATAGGCCAGTCTCCTAACTTTTCAAAAAACAACATACTATACTCAAATTTGACCTACTATTTTTCAATTGTCTCTAATAAGCCATTTTCTCAAATCATTCTGGCTTTGAAAGTAATCACTATTCAAGCTCCGATGAGCAGTAGAGCCAAAAACCATTGTTTTAGTTTTTGCTGCTTTTAAAACCAGTTTGTTTTCCTGGAACCAGTCTGCCAAAGTCTTTTTGCAGTTCAGTAGTTAAGTGAGAAACAGATTTGCCATTAAAATGCACAGTCGTGCCATCTGCATAAAGATGTATAGAGCAGTAATGACATATCCATGTTAAATCATTAATAAAAAGAGAAAGAGGAACGGGCCCATGACTGACACTGTGGCTTAATAACTGGAAGGAGAAGGCGGGGAAGAGGCAGCCTTGTGAACAGGAACAGATTGATGTCTGTCGGAGCCATTTCTTACTTTTGACAGCGTTTGGGCTAAAGCCCATGCTCCCTACCTTCTGTAGTCAAAGCCCACAGTTCACTAGGCCAAAGCAGTTTGGGAAATTAATAAAAACCATCACTTAAATCAGAATTCCCCTTCAAGACATGTATTCATTAATATTAGGGTGTCATGGAGTGACATATGAAGCGTTGGCAAATTCCTTAAAGGCTTTTCATACATGAAACTCGTGTGTTTCCCTTATCAGCATCTTTGAGGCTTCTGAATGCTTATTATCAGAATTAACCACTGATACTAATAGGCTTTACTGCATGACTTCTTATTTTATTTTATACTGGGGAGATAGAATTTGTGAGAATGCTAAAGAGAGTCATGAATTAAATAATTGGTACAAAATATAAATTTCAAATTTAGAGATCTCTTTTGAGAAGAAAGGATGAGACAAATAAATGGATTTTACTCCCGAGTAAAGTTATACATTCTGATCCTCATTTTTCCAGTGCCAAAGTCAGTGCAGAATATTTATTCTGATGTAATGTGTAAAGTTACAGAAGGAACTGTAAAAATGATCCCCTTTGCCCTTAGGACTAACAATTCAAAAGGAACTCTTAACCTGTAACAAAGATATATAATCCAGGCATCAAACATATATAAAGAAGTTCATAACTAATTTTGGCCAGCCACCATACGTATAAATTATGGGAGCCCTAGACTGATGAGGTTAAATATAATTAAGTGGCATTAATCTGGGAACATTTCTTAAGAAGGCATAAATTTGGGCAAATGCTGATGTCTTATTTTGATAGTCTAAGTCCACCTTATACTATGGGTACTAGTCCAATTGTGTAGTTCATGGTTGTATATTTCAACATTCAGTGAGACCTGAATCTGGATAAAATGTCCTTTCTGCTTCTATGTGCAAACATTTCCTCTGTGATATAAACATACATGTGCGATGGATGTCCCACATGTCCTTGTGGGTCAAGGAGCCTAAGTGCCAGAGTCTCCCTTGGAAACTGGTTGAGTCATAGTGAGCAAATCAGCTACCCTCTTCATCAGATTTTCCTCCTATAAATGTAGAGCCCTTTTAGCCTTTTCATTCTAGAATCCTATTATGTTATTAACCATCTTACAGTTGTGAGAACACCAACTGTGTTAAAAATCCTTCCTTGACCATCCTGAGAGCATTATAAATGAGTGAGTAGATTCCATACAAGAGCAAAGTGCAAGTATCAGTAAAAGAAAATAATTAGACTTTACTTCCTCAACTCTTTTCTCTGAGAGAACCCAGTTATGTGCCAGGAAGGAGCAAAACAACTGCAGTTCCTGTATGTGCGGAGCTTTTAGTTTAATGAGGGACATGACATAATTGGGGGAAGAAATAAATGTATAATTGCTAATTATGTTCACTGATTTGGAAAAAGGCACAAGGTGCCAGAAGGAATTTACCATGGGCTGGGGTCTCAAGGAACCTTTTATAGAGAATCCATTTCTTTTTCTTTTTTTTATCTGAGGTACAATTGACATACAACATTATGTTACTTTCAGGTATGTGACATGTTGATTTGATATTTGTATATATTGTGAAATGATCACCAGGGTGAGTCTAGTTAACATCACCACACATAGGTATAAAACTGTTCTTGTGATGAGAGCTTTGTGTATTTTTGTAATTTATTTTTTTAATTCTAGTATAATTAATGCACAGTGTTATATTAGCTTCAGGTGTATAGTATAGTGATTCAGCAATTCAGTATGTTCAGTGCTCATCATGATAAATGTACTCTTAATTCTCTTCATCTATTTCTCCCATCCCCTCACCCAGCTCCCCTCTGGTAATCACCAGTTTCTTCCCTATATTTAAGTCTATTTTTTTTGTTGACTTTTTTTTCTTTGTTCATTTGATTTGTTTTGCAAATTCCAAATATGAGTGAAATCATATGGCATTTGTTGTTCTTGGATTGACTTACTTCATTTAGCATTATACTCTCTAGCTTCATCCATGTCATTACATATGGCTAGATTTCGTTCTTTGTTATGGCCAAGTAATATTCCACTGCATATATATACATATGTATGTATGTATATGTCACTTCTTTATCCATTCATCTATTGATGGATACTTGAGTTTCGTCATATTTTGTCTAAATACTCCTGCAATAAATACAGGGATCTCTTCTAGGATTTTTATAGTTTCAGGTCTCACATTTAGGTCTTCAATCCATTTTGAGTTTATTTTTGTATATGAGAAAGTGGCCCAGTTTCTTTCCAATGCATGTTGCTGTTCAGTTTTCCCAAAACTAGTTATTGAAGAGGCTGTCTTTTTCCCACTGGATATTCTTTCCTACTTTGTCCAAGATTAATTGATCATATAGTTGTAGATTTATTTCTGGGCTTTCTTTTCTGTCCCATTGATATATGGGTCTATTTTTGTCCCAGTGCCATACTGTTTCGATCACTGCAGCTTTGTAATATAAATTGAAGTCTAGAATGTGATACTTCCAGCTTTGCCTTTGTTTTCAAGATTGCTTTAGCTATTCAGGATCTTTTGTACTTCCATGTAAATACTAGAATTGTTTGTTCTAGTTCTATGAAAAATGCTATTGGTATTTTGATCGAGATTGCATTAAATCTGTAGACTGGTTTGGGTAGTATAGACATTTTAACAGTATTTGTTCTTCCAATTCATCAGTGTGGAATGTCTTTCCAAATCTTTGCAACATCTTGAACTTCTTTTATCGGCATTTCGGAGTACAAGTCTTTCATTTCTTCGGTTAGATTTATTCCTAAGAGTCTTATTATTTTGGTGCAATTGTAAATGGGATTGTTTTCTTAATTTCTGTTTCTGCTAGTTCATTATTAGTGTATAGGTATGCAACAGATTTCTGTATATTGATCTTGTATCCTGCGACTTTACTGAATTGGTCTGTTTAAATTTTCTTTTTATTCCTGATTCAATTTTGGGAGGTTATGTTTCTAGGAATTTGTCCATTTGTTCTATGTTGTCCAACTTGTTGGCATATGATTTTTATAATATTCTTTTATAATCCTGTGTATTTCTTTGGTGTTCTTGTTATATCTCCTCTTTATTTGTTATTTCAGTTCTCTCCCTTTTTGATGAGTCTGACTACAGGTTTATTGATTTTGTTGATCTTTTTAAAGAACCAGCTCCTCATTTCATTGATCCTTTTTTTTTTAGTTTCCATTTTGTTTATTTCTGCTGTAATCTATTAGTTCTTCCCTTCTACTGGTTTTAAGTTTTGTTTATTGTTCTTTTTCTACCTCCTTTATGCACAAGCTTAGGTTGTTTGTTTGAGATTTTTCTTGCTTCTTGAGGTAGACCTATATTGCTATAAACTTCCCTCTTAGAACAGTTTTTGCTGCATCCCATGGATTTTGAACCATAGCACTCTCATAGCTCTGTTTTTTTTATTTTCTCTTTGATTTCTTAGTTGACACATTTATTGTTTAGTAGCATTTGTGCTCTTTCCTGAATTTTTTCTTCCGATTGATTTCTAGTTTCACAGTATTGTGATCAGAAAAGATGCATATTATGCCTTCAACCTTTTTGACTTTGTTGACACTTGTTTTGTGGCCTAATATGTGATCTATTCTGGAGAACGTTCCATGTACAGTTGAAAAGAATGTGTATTCTGCCATTTTAATTTTAAAGTGGATGTTCTGAATATATTTGTTCGATCCATCTGGTCCAGTGTGTCATTCAAAACCACTGTTTCCTTGTTGATTTTCTGTTTGGATGAATCTATTCATGGCTGTAACTGGGTTGTTGAAGTCCCTCACTATTATTGCACTACTACTGATTACTTCCTTTTTATTTATTAATTGCTGCTTTATGTATTTGGTTGCCTTCTTGTTGGGCTTATAAATACTTATAACATTCTATCTTCTTGTTGGATTGTTCCCTTTATGATTATCTAGTATCTTTCATTAACTCTTGTTACTGTCTTTGTTTTAAACTCTATTTTGTCTGATATAAATATTGCTACCTTAGCTTTCTTTTCACTTCATTTTACATGATACATGTTTTTCCATTCCTTCACTTTCAATCTGCATGTGTCTCTAGGTCTGAAATGAGTCTCCTATAGGCATTGTATAGATGGGTGTTGCTTTTTCTTAAATCCATTCTGTCACCTATCCTATGTCTTTCGATTGGAGTATTTAGTCCATTGATATTCAAAGTAATTATTGATCGGTATGTACTCAGTGCTATTTTGTTACTTGTTTTATGGTTGTTTTTGTAGTTTTCTGTTCCTCTTGCAGTTTGCTGGCTTTATTAGTGATATACTTGGATTTCTTTCTTTCCTGTGTGCCGATTACTGGTTTTTGATTTGTGGTTACTATTTGGTCTTTATATAACATTTTATGCATATAACAGTCTAAAATAAATTGATGATTGTTTAAGTTTGTACCATTCTTTACTCCTCTCCTCACCATGACTTTAGAAATATGGTGTCACACATTACATCATTTTACTTTGTGAATCCCTTTAGTGATTTTTATAGATATACTTATTTTCACTGCTTTTCTTACCTCTACTTCTGTTTTTCCAACTCAAAATGTCCCCTTTAACATTTATTGTGGATTTGGTTTAGTGGTAATGAATTCCTTTAAGTTTTGTTTGGGAAACTCTGTATCTCTCATTCTATTCTGACTGATCGCTTTGTTAGAGTATTCTTGGTTGCAGACTTTTTTCTTTCAGAATTAGACTATATCATGCCACTCCCTCTTGCCTGCAAAATTTCTGCTGAAAAATCAACTATAATCTTGGGTTGTTCCTGTTTTCTTTTCGCTTGCCACTTTTAAAATTCTCTTTATCACTCTTTTTGCCATCTCATTTACTGTGTGTTTTGGTGTTGATCATCTTTGTTTGAATTTTGGGGGGACCTTCTGTGCCTCCTGGATCTGGATTTCTCTTTCCTTTTCTAAATTTGGGGAAATTTCAACTATTATTTCTTCAAATACATTTTCTGCTCCCTTTTCTCTCTGTTCTTCTAGGATTTCTATAATGTATATATTGTTATGCTTGATGGTGTTGCTGAGTTCCCTTATTCCATTTTAACCTTTTTGTTATTCTCTTTTATTTCTCTTGTTCACCTTGATTGATTTCCACTACTCTGTCTTCTGGGTTGTGGATTCTTTCTTGTGCTTCCTCTAGTCTATTATGTATTCCCTCTAGTGTATATTTAGCTGAGTCCTTCATCACCAATCATCATCTCTGATTGGTTCTTTTTTATGTTTTCTATCTCTTTGTTGGGGGTTTCACTGAGATGTGAATGTATTTATGATAATTACTTTAAATTCTATATTAGGCATCTTGTTTATCTTTGTTTTGTTTAGGTCTTTTGCTGTGATTTTTCCTGTTCTTTCATTTGGGACATATGCCTCTGTCTCCTCATTTTGTCTAACTCGGTGTGTCTGTTTTCATGTGTTAGGAAAATCAGCTATGCCTCCTGCTCTTGAAAGTAATGGCCTTATGATGAAGAGGTTTTATAGTGCCTTGTGTTGCAGTGTTCACTGCTCACTAGATACCAGCACTAGAAAGGTGTGTCCTATGTGTGTGTGCACCCTACTATTGTGGCTTAGCCATGTTTGCCTTTAATACAGTCATCTGCGATAGCTCTCTTGGCCTATTATGGGCAGGGTTGGTCCCTGTGCTGTTAATGGACCAGTCTGAGACCACTCTGGGACTGAACTGGGTCAGACCAGGCACTTGACAGAGAGCTGCAGTAGCAATGAACCGCAGGGTATTCTTCCTGTGTTCTGAGAAGCTTTTGTTGATGGGCGGGGCCCACAGTCAAACCAGACGTCTGCTCCCAGCTACAGTCACAGTTGAACTGAGGTGTGTGTGGTTTCTCTTCCTCTCCCCATGGCAGGAGTCACTTTAGAGTGAAGCTAGCCCCTGTTCAGGCTGCCTGCACAATTCCAGGCTTATGGCTAGTTTGGATAGGCTTCTGCTAAGGGCATGTTGGATGGGATGGGCCCACAGAAGAAGGTTCAGCAGGGCACAGGGTGCTGTTTTGAGCAAGTTTTGAGGTCAGTTGTGGGAAGAATCCTGAGCAGCTCTGGAGAACTGCTGAGGGCAGATTGGAGAGGGCCAATGACAGGAGAGTGCAGGGGCTGAGCATGCTGTTAGCAAGATAGGTGGAGAGTATTCAAGCTGGTTTACACAGATGTCCATGTATCTAGGCTGGGAGGTAGGGGAGGAAATTGTACCTGCCAGCTCTTTTGTTCTTGGATAAGTCTCCAAAAGACCCCTGCTCCTCCAGCACACAGTCTGAGATTAGTAAATAAATCTCCTTCCTGTATACTTCAGGCAATTTTCTAATTGCTACATCTATGCTGTATTTCTGAGAGGCTGTTTGTTATATTGTCTCTTTAAGGCAGGGACTCAGTTTCCTATCAAAGTTAGACCCCTTTGGCTTTCAAAGGCAAATACTATGGGGACTTGTCTTCCAATGTGGGTGCCCCATGCCAGGGGTACCTGAAGTGGGGTCTACTCCTCTCCCTTCTCCATGCTGCCACTGTCCCTCCCTCTCACATACAGTCTCATGGTTCAGTCTGGTTCCCAAACACATTTCTGCTTTCCTATCATTGTCAACATGGCCTCTTCTTTACATTTAGCTGTGGTGAGTCTGTTCTGTCAGACTTCAGGTCATTTTCCGGATTACTAACACTTATGTGGTTGTTATCTAGCCATATCTGTGGGACAAGATGAGTTAAGATCCTCCTACTCCACCATTTTCCCTGGAAGTTGTGATAAGAATTTTTAAGATCTACTCTCCTAGCAACTTTCAAGTATGCAACACAGTATTATTGATTGTAATCACCATGCTATTCATGAGACACCCATGACTACTTTATTTTATGCTTGTAAATTTGTACCTGTTGACCTTCTTCACCTATTCATCCACTTTTCACCCCCAGCTTCTGGCAACTATTAATCTGTTCTCTGTGTCTATGAGCTCAGTTTTGTTTTTGTTTTGTTTTGTTTTTAGATTCAACTATAAGTGAGATCATAAAGTATTTGTCTTTCTCTGTCTGACTTGTTCACTTAGCACAGTGTCCTCAACATTAATGCATGTTGTCAAAAATGGCAAGATTTTATTCCTTTTCATGGCTCAATAATATTTCATTCTCTGTGTGTATATGTGTGTATGTATGTATATATATATATATATTTACACACACACCACTTTTTCTTTATTCATTCGTCCATCAATGGACACTTAAGTTGTTTCCATTTCTTGGCTGTTGTAACTAATACTGCAATAAGCATGGGAGGGGGTATATGTATTCAAATTAGTCTTTTAATTTTCTTCAGATAAGTACCCAGGAGTGGATCATTGGGTATTTCTATTGTTGTTATTTTTTTGACAAATCTCCACACTGTTTTCCATAGTGACTGCACCATTTTACATTCCCATCAACAGTGCACAAGAGTATACTTTTCTCCATATCCTTGCCAGACTGTATTATCTATTTTTTTAAAACAGCCATTCTAATAGGGGTGAGGTAATATCTCATTGTGGTTTTGACTTGCATTCTTCCTGCCAATAAATGATTTTGAGCACCTTCCCATGTAGTACTTGACCATCTAAATGGCTTCATTGGAAAAGTGTCTATTCAGATCTAATGCCCATTTTTTAATCAGATTGTGGCTTTTTTTCTTTTTGCTATTGAATTGTATGAGCCTTTGAACTGAGATGTGTAATATAATATATGTAGGAAGCATATGTACATAATGCGTGAATAGTATAAGTAGAGGTTAATTGGGTGTTGGGATTTGGGAAGAAGAGAGAGTGCCAAAGTGTGCAAGGCAAGGGAAACCGTAAATCTGAAAAGGTTCTAGGCACACTGCAGAACCAAAAGAAGGCTGGTATCGCACCCCTGAGGGAAGAGGAATGGCAGAAGTTGAAGGGTCGGGTAGAGGCCACTTCATGCAAGGGCTTGCAGGCTGGACTATTAATATCATTTTGATAAGTTGCTGAGAAATTGCTCTAAGAAAAATTCCTAGTGATTCATAAAATGCCTTTCCATGTCTGTGATGGAAAGAAATAATGTGCATTATCTCGGACATTATGTTGGATTCATTTCACTGTGAGTAGCCAAATGAAGGACCCACTTTCTTCCCAGCATAGAGAAGCTCAGTTTTCTGACTACTTATGAATACAGGAAGTAATAATGATAAAACTGAGAGTCTGAGGCTCAGTGACGCTTACCTGAAGTTGTCATTTCCAGGAAAAAAAAAAAGGTATTCAAATCAACAAAATTTGCAGATTGGAACAATTCTAAACTATAGGATTGCCTTTCTCATATTATTTTATTTGGCTAGAAAGGTAGACCCAAAAAACATTCCCTGAACTATCTTTAGTTCGTACTTTCTGAAGGACACTGCATCCTTGCTACTCAAGGAGGCCTGTGGTCTCCAGACCAGCAGCATCACAGGGAAAGTGTTAGTAATGCAGAGTCTCAGGTCCCACCCAAGACCCACTGAATCTGGAATCTGCATTTATATCAAGATCTTCTAGGGGAATTTTGTGCATATTAAACTTTAGGAAGAGCTTTAAGTACTAGAAGAAATGAATTCAATAATGTATAAATTAGAGCATAGAGAGTAAATTTAAAATTAGCTTCCTTGTAGTTAATTATCATTTTAATGTAAAATGTCCTTAACACTTTCATAAATTCAAATTTAATTATTGTTATGGAAAATGTTTCACTAGGAAACAATTACTCTAGGCAGGATGCCAACAGTCTCAAGGTTTAAAATCTACTCAAAACACAGCAAAATATTTTGAGTGTATGCATATTTCCTTGTAGGGCAGAAATAGCCATGCTAAATATCAATTATCGATCACTGAAATTTCTTGTAAGTAAACAATGTGCATAGTGGTTAAAGGGAAAGCAGCAACAGCAATTCTTTGTTGTCAGTGATATGTTCTTTGTACTAAAATCATTGTTACATAATTATTTAGCCCTTAAGATCCTTACAGTCAAAATGTAGAACTATTTATGGTATTCATGTTTCAAATTTCCAAGAGTATTTGGACTTATTTGGAGCTCAAGTTTATATAATAAAAACACATTCCTAACAATTTATTTAACTAAATTTGGAGCTCCACGCTCTCAATGGATGTATGAATCATGGGAGCCTTGCCAGATGTTTTGGAGTGTGGAATTCAAAACGCATTAGCAGCACAGCACGTCATGAAGTTTGATGCAAAACATTTCTTCTCTCTTTCCAAAAAGCCTTGTTTAGTTTCTATTGTAAGGCATGAACGATGGTGACAGTTCATAGCTCTAGGGAAACATCTAAAATCCATAAGTAGTATCTACCCAGACAGTGGAAATATGAGGCAATTATCTACACAGTCTATGCTATTAAAAAGCCTGCCGACTCAACCATACCCAGATAACCCAGTCCAAATGCATATTTACCTGTTAGGTTTATTTCACTTTTTTATGTCTCTATTCCATAAGTGATCTCTTGTCCCTTGCCCCATCCCCACTCTCCTCACCCTCAGTAGATGACCTTCTTCATCCTTTAAAGAGAAAATACAGTTAATTTTAAAAATCTTCTGAAAAGTCCTATAATTTTACCAATACAGGGGTTCTAACCTATTTCTCTGGGATACTACAGTACCACTTATGTCTTGTTTTTATTGTCCTTTTCCTCTGAATCTTTCAAATTTGTTCCAATATTTGTTGGCATCAAATTTGATATAAGTAGCGGGGGTTTTAATAAATGTGTAAGATGGAGGCTTTATTCTCCAACATATAAAAACACATAAAACACACCTAATTATCTTCCCCTGATCCCATTCTCCCCCAAAAATGTCACTTGTCTTTGTCTTTCCCTCTTCTTTTAGAATTAGGCTTCTAAAAGGAGAAAATAATGCTGTTCAACTCCTGTTTGCTCCTGAGCCAGTCCTCCTACCTTAGCTACAATGGTTGACGGCAAGGTCACCAGTTACTGCCTTCCTACAAAGTTTAAGAGTTAGTTAGTTCTTTTCATTTCTCATTGTGCTTAACCTCTCTTTAGCACAGTGCTCTCTTCTACCACCTTCTTGAAATTCTCTGCTTTCTACTTCCTGAATTCCCTGGTAGCCTCTTCCCAGTGCTTTCTCCCAGCTCCTTTTAGTTTCCATTTTAGCCTCATCTCCAAAATCGGACACCTCTCCTCTATTTATTTTCTGTCCCACTGATTAGCTCAGACTGTCCCCCACCCCCCACATTGTAGCACTAGCTTGTTGCTCCTTTTGACCATTTTCACTGACTCCTGGAATTATGGTCCTTTTAAAGAAAATGAGGTTCTCTCCTCTCTAAGTTCCTGAAGCCTCATTACTTATGAACTAATGTGCCTCATTTATTTAACAACATTTGAATTATCACAAATGGTGATTATATATATGTGTGTATATATATACTATATATATTTATAATGCTTTTATCAATGTTTAAGTCATCCCTAAGCAGCTATGTTGGGATAACAATAATCTATAATGATAATATCTGGCATTTATTAAGGGTCTGTATGGTTTAGGCATTGTGCTAGTTACTTTAAATGCATATAATTTTTAAAGTTTATTTATTTTGAGAGAAAGCAGGAGCATGCATGTGTGTAAGCCAGAGAGAGAGGAGAGAGAGAACCCCAAGCAGGTTCTGCACTGTCAGCCCAGAGCCAGATGCGGGGCTTGATTTCACAGCTATGAGATCATGACCTGAGCCAAAATCAAGAATGAGATGCTTGACTGACGGAGACACCCAGGCACCCCTTAAATCCATATTTTATTTAATTTTCACAATAATCCTTTGAGGTATTCTTATCATTTACAGACAGAAATGAAGGGTATTAACTTGAAGGTCACATAGAAAAGTGATGGATATAAGAAATTAGAATAGGCATACTTTTAGATTCCAGAAACTTAGCCAGATTCTACATGGCCTTACGATGCAGTATGTTCAGAGAGTCACCAGTACTGCTAGTAGTACTACCATTAGACTGAAGGAAGAAGAGCCCTCACCTTTTCTCGTGGCAGGTTCTGTTCTAACTTTTCCCCACAAGGTAAAAGTTGGCTTTGCAAAGGCTACATGCCACCAGAAGCCCATGTCCTCTTCTCAACCCTGTGTCCGTTTCCAGGGTATGCACATACCTCTTTTCTCCTGAGCAAAGACCACAGTGTCAGAGTCTACATGGCTAGTGATGCCCAGGTGTTGCCAAGGTGGAAACTGAGGTGTCCACAAAAGTGTACTTGAGACTTCATGGTGTGGGACAGAACTGGGTCAGGAGAAAGGGACCAGACTGCAAACCAGGGATTGGGCTCGACTCCTTCTGCTCTACCGTGTTCTAGCACAGAAATCCAAGGAGTCTAAAGATCCCAAATCCTGGCCTTCCAGGTAATACAAAGATATGTTTTTTAAAGTAGAGCAGAAAACATTTTATTTTACAGCTGCTTAAGCTTGACTGAAAATTCTTAAGTATTTAGACACATGTCATATAGGCCTCAATTGTCTGTTAGTCCCTGTGATTGTTAGGAGCAGGTCTAGCTGTCAAGTTATTTGTTTGATTGATTTTTACCATTTAAAGCTATAGGAGACCGAACATCACAAAGTTTTTTATTGTTGCTGTTAATACCTACCACAATATTATGGATTTTAGACCAGTATTTTTTTTAAGTTTATTACGTGTAAGAATCACCCAGAACAATAATTTTTAAAGTTTAACGTGCCTAGAAATCGCCTGGGGATTTGTTAAAATGCAGGTACTACTTCAGGACATTGTAGGTAGGGCCTGAGCATCAGAATTTCTAACAAGTTCCAAAGTGATGCTGATCCTGTTGGTCTTTGGATCACATTTTGAGCATCAAGGACATGCAGTATTTGTTTAAAATGCAAATTTGTAGGCATCAACCTCAGAAATTCTGATTAACGAGATCTAAATGGGATCCAGATGGTGAGAAAAACAAGAATTTTTAAGAAGCAACCCAGGTGGTGCTGGTAAGGTGGTCTGTAGCCCACATTTTAAGAACAAATGCTTTAGAACACGCATCTCAAACTTTACTATGCATATGGATTCCTGGGGATCTTGTTAAAATACAGATTCTGAGTCAGGCTGCATTTCTGATAGGCCTATGCTACTGACCTGCCAGCCACACTCTGAGTAACAAGACATCAGGGGGCAACTCAGGGTCTCCATCCATTGGCCATTTTGAATACAGTGAATTTAATTGTGAGGTCAAGAGTGAGAAGGTAATTTGAGTATTAGACAACATCCTCAATCCCTTGACTTCACAATTTTCATAGAAATAATCTTTAGACTCTTTGTATGACACCAGAGTTGTTTGTTGGTAGTCCCTGTTTGGGAGCAAGAATTTCCATTCTCCTCAAGGGTCCCAAGAATCATATTGACACGAGACAGATTAACAGGAGAAAATCAAGTTTACCAGCATACATAGCGGGCATCTGCACAGACAGTAGGGAAAAATGAGTGTAGATGTCATCTTGAAGGAGAGTTGGGTAGGGGCCTGGGACCTCAGAGGAAAGCCGTGTAATTCACAGGGCGATAAGAAGAGTAGATGTTTAGTAATTAGGTGTCACTGAGATAAAATTTATTTCTGCTAATAATCCTTATTCTGGGAAAGACCCCTCAACTTTAGATTCTTCTGTGTAGTTAAGGGAGGAGCAAAACATTTCTCTTGAGCCCACAGTGTCTTCAGCAAAAAATAATCTACATACCAAAGTGGCACACTGGGGATGGGGGGTCTTGCTGTCTTGAACCCCCTCAGTTTTCCTTGGGAGTTTTGCACATTAAAAGTTGAGCTGGTGGGTTGTTTCATCTGATGGATCCAATCTCTGAGAGTTCCAAACTCATTTCAGGAGGCAGTATTTCAGGGATATTTTCAAAGTGAGACCTGTAGTTCAAGTAATCAAGTATCAAATAAGAGACATTTCTATGGAAACAAAAGAAAACCAGTGGTTAGTAATTGGATCCAATGATAAAGCCAGTTACTGAGTTCCGAGCATAGTTACTTGAGATGACTTCTAGATAAAAGACTCAAAGCGTCCTCAGAGTGAGGGCAGGTAGTGGTGATTGGTGATCTGACATGTAGTCCTGGGTTGTAGCTCGAGTGTCTCTGATGATCTTTGAGGGGCCCAGTGAGCAACGGGTACAAAGATGGTATATGCATGAGCTACTGTGGTGATTTCTTTATATCCTGTCACTTATAATTAGTTTGCAGGGCTTCAGGAAAAAGGTCAGTTTTAGTTCTCAAATAATTCCAAGTCAGAAAAGGAAGAAAAAAATCAAAATGTTAGTCTGAAGAATTGTAGCCAGGCATTGGAGGACACTAGAGGAAATCAGGATATAGTCCATTTTATAATGAATAGTATTAAAGTCTAATATTCTTAAAGAAGTGTTACAGAAACATATTTTTTCTCTATAATCACCCTCATTTTTACCAAAGATAGCCAAAATTAATACTAATTTGCTTGCAAAATAGGTCTAGTTTCAAAAACTTTGGCTTGATTTTTTTATATAAGTGCAATAAGAATAGTGGTTGACCATATAAACTCATTTAATAATTTCTAGAGGCCAGAAGTCAAGCCAAATATTTGCCAACAGAGTTCACCCTGTACATTTGGGTGAATTCCTCTTTTCTCAAGGTCCCTAAAATATCCTGAGGTTTCTGTACCTGTGAGGAAGTGACCTTCCTTACTTACCTGGTAAGGCTGCTGGGAACTCTGGAAGCAAGCTATCAGGCTGCTATTTCCTGGGGGAATTACTCACTTCATAAATTCAGCCTCAGAACCGTAAAGCTTTCTGATCATACCAGTCTACACAGATCTTTCTATGATAGATATTTCTCTCATAGATCTTTCTAAACTCTTTCTATGACAGATCTTTGTGTCCTATCATAGGGAGAACAGATTCTTCTTGAACTTATACAATAAATACATTGCCATAAAAATATAAGAATACTCACTAAGAATTTCTGAATTCTGGAGCATTCCAATAGGGAGAAAAACAAATGTTTCCGTTTGTTCACAAAGGTATATGTCATCCAATTGCTATAAGTCAGTTAGCTTAAGAGAAAAGGTTTTTTTAAATCTGGAAAACAAACACCCATTTTTAGAAAGTCAGTAATGCTTCGAACAAAAAGTCATGAAAACCATACTTATCTTCTCAGTTCATTTAATCCCATGTTAGTATTTTTTCCTGTTTGAATCCAATGTTTTCATTAGTTCTGGAAATTTTTACCTAGTTCAATTTTCTGAATCTTAAAGTTATCAGAAACCTGGACTCAGAGTTGTTTTTTTTCCCCATGATTCTCACGGAAAATGAAGCACATTTCCAGGAAACTTTTATAGAAGTATCTGAGTAAAAAGTATAGCTGTAATGACAGAAGACTTAAAAATTACCATGTTTAAAGATTTGAAGAGTTCACTGCAATGCAATTGATATAAGGAAATTTAGTTATTTTTGTAACATGTAACACTTCAAGATAATAACATACGAGGATACAGATTTCTAATAGTTTAGAATACTTATTTTGATAAGATATCGACATAAATATAATCTAAGAGGGCTAATATCACTTTGACAATACTTCCCATGTAATTTAACAAACCAAATATGCCTAATCAGTTTAATTTCCCACATTCCAGGAGCCTGCTGAAAAATTCCATATAAATTGTGATCAAAAGACCTCATTTTGGAGTTTGATTTTAGGAAGTATGTCAAAAAATATCAAAAGGTTTGAACACTTGGAGTACCTGGGTGGCTCAGTCAGTTAAGTGTCCAGTCATAATCCCAGCATCGTGGGATAGAGTCCTGCCTGGGATTCTCTCTCTCCCTCTACCCCTCTCCCCAGCAAATGCATGCACTCTCTAGGAAGATTAAAAAAAGGTTTGCACACTTGATTAAACATGATCACAAATCATTATGAAACAATATTTTTACATTTAACTAAAGTGACAATAAAAGATATCAAAGCAAACACATAAAGTTACATAGTTGTGAGCAAAAGGTACCTCCTTTACTAGTCTTCAACTCAATTTTCTTTGGTAATCAAAGACCTGATAAACACAGGACATTGCTTAAAAAGTAAAGAAAAGCTTTTTTTAACCATTTCTTATGAAGAACAAATAGTTTAAGAAAACGTTTACAAAGTAAAAGTTTGTTAATTTACTTTGAAAGAAAGAGAGAATTAGTGGAGAGGGGGACAGAGAATCCCAAGCAGGTCACACACTGTCAGAGCGGAGTGTGATGTGGGGCTTGATCCCACAAACCGGGAGATCATGACCTGAGCCAAAATCAAGTAGGATGCTTAGCTGACTGTTAAAAGTACAGGGGTTCCTGAGTGGCTCAAAGAGAAAACAAAAACTTTGCACCAGTAAATTTTTTATATTAAAATTTACTTAAATTTATCCTAGTCTTAGCCAGTACTGACCACACATAAAATTTCTTTCCAAAACTTTCTGTAACTTTTTATTTTGTTTTGTTTTTAGCATTTAGATTCTGTCTTAAATTTTCCCTCTTTAAATAATCAGTCTTATTTTAGGACAGAATTATTTTCTTTCCCCTCAACAAGTATGTATTTTTATTCCTCATATTTTTTCTTACTGAAAACACATTATCTTACTTTCCTTGCATACAGAGTTGTCCCCCTTAGTATGTTCTATAGTCTTAATTACATTTATTAGAATACTTAATGCTCAGAAATCTTAATTTCTATGAAAATTAAGTAGCAAGCAATTGTGAACTATTACACCAGAACCCTTTAGATTGGTGGATTTATTAATGTAGTACATTATGTTTAGAAACCTTTTTCATAGCACAAGGTTTCAGTAACGGGTAAAACATATTTTTTAACAGACCCAAATCTATATTTTTTCTATAATATATAAGACAAAATTAGATAAACTATGCTCAGTACTTCATGTTTCATTATTTTATCTGGTTTTGTAAATGATCTAGATAATCAATGAACTTTACACGTCATTGTTACCATTTTGGAAGTTGTTTAAAAGTTTACCTACAAATCTTTTTATTTACTTGTTCTTAACAATTATGCTTAGACCTCCTGCACACACTTCATAAGGCATTAGGCAAAGTCAACAATTATTCTAAGTGGTTTTTTCCTGACCAATTTTGCAACAACGATGCCATGCATTCATTTGACTTTTAGTAAACAAAAGCAGAATAAAAGTTTGTTTAATGCTGATAACTCTAAAGACATATCTATTTTAATTAAACCAATGACCTCAAGTTAGCTTTAATTCTGAATATTTTCCAGTCACGTGAATTTGGAAAACATCTGAGTTAGTTTCTCTATTTCAGAGTTTTAGAATGCCCAATCCTTACAAGTGATTGCCTTCAAACTAATTAAATAGAGCTCTTTTACAAATTAGTTTTATCCATACCATCCAGAGGTAGAGAAAATATTTCACATTTATAACATATATGGACACGCACACATAAAAAACATGGACAAGATGTAAACAAAATCTGTTGTTTCTACTAATATTTGTGGAAAGGACATTATAGGCCTAATTTTTAAATACTTCCCTCTATGTATGTATGTATTTTTATGAAAAGCTTTCTGCAAAGTTTGCATGTCAGAGAAGGGCCCTTAAGTCTTAGAGAAGATGAGGTTAGAAAGTTTATATCAAAGACACAGAAAGAGTATCTAGAATGTTCTCCGAGGTATGTATTTGGAGTTTACCTGTCATCAGAGGTGCTAGAGCCTGACCATAAAAGCCCCTTCCCAGCAGTTTGTATTTTTAAAAAGCCTCTTTCCCTCTTTTTTTCTTTCAGTCTCATGAGACTGTGGGCTATCTACATATCAGAAACATGATAAGATTTAAAATTTCAGGGGTGCCTGGGTGGCTTAGTCGGTTAAGCATCCGACTTTCGCTTAGGTCATGATCTCGCGGTTCGTGGGTTCGAGCCCCGCGTCGGGCTCTGTGCTGACTGCCAGCTCGGAGCCTGGAGCCTGTTTCAGTCTGTGACTCCCTCTCTATCTGACCCTCTCCTGTTCACGCTGTCTCTCTCTCTCTCTCCTAGAAATAAATAAAACATTAAAAAAAAAAAAGATTTAAAATTTCAAGAGACAGAGAAAGAATGTAAAAACTTAAGTACAGAAAAATTTTGTTCCAGTATTCTCATTTCTTAAATAAAAAGAACAGCTGAGGTTTGGCGATTGATAAAGATAAGTGGACTCTAACTGGTTTCTAGAGTTCGAGTTCTGGTTTTGCAGAGATTTGTATAAAAACCATTGTTCCTGGGGTGGCTCAGTCTATTAATCGTCTGATTTTTGGTTTTGGCTCAGGTCATGATCTCATGGGTTCATGAATTTGAGCCCTGCTTAGTATTCTCTCTCTCACCCTCTCTATAACCTTCCTTCCCTCTCTCTCCTCTTCAAAACTAAGGAAATAAACATAAAAAAAAAAAGGTTCCTAATTCTGCAAAGAACTGGATTCCAGCTTGAATATCAAGCAGGCTCTGAGCTGTCAGCACAGAGCCCGACACAGGGGTAGAACTAACAACCCCTGAGATCATAACCTGAGCCAAAGTCAGATGCTTAATCAATTGAGCCACCCAGGTGCCCCCATACCAGGGGGAATTTTTAAACTAAAATGGGAACCCAAAAATGTATGCCTTTGTAAGGTCTGTTTAAGCATTTTAACAAAGTCCCTTTTTTCTGGGTATACAATGTAACATGGGCTTCTATTAGCCCCTCAATATTGGCCTTGTGCAGATCAGTTGTAGGAAGGTCTTGGAAAAGTTTTGGTCATCTATTTCCTCAGAAGGGAAGGTTGTGAATACAGTCAAATAACATTTCTAATTACTCTCTAAATTCGGTACGATCTTTTCTGAAAGTAGAGATAAAAGGACTTTATAATTTGGAAGCTCTGCTGGTGTCCAGAAAACAAAAATGTTTTTGCCCTGGGGCATCTGGGATACTCCTGCAATGGACATTGAACAGAAAGGCCTGAGGCTTGGCAGGGCCTGATCCTAGAGCCCTGGAAGGTAGGTGCAAAGTGAGCCTTATTGCCAGTCTCTCAGGTACCTTTGTTAAATTTATTTTCTGGCTTTCAACATTTACATGAAGAGCCTTTGTACTCTGTACCTAGAGATTAGGACAGAGTCATCTCTGTAAATCTTGTAGGGAAAAAGGAGTTAGTTAGAACAGGCAGATGTGGTCAGATCTTAAGAAAGGAAATTTGCATTGGATGGTTTGGGACATTTCTTTTTGTCTTAAGTCTAATTCTTTTATCTTGTCAAGGGGGTCTGTAAGGTTAGCTGTTATACTGTTAAGACAACTGAGAGCCATACGTATATATTTAATATATATTATTTAATCATTTATATTTAAATATTATTTAATATATATTTTTAATATAGCCAATTTAAAGGATCCATCATCTATAAAACCAAACAAGGAACACCTGGGGTGGATCAGTCAGTTAAGCATCTGACTCTTGGTTTCAGCTCCGGTCATGATCTCATGGTTCAGGAGTTCGAGGCCCACATTGGGCTCTGTGCTGATGGAGAGAAGTCTGCTTCAGATTCTCTCTCCACCTCTCCCCTACTCTCTCTCTCAAAATAAATAAATTTTAAAAAAAATAAAGGATCCATCAACTGGCCATTGATGAGTAGGATCTATTCACAGTGACTCATACCCATAGCCTTTTCATGAGTTAAGCAAAGACACAAGATGAGTCCAGCAACCCCCATGATCCAAAAGTTTATTCCCCAGATGATTAGTCTAAAAAAACCAAAGGCTTTCACTGCATAGGTGGTAAGGATGGTGGTCTCTGGTCTCCCATGAAAACGAGAGAGGAAGAGATCAGTAACCAGCATACTTTACCAAATTTAACTAGGGTCCCTTAGCCTAAGGAACTGATTCCATGACTGTTTTCTCCTGCTAATCTAGACTTTAGTCATAGACCTAATTCTCATCTGTAATACCAAGTAGGAGCTCCGGAATGGGACTTTCTAGCATGAATCAACCCAGGAAGGTTGAGATGACAAAAGTTCCCATGAGCTAGAACTTCTCATGACAAACACCCCCTGAGAGCTGGCACAGCCCAGCAAAAAGAGAGGGGCTCAGATCCCCAGTCTATTCAACTGTATCCTGGTAAGTACACTCTCTGGATCGTGGAGACCAAAAAGAATATCCTCAGTGGTCACAGAGGCATGCTCTTAGATTTTTCCTTTCCTCTTCTTCAGTGTCCTGACAGCTTTATTATCTATGCCTTGAGTCTCTTGAATCCGTACTAATACCTAGGTGGCAAGTACTGCAGGGTTAGGGACAATGTGCTGCTTTTACAGTATACCTCCCTGGGGAGTAGCTTTCTGAGGTTAGATGGTGACCTAGTACCAATCTAACCCATTCTCTGGCCAACTTATCCTAGCATGCACAGGAGTCTTGAGGTGGCAAGTGCTCTAACAGTTTTGATGTGCTCTACTCATGCCCACCAATGTTGCAGCTTTGGCTTACAAGACGTCCATTAGCAACAGATGACAAACAACGTAAAAGACATAGGCAAAGGGAAGCAAAGACCCTCTCTGGGGGGAAGGGATCAGTAACCAGTGTACTTTACCAAATTTAACCAGAGTCCCTTAGCCTAAGGAACTGATTCCATGACTGTTTTCTCCTGCTAATCTAGATTTAGAAAGAGCAAAAAAGGACTCTCACCATTCCTGCTCCATCGAACTCTGCAGATAGAAAGGCTGACATGGTAAGAAACCTCACCTTCTGCTGCAGTGTGTCAGATGTCCCAGAGTCTCTCAGCTGTGGCAGTGTCTGAGTGAGCCGTGGCCCGTGAGTGAAAGGATCCTGCCAGCTACACCCACTGTGTGGGAGCAAAGAATTCCTCTCCCCTTCAAGGGTCCTTCTAGCTGGACTAAGAATCAAATTGACATGAGACTGATTAACAGGAGAAAATCAAGTTTAATAGCATACATAGGGGGGATTCACATACACAGTGGGGCAAAATGAGATGTCGATGTCATCTTGCACTAAGGAGAAAGGGGTAGGGGCCTGGAACCTCAGAGGAAAGGAGTGAAATCACAGGGTGATAAGAAGAGCAGATGTTTGGGAATTAGCTGTTGCCCTGCCATGCAGATGGGTCACTCACATAAACTTTCTCTCTGCTAATAACTTTTATTCTGGGAAATACCCCCACTTTAGATTCTTCTGTGTAGTAAAAGAGGGGCAAGAGTTTCTCCTGAGGCTGCAGCATCTTGAGAAAGCAAGCAGCATCTTTGACTGTCTTCAGCTCAAAATAACTGGCATGCCAAAGTGGCACATCCTGAGGGGGCCTGGCCTAAACCCCTTCATCTCTTTCCCGTGCTTCTGCTAAGGGCCCATCTTATATCTCTGAGTCACAACTCAGCTGATACTATTTGCAGATGTTTCCAAGAAGCATCCATGGTTGTCCAACAGCTTGAAGAGACCTGAGACATTCCAGACCTTTGGACCAAAAGAGCTACTTAACAACTGAGGAAATGGGGTCCCCATCTTAGGAGCCCACTGAGTTATACTGGATACCATGAGTGCTCAGTGTATGTTGTGATAGGCTGTTAATCTCATAAACTGGGGATGTACAGAGGAATCACCCAGCTGCTAAGGGTTCTCTGGATAATTTTACAGCCTGAATCATGATCTGGGGTCAAAGGAGTTTGTGCCTATTCTCAAAGCTAGTTCTAGTTTTTGTGATCAAATTAGAGACAGGCTGTGTCCACAGGGCAGCTCACAAAGGTGAAACAGGTAACACAAGGGTTGTTAACAATGCAGAGATTGACTTTCTGTGAGGCCCAGAGATGCTGTTCTTCTGAAGCCTGAGGTACCCAGGGTCAGTGTGCATTTGACATGCTTCTATGAAATAAAGGAGGCAAAGTTCCCCACATTGAGCAAGCTTTCTTAAAATGTGTTAGATCATGCTTATTTTGAGAGACATCTATTACAAAATTGTATAACACCTTTTTATAAAACGGGGTGGGGGACGCCTGGGTGGCCCAGTCAGTTAAGCATCCGACTTCGGCTCAGGTCATGATCTCATGGTGCGTGGGTTTGAGCCCCATGTCGGGCTCTGTGCTGACAGCTAGCTCAGAGCCTGGAGACTGCTTCAGATTCTGTCTCCCTCTCTCTCTGATCCTCCCCTACTCATGCTGTCTCTCCCTCTCTCAGAAATAAATAAAAACATTTAAAAAACACACAAAATTTTGTAACACCTTTAATAGTGTTGAAGATTTTAATATCTCCTTACATCTGCCTGCTTTTAAATACTGAAACACACACAAAAGATTCATTAAACATAAAAATAAAAATGGGGCAACAAGTTACAATTTGCCATAATTAAACAAATTCTTTAAGATGGTAGAATACTTAAAGGTTTTTTTTCCCCTCTGCAGTAATCCATAAATCAGTCAAATCCACCTCTCCATCAGTGAGAATATTAGTTTGTTGACCTCAGAGAATGATGAACGAATAAAATATGCTTGCTTCCTAATGATACTTCCTCAAAAAATTAAATTTCTCTACCATTCAGTGATAGACACTAATATATATCACAGATATATATTTGCATATTTCAGCATGTGGAAACAAGAAACTGAGAGCCCTTCAAGGTCACCTACCCCAGAGTTATGAGTGTGTGGTCCTTAAACCAGCAGCATCAGCAAAATTTGGGATTTTGTTAGAAATTCAGATTTTTAAGCTATATCCCTGACCAAATAGGTTCACCCCAAAAGTGTGTATTTTAATAAGCCTTCTAATGACTCTGGCACAGGCTCAAATTTGAAAGCCACTAATCTATAACAAATCCTTCCAATTAAATTAATTGAAAAGATATTTCTTATACACTTCAAGAGAAGGCAGCAGAACCTTTAGTCCAGAAGACATTTTAAAGATTTTTTAAAAAAATCTATTTGAGAGAGGGACAGTACAATTGGGGGAGGGGCAGGGAGAGAGAATCCCAAGCAGGCTCTGCACTGTCAGAGCAGAGCCCAACATGGGGCTTGAATGCACGAACCATGAGATCATTACCTGAGCTGAAACCAAGAGTTGGACACACAACTGACTGAGCCGCCCAGGTGCCCCCAGAAGAGATTTTAATGGAGAAATTTCATCCTGAATATAGAACTTTAAAAATGACACTAGAATTCATAAACAGAAGTCTCTTTTCACTTGTTCACTACATAACCAACAGGAGGAAACAATGTTAGCTGGCAAGATGGGATAAGAAACTGAGTCGGTTTTGCCTCCACCATGAGGTTCTGTAATGGGATCAATTCCTGGGAAAGCTCCTAAGAAGAGAACAACCTGAGAGTGCAAAGGTAAAATGAGCATGGAATGTTATAAAAACATTTTCGAGCAGCCCACCTGGACAAGGGAATGGGAACATGGGGGTGTGAGTGGAAGGGACGTCTGCTATTACATCCTTACTGTAGAGATTTCTCTTCCTCATCATGCTATGCCATTCCATGGGCTTTGAGCCACACAGTGTTCTCTTTGAAATGACAGAAAAAATAATGAAGGTGAGAGAGCTGTTTCACAGCATTAATGATCTCAATTGAAGTGTCTGGCATTTATTATTTACAGTATTTCTCACATTAATTTTTGGCACAATAGTATGTTAGTAGATTGCATATCATGGACAAGAAAGGAGGCTCTTGAATTTATTTCATGCAAGCTAAAAAGTTCATACTGATTTATAAATGTACAATGGAATAAGATTCAATGAGCCTTGATGAGACAAAGCTGAAATAATTCAGAATCAGGAGCCTGAAATATTATAGGCAGTTTGTTCATCTCTGAAATCTCATACTGTTATTTAAATTCCTCTAAGTTCATTAATCCCATTTAATAGCAGCTGATGCAAATCCACTTGGACTTTGGGGAGGAAAAAAAATAATGGGCCATAATGCCTTTGTGCCACAGAAAATAATACAATTATTTTTACTTTGCAAGAAGTCACAATTGAAGAGTTTGAGATTTTGAGCTGCCATAACTACAAATTTAGCAAAAAGTAGGCATTTAATGATAGAGTTCACTTTGGTGGTTTAGGTTTTATTTTGAATGTTTGTTTTCTCTTAAAAACACTAATGCTGAAATGTTGTCTCAAATCTTTATTTTCAAATCACTTATTATATTACCATAAATTACAGGGTGCAGTAAAGGCCAGATTTGAAAGAAAGCACACTTTACTGTCTCACTTTTCTATAAATAACATGACACTTTATGAAATAAGAATTATCATAAAAGGTTTTTTTTTCTCCTACAACTCTAGTTTTCTAGTGCTGAGCTAATGGCCTTCCTCCAAGTAGCTCAGTGGACTATTCCAAATATAGGAGCATAATGGGTAGAGGTTAACTGTAGGAAGTCTGAGAAAAATGGTAATCTATAATTTTGCCACAATTATAATGTTTCCCTTAAATAATAGTGAAGTCTACGGGGTGAGTGCTAACAAATACCTTTTAAAGATGCTCTTATTACTTTCATTGTCTTCATGCTTCTGCACTCTCCATAGATGCCATTAGAAGCAGTGACAGAGCTAGGGCTCTGGCCCACAGAGGCTTAGAGGTTGCGGTTAACAAGCAGAGGACCTCAGCCCATCAGGCCATCCTCCAGGGTGGAGAGCATCGTTATCTAGAAGACCGTCAATGCCACATTTACAGGAAGCAAATCTAGCAAAACTATGGGACTGTCAGGATTAATTGGGCCTCCACGTAAGCCCCTCATGGGAGAAAATCATGTTTGGCTCTATTGGGAGGACTCCAAGAAAACCTCTCTCTCAATGGAGAAGATAGCTAAAATTCCTCAAAATTAACGCATTTAGGTGCAAATCCTATTTTGTCTGTTTTGCACCCTGCCTTTCAGAAATGTGACCAGTAGGACCACCTCTTGGATAAAGAAACCAAGAAATCATACAGACAGCTGTGTGGGAACACCATAGGTGCAGTATGCCTGGGACACACTCATGTCCAGAGAATCAAAGCAGAACCCGTGGGTCGTACATTGAAAACAAATGGTGAGCAGGGAGTGAGCTGAGCAGCTCTGTAATTAGACCTGTAATTGTGAAGTAAAAGATACACAGTTAGCAGGCTTTAGGACCTCTGTTAATCTAATATCTTGGGAACAAAGAAAGGCCTGTGTGGAGGGAAAATTCTCCTGGGGATCAGGGACAGAAGAACAGTAAAACACAAACTGTCTTGGGTGGATTTATTGGTATATTTCAGGAGAGTCCTTCTTCTGTCCCCACTGTCACACACTGTACTATTATGGATTGTGATTAGGGATGGGATCATGTGTTTTGCCAAGTTTAAAACCCACACAAAATTGTAGGGTTAGAGTCTGGAACAGAACTCCAACTTCTTGGTGTGGAGTTTTTCTACTTATGGCAAAATGTGGCTTCCGGGAGGGTGAGTTAAGATGCCTCAAAGGGAAAAAATTCTTCCAAAGGAACATTTTGATAATTCAAGTGTAAATAAATATAAATCCAAAACACATTTTTAATTAAAGGGAAATTGCTTAGAAAAACATATTTATATCCACTCCCCTTCCGCGTACACTCACGCATAATCCTCTCCAAATAAAGTTCAAAAGGGGTAGCTCTGGAAGGGAGGGTGCATAAACCCACACTAGATCGTCTCTTTGAGATAGCATCTCAGAATCAGGCTTTTTTGGACACACATAAGGCTTGTTAAAGTGATGCTCAAAAGTGTACTCTTATCACAATAAGTGACGTTTAAAAATAAGTGCTTATGAAAATTCTGTCTCCATTTGCCCCCATTAAACATATCTACATTTTTGCCCTCTTATCCTAAGAACCTCATTTCCCCACAATCAGGGTTTCCACTTCCCGACAAGTCCCTGTGCTGTGAAGTCACAATTCCTCTGCATTTCCACCTGTTTCTGTTACCATCCCATCACACTCACACACTTGAATTACTGCATGTGAAATAATAGGAAGATTTAGTTTTAGCTTTGTTCTTTCTTTTAAGCTCTCTTTCTTTTGTGGCTTTTGTGGTCCCTTATAATTATGTTTCATAAGATGCCTTCAGGCCTATCTATCTTCTCCATATATAGATATATAAAAATATATATAATAAGCAGCCATGCAGAAGAAAAGAAGACAGGAACAAAGGGAGAGAGAAAATATGAAAAGAAGTATTCAGTTACCCTCAAACGTGTACTATCTCTGGTGTAGTATTTTTTCTTTAAACCCGGCTTCAAAAGGAAAAGTAAAGACACTGATACATAACCTCTTAAAGAGCTCTCACCAGCTGCCTACAAGGACAAGCAGAACTTAGTATTTGTTTCACTATTTATACAAGAAAGACCAAAGGAAGTTTCGCTTGGGGAAACGAAGTAATTAAAAGAGCACATAGAAGTTAGCCTTGAATTTTTATTTCCAATTGTGTTTGTTTACAATGTCCTTCTACCCCCATGTAGATATCTGTCTCCTCCAGGAGCTGAACTCAAGCGAAAGGATATGTCTTATTCATTTTGATATTTTCACTGTCTACCACTGACATGGAACTTACAGGAGGTGCCCAATAAATGTTTCAAAAACGTGTACATGTATGCATGTGTGTGCATGCACTTTCGTCCTCTTTTGTCCATAGTAACAAAAGAAATTTATCCTCTCTGAAATCCTCCATTGTGTCCAAGGCTGCTGTGAATAAAAATACCACAGAGTATGGCTAAATTCCACTAATCGGGTATATATTTATACAGGCTGTAACCAAAAATTTACTCAAATATTTTGGAATCTAAATTAAGAGGCTTATAATCACATTTACCATAGCATTCATGATTGTTTTCTTAGGTTACGAATATCATTTCTTTAAGACAAGATGAGTTTCAGATATGATTTTGGTTTTAATTACTAATGGCACTTGCTAGTAAAGAGTTTGTAAAATGCATTTAGAAACTAATGAAACAAATGGCTTTTTCTCACTACAGCTTGAAATCATGTGTAGTCAAAAGGCAAAATCAATAAATAAGGCTGATTCATTGATCTGGATTATATACATGTTGCAAATATATTATTTTCATTTATATTCAAATCCCAAGAAACTCAATAGAAGGACATTTCTGGGGTGTCAAAACTGTATTACCTTTCATTGAAAGAAAAAGAAATCAATGATTACATAGGAAATCATAATTTCTTATATTATTATAAATTATATGAGTTCAATTTTTATTCTAAATTCTAAAATTCAGTCTGCCCTTTATTTATAGTGGAAAGAGTCTTTATTATTTTAAGTAAATGTTTGGTATTTGACATCAACTGCAGAAAAGATCTTAAGCTTCTACTTTCAGGGAAAAAGGAAAGCTATTTTTAGCTTTATTTGCCATTCAATGCTTACCATCACACTAATCGAGAGATAATTTAGCAGTAACAATGAAGACTTATGATTCCTTTTTTCTTTAACTGAATTTCTTCTTTTCAAGTTAATGATTAAACATACTGAGTAGCATAAATTGGGGGAAAATGAGATTTCCCAGACAATGAATGGCTTTCTGATAGGTTACGAATTTATTCTGAGGAGATAAGCTACTGTATTTTCAACTGGACAATCAAAATATCATTTTACTTCAAAGGAAAGGGAACAATAATTGAATGCCTTGATTCACTTCATATTTATGGCTATTTTCCCATTACAGAATACAGTTGGATATAGTTTTATATGCCTGTGAACTGAACACATTTCTTCTGCACATGGAACTTACTACATGAAGAGGGGTATTGTATTGAAGACAGAATGAGAGGCATGTAAGAAAGAATCAGGTCAGTGGCAATAAACCATTCTTCCTAAGTATTCAGTTGTCCTTTCAATGAAATAAAGACAATCTTGGGTTATCTTTTCTTAGAATCTGCTCCTTTGCCCTATAATTTATCCATATTTTTGTATTTAAGGGCACCTTATTTTTCATTAAAGAGCTTGAGGAATATGGGACTATATATACTTAAAGCACCAGTTCTAAAGATGTGAGCAACAACCCAACGTTTGAGCCAAAAATAAATAATGTTATTTGGAAATTAAGAACTTGAGAAAACAATGAAATGGTAGCCGAATTTGTTACACTGGTGAATGCAGATGTTTTGGAGGGAACATGAAAGGTCAGTGAACATACCTGGAATCCTGCTGTGAAAGGGTCTGTCCCTTAATCACATATAGTTATCCTCAAACCAAGAGCAGTGAGGGCACACAAACAGATGCCACTGTAGACACGGGGTTCATTTTTCCATTTGGCACAGACTTACCTAAAACTAGGCTTTGGTTAGCCTCACTGGTATTATTAACTTTTATCAAATGGCCAATGATGCACTTTACCATGAATGAAACATAACTGGTCTTGATGGATCCTACATGTTTTTATGTAAAGGGCAAACCCAGACCTCTAGCAGTAGGGTAAGAATCAAGCTGACATTATTCTTCAAATGTAATGGATGAGGTCCTTGTTTGTAGTTCTCTTTGAATCTTTGATTAAATGAGGCAAATTGCAATCCTGCCAAATCTTATGGCATGTATTACAGGTAACCTAACTTCCTTGGGCTTATTCTTTTATTTTTTAAGACCTAAGGCTCAAGGGATCTTACCTTTGGGAAAGAGGCTGCTATTAATCCAAAGGAATTAAAAATCAGAAACTATGAATATTCACTTTGATATGCAAAAGGCAGGTCTAGAAGAGCTTCATAGGAACAGCTCTTCATTTCATGAATGTTTAATAAACGTGATGTTTATTGAGATTATACCGTAAGTAATGACCAAGATGCTGCTCTTGGCTTCAAACACTCATGATCCAGTGAGGGGATACTGGAATACAAAATGTAAAAGAGAACTGCTTGAAGTTGAACAGGTATAGGGAATTGCACACTTAGGTTCGCTTAATGGGTAGAGTGGAGTGGCAGTAAGGAGAGGAAATTCTTCCTCAAGGATGAATGTGGTTGAGCTGAGTCTTGAAAGACTAATGAAAATTAGCCTTTCCAAGGGCTAGCAGTAGAATGTTCAAAGAGGAGGAAATGATATAGAAGTCAATAGAAACAAAGGAGACATCCAGGGTTCGGGGCAACATGCCAAAAGTATGGTGGGCTGAACATGCAGAGAGTGGTCCCAGGTGAGGCTGGGAAAATGAGGGCAATTCCAGAGGACTTTGCGGATTTACGCAAAAATCCCTGGGGACCTTTTGAACCCTTCAAAGGAAGTGAGTGCTATGGTCAATTTTACACTGGAAAAAAAAAATTACTGGCACCCTGTTGAGGAATTTTGGAGAAGACCGGAGTAATTATAGAGGAGTGACTTGTGTTTTAATGGATTCTGAGATATCACTGTGGTTTCTCTCTTCAGGTCTAATTCCCAAAGTAGTACTGTTTGTTTGAAGTCTCTGAAAAAATATGGACTACTGCCATGCCTCATTGGAATGCTTCCTCACTTAGCCAATAGGCTTATAGGAAAGGCACCAGAAACATGACTATTCCAGAAAGTTGAGCCAAAGCAGATAATACTTTCTTCTTCAGGGAATAGCACCATCAGAAGCTATGTGGCAAGTCGCTCTGCTTCCTGTTTTACCATAAAAATCATTGCCAAATTTCACTATTGAGATTTATTAAATCTCTCTTTGCTGTTAATATATCAGCAGTAATCGTGGTCCTTCTTCAATCTCACTATGACCAGCAGCTCTTGGTAATATTTAATTCATCACATGCCAGGTGCTGATAAGCATATATGTACATTACTGTATCATATCCTACAACAACCCAATGAGGTAAGATACCATCATCATCATCTTAGCCCCATTTTACATATGAAGAAATGAAGGCTTGAAGAATTTCTGTGATTTGCTCTCACGTAACACCAGAAAGTGGCAGGGCCAGGATAGGATCACAGTGCTGTTATATATCAAAGCCTGTCCCCTTGAAAATTTCTATGTCCTGCCTGTTTGTACCAGTTTTCATGAGAATGTTTTAACTCTTGTTTCTAATGTATTTCTCTTTAGCAGATAATATGCTGCCCTTCAAATGAAAATATTTTAGCATCTTCAATAGTCTTTTTTAAATAAACTATAGTTTTGTTTTATTTGTGTCTGTTGGCCTTTTAGAAGCCTCTGTTTTGTTACCACTTTGGTTTTATTTGTATTTTAAAGCAAAATCTTTCTTCCTGTGGAATCCACACAGGCCACTCTTGGGACTTTCTTACGTTGCAGCAGAGGCTAAAAATGGAAAATTCAGGGTCCTTAACTGGACCTCTGGCTTTATAATTGCCTCTGTGGTGCTCTCCCCACATTCCCAGATGTGCCAGAGAGAGAGAGGGTAGTGAGGGAAGTGAAATGTTAAAATAAGGCTAAGCAAACAGTTTGCCCAACAGATGTTAACCCAATTCATAATTTAAAAGTTCCTATTTTTGTTCATGACTTAGACAATGGACATTCTAATTTCTCCTCAAAACACTGCCTGTGAATTAGGTTCAGAAAGCTACAGTCATCAATATTTCCATCACACATTTTTCCTAGTCATGGGTCAAAAAAACAAAAGGAATACATTTTCTTTTTATTTGAAGCATAGCATCATTATGAAGCCTTGTTAGGACTTAAAACCGTTTGTTTAAATATGTCTTAGTTAATATGGCTATCAGGACTAGATTTAATCACAGCTGAATAACTTTTTGTTATAGCACAAATCCTATTGGAAAAGCAATAACCAAGAGTTACATTTACATAATTTTAAAGAGAGTAAGTGAAATTAACTATGACTAATCAGCACTTTTTCCCCCCAAGTCACTCTTCATAGTAACCTTTGTCCTTAGCTGGAATTTAAGCATTGAACAACCTGGTCAATACAGTGAAGTAGTACTGTCCCCCTCTTGAGGTATGGTAGCAGAACACTTCTAGCTGTTACAATGAGGACAGGGAAATAATACTTGCATAATCTCTAAGATATATTAGACACATTATCTGGCAGAATCAAGTTTCAGAACGTGGATTTCCTAATATCTCATGTTATGCTCAAACCACAAGAAAGCTGCATCCCTTGTCTCCCATATTTGGGTCCCACAATGTCCCTGCACCACAAGTCCCACAAACAGGGCCAGCGCTTGGGTGCAGGGAGAGAGCTGACACACAGCTGGTAAGAATGGTAGTGGTAAAAGTCAAGTATATATTGGAGGAGCTTAAAATGATTGCAAGCTGAGCCCTTGTGGTATAAACGGCAATAAAGAAAGTAAAAAGGAGGAAAAGAACAAAGAAAACAAAGCCTCTGAGAAAATCTAAAGAATAATTAAATGTTAGGTGAAAGCTCAGGATAATAACAAACATTCTTTGAAAGAGAGAAATTATTTTCTGATCTTTTTTTTTTTTAATTATTTATTTATTTATTTCTAGGAGAGAGAGAGAGACAGCGTGAGCAGGGGAGGGTCAGAGAGAGAGGGAGTCACAGACTGAAACAGGCTCCAGGCTCTGAGCTGGCACTCAGCACAGATCCTGACATGGGGCCCGAACCCAGGAACCGCGAGATCATGACCTAAACGAAAGTCGGACACTTAACCGACTAAGCCACCCAGGCGCCCCTATTTTCTGATCTTTCGTTAGTACTTGATTTCCATACTTTTTCTTTTTCCTTTATGGTTTTTTTTTTTTTCATGCCATCTTATTCATTTCTTTCTTACAGGTCAGAATTATACCCTTCAACACTCATGGGGTTTTTACTTTACTTAACAGAGGACTGACCCAGGAGAACTGAGATGCTAGAAGAGGGAAGAATAGACTCCTTATAATTGTAGGTTGATATACCAAACCAAACCAAACCAAAACAAGACAAAACAAAAAACAGCAGGAGGAACACGATGAAGATGACAATGTAAAGACATTTTATGGAATTATATGATCAGATACCTGGGCATGGTGACAAAGATTAAATCCTCAAAGTCTTACATTTCACAGATGAAACACATTAACAACAACCAGGAATCAGATTATTTGAACTGAAATACCTTAGGTTATGTATTTCAGTTCTAGATTCTCTGATGTGCTTTCAGTTACATAAGTATCCAAGGTAAGTAAGTCAGAGATACTGAGAGTGTTTGAATACTTAAATAGTTGGGGCAACATATATGTTTGGCAGAATCGTTTAAAACTTCCAACAACTTTATTTATGTTTAAAGTTTATTTTGAGAGAGCATGAGAGAGCAGGCGAGTGGGCCTGAGAGAGGGAGAGAGAGAGGGAGAGGGAGAGGGAGAGGGAGAGAGGGAGAGAGGGAGAGAGGGAGAGAGGGAGAGACAGAGAGAGAGAGAGAGAGAGAGAGAGATTGAGAGTCCCAAGCAGGCTTTATGCTGTCAGCGCAAAGCCTGATGTGGACAGATCCCAGGAATTAGGAGATCATTACCTGAGCCGAAATCAAGAGCAAGATGCTTAAACCAACTGGGAACCCAGGCACCTCTAAAAATTCAACAACTCTAAAATGTTTCTTTCAACCATATTAAATTTATATTTTTTACTTTTTTTCCCTTGGGAAATTGTCTTTTACTTCCCAATGGAAACAGTTTGATCTTGGAATACTTTGTATGCTGTATATTTTTTAAATCTTGGTTTCCAACAAGTCTCTGAGCATGAATGTAATTTTTCCCCCTCCAATTTTGAACTTCTGTGGGAATCCATAACTGCAAAGATGTATCATATGAGGAAGTTGAAGACTTTTTTTTTTTTTGAGCCTCATGCAGGGTTTGAACTCATGACCATGAGATCTAGATCTAAGCTGATATCAAGAGTTGGATGCTTAACTGACTGAGGCACCTAGGTGCCCCAAGGAGTTTCTAAGAAGTTATTGCATAAGTAACTTTTGTTATTAAAGCTATATGAACAGAGATTTTACTAAAGTTGCTTTGTAACCACAAAAATCTTATAGAGGAAATGTTTTAACATGGGCTTCTATTTGCAATATTTATGGACTTAAGTATCTGTGAAAACAAAACCAATTATGTAATCAATATCGTTGTATATACTGTGTATCAGTTGTTACTACATATTTTTATTATGTAATATAATACAAATTATATATTATAAGCATGTACTGAAAGTAACTAGAATATTGTTTTTTTTTATCTTTTCCTGATCATTTTTAAGCTTTAAAACTATGTCTCATTATGATGGCTTTCAATCTTATATTAGAATGTAGACTTGGAAAAAAAACAAAAATATAGACTTTGAAAACTCAGTAATTTTTTAATGGTCCCTAAGAAGACTTTTCGTAACTTTGATTGTATCGTTTTTTATATCATTTTTCTAGTGATGCCAGTAGGAAGAAAGGTAATATGTATATTACCAAATAGACAGAAAGATTTTTCCTACCAAACCCACTTGCCTGCTCATCAAAGTCCTTGGGCTAAGGAAAAAAAATAAGGCCTAATGTGGCTCTCCAGGGAACCCAGGGCCAACTTTCATCCCCACAAAGAATGACATATTCCAGAAACCAAAAACAAATAAATAAACAAAAAGATTTGGTAGAAGGAGTGAACATGTTGTTTTCCTGCAGACTCTTGGGGCTAGGCTGTCACTGAACAGAGGAGAAAAAATGGGCAGCTTGGTGCAAGAAAGGGTCACACAGTCCACAAATAAGCCACATAATTAGAGCCTTTGTTACTAATTACAATTAAACTGAAAAATAAACAGTTTCCTTTTGACTGGAGGATCTTATGTCTGAAGGGCAAAGGCTGTCCTTTTACATTGTTATTAATTTAGCAACACAGACTTTGTCAACATCAAGGCCTATGTTCACAATGAACGTGGAATAAGTATAAAAATTATAAAAGTTACTAAAAAATTCTACTTTCCATTTCTGGATTCATGAAAGAAATGTGAGGTACGAACAGAGAGATGAAGAAGAGAGCAAAGAAAACAATGTTTTAATTCATCAGACCTATCAGGATTGCAAGACTGGACAAGAACCAATGGAAGAGAATCCATTCATATTTAGAATTACCCTGTAGTAAATTTCATTCTATACAAATTAGATTTTTTAGGTGAATATCTGAATTTTGAAATAATGCATTTTCTACATACCTGGGGTCTAAGAGCAAGTCACAGGTAAGTGAGCAAAAAGAAAGTGAAATGACTATCATTTTGTGTCTGTGTGTTAATGTGTATATATGTGCGTATATATAGTATATATATATGCATATAATATGTACATATAAATATAAAATATAGTGTATATAATATATAAAATACCGCATCTATTTTAATATATAATATATACACACATAGGTCTTGATATATATTGTGTATACGAATATATATATGTCTGACTTCAATACAGTATTGGTTTTTAAGAATTATTCAGGTAGTACATGAAAAGGTATTGTTGATTCAGTAGATGGCAGTCTTCCCACTAATCCAATAAAAACCATTGTGGAAATCACATTTTAAGAGAAGGAAAAACTGCTTTTGAAGTTAAGGTACAGCTCTTCTAACACTAATTATTAAAGAGTACATTTAGTGGAAACATTCAGAGTCTTTATGCAGAGTTAAACAGTTTAATTATTCCTAATATCAAATCAGTGAGACAGGTCAGAGCTATTCCTACAATCAGATTAGGAATGACAAGAAAGAGAATCCCCCCCCCCGCCCCCCAATCTCTGAGCACTTACATGCTAGGTTTTTAAGAAAGGAAACTGGACATTAATCCTAAAGTATCATCACCTCTCTGATCACATATCCTCCCATCAATGAAACAAACAAAAGCAAAACCGTTTCCTTTTATGTCGTGATCCCCTACCAGAGTTTCAGAGGTAGATAAGATGGAACACTTTGTAGCCTCTCTAGAGAGTGATTCTTGAGAGTGGTTCTTGGTTTTGCTGGATACTTTACAATCCTGGGCAAGTTACTTCACCTCTCCGAGACTGACGTCCTCCCTCTGTAAAAGCAAGGATAATAAAACCACCACCACAGGATAGCCATAAGGATAAAAAACTAAACCTATGTCATTCAATAGAAATTTGTTTCCTTCCTTTTACAGTTTACTCTTCCTAAAAACGATCTTAGGGAGATATGTATGCATATAATCAAATATGTGGATTTTTTAACAAAAGTGAATCAAAATTAAGTTCATTTTGATAATGTTAAGCTTCCTCTTATGAAAATTTGCACTACTCTTTAAGGAATGTAGGCTCAGCAATGTACAGTTGAAGATCTCACTCTTTTAAATATCTTTTTTTCTTTATTGCATATTCATAGTATATTGACCAATCATATTTTGTACTATGTAGGAGTTTGTGCGTCAGTGTTAATCTGATATGAAAATATTTCTATTATAAGTATACTATTCAATATTTAGTATTTGAAAAGAAAGTGAAATTTAGATCCACTCAGTGTGGATACTAAGCAATGCTTTGGAAGTTATTACAAAAAGAAAAGTTCTAAATGTATTTATGATTTTCGTTAACTGTCTTTTCCATCCAAATACGGTGCCAGGACTTATTATTTGTATTTTAGCAAATGAAATCACTAGGAAGCGACAGAATCCCATTGTTCCTAGTTCTAATATTTTGCTGGACAGTGTTATTAATTCAGTTATCAAAACGACTTCTGATTATATGTGAAGAGCAAAAAATATGTTACATACAATACTCTTTTCCTTCCTAACAAATGAAAAGTGGTTTTAAAAAATTACTTGTGCAATGAAATGTCACTGACTACCCACTCTCCTCTGTTTCCTCAGTTGCCTGCTCTTGATGTCTTAATTCTGGAAAGCACATGAACTTTCCTGGAGTAACAACCTTAGAAAGCTGATATACTCCCGAGTTCTGATCTGCTATCCATGCAGTAGCAGACTCCGATTTATACTTCCGAAGAACAATTCATCTGCCATCGAAATGATTCAGATAGTTAGTGAAAAGAAAGACCAAGCTCTGGTACTCAGAAAGTGAAACATTTCAGATGGCCCATCTCAGTTTGAAGGGCTGGGAGGAAGAATTGTGTTTTCATATGGGGGGTGCTGTGGCAAAGCAAGCGCCGGTGGGGGGCTGCCGGGTGCCGGCCTGTTGGAAGCAAAGCAGAGCTTCCTCTGCTGTGAGGATGTCCTCTAGTCCCATATTGTTGGTCTGAAAGCTGACTGCTCTAAGGAATGGGATTTTTTGTTTGGGGGTTTGGTTTTGCTTTGTTTTGTCAAGGTAAAGCAGATAAGAGTCATTGCCACTGATACATTTTTGAAATTTCATTCCTTAAAAGCTTTCTGCGCCACTTCTGCTCCTTCAGCACCAGTGCTTTCAAAGGAAAAGAGAACATATTTGAAAAGGCATAAAAAGGTGGGACTACTGCTTCAGTCTGTGTCTCCCTCTCTCTCTGACCCTCCCCTGATCATGCTGTCTCTAACTCTCTCTCAAAAATAAATAAAATATTTAAAAAAAAAAAAAAAAAAGGTGGGACTAAGGGAACTAGGTAATGCAGATCGGAGAGAACAGTGTTCGTCCAAGTGCTTTCCCAAAGGAGCAAGGGGTGAAGGAGGGCTGTTCCACACAGGAAGAGTTGCTACGTGAGAGGGATGAAGCCTGCTGGGGAAAGGTTTCCTCTCTTGTTGTACGTTTCTAGTTCACTCTAGCGAACATGTGCCTCCCTGCCCCAGTGCTTATCAAAATAGGTATACTTCAAATGTGTGGTATTAACAATATTCACTGGGGAAAATTGTGAGTTTCTTGAATGGGATGATGTCCTCTCATTTTTCACTGAATTCTCCACCCAAGCACAATGCTTTACACACCACAGGGTTTCCAAAAAGTGGCTGCTGAATAAACGAATGCCGGAATAAATAAATGAATGATGCTCTCTGATCATAAATTTATAAACTCAGGCTACAGACTGCTAATGTAAAGAATCAAATCCTGGTATGTATCTGTAATGTAAGCTTGACAATCTTACAAACACCTTACTATCCTGTAGCTGTGACATGCAATCATTTTTATCTGCTTGTTTCTAAAAGCCACTGTGGCTTGGATGAATTAACCTGTATAAACTCTATCTCCACTTAAAGGCTTGGCAGCACCCATTAAGTACATTTATCGTAGCTCTTAAACCATTCAAACACTGGGGATGCCTTTCCAGCATTTAGCTCTATTGGCAAATAGATTCAGAATTCCAGTGCTTTTGCCAAAAGTTGCAGAAATACTCGATCATATGCTAGTCTTAGACTCCAGATAATAACTAGAGTTTTTGGTTGCTAATGTATCAGTATACAACATTTCTAAGCTCAAAAATAGCTTCACTCACCTGATTGCTAATTAGGGTCAAGGTCTTCTGTTTCACAAGACAAATTTCTCATTGTGACTATTATGAGCTATAGCAATGATTGATAACAGGATGTGACTTAAACTCATATGCTTAAACAAACACAGGAACAAAGAAACACACCCAAGTAAGCACAGGGAGATAATTAGTGCAACAGAGGTACCTGGGAAGCGCTGACCCAATCAGGATGGATTTGTGATTAGTGGTATGATCATTTGACTTTCCAGTCATGTGTGTGCTTTTAATCTCCTCTCCTATGGTTCTGATTTAGACAACTTCTACAAAATACCTACATTTTTTATTCATTTGATCAATACAGTGTTATGGGTTTTTTTTAGTTAACTTTACAATACATGTACACACATTATTCTCAGGCAAAAAATATTCTCAATAAAAGCTCTACCTTCATTGCCATGGCTTCAGAAATAACTCTGTAGACTGAGAAAAAACATGAAAGTGTCCAACATGTTATGAAGTGATAGATCACTGTTTCCCATATTCCTCATTGCAAACAAGGTCAGAATGGTACTTTTAACTCCCTTTTAGATTATTAAGAAGATTATTTCTTATAAGTTGAGGACCTTCTCAGAAAGGGAAACTATACCTGGTATTTTTTATGCTAGACATGAATTTTATGCACATTAATAACCATGAGTGGAAAATACAAAGATTTCATCATACTCTTAGAATTAGGTGGTTCAGAATAACACCAAATATATTATTCTGAAGTAGCAAGCCATTAGGAGAAGGAGGATTCTAAAGACACACAGGGAGAAGAGAAAACAGTCACTTCGGCCAAGATCATACCAAGCACTTCTTCCGTGTTTGGATTTTTCTGCTTTCTGTCACAACAGGATGTATGCAATGTATGGGTCAAGCCAAGATAAAATGCCCAATATCTACCTTTTTGGGTACTAAAAAGAAATCATAGAATAATGCCACCAAGTTCTTTCTGCCACTGTATTTCCTAGCTGTTACTGTGGACTCTGTGGAACAGAACCAGGCAGGCCAGCAGGAGAGATCCTGTCTTCACCTGCTTCCTCCAAAAACGAGTATGTCCTCAGTTGTCTTCAGAGCTTGAGCTGTAGTCCTCGCATGTTGCCCAACTGTATAGCTATCCGGAGCTTCACAAGCTGACTCTGAAGGACCAGCTTGAATGCGTCCAGGGACAGATTCAGTATGCCCACACTGTCAGTACACTCCTACTGAATGCCCATACTTGGTGCCAGTACAGAATTTACCATAATTAAACAGAGCCAAAAGACATGCTCCCTCCAGATCCTTTAAACAATTCAATGTATACATTAAATGATGCCTACAAGGCATATGGATCATAGTACTTTCATGAGAACCATGGCATGCAGCTGCGTAACAATGGTTACTCACAGGTAACTCGTTAAGAATCTGCCCCTGGTTGTTCCTGCAAATGGCACATTGATGTTCTTCACTCAGCGAGTTTGAAAGTAGATTCTCCCCATTAGCCTCATTATCATGAATATATACTAAGCATCTATAAGCCTAATCAAGTGCTTTTTTGACTATTACATTTTAATGATAACGCATACTAGGATAGCAATATTAAATAAAACATTCTTAAAATTTTGTCTCATTCTTTTGAACATCTCATGAATAATGACCCACTCCAAATGTAACTATTAAATATAACTACCCAAATAACACTAAGAACTAAAGATACTTGATAATTAGGAATCACAGAAATCTTTATAAATACAAGAAGTTGCAAACTAGGACATCAAAAGAATCTTATTGTTCATGATACATTATCAGTCTTAGCAATACACTGTGTACTGAAAGGGATAGACACGTAGTCAATGGTCTTTGTCAGGCTCTTTCGTGTTTGTGTTCAGTTTTAAAATATCTTTAACAGAATGACATGAACTTAAAATTCATTGGTCTCCTGACACTGTTAAAAAGATATTTTCATATCACTTCCCTATTTGCTTTGTCACTTTTAAAAGGAAAAGTTGAAGATTAAAATATTGTAGACTTTTATTACCAACTTTCCAATATATATGGCATCTTATAAAACCTATCACAATGCTCCACCCATGTTTTTTTTTTCTAGTTCCTTTCAGTTCAGCTATTATTATAGAGGCAAAATCAGCTTTAAGGTGAACTGGTGTTCCCATACAGGCTCTTTCACATGCCAAATTTGGATGATGTTTATAGCATAAAGCAAAACAGCACTGAAGGGATCTCTGGGGTTTAGTAGGCCACACATCTCTATGCCTCATTTTGTTAATAACTCATGAAATTTTCTGAGACTCTTGTCCATTGGAAAGCAAAATCTATTAGAATACTCTATATGTGTTGCCTTTTCCCAATTGCTACATACTTCAATAGTTTTTCCCTCAAAATTCTTACCTATTTTATAAAAAGAAAAAGTTTGTTAATTCAATAAAGGTGTAAATAGTTTGTGGATTGGACTTTTTTTATGAGGTTATTTAAAGTTTGAGCTAAATCACGTAATTAGCTCCCAGCCCTTCCAGGAAGATAGGGCCAAGTAATATACTGCTTGCTGGCAGCACCCATTTATTTTTATAAAATTTTCTTTCCATTTCCTTCTTACCCTATTTACCTTAATTCACCAGGATATAGCATCTTGTCCTTATTTTGAAGAATATTTGTTGCTAAGTTAACAATTTTGGATCTAATTGGAAATAAGTGAAACTATATGCTCCTAAACAAATAGAAAAATTTCAATGGCACAGTGTTGAGTAAATAATTTAAAAGTTGTCAATAAAACTGGAAACAAGCATGAGTTTCCTGAAAGAAGGAGGCTCTTGTGTTATTTTATTTTCAGTTCCTATCTCTGGGCATCACATCTGAGAGTCATGATTAAATGCAGCTTGTTGAATTAATGTTGTCCTAGACAGCAGAGTCTTCTCCTAGTTGAGCCCTAAGTTGTGTTGTGTCCTCTTCAGATACAGATTCAGGATGGGAGACTCACTCTGTAGTTAATTGGTTCTTTCCCATTGTATTTGGCAAGTTTCTCATCTTTGTACTGACTGAAAACTTGCTTTAGGATTTCCTTTCTCTCGAATTGTACTTATTTTCCCTTTTGTAGGGAACACCAGTGATAAAGTTAATGTCAAGAGTCTGAGTCCTGGCTCAACCTCCTACAGCATGGGTGAACTCTGGCATATCAGCAGTACCACCACAGGATATGGAAGGGCCAGGCTGAGGTGATCCTGCCAAAAGAAGGAGCAGTATTTGGCAGAAATAATAGCAGTGCCCAGAAAAGACACACTGGTAGGTCAGAAGAATTAAGGCAATTTCACACAGCTTCCCTGGGACCAGATTCCACTGTACAGTATGCTAAAGCATTGGTTGTCAATATAGGCTCACATAAAAATTACCTGGGGAGCTCTTAAGAAATATCCATGCCTATGACCTCACCCCAGACCAAGTAACTCAAAATATCTCCTAGCATAGATACTGTTTTTCAAGTACCTACAATGGTACACTGGGGCCAGGAACCAGACACTTAAGGATGAGACAGAAAAAGAGAAATGACATTTGTTCCATTTCTAATGGGACTTCTTTGTAAGCACATGTGAGATGGTCCCCTGGGTTTCCTGGGAACTGAGAGAAGGCGGTGCACCCTGTGAAGAAGGATATGGCAAAGGGGCTGTAGACCTTGCAGTAGCAAGTTACAAGAATATAAAGCATTACCTTTTTTAAACATAATTTTTCAAAAGAGTTCTAAGTATCACAGTATCAAACTTTAACTCGTGCTAACATGTGAAATCCTGAGAAAATATAGAACTTCTCCTTAATTTGGAAGAAAACTGGTATATCTCCTCAACCCACATCTGCTTGATTGAAGAGAAAAATGCTACTCTCAAGTTTAATACTTAAGAATTTCCAAACATGTAAACAGTCCCTTAGGATGGATAAAGAAAGAGGCTTAGACTTTCAGACAGTTTCTTCTATCCCCTGATGCTTTCCATAAGGTAAAGATCAACTGGATGGTGGAATGCTGTCTGTCTGCCTCACTGGCCTTCAGTGCTCAAGTCTCTGATGGACTTATGATCCATTCTTTTACTCATGAGCCATCCTCTCTTCACTGAGACAGCTTCTGACCAGTTTACCTGGGTGCAGGTCTTAAGGTGCCCTGTCTCTCCTCTGAATCTCCATTGTGGTTCCTTCCCTTTTTTCACAACTAGCTTGTCTCACCAACCTATACTACATTTTTCCCAGGTGGACCAGACATTGCCCACAACAGGCAAAGAGGGCTTCTCTAGACAACTCCCCTGAAGGACAAAGCAGCCAGGACAAAACAGCAGAGCACACGTAGCACACGTTGGAGATACTCTTAGAAGTGCCAGGTCCTGAGGATAAGAAGAAACTATATGGCAAGGCACTATAGGACCTCTTTCTCATAAGGTAATAACCCTCAAGAACAAGGACATAGCTGACTCCAAACACTGGGAAACAGGCGCAGAGACTTAGACAAAGTGAAAAGACAGAGAAATTGTCCCAAATGAAGGAAAAAGACAAAACCATGGCCAGATATTAAGCAAAAGAGACACAAGTAACATGCCTTATGGAGTATTTAAAGCAATGCTCATGAGGATACTCAGTGGACTTTCCGCTCAGGAAAAGAGTGGAAGACATCACTGAGACCCTTAACCCAGAGATTAAAAAACAACCAATCAGAGATGAAGAGTGCAATAAACAAAATTAGGAACACACTTGATGCAATGAATAGTAGGCCAGAAAAAGTAGAGGAATGAATTATAACCTAGGAAACAGAGTAATGGAAAGTAAGCTGAACAAAAGAGAGAAAAAAAGAATTATACAAAATGAGAACAGATTTAGAGAATTAAGTGACTCCATCAAATGTAATAATATTCATATTATAGGAGTCTCACAAGAGAGACAAAAGGGAAGAATATTCATTTAAAGAAATAATAGCTGAAAACTTTCCTAATCTGGGGAAAGAAAAAGATATCCAGATCCAGGGGGCAGAGAAAACTCCCAACAAAATCAACAGAAGTTACATTTTGTAACTAAATAGGCAAAATCTATGATAAAGAAAAAATTTTAAAAGCAGCAAGACAAAAGAAGACAGTAAGTTACGATGGAAAACTCATATGGCTAGCAGGAGATATTTCAGCACAAACTTTCCAAGCCAGAAGAAAGTGGCATAATATATTCAAAGTGCTGAATTGGAAAAATCTGCAGTGCCAAGAATACTCTATCCAATAAGTCTATCATTCAGGATAGAATGAGAGATAAAGAGTTTCCCAGACAACCAAAACCTAAAGGAATTCAAGATCTCTAAACAATCCCTGCAAGAAATATTAAAGGGACTCTTTGAATGGAAAGGAGAGACCAAAAGTGATAGTGTAAAGGTATGAAATTACAAAGGCAGTAAAAATAAATATTTCTATAAAATATACACTTAAAAAACTCACAAATAAAATGAAATAAAGTATAACAGCTCTACCTAAACATGGGAGGAAAGGAATAAGAATGGGTTCAAATTTAAGCAGCCATTAAATTAATGTAGACTGCTCCACGCAGAAGAGGTTAAATATTAAACATATTTTAAAAATCCACTAATAGATATGCAAAGAATAAATAGAAATACAAATATATCATTAAAGAAAATCAGCAATGAAAAAGAGAAATACAAGAAAAGATCAGAAAAATTTTCAGAAACAATCACAAAATAAATAATGACAATAAATATTTATTAATAATTACTTTGAATATAAATGGACTAAATCCTCCAATCAAAAAATACAGGGTGACAAAATGTATAATAAAAACAAGATGCATGTATATGCTGCCTAGAAGAGACTAATTTTAGACCTAAAGACATTTGCATATTAAAGTGAGGGAATGAAAAAACATCTATCATGTATGTGGATGTCAAAAGAAACCTTGGGTAGCAATACGTACATCAGAAAAAGTAGATTTTAAAACAAGAACTGTAAGAAGAGACAAAGAAGGACACTATATAATAATAAAGGGGACAATCTAACAAGAAGATCTAACAACTATAAATATATATGTACAGAGACAAAGAAAGATACTATATAATAATAAAATGGACAATATAACAAGAAGATCTAACAACTGTAAATACATATGTACTCAACATGGGAGCACCCAAATACATAAAACACTTAAAACAAACATAATGGATCTAATTAGTAATAATGGAATAATAGTAGGGGACTTTAACATTCTACTTACAACAGATCATCTCAACAGAAAATCAACAAGGAAACAATGGCACTGAATGACACACTGGAACAGATGGATTTAACAGATGAATATTCAGAACATTCTATCCTAAAACAATTGAATAGGAGTGCCTGGGAGACTCAGTCAGTTAACCGTCTGACTTCAGCTCAGGTCATGATCTCAGTCTGTGGGTTCGAGCCCCGCATTGGCTCTGTGCTGGCAGCTAGCTCAGAACCTGGAGTCTGCTTCAGATTCTGTGTCTCTCTCTATCTCTGCCCCTCCCCATTCATGCTGTCTCTATCTCTCATAAATAAATAAACTTAAAAAAATTAAAACAGTTGAATAGACATTCAATTGAATATGGAACACTCTCCAGGATAGAGCACATATTAGCCCTCAACAAATTCAAGAAGATCAAAGTCATATCATACATATTTTCAGACTACAGTACTATGAAACTACAAGTCAGCCACATGAAAAACAATGGAAACACCATTAATACATGGAGATTAAATAACATGCTACTAAACAATGAATGGGTCAACCAAGAAATTAAAGAAGAAATTAAAAAGTACATGGAAACAAATGATAATGCATTGTACAAAATATTTTGGATGCAGCAAAAGTAGTTCTATAAGGGAAGTTTAGAGCAATACAGGTCTACATCAAGAAGCAAGAGAAATCTCAAATAAACAACCTAACCATACACCTAAAGGAGCTAGAAAGAGAACAAACAAAAACTAAAACCAGCAGAAGGAAGGGAATAATAAAGATTAGAGCATAAATAAATGATACAGCAACTTAAAAAACCCAATAGAAAAGATCAGTGAAAAAAGGAGTTGGTTCTTGAAAAAAATCAGTAAAATTGATAAACCCCTAGCCATACTTATCAATAAAAAAGAGCAAGTACTCAAATAAATAAAATCACAAATGAAATAAGTTTAAGTATATGCTTATATATGAAATAAGCATAAGTAACAGCCAACAGAAATACAAACAATTATGGGAGGATATCATGAAAAATTATTTGTTAACAAACTGGACAACCTAGAAGAAATGCATAAATCATTGGAAGCATACCAAAACAGAAACCAGAAGAAACAGAAAATTTGAACAGCTCAATTACCAGCAAAGAAATTGAATCAGTAATAAAAAAAAACTGCCCCTAAAAGTCCACAACTAGCTGGCTTTACAGGAGAATTCTATGAAACATCTGACGAAGATTTAATATATATTCTTCTGAAACTATTCGAAGAATTAGAAAAGGAAGGAAAACTTCCAGATTCATTCTATGAGGCCAGCATTACCTGATAACACAATTAGATAAAGACACCACTAAAAAAGAGAACTACAGGCCGATATCCCTGGTGAACATAGATGCAAAAATTCTCAATAAAATACTAACAAACAAATTCAAAAAACACATTTAAAAAATCATTCACCACAATCAAGTGGGATTTATTCCTGGGTGGCAAGGGTATTTCAATATTCACACAAATGAATCAATGTTGTACATCACATCAGTAAGATAAAGGATAAGAACTGTAAGGTCATTTCAATAGATGCAGAAATTTGACAAAGTATAACATCTACTTGTGATGAAAAACCTCAACGAAGTAGGTCTAGAGGGAATATGCCTCAACATAATAAAGCCATATATGAAAAACCCATCACTCACATCATCCTTAGTGGGGAAAAACTGACAGCTTTTCCTCTATAGTCAGAAATAAGACAGGGGTGTCCACTCACCGTTTTTATTCAACATACTACTGGAAGTCCTAGCCACAGCAAGCAGACAACAAAAAGAAATGCAAAGCATCCAAACTGGTAAGGAGGAAGTAAAATTTTCACTATTTGCAGATTGCATGATACTATATGTAGAAAACCCAAAAGATACCACCAAAACCGATAAAATGAATAAACAAATTCAAAAAAGTTGCAGGACACAAAATCAATGTACAGAAATCTGTTGCATTTCTATACAACAATGATGAAAGAACAGAAAGAAATTTAAAAAACAATCCCATTTACAATTACACCAAAATAATAAGGTACTTAGGAATAAATCTAACCAAAGAAGTGAAAGATCTGCACTCTGCAAACTATAAAACGCTGATGAAAGAAGTTCAAGAGATTGCAAAGAAGTGGAAAGACATTCCACGCTCATGGATTGGAAGAATAAATATTGTTAAAATGTCTAAACTACCCAAATCAATCTACATTGGGGTTGATTTAATACAACCCCAATCAAAATACCAACAGCATTTTTCAGAGAACTAGAACAAACAATTCTAAATTTTCCTGGAACCACAAAAGACCCTGAATAGCCAAAGCAACCTTGGGGAAAAAAAAGAACAGAGCAAAGCTGGAGGTATCACTATTCAGGGCTTCAAGTTATATTACAAAGCTATAGGAATCAAAATGGTACGGTCCTAGCACAAAAATAGACCCACAGATCAATGGAACAGAATAGAAAGCCCAGAAGTAAATCCACAACTATATGCTCAATTAATCTTCAGCAAAGCAGGACAGAACATCCAATGGGAAAAAGAAAGTCTCTTCAACAAACAGTGTTGGGAAAACTGGATAGCCACATACATTGGAAAGAAACTGGACCACTTTCTTACACCATACGTGAAAATAAAATGAATTAAAGGCCTAAAGGTGAGACTGCAAGCATAAAAATCCTAGAAGAGAGCATAGGCAGTAATTACTCTGACATTGGTCATAGCAACATTTTTCTGGATATGTCTCCTAAGGCAAGGGAAACAAAGCAAAATAAACTATTGGGACTACATCAAAATAACAAGTTTCTGCACAGTTAAGGAAATAATCAACAAAAATAAAGGGAAGCCTATGGAATAGGAGAAGATATTTGCAAATGACATATCTCATAAAGAGTTGCTATCCAAAATATATAAAAACTTATATGGGACACCTGGGTGGCTCAGTCATTTGAGCTTCTGACTCTTGAGTTTGGCTCAGGTCATAATGCTAGGGATGTGGGATCAAGTTCCCCATAGGGTCTGTGCTGGGCATGGAGTCTGCTTGGGATTCATTCATATTCATTTATTTATTCATTCAGTCTCTCTGTCTCTCTCTCTCTCCCCACCTCTGGCCCTCTACACCACTTGTACTCTCTCTCAAAAAAAAAAAAAAAAAAAGAACCTATAAAACTCTACTTCAAAAAATGAATAATTTAATTAAAAATGGGCATAAGACATGAATAGACATTTTTCCAAATAAGACATGTAGATGGCCAACAGAAACATGAAAGATGCTCAACAGCACCAACCATCAGGGAAATACAAATCAAAACTACAATGAAATATTACCTCACACCTCTCAGAATGGCTAAATCAGCAATAGAAGAAACAACAGGTGTTGGTGAGGATATGGAGGAAAAAATGTTTGTGCACTATTGGTGGGAATACAAACTGGTGCAGCCAGTATGGGAAACAGTACAGAGGTTCTTCAAAATGTTAAAAATGAACTACCTTATGATCCAGCAGTCACACCTACTGGGTATTTATCCAAAGAATACAAAACACTAACTCAAAGGGATATATACATTCTTTTGTTTATAGCAGCATTATTTACAATAGCCAAGATATGGAAGCAGCCAGTGCCTATTGATAATGAATAGAAAAGTATATATATATTTCACATATATATATAATGGAATATATTATGTATAATGGATTATTATTTGGTCATATACAAGAAGGAAATCTTGCCATTTGCAACAACCTGATTAAAGCTACAGAGTATAATGCTCAGTGAAATATGTCAGCCAGAGAAAGACAAATACAGTACCATATGATTTCTCTCCTATGTGGAATTTAAGAAACAAAACAAAAGAACAAAGGGAGAGAAACAGGAGGAGAGAAGGAGAGAGAGGAAGTGGAGAAAGAAATTTAGAAACATGCTCTTATTTATAGAGAACAAACTGATGGTTACCAGAGGAGAGGTAGGTGGGGGATTGGTTAAATGAACCTACAGTCCTATATGGAAGTGTTAATCACTATATTGTACACCTGACATTAATGTAACACAGTATGTAAAATAACTGGAATTAAAATAAAAATCTTTAAAAAATCCTACCAATCAAGGGGAAAAAAATAATGCCCACTTTCATGGTTGTCCTAAAGATTAAATGATTGAGCAGCTGCCTCAATACCTAGTTGTATACGAGGAACCAGCTTTCTGGTAAGATGAATGCATACCCATTTCTCCAACCCAACATTTTCTGTTTGTTTATAGCTGTTATTGTTGCTGTTGTTATGTGATAGTTAGGACTTTTAAGTTCAGTATCAACTCCAAATTTTGGAAGTAAAAACTGATTTATCTTATAGTCCATCAACTGGGATATTCTTACTGCCTATTCTGTTTATACACCTACAGAGTAATTCATAGCCATGAGTTTGGTCCTGTAAGATCCTGAGAGGCCTTGGGAATCTAAAATAACTGAATTCTATCCACTCTCATTTTAGTGATAAATATACTTTGGCTCTACCTTACTTCTCTGAAAATCAGTAATTGTCGCAATGATGAGACCAATCAGAAAACTATCTGACCATGTTAGCTAATTTAGAATTTCCTTTATGGAACACGATTCCCATGAGGCAAACTCCCTCTATTTGAGAGAATAAAGACGTGATTCAAAAGCTGACTAAAAGAACTGGTAGGGTATAGAAGATTTGCCCCCTGAGTCACCAGTTCAAATGTGACCCCAAATTGCTAACATCTGAGTGTCATTTGCTGGCCTCAGCGTGATCACTGAAGGAAGAGAAGCCACATCATATGCAGACCAAATACCACCACAGTTCCCTCTTTTTCTCAATAGAGAAGCGATATTAAAATGAACCCCAGAACTTATCTTTCCCTCCTCCCACATCTCCCAAAGTGCTATCCTAATACAAATCAATGTCTGAGATTTATTTTCCAAAACAATCAGGTTCTTCTCAGCATATTTGTTTTTCTTAATAGTTTCAAATAACACTCAAGACAGATATTTGTTTCATCAAAATGTCACTGTCCAGAGACGATGATGAGTACACTAATTGCCCTAATATTGTAAATGAGTAATATTAATAATTAACATTTTTCCAGGACTGTGCTAACATCTTACCTAAGTTACATGATTTAAACTTCAAGACAATACTGAAAAGTAGCTCTTGTCATTTTTATTTTATAGATGAGGAAACTGAGATGAAGGTAGCTTATGCATGTTGCCCAAAGTATAACTAGAGGAAGACTTGGAATTTTTATCCTTGCTTCTTTGGGCTCCAAAGCCACGCTACTTCTCTTACGTGCATGTATTTCCCATAACTTGCTTCTAGTTGCTGTTTCCTGTTCAGTTATCTTTTGTGCATTTTAGATGTGTCATTTTGCCTAAGAAGGACAAGAAAGCTGATACTCGGAGTTAATTACCAAGCACCAAAACCAAAATTGCCAAATCTTGTTATCTTTGGGATTATTCTAAAAATGTGAGGATTTGGCACTGGGTGTTATATGGAAACCAACTTTACAATAAACTATTTGTAAAATAAATAAATAAATAAATAAATAAATAAAATAAAAATAAAATGTGAGGATTTAAATTTCCTTAAAGGTATCTTTATCCAAGTTATCCAAGATGTTTTCCACATTTACTAGTCATTTCAAACTAAATAATTCATGGAAAGAGGTATAATTTTTTAAAGCGAAAAATTAGGCAAAAGAAAGCTTGAACCATATACTTAGAATGACCCATAAGAATGCTAAAGTGAGAAGAAAATCTCAGGATAAATATTTAATTTTGAGTTATGAGAAGATGACTTATCTTATAAGAATAAGGTAATAGATGTTCTTATTCTAGTCTTTGGATGGCTATTAAAATAACCCATTCTTTAAAATATCAACAATAAATTTTCTTACTGAGAGAATAATTAATTATTTTGTTGAAAGCAAAATCCACCAGAACTAACCTTTATGTAACAATTTTAAGACTTCTGGGAGGTAATGTTCTATAAAGTCAGCTTCTAAGTGGCCACATCAAGAAGACATTTGTCCCTTTGGCACTAGAGCCATAAGAAAGAAATAATGGGTGGATTCAAGGGTTAAATCCATTTCATATTTCTAACTATTTTTCTCATGGTCAGAGCATGAAATACTTGTTTGTGTCCATGGCACATTCTAAAACACAATGAACCAGCATCTCAGCTGGTGTTTCAATCATTGATTCCAAGGTTGTCATTTGAGGAACAATAGTCTAAGAGGTGACCATAGCAAACAATTTTATTCAGTGGATCTCATCAGGTATATGAAGATTGTAAGTCTCTGGATTCTGAATGCTTATGCACTTGAGGCCAAAGACAAACCCCTTGGATTAAATACAAGCTTTAGTGGAAGGCTTTCTCATACAATTCAAATGTGACCTCACAATAAAGTTCGCTCGTGCATGGAACATCTTAGCTAGAGAAAATCAGCACACACAGCATGGCAAATACGCATTTACACCAATAGCAACAACCACCAACAAAAGAATACCACCAGGTTAATGAGGCATGAGACATTAAATTTAATAAGTTATAAACTATGATTAAATTACAAACACATTTTCATTACCCAGTAATGGTAAAGAGCCATGCTTGTTAGGTTTAGTGGCAGGAGCCACACCTGTAAATATGCAGTGGGCGGGTTCTCCACATGCAGGGAGAACCCTGGGTATAGGAACCTACAGAAAAAACTATAGAGTCAGACTTGTTTCAGCCCTCAGCACTCTCTAACCAGTTGTGGGGCTCAGTCACTGGCAGCAATCCAATTTCCTCTATTTGACTACATATAGAAAATCACTTTGTTTTACAAACCCCAAAAAGGAAAATATTTGATAGAATCTAAGAGACTAATGTATTTTCCTAGATGTTGGGGCAAAAGTCTGAGTAACATTTTTAGACTGAAATAGTTTAAAAGAACATTCCTGCGCACACTTTAGCACTTAGAAATAGATTCCATTTGCCAGATTAAGTCAAAAATCATATTTTGAAAGCTGGTGGAGTATAATCTGGATCTGACTGACAGAGCAATTTAAAAATGAAATCATTTCAGGTTCAACAAAAGCTCCAAGTATGCAATTCTAATATGACAACAGTCCGTTGGAGCCTGGTACCGACGAGGCTGCCACCATGGACCCTGTGTGAGCTACCAGTTCACTAAAGGGCCCTCTTGGTCCACTTCTCTCATCTACGTTTTCTGCCTAGAGGCGTGTGAGGTTTTAACCTCTGAGTTAAATAGACGGCCCATGGAAGAAAATATCATTCTATTATTTAATATTTTACCCTACCCCATAGTTTCAAAACCTTACTTGCAACTTCTGCCAACACATCTCCTCTCCTGCTCCCCACCTCTAGGAAAAAACTCCTTTTAAACTGAAATAGAAGTAGTAGCTTGAAACAATCCTTGGGGGAAATGTAACACGTAATAAAAATAGATAAACTATGAGGGTACATTGCTTGGATCTCAGGGTTTAGAGTTACTTTTTAATTCACCTGTCTTGCCAGCACACCAGCACGAGAATGATAACAAGCACATCTCTGATAGATGCTTAGTCAGTTAGCTTCTCCCTAGTGCCAAAGAGCTTTAACTCACAAAAAACAATTGGTTCTAGTATTTAAAATCTTTATGTTACAATAGTATTTCTTTTTTTTTTTAATTTTTTTTTAATGTTTTTTATTTATTTCTAGGAGAGAGAGAGAGACAGCGTGAGCAGGGGAGGGTCAGAGAGAGAGGGAGTCACAGACTCTGAAACAGGCTCCAGGCTCTGAGCTGGCAGTCAGCACAGAGCCTGACGCGGGGCTCGAACCCACTAACCGCGAGATCATGACCTAAGCGAAAGTCGGACGCTTAACCGACGAAGCCACCCAGGCGCCCCTACAATAGTATTTCTTAAACAACGTTTAAGAAACGTTTCTTACTCAGTGTACGAAATCAATTTGGTGTGAGCCCAGAATAATGTGTCTTTCCGGTATTGGAATGAGTATCATAATATACCAGTTGCAGAACTCTTGATGAAAACGAGTTATATATGCAAAATGAACTTATACTGTATATTAAGCACTGGCCTGAGTGCTTTTCTTTTCATACGCTTTTATCTTTACATCTATTCTACAATTAAGTTTTAACCTATTTGTTTTAAGTTTATTTGTTTATTTTGAGAGAGAGAGAATGGGAGAGAGATGGAGTGGGGGAGGGGCAGAGAGAGAGAGAGAGAGAGAGAGAGAGAGAGACTCCTAAGTAGGCTCTGCGGTGTCAGCATAGAGCCTGACATGGGGCTCAATCTCACGAACTATGAGAGATCATAACCTAAGCCGAGATCAAGAGTTGGAGCTTAACCCACTAAGCCACCCAGGTGCCCCAAGTGTTTAACCTATTTTTAATGGAAGAAGTAGAACGGAGATGCAAAGACATTAAGAAATTTGCCTAAGGTCACCCAGCTAGCACAGAGTGCGGCACATTCTCAGAACTGATAAGTAATTTTGAACGGTTTAAGGGGCAACTGGGGTTTATCACTGAGCATTTTCACACTATACCATAATCTTTTCATTTTGACAGAAGGAAGGAGTGTTGGACATTAAAAGATAGGATATTACGATCCATTTTCTATAGTGCATAATATGATTGATCTTAATCACCAGCCTGTTGCCAAGATTCTGAGAGACCCTAGTGAGGCAAATTTGGCCATAAATATTCAGGCCTCTTATGTATGATTGTCTATTGTCAATTCAGGATCATTTCTCTCTCCAAAGGCCACACTTCTCAGAATCCCCTTCCCATATTTTTCCAGGACAGAATGTGTCAATGAAAGGAATGTAAGTATGGAAGATGGAAGTGTGGGGAGGTCCTTACTCTTGGGAGTTTGTAGCATGTCATGTGGGTGGACATGACGTCATACTTTCCAAGCTTTTGAGGGGTGCCCATGTGGCTATACAGACTGAGAGAGAGTGAGCAGGGCAGGGGCAGAGAGAAAGGGAGACACAGAATCTGATGCAGGCTCCATGCTCTGAGCTGTCAGCACAGAGCCCAATGTAGGGCTCAAACTCATATTCTGAGATCATGACCTGAGCTGAAGTCGGATGTTTAATCAACTAAGCCACCCAGACACCCCTAGTGGGAGCTTTTCTAGTGCCTCTTGAGATTTCAGCATTTTCCTCATTAAATTTTTGGGAACTATTCAATTTGTATCTTCAGATGAGATATTTAATGATTGTTTCTCCAATCTTCAGCTATAGCCTTCCCAACCTTCACCTAAACAGCAGTTCCCACATTCCTGCAATTCCTAATTCATATATATATTTAACACATATTTATATTTATTTAAATGTTTCTTTTTGAGAGAGAGAGAGAGAGAATGTGCATGCATATGTGCACACAAGCAAGGAAGGGGCAGAGAAAGGGAGAGAGAACCCTAAACAGGAAGCCTGACATGGGGCTCAAACCCATGAACCATGAGATCATGACCTGAGCCAAAATCAAGAGTCGGATGCTTAATCAATAGGAGCCACTCAGGTCCCTCCCCCTAATTCCTATGTTAACCCCTTTATCCTCATAAGACTTAGAATGGTTCTGTTTTTCTGTGTTAATCCTAACTGACCTATCATCCCTGTCCATGATCTTTGAGCACTCCAGGACACAAGGTCAACACTGTAAAATCTGGAGCCATAAAGGAATGTGCCCACTAGGACAGACACTGTGGGCTATTCTCCAATGTTCTAGTTTCTTCATTAGTAAGAGAAGATCCTTGCAGCTAACAAGGCCCCTGTAAGTGATTTTGAATCAATAGTATGTAAGCGGAAGTGGTACATATAATTTCAGAAAATGCCATAAAAGAAAAGGCTATTCCCCTTTTCGTCCTTTCCCCTTTCTACTGGCTATAAAATAATGGTTGTTCCAGTAGCCATTTTGGGCCATCATAGACTTTGGGTTATTAAAGATTCACACAATAGAATAAAGAGCTAAAAAAACAAAAACAAAATCAAAAACAAACAAACAAACAAAAAACACTGGGCACCAAGTATTCTAAGTCTTCCATAACTATAGACATTTATTCATCAGAAAATGAAACTTCTATTTAAGTCACTGACTGATATTTTGATACTGCTGTCACTTTCAGCATAATTGGTACATGCTAGAACATCAACCTTCCCAGATATTTTTCAGACAGTGAGATTGGAGGAAGGGAGAGAAAACTCAGTGGACTTTCCAGGGAATGAGCTTACAACCACCAGGACAGGAATGAGAAGGGTGTACGTAAGCCTTTCACCACCTGAGTCTTACCCACTTGGAGACAAGAAGATAGAAACTTGCTATCCTTTAATAAGCAAGCTGATGTGATCTTGAAATGCATAGAGCAGAATGGGATACGCCCTAACTTAATCTTCTAAACTGCTATTTTACTCCAACATATACTTATTTGTAATTTTTCTATGTCTCCTATTTCCAGAAAATAATTTCATCAGCTTAGTGACATATGCACAAGACAAAAAATATACAATAAGTGATATTATAAAATAAAGTCAGTTTTAAAAATATGCAAAATGCCTAACATGAGCTATGGTCTGTTTTATTCACCACATTATTTCCAAAACTTAAATGTTGCTCAATAAATACTTATTTTAAAAATTGAGCATTCTGGGGTGCCGGGATGGCTCAGTCAGTTAGGTGGCCAACTTTGGCTCAGGTCATAATTTCATAATTTCTGAGCTAGAACCCCGCCTTGGGCCCTGTGCTGACAGCTCAAACCTGGAAATCTGCTTTGGATTCTGCCTTTCCCTCTCTCTGCCCCTCCCTAGTTCACTCTCTGTCTTTCTTTCTCAAAAAATAAATAAATATTCAAAACAAAAATTTTAAAAAATATATGAACATTCTGAGAAGACATTGGTTGGTATTACCTGTCCAACTTCTTCACATCCCTTCTTTTCCTAGCACAAGCATTTTATCTTTTGTAGCTTGGGTAGTGCTGACTACCACTGGCTCCTGGGAGGCCCTGGACATAACCTCTGACACTGAGACCCTACCTAAGACTTTCACTTGAGATAACGTAGAATGAAGTACTCTTTCCATACCTCCCCTCCCTCCCCTTCCATCCCTCAGAGTTGTTGAGCTGGTAGAAAATCACCTGCCTTAGTTCCCTTTTGTTTGGATATGAGTATGATGTTGTCTGAAGCTATTTTTATGCCTGAGCTTTTTAGTTATCAGACCCAATGGTTTTCACTGGAAATAATTTTGCCCTCTAAGAGACATTTACCAGTACCTGAAGACACTTTTGGTCTTCAGACTGGGGAAGCAGTGCTACTGGCATCCATTGGGTAGGATCCAGGGAGGCTTCTAAACATCCTCAAATGCACAGGACAGTCCCCACTCCCCCCAAAACCAAGAATCATCTGGCCCTAAATGCCATTACTGCTGAGGTTGAGAAGCCCTTCTGAGCTAATCAATCTTCCTCTTTTCTTCAGATTAGTTTGAGTTGGACTACCATCATTTGCGACCAAGAGACCTAACTACTACAGACTGGATCAAAATGGAGGTGCAGAGCTGTCCTCAGGAGGAACACTTAAGAAGAGTATCCACCATGAATCCCTTGAAAGAACATAGAAACCTAGTTTTTATAACTATATTTTGACCCTCTTAGAATTGACTGACACTAATAATATTCTGTAAATAAATATCATATGTTGCCAGTCATCAAGACCTTATTTATAGATGTTCATAGGACCACTGCAGTGTATTGTAGAGTTTATACAACACAAAGTGCACTGCCAGGCAGTCCCTCTTTCAAATTTGTCTGCCCTGAAGGAGGCCTTTCCTAATTTGCATAAAGACATCTCACAACTGGTGGCAGCTCTACATGCTCACATGCATAATTCCAAATGAAACAGAAAACAGTTCTGATCTGTGACACAAAAAGCCTATCCCCTTTACCTGTTTCCAATGAGCCTCTTAGAATAAGGTTTGTTCCACCCAGAATCCTAAGAGCTGCCACTGCAGAGATTAACAAATGAGTGTGTATCTCAATTGTCATGTGGTAACATGCACAATATGTTGCTCTGAACAACTGATGACTTTGGGATCTTTTTCCATAGCACTCAAAATGCAAATTTTTCTTCTGTTTTCTGTTAATATAATAAATAAGAGCTCTTATGTAGGGAAGTATTTTTCTGCAAAAAGACTGTCAGTTTCCCAGCAGGAAAGTCTTGAAGTTCTTTCCCTTGATATGTCATAAAATTGACATAACTTTAGAAGATGGAAAGATCACTAGGTCAAACAAAGCATGTTGGATCAAATTAGGGCTGGCAATCTATTTGAGCAATGTATTTAACGGTTGTAGATAAAATAAACGTCAAAGAATTTTGCCAGTTTATCTAGAGATTCTATAGATATTTCACAACTGAAAATACGTACAGAGTTAGTTTGTAGATAGCAAATATCCTATTACAATATCTATGGATTTAACTCTTTGAAAAAAGTAATAAAGTCTAGAATATAATGTTAGTATTATATTTTTATAAATTTAAAAATATTGACTTGATATTGTCATATTTAAGAAATATTCCCCCTGAAAAATAACGTAAAAATATTCCCAAATCTCAAAATAACTTCTTAAAAGGATCAACATATTTTGATAAAGTAATATTTAATGTACTTACAATGTGTTTTAAACTCAAAGTCTAGATTTCTCATTCATTGCCAGCCATTAACATATTTTGTCCCCAGGGGCACCTGGGTGGCTCAGTTAAGCATCTGATTTTGGCTCAGGCCACCATCTTATGGTTTGTGAGTTCAAGCCCCAAGCCCTGAATGGAGTCTCTGGTGTCAGCGCAAAGACTGCTTTGGATCCTCTGTCTCCCTCTGTCTCTGCCCTTTCTCTGATCACTCTCACCCTCTCTCTTTCTTTCAAAAATAAAGAAAAACGTTTTTTAAAAATATATTTTGTGCCCAAACCATATGACTGTAATTTCATTAAGGGCAAACTCTACTGTATTAAACTAGATGTTTTAGTCAGGATGGAGTAGATTATGTTACAGTTACAAAATAACTCCAGAATCTTAGCAACAAAAACAATATTTTGTTGTTGTCATTAGATGCCCAATAAGTGTTGGTGTGAAGTGGAGGAGGCCAGACTGAATGCAGCTTGGCCGTTCCGTAGCTGGACCACCCAGAACATATGAGCTCAGAGGTTGCTGCAACAGAGGAAGAGAGAATCAGAGGGTCCCCAAATGGCTTTTATGGCCAGTTCTCAGAAGTGGCATGTATGAATTCCACCCACAACCCACTGGCCACACTCAATCATATTTTCAAATTCAGGAATGTTTAGGAAATATAGTCTTCCCTGCGCTAAGAGAGGAAAGTGGACAGTCCCCAGAGACTATGTCTCTGCTACACTGACATAGTAAAAACACACAGGCTTTGTAGTTGTATCAACATGGCTTTATATCCTTTGACATTTTCTAATGATGAAATCTCCCAAAGTTTTGCTTTTCTCACATAAAATAGGAGGCCTTAATTTTATGAATTACTTTTTTGGCTTCATTCAGACCAAAATTTTACTTATATTCAAGTTTAATGTTTAATTCTTTAATATTTTATTGTAATACTTCAAATTATTACTTATGACACTTAATCTCTAAACTTCTTATTCAGTCCCATCTAGATTCTAGGCATCTGTGCAAAAAAATGAATATGCAGACAATGAGAACAGAATGAAAGCATTACCTAGTTAAGATGCTAATTTGAAACAAATAAAGAGTTAGTGATCTAGCTAGAGTAGTTGAAGCAAAATGTTCCCTTTGCCCTGGCTATACAGGCCAGGTTGGGTATAAATAGAACAGATTATATTTGAGCAAAGCATTATGTTTATTTCTAACAGCAAATACTGTATAAAAATAATAAGCATCTGCATCCATAGAACACAGCAGAGAATCTTATATGATGCTTAATATTTATTGAATATACCTATGTAAATGTGATTCCAAAGGATTAATACTAATATATATGCACATATATATCCATATCAGATTTTATGTGTACACATACACACACACACAGATATGCACCTATATATAAACATATACACTAGCTAAAAGTAAGCTGTATTGAATTGCATTGTGGGTATAATTACTTCCATTTCTGAGACTCTACAAAATTGTTTTATTCTGTGAATTTGGTTTTCAAAATTTGTTCTGCCTCTATAGTAATGTAAAAACACTTAAGTCATTTTATATGATTTATAATGAGCTTTAAGAGAAGATATGAGTTTCTATCAGAATATCCAGGAAATGATAGTAGCATATATTGAAAAATATACACTGACCCTGGATTTAGCAGTTATTTCAGTGTAAATTTTGAGATATGAATCTCTTCACTATTGCCATCCACTAAGTTCCCAGTTCTCCATTCTGAGTAAGATGGCACTTGGAAAGAGTCATAGGAGTAGTTGCCATGAGCTGTAAGGAAGGAGCAATGCATTCCACTCAGCAGAGCCTGCCGTTGTTAATGTGAGGCCCTGCAAAGTTCTTTCCCTTTCACAAAAGGAACAGCCATGTTCTATGTGGTGACTGCTCTGCCATCATAGCCTCTGAATTACAGCAAGGAACTTCAATGGACGTGGAGTTTGACTGGCAAATAAACTATTACTGTTTAAGTCTATTGAAATTTTGGGGTGGATTGTTACTGCTGCATAACCAGCTTCTCATGTAGAATATTGTGTCAATCTTGTCCCAACTGGATCACCAATCTTTGCTCCATCCCTGATCTCAGTCTCAGCAAGAATACAAACATAACATGGTTTGTGAGAGAGTAGAAGCTGAAATAAAGTGGGAGTGCAGCTTGAATAGGAAAAATTATTTTGTACATTTCTTGACATTTTTAAAAAAATGTTTATTTTGAGAGAGAGAGAGAACACAAGCAGGAGAGGGCAAAGGAGGGGGGCGGGAGGAGAGAATCCCAAACAGGGTCCATGCTCAGTGTAGAGCCCAATGTGGGGCTTGATCTCACAAATTGTGAGATCATGAATTGAGCTGAAATGAAGAGTCAGATGCTTAAATGACTAAGCCACCCAGGTACCCCTATACATTTCTTGATATCTTTAAGGCTAAAAATTTTAGGATTAGACTAAGTGAAAGAAGCCAATCTGAAAAAAAGCTATATGCTATATAATCCCAAATATAGGACATTCTAGAAAAAGCAAAATTATAAAGAAAGGAAAAGAATCAGTGGTTGGCAGGTATTAGAGGAGAGAGGCAGTGCACAGAGATTTTGTAATGGTGGATACACATCTGTAATGGTGGATATAATTCTGTAATGGCAGATACATATCATTATACATTTGTCAAAAGCCCACAGAATGTATAATAAGAGTGGACCCTAATGTAAACTATAGACTCTTGAGTGGTAATGATATGTTGATGTAGGTAGGTGTCAAGAGTAACAAATGTACCAATTTGAGGGATCTTGATAATAGAAGAGGCTGTCCAGGTATAGATGTAGGAGGTATATGGGAATTCTCTATGCCCTCTACCCAATTTTGTAATAAGCCTAAAACGGCTCTAAAAAATTAAGTCTATTAAAAAAAAATTAGGATGATGTTCCAGTCCAAGATGGCAACAAAGGAAGACCCTGAACTTATCTCTTCCACAGAATTCACCAAATTATACCTATTAATGGAATGATTCCTCTGAAGAACTGAAAGGTGACTGAACAGCTACTGAACAACCAAAGACAGGATAACAAGAGAACAGCAAGAGAGATGGAGACATGGTAACAAAGAGAACCCCACCCCTGATGCTGCTACTGGCAGTGGGGAGAGAGAGAGAGTACTGAGAGACTGGGAACAGATTCTTCTGTCCTTGGGCACAGAAAAAAAAAAAAAAAAGGCATGGCTTAAATAAGCAACCAGCATATAAAAGAGACAACACTAAAACTCTGCCAAGTGGTGGAGGAGCTTCAGGAATGCTAAGTCAGAGGGCTGGAGAATGCATGGTTTGTGTTTCCAGCCTACCTTAAGGGGCTAGACTGAAGCAGGGTCTCAACACCTAATGTGTGGCTCTGGTCATCACAGGGTGCTTGCCCCCTCACCAAGCCAAAGATCTGTAAGCCCATACCAGCCTTGGTTGTGCTGGGACACAGGAAAAAAAACAAAACAAACAAAAAAAACCCCCAAAAAACTGGAGTTTAAAAAGGCCAAGGAACTGTAGGGACACTCTCCCTCCATCTTAAAATCCGAGACCAGAGAGGGTCTGTGTGCCATAACTGGCAGAGTTGGTAGTCACAGGGAGCATGTGACCGCAAAAGCCCAGGATCCACAAGCCTACACCAGCCTCTGTGGTACTAGGGCTCAAAAAATAAGCCACAAGTTTTCATGGTTTTTGCTTTTCAGTATTTTTGCTTTTATTTTTTTAATTAATTTTTATTTTTGTTACTTATTTTCTTATTTCTCTAATTCATCTTTTCTTGTTTCAATTTTTATTGTTTTTGGTTTTGTTTATTTCTCTTCTTTATTCCTTCTTTTTTCTTTTATTTTAATTTTTTCTTTTTTCTATTATTATTATTATTATTATCTAATATCTATAAAAAGCCATGGTTTGAGAAAGCAACTAGCATAGATAGCCATAGCTCCAGCAAGCCACCATAAGTCACCAAGCACACACAATCTACATAGGGGACACTATACACAAGACTACTCCATCAACTTAAGAAGAATAGCCATTTCACCTAACCCATAGAAATAAACATACAAAGTCAAGCAAAATGGGAAGACAAAGAATGTGCTATAAATGAAGGAACAAGAAAAAGACAGAAAGAACTAAATGAAACATAACTAGGCAATATGCCTGATAAAGATTTTAAAGTATGATTGTAAAGCTATTCATCAGGCTGGAGGAAATAAGGAACAAACTCAGTGAGACTTTCCATAAAGAAATAGAAAATATTAAAAAGAACCAGTCAGAGTTGAGGAATACAATAACTGAAATTTTAAAAAAATCACTAGAGGGAATCAAAAGTGCATTAGAGGATACAGAAGAAAACATCAGTAATCTGGAAGACAGGGTAATAACACACAAGCTGAATAGCAAAAAGAAAAAAAAATTAAATGAGGATAGATTAAAAGATCTCTTGGACAACAGCAAGTGAACAGTCACATTACAAAGTTCCCAGAAGAAGAAGAGAGAGTTATAGAAAATTTATCTGAAAAAGTAATAGCTAAAAACCTTCCTAACCTACAGAATCAAATTGACACCACAGTCCAAGAACAGAGTTCTAAACAATATGAATCCAAGGAGGTCCACACCATGTCACATAATAATTAAAATGTCAGAGGTTAAAGTTACAGAGAGAATCCTAAAGGCAGCAACAGAGAAACCAAAAAGTTACTTATAAGAAAAAACCTATAAGGCTATCAATTGATTTTTCAGCAGAAGTTTTGCAAGCCAAAAGGGATAGGCATGATATATTCAAAGTGAGAAAAGGAAAAACCTACAATGAAGAATACTTGACAAAGTAATCATTCAGATTTAAAGGTGAGATAGTTTCCCAGACAAACAAAGATAAAGGAGTTTGTCATTCCTAGACCAGCCTTATAGGGAATGTTAATGGGACTTCTTTAAGTAGAAGAGAAAAGGTCATAATTAGACATAAGTAAAGTATGAATAAAAGGTTGTACAATGTGATAACATATACATAAAACATGAAGAAAGGATTAAAAAGGGAAATGGGGAAAAGAAAAAGAAATGTTTTTTTTTTCTTAATGAATGTGTTTGAACTTAAATAACCATTAAATTAATATGTGCTGCTGTTTACTTAGAATGTTATATATGAACTTCACCATAACCACACACCCCAAATCTATGACAGATACATCAAAAAAAGATAGAGAAAGCCAAACACATATAAAAAAATCATCAATCACAAAGGAAAAGAGAGAAGAAGGGAACAAAGGAGGACTACAAAAAAACAACTAGAAAAATATTAAAATATGGCAATAAGTATGTATCTACCAATAATTACTTTAAATGTAAATGGCTGAAATGCTTGAATCAAAGACACAAGGTCGTAGAATGGTTTAAAACCAAAAATCAAAACAAAAAAATCTATATGCTGTCTATAAGAGACACACCTCAGACCTAAAGAAACACAGATTGAAATGGAAGAGATGGGAAAATACTGACCACGCAAATAGAAGCAAAAATCCCACTGAGGGAGCATTATTTATATCAGACAAAATAGATGTTAAAACATGGACTGTAATAAGAGACAATGAATGGCATTACATGATGATAAGGGGATCCACCCAACAGAAGGATATAGCAATTGTAAATATCTACACACACAACACTGGAGCACCTAAATACATAAATCAAATATTAATGGACATGAAGAGAAAAATTGATGATAACACAGTAATAATAGGGGACATTAATACTCCACTTATATCAGTGGATAGGTCATCTAGACCAAAAATCAATAAGGAAACAATATCTGAATGACACACTGGATCAGATGGACATAATAGATATAGGCAGAACAATCCCTCCCAAAACAGCAAAATACACATTCTTTTCAAGTCCACATGGAACATTTTCCAGAATAGGTCACATATTAGGCCATAAAACAAGCATCAATAAATTTAAGAAGACTGAAATCATATTATGCATCTTTTCCAACAACAGTATGAAACTAGAAATCACAAGAAAAAAATGAAAATACATAGAGACTAAACTACCAATAGGTCAAAGAAGGACTCAAAGAAGAAATTAAAAGAATACATTGAGACAATCAAAATGAAAACACAACAATCCAAAATCTCTGAGACATAGCAAAAGCAGTTTTAAGAGGGATGAATATAGCAATATAGACCAACCTCAAGAAACAAAAGCTCAAATATGCCACCTAAAATTACACCTAAAGAAATTAGAAAAAGATCAAACAAAACCCAAGGTGAGTAAAAGAAAAAAAAATAATAGATATCAGAGAAAAAATTAAATGAAAGAGACTTTTTAAAAAAGAAAGAGAATTAATGAAACCAAGAGCTAGTTCTTCAAAATGATAAACAAAATTGACAAACCTTTAGCCACACTCATGAAGAAAGAAAGAGAAAGGGTCCAAATTGATAAAATCAGAAATTACAGAGGAAAAGTAACAACTAACACCACAGGATTACTTAGTTTTAAAAACATACTACAAAAACATGTTATGTGAACAAACTGGGTAATCTAGAAGAAATGGATAAATTCCGAGAAATATACAATCTTCCAAAACTAAACCAGGAAGAAATAGAAAATCTAAACAGACCAATTACAAGTAATAAAATTGAATAGATATTCAAAAAACTACCAAAAATTTAAAAGTCCAGGACCAGATGGATTCAAAAGTGAATTCTACTATACATTTAAAGGAGAGCTAATACCTGTTCTCCTCAAACTATTCCAAAAATGACAGAGACAGGAAAGCTTCCAAATACATTCTATGAGGCTAGCATTACCCTGAATACAAAACCAATGACGCCAGAAAGAAAAAAAAATAGAGGCCAATATCCCTGATGAACATAGATGCAAAAATCCTCAACAAAAACAATACATTAAAAAGATCATTCACCACAATCAGGTGGGATTTATTTCAGGGGTGCAAGGATGGTTCAACATTCACAAACCAATGTCATATATCACATGAATAAATAAGGAATAAAAGTCATATGTTCATCTAGGTAGATGGAGAAAAACCATATAACAATATTCAACATCCATTCCTGACAAAAACTCTTAGCAAAGTGGGGCTAGAGGGCATATAGAAGGTTATACATAAAAAACCCACAGCTAACATCATCCTCAATGGTGAAAATCTGAGAGCTTTCCTTCTAAGGTCAGGAACAATACAAGGATGTTCGGTCTCACCACTTTTATTTAACACAGTACCAGAAGTCCAAGCCACAGCTATAGAACAATAAAAAGTAAAAAAGGGTATCCATAGTGACAAAGAAGATATTAAGCTGTCACTATTGGCAGACAACATGACACCATACATAGGAAATCCTAAAGACTCCACCAAAAAGCAACTAGAAATAATAAACAAATTCAGTAAGCTGGCAGGATACAAAATTAATACCCAGAGCCTGCATTGGTGGTATAGTGGTCAGCATAGCTGCCTTCCAAAATTAATACCCAGAAATTGATAGTATTTCTATATATTAATAGTAAAGTAGCAGAAAGAGAAATTTAAAAAGCAACACTATTTATAATTGCTCCAAAAAGAGTAAAATAATGAAGATTAAACTTAGCCAAAAAGGTAAAAGGCCTGTACTCTGAAAATTATGAAGCACCAATAAAAGAAATTGAAGATTACACCAACAAAAGGAAAGACATTCCATGCTCATAGATTGGAAGAATAAATATTGTTAAAATTTCATTCTTACCCAAAGCAATCCACAGATTCAAAGCAATCACTATCAAAATACCAATAGCATTTTTCACAGGACTAGAGCAAATAATCCTAACATTTGTATGGAACCACAGAACACCTCCAATAGCCAAAGGAATCTGGAGAAAGAACAAAGCTGGAGGTATCATGATACCGGATTTCAAGATATACTAGAAATCTGTAGTAATCAAAAACAATATGGTATTAGCACAAAAATAGACATATATCACTGGAACACAATAGAGATCCCAGATATAAGCCCACAGTTTTATGGTGAATTAACCTGTGACAAAGGAAGCAAAAATATATGGTGGGAGAAAGACGGTCTCTTCAATAGACAGTATAGGGAAAACTGGACAGCTACCTGTAAAAGAATGAAACTGGATCACTTTCTAACAACATACACAAAAATAAATTCAAAACTAGATTAAAGACCTGAATGTGATCAGCAAAATCCTAGAAGAGAGCAAAGGCAAGTTTCTCTGACATCAACATTAGCAACATTTTTTCTAACTATGTATCCTAAGGCAAGGAAAACAAAAAGAAAATAAACTACTAGAATTACATCCAAATAAAAAGTTTTTGTGTAGCAAAGAAAATTATCAAGACAAAAATACAACCTACTGCATGGGAGAAGATCTTCGCAAATGAGAGATCTGATAACGGGTTGATATCCAAAATATTTAGAGAACTCCTAAAGTCAATACCAAAAAACTCCACAAAAAATCCAGTTAAAAAATGGACAGAGGACCCAAATGGACATTTTCCAAAGAAGACATATAGATGGCCAATAGATACATGAAAAGATGCTCAACACCACTCATCATGGTGTATCATGCTAAGTGAAATAAATTAGGCTGAGAAAGAGAAATACCATATGATTCCAGTCATAAGTGGAATTAGAAAAATGAATAGAGAAAAAGGAGAATCAGACCTATAAATACAGAGAACAAACTGATGGTTGTCAGATCAGAGGGGAATCAGAGGGGAATCAGGGTTTGGGCAAAACAGGCAAAGGGAAGTGGGAGATACAGACTTCTAGTTATGGAGTGAATAAGTCATGGGAGTAAAAGGCACAGCTTAAGGACTATAATCAATGATACTGTAATAGTGATATAATGGGACAAATGATAGCTATACTTGTGATGAACATAACATAATATATAAATCTGCCAAATCACCAAGCTGTACACCAAAACTAATATAACATTGTGTGTTAACTACATACACACACACACACACACACACACACACACAAATAGGTAAATAAATTAAATTAGTACTTAGTTTAGGCTATGTATGTATGTATTTTAGCATATAGCCAATCTTTCTTGATAGTCTCAAACCCTTAGAGGAAAAAATATTTATACTTTTATATATATGTATACAGATATATCGATATACGCACACATATACAAACATTAATGTGAAACAAAGAACATTGACAGTCTTAACCCCTAGTAAGATTATTTATGTAAGTACTACCCTCACATACACACACACACACATACACACACACACACACACACACAAATATATATATGTATATATATGTATACACACACAAATTAACACATGCATACACAAATTAACACACACACACACCACACACACATACATACATACATTTTAGTGTTGAAAAACAAGAAAAATGCCTTTCTTGAACCAGAAACCATGAGCAGTTCTGGAATGAGAGAAGGTAATTAGTGTCAGATTGAAAATCAACCCAGAGGCCCCAATCTGTGTAGTAAAAGGCTTTTGTAATAGGATATAGCATGTTCATGGGCGCTATATAGTTAGAGGTGACATATGGTGAGCAAAAGTGACTCCTAGGGTGATATCAAGATGATTTCTTGGGATGTCATAGTTAAAGCAGCCAAATGAATCAGCCTGTTTTCTTCCCTTTTTACAGAGCAACAAGTAGAAATTTGGAACGGAAATTGTAATTTGGGCTAAAGAAGTGTTATACTCTGGGTGGCTGGAAACACCCCAAAATTATTCAGATCTGTCATATCCTAGAGACAAGTAACTGGTAAACCCTATCATTAGTACATCCACCCTTTCCCTAAAAAGCATTAAGAGGAGGCTTGATAACATTTACAGCACTCAAACACAGAGCCAACAGGGAAACTCAATTACAAATATCTACATGCAACCAACAATTATCAAATATATTTGAGGAAAAAGAAACCTCTCAAAATTAGTATCTAATTCAAAAAATTGAAGAATACTTGATGAAACAGTTAATAAAGCAACGGGGAAATGGAGTTTAAATAATTATAATCCATGTATTATAAAAATCCAAGATGATATAACAACCACAAAAACTCTGCTAGAAAATTTGGAAATTGAAAATAGTGAAATTAAAACAAGGAAAACCTCACTACCTGGCAGCCCTGAGACTGTTAAAAAGTAATTTTTGAAGCTGAAAGATTAATCTGATGAATTCTCCAAGAAAATAGCAAAAGGTGCACTAAGAAATTGCTGGTATGAGAGACAAATTTTAAACTAAGGATAAATCTAGGTGCCAATGTCCTTTGAAGGGCAGTTCCAGAAGGTAAGAATGGAGAAAAATGGAATGGAGGACGTACCAGAAAAAATTTAGAAAGCTACATGTTTGATCTAAAGAAATATACTAATCTTTAGGCTGTATAAGTCTACTAAGTGCTAAACTGAATGAATAATGAAAAAGATCCACTCCCAGCTATATACTTAATGAAATTTCAAAACAGCAAGAATAAAACACAAAGCATTGGAGCCATCTTAGAAGAAAAAAAGAAAAAAGATATCTGCAGGAAAAGTAGCACTGGAAATACAATTTCCAACATTAAAAAATCATAGTAAAGCATATTAATTAGACTTAAAGTTCTGAGAAAAGGAGTACCTGGATGGCTCAGTCCAGTGATGGTCAGACTTTGGCTCAGGTCATGACCTCACGGTTTGTGGGTTTGTGCCCTACCTCAGGTTCTGTGCTGCCAGCTCAGAGCCTGGCACTTGCTTCAGATTCTGTCTCTCCCTCTTTCTCTGCCCCTCCACTGCTGGGATTCTCTCTCTCTCTCTCTCTCTCAAAAATAAACTTTAGGAAAAAAAAAAGTCCTGAGGAAAAATGGCTTTGAACTTGCAATTCAATACATAGCCAAGCAATCACTCAAATATGAGAGAAAAATAAAAATTTTTAATATTGGAGAAATTCAGGACATGTATCACCTAAGAACTGACTTTATTTTTTTAAGATTTTTAAAAAGTTTATTTTGAGAGAGAGCAGGGAATAGGAGCAGAAAGAGAAAGGGAGAGAGAGAGAGGGAGAGAATTCCAAGGAGGATCTGCATTGTCAGTACAGAGCCCGACATGGGGCTTGAACTCATGAACTATAAGATCATGATCTGAGCCCAAGTTGGACGCTTAACTGAATGAGCCACCTAGGTGCCCTCCCAAGAAACCATTTTAAAAGAATTCTTGAGAATATACTATAACACAATGAAAAATGAACACAAGAAGAAACTTTGGATTATAGAAACAAAGGACACAGTGGTACACAATTTAAATTCATTTCAATAAATTCATTTTGGCCATAAAACTGAAATAGTAATATATAATTAAAATCTAGACTAGATAGAATTAGAATATATAATCTAAAGTCTAATATCAACTCAGAGGATGAACAGCATGGGTGGGATAGGGTAAGTTGTCACAAGAAAGTAAGGCAGTAAACTCAAGTTAAGTGTTTTGTTTAGGAAAATGATATGAAGTCACACTAAGTAAATAAAATTTAATGAAATTAAGGGTATCACTAGGATATACGATTGGGAATCTCAAATTCAACAAAAGAAAATGCTGAAAATGGTGAGGAAGGATGGACACCAAATGTTATTAAGTATCAATGTTTTATCATTGGTTCCTGGTATACATATTTTCCCCTCTCCTGCTCATTCAGAATTTGACTCAGCCTGTCAAGAAATTCCACATCTGCACCTCAAGTATCTCAAGGTACCACCTCGACCTCAGTGCTCTCATCCAACTATTCTTTTTCTGGCCTTTTCTACTTTTGTTTTCCTGCTACTTCTTTCAAATCTGAAAAGGATTGTCCAGCCTACTTCACCAACTCTTATCCCCAGTCTTTGAGTGAAATCCCAGTTTCTTTTCTATGCTTCTGTCAAACTTTTGTCAGAAGCCAGGAAGCCGACGCTGCTCTAGAAATGTCTGCTTCTATTCTTTCAAGTTTTGTTGAATGCCTGGGTTCATAGGTCAGTTTTCTTAGACATTTGATAATGCTGCTTTTGGAAACCACCATGCATGACTTTACTGAAATTTTGAAATGTAGAGGCTATATGCTTGATAAAATAATACTTTTAAAAAATGAATTAAGCATGAGTCAATATTATTAGAAAAATAATTAGAAAGTTACAGAATTTTAATGCTCAGTGTTTTACAGCCTGATAGAAATATGAACAGGCTCTTTCAGGAACTGGTCTTAAATTAATTTTTAGAAAGGAAATCTCTTTGATCTTTCAATATAATATAGGACAGTACAAATTCTTCCTCTACCCTTCTATTTTCTTTTGCCTGGTCTTATAGTTAAATTCACAAAAGACAGACTAACAGGAGAAAAACAAAGTTTAATAATATGTATACCTCTTGCATACATGGGACAGACCCAGAAAAACTGAGTAACTCTCCAAAATGGCCAAAGGTAACCTAAATACCATCTTCAGGTAAAGACAAATGATGTTCAGGGTGGGATGTCAGTGATGGGAGGTTACCAGGAGAAGCACAGTAAACAAGGGTAAGGTTGTTATGCTGATCTAAATCATGGCTGATTGACTCCACTGTTGGAGACAGTGAAAAAATTTTAATCCAATCTGGATGTCTTTTATTTTGTTTTCTTGCCTAATTATCCTGGTTAGAACCTCCAGAAAAATGTTATAGAAGTGGTATACATACTTCTTTATATATATGTATATCACTTCACTGATAAGAGTTTATCAAACTCTTAAAAACTCTTACAAATTCCACTGATAAGTGTTTCTAAAAATTTGATCATCTCCTTCTTCCTGGTACAGCCAGAGAGACCCTTACAAATGCGGGTTTCTCTTATGCATGTGAATGTCTCTTACAATAGTAACTTCTACTCTGTTCTCAGAGCTTCACCTGTGTCTGCTCTTTCTTAAAAATAAGCAGCTTAAAATAATCAATATAACAAAGAGGCATATTTTGGGGTTGTATATCTTGCTCCACCTCAACAGCTCCTCTTAATTATCAGTGCAAGGAATGTTTACATCTTTATTTCTCATTTAAAATCATCTTATTGGCATTAGAATTTTGATTCTTTGTTCTTTTTTTTTTTAATGTTTTTTATTTATTTCTAGGAGAGAGAGAGAGAGACAGCGCGAGCAGGGGAGGGAGAGAGAGGGAGTCACAGACTGAAACAGGCTCCAGGCTCTGAGCTGGCAGTCAGCACAGAGCCCGACGCGGGGCTCGAATCCACGAACCGTGAGATCATGACCTAAGCGAAAGTCGGACGCTTAACCGACTAAGCCACCCGGGCGCCCCTTGATTCTTTGTTCTTAATCTGAAGCCTGGTTTAAAAATTTAATTTATACATGAACAACAACATAGGACTTCTTCACCAGTATTGAGTAATTTTCAGAACCATGTGGCTTTTTCTGAATGGCTTGTGGAGATAATCTTTGCTTAAGTAGGCAGCATGTGAATAAAAGAAAGGAAATATCATGGATTCGTGGGAGTTGTTCATATGGCCTCTGTTACTAATATATGCTAAACTCCAGCTTGAAACTAACAAACTACATGCAGTTGTCACTATTAACAAATAATGAGGCAAAAATTATAGCAGTGGCTACATAAACAGTATCAACTCCAAAAAAGTGGATTTTGAAAAATTTTTATAAAGAAATTATGCTAGATATTTGCAACGTGCCTATAGTTATACAAAACAGCATATAAGATTATATTTAAACCAGGTTAATGAGATAGAAATGAATAAAAACCTAGATTAGATATGAACCCCTGTTGCCCACAACTACAAATACCTCCACCAAAAGGACCAACACAAGCAATTTTCATAGATGAATCTACTTAAACATACTGTAAAACCAAAAACTTCAATACTACTTAAATTGCAATAGAGTCTAGGAAAAGGAAAAAAAAACACAAAAGTTTGCACATTTTAAACAAAGTTAATATAAAGGTATGAATACTGAAAAATTGAATGCCAAAAATTATTAGCTTTACTTATGAGTTCTGATATACAAAAATATTAAATAAAATTTAGCCGAGACCCCAACTGAATATTAAAATAATATATCAGTACCAAACGGATATTTGTATATTAAGAAAATTATTATTATAATTCACCATATTAAGAGCTCAAAGAGGAAATCCATAATCATCTTCATGGATACTAAAAAAGCAAATTATAAAATTCAGTGGCCAAATTCTTGACAATTCTTGACAAATTCTTCACAAATACTAGCAAATGAATCTAGCAACATTTATGAAAGGATTATATACCTTGACCAAATATTTATTCCAAGAATGCAAGGTTGGTTCAATATCTGAAAAGCAATGAATATAATCCACTATACCAACAGAAGAAGAGAGGAAAAAATAATAGCATATAATCATCTTAAAAAGTACAGGAAGAGCATTTGACAAATTCAAAACTTCATGGTAAAAACAGGCAATAAGCTCGGAACAGAAGGACACATCTTGAATCTGATTTTTTAAAAAGCATCAAAGAAAAACCCATAGCTAACAGCTTACTTAGTAGTAAAAGATTGGACACTTTTCCTCTAAAATCAGAAATAAGACAAGTATATCCAATCTTACCTCATCTATAACATTTTTCTGGAGATTCTAACCAGGATAATTAGGTAAAAATAAAATAAAATAAAAGGCATCCAGATTAGATTGAAATTTTTTCATTATCTTCAACAAAAACTCTACCTGTTCAACAATAAACATTCTCAGCCCCTGGTATCCTCTATTCTGTCTATGAATTTGTCTATTCTAGGGACCCGATATGAGTGGAACCATACAATATTTGTCCTTTAGTGTCTAGATTATTTCACTGACATAGTGTTTTTTAAAGCTTATTCATGTTATAGTATATATGAAATTTCATTTCTTTTTGTTGCTAAAAAACATTCCACTGTAATATATTTACTACTTTGTTTATCCATTAATCTATTGGTGGACATTTGAGTTGCTTACACCTTTTGGCTACTGTGAATAGTGCTGATATTCCAAATATCTATTGGAGTCCTTGTTTTCAATTCTTTTGTATATATAACTAAAAGTAAAATAAGAAGGGTCATACGGAAATTCTATGATTAAATTTTTTGAGAAATTACCAAACTGTTTGGTGTAGCTACTGTAGTAGCTACTTTTATATTCCTTAGCAGTGCAGAAGTTTCTTATTTCTCTACTTCGTCATCAAAGCCTGTTATTTTATATTTTGGTTTTATTGTAATTATATTTTGTAATTGTAGCCATCCTAATAGTTGTGAAGTGGTACCTCTCTGTAGTTTTGATTTGCATTTACACAATGACTAATGGTGTTGAGCAACTTTTTATGTGCTATTCGTCTTTTTTGGATTGCTCTCAGCCTATTGATAGTAAGTCAGCTAGAAATGCCTCAGGCACTCACCTGGGCCTATACTAATTGTGGTAAGGCTCTGCATCCCCCCCATACATCCCCTGACCAGCAAAATGTTGTGGCTGAACTGGCCCTTGGAGTTCTTATTAAGATTGCAAGAAGGCAGGGAGAACTAGGTGGCTCAGTCAATTAAGCATCCACTCTTGATTTCTGCTCAGGTCATGATCTCATGGTTCTTGAGTTAATCTCCACAGCAGGTTCCATGCTAACAATGAAATCCTCTGTCTCAATGCTTCGTATCCTCTATCTCCCTCTCTCAGTGACCCTGCCCTGCTCAGTCTCTCTCTCTCTTTCTAAAAAAAAAAAAAAAAAAAAAGGCACCTCAACAACAACCATCAGAGAATTTTGAAAAATGAATTACTCTCAAGTCCTGGATGATACAAGGGATACCTAAGGCCAGACAATGAGGTCATGGAGAGAGAGACAGAGAGAAATAGAAAGAGACAGAGAGAGAGAAATAGAACAGTTCTGGGGCTTTGCTCTTACTGGGGTCTGAGGGAAGAGTTTCTAGGATTTTGCAGGTTCACTCTTTACTAGTGAATTTAAGATATAAGAAATGGAATTAGGGTGTGGGAAGGGAAACGTAAGGTCAATCATACAGTAAGAAATTTCATGGGTGAAGTGGCCTGGTTTCTTATCTAGTTGTTTTATTAGTAGCTTGGTCATACAATTGGAAATGTGCTTATTTGAGGTGGTTGTCTTTGAAATGGATGAACTGGCAATCAAAAGCTTAATGTCAGGCACTTACACTGCATAGTTCTTTGTCTTCTTTGGAGAAATGCCTATTTGAGACATTGTTTTTTAAATTAGGTTGTTTGGGGTTTTATTTTGAGTTGGTGGTTTCTTAGGTATGACTTTAAAAGCATATGTAACAAAATAAAAAATACCACAAAATTTAAAACTTGTGTTTCAAAACAGCACTGAGAAGATGAAAATTCAATCCACAGAATGACAAAAAATATTTTTAAAATGTAATTTATAATTATAATAATGATATATATGTAAATAATGTATTTGATTAGGGATTTGTACCTAGAATAAAGAACTCATACAACTCAATAATGAAAGGAAAAATTTTTCAAATACAAAATGGGAAAAGCATCTTAATAGATTTTTCTCCAAATGATATACGAATGGTCAGTAAGCACATGATGAGCTGTCCACCATCATCAGCCATCAAGGAATGAAAATCAAAACAGCAATGAGATACCATAACTACTTGGATGACCAGAATAAAAAGTTCACATAACAATTGCTGGTAAGGATACAGAGAAATCAGAACTATCATATTCTGCTGGTGGGAATGTAAGAGAGTGTAGGCACTTTGGAAAACAGGCCAGTAGTTCTTCAGACAGTAAGACACAAAGTGATCTTATGACTCAGAAATTCCATTCCTAGGAATATTCTCCATACAAAAACTTGAACACCAAAGTTTGTAGGAACATTAGTCATTATAGCCAAAAGATGGAAACTCAAGCATCCACTAATGAACATGAAATGCATTATATCCTTACAATGGAATACAAGTCAGTCACAAAAAGGAATGAAACAATGATATATGCTATAACACATGAACCTTAAGAACATTATTCTACATGAAATAAGCTGATCACAAAGGACCACATATTGTATGGTCCCATTTATATGAAATTCCAGAATATGCATCTATGGAAAGAGTAGATCAGTGGTCACTGGGGCCTGGAGGGAGTTGGGGGAAAGTCAGTGACTGCTAAAGTGTATGGACTTGCTTTCTGGTGTCATATTCTAAAATTGGTTGTAGTAGACACACAACTCTATAAAATATATACTAAAAACCATTGAATTGTACACTTTAAAAATAGGTATGGCTTACTCCTGAACAATAGGGGTTAGGAAGCTGACCCTGTGAGCAGTCAAAAGTCTGTGTATAACTTTTGGCTACCCAAAACTTTATTGACCAGAAGCATTACCATTAACATTTAACAGTCAATGAATGTAGATTTTGTATGTTTTATGTATTCTATACTGTATTCTTATAATAAATTAAGCTATAGAAAAGAAAATGTTATTTAAAAAATCAAAAGGAAGAGAAAACACATCTACAGTCTTACAGAACTGTACTGTAAAAACTCTGCATGGAAATGGACATGCATAGTTCAAACCCATGTTGTTCCAGGGCCAACAACAATATATACCTTAAAAATAGCTCCATAAGGCTTTGGAAAGATGTGATAGAAGAAAAAATAAAATATGACTGTATATTTCTTATGTGCCAGTATTAAGGTAATCATTAATGGGAAATCTTAGAAGCATTTCCACTAATGTAAAAAAAAAAAAAAAAGATTTTTTAAAAAAAGTTCTATACCATTGTTACTTAACCACATTGTAGAGGCATTAAGTTAAAACTTAGGTAAATAAAATAAAATAAAATAAAACCTGTAGATAATATTGTTTGCCAAATAAGTATTAAAAAAATTAGAAATGAGAACTCACTAAGCCATTGGACCTAACATTAATACATGAGAATGAATAACTTTAATCTACACAAACACCAATCAGAAAATATAGTGGAAGTAAAACCAGACTTACAATTGCAACAAAAACAATGACATATGTAGGAATACGCAAGGTTTACAAGAAAAAGAATATACAGACTTAAACAAATGGAGAGCATGCATAATTTTTACTTAGAAAAATATAACATCATATATGTATCAAGTATCCTTAAATTAATACATAAAGTAATGGATTCTAATAAAATGGAAACAGGATTGTTTTGAAACTAAGGAAGCTGATTCTGAAGTTCATGCAAATTCAAAGTGCATATGAATATTTCAGATTTAGGAATTTATCCTACAGATATACTTCATATGTGTGAAATGGCATATATGCTGGGTTATTTATTGTCACATCATAATTGCAAAGGAGTGTATATAGTCTAAATAACTATCAAAAGAACTGGTTAACTGTTTTCTGGTATATTTATATAATTAAATGCTATGCAATCATAAAAAAAGGAAGCATACTGATATAGAACAATCTCCCAAATATACTGTTAAATCTAAAAATCAAAGTGCAAGCAGAATGGGTAAAGTATGTTACCTATGTGTTGAAAATAAAGAAATATGTATATTCTTTTAGAGACATAGAATATCTCTGGAAGAATTTGTAAAAACTTGGCAATAAAGTTTGCTTCTGGTGATAGGGTACAATGATTTGTGGGAGCCACAATTTTACTTATCTACCCACTTACGTTATATTCACTTGTGCCTTTGTAATTTTCACCATGTATGTGTTGTCACAGAATAAAACAGTTTTAAGAGGAGATTATATATGAAAAGTGAGGAACCCTTTCAATGTCTGTCCCAGCAGGTAAAGGGGAGACACATTTTCTACTTTGGGGTAAAAAGGGAGGAAATAATGTAGCCAAACATCAACAAATGGTATTGAAAATATACAAACACATTTCTATGGGAACAGAACAAAGGATAAAACTAATTCTGCTCTGGGTTTGAGCAAAGTTTCTTGACCCGGGCCTCAGAATTCAGAAAGATATTGGTAGGGAACTGTGGTTAACAGAAAGAATGAAATCAAGGTGACAAAGATACCTTGTGTTTTTGAAGAGGAAAATAATTCAGTTGAGCTGTACCACATGGAAAGCAAGGTGAAATGGTTTGAAGAAAAAAGTAAAGGTGATTTTCAACCAGGTCATGTAGAACCTTGCATGCTATTCTTGGAAGAGTCTAGACTCATTTTCTTGGTTTCAAGCAAGTCTTTGAAAGACTGTGAATAGATTTTCTGGATGAAAGTCATGCTTTAGGAGGATTATCAGGGTTACGTTAGGACACAGAATTAACTAGCTCTCATTCATTCATTTATCCACTCATTGTACAAATATTTGTTCAGTGTCTACTATGAGTCAGGTAGGCCTTATATAAAATCGGCTATATTTTGAAACTTTTATGCATTAGTTTGGTTTTTTTGATGCTAAAAGCAATATACATTTCTTATCGACAATTTTAGAAATATGCAGAATTACAAAGAAGAATGACTCATAATTCTACTGCCTAAAATAAACACTGTTAAGATTCTGATGTGTGCATATGCGCATGCACATGTGAGGTTATTTTATACACACACCGACACATCAATGTACTCAACTTTGATTTTATATGTGAATATTATTTATATTTTCAAAGATAATAACTACTTTTAAAATTTATAGAGGCCTTAATCTGTGTCAGCTGCTGAGAGAGAACTTCTTATACATATCACTTTGTTCTTAAAAAAAAAAAAAAACCCTATGACATCATTTGCTTTTAATCTCTATTTGACAGATGAGGACAGTGTACCAAGGATACCTGGTTCAGGGAGTAATGGGCAGAGGATTCTATCCCAGGGATAACTGCAGAGATTATGCTCCTAATCATCAAATGCAACTGTCTCACTAGCAACATGACATCGGTGGCCATGATGCTCCATTGTGTGGAGGCACCAAAGGTTCCCTCATTGGTTTCAGATTTGCGAACAATTATACTGTTTCTAATTATATGCCAATATATCCCATGACTCATCCAGCAGGCAGAGAGCATAAGAAGGAAAAAATGTTCTCCTTCCATTTTTCAAGCTTAGATGGGGCTGCTCCATAATAAAAATCTCTTGTAAATCCCTGGCTTACCCCTAATCCAGCATCATTGGCTTTAGGTTGATGAAAATCTCTTCAAAATTTTTTCCCTATCTTAGCTGTAAGTCTTCATTTTGGTGCTGATGTCACTATTTCTGTGTCTTCAGAGGCATTTAAATAGGATTTAGAGAGAAACTGATTAAGGGCCTGCTTGCTACTAGATGATTGGACACTGATATTAAGCTACAATTTGGATAATCATTCCAAATTCTTTATCCTTTAATTGAAATGTGCTTGTGTTTATTTTGCCACCCTTAATATAATTTTGTATTAAATTACCATATTCCACCAGTTTCCATTACTTAACTTATTTCAATTAATGAGAAGAAAATTAATTTTTCATGGGGATTATAATGCTCAAACATTTTATTTAATTACCAAAAAAACTGAGAGGAGAAGGTAAATGAAAACATTTACTTAGTATCTGCTAGGGGCTGTCTACTGTTATTTAATTCACACTATTAGCCTCATTTTATGGTATATAAACCAAAGAATAAGTAATTTTTTTAAGGTAAGTAATAGTAAATAATGTAGCCAGAGCTTGAACCCAGGTTTTACTGATTTTAGAAACCCTTTTTTTTCATCACATCATGAAGCTGTCTCAAAAATGTAAGAAAAGAAAAAAGAATGTCTTGTCGAATCATATAATAAATAAACGCTTTAAAAGAAGAATTTTAAAGAATGACTCTGGGTATTATACTATGTTCAATGAAGCAATTGCTAAAGGCTTTGTGTGTGTTGTTTTGTTTTTAGTTTTATAAGGTAAATTCTGCCTTATAGAAGGTTCTGGGTTTTATCATTTGATAACGTCACTGTAGGCAGTTGAGACAGCTTACAGAATTCTCTAAAAGTGGGATTTTGTTTGTTTTATTAAAAAAAATACTGAAAGTTCTCCTTACCAAATCAATGGCAATGTCAAGAATAAAACAACAACTGTGAGTTTAATGCATAAAATAAAGACTTGAAAGCCATACATTCAAAGACAGGATCATTATTTAAGTGCCAATGAGATTACACATCAGGACTGAAATAAATAAGCCATCAGTAGTGACTTAAGTAGCAAAGTTTGTTTTCTCTGGGGAGAAAGACTGCTTGCTGCTGCAGTTTTCCAAACACAGTTTAAAAGAGAATTTGAAGGGGAGAAAAGTAATCTGTTAAGCTTCCTATCATAAAAACATAAAGACTTTAGGGAAATAAAATAATCTGGGGCTTCACTTAGAAATCAGTCTATGTATTGTCTTAAGGCAGTATATGTGAAAATATGTTTTCAGTTTAGATTACTTTTGAGCATCCACAAGAATTGTATAGACAGAACTCATAGCATTGACTGTAAATTGGCACAAGGAAGTAGATTTACCCTCTGACATTCGGTAACAATTCAACTTGCAAAGTTTTAGAATAATCTGCAAGCCAAAACAAATCGAATCTCTTGGTGAATTTCTTTTCTAACACCAAGGTCTTGTTTGTGTATTTTTTACTAAGTTATGATTTTTATCTAAATGCTCTGGGATGGTCTCAGTGAAAAATATATACTCAGTGGAAATACTCAGTATATATGTTGTGAAAAGTAAAATTTCCCTTTGGGGGATATCTAGATCATGGAGTAATTTTGAAATGTAAAGAACTATGGACTCCTGCTTTGAATTTTTAGCCTGAAGGAATGATAAGATAATGTACTGAAATATTAATTTCTATTTTTTTCAGTGCTTTAGAATAGGCTTAGAGAAGAAAAGGATGGGTTTTCTTTCCTTCCTCCAGCAGATCAGAGAACTCTCACCCAAGATGTCAGAAGTACAGACTAAAACATCCCCTTTGGGAACACTGCTAAACACATGCACCCTACCCATTTCACCCCCTGCTCAAAACCTTTGCTTCTAGGAATTAGACTATTATTCCATTATCATGTGCAATTTCATTGTAGCCACTGACACCAGTTCAGTAATTTTTGATGCTGGTGCTTTGGCTATCCACGCATCAGTAGGCAATGGCATCCATTTCACTCATCCCTGCCCAGGAGTGACTGTCAGACATCAATTATAAAATGAATCCTACTTTCAGATACATTCAGATGGGAACACGTGTACATTCTGGAATCGATGAAACCTAATACATTGCTGCTCCCTAAAAGTGTCTGGTTTTGGAGGGTAAGAACTTTTACTTTCCATGAGTAGGGCAGTGTATATAACACATAGGAGCATTTTAATAAATAGTTCCTAAATAAATGAATTAATGAAAATTGTCCTAATGCAAACAAACCTTAAGGCGAAAAAATGACAATAGAAATCTAGTCCTTCAAAACACAAAATATTTTGCAACTTACAGTACAGGAAAATAAAACTAAAAGTCAGTCAAATTATTTACTAACGTGATCCTCCTCCTATCTATTAACATGATCCTTTTATTTGTAGTGACAGAATAAAAAATCTAAATTCACTTTAAAAAGAAATGCAGAATACTTTTGTAATACTGGGAAATATCTTGTTCAAATGAACATATATATTTCGGAGTATAGACATATTTGCCACTTCAAGATAATAGTATATAGCTCTTATTCTTTAAATGCTCTGTCTATCCTTTGTTCTTTTAACATTATGAATGAAAAAGGACTTTAAATTCTTAACACACGTGATTAGGGAGAATTTGTAACATATCCTAAAGACTAATTTAAATATGGGAATGGGGCTACTAATTGAGAGATCTAAGTGGTTATGCTTGATTTATAAATAGGCTGTCCTAGATAAAAAGGAGCCAGGAACCAATGTGCCAGATAAAAGAGACCAGATGCTAAGAAAAGTAGACCTATTTTCTAGAAAGGTCTTTCAATGAAGAGATACTGTGGAGGAAATGTAATTGTGCCTTATGAGCCATATTTTTAATCACTTCCTCACAAACTGTTACAAGTCAAATGCACCACACACTCATTTTGGTATTGGTGAATATTTAAATCTATCCATGAATAAATGAGAAAGCCCCTATATTTCCTTCGTATATCTGTAACTCTTTTTTTTTTTTACTTCACTAGAGGTGTAGGATCACATACTAGCTGGAAGAAAACATTTGCAAAAATAAATCTCTGTGAATAGACAGAAAATTCCTTTTAAAATCTAGTTCAAGTTACATGTTACAAATCACATTAGAAAACTTATTCTTTTCCTTATGGTAGTCAGTGATTATTAGGGACCATGAGCCCGAGCTTGGAAGTAGAAACTTAAATCAGTGACTTTATTTTATTGCCAAACACAGATCTGAATTCATATAATAAGAGAGCAGTAGAGATGAGATATGACAGAATTCATTAATGTGCCAAGGACATGGCCAACTTGTCTACAACTAGTTAAAAGGCAAATACACAGATTGATCATTTTTCTTTCCAGGACTGTACGTCACAATACACATGGCCTGTTTCCTAAAACCTTCTGTCTAATGTTTAATAGATTGATGGAGCTTCAAAATCAACACTCCCTACAATCCTGCTAGACAAGAGGGGACATGAAGATACTGTAGGTTAGGAGACAGACTATTTGCAGTCTGAGCTAGAAAGCATTGGACTGTTTACTTCATATTTTTCCCTTTTTTGGGTAAGATTTTATTTTTAAGTAATCTCTACACCCAACTTGGGGCTTGAACTCACAACCTGACACCAAGAATTGCATGCTCCACCTACCAAGCCAGCCAGGCACCCTTTGTGTGCCCCCTTTAAAGTAAAAATTTCCTTTGGCTTCAAAGTGGTTGTAACTTGAGTCTGAGATAAAAATAACTGGCAAACTGTTCTGATTTGATTTTTGCTTTAAAATATTTTACCTTCAGCTTGCAACCCACAAAGTAGTTACTAGATTTATCAATATATGTCCATGTCAAAGATGCAAAGGCCAATTTTAAATTCCCCATTTCTTAAGGAAGGAGCACGGAATAGTTGTTAGGAGTAAAAATTACTAAGTTCTGACACCTACTGTGTCTACATTGTTAGGCAGAATATACAGCCTCTCTGAATCTCAATATTTTGCTATTGTAATAGTCCCACCTGACTGGCCTGCTTCCCAAGGGGAAAAAAAGAGATTAATGCATGGTAAACCTTTAAATAAGAGTTATTCTAAGTCAGGATGTTATCTTCAAAGCTCAAGTTTAGGGTTCTGGGGACTTCATAATACATCATCTTCCTAGACCCATATGGTCTCTTAAAGAAACAATGTATGATTCATTAAACTGAAAGTTTACAAATTGGGCTTTAGTCTTTAATTGTCCAATCTTCTCTAGATGTTAGTATTTAATTGTCCCATGCTCCATCCTTGGTTAAATCACTTAACCTTACCTCCTTTATATTTGTTGCTCCATTGTCTCCTGTTATCAGAATTTTGTTAAGATTCTACCCGACAAAAATAAATTAGCTACATTAACTGCTCTTTGAAGATCCACATTAATAACAATTAGATGCATTGATGAGAAGAGTTTTTATTCTTCATGTGCACAAATGCACCAAGACTTGTATAGGCCTGGAAAACCCAGATTGCTCCCCGCCAACTAGAATTTCAGCCTCATGCTATTAGACAAAAAATGGGGGCTGCCCAATGGGAGCTAGGTATCTTAACTTCTGGGGATGCCCTAAGTCACCAGAGAGAACACCTTCATCACCTTCCATTGTCTGGTAATCAAACTAGACTTGACCTGGGCAGCAGCCAGCCACAGGCTTTTAGCCCAGCAAGGACTCATTTCCCTGAGTGGTTTACACTGTAAAGTTTACTGCATTTTATGTGTACTTGGAACTATGTGCTCTTAAATGCATACTACTAGGTATCTTAAACGGTTTACATGATAAAATATTCCATGATTTGCCAAGTAATTTTCAAATCTATTACCTCATTTGAGTTTTGTAGTGGCTTTCTAAGGCAGGAAACTTACTAGGACTCCCATTATAGAAATAGAGAATTAGAGCCACAAAGAAGTTACACAGTGCTTAAAGTCACATGGATGATAAAATAACAGGGTGAAAGCTGAATTTCCTGGCTCCTAGTTTAGTGCTTTATTGACTATATGACTCCCATCATCATACTCTGTTCATGCATTCATTCAGTCTCTCAGTTCCTGTAGTTTCCTTCAGGTTATCCAGTGACAACAAGGTAGAAAATGCTCTCAGAGCACCAGATTCTGGTTGTGTCATGAGAACAATCTGTGCCTCAGTTTCCTCACATGTAAATATGAAAGGTTTGAACTAGATGATTTCCAAACCAAATCCACAGGTAGCATGATATGATGGAAAGAGCAGAGTATGGGCCATGTATCAAAACAATTCAAGAATTGTTTAAATTTGAATCTTGGTCCTCCCTCCTACTTCCTGGCTATGTGACTTGGAAAAATTACATAACCTTTCTGGTTATTAGTTTCCTCATATGTAAAGCCACAAATGCTAACATTAACTTTGAAACAATCTTATGAAAAATAAGTATAGTAATATGTAAAAGAATTTGCCAAATGGCAAGCACTCAATAAATATCAATTATTCCATTTAGTGTTAACACTTGTCATATTCTCAAGGCATTCATATTAATAGCAGTTTTTTTTTATTAATAGCAGTTTTATCATTACTTATAAAGGCATTGCAAGCTTTCCTAGCTTCAAAGAGAAACCATTAAATATACTAAACATTTATACAATCAGAAGTAGCTCTATGAAACAATGCTGTTATTAAGTAGTTAATATGTAGGGCCATAGCATTGATTATTTTCCTGAGGATCAACTCAGAAGAAGACATGAGACTCAATGATAAGAAATTTGAGCCAATTTTAGTATGACTCCCATCTTTTGTTCCTAACAGGAATATGAAAATTAAGTAGTTGAATTCTACATAAGGGAGCAGATAAAATCTTACTGCATAGGCTTATCTTTTAAACCAGTCAATAAATAGCAGGTCCATGTGAAAAAATAATCATGATCTTCAAAAAATGGAACATAGGCAGTGGGTTTGAATAATTCTGCTTGCCCAAACATTTCATTACAACTGGAATGAAAAAATACAATTTATTTTTAAAAATTATTTAGGCTTACTATTAAATAGTAGTATCTTTAGGAAAATTAAATCACAAGTGTTATCAGACAAAGGGTAAGAAACCACATAACTATAGCTACATCACTAAAAGGAACAACTCACCAGTTACAATGAATGTGAAGGTTTTAATGTAGTTCTGGCAGGGCTGAGTCAGATTAGAGATGAAAATCACACAGACATATAAAGATCTTTCTCTTTTTGTCTCGCTTATTATAAAGTAAGAAGCATTTGGGTAACTTTTTTAAATTTACAATTTTTATTTTTAACATGTATTAATTTGAAGCACCATTTCAGGTCCAGGTGCCGTGTGGAAAGTGATTGATGTTCCTGGGATGGAAAAAGGGTGACTACTGGGAGACATCCAAGTTATAAACATTTAAAAATCCTGGAAAAATACACATTTCCTCTAAGAATAGATCTGCACAAAGAATCTAATTTTATTTTTGTTTGTTTGTTGCTTCATGCATCCAAAGTAATATTATAAGCAGTTTTCAAATAAACATAATTAATCTTTGGCCCTATCAAAATAACTACCCATTTAGTTTATCTATATTTTTGTTTACTAAAAATATCAACACCATATTTTAATGTATGTGGTTCAATACCATTTATACTCTAAACATGTCTTACTTCAATATAAAATAATTTTTTGAATCTTAATTTTTGTTTAATTTTATAAAAAATTTAAAAAATATTATTTTATAAAATATTAGAAAGTGAGCTGAGAAGGGAATGAAACTCAATTTTTATAAAATTAACCTTTAATTTCAAAATTTAGTAATACATCCTGGTATACAGACTTGAAAACAATGTCTGAGCTCTGTAGTGCAACCTAATAAAATAAAACATAACTGATACACATGACTGCAGATATCCAGTTAATCACTGGGTTTCATATTCAGAAAAACATTTTTTAAAGCTTTACTTGTAACACCAATTTTCAGATGCTCAGATATAGTACAGGTTCACTGAGGGAAGTCATTATCAAGATACTGCATTTCTGCTCTCCACCCTAATGTATTTTTCACATAAGGTTTGTACTATAAAAAAGTGGTCAACCTTGCCAAGATCTATTACAAATCCCCAATTATAAGATGCTACCATTTTCAAAGGTAATATATGCCTACTTTCTGGTAAAAGATATGGTTCTTTGAAAGACTCCATTTTAGATCAGGCTTGAGATGGCTCCTACTTTTGGACCTAAAGTTGCTAACCTTTATGAACAATAATAAAGCCCCACAGAGCTTCAAAAAAAAAAAAAAAAAGCTAATAATAAAAGCACTTGAAATCCCCAACTCCTAAGAGTCATCATGTTTAGTTTGGTTTTTCTTCTTAGTATAATTTCTCAAGAGATAAACCCAGAAACTCAACAGACTTTATAGTCAGGGTCCTGATATCATTGAAGAATAATAAAAGCCCAACTATTTGAAACACCAACTTAAGGAATCTAAATAAGTCTAATGAACTTCACTTCCAAGACTAAAGTCAGAAATAAGAATAAAGGTATGAGTAAAATGAATTTCATAATAAAAAAATTGTTAAGTGATGACTTAATTCCTTAAAACTTCTAGTAACACTCTTAATGGTCAATTACTTCTATCAAGATAAGTAATATTATGATCATGTGAGTATTTAAAGGAGAAAAAAGTTACACGGGTCATAAATGTATAGATTTCATGATTCTTTCATTATTCATTTATTTTTGGTTCAGGTTTATACAACCCAGAGAAGATGAGCTCAGTTAATTAGGGAATAGTGCCAATGAGGCCAGAGGATCATTTTGATCTTTGGAGATAACAGTTGAATTCTGTGCTTTGGCATAGCACAGAATAAAGTTAATTCTCTTAAGGCATCTACAAAAGATATGCCTGTGTCCCTGAAGGAAAGAAGGTCAAAGCAACATGTATGGATTATCACGATCTATAACTACTTACAAAAATATAATTCCTATGCCTTCATGGTAGTGGGTCAATGATATTATCTTTGGCACCATTCAATACATATTTCAGTAATCTATAGTTGAACAACTACAAATCTGAATTTAAAATGTAACATTATACTGTTTATTTTCTTTATCTAGCTCTATTATATCAATTTGGTATAATTGATTGTTTTTACAACAAGCTAGTTTATATAAATCATTTTAGTAAACTATACCTTAAAAATATATCACTATATGCAAATTACTTTGTCTTACACAGTATCTTGTAGACAAACGTATTTTCCATTCCCAGAAATGAATTCAGCACTCTCGTGATTCAATGATAACCAAAGCCCATGGTATTAAATGATTCAAAAGAGCTTCATAATTTTTTATGGAATTCTGTTAAATAAAACTGTTTTTATTTTTCATCCATCTATCCATTTACTATTTTATGAATGCCTATTATGTGTGAGGCTTTATCTTGTACAGTGGTAAAAAGAGGAAGTTCTGATACTCATAGCAGATTCATAAACACAACTACTTCCTACTCACCTTAAAAAAACACAATGCTATTATATTACAAATCACAAATAAAAGAAAATTTTCCTTGAGTCTAATCATGCCCCTAGCAAGTTATGTTATTTTAGGAAAAGGATTTGAACCTTACATGTTACACCCAGAGCTAACAATAGCTGTTAAAAAGAAAAAGTCTCTAGTTACACAGCCCTGGCTTCTATTCGTTTTGTGATTATTATTATAGTCAGAAGTCTATAGCAATAAAAATGACATCAACAGGAACAACAATAACCATAATATACACCAAATATTGTCTATGGCTATACTAACAGTGTATATTCATTGCATGGGGGTAGGTAGAGTGTCTTGGGCACTAGCTGACTCAATAAAAGGCCAATAAGGAACAAATCATGGTAGCCTTTCAACTTCCATCAAGTCACAAGGCACTCAGAGTAGAAATTAAAATCTGGTTTACAACTTAAAAAAAACGAACTTCAAGATATGGTAAAAAGATTAGTCAACATCATGTTAAAAAAAGACTTTTAAAAAACTGCTTAGGCCATCAAGAGTTCATGACACTTTATCACTGCAAACAAAGGGAAAAAATCCAACTTTTGCTAAAGTAGACAGAGTATTAGGCTAGTAAAGATGACAAAAGACAAGTCAGAATGCCTGACCAGGAAATATTTTATCTTTTAGGAAAGGAAATAACATTTAAAAATACATGTAACAAGTGAAAAAATGTGGAAATCTGAATACATTTGAAAACCCTTATATCAATCATCCTTAAACCTCTTTATATAAAATGAATATTTAAGCATGTACCCTCAATGGACTTCAACTTACATATTTATAAATGATAAACATATAGTACTATACAAATATGTTACATACATTAAATCTACACACAAAAGAGGAAAATTTAAAGGACTATATAAAACTCTATACAACTATAAAGAAATATCTAGTATTTTTTTAATTGTGTTGCTCACAACCTGGGTTCTGGTCATTCTACTTTGGTGACCACTTTGTAGAAAGAAAAACAGACTGAAGATGAAGTCAGAAGAATTAGCAATTTAGCATATATTACTCATGAAAACATGCTGTAAGAGGGTGTGTTTTAAGCTAATAAATATAGAATAACATTATAAATCTATGAATGAGAGGATTCTGGTGTATTACTAGAACTATATTAACTCCACAGTTGAATCCGTAAGAATCAATGACCATCAAACAGACCTGGCCTCAAACAAGATCAAGAGTATGATATGCATGCTCTCAAGCAATAATAATGCTAATAATGCAGAAAATTTGAAGTTAGAAGGCTCAACATTCTAAACACCTCATGTGTCATTTGATTATTGATCAGCATAGTAAAACATCATTAATGTTAACTCTTAAAACTCTTAAATTCTGAACTAGTGATCATTCAGCATTGAGGCTAACATTTACCCCCCTTACTCTTTCTTTCTGGATAGTATAAGTAGAGATTATATAGATTGTGTAGATTATGTAGAAGATTAAATGAACAGATTATCTCTCAACACTCTAGAAGCCTCCATTTACATAATGAAACATTTCCTAATTAAACAGACTTGTCCATGAGGTAAGCAACAATCAGCCTAATTCCAACTATTGCGTGCATATGAAACAAAAAAAATTGCGTTTGTTTAAAATATTCTTTATTTTGTCCCAGCAATTTTGCCCAGCATTTTCCATTTTTTAAAAGTTAGTGAGGTTTCTCCTAATCAAAGTGTCATCACTGCATGCATTGGGATATTACTCTGCATATTTCAGCCACTAATAACTTATTTATCTATAAACTACTTGGTGATAGGAGAAATAGTAAAGGCTCTAAAAGATACATTTTACCTATTGACTCAATTATTAGCAATCAAGAATTACCTAGAGACATTGTTTAAATAAATGCCTTTCTTTCATCAGTATTCTACAAGTGCACGAAATAGAAGTGATATTGTTATATTTTTCATATTTCCCCTTGAGGTTTTTATGAAACCTTAAGGAGAAAGTATATAGGAAAGAGATTGTACATTTTACAATTATAAGTACTTGATCTAAAAAAAAATCGTATGGCCTAAGATTAATGCAAAAATATTATGGACTGAGATTTAAACCAAATTGGTTGTGTATGAATTTACTTATCACCCAGTAGGCATGGCAGAACTCCATCTTATTATGTTTAAAAGTATAAATCTCAAATTTGTACGTCATATGGATGGAATGTATCCAGCAATAAATATGCAGTTTAGAGGAACCTTTGCAATGCTGTAGAATAATTTGGACAGCTGGTGTTATTGGTTGATCTACAAGGTTTTTGGTGTTCTTATCAATCTGCTCTTTTACACTTAATTTAAATTTAGTATAAATATTCACTGTCAAAAAAATTAAATTGGGGGAGAATGATCTCACATTTTAACTCAGGATATAAAACCAAAATATTAGCAGATGAAGTACATGGGTAGGTGAGTTTTTGTGGTTCAAATGATATGGAGACAAAGAAAGTGGTAATTTGTTTTTGTTTATGCAGATTTTAGATGCAGTTCTAAAATGAAAAAGAAAAATCCTTCTACTTGCCAGTTCCATTATATACATGCTCTTTTTATTAGAAAACCTTGCTAAATTACTAATAACGTATAACATTTGTTGGATACTCTCTCAGAGCATTTCCACATATATTATCTCAGAATAGTTTTAGGACATTAGAATTAATTATATGTAGCAAAAGGCAGTTATAGTAGGTAATTTGGAGTTTTATAAGCCAATCTTGGATTTATACAGGTAGGGGAAGAAAGGCTTTATTCTTTTACGTTTCAGTCCATGAAGAACATGAACTCGTTGCAGCATATTAGTATCTGTAGTTTAAGAATTACTTATGAAATGAATACTAAGTGGTTCTGTTCTGTTTTATATTCCCTGGATATGTACTACTAGTATTTGGTCTAGAGGTATGCTGGTGTGATTTCTGTAGCCCTGCTGGTCTTCATAAAATCTGAATCATACCATTTGCTCTCTTCATCCAACACAACAATGTTCGCCTACATGGCTAAGGTCATATTAGACTTAGCCCTACGCGAGACTTCATCCTAATTGTATTTATTTCTATTTAATTGTATTTAATTGCTTCTTAAAATAAGGCAGTATTTCTCAAGTGCTTTTAAAGTGACCACAAAATCTGCGTAGGAAAATAACAAAAGAAAGAGTCCTGAGGATATTTTGGGTGCATTCTGTCAAGCTCAAAAAAGAATCATATTTGGCCACTTAGAACATAGAGAAAGCTAATACATGGTTGTACCTAATGTATAAAAGGGAAACCCAAAAGAAAATGTCTAGATATTATCTATCAAGTAACAAATGAAAAGTAGCTATTTGCAAAAATGTGGGCAGGTGAAAATATGGGAGGCCACCTTGGGAACTCAGAAAACAAGGTAGCACACAAAACCAGAAGGTATGCAAAGCTTTAATTTATTGAGAGGTAAGAGGAGTTCCAAATGACCAAATTACCAACTATTAAAACCAAGCAAAGTAAAAAATTCTTTAAGCAGAGAGAGAAGAGATGAGAATAGAATGCCAGTTCTACTCATACTCTAACACAAAAATATCTGTAGGTTTTTCCTACACTTTACTAAATATATCACTGACACATCACTCAGTTCTAAATTGAGTTGATATGTCATAATAGTACAAATACTGAATATTTATCTAATTGAAATTATAATATAACTCTATTGGGAGGATGAGTGGGGAGATGACGGGGCTACATGTATAGTAGGCAGAGCACAGGAGGGATGCTGAATCCTGAACTGTATACTTTTCCCATACTGAGAGACCAATAGATAATGTCTACAACAGAAAAATCAATGATTTTTGAATGATACAGAGGAAAGAATCAGCACAATAATAATTTAATATGATAACTCTTAGATTGTTCACACATATAGAATATTTATGTTTTTAGGGATTCAGACTTTTAAAAGTAGCTTTAAGCAAAAATGAGTTATCCTTCTTGTTAATTCTGACAAAAATAAAGTGATACTGATCCATATGCTAAAAAATAAAAATTTGAAAAAGAATTGAGAATAGCCAATGTCTACAAGGTAGCACCTTGGTCAAGCTAGCCATAAAGCCCACATGATCATTACAGAAGGATAGAGGATTCTGGGAAAGAAAAATGATTTAAAAAGTTATTGAAGAATTCAGCTTTTTTGAAAAATATTTACCACATTATGAACAAATAAAACAAAAAGACTTTTCAGTATATCCCCCTCACATTAGTGTCACTCTTTGGAGCCTATTTCTAATTCATATATCTCATTTTACATGATATTTTTATTCCTTCCAATTTTCCCTCATATTTTGCTTTATATAATGTATCTCTTGCTTGACCAGATGGCAGTGAATCAGCCAATAATCACGGAAGGCACATCGTAATATATTAACATCCTAATGAATTATTGCAGATCTGTTTCCAAAAGTCACAACCAATAATAAAAATACAGAGTTGACCTGGAAACAAGATTTCAAGACCTGAAAACATCCTGGTATGGTATTCTTATTTTCGACCTGTAATAGACACTTCTTTTGCTTATCCAGTGTCCATTGCCAAAGTCTCCCTAAGTGGAACTTAAAATTTGTTCAGGTAATCACCTCTTCCATACATAGCCCAAGTGCCTTGTGGGAAGCTGCCCCACCCTCCACTCCAGAGGTAGGACCTGTTGTTTCAATGGCAATCCCTCTGCCAATAATTAGCTTATAAATGGGCACATGACTCTTTCGTGATCAATAAAACTCAAGGAAAGATTTGCTGGAAACATTAGAGAAAGTTCTTCATTGCTCTTCTGGCAAAGTAATGGGATCTCTGTTTCTTCTCTCATGACAAAGGTAAACAACACATCAAGTGGCTCTGACTGCTCTTGGCAGCCATCTAACCTCCAGGAAGTTAATCAGCCTTAGGACGAAGCCAAAGCAGAATAAACACCTGGAAATGTGCCTTGATGGTAACATCGGACCACTGAACGAATCAACCTATAGCCTGCCCACAATCTGCACTTCCTGCTAACGTATGCTAATACTCTCTTACAGGCCACTCTTAATTGGATTTTCTATTTTATGTATATAACAGATTTTATACTGATAATTCTTAGAATCATTAAAAGTTATAAACTCAAAAGTAATTCAACTTTAATCTTTTTTCTCTTGCTTTATATGATTTCAGAATTTCCGGCTCAAATAAATCATGGAAAATATCACTCCTTTTGTGCGTACACGCACAGACACGTACACACACTGTTACAAATGTGCACGAGTGTGTGTTGTGTGTGTGTGGCTGTGCAGTGTAAGACAGAAGAACATCAGAATTGAGTAGGAGTATTATAGTTCTTATATGGCAAACCAAGGAAGGCACAGAAAATGACAGAAGATTGTCAGGCAGGTGACAGGGATACTGGGGAGAGAAGAGTTAGCTTGAATCACAACAGAACCTGTAGCAGAGCCTCCGACACACTATTGCTATTTGGACACATTGGTATGTTTGCTCTGTGTGAGGTTTCAAGCAATTTACTTTTCCATTTTCTATTTACTTTTCCATTTTCAGGAAACTATTCTCCGATAGTTTAAAGAATCAGATAATTCTCTAAGATTTGTTGTGAAATTTTGATATGAAAAATTAGAGTTGTCCAATCTTCCTTGCCATTTACTCTTCTCTACTGATAGCCACTTTTGTTTCTTTTAGGTTGCTCTTTTCTCTGAATAATTCAAATTCTGTAGTTTTTCATGTTAGGCATTAGCTACTGAATCCTATGTGAGAGTTAAATGTGTAGTTTCCTCTATTCCTTTGCTCCCACCACACATATACGCCTTATCTTGCCTCCACCCCATTCTCCCAATAAAGTTATATTATACTTTTAATCAAACTAACATTTAGTATTCACAACATTGAAATGACTGTTTAAGTTCAACTCAGATTTGAGTCATATACTACTGGTGTGCTAGTAAACTGATTCTCTGAAAAGAAAAAAGTCCTGATATGTTCAGTTTGTTGACTTCAATGGTACAAATACTCGTGCCTTGGCTAATTTCAAATTACTGAGCTAAGGTCTTAGAATTTGAAACAGATGAAGATATTCAGTTCCCAAGAGCACTTTTCCTTTGGGTTAACAACTGTCCTGTTTGTATTTGTTTGCTACATTTTCTCTGTATTTATAAATTATGAAACAGCAACACCCCTTGTAACTCCCTTCTCAAAATGTACAGATATATCAGACATTAATTTTATGTTTTTGAAAAAGGCTCCTGGCATCTTCTCTTCTGGTTGCCTTCAATGCCTGGTACACTATCACTGTGGGATTGCGCTTCATTAACATTCTGAGAATTCTCTTTTCTATCTTAGATCCCCTGTTTCCTGTATCCCATGTGTTATGGACTGAATGTTTCTATCTCCCCCAAAATCCATATGTTGAAATTCCAACCTTCAGTGTTATGGTATGAGGAGGTAGGCCTGTGGAGGAGCCCTTATAAATGAGATTAGTGACCTTATAAAGGAGACCGCAGAGGGCTCCTTCAGCCCTTTCTACTATGTGAGGAATTACACTGAAAAGCCAGCCATCTACAACAAGAAAGTGGGTCCTCAAACAGAACTGAATCTGCTCACACTTTGAACTTGGACTTCCCAGCCTCTAGAAGTGTGAGAAGTAACTGTTTAAGTTACCTAGTCTGTGGCCTGAGTTAACACACCATGTCTTCTTTCTTGATTTACCACCTCATTTTCATGGAGCCCTTCCTTCCTCCAGTAGCTTCTTAAGAAGATTTTTGAGAATTTGCATATCTAAAAATGTCTTTACTCTACCTTCACACTTGATTGATAACAGGAGAGACTATATGATTCCAATTTGGAATCGAATTCTTTTTCAGAATGTTGAAGGTTCTAATTCATTTTGTTTTAGCTTTCAGTGTGGGCATTGAGAAGCCCAATGGCATTCTGATTCCTGATCCTCTGCACAAGATTTGTTTTTCCCATGTTGAAAACTCTAAAGGCTGTGTCCAAAGTATACATGCTCTTAGGATTAGAATGCATTCAGGTATCTCTCTAGTAGCTTTAGTTTCACTTGTAAACCAATATGGCCTTACGAATAGGAGGAAAATGCATGGAATACTGAATACCCTGGAGGCAATATGACAGACTATCATCCGAATGTGCCCACAAGGGTGTAACATATATAAATATGTATGCTAATCTGGAAAAAAAACATCTCCATAAGGAATTGATGAGTAACTTCCATTAATTCTATATTGTGCATATGGTGGGGGTGGGGCAAAGGACTAGAGGAAGGAAAGAGAAAAATAGCTTGGGCTGGAAAAGGGAAAAAATGACTTCTCTGCTTGACTTGAAGAATAGGCAGTTTAAAATGGATTTGTATTACAAAAGAAGAGAAAAGCAAACAAATGATCCACAACTTTATCCCACAGAGAAGTTCTCTTGATGTTTTAAATACTGCTAATAATAAAAATAATACATGACAAAGAACAGAAAACCCAAGTGGTCGTAAAGGAATACTATGAAAGTAAAATTCTTCCTCCGCAATCTGCTGTCTCACACATTGCATAGGATTTTAGTTATTTTCCTAGAATAAAGTTAATAGCATATAAAAAGTATTTTAAAAAATCGAAGTTGGGGCACCCGGGTGGCTTAGTCGGTTAAGCATCCGACTTTCGCTCAGGTCATGATCTTCCGGTTCGTGGGTTCGAGTCCCGCGTCGGGCTCTGTGCTGACTGCCAGCTCAGAGCCTGGAGCCTGTTTCAGAGTCTGTATCTCCCTCTCTCTCTGACCCTCTCCTGCTCAAGCTGTCTCTCTCTCTCTCCTAGAAATAAATTAAAAAATATATATAAAAAAATCAAAGTTATCATGCCAGAATAGTATTTGGCCTTTGCTCTAATAAATAATAATGCATTCCATATTACTGTATGTAAACCTACTCCATTCTCTTTAATGACTACATAGTATCCCACTGTATTGAAAAGGGTTCAGGAAACTATGGTCTGCAAGCCAAATCTGACCCGTTTGGTTTTCGTATAGTCCATGAGCTAAAAATGAACTTTTACGTTTTTTAACAATTAAAGAAAATAAAAAGAAGAATACTATTTCTGCGACATGGGAAAATTATGTGAAATTCAAATCCTAGTGTCTGTAAACAAGTTTCATTGAAACACTGCCAGAGTCACTCATTTTATGTGCTGTCTGTGGCTGCTTTTGCACTATAGCAGAGTTAAACAGTGCGACAGAGAACGTATAGGCTACAAAGTCTAAAGTATTTATTATCTGGCCCTTTACAGGAAAGTTTGCTGATTCCTGGTATAGACCATTCAATGTATTTAATTCAACATCATGAATTCAGAGAATTTCTAATTTTATGAGTGAAAGGGGTAAAAGTGGCAGCATGAGAGAGAGGAAAAAAGATGCAAATATGGCAAATAACCCACTAGAGGTTCAATGTGGATGTGGGTAGGAAAGTGATGAGGGAGACAGCAAGAAAGAACTAGATTGTGGGCAGACCATGCCATCGTTAGAATCCCAGATACAGGAAGTGTGCCATTAATCTGGCAGGAAGTCAGGAACTACTGAGGATTTTGAGCAGAGGCGGGGAATAGCATAAACAGCATCTATTTTAGGAGATTAATCTGGCTGTGCAATATGGAATTAATGTAGAGAGTACTGCTAACAGGTAAGGAAACTATTTTTTAGGGTTATTTTAGAAACTCATAAAAAAGACCATGAATTCACATGAATATATAAATTCTAAAATGTAAATGTACTCTTGAAATAATTACTACAGTTCTGAAAATCAAAGAAAGATATGTGTTTCTGTAGGTAAAGTTGTTTAAAAATCTCTTAGAACGAGTAAAGTTTGTCTCACCACTGAAGTTTTGGCCCACTCTCTTTCAGTATGCCCAGCTATAATTTTTAAATGTGTTTTCCATGTAACAAACAGCCCAAGAAACTAATTGAGTCATACACTAGTTGCTGAATTAAGCTGGAGTATGGTATCTGATTATTTGATTATTTCTTAATGTATCACTTACAATCCTAAGGCTCAAAATACGGCCACGTAAGACATACAGTATTATCTGTTATTTCAAAGGCAAATGTGAAGTATTCACCATAATCTGGTTAAAAATCCTAAATAGCAAGAATGCTGGTCTTCTAGACAGAGTAATTCTAATTAACCTTATAAAAATAAGATTTGTACAGTATGTGGAAAATTAAGGATATAAACAACCATTAAAAGAAAAGCCTAATTACATTATAATAATTATGTTCAACAAACACAATAGGCAATAGTCACATTGTACCATATTTTAAATGCCATCATAAATAATATAAAATTGTAATGTTATATTGTTATTACTCAAAATAATATTTTAAATGACTCTTTTAACATCCAAATAAGTTGTTCTATTAACAAAAAGATTTGAATGTGTACTCTGTAGTTACTTTTTTTAAAAAAAAAGAGTAGGCTGACATCAAGCTAAATTACATTAGGAAATGAACAAATAAAGTAAAAAGTAAATATTTATAGTAAGATTTTATATGTATCAATATGTTTAGGGTTGGAACATGGGGCGCCTGGGTGGCTTAGTCGGTTAAGCGTCCGACTTTCGCTTAGGTCATGATCTCGCAGTTCGTGGGTTCGTGCCCCGCGTCGGGCTCTGTGCTGACTGCCAGCTCAGAGCCTGGAGCCTGTTTCAGATTCTGTGTTTCCCTCTCTCTCTGATCCTCTCCTGCTCACTCTCTCTCTCTCTCTCCTAGAAATAAATAAAAATATAAAAAAAAAAAAAGATTGGCTTGCCATTTAAAAAAAAATATGTTTAGGGTTGGAACAATAAAAAGAAGAGAATAAAACGAAAATTTGCTTCAGTTCTGCTTAGAGGGTTTTTATTTTTCTTCTTTATGGTTAATAACTGACCATTGTAGTGATAAAAGTAAGCATAGTAGTTTAGAACTTGAAATCCTGAGACAAACAGAATCAAATTCCAAATTGAGTGATGTGGACAAGTTCTTTAACCACTTAAAGCCTCAGATCCCTCATCTATAATGATAATATCTACCCTGAATTCAAAGGGTTATTGGTAGGTTTATATGTGCTATATATACTTGCTTTCTAAGAATACAAAGTATTAAATAAGTGCCAACTACTCAACTACTGTTTCTAATGAATTATTACTTCCCATGTTAAGTTTATCCTTTGATGATTGCATCTGAGGATGTAAGAAAGATGGAAGAGAGAGAATTGCAAATCGAGTAACAACATGATTATTGCTTCCCATCCTCTCCCCACTGGCTCAAACATTGGCTTGAAGAAATGTTAACACTGAGTCCATTATTATAGTGGTTCATGGCCTTTATGAGCATGTATGGAAGTTGTTATTAGGATATAAAACTAAAAGGTCCTCAGTGGGTCCCTATTTAAGGGGTGTGACTTTGAACTTACCAGAGCCATTGGATCTCCCATCTTTGTCCTGACTAGAAATCCTTGCAAGTATGACATTGTCATATTTCTTACATATTTCTGAGGCATCCTTCCCAATGTGCTGCCATATTTAGTGGTCTATTTACAAGCTTAAGGAGCTATGATGTTTTCTAAAACACTGTCTCCATAAATACATAATAGAGGGAGAAATAATTGTGCATACCTGAAAGGAAATTTTGACACTAGCCCTAACTTGCTTGCTCTGGATAATTGCTTTACATGAATGATGTTTCCTCAAAAAGCTTCACTTATTAGCACATACTATTCCTTATCTGAAAGATGGTATTTTTATTGTACATTATTATATCGTAGTAGTTGTCCTCTTATATGTTTTTCACATTTCAGATGAATTAGGTGGTTGGTAGAAAAATTTTTTCTCTCACATAAAAAATGTGCAGAGAAATGAGTACATGAATAGTTAAAATGAACACCTCAGGTAAAATATTCGTTTAGCAGTCATAGAATGACCCTGACTCTCGAGTGATGCTTTTCTTTGCCTTAAATAAGTATATGCTTCACTGATTGATATGAAAGACTTACTCATATACCTAGTGAGCATATCTAGCCAGCTGCCTCTGCTCCCTATCAGAACATGATCTTGTTTCTCTGTTCTGGGATGAAGGATGGCAGGAACTATCATGAACTGATAAAAATAACTTGTTGCTGTGTGTGTCTGTGCATGTGTGTTTTAAGTTACCTGACTGCCCAAGCCACGCTTTAGTGATACAACAGAAGTACAGAGAAAGCAAAATTGGGGGGAGGGGGCATGTAAAGGGGGTTGCTTTTTTTTTTTTAAAGAAATGAACACTGAGCTAATAAACTAATCAAAGCTTAGAATCCCAAACCCCATGGCAACTCTCCAAGTTGTTATGTTCAAAATACATATACAAAAAGAAAGATTAAATCAGGAATCTGCTTTAGTCAGTACAAATGTCTTATCAAATAAGGGATAACAATTTAGGCAAGGAGAAACTTCAGTTGATTGTGGCTTGAGTATATATTTACAGCATGACAGATTCTATATGGTTATGTGAGTAAGGAAAAAAGTCAAGCACCTGTAAATTGAATCAATAAGAGATGAAGTCAATGGTCTACAAAATTAATCTTTACCACAAGTAAAAATTGGATGATAAATTTTGAGGAGTTTATTTATTTGTTTGTTTTTTCATAAACGCGAAGTTAATAGGAGAAGCAGCATCAGCTCACCACTTTACTACAGAGGGATTTCCTTGAGAACTGAGAAGTCACAGAAGAGAAATATTAGAGAAAGGAAAATGTTTTGAAAGCAGATGAAACTGGCCTATAATGCAAGAAAATGCCTTCAAGAGGATTCATATCCAAGAATGAGAAGTAGGGGTAAGAAAACAGGTAGCCATGGGCAGACTGATGTGTATTTGATGGCAAACCAGCTAGCTTTAAGATTAAGTTATATTTATTTTACCATAAAATCTCCAGGACATCAAGGTACAAGAAAGCATTGTCTTGTGCAATATTTATTCAATCAAATAAAAATCCAGGAGCAGAGAAAGACCAGCTACACTGTTTCTAATAATGTTGGTGCTCTAGTGGTATTCATAAATTTGCAGTGTTTCAAAGTCTCAGCCAATAGCCTTTGCAAATGTAAAGGGCCTACCATATTTACCTTTAAATATAATTGTCATATAGTAAAAAAAAAATCTAGGGTTTCTTTCAGATGGTACATAGCTTACGGTTAATTAATTTTATTCTTGAGCTATAAATATATTTAGGTAAGGCTATTTGTTACTCCCATTTGAACTAGGTATATTAAGCATAGTTCTCTGATGTATATACTCATTGACCTTAGGTTGAATTGAAATCTCGTTATAAATGTACAATGGTCCCAGATTCCATGATCTAAGTCAGTGGCAACAGATAAACATGTTCAGGAACATGTTTTAAAAATTACCTAATCTTTATTTCCTAAGGCATGCACAGAGTTATTTAAGGTGGCTGTAATTTCTCCCTGATCTCTACCCAAATTGTTATTAATTAATAGAATCTAAGGGCATAAGACAGAGAGTCTGATGTCTGGCTGAAATGAAGTCTTTGGATATGAGATCTACAAATATTACTGTGTAATGAATATTTACTCCATAAAGTGTGTTGCATTTTATATTAATAAAAAGGAATCGTATGGAGTGGGATATATATCTTGAGAATCCTGAATACACGTTTTTCATACATATCTTCAAAAAGTTGCATCTTCTTAGAGTTTTTAGTTAACAATGATCTGAATTATTTCATTACTTCAGTGTGATTATCCATAAAATGTCTATGTAGTATTAAATACATTGATTTAACTTTTTTAAAGTTTTTATTTATTTATTTTCGAGGGAGAGAGAGAAGAAAGAGCATGTATAAGTGGTAGAGTGGCAAAGAGAGGGAAAGGGTGACATAGAATCTGAAGCAGGCTCCAGGTTCTGAGCTGTCAGCACAGAGCCTGATGTGGGGATCAAACTCATGAACTGTGAGATCATAACCTGAGCTGAAGTCAGACACTTAACCGAGAGAGCCAGCCAGGCACCTCCTACATTGACTTAATTTTTAAAAAAAATTCTTCCCCACATGGCATAAGTGACTTAGCAATAAATGTATTTTTGATGAAAAATTTGTTTCCATAGTAGCATGTTAGGATGTCATTCTTTGTGATGATGTAGAATGCGCAGTGAATAATTGAAGGCTACTGGAACAATTCTAAATGAATAGGGGATAATGGAAATATGGTAAGAATAGGTAAAATGACTTGGGATGTCAAAAGTTGACCTCTGGAAGAATTTGTTACATGAACAAATTTTCATTAGAAAATTAGTGACTTCACCTAATGACGACATAGGATATTCAAGGTATGTTTCATATTCCAAAATAATTACTTACTTCTGGAAAATCATCTAACTGATTGTTTCAGTGTATGTATGAATGTGCTTCAACAGCATTTAAAATACTGCTTCTTTATATTCTACGCTTTTCAGGATTGCAAAATGGTGTCATTTAGGTTAATCTTCATCTTTCAGTCTATGACTAGTATGAGAGCTCCATGAGCACAGAGACTTTAAATGCTGAAACCCCGAGACCTAAAACAGTGCCTGGAACATAGAAGGCATTCAATCAAATCATAGTTGCTATGGGGCTATCTGATCATGTAGATGTACAGCTTTTAATACGGTAGTTCCTTACCCTTTACAAATGCCTATGAAAACTGTGGATATAAGTTTGCACACACTTTTAAAGTAGTATCAAAAGGTTAGGTTCTAGGTTCTATTTTCATCACTCTTCGGAAATAGCTCTTATCATTGACAACTCTGGGCCTCATTTTAATCAAACTCATTTTCCCCATTGATAGTCTACATCATCCCCTCCATCTTAAGACTCTCCCTACCCTTTTGTTTTTTAATTTTCTCTGTATCTCCTGCTTTTGCAAAATCTTGGCCAACTTCCTTTCTGTAGGTCCTGGTGGGGCTAATTTCTAGGTATTTATTCTTTTCTTTATTCTCCCTTCTTACTATAAGCTCTATTTTTTAAAAAAATCAAGTCTTATATTTTCAAGTGTCATCTCTATATACCTAATTCTTCAGTCAATACTTCAGGTTATTTTCTCTTTCTTAAATTACAAACTCAAGTTTTATGCAAATTTTCTGCATGCATCTCAAACTTTAAGTTCAAAATAAACTCATTCTCTTCCTTCATAAACATGTTCTCACTACTTTATTCTTTATTTTAGTTGTTTGTGAATGAGTTGAGTGCTGAATGAAAAACTTTTTTGGTGTGTTGCAATGGATGACAGAAATGGGATGCATCTGATGTCCATCGTGGTGTCAGGGAAAAAAATCTTTTCCAGTGAAAAAAGTTAACTTTTTCTTCCATTTTTAAAATTGAAAATGTTGGATTATTTCATATGCTAATATTGGGATATCTGAGGTAAGTGGCAGAGTGACTCACAGGATCTCACTTCCAAAGACAAAAATAGTGAAAAGAAGTCAATGAAATAGCAAACAATCTATTGGCAGCAATCAAACAACAGAAATGGCACATGTGAGCAACATATCGTTAAAAACTGGCACCCCAATATAAAAGAGGAGGAATGTATCAGTCAAGATAAACCAGGTTTTGTCTGAGTAGCCCCTAAATTTTAAAAATGCTCATTATTCACTCCTATAATCTATTTATTGCAAATTAGCTGATTCCTCAGGGTACCTCTTCTCTACAGGTTGGGTTATCATTCCCCAAACTGCTTCAATCCTGTAAACCTATATATCAAGGTATGTTCTCTCAACTGTTGCAGCAAAGGAGAGACTGAATAATTAAGAATAAATACTTTCATCTAGAAGTGGCATACGTTATTTATGCTAATATTTTATCGGCCAAATTAAGGCATTTGGTTCTATCTAACTACAAAGCAATGGGAAATATGATCTATCAGTAGAGAATTGGATACAGCAAACAGTAGTAATATGTGCCATAATAAATTCCCAAGGAAGAAAGCATTATTCTACTTTTGCTTCTCCAAAAGCATTCAGGAAAGGAAAGGAAGCATTTAGCAGGGAGAAAGGAGAAGGGAAAATATAGAGCTCAGCAAATGCTCAAAAACGTTCCCACAATGTTAGTTCTGGAATGCATGTCTCACCTTCCACCATGCTGAGGTAATAAATCAGGAAAAATAATAAGATCTTATCCTGTGTTTTTCCCAGCTAAAAGGCAGATGAGGAAATGAGAAATAATCCTTATCTAGAACTATCAGAAAGACAAAAAAGAAAATACATATTATTATAACAATTGAAGATGGTGGCCTAGAGAGAAAAAGCAGATAGGGCACCATAAATGACATAGTACCCATACAGTAGATGTTCCCTGGTCAAAATCTGTAAGATTTGCTCACCATTTCCACCCTTTATCTGAGAGAGGAGTGAGAGTGATCTGGGCAAAAACTAGCATTACTAGATGGGGGTAAATGGCCTGTGAGAATTTGTTCCAATAAAATATTAAGTAACAAGAATGTCAGGCACAAGGAAATGGACTCAAGGAAGGGATGGAAGAGAACCATTTTGCCTACTTTTACCATTGCTTCTTCCCAAACCCTCCAGATCTGATTACTAGAAAGCAGTAGATACACCCAAAATTAGGAGAACAATTTTATGGCAATTTATTTCATAACTTACACAAAAGGGATAAATTCCTTGAAAAACACTAATTAACCCAAAGACAAAGAAGAAATTAGCCCCATATCTTTGAAGTAACCAAATGAAATATATATATTTTTTGAATCTTACAAAGAAAACTCTAAAATTAGCTGATGTTAACAGTGAATTCTATCAGATATTTAAGGAAGAAACAATACCAGTCCTACAGAAATTTGTTTCAGAAAATAGAGGTGAAGAAAATACCTCCTAAATTGTTTTATGAGGCCAGCATAATATAAAAACTCGATGAAGGCATTGCAAAAAAATTAATTTACAGGTCAATCTCCCTCATAAACATAGATCCAAAAAATACTTAACAAGATATTAGAACATTAAATCCAGCAATATGCAAAAAAGTTAACATAGCATGATTGAGTAGGGTTTACCCTATAAATGTCAGGATGTGACATATGAAAATCATATTAAGGGAATAAAGGAGAAAAGCACGATAATCATGTCAATAGAAAGAGAAAAGCAATTGACAAAATTCAACACCTGTTCATTAAAAACAAACAAAACTAAGTAATAACTAGGAATAAAAAAGAATATCCTTTTCTAAAAAATGTTTATTTAGTTTTGAGAGAGAACAAGAGAGCAGAGAGAGAGGGGCAGAGAGAGAATCCCAAACAGGCTCCATACTGCCAGTGCAGTGCCTGATGCTCTACTGTGAGATCAAGACCTGAGCTGAAACCTAGAGTTGGAACTTAACTGAGAGCCACCCAGGTGTCCCCAGAAAAGAATTTTATGAGGCATCAGTCTGGCTCAATTGGTAGTATATTCTTAGAATATTCTACTCTTGATCTCTGTGTCATAAGATCAAGCCCCACATTAATTATAGAGATTACTTAAAAATAAAATCTTAAACAAAAAAATCCTCAATCTCCTAAAGATTACCTTAAAGGAAATCTATTGGCTAGCATCACACTTAATGGTGAAATATTTTATACTTCCTCCTAAAATTGGGAATAAGTCCAGAATAGGTAAGAAATGAGTAGAACTCTTTTTCTTTTAAAAAGGGTGGTATTATCATGTAAAAAATCAATTGTATTTTTATAAACCAGCAGCAAACAATTGAAATATGAAATAAAAATCCATTTGTAATTATATCAAAAATGTGAAATAGAAATACTTTTAACAAAAGATACTCAAGATGTTCTACACTTAAAACTATAAAATATTACTGATGAAATTTAAAGACAATTCAAATAAATGGAGATATTTACCACATTCTTGGATTGACAGATAAATATTGCTCAGATATATATCATTAAATAGCACTGTACCAGTGTCAATTTCCTGGTTTTGATTATTGTACTATGTTAATGTAAGATGTTAGCATTGGGAGAAACTGGGTTGAGAGACGTATGAGATCTCTCCCATGTTTCTGTGAATTGCCTGTAATGCTAAAAGCATTTAAAGGTAAAAAAAGAAAAATTAAATGTTTATTATCTCAAAATTGTTCTATAGATTCAATATTTTCTAATTATAATCCCGGTAGAAATGTTTATAGTAATTAACACGCTGATTCTAAAATCTACATGAAGCTTTAAAAAAAAGGGGGGGACGGTGTCTGGGTGTCTCAGGCAAACGTCTGACTTTAGCTCCAGTTATGATCTCCGGATTTGTGAGTTCAAGCACTGCATTAGACTCTGTGCTGACAGCTCGGAGCCTAGAGCCTGTTTCAGATTCTGTATCTCCCTCTCTTCCTGCCCCTCCACCATTCATACTCGCTTCCTAGCTCTGTCTCTCTCAAGAATAAACAAACATTTAATATAATAAAATTGACATGAAGCATAAAGGGTGTATAATGTCCAAGTAATCCTGAAAAAAAAAGGAGTAGAGTTGATAATTTACACCACTTGATTTCAAAACTTGCTGTGAAACTATAGTAATCAATACAGAATGGCACTGCAATAAGAATAGCCAAATAGATGAATGGAGAAGAGCAAGCCAAGAAATAAATCCATATTTATACAGTTATTTGTTTTTGATAAAGGTAACAAAGTAATCCGAAAGAGAGTAACTTATTTTTAGCAAACAGTGCTGAAATAACCGGTTACTGATACAGAAAAAAACAATCTCAAATATCTGCCTTATATCATACACAAAAATAAATTTGAGAAGGACAAAGATCAAACCATGAAAGTTAAAACCATGAAGCTTTTCAACCAAAATATAAGAGAGCTTCATGATTTGGAAGCAGAATAATATTTCTTAGATAGCAAAAAGCAATAATGATAAAAAGAATTAATTGCCAATTCATACATTATCAAACTTAGAAAACCTTCTCATTATATGAAAGAATCAATGCACAGACTGTAAGAAAAAATTTACAAAATATATATCTGACAAAAAATAACATCTAGGAAGTAGAAAGAACTTCTACAAAACAAGAGACAACCCAAGGATAAATGGGCAAAACATTTGAACAGTTATATAAATTAGCCAATCAATGCTTGAAAACATGTTACACTTTATTTGTTACCAAAGAGTTTCTAAACTACAATAAAATACCAATTATTACACACTCCCTAAGGATGGCTAAAATTGAAAAGGTGAAAACTCCAAAAATAGTAAGGATGTACAGAAATTGAAACTCATATATTATAGGTAACAATGCCAACAACCATTCTGGAGAAAAAAATCAGGCAGTTTCTTATTAAAATTAAACCTACTGATACGTGATGACTAGCAATTCAACTCCCAGGCACTTACTCTATAGAAATGAAATCATTAACAAAAGGCCTGTATAAGAATATTTAGGGGCGCCTGGGTGGTGGTTTATACGCCTGTGTCTCTCCCTCCCTCCCTCCTTCTCTCTCTCTCTCTCTCTGTCCCTCCTCTGCTTGTGCTCTCTCAAAAATAAAGTATTTTAAAAATTTTAAAAAGGAAAAAAAAATATTTGTAGCAGCTTTATTCATAATTGCCTAAACATTGGAGAGCACCCAGGTGATCACCAATAGAAGAATGAGTAAACTACTATGGTATATTCATACAATGGAATATTACTCAGCAGAAAAAGTAAGAAAAAAAAAAAAAGCAAAGCAGTACCATATACAAAACATGGATAAATCTCAGAAATATTATGCTGAGTTATAGAAAACAGACATAAATGAACATATGTCATAAGTACAAGTATATGAAATTCTAGAACAAAGAAAACTTCTCTATGGAGGAAAAAATCAAACAGTGGTTCTCACTCAGAGTTTAACAGTGGAAATTGGGAAGATATGGGGGACCTTTCTAGGAAGATGGTAATATTATACTTTTGATTGTTTGTTACTAATCTCTACATCCAACATATGGTTTGAACTCAATCCTGAGATCAAGACTCATATGCTCTATAAGACAGACAGGTAAACACAATATTATGTTTTAATAGTGGTTTAGGTTACACAGATGTATGCATTTACCAAAATTTATAGTATATTCATATAAGATGTATTTTACTGTATGTAAATTTTATATCATAAAAAATACTGTAAATAATTACTGACTCTGTTTCCTAGAGAGTGAAATACCTAGGAAAAACTGATCTGATGTCTATAATTTAACTTGAGATGTATAATTTGAAATAAGATAGGTTACCAAATGGATAATGAATTGAAAGATGAGTTATGTGATAAAGCAAATATAATAATCTGTCATTAATTGCATCTAGGAGATGAATATATGGGTGTTTACTGTAAAGCTTTTTTTAATTCTGCTGCATATTTAAAATTATTCTTTAAAAAGTTGGGAATTTGGGGGCATCTGGGTGGCTCAGTTGGTTGAGCATCTGACTCTTGATTTTGGCTCAGGTCATGATCTCAAGGTTGTAGGACTGAGCCCAGTGTCAGACTATATACTGAGCATGGAGCTTGCTTAGGAGTCTCTCTCCCCTTCTCCCTCTCATTCTGCCCCTTCCCCGCTTGCAAGCATATCCAAGCATGCTCTATCTCTCTCTTAAAAAAAAAGAAGAAAACACATTGAAAAGAATTAACTATCTATATTTGGCTACTTTCAGTCACTGGTAACTCAAAATTATACTCCAATAATGTAAGGCAGTGTACTTTATAAAAACACTGACCAAGAGAGAGCACATGAAGCAGAAGATCGGTGAAGCTACAGGAAAGGTCCCATCAATGAACACCAATGATCATAATCTAGATAGAGAATACCAAGACACAGTTCAAAGTGAGGTGCTGGCAAATGCCTCTCCCTTCTCTCTGTTCCTGCTCTTCCTTTACTTTCTATTTACACTGGCAAGTAGACTCCCTGTTCAGGCCAAAAGACAAATCAGGATGAGAATGCTAATTTATTTGCTAGGACAACAGTATTTAGGGGAAAAATGGATCCTGATGCCAGCAACTTTTGTCAGCATGTGTGATCGTTAAAAATACCACATTAAAAAAGTAGGTTATGATGGCTCCCCAGAGTTAAATGATCCAGAGTGATAGAGAAGGGAGAATTTCTCTTTGACAGCCAATTTACCCCTCCCTCCTGACATTTAGTCACTGTCTACCCTACTAACAAAACCTACTTTCCTGATTAAGCTAAAATTTTATTCCCAGGATTTTGTAAATTACTCCTGATAGTTTTAATGTATCTACCTTGCTTGAAGTATTTAACAAAATTCAAAGGCTATATATACAAAAATTAAAAAAAGGACTTAGGTCTGAGTAGACAAGTTTTTTCGTGCGGTTTTTTCGTTTTTTTGTGTGTTTTTCTTTTTGTGGTTTTACAATTAAATTGCATATACCTGGTGAACTACTCTGTTTGTAGATCAGACTAGGGTTCAGAGAGATGTGAGGAAATTTCAAATTTGCCTCTGTTGCACATATCCCAAATTTAAAAACTATATACGTGGCAAGATTTCCCCATGGTTGAGCAATAAACACAGGAGAGATCGTAATGGAAGCTCATAAAAAGTTGCCTTGGGAAAAAAGAGAACAAAGTTCTAGAACCAACCAGCCATTGATCTTTAGCAAATCACTGAATTCCTTGGAGTCTCTGATTTTCTGAGGCCTTGAACATTTTTGGCGCCCTTTGAATCCAGGGTTTATGTCTGGGAGGGTGGGAACCAAAGGCCAGAGTTTATTATAGAGAAGATGCTCCTACTAGAAACCTGAATCATTGCATGGAAGAAGTGAATAACTAAACCGATGGCCTCTTTAGAATAACAACAATATAATGCTATAAAGTACTATGGTATATTAACAATATGCCCAGTTAAGCAATGCAACAAATAGGAGCTATATGAAAGCAGAAAACATGAGGACAATTTTTTTTTCACTGCCCAAATTACTCACCCTCCTCCAAAAAAAAAGTGGATTTGTTTAATTCACTGGATACTAGACACCTAAGGTAAAAACTTACTGTTGAACACTCAGGATTGATTTTTAGCTTAGAGACCCTCTTAACCTCTTATTTTAAAAGCCACCTCAAATTCATCTGAACTGCATAAACATTTTAGTAGGAATCACTGCCTTATCCCTTGGGGACAGAGTTGATAAGTGTTCCACAAAGGCAGCCATCTCAAGCCCAAGTTTGTAAAGAGTGCTCATTTGTTTGAGTCATGTCTGCTGGAATTTGTGATTCAGCTATGGTTAAGGGAAGCTGAGTGGTCAACCAGCGTGCTTACCCTCATTAAGTCTTTGAACCAGCATCTTGATTTATTACATAAATTTACTTGAGAAGTTAGACAAATCATAAATAACTTGAATGCTTTCATTTAAAATACTTAGCAACCTAATTCAGCAATAATTTATGATACATTTTTAACTAACCATAACATAAACATGAAGGAAAGTAATTCTCTCATACCTTTGGCTTGTCAGAAAGTCATTCTATTTTCTACTCTGTCCCAAATTTGCTGTATTCAATTGATTTATGGAAACTAATCTTTAGAGTGAAAAAAAAAAAAAAAGAGAAACGTAACACCAGAGGAGGATATACTAGTGGGATTATGGAACTTCCTTTTTCTTCAAAAAAAAATTCTTGCTGAAGCCTGGTCTAATGTGATGATTAATTTTACAGAGCTGTCCCTGACCAACGTCACTATAGCAATGAAAATAAACTATGAGACTAGGATTCAGCCAGAGGGGAAAAGTTCATTAAGAAATAAAAGTAGGGACAAAATTGCTCATTAAAGTGGCTAACCAGGGTTGTTTTATGAGACGATGGGTTAAAAAAAAATAATAGAGGGTTGCAATGTATTTTAAAGAGATGAATTCAAATGTGACTCATAAATTCCGGTTTCAATAAAATTCTCTGGAACATAACAGTTTAGCTCCATGGAAAAAAAGGATAGTTAGTGGACCCTATTATAATATTTCAAGTATTCTAACATGAAACCTGACTTGCCCACAACTGCAAGAAATACACCATTAACTTCAGGATTGTTAGAGAGAAAGAAAAGAAATAAGAAAGAGAGAGAGGCAAGAAAGGAAAGAAAAAGGAAGGAAATAAGGAAGGAAGGAAGGAAAAGAGGGAAGAAAGGAAGAAAGGAAGGAGGGGAGACAAGGAGCATAAGCATTTTCTTAGGCTTGGGTCTGGTCCAAGAAGAAATTCCCAATCAAGATGCTTCTATCTAAATCTGAATGCAAAGAATTTTTTTTAATTGAAAATAATCCCCAGCACCTTCTAACACTTCAATGAGCTTTGAAGGAGCTGCTTTAAGAACGATTTGGTCCATTAGAAATTAGTCAACACACATGAGAGTTGGATGCTTTTGTCAACTACAGGGAGAAAGTAATTCTAAAGTTTATCTTTAAAAATAGTGCCATATCTTCCTATGGTTTCCCTTCATGCAGAGTTAGATATGTAGGTAAGTGGGTTGACACCGATATCCTAGTGATGGAAGGCTAACTAAATACAAAAGCATATATGATATGTTACTGTTTTTCAACACTCCCATTATTTTTCTTGTAAGACTGATTAGCACATTTAAAAATGGGAGTTAAAGCTTTGTATTTCATAGTGTCTTGTTTAACGAGAACACTAATACATCTAAGTATAGCAACTTTCTGCCAAAATGCAATCTGATATTTGAAAAATTTTTGTGTACAGAAGCCAGGAGTCTAAGAAATCAGGTATGTACAATAAGGGTCCAGATTAGCCAGTCTAGCCCATTTGGAAATAAATTTATTATTTACACAAGTACTGTTTCCCCATCTTGAGCTCAGCATTGTATGAGTTGATAGGAAATCTTCTGTTCCAGAGCTTAGCATAGATGTAGGAGGGGAAAAAACTCACCATTTAAGAATTGGTAAATATAAAAAGAAAGAACTGGTGCAGAAAGCAATAAAGTTTTACTTTTGCAACACAGACACTAATTTTGAAAAGAAATTTCAGTGTTCCTTAGCACATTTGGGAAAAGTTCATGGATGAAGTAAAACTAAAATGGGACTTTTAATGCTAGCTGGGCTACAGTAGGGAAGAGAACAATTCAGAAAGCTTCTGGTTTGAGGCCAGTTCTGGACAATAGCAAGAGTTGTGTTTGTTAAACAAATATTCAGTGTTAGTGAGCAACCTGGGCAAAGACAAAAGCAGATTACAGCGAACAATCTAAATGAATTCAATACATGCAATTAATGGGATAAAATTTAAGCAGGTAATGACAAATTCATAGTAGCGGCCATATATTAAATATTTATTATGTGTGAGACTAGTATATTACAAATATCACAAGCATGTGATATCGTTTACTTTTTATAAAAACTCTATGAAGTGGATATTACTACTCATTTTGAAGACGACAACATACAAGCTTAAAAAGATTGAGCAACTCTCCCAAGAACACAACTTAAAAGTCACTGAGCCACAGTTTAAGAGCAGAATGACCTGGGTCCTCTAGTAATAGTGGGGCTGTAATATGGAATTTAAGATAGAAGTCAGGATAGAAGAGAGACTGCCAGAAGAAAGACTAGAACTGTTCTGGGGCAAAAGTAGAGTTCAACGGGATTTGCTTTTTTGAGAAGATCTGGGAAGAGGGGCTTAAGGACCAGATCTAATCCCATTAGTAATACAGCTGAGCCTAGGAAAAAATTTATTTTGTCCATCAGTCCATTTTATCTAACAGACCTCTACTTTTGAGGTATTTCCTTTGTTTATTATAAGTTTTATTGTTTTCTTTGAGTTATCTTGCAAGTTAATTATTTTTTCTCGGTGGAGCAGCATGGTGAAAATGACACTGGATTCAAATCAGAAACCTTGGTTGGAAGCTTTGTTGGTAACTGTTTGCTTGTCTGGGTTTATCTTGGGCACGACTCCCTTCCTAAGGCTCCTTCCAGCTCACTACATTATTATTACATTCCATGCCAACCACGGTTGCCTAATATTAACTGATTGTGCCACTTTTGAATCACTGCCTGGGAAACAGGACCTACTGATTTTATTTCTTTTATTACCCATGACCCCACAGAAAGGCAGATTGGCTAGGAAAAATAAATAAATAATGTGGGCTAGTAAATGCTTTTGGTGCTCATTTGCCCTTACTCTTTTTGCTCACCCCTCTTTATCCTCATGGTCTCAATCCCAATTCCCATCTATTTTGGTTTCAGCTGATTATATTGTTCTTTTATTTAATTTTTCCCTTGCATTTTCCATTCACTGAGAATAGGATCCCACATTAAATGAGGCTCCAGGCTCACTTAAGGATGCAGTTTGCAAACTAAATAAAGTAAAATCATCAGTAAATTCCAAATGCTTTATTATGCTCCTCTACATACGTACAAATTCCAGTAAGGCTTTAGTTACGAAAACAATTCTAAGACAAGCATTCCAGATGCAATTAATAATTTTTTTCTAACCATGTCATTTATTTTAAGTGTATTAGAAGGCTCTAATATATTCAACTTTGGGGGAAAATATTTAGAGAGAAGTTGGGCAGATGGGAGCCAAACCAGAACTTGTTATAAATTGCTCAGCATATAATAAAATGCTGAAATAAGGATAAACCAGAGAAAATAAAGGACATTGGCAAGATAAATGGTTTTTTGACTTTCAAGTCACCTGATCCGATGTTCTGTCATAAAAAAATTATGCCATAGGAATGACATTTCAACACGCATATTATCAAGTATCTTTAATTTGGAAGAAAATTCAGGCTAAGCGACATTTACTAGCTGGTTAGCAGCAGAACAGAGACTATAACTCAGACTTGGAGATTTTTGTAAACTGTCATCTCTAACATTTCACAGATTTGCCTTTTCAATTCAAGAACAAGATAGTCCAGTCAACATTTCTTGCTCTTTGTCTTGACTGTTTTAAACATTGGACTTCTATTTGTCCTTGTTGCCTTCCAGTTTTTTTTTAAACTAATATTAGTTCTTATTTAAAGCACTGCCTATATTTTTGACATACCCTGAGAGAGCTGAGTAGGACAGGATTCTTAAAAGTCAGGGAAGGGCCCACAGTAAATATCTACTTTGGAGCAGCTTCCCTAGCATTCTCAGAAAGATGTTCCTTATCCTGACATAGGAGATCAAGAACATGAGGGACTAGAACACTCAGCCTCTGCTACCCCTGGGTAAGGAGATTTCTTCTAGAATACCATCTACAAGGATATAATTCTTGCTCTAGACTGTCGGACTCTGTCTTTAGGCCAAGAGAGTATTTCTGGATTCTCACAGGAATATATATAATGTGCATATTTGTATGTATATATGTATATACATATACCTTTGTGTATATATGTGTGTCTGTGTGAAATACATTTTTTAAGTACTGGATTATTTTTTCTTCCCTATATTCCTTCTCATGCCTCAAAGTATGAAAATAAAAACATACCTAAAAAAAGTTTTTAACTCTTATAAGAAAAAAAGCAATTTAACCAGACACATTCTAGATTTCAAAAAAGTAGCATTCACTACTATTAGATTTTAAGATTATTATATCATTTATATATAAACTTCTCCTCCCCAAATCTCTCTCTCAAACACACACACAAACACACACACACACACACACACACACACACACACACACACACTTGTTCAGTTCAATCCTTATAAGCTTAATTCTACCTCCGTCTATTTATTGTGGACAAAGAACCAATGGCCTATAACATTCAGCTCTTGTACCTTGATGCTTCAAATTTCTACCATAACTATATTGAGTGCTTTAGGAACAGAAAGAATGGGATAAAAGTTTTAAAATGTATTATCCATTCATTCTACAGACAGCAGGGCCTCGAAGAACAGGACACAGGATAGGAAAGTTATGTCTTAAGATGGAAAACTGGTAGAAAGGGCAGAGCCAACTAAGAAACTAGGCTGTGATTTAGCATGAGGCTGGTTGGGGGTGAATCTGGAAGAAGGAGAGATTTCTAACAGTGGGACAGTGGCAGAATTTGTCCAATCAGATTCATTCACTATATCATTTTTTCTCAAGAAGGTGGCAGATGTATATCCAATCAAAACTCATTCATTTCATCATCTTTCTTGATTTGGACTTAAATGTCATTTCTAAAAGATGCTTCCTTAATAGCTTTAAGGGATAGGTTAAGTGACTGTATAAAATTTACACTAACAACAGCATTCATAAACATGAACCCAGACACTTAATAGCACTGACTTCATCAAGTTAAACAAAGTTAGCAAAGATTTAAGCCATCTATGCTGAATCTAAAGATCTTTGTATTGCTACTCTAGCTTTCTTTTGACATCCATTTGCATGATAAATGTTTCTCTTTCCCCTCACTTTCAATTTCCAGGGGTCTCTAGATCTAAAATGAATCTGTTGTGGGCAGCATATAGATGGGTCTTCTTTTTTTTCAATCCATTCCATAACCCATGTCTTTTGATTGGAGCATTCAGTCCATTTACCTTCAAAGTAATTATTGATAGATATGTATTAATGCCATTGTATTACTTGTTTTGTCATTGTTTTTGGAGATTTTCTCTCTGATCCTTTCTTTTCTTTGTCACTTTTGGTCTCTCCTTTCCTCTCAAAGAGTCATCTTTAATATTTCTTGTAAGGTTGGTTTAATGGTCACAAACTCCTTAATTTTTCCCTTGGAAGAGGTCTAAAACTTCAAGTTATATTATAAAACTGTAGTGATCAAAACAGTATGGTACTCGCACAAAAAATAGACACATAGATCAATGGAACAGAGCAGAATCCCAAAAATGCACCCACAACTACATGGCCAATTTATTTTTAACAAGGCAGAAAAGAGTGTTCAATGCAGAAATGATGGATTCTTCTACAAATGGTGCTGGGAAAAATGGACAACAATATGCAAAAGAATGAAACTGGACCATTTTCTTACACCAAACACAAAACTACATTCAAATGGATTAAAGACCTAAATGTAAGACAATAAACCATTAAAAGCCTATGGAAGAACATAGGCAGTAACCTCTTTGACCTTGGCTATAGCAACTTCTTTCTAGATATGTCTCTGGAGGAAAGGGAAATAAAAGCAAAATAAATTTTTGAGACTTCAACAAAATAAAAAATTCTGCACAATAAAGGAAACAATCAAAAAAACTAAAAGACAACCTACTAAACGGAAGAAGATATTTGCAAATGCCATATCTGATAAAGGGAGAGTTTCCAAAATATATAAAGAACTTATAAAATTTAATACCCCCAATACAAAATGGGCAGAAGACATACATTGGCATTTTTCCAAAGAAACATACAATGGCCAATAGACCAATGTCCAATATGCAAAGATGCTCAACATTATTCAACATCAGGTAACTACAAGTCAAAACTGCAATGAGGTATCACCTCACACCTTCATAATGTCTAAAATCAACAATACAAGAAACAACAGGTGTTGGTGAGGATATGGAGAAAGAGGAACCCTCCTGCACTGTTGGTAGGAATGGAAACTGGTGAAGCCACTGTGCAAAACATTATGTTGGTGCCTCAGAAAATTAAAAATAGAACTACCCTATGATCCAGCAATTGAACTACTAGGTATTTACCTAAAAAATAAAAAAAACATTAATTCATAGGGATACATGCACCCTTATATTTATAGAAACACTACCTACAAGAGCCAAATTATGAAAACAGCCCAAGTGTTCATCAACTGATGAATGGATAAAGAAGAAGTGGTATGTATACCTATAATGGAATATTATTCAGCCATAAAAAATAATGAAATCTTATCATTTGCAATGATGTGGATGGGGCTAGAAAGTATTATGCTAAGCAAAATAAGTCAGAGAAAGACAAATACCATATGATTTCATTCACATATGGAATTTAAGAAACAAAAGAGGGATATCTGATGGCTCAGTTGGCTGAGTGTCCAACTCTTGATTTTGGCTCAGGTCATGATATCACAGTTGTGAGATCAAGTCTTGCATCAGACGTGGAGCCTGCTTAGAATTCTCTCCCTCCTCCCTCTATCCCACCCCCTGCCTCTCCCTCTCAAGATAAAAAGATGAGCAAATAGAAAAAAGAGAGAGGCAAAACTAGTAACAGACTCTTAGCTAGAGAGAACAAATTGAAGGTTACCAGAGGGGAGGTGGTGGGAGAATGAGTAAAATAGGTGATGGGTATTAAGGGGTGCCCTTGTGATGAATACCAGGTGCTGAATGGAAGTGTTGAATCATTGTGTTGTATACTTGAAACTATATTATACTGTATGTTAACTAACTGGAATTTAAATAAAAACTTTAAAAAATAAAGATCTTTGCAAATTAGTTATGTCTTTCTCCAGGTATGCACTCCACCATGGTGATAAATATGACAAGAAGTCAAAATGGTTTTTATGAGCTTAACCTCAGGAGAATCTTTGAGAATGACAACATGATTTCAAAACATATTAAATAATATGGTTTTATATATGCATTTTCTATTTCATCAAATGTGTAGTTATATTTTATTTTCTTAGTTGAGCTATATTACTAGAAGTTTAAAATACTCTCGAGCATCAACTAGATGTCATTAACCAAATGATGTTAGGTACTAAATAATATTCCTTCAAATTGATGAGTTGTTCACATGAATTTCCCTCAGGTTTCAAATTACTTTGATCTGTTCGGAGTGATTGGTCAATTCTACTGCATGACAGAGGTCAGAGAATCTTCTATTATTCTGTTTGGATGCCACAAAAAAAGTATAATCTTTAAAAAAAATTTTATAGTTTTTATTTATTTTTGAGACAGAGAGAGACAGAGCATGAGTGGAGGAGGGGCAGAGAGAGAGGGAGACACAGAATCTGAAACAGGCTCCAGGCTCTGAGCTGCCAGCACAGAACCTGTTGCGGGGCTTGAACCCATGAACCATAAGATCATGACCTGAGCCAAAGTTGGACACTTAACTGACTGAGGCACCCAGGCACCCCAAAATGTGTAATCTTTTAAAAGACCTTTTAAGTCATTTCTGAGAATTCAAATTTAATTCAACTTCCTGCAGAGCTACCAATGCAAATAATTAATAGGACAATTGAAGAGACAGATAATTTCTACACATAGCTAAATTTCTAAATAATAGAAAAATAGGAACAGTATCAAAGGTAACTTTTCCTTGTTGGATTAGCAAATTTCTTTTAACATCGATTATAAGCTATATTTCAATTTAAGAAATTTTAAAATGTGAAAACTGTGCATGCTAGTTTCAGTAAAATATAAAATAGGTAACCACCTTCCTTCACTTTTACATAGTTAAATTACTCCTGTGGTTTTGACACTTTTATCATCCTTCAGTCTTGCATGTCCTCAGTCTCAACTACTCCCAATTGCTCCCACACTCCAATGCATCCAATATATCTTTACAAGTTTGCTCACCTGCCCTTCAGGAGCACTCCATGTCCAATCACTTTTATTTTACTACTTTTTTTCCTCTTAAAAGTGTTCAGATATTTAAGCTACCCACCATAGCTCTCCGTCTTTTAAGCTATTCAACATCCTTTAAATTATTCACAACAGCTTTCCACCTTTTCATTGATAAACTTTTCAAAAGGGTATTCCTTACCTCTGTTCCCTCACTATCCATGAGCTAGTCAAATCCTTGCAACCTGGCTTTAGGCTCCATCATGCTAATGAAATCACTCTTGTTTAGGTCCTGTTGAATTCCTAATTGCCAAAACCTAATGATGGTTTCTTCATCCTTATTCTATTATACCTCAAGCTTTGTTCATTATTGATAACCTGATTCCCTTTCGTTCTTGGCTTCCAAGTCTATATTCTCCTGGTTTTCCTTTTGCTCTTCTAACACTTTCTTCCCTTAATCTTTTACTATCCACCCACAAACCCCCATAAAAAGTAGCCATTTCTATGTATATTCTTTATCTAAATTTCATACTTGACAACATTAGCCATTCTCATAGCTGCAACAATCACTGTTGGTCAATGATTCTCAAATCGTGATGGTCTAATCACAGTTCTACATTTCCAGTGCTTCTGTCAATTTCACTTTGAATGTCATGGTTCCACCTCAAATTGGAAATGTTCAACACCCAAACCCATCACTCTTCCCCCAAAATTCACTATGTTTACTGATTTTTTTGAAGTCCATTGCCATTCCCCAAGTCACCTAGACATGAAACCTTGAATTCACCATCAACCTTTTTTTCCCCCCTTATAGTAAGTCACTGATGAAAGCTTCATTGCTTAAAAATGGCTTGTCTCTGTTCTTGCTCTTTTATCATCTCAACTGTTCTCTTACAGGTGAAATTATTTCTTGCTCAATTATATAAATAGTCCCTTACAGTTGTTTCTTTCTTTACCCTAATCCACCACTTCCCAAATATACCTGCCTAAAGCTACATGACTGATCACACCACTCCCTAATGAAAAGTTTTATCAAACTCATTAATAACTATCTAATAATTTAACCCTAGGCCAGTGCTTAGAATATCCTATGAGTGAGCCTAACCCACCAACTTTTCAGAGTTAATCTCACATTAGTGTTTTTCAATTTAAAGCCCAGCCAAAACAGTCTTAAACATCTTCTGGACTTACAATTCTTCCCTGAAGTCCCACGTTCTCCCAGTCTCTACTAACCTTTATTCTCTACTGCTATTATTTTAACTCATTCTCCATTCTTCTTATCTACCCCCTATAATTCCTGCTTTACTCATAGCAGATGACTGTCCTGCTTCATAAAGAAAATGGAGGCATCTAACAGGGACTCTCAACCAATCCCTACTCCCAACATAGATTTATGCTCATCCCTACCTGTTATGTTTCTTTCCTTTTGGCTTCAATAAGAGGAGTGACTTTTTCCTGTCTGGTGTCTAACCCTCCGTCTTCTTCTGCATCCCATATCTTCCAATTTCTCAACTGCCTTTTCTATGTCCTATCCTATATCTTCAACTTATAACTGCCTATTCTTCATCTGATCTTCTAATCAAGTGCACCTCTTTTCTAAAAAGGGAACTGTCTCCTGCCCTTAAGCTCTTTCTAGCAGTTATTTTAGCTTCTCTTTCTTAACCAAATTGATATTCTGAGAAAAGTAGTTTGCATTCATTGCCTCTACCTCCTTGTCTTGTATTCCTTTTCAACTCATTGCAATATGGTTTCTGCTCCCACCACTACATTAAAATGTCATTGCCATGGTTTTTGATAATCTTGTAGCTGCTAAATCCAATGGGAGATTTCAGTCCTTATTTCAATTGACATTTTTGCAGCATTTTAAACTGTTATTACTAAAGGTTTTATTAAAACTTATTAGGGGTGACTAGGTGGCTCAGTTAAGTGGCAGACTTTGGCTCAGGTCATAATTTCATGGTTTGTGGGTTCGAGCCTCACATCAGGCTCTGTGCTGACAGCTCAGAGCCTGGAACCTGCTTCAGATTCTATGTCTCCCTCTCTCTCTGCCCCTTCCCCTCTCACATTCTCTCTCTCTCTCAAAAAAAAAAAAATGAATAAAAATGTTTTAAAAATTTTTTAAAAATTATTAAAGCTCTCCTCTTCCTTGTTTTAGGTAACATTGCTCTATTAGGGCTTTTCTCCTACCCCTCAGATCATTTCTACTTCGTCTCCCTTGAAAGATCCCATTTATCCATCTCTCTTCTGAATGATCATGTTCTCTGTCCTCTTCTCTTCATACTCCAGGCAATTTTATCCATTTCCACAGCTTCGGCTTCCACCTTTTTGCCAATGACTCCCAAATTTATATTTAAGCCTATAATTCTGCTTACACACCAGAACTATAAATCCACCTGCCCCTTGGTAATTACCATTTGGCATCTCCAACTCCATCTCATAAAAAAAACAAAAAACAAAAAAAAACACACCTCATTTTATTTATTCATTCCCTTGCTCTCCAACCACCACTGAACCAAACATGTTCATCCTCCTTTTTCCCTACCTGGCTGGAGGGCACAACCATCCACATAGCCATCCAAGCCAGAAGCATTATTCTTCTCATTCTGTTCATTCCATAAACTTAATAACTTGTCAACTCAAACCTCTCTGGATTACTACTGCAATTTCCTAACAAGTCTTTGCCTCCAGTATTGCCTCACACATTTGTAATTCAATCCACATGATGCTTCCAGAACAGTGTTTCTAAAATACAGATCTGACTATGTATCTTAGAATTATTACATGAGTCCTCATTGCCTTCAAGATAAAACCCAAGCTGTATGACTCCATATCCCATATTCATGGAAATTCTTAGTAAGGTAACTAAGTATCCAGGATCAGAGATCATAAAACAGAATAAGGAAAATGGTGAGAAGACATCAACACAAGTGTTTTACAAGCTATATATAACTTCCCTCAGTCTTTTGCTTACCCTTCTCCCTCAACTATAGGATTTTTTTTAATGTTATTGCAATGATAGTATATAAAGAGCTCAAGTAGGTTTTTAAAAGCATTTTCACACTCACTGCTTAATTTAACCTTTATTATATTCTGGAAATTATACTTACAAACAGATTTTGTAGATGAGAAAATTGTAGCTATGTAGTTTCAAAAAAAGCATCCAGGATCACTAAGCTAGTGAGGACTAGAACTGGATCTTGGAGGCCTATAATGTGTTTTTAGACTCCATGTTCTTTCTACTCTTCACATGGCACTTCTTAATCTTCCTCCATGTGTCACAACCAGAGTAAGATATTAGAATCACCTGGGAAGCTTTTAAGAAATAATGATGCTTAAACTCTTCCCACAAAAATTCACATAATTGCTCTGAGAACCTGGCTCCTGTGTTTTGTAAAAATTTCTCAGGTGATTGATTATGATGTCCAACCACAGGTTCATCTTTAAATCTCTGACTATATTTCTTCATACTTTGGACACAGAATGCAAAACAAAACAAAAAAAAAAACACACAAAAAAAAACCACTTAGTGAATTAAAAGGTATAAAATCTTTTCATCCATGTTATGTGTACAATAATAATCAAGTCAAATCCAAACCATGTTCATGAGAAACAAGGTTAAAATCAAAATTCAGATGACTGAGCTTTAAAAAACAACAACAACTAAGAAAAATGTTTGTTCACAGTCTGAGGTTTGAAATGTGACCCTAGAAAAATAAACAGCTTTTAAGTTCTGGTAGAGAGAGTTTGCGGGATGCTGTCCCATTCAATTCTCCTGTGAACTAGTCTCCCTAATCTTCCAATCTTGGCACTGCCTAAATTGTGTGTTTGTAACAACTTGCATAATCTCCCCTTTTTTGTATCTTTCTTTTCTCTGATGTAACTAATCTTGGTGCCGACAGTGCCTAACTAAATGATGAAACAATCTTTCTTCCCTTTCCACCAGCTGGGAAAGATGCTCTTACACACAATCATTTTTAAAGTCCATGATTGTACATGTTTTTAAAAACAAGAGAGGGGAAATTGGTTAATAAAATAGAACCTTTATAAGTACTTCCACATTGTACTTGAGAAATACTAGAATAATGTCATTTATGAGCCATGCTCTAAAGTGGGGTGGGGGTGGGAATTTGCCATGCAAATCAGTTAAAGAATTCATCCCCTGCCCCTCCTCTCCAATATCTATTGATGTTCTGGATGCCTCTAAGCAAGATAGACCTTTCCATCAATAATATGTGCTTTCCATCAATAATATGTGCAGAAATCCTGCAGTTTTTGCAAAAAGATATGGCTCCAGGCTATAGATGGGCTTGGGATCTGACTAAAATGGTTTATAGTACAGGGGACCAGATGTTTCCAAACCACAACCAGGAAAGAGAATTTGCCCTTGATTTAGAACAGTACCTTTCAAACTTTGTTGGCCTGAGATGTTAAGACATATATTTTACATACTGACCCAGTAAATGCAGAAATGTGTGGGTATGGGTGTGGGTATATATTTGAAAACAAATTCACGGAAAAATTTTGCAATCCATTAGTGACTCATGAAACCAATTTTGTATGTGTAAATGAGCATTAAAAAAAAAAAACAGAAAAGAAAATACCAGTTTGCATTTTACACATTAAAAGTAAGTATGGCTTTATGACTTCAGGTACATACGTTAATTTCTAAAGGGCATAAACTCACAAGAGTTTTACTAAAGAAAACTAAATGTAAAGAAACCAAATTAAAGAACAATGCCCATGAGGAAGATGGAATAAACCTTTGCCAACCAGTTAATCTAGGGAAGTTTCAATAACTTGATCAACAAATGTACAGTGAAAACATTATGTTCTAGGCACCTTGCTAACCAAAAGGAAAGAAGATGGTTCCCTATTCTTGAACAGTTCTAAATTCAGTCTTCAGATTTCTCGTCTGGTTATGCCAACATTTGCCTTACCTACACTAAGAACCATACCCCGTGACATAGTTAAGCAAGAAGGGTAAGCAACGTTTTGGGGGAAGGTTGACAAAACTGGAAAAACACATGTGTTGCTGTCTTAACCTCTACTTTTCTTATTTTGCTTTGGGGTCTCTAGCCCTGGATTACCAGTACTTTCACTGTGAATCTCTATTGTTTGGGGTTCCCAGATCTGGTGACCAAACAATTCCAGTGCTCTTGAATAGTTACTTCCTCTTTGGCCTCATCAAAATTTACCTGCCCTGTAATGTCATTGTTTTTGGTCTCAGAGATGAATTAAAAGGCTGATGAGGCATTAATGGACATAGTATCTGAATATATCTTCCTATAAAGCACCATGCTTTGGACAGGGGCATCCTAAGAGCATGAGCACTTTAAATAATTAGGCTAAGTCAGTTCATCATTTCAGTCAAAGGGATACTAAAGTGGGCAAGAAAGGCACCACCCCTATTCTTAATGGAACTTTGAGTCTGGTAGTAAAGACAGACATTAAACAGTAAGTACAATAGAAGATTAGCATTGAAAAGGGTAAGTAAGGGAGATACAGGAATTTCTAACAAGATAATTTAACCAAGTCTAGTGAGTTAGGCAAGTCTTCTGAGGCCATGATTTAAACTAAGGCTTGTGGATAAGTAGGCATTAGCTAGGTAAGGGGAAGGGCCAGAACATGAGTCTTTGTAGACAGATGCTTCTTTACTAGCTGTGTACCTTTGGGAGAAATTTTGAACTCTTGAAAGCCTCAGTTTTCATGTGTAAAAAATCAAGGAAATAAGGCAACCTTGGTGGATTGCAGATAAAGCATTTAACACAGGTCCAGTACTTAACATTCACTATGCAGCCACCAGCAAGGGTAGTGGTGGCAATAGTACTCAGTCAGTGGAATGCTGATTTCCCAGGAAAGATGAGATTTATGTGAATCTTTACAGGTTGGAATTTATGGGAGAGCTGTATTTCCATAACGCTTTCTCATCTGAAGGGGAAGCCATTTGATGGGCATCCAATTGCTCTGTGAGGCCCCCAGAGGCAGGCAAACAACCTCAGAATAGTAGTCTGGTGACTACTCCTACCAACAACCCTTAGAATGTTGACAACTAAGGCTAGAAACCTTCATCTGACAGAAGCCAAGGAAGTCCTGTAGCTGTACACAGTCTTTCTTCACAGCAGGAATGTGGGATTTCTGCTCTCATTAACTCATTATCTTCTATATTATGGTTTACACTGAGGCTTCCTTTATTCTTTCCAAGAGAATCTAAGCATGTTTAAATAGTTCGAATTGGAGTTCTAGCAGACTGCAGAGAACCCTTGATTGAAGCCGCTTTTTAAATTGCAGGTCACAGCTATTATACTGACCAAACAGCATGAATAGAAATTATTTTGAGAAATACTAATAATTGTTCCATTGCATTGATCCAGTGATAAGCAGGAAATGTCTATGTAAATGAATGTTTCTCAAGCATCAATGGAAACTCAAACTCTAAAGGTTTTTCCTTCATCTTTTTACAAGAGACAGAAAATTATTCTTTTGATCATTCCTCCTAACAAAGATAATAAACAATCCTTCATAAACTCTTAAAGTGTTCTGGCATTAAATAAATGCTGATCAATAAGTAACAGTGTCCCAAGAAAGAACCAAAGCAAAAGATCTCAATTATATACAAATCCTACTCAAAATCTTTCAATGGCTCTATGGAACCCTGAGTCTTCTAGAACTATTCATTTTGGCATATGGCCCTCTGATTCCAACACAGTTTACTAAGTTCATTTGCACAAGATTCCCAGACGCTCCAGCCGACCTAGATTACTCATGGTTTCCCACATACAACCCTCAATTTCTTGGCTGCCTGCTTTGTTTCCATCTGTAACAACACCATCCCCTTTTCAATACCACCAAGTTTTTCTTGGTCTCTGAAATTTGATGGGACTTCCCCATTATCTACCATGCTAATTATTACGCTATTGTGCTTTAAATGTATTTATCTATCTCATCTTCCTTTCTGGATTGCAAAATTCTTGGGGATACCTGAAACATCTCACCATTTTTGTATTCCTGTACCATTTTTCATAATGCCCTAAGCTAAGACTTAGCACAGAGGTTGAGAATATGGTCCTCAGGCAGAAAGAAATGGAATGGTAAACTGAATCTGTCATGTACAAGGTGTGTGATTATGATAAAATATATTAACTTTTTAAAGCTATATTTCTTTATTTCTAGGGTACCTAGATGACTGCTTGGTTACACTTCAACATACTGGGTGCCCCCAGACATCCAATGTTTCTTGACCTATTTTGGGTCATATGACATCCTCTAACATTCTGAAGTCTTTGGACATCTCCCTAAGAGAAATATAAAAAACTTAATACACTTTTAATGTAACAAACCTTTTATCTATTGGTGCTCTAGAGCAAAGGCTATTGAATTGTGGTCTGTGTATGCTTGGGGATCCCCAAGACTTTTTATGATATCTAATAGGTCAACCTATTTTCATAATGATATTCATACATTATTTACTATTTTCTCCATCCTGACATCTGCATTGATGGTACAAATGTAATGATGAATAAAACCACTGACCTTTAGCATGAATCAAGGGAGTGGCACCAACCTGTTATGGTACCCATTGTATTCTTCATTAGTCATCGTGTTCTTCACTGCTATGTTCTTGCAGTTTATTAGATCTCAAAACCTGAATCACATTCTGTGTATGAAACAGCAAATACCACATACTGAAGTACAATGACTATTTTGAGGAAAGGGATGTGTGTTTGAGCTGTGAGCTGAACTAAACACTTTTCTTTTATAAGAACCCTGCTTTTACTTGAAAAAAATGACTAACCAACAAACTAAGGTTCTTCACCATAGTTTGGGTGTTTGGCAGACATTTTCTCAAGGAATACAAATTGAAAATATTTGTTGCCAAAGGTAAAATCTGAACTTCTGAGCAAAAATAAAAATTTTAGAGAACTTATATATGCTGCTACGAGCTTGATCAATTCTCAATACCTGAAGACTTTTCTGATGAGATGTGATGCTAACAAATATTATTTTTTTTTTGTAAAGACTATATAATGAAATATGTCAACATTAATTTAATTTTTTTAAAAAATGTTTTATTTATTTCTAGGAGAGAGAGAGAGACAGCGTGAGCGGGGGAGGGTCAGAGAGAGAGGGAGTCACAGACTCTGAAACAGGCTCCAGGCTCTGAGCTGGCAGTCAGCACAAAGCCTGACGCGGGGCTCGAACCCACGAACCGCGAGATCATGACCTAAGTGAAAGTCGGACGCTTAACCGACTAAGCCACCCAGGCGCCCCTGAAATATGTCAACATTTAGAAGACCTGCATAACTTAGTAAACCAATGCCTTTCAAATGACCAATATATAATGACATAAAATTATGCATGGTAAAAGATGCATTTGAAGTAAGGTAAACTAATCTATTCTAATGTAACAGAATTCTAAAAGTTGATTGGTAATGGTTTAAATCACATACTGCTGCTACCTTTACTAAACTACCACTTTTTCAGTTATTCTGCTATTATAGCAAAGCAGAATATTCACTATTATCAGAAAAGCTATACAGCTAATTGTATAAGTCCAGTTTTTCTTCAACAAAAACCATGTATTACAACAGTGTGAACACAGAAGCAGATAAAAAATCCAGTTCACTTCTATTAAGCTGGACAATAAAGAGGGGAAAAAAGCCAAACATTGCCATTCTTCTATATTCATGTTTGAAAAATGCAGCTTTTCATAAAACTTATTTATATGAATATCTAATGGATTTATTACTTTATTTTAAATGAATTAATACATTCTTTAAATTTTCTGAGTAATTATCCACAGCTCTAATCCAGATAAACACAAGCTCTTCAAGTCCTTAAGCATTTTTGAGCATGTTTAGGGGTCAGGTCCTTAACCTGAGAACTAGGAAGCTCCTAAAGGAATGGTTCTCAGCTTAAGAATCCTTGTTCTCTTAAGAAAGCCTACAACTGCGTGAGGTGAAATATAGGCTTCTGCTAGGTCAGTCCCAAGTTCCTAGAATCAGGTCTCTACATGGGAGGAAATTTCTCTCTTTAAAGCAGGTGACCAAAAAAAAAAAAGTATAAAATTACAAGTATGAATGCCTCCTTATCTTATGCCCTCACAAAAAAATCCCTGAAAAGATAGATGAAAATTAGATTTTTTTTTAAAAAATGAATTGTATTTTTGATGCTCTGATATGAAATATCTTTTAACTCTTTTTTTTTTCAAGTAGGTCTCACACCCAACATGGGACCTGAACTCACAGCACTAAGATCAAGACCTGAGCTAAGATCAAGAGTCCCACACTTAACTGACTAAGCCACCCAGGCACCCCTAAATTTTTTTTTTAATTTCTGAGAGACAGAGAGAGAGAGAGACCTAGTGTAACTGGGGGAGGGGCAGAGAGAGAGGGACACACAGAATCAGAAGCAGGCTCCAGGCTCTGAGCTGTTGGCACAGAGCCTGACACAGGGCTCAGACTCCCCAATGGTAAGATCATGACCTGAGCCAAAGTTGGATGATCAACTGACTGAGCCACCCAGGCACCCATTTCTATTTTTTATATAGAAAACATTCACCCATTTTTTCCAGTGGACATTTTCATATATGAGTCATTTTCATACACCCCTCCCTTACACACATCTTTTTGCCACTGATCTGTTGTTTTATGAAAATTACGTAGTAATTAAAATAAGAATTGGCATGTAGACAAATAACTATTTTAAAGAGACTTTCATAGGTTATAGGCATGGTAGAAATATTCAGCTTGGTGAATATTCAGTGAACACTTTCTAGAACCATATTAAACTTTTCTCCTGTTTTCCTGTTTAGATGGACTTCCTTTTGAAAGAAAGTAAAAATAAAATGGAAGAAGAGAAAAACAAAAGCTGCCTTTAGGAAAAGGAGGTTTTTACCCATCACATGAGCAGTAAGGATGTACTGATGCACTGAGAACCCATCAGAAGTCCTTTAGAACTCTCCCATCTTGCTCTCCCATCCTAACCTGGGCCTACTGCTGCTCAGGACATAATTATCACAAAGTAAAAATAGAGAGGGAAGGAGTCTCTTCCTTAGTACTTGGCTGGGTCTACAGTTAGTGGTTCTGAATATAACCCTAACGCAGAGTAAATGGAAAGGGCCTGGAGTGCTAAGAACCTTTAACTCATTGTGTCATCAGCTGGTTTCCATGAGATTTAAAGAACAAGGATGTGTTAGAGTCCCAGAAAAATACAATTGTCTAAGTAGGAAATTTTAGCCAAAGCTAAAGCATCTGAAAATAACGCAGGGAGAACTGAGATTCCTAATAAAATGCCCAGGACATCCACAAGGCACAAAGAATATTCATTTTTCTAGAAAGAAATTTTAGAGGAGAAAAAATTCTTCAGCTTTTAAGACCTCTCGTAATCTGTTTTCTGCCAAACAACCCTAACCAAAACATCATGTTGTGTAAAGATGAAGTGAAAATTCTTGAGGCTTCTAATTTCTGAGTTCGCATGTTCTCCCATTCCCCATCCTTAGAGATCTTTAAAAAATTGCTTTTATACTACAAACATGCAAATGAGCTATCAGTGCTCACCTGCTTCTCTCCTGGTGCAGTAAAACTAAGTAACGAAAATAAGGTTATAGTTTTGCAGGGGGTGGGGTGGGATGGGGAATTCCCTTCAATATAGTCTTAATGGTGCTTCTCAGATAATGCTTCTCATTTCTGGGCATTTTTAAATGACCATTTCTGATTCTTAAAATGCTGCCCCATCATTTCCACCTTACTGTTATTCTTACCCATATCCATCCAAATTTGATCTCAACCTCTCTCCTAACCTCTTTCATCCTTTGAAGGAATCTTTTTGAATTACTGAACTGAACTTGTCCAGCATCTTACTTATTTGACTTACTTAATTTTCTGACTATATCACAATAAGTTCAATTACTCATTAAGTACGTATGGAGCAATTGCTATATATCAGTCACCAGCAACACACATGGAATCCAGAGAGGAACAGAAGATATATATATATGCCCATTTGTAAAATACTTATAGTTACTCCATTCAAAATCCCAGCGAGTTACTGTGTGGATATGGACAAACTGATTCTAAAGTTTAGAGGGAGAAGCCAAAGACTCACAATATCCAACACAAGACTGAAGAAGAACAAAGCTGGAGGACTGACACTACTCAATATCATGACTTTTCAAAAAGTTACAGTAACAAGGGGGTGCCTGGTGGCTCAGTCAGTTAAGTGTCTGATTCTTGCTTTCAGCTCAGGTTGTGATCTCCTGGTTCATGAGTTTGGGCCCCACATCAGGCACTGCACTAATAGCATGGAACCTGCTTGGGATTCTCTGTCTCTGTCTCTGTCTCTCTCTGCTCTTCCCTTACTTGTCCTCTCTCTAAAAAATAAATATTTTTTTAAAAAGATACAGTAACAAAGTACTATATTTAGAGAAAGAATAGACAAGTAGAACAGAAGAGAGCCCAAAACTAAACGCACATAAATATAGTCAACTGATATTTGACAAAGGAACAAAGACAATACAATGGAGCAAAGACAGTCTTTTCAACAAATAGTGCTGGAATAACTGGACATCCACATGCAAAAATGAATCTTGACACAGGCCTTACATTCGCATTAATTCAAAATGGATCACAGACCTAAATATAAAACACAAAACTATAAAATTCCTAATAGATATCATAGGGGAAACCCTAGATTACTCAATATGATGATGACTTTTAAGACACTATACTAAAGACATTTTCCATTAAAGAAATAATTAGTAGGGTGAACTGCATTAAAATTAAAAACTTCTGCCCTGTGAGAAACAATGTCAAGAGAATGAGAAGACAAGCTATACACAAGGTGAAAATATTTTCATAAGACACATCTGATAAAGGACTGTTACCAAAATATGTTAAATACTCTTATTATTCAAAAATAAGAAAACAAGTGACTAGATTAAAAAAGTGGACAATTTAACAGATACTTCAGATGGCAAATAAAATATATGAAAGGATGCTTCACATCATATGCCATCAGTAAAATGCAAACTAAAACAATGAGATACCAGTGCACACCTATTAGAATGACCCAAATCTGGGAGGCTGACAACATCAAATGCTGATAAGGATATGAAGCAATGGGAACTCTCATTCATGGCTGGTAAGAATGAAAAATAGTACAGCTACTATGGAAAACAGTTTGGCAGTTTCTTACAAAACCAAGCATACTCGTAACTACACAATCTAACAACTGTACTCCTTGGTATTCACCCAAAGAAGCTGAAAACTCATGTCCACACAAAAATCCACACACAGGTGTTTATAGCAGCTTTATTCATAATCACCAAAACTTGGAATCAATCAAGATATCCTTCAGTAGATGGACTGATAAACAAACTATGGTATATCCAGACAATGGAATATTTTCGGAGCTAAAAAGAAATGCTATCAAGCCATGAGAAGACATGAAAGAAACCTAAATATATATTACTAGTGAAAGAAGTCTAAGAAGGCTATATTCTATATAATTCTAACTATATGACATTCTGGAAAAAGGAAAATTATGGAGACAATAAGAAGATTAGTTATTCCAGGAGTTGGGGAGTTGGGGTGGGGGAGATGAAGAGGCAGAAGAGGCAGAACACAGGATTTTTAGGGCAGGAAAAATACTGCCATGACATTTTATATATATACACACACACACACACATATACATTATATAGAATATACAACATTATAGATTTATCCAAACCCATAGAATATACAACACCAAGAGTGAATTCTAATGTAAACTATGGGTTTGGGGTGATAATGATGTGCCAATGTAGGTTCTTGGGATTATAATAACTGTACCACTCTGATGGGAATTGTTGATAATGGGAAAGCCTATGCATGTGTCAGGGCAGGAGTTTTATGGGAATCTCTGTACTCTCCTACTGATTTTGCTGTGAACCTAAACTAAGTCTTTAAAAAAACAAACAATTTGCTGATACTTAGGAGACACAAGGACATAATTATCACATAGTATAAGTTCTGTAAAAATAATTTTATACCTACAGATTTTGTCTCATCTCAATTTTGAACTCCTTACATGTGTGGTTATATGTCTATGTTATTATAAATCCATCAAAAACTCAGGCCAATGACAACACTCAATAAATAATTATAAACTAAAGAAAAGAGATACTGAGTCCTTACCTGAATGTAGTATGTCCACAGCCACATCAGAGGTTTAAGCCAATCATATCCCATGTGTGATAGCATCTGGACCAGACAAGGTACAAGGCTTGTTTACTAATGTGATGGTAAGAATTACAAACTGAGTGTTTCTAGCATCTGTGGAATTGGGTGTGACCCCATTCAAAATCATGGCTTGTGCTGATAAACTTCACTAAAGAGTTGGCAGAGTAGATAAATCACAGAAACCTGGGACTCACAAAGCCTTAACTTCAGTTTCTACAGGGTCAACTCAATCCCTACAAGACAATAATAAACTGAATAATGTGATGTTTTAGAAGTGTCTCCTGAAAGGGTCAGCCTACCCTGCAAGACAGCTGGGTCACTAGTTGGATGTTTTTCCTTTTGAGGCATATTGTGGTTGACTAGGCAGGGTAGAATAAGTGGAATCAGTGGGCTTTCTACTCCTTCAACAGAAATCCCCATGGTGACCCACTAAGACCTAGGATTCACAGCAAGTTTCCTCATCTATCTTTGCACTTTAGTTCAGCATCTAATGCTAAAATTATGAGATAGATGACAAAGTGTTGTTATTCCCAAAGAAGTTTCATCTAATTTATAAACTGAATCCTTCCCATGAAGTAGGAGTCAATTAGGTAGCCCAGAAATTTTATTCCAATGTCTTCCAGTTTTGAGGTACAGAGACATTAAGCAACAATGCTTATGGTCACACAGCTGGTAAACTATCTCCAGTATCTCCCCAAGACTGAGAGAGGCTTATACCATTCCTTATTTTCAAAAGAAGTAGAGAAATAAATGTCAAAACATGTTAACAAATATGTAATATTTTAAATGGTTTTAACAAATAAACATTATTAATACAAGACATATAATGCAAAATAATTGTGGTGTTATAAGTGGAGTGTGTGTATGAGAGACGTAGAGAAAGAATGTGTGTGTGTGTATACATATATATATATATATAGCATACACTAAAAAGAACGCTTACATGTGTTAAGTTGTATGACAGATTCTGGTGGCAAGCAAACTCTTATTTACTATGTGATAGCAATTTCTCCATTGACAGCAATGTTCCCAGTCTGAGAAAAAAAATGGGAATGAATTGTTATTGGTTTAGTAGCATTATAGTATTATTCTCTTTTATTATTGGTTTAGAGGTGATCATGGTACCCAATTCTGGCCAAAGAGACCTTAAGGGAAATTAACTTTTTCCTAAATAGGAAATCCTCCAAGGAGGTAAAGGTTTTTCTACCTTTGGTCTCTTGTCACTTTGGATCATGTTAGATAAGGATACAATGCCTGGATGTGACAGCCATTTTGAAATAATGAGGTGGTAATACTAAGAACAAAACCAAGTGTTAATGATGGAAGTTTTAAAAATCAAGAAAGTGTGGATCTGTCCTCAGTGACTTTATTGACCCACTAGAACTTCCAGCTTGTGACTATTTTATTAATCTAACAACCATATTTCCTAAAGTCTTACTGAACACAACTTGGTGAGGTTTTCTTTTATTTGCATTTGAAAGCATCTTAATTACTACCTTTTCCTTTCAGTCTTGTTCATTAACATATGTAAAACTTCTTCTGGAAGAAACTCAACCTAGAAATCACAGGTTCTTTGTGAATGTGAAGCTGGAGCCAGCTGCCCTCTCTAAACTTCTGCTGATAAACTTTCTGTGCATCAAGAATGTGAGAGATCAGACCAGGAGTCCTCAGCATCTAGACTCTAGACCAGTGTGTTCCTGTCACACATTCTTCTGTGGAACCATCACAAGGGTTCTCTGGTCTTCCTGTCAAAGAACCGAAAATCTTGTACCATATCTGCCTCTCCTCAATAACAACACGAATTCAATGATAAAAGTCAATCTCATCTTGACAAGAATTTCTAGGTGCAAATAGGTAGTGTTGAGAATAATTTGAATACCAGCAGACGAAGTTCAATAATTCAAAATGACTTTTCCTTAGTGACTGAATATGCAATAAACATAAACAACAACAAAGCACTTCAAAGGTACATAGAAATCATCCTCATTTTATGATGGGGGTGGGGAACAGGATAAAGTAGGTGGAGAGGGAAAGGATTAGGATCTGAGGTCCTTGAGTGGGGAAAGACATATTTTGGAACAATGCTGGGAGTGTCTGACCAAAGCAAACCCCCTGAGGTGACTCCCCTCAGGTTTCCTTCAAGAATTTGACAACAGACCTGACTAAAAATAAATAGACCATAAAACCTATGACCCACAAGGAACTGGTATGGCCATTGACTACCCCTCATACAATGGAACCGACCCAATCAGGAATGGACAACCCAACATCTAGAGCTATCAGGCAATAAGGGTAGAATCTGAGAGGAACAAGGGGGAAGGGAGGGGGAAAGGGCTGACCACAACCTCATACAACAAGGATCCTCCGCTGGAGTCCTGGGGCATTCACTTTGGAATGTCCCCTCTCTGTAAAGAGAGCTTTCCCACCACCCTTATTTTCTAATCTCATACTGTCATCAGCTTTTGCCTGCTGCTCATTTTGTGTCCACCTCTTCATTCTTCTAAGCGGTGAGACAACGAATCCCGGGTATTGTGGTAAACAATCCTGTAACAGTTTTGTGACTCCTTTCTTCTCAGGATCTCAGAATGATTATGTAAAGAATGTTGATCTCTATATCAGACTCAGGTATTACACATGTGAACAGAAGAAAGAGAAGCTCATTCGCTGTCCTACTCTCCATTCACTTTGTGTATGGTATGTGGGTGTATTTAAACGGCATGCCTATTTATATTAAATCACATATGGATGCTATATATGAATTAGGTATCTATAATGCAGATATTTTAAATATTTGTTTACCACCAACTGCTTAACTGGGATTTCCCTGAATAGAATAAAAGATGTATGCACTAAATATATGTGTAGATATATGAGTATCTGGTACAATCTACTAGTATTTCTTTTTATGGACCAAATGGGAAAAAAAGAAAACAAATATCTTAAATAAATTTTTGCCCATTTCTATTTCACCCACCATGAAACAACATGCTAATGCACAAAAAGTTTCATTTTTGAAGAAGGGCAGAAAATTAACCAAGGAAAGAAGAAATCTCAAGATTTTAAAAAATTGTCACAGTGAGAAATTGTTGCTTGTTCTTTTTGTAGAAAATATTTGCATGTTTATTTTCAGTCCAAAATAAATGTAAATATTTTAAACAAACAAAAACATGTCAGGGATAACAATAGACTATTTCTGAGCTTGGAAGAAAAAAGCTTGCCAGCAGTAGGATGTATATTTTTAAACATACTGCTTCAAAAACCAGGATGTCGGGATGTTGCATCTTTAATTTTTCTGTTAATTATGGATTGAGCATTGTTGTGAATCTTGTCCTCAAAACCGAGCTCAGAAAATAAGAGCAGATGCTCATCCCCAGGTCTGGCTCATATGGGAATTGAACGGAACATATTGGTTTATAATTAATGTAATTTGTTGGATTATCTTTTGTGAAGGAGCGAAGGTAAACAACCTTGCAGCATTGTGGTAATATCTTTGGAGCTTGGAGCTTCTATAGTTATGGAGGTAAAAAAAGAATGAAAAAGAAAAAAGCTCTTCCTGTTAGATTACAGAGAATTTTGAAATGTCTGTCACATTCAAACATACTTTAATTAATTCAAAGGAAAGAATTAGGTGAGAGACCCTAAAGCTAATTACAAATAGTGTGTAAAATGGGAGCCATTGGTTTCCCAATGGGGAATTTTGATAAGCTGAATTCTCTTTTCTATTTGCTTTAATTTTATTGTGCAGTAGGGAAATGGAAGGGAGACATTTTCCCTTCTCTCTAAACAGGAAATTGGGCACAACACAAAATTCATTGATTTGAATATTTACCCTTTTGGGGGCACCTTGTTATTCATAAGAAATATACAACGACTTTTTTCCAAGAAGGTCAGGGGACTCTGCATATCTCATCTTTGTTTTTTTCTCCATCCCCCTCAGAGGTATAGATATTATCTTCACTTTGAATAAACTCATTCATGAAGAAAAGAAAGTAACCATAAGCCTTTTGGACACACAATCAATCTGGGCAGGATAAATGTTCTTTGGTGTGACGTTTTGTAGTCATTAAACATTTCCTTTGCTTCACATTGGTCATGGGAGCATATGTGTAACTTTCAGACTTGGACAATTTTTGACTACCCAGTTTTGATACTGCACCGTTTGAATTTTCATTTTGGTATTTTCCTCTTTGTTGTATGCTATTTCTTAGCTTCTAATATAGAGTAGTTAAGTTTGAACCTTTCTATCACCTTTCTATGATTAAAAGAGTAAAACTCTATTTGAATTGACCGTTCATTTTTTTCATATTTGCTTTTGATTGCTAAAATTAAATTATTCTTTATAACATCTCTTAACTAGAAACCCAGTTTAAAGTACCACAGTTCCAAAATCTGGGGGTGTGGAGGGAGAGTAGAGAAGGAGTGAAGGCAAAGGAGTGAAGACATTTGAAATTTATTTCAAAGCAAATGATATGCATTCTTTTTAAAATGCAATTACAAAAAGTATGTTAATGCTATTTTTATTGTCTGAAATGGATTCTTAGGTTTCAACTTAGAAATTATTTTCTTTGGAAGCCTTTCAGACTACCCTACCTACAAAGAATGATTTAACTGTATGTTCAGTTTTCTGGACTATTTGCTATAAATTCAGAGCAAGGCAAGGTGAAAGTCTCAGGTTAATTAATTCACAAATATCTATTATCTATTAAAAACTGATCCATATATGAGTGCTGAGAGGCATATTGTGGGATTGTTGGAGAGGAGGCCTACTTGTAATTAGTAACAAACTAACATGAAACAACAGTTACTGATAAAAGATAATGTATAATTAAATATTAAATTGTGTAGTATATGTTTTCCTAAACTATAGGTGGCCAGAAAAGAAAAGCTACAGGGTTGGAATGATCAAAGATCGAACATGAATGATTCACCTGAGTTAGTATTAGCCCGGGCCAAGTATTCTGCTAGATGCCTTTATATAGATTCTTATTTAATCCTGTCTCTTTTCAAGTAGGGCATTTTGTCTTCATGCTATACAGAAGAAAATAATAGACAAATTCAGCAACCTTTCCAAAGTAATATCACCAATGGACAGTATATCTGGTTTTGACCCGATTCTTTGACGGTAATTACATGGTGACTGACAGAATATATAGAAAGGGAAAGAGAAATGAATTAAAATTCACTGAATAAAAGGACAGAAGTAAGTAAATGAAAAAGGACTAGTAGAGTGTCATTTCACTAAAGACAAAGAAGTACTGCGTTTCGAGAAGGAAATACAGTGAATAGTGTCAAAAACTGCAAAAAGGTCAAGGAGACTGCATTTGTCATTGTGTTTGACAACAAAGATGGTGCTTTTTGAAAGAGCTTCTTCAGTAAGTGAGTGGGATGTAAACCGTGTTTCAGAGGTGAAGACCAAAGTGATGATGGGGAAGCAGCACAGGGAGATGTCTGTGACAAAAATAAAGCAGACAGACATTGACTGGAAGAAAGAGTAGCAGTGAGGTCAAGTAAAGACTTTCCTTAAGATGGAGAGATGTGAGTTAGTGAAACCAGAGGAGCGAGAAGTGGAACTGAGATGGAAGGGACAAGCGTGGAGCAAGATACCTCATTTGTTTGTGCCAGAGGAGGGAGGTAGCACCTTGAAGAGTCTTCTTCCGAGATAAGAGAAATTCGAAGAGGCATCTATAGTGGTGGAAGGAAACAGAATGACCTGAGGATGAGAAGCAGTGAAGGACAGGCTTAGTCTTTTTATCTGAAGAGCAAGGTGAGCTCCCTGGTTGAGGAAAGGAGCAGTGAATAAAGTGTTGAAGGCTAGAGGAGAAACAAAGTCTGTCACAGCAGAAATGGCGAGAATGAAAATTCTCCTTCCCCAAGATCATCTACATACATCTAACTGTTTGTAAAGTGTCTTCCGTTCTGATCAAATAAAAATGATGATTTGGCTCTTATAAATCCCCAAAGGACTTCAGGACAATCTGGATGGCATAAAATGGCCTGGTCTGCAGTGGGGAAAAAAAAAGGAAGAAGAAAGAAAAGTGGACAGATTGACCAATATAGAAATTCTGGCCTTTCTCCAAAATTACAGCATGTCATTGGCAAAAATTAGAAGTATGAGCCTGATCTCAATTCAATTCTATTTTTGCTACACTCCAATGTTTCTCATATAACATAAGTATTTATATATATGATTAAAAAAAAACAACAGTGGTTTGAAAAGCTATATTGTAAAAAAAAAAAAAATACACAGTGAGAAGCATACCTGATTTACAGAAGCTTGACTAGATGCTTTTATTTTGTTGTAGGAAGTATTTTTTTTTCTACTTATCAAAAATTTTACCAGGTTATTTGCTAATGGAAATAAAGAGACAGTTACTGACCTCTTATTCTTTCAGACTTGGATTAATCATTTTAATTCATTTAATGCTATTCAAGAAGTCTGAACTTCTTGGCTGAGCACTATTCATAGATGATAAAAACCAAACAGTACACAGCAACCAGACAAACATACAAAGTGAGTCAAGTTGATTTTTAGAGATTCTCTTTGCATGAGCTTGTGCATCTCAAATGGCCAGGAACTCAGTTCAGTTCTCAAATTCTGAAATCATTGTCCATATACATATCACCACCATGTTCCTAAGGAGTATTAGATTGCAAGCAGGATACCCCAAGGAAATCTCATTTCATTATCATTTTGTATTTGGGCACCAATCCTATTCACAATCAAATATTTGCCTGGAATGTCATAGGCTCAGCTTTTTGTTTTTTATTCAAACCAAAAAAAATTTTTTTTAATTAAAAAAAATAATAAGCAATGAAAACTCACACCATAAACAATGTTGTAAGACAAATTAAAGTCTTAGGGGAAATCTCTGCAAAAGATTTATCAAACACCAATAACTACAGTGACTCTTTAAAAGTCAGTGCTCACCTTCACTAATATTAAATAAAATACAAGTAAGAAAACGATGAATTATTATGTTGGGAGATTATCAATTCTCAATACGATTCTAATAATTTATTCAGTGATGGTAAAGATGAAGAAAATCACATTTTCATACGTGGCTAGTCAGAATATTAAGTTATTCAACCCTATGGTAGGCAATTTAGTAACATACACTAAAAGCGTGCATATATTTTACCTGGTGATTTCTCTTTTAAGTATTCCACAGGAACAAAATCAGTCATGCACAAACATGTGGAAAAGCATAAGCTCAAGAAAATTTATCACAGTGAGGTTTATGATATAAAAATCTCAGAAGAACCTAATTATCAATGAAGAGACATTAAGAAATTTTAGTGCATCCATTCAATGCAACTATTTTTGTTTTTTAAAAAGGATTATGTAGATGTATATACATCAATATGGAAAGTTCTTTTGACTTATTTTTAAGTTTGAAAAGTATGAGAACAACATATTACATAGTATACTCTTACACGTATGAAGTTACATGTTTGCTTTTAAAGAAAAATCTGGAAGGCCATTTACAAAATGTTGACTGTGCTTCTGTTATTTAATTAATTTATTTATTTTGAAAGAAAGAGACAGAGCATGAGTGGATGAGTGGGAAAGGAAGAGAGATAATCCCAAGCAGGCTCCGTGCTGTCAGCGCAGAGCCTGACATGGGGCTCAGTCCTACTAACCATATGATCATGACCTGAGCCAAAATCAAGAGTCAGATGTTTAACTTGCCGGAGCCACCCAGGCACCCCTTGATAGTGCTTTCTTAAAGATAATGGAATTTAAAGTGGATCTTTTAATATCTTCTATATATTTTCCCTATTGTTTAAATTTTGAGTATTTGTTATCTTTATAATAAAAGAGTTGAATAACAAACACTGCAGATAGAATCTTAATATTTAGAAATAGGAGGGAATAGATACATTCTCAATTCTGTCATTTTCAATTACAGCTGATAAGACAGGTCCAGAGATATGACATATTTTAGCCAGTAGCTATGTTAGTTTCCTGACTTTCTAGTATTCTTTGACTTCTCTACCATACCAACTGAACATGACTAAAATATGCATAGCAAAATAACCCACTGAAACATTTGGAGGTTGGCGAAGGAGAGTCTGCATTTATGTTCTACTTCTAATGCAGTTTAACATATTCTCTCTATTTGAAAAAGAAAGAGTAGGTCAAAGTTAACTCAAGGAAGATGTGTTGGAATACTGAAACCACAAAAGCTATTAAAGATTCTGAAAACTTTTCAAAATTTTATTTGTTATTTTTAGGAAAGCTTCTTTTTAGGCTGTGTAGACCATATACATATTTCACAGGATCTTGAATTATGCTACAACAATAGCAATGTGTTTTGTGACCTGAATGCTAGTCTTCAGGTCATAAATGGACTAAATTTTCAGCTCAGAGATGTGTTTTTCTAATGAGTCAGCCACGAATGCAACTGCTATAATAATAGTTTCATACCATAGTCACAAGAAAACTGTTCAGTCAAAGAGAATGAGAAGCTTAGTGCAGATTGACGACTTTCTGATATGAGATGTTAAAATTTTCATATCCTTATAAATTAAGAAATACTAGACTGAAGTGACCAGATGTTCAGCTTCCTTTCTGGAATTTTAAACGTATATGTGTGTTCATGCACACAACAGAAACCGTTCCTCTGAAGAGCAGAGATCTCTCATCAGAAAATGCAGGTCTTCCTATGCTGTCATTGGCCTTCATTTATTATCCATAGCACTTACATTTCAACACCTTGCATTTTATGTCTTGTTTCTCATACAAGCTACCCAGACTTCAGAAGGCATTCTGAAAGAGAGAGAACCATCTTTCTCCCACTATAGCTTAGGATGAGTGCCTAGGAAACACCAACTAAACTTTTAAGAAAACCATCCATGAGCCCTCCAAGGAGTTTGAAGATAGCTCATTTTTCTACATTTGTAGCCTAGATGTCAAAAGATTCTGCTCAGGTGATGAAAGTATGAAATTGGTGTCAATGTCAGTCCCTGTCTTTTCCTTTCATGGTCTTCAGATCATGTCCTAATACACAGTATCAGGAGAAAGAGAACATTTTTCAGAAATAAAACCATGGCAAGATTCAAATAAGAACTGTAAGAGTCAGTAGTCTAACAGTTTGTGAAGCCCTTGTAAGTCTACATGAGTGTATAAGGAAGTGTATGCAAGGAATGTTTTAATAATACTCTTATAACCTATTTTATGTTTAGATATAGGCTTTTTCTCAAAATTAAAAAATAGCCCATATTAGTAAGTAATACTCATGGTAAACACCACCCCAAAAGCATAATACTAGTTTCTATTTTATTTCTAGCCCTCTTCTGCTACACCACCAAACTTTTATTTTTCAAATTTTGTCTGAAAGTAAATGAAAACCAAACTGTTCTTGGCTGAGACCATGAATTCTTGGCAATTAGCATAACAAAAATAAATTCACCTTACACTGATTTACACTCTACCATAATAAGGGTTCAGACTATTTTTCTTATATTGTTATTCTCTTTTGAAATGTATCTCTGGTAAGATGCAAAAGCATGTTATTTCATCTTTATTTATATAGCTATAGGATGTTTAAACTTTCTGACCCATAAAGCTGCATTCCAGGAGTAGAAGTCTGGTCTAGCTTGGTTTCCCTCTTAAGTTGATTGATTTGAGGATGAAGAAATATCTTCTCTGAAAACTATACCAAACCAGTCCCTATTTTATGGTCCCAATTCACCTCTAACAACTTCTTAACATTCACATTAAACAGGAGGCTTTTGGATGTACTCTTTTCAAATACAAATATCCTTAGAAAAGTTAATATATAAAACTGTTGACACCTTCGAACAGATTAGAAAAGCAAATTATTCCTATGTGAAAGCTTGCTGAGAATAAAACCCATAGGAGTTGTGATATAAAAGAAAAACTCTCATTTCTAGGTGGTGAAAAGGAATGGGCATCTAGACACTCATTAAGCAGTAAGAAGGCTCTATGGGAACCAAGCAACTAAGATCGGAGCATGATTCTGGCAGTGTGGCGGAGCAAATATGGATCCATCTGTGAGATTTATACGAGGGGCTCATCCAGCCACAGTTTCTCCCACTTCTTTAGTAGGGTGTAATATTGCCCTCTTGTATCTGCTACCAAAGGTAGAAGAAAAGAGAAAGGGAATATATCAGTAGCTGTAAACTAACCAGATGGTCGCAAGAGTGTCATTGAAATATAAGTCAAAGCACCCTAAACAAAAATAATACCTTCTCCAGTGTTGGAAACAGATGTTCAGTTTCTCATTTTCTCTTGTTGAAACATATAAGGACTATGCTCTCTCTCTGTTTTCCATGGGGTAAAGGGTCTAACTTGTGTCTGATTTGTTTAGGAGGAAGAATTGAGCTCACTGTCTCTTCAATAGTAAAAGAGAAGATGATGAAGGTACTGGGTTATTGACAAGAAGGTAAGAGAATCTGCAAGATAAAAAGATGAAGGACTGAGGGAAACAATACCCAGAAGGAAGGGCATAAAAGGAGGAGGAGAAAGGATGAAAAAGATAGAATGAAGCCAGAACCAAGGGCCAGGGAAGATGGTGGAAGTATTCAGGGCAATGACTGATTTTAGAATTTTGCTTACATCAAGTCTCTTGACACTTTTTAAATTGATTCTTTGTTTGCATTTAATCAAGTAGCATATACAAAATAAAGAAACCATAGAGAGAGACTTGGTAAAACAACCTGTCACAGTTATTTGGACAGAGAGAATTTAATAAAAAGAAGCGTTAACGAGTTACAAAGCTGTTAACTGAAAAAGTCAAAGAGTAAAAAGGGACCAGTTAGGTGTTATGGAGGGGACAACTATAGGAGGAAACTCCCCCTGCCTTGGGCTGAAGGAATACTAAAGGCGAGAGGTTAGAATGATTAAAATTTAGAAGACTGGAAGAGAGGTCCTTGGAGCTGAAATTCAGACTTCTGAGAAAGGAGACTGCAGGGGTGATGTGATGCTGGTGACCCTAAACATTTAAAGGTTGGTGTTATAGGTGTTGGATAAACTGTAAATCATAGTCACGTGCTGCTCTGGGAAGGCACTGCCACCGCCAAGATGCAGAAGTGTTACCAGAGTGATGCTCACAATAACAAGGGAGCAGGAAAAAAGTGCATGTGAAGTAGATGTGCACTGACAGTAATAGGATGTAATGAAGAAGCAGCTTCTCTTCTTGGGCTAGCACCCCCTATTGGCTGAGCTTAGAAGAGAACCAGCCAGGGAAGCAGAAATGTGGTTTGCAGAGTCCCTGTCCTAGTGTCATAATATGGGTGGGCTTAAAGAAAAGAGGCAATAGCTTAAGAATTGGTACACAACCTTTAAAAAAAAATTACCTGCCCACAGGTGCTTGGGTGGTTCAGGTGGTTGAATGTCTGACTCTTGATTTCAGCTCAGGTCATATGATCCCAGGGTTATGGGATCGAGCCCCACATTGGACTCCACACTGGGTGTGAAACCTGTTTAAGATTCCCCCTCTCTTTCTCTCTCTACCCTTCTTCCCCACACTCTCTCTCAAAAATAAAAATGAAAACAAATTAAGTTCCCAAATGCTTTTCATTCCTTAATTTTGAAGAGATTTGATCAAAATCAGAAAATAAGAAAGGCCAGACATTAGAAAATCCTTCATTCCAGTTATAACCTCTTTTTAGGGCACCTGAGTGGCTCACTTGGTTAAGCTTCTGACTTTGGCTCAGGTCATGATCTCACAGTCCATGGGTTCCAGCCCCACATTGGGCTCTGTGCTGACAGCTCAGAGCCTGAAGCCTGCTTCAGATTCTGTGTCTCCTCCTCTTTCTGCCCCTCCCCTGCTTGTTCTCTGTCTCTCTCTCAAAAATAAACAAACCACTAAAAAATAAAATAACTTTTTAAAAATAAGACAGATTATGGAAAGCCTAGATGTACTTTTTAAATAATAACTATTTAATTTATAGAAAATTATTATGGGATTCTGCTCATTCTAAATGCCTTATTCAGTAAATACTTACTGAATATTGAAAGCATGTCAAAAATTATTCTAGGTACTCAAAATATACCAGGAAATGAGAAAGATAACATTCTTGGCCTCAGAGAATAGGATTCTTTTTATAGAAGTAAGTTGTATATCAATAGTCAGAAAAATAATTGCAAATGTTTTATAAAGAATAGATGTGGTATACAATGTGAGATACTTCTATTGACAATTATGGCAGCAGATGTATTTAAAGATGTACTGAGATTCTGGAACCATATCTATAGGTCTATCCATTTTTCTGGCCCACTCTCATATGTGTTTCCTTTACCTTCTTTCTGTGTCTCTAAGTAGAAGTAGAGAAATATTATATGTGATCCAAAGGCCTATGAATCCTACAGTTGAAATATTTCACACCCAATAGCCACATCATAAAACCCATAGAACTTTCCTCTTTTAACATCTACTGCCCCATAAAATGTAAGGATAGTTTAGGGTAAATAAAAGAAGGAGGTGAAATACAGGCTTGACTTTTCAATAATATTTGACTACTATTCTTCTTTGAAATAAGTAGTAATATATGTATCTTTCTACTACAGAGTAATAGTTTATATACTGAACTTAAACCATTTAAAAAACATTTCTGTAACTTTATGCTAATTAAAAGAATTGCTCTGATTTATGCTGAGATCATGTAGTGCTGTTTCTTGGAACCACATTTCAGAGAAGTCTCTAAAGGCTCAATATAGCAAACTTGAACTGTGACACCTCACTCCTAAAAAAAAAATAAAATAAAAGTCCAAAATTCCTTTCTCATTTACCATATAGAATCTAAGACACAGAATCTAAAACTGTTGCCAGTTTTAATATTTTTTTTTTAATTTTTTTTTTTTTAATTTATTTCTAGGAGAGAGAGAGAGACAGCGTGAGCAGGGGAGGGTCAGAGAGAGAGGGAGTCACAGACTGAAACAGGCTCCAGGCTCTGAGCTGGCAGGCAGCACAGAGCCTGACGCGGGGCTCAAACCCACGAACCGCGAGATCATGACCCAAGTGAAAGTCGGACGCTTAACCGACTAAGCCACCCAGGCGCCCCATCCAGTTTTAATATTTTAAGAAAAGGTATGATCTTCAAGATCTTAGAAATAGTGAATTCGCTGCCATGAGAAACATTCAAACTTCCATCCAAACCTTTAGCAGCAACTAGCCCAGAGCTTTATTTACATAGTAGGTGCTCCATTAAGGTTTGTCAATAATATATTTTATTTTTAATAATAAATGAACTAAGAAATTCAGTATCCCTCAGCAATTCTTCTGTTTAACTGCCTTTATCCTCAGGATGTTTTTATAGATACCTAAAATTAATTTCTCACTTTTCTAGGTCTTTGTCAACATAGGTCAGAATTATTAATTCTCTTCCTGTTCTTATGTTACTAAGACAGAAGATCTGAAATGTCATCCTATAGTAAGAGATAAGGAGAAGATCACCCATCTTCTTATATCCTCATTCTTTAACCATGTTTTCCAAGAAGGCTGATCTCAACTCTTCATGCTAAGACATACAACTTAACATGGCATCCAATTCTCTATATGATGAGACAAATACTAATCTGTATATAAAGACTTCATAATCTATCACAAACCGACTGCTCAGATCACATCTCAACACCTTCTCCGTGTAACTTCTGAATGCCCATCCAGAGCCACCAAATTCTAACCTTCATCCATTTTTCTCTTTAGCAATGACACCTCAATACTAGCTACTGGTCAGAACAGAGAATGTTAAAATTGGGTACATTTCCACCTGATGTGTAGTGCCGTTGGAGTGATGAAGGTCACAGCTTTTCCTGTTGTAGAAAATTCTATTTCAAGACCATCAGTGCTGACTGAGAATTTCACAAGTCCTGCCAAATCCTTTTCCTTTTTGGCTGTCACTGACTTTGCGTCCTCCAGCTGCCAGCCATAGCCTATTAAATGCAAACAACTTTAAAGTAACATTTTTCCCCTGACACAGAACAACACAAGCTAGCTTTTTGAGAGAAGCACACAGCCATAGTTTGGACTCTGCGTTTGAACCATTTTAGACTTTCATAAAGTGAATGAACATTGGTTAGCTGTTGTCTTTTTAAAGCATTTGATCTGATGTTGGTTTATCTTTCATCCTATGATTGGATGGGAAAGACCTTACATTATAATACTAATAAGAAAAAAGGATGCTTCCTGAAAATGAAGTCCTGTCAAATTTTATGTTTTGTTTTCTAGTCACAATGGTGGACTGACTATTCTAAGAGTAGCTGGAAAGTGGGAAGCAGACGAACTTGAAAGAAAAACAGATTTAAAGTCCTGTTCAGTAGGCAATATTATTAAAAATAAAATCCTTTTGTAGCCTGTCATCTTGATGTTATGAAACCCAGTAGCATGTTTTTTCTCCGTTTAAAATGAATTTTGTTTTTAATAAGCTTGGCTAAAAGTATAAATGCTTTTGGCGAGGTCAACTTGAACTTGTGGCTTTTCTTAGCCATTGGGGTCTACACCTCAGAGAGTTTTCTGTTTTTACTGGAAGTTGAAATTTTGTTGACTGAACTGGCAGTTTCTTTGTAAGAGTACTTGAGTCCTTTAATGTTTTCTTTTTTGGTCTCTATTGCTGTTTAAAAGAATGACTTGAGGATAAATTTGGTGCCCTGGAGAGATAAATAAATCTGACAAAATTATAAATGACTCCGTTAACTAGAGCAGGAAGAGGAAAATAATAGTGAATTAATTTTAAAAAGAAAACATACCCCTCAGTAAAATGCATGAAACCCTAACAAAGACAAATGCCATTCAAAAGAGTTCAATTTTTTAAGGAAAGGAAATAGTAAATTCTTCCTAGTATAGAAAAACAACCAAAAAAAAAAAAACCCTTAAAAAACTAATGTATCTTCACATGTTATATATATTGTTCACTTTGTACCTTATGTTATATATTTATTGCATGTCTTATTTCAAGTTTTATTTATGTAATGAGCTTATTTTAGTATGTTGATATAATAATCAAATGGTATAACTTTTATATTTTTATCAGAAATTCATTATGAACAAAGTAGCAAACTTATTTCTAGTTTTAAAAAGGATGAGTCACACAGTCAGACCAAACTTGACTGTGAACAAAACAGTTGACTTTACAGATTCAGACTGGCTGAGAAAATCAGGCACTGACTGTTTAAAACTAAGAATGATGAGAGTTCATCAAATGGATGTGTATTCTTAGGGGTGGTTACATCTACTGGCTGAGAAAAAGTCATGGAGGATACATAATCAGTTGGCTTCCTTTTGTGCTTCTCATCATGAGTAGAGAGAATCATTTAAAAGATAGACAGAAGTCTGTTATTTTTGTTTAACTCATAATTTTGCCTCAGGATGATTCATTTTTTGCAAATATTATGAGGCTTGGGTATTCAGGTTATTCAGCATTTCCCTGCAGGCCAGCCATAGTCACCACACTAGCTTGCTCCATTTCTACACTCAGCATTAATAAGGAATCACTATATATCGTATTCATGTATTATCCCTTTGTAAAGAATATCTGAATACTGTTTATAGAAAAAGCATTTTCTTGGGGCACCTGGGTGGCTTAGTTGGTTAAGCCTCCAACTTCAGCTCATAATCTCAGAATCCATGATTTCGAGCAGTGTATCGGGCTCTGTGCTGACAGCCAGAGCCTGGAGCCCACTTTGAATTCTGTGTCTCCCTCTCTCTGCCCCTCCGCAGCTTGCACTCTCTCTCTCAAAAATAAACAAACATTAAAAAAAAAGAAAAAGAAAAAGTATTTTCTTAATGGCTCAAAAGACATTTAAGTGCTTTAGGGCGTGGGCTAATGTTGATAGTTTTTAATACATGTATTATATATATGAGAATGTATATAAAAGGGGGTCAGATAGATTATAAAACTTTTGAGTTAACTCTAAACTTTTAGATATACATAAACAAGGTCTAAATTCATATAGGCTTCTGATCTTAAAGTGAGAATAATAATATTTGCCTCATAAGGACTTTGGAGATGTGTTAACATAAATAAAGAGCTTAGAATACCTGGTAGATATTCAGAAAGTATTGATTCTCTGTTCTGCCCATTCCTTTCTCCTTTCTGAAGAGACAGCATATTATACAGGAAATAAAATAAGCTTTGTGGGTGTGGAGGTTAGGAGACTGGGAGGATTAATGATATTTTGTTTGATTACATTCTAACACCTAAAACCTCGGAAATTTGGCCCAGTTCTTAACTTCTGTAAGGTTTAGTTGCCTCACGTGTAAATTGTTTCCTCATTCTCATAGAATATGGTTCTTCATCCTTATAGGATATATGTGAGTATAATATAAGATAGTAGTGCCCAACACAGTACCTGCTACATAGGTGATCATTAATCTCTCATAGTTTAGACCTGAAACAAAAACTGTAAGATCAATTAAAAGATTATATACATATTATATACTACAAAAACTTGTCTGAGGCCATTCAACTCTTGATTTAGATATTCTATTGACTGTCCTGAGGGATCTTTAACATAATTATTATATTGGTTTTGGGCTTTCTGTACTACTTTCTGTAGCTCTAAGACAAAAAATAAACCCTAGTGTCAAGTAGTCCTGAGTTCAAATCCCTATACTGCCACCGAGCATCTCTCTCCCAGTTTTGACATTTTATATTATATTTCAAGTCTTTTATAAGTTACCCTTGAAATTTTAACAAGCCTTCTAAAGTGAAAATGTAAATCTAAAATATCAACACAGTAAAAATCCCAGAGTTGGATTCCAGAGGACCCTGAGAGCTTCCTTCAGAAAAGTGGATGAAATCAGGTTTAGAGCATCAACAATTTATCACCTGGTATGGTCAATTGTTAGGACTGTGAGCCTTCTAAGATGGTACCCCAAAATCCCTGCCCCCAGGTACCTATCCCTGTCTTATTTGATCTCCTCCATGAGCATGTTGATTGAAATAGTAACTCGCTTCTGACAAAATATGGCAAAAGTGATGGATATCACTTCTGAGATTAGGTTATAAAAGATGGTACCTTATGTCTCCCACCACTCTTGCCATCCCCATATCATTCTCCACAGCCTTGTGAGCCAGAGGGTCTAGCCTAAGTTGCCTGGATTCCTAACTCACAGAAACTGTGAAATAAGAAATGAGTTTGCTTTAAACCACTAAATTGGAGGATAATTTGCTATGTAGCAATCTGTAACTAATGCAGACGAGGAGGGCAAGATGACTAAAATTATGATGAAATTCATAGATTAAAACTAAAGAACTATTTGTTTTCAAGTGTCAAGCAAACATAACTCATTTTCACTGCTGTAAAATTATTTAGACCATCACAGCTATTTTAGTGCTCTTGCCCAATTTTTTTTATTTTTGAGCATTCTTAACAACAGTTGTTCCCAAAAGCCTTACTTGATTTGGTAATTCCTTAATGTCTAAGTTGAAAATGGGGGGAAGGAGGGGTAATAAAGACAAGTCATCCACTGAAGAGCGTTCAAACCTCATAATAGTACCTACACCATCTGCGAGAGTTATGCTATAATCAAGTCCAACAGCATTAGCCACCATCAACACAGGCAGACAAACTTTAATTAAGGAAAAGTTCTCCTTCTTTATATAGTTCATAGGTCATATAAAAGACAAATAGAAGTAATCTAATGGTGAAATTACCATCCTAAAAATGTCAGACACTATCTTTAAGATATTTGTCAGAATCCACTTTCCCCAGTATGGAGAGTTTTACTAATTTATATTGTAAAAAACTAAACCCATCAGATTGCTAAATGCTGTATATTAGAACAAAATTGTCAGGACTTTCTCTCTGACTGCATTGGCACTGGCAGTACTCTCTGCTCCCAGTGATCCAAAAAGCTTCCTGCCTTGCAAACCACAAAGTCTGAGGAGATGCCACCTTGCCTAGAAGAGCTTCAGAGTCAACATCCCAGAGAGGAGATTCATCACCCTGTGGGGTGCCCAGTCTGTCTTGGCCCAGCCAGAGCAGAGCAGCCCTCACTGAGAACATCAGGCTGTACAAGATCTTTGAAACACTATAGTCTTTGGTACTCTTGTCATAGATACTTGAATAAATAGGCATTCCTAATTAAATACCTAAATTTGTATCTCTCTATATAAATACCTAAGTTTTTTTTTCACTATGATATCTTTTCAGAGAAATAACTGCCGCTTAACAAGAGTGAGAATACTTCAGAGTGAGAATCAAGTCATGAAGAATTATTTTCCTCTAGCAAATATCAACAGAGAAACTTCAAAGGAATACATCTACCAAGACTTATGGCTCTACAGTTAACACCAAAGTTTCTGTCTGAAAAATGGAAAAGTCTGTCATCCATTTTTTTAATATTCTAAGTTAGTCAGAGTACTGCACTAATAAACAGCAAAATGCTGGATTTAATACCTGTGAAGTTTCATGGATTTCCTCTGTAAGGCCATAGACAGAATCTCTAACTCTAGCCAGATATTTTATGAATAAGCATGACCATATATCTTCACTGATACTACAAATTAAAAAAAAAAATCCCTATGTCTGATATACTAATGTTAGTTCATAAATATCATCTTCAAGTATAAAAAGAAAATTTCTTTACAAATCTATTGACGGGCTTGGTATTATTTTTCCTAGTACTGACTGGTTTACAAAATGAAATTATTACTTATTTTGGCTTCATGTTGACAAACCTCCTTTCTCTAACAGCTCAGAGACTGTAGCTCACATAAATGAAAAACAATACCCTAACTTTAAGTAAATTATATACTTATGCAGTGACCAGCATATAGCAAAAATATAACCTCAAGTTGGAAAAAAAATTGATATTTGTTTATATCTATAACATTTTACAGATACTTCCATTTCTCCCATGTGTTATATTAAAAATATTGAAAATGATATTAACCACATTCCCAGTTAGCCTTTATCACAACTGTATGCTTCACTCAGAATATGTCAAGAAAGCAAATAAATATCTCTTGGGAATTAATTTTTGAAAATGATCTTCTTTTAGCCAAGAATAAAATATCACTTATCTAATTTCAACTAGTAGAATCAAATTTTGATTACTATAATGGAAAACTAAAAGAAGTTTATGCAAGTTAGAAAACTTTAAAACCTGGCTTTATGATTTATCTTAACATCCGCAATAACTAGAAGTATCTGATAATATGATAATCCACTATATTTACCAAAAAAAAATCACAATGACTGATCATGAAGAAAAAACAACTGTGAAAAATAAAACTTTACTAGTGCTGAATTAAATACTGCTGAGTGTTTATATCAAGGACTATAATCAAAATTCAGAAGGAAACTCTTTTATTCAAATGAGTTCAATGGAAAATTACTAATAGGAAAAATGAAACAACTAAAAGGTTCAACAATTAGTAAATGGCTAACTAAATTATGGAACAGTCTGCAATAAATTTTTCCCAGCAAATACTTATTTATTCCCTCTTATATGTTAGATATCATGCTTGACCCTCAGGATACAGCTTTGAACATGTCAGGTAAGTTTCCTAAACCATGCAGCTTGCTTTACTCAAAATAATGCTTATAAATCATCTATCCCAAAATAAAACATGTATAGAACAATTATTTAAAAAATTATATAAGAAATTATTTCTAAATGATCATAGCTATGAATAAATTAGGTATAGAAAAACATTAAACTATATAAATAAAAAGTTTATTATACTTTTCTTTGTGTGGCTCGATTTTAAGTGTCTTCTCTTTTGTTAGTATTAATTAAAACTAATATTCTAACAACCTTGCAATAAGTTATCATGGTTATGGGGGAAAAGGGGCTGTGTAAATCAGGACAAACTTTCTTGAAAAGCTTCAAAACTGAAGTCAAACTGAATTAAATAGATCTCCAAAAGACACAAGATAGAAATTCAGGCACTTATTTTAGTTTTTAATTTTGTTTTGTGTTTGTTCAAATTTATTGAAGTATATTTAACATTTAAAAATTGCACATGTTCAAAAGTATACTCAGCAAAGTATATATTTTTCTGAGTTTGCACATATGCATGTACCCATGATACCATCAGTACACTCAAGGCCTTAAACATATCCATCGCCTCCAAAACATTCCATGTGTCTCCTGCTTTTATATGTGCCTGTGAGTGGTAAGAACAATTAACATGAGATCTACTTCACTGAACAAAATTTTTAAAGAACACAACACCATATTAACTAAAGGCACTTTTCATCACTCTCCTTTTCTATATTATCCCAATACTATATAATAAACATATATTATTTTCATATTTGGAAAATAACCTTGTGTTAAAACCAAAACTAGTAACTATTCTACTTGAAATACCGATGAAAACCTGAGAAGGCAGAAGAGATTCAGAGTACAGTGAGCTCTGGGCATTGATCAGTTATCTGCCTTGCACCCTCACCACAGCCCGGCTTCCACTAACTGAAAGCTTATGAGGCTGAACCAAGGGTTTCTCCCTACCATGAACTGCCATCATCTACCTCAGAAACACAAGGTCTCTAAGGAACAAAAAGAGAAGGAGAGCATCTTCGCTATAATTTTTCTGAGGTTCCAGAGCCATCTAAGCTTCTATCCTCATATATATATATACTCATATATATTTTTTTTATATATTTATATACTCGTATATATATATTATATATATTTTATATATTTTTGAAAACAAAAGTTGACCTGTGAGGAAGGACTGCATCCTGGGATAGACATTCAGTCCTTTGAGGGGCACACTGAAGATCATAAGAGTGGCCACTGTGGACTTCCAGTGCCATAGTCCCTTACACACTCGGGACAGAGGGGAGAACGAGTGTATTAAAGTGCAGGGAAATAGATCATTCTTAAAACCCGCTCTGTCCAGGAGAGCTGTGACACACAAATAAGGCCTGAGCATTGTAAACTATGCTCAGATATGCACAGTAAGCACCTCTTCTAAGTTCAAATTAGAGAGAAAGAGACTATTATCAACCAGGAAGACTGTGAAGTATACCAAAGAGAGCCATTTTCTTCTCATTTAAGTATGAAGAATCAAGAAAAGAACAACAGAAATAACTACCGCCAAAAAAAAAAGAAGAAACAAAAAAATTCTAAAACATAAGAGTATGATAGAAAGCTGTGACTATTCAGAAGAGAAGCATGTCTGGCAAGGTTTAACTACAGAAACAAAGCTAACTTTTAGCAATCATCTTTTTTGTGTTTCTAATAACATTCAAGAAAACAGGATCTCTATACAGGAAGAGATGAAAAATCTGATCAAATGATAATAATTTGCCTGGGACAGCACTTAAATTTAGCAGAGTTTAAGACAATACACTCTGCATTTTAAGAAATAAAGAGTAAATTGACATCGCACAAAACTGAATCAGAATTTCGAAGTTAAAAATTAGCAGCTCCCCAAAAATGAAAGAGACAATAGCAAAGAGATACTAATAAAGATGGGAACAGAAAGTTAGACAATAGATAGTTAACCTGGGCAAACTAATATCATAATGAGATCAAATCTTATTCTTTAAATAAGTAGAAAAGCTTTTTTGAGTCTACAGCTGATAATACAGATAATAATAGATAATACATATTAATAATAACTATTACTATGACATGATATATATAAGTAATATGTAATATAGTTGATACTTGTCTACCAAATATAAGGCAAAATTGTCAGTTTCTTTATAATCATGTTTAAACATTGTGTGGAAAATTGTGTGCATATGTTTTAGTAGTTAGGGATCTCTCCCCGCAAGATAAGTAATCAATACCTCTTCTACTATTGCTTGAATAGTGCTTTATTTCTCCAATAATAGTAATAACAACAATATGAGGGCATTTCCAAGACTTACCATAGTAGGTAATAACTATTTGTTGAATGGGTGAATAAAAATAGCTAAAATTTACCAAATCTCTTTTTCATGCAGTTTTGTGCTACACAGTATTTTTACAAAATTAACTTCTACAGATTTGTTTCAAGATGGCAATGTAGGAAGACTATGAACTCACATCCCCAGGGAACACGCCAAATTATACCTATTAACAGAAAAATACCTCCTGAAGATGAACTGAGGACTGACTGAATAGCTATTGAACAACCAAAGACAGAATAGCAAGAGAATGGCAAGGCAAATGAAGACATGCCATAGTTTAAAAGAGTAAATAGCATACACAGCCACAGCTCCCACCAGCCAGCAAAAGTCACCAAGCACACATAGTCCACATAGAAGACACCATACATAAGACCAGTACAAATTAGGAGAAGTAGCAATTTTACCTAATCCATAGAAAAAAAAACCCAGAAAGTCAACTGAAATGAAGAAACAGAGGAATATACTCCAAAATAAAGAACAAGAAAAAACTTCAGTAAAAGAATCAAATGAAACAGAGATAAGCAACATGTCGGATAAAGAATTTAAAGCAATAATCACAAAGATATTAACTGGGCTGGAGAAAATAATGGAATAACTTAGTGAGATGTTCAAACAGTTGGAAAATATTGGGGCACCTGGGTGGCTCAATTGGTTAAGCATCCAACTTTGGCTCAGGTCATGATCTCATGCCTTGTGGGTTCGAGCCCTGTGTCCAGCTCTGTGCTGACAGCTCAGAGCCTGGAGCTTGCTTCAGATTCCATGTTGTCTGTCTGTCTGTCCATCTGTCTGCTTCTGTCTGTCTCTCTCTCTCTCTCTGCCTTTCCCCTGCTTATGCTCCATCGTTCTCTCTCAAAAATAAACATTAAAAATAACACACACACACACACGTATACAACAAGAGGATATAACAATTGTAAATAATTATATGCCAACACTGCAACACCTAAATACATAAGGCAAATATTAAGAAAGAAATTGATAGTAAACCAATAATAGGAGCTATTCCTTTGAGAGAATAAGGAAAGTCTTCATGAGTCTTTCTTGTAGACTATGGTGGTACTTATTCAGAAGTAGATCTCGAAACAGCTTTTTAATTTCTCTTGGATTGCTGATCTAATTAGGGTTTCTGTGTTTTGGGATATCTTGGTAATCCACATTTTTCTGGATATTAGATTTTCTTTAAAGAAATCTATTTTATATCTCTATTTCTTTATTATAATGTTATTTTTAAAGTCAATTTTTCTTAAGCTTGCTGAAGACTGATCTATTTTATTGTTCTTTTAAAGAACCACTTTCTGATCCTATTGATAGCATCTACTGTACTTACATCTGGTGGTCTGTGTTCTATTTTATTAATTTCAGCCTTTATCTTTGTTTTGTTTAGTTTTTATTCCTTTTTTCAGCTCATTGAGTTGAATACTTGATTAATTTGGTTTTCATCTTTTTTGTTTCCTAATAAATGAATTATTTTCTTCTCTTAGCAACCATTTGGCCAAATCACAGAGTTTTCTCATTTATAATGCTTTCATCATGCTTCATTTCGAAATAGTTTATTTGGATTTTTATTTTCTCTTTAACCCAAGAGTTATTTATTGGGTGTTATAAATACACCAGTTTTAAACTGGTATTTTTTATTTTTCTTTGTTCCTAATTCCTAATTTTATTGCACTGTGGTCAGACTTCATGTTCAGTATGATTTCTGTTGTGAAGAATTTATTTAACATTGTTTTCTGGCATAGCACAATGATTAAGAGTGTAAGCTTGAGCTTAGGTTGGTGTTTGGTACATAACAAATGCCATGAAGTCAAGGTTAATTTTTATGTATTTTACATACAGATTTGAATTAAGTGTGTGTATATTTTATGTAATGATTTGTAATGGTTGTGTTAAATTCTAAATCCTTATTTATACTTGTGAAATTGATCTTTTGAATAGAGGACCATATTATTTTCTTTCATTATTTGAAATCCTATATTTCTCCTTGTATTTCTAAAAGTTTTTCTGTATGTATCAAATGCTATATTATTTGCTGCTATAATATTTCACCTGATTTCTACTTAGTGGACTATATTATTTAATAGCCTATTGTTTACATAATTATATCTACTTTCTTTTTATTTCTTTTTACTCTATTAATTTTCAAAATTTCTATTTCATTTTTTCTACTGTTTTCAAGCAAATTTTTAATTGAAATATAATTTTCTTATTGTTTAATCTCTTCCAAAGTGTATACATACATGTGTATGTATGTATGCATGTATATGTGTATTCTCTTATTAACCAAACTAAATATGGATTAAAAGTTGAATTTTATCCATTTACAATTACTGTAATCATTGAAATATTAAATTTATTCTTTTTAAAATTTTTCATGCCTTTTCACTAGTTCTTTTATTGTTTTAATATTATTTTTATTTAACTTGAGAAAATTTGCAGAATCATATTTATTCCTTTAGCAGCTTGGGTATTTTATACACTGTCAACATTCATTATGTTTCTCTGCCCATCCTTTCTAACAAAATCTAGCTTCCATTTAAGTATTCATTCTCTTGGTGCACCTGGGTGGCTTAATTGGTTAAGCATCCAACTTCAATTCAAGTCATGATCTCACAGTTTGTGAGGTCAAGCCCCACGTCAGGCTCTGTGCTGAGAGCTTGGAACCTGGAGCCTGTTTTAGATTCTGTGTCTCCCTCTCTCTCTCTCTGCCCGTCCCCTGCTTCTGCTTTCACTCGTGCACACTCTCTCTCTCAAAAATAAATAAACATTAAAATAAAATTAAGTATTCATTCTCTTTTGGACATCCATGTGTATCAGGACAGGCAGGTACCACAAGCAATGACATTATATGTCAAAGTCAGTTGCAGAAGTCTTTTAATTATTATTGGTTTAATCACAGTCATGGGATATAATTTCTATCTAAAAAGACTAAATCTACTTGTGGATTATTGGAAAACTTTCTGGTTAGATGAAAATTTTAAAAACACACATAAGGAGACACAGATTCTCTTCTGCTGCATGTTGTCTAAAAACAGGTATGATAATTCAGAGAAGTTGATGCTGTCTTCTAACCTGAAGATATGACCCCTGTGAGGATGGCAGAATGGAACACAGAAAGAAGCTCATTCATTTGGATTATATTTAAGTTACCAAATGAACAAACCCAAAACTGCCCTAACTTGGAACTGCTTTCTAGAAGAGGTGGAAGATAGATTGCCCCTACTGTTTAGGTTATTTTGAATTATACTTCCTGTTATTGCAGCTGAATCAACCTAGCCCTTGAAATATTTAAAGTTGCCTTTTTCTAACAATATCTAGATTGATAATCTAATCAGTCTCTATATCCTCATACTGGATGAAACAAAACAATAAAATTTCAATTCCCCTAAACTTTGTCTCACATCCCAACTTTATCCACTCATATATAAATTTACTTACATCTTATTTAAAATTATTATTCCACTACTTTCAATTCTTAGTAATTGTTTTAAATCTTTTAGTCTTATTTTCTTCTGTTATTTATACTTAGCAATACATTTTATCTGTTTCTCTGTTTAGCTCTTTTCCTTAATTGTACCTATTTTTCTTTCATGGTTTCATTTTCACTGAAGGTGAGAATATCATTGAATAATAAACCTTTCAGACAGATGTTAAGGTCTCTCTTGGTCAGGCATCTAGCTATAGTTTTAAAAACATCTTCCCTCATAGTTTTAAAGTATTCTCTACTGTTTTTAGCATCCTATGCAAAGAAAAATATGTTAATAGTTTTTCTCTTAGTCTTTATAAATTGCCTTTTTCCCTCCAAAAAATGTGTTGTTTTCCTCTTTATCATTAAGTAAATTTTCTTAGGATGCTGATTGATGTAGTTTTTTTGTTTTGTTTATTGTTTAGCTTTTGTTATTGATTTAGTATTTATTTTATTTTATTTTTTTATTTAGTTTTTATTTTAATCCTGCTGTGCACTTTAATAACAAAGGTGTCTTTCTTCAGCTCAGAAGTTTTCTTCCATTATTTCCTTGAACAGTTCTTTCTTTCCATTCCCTTGGGTTTCTGCCATCACAAAGCCATTGGAACCCCTGGCTCTACTTGGGATTTCTCCACGTTTTCCACATATTTGTTATTTTGACTCTGTCCTGTCTCACATTGTCCACATCTTAGTTCAATCTTGCTCTTTTCTCAGTCTTTAACCATATACATTCTAATTTTTAGCCCTCAAATAGGATATCCTGACAACCATATTTCGAATTTGTAAGAATTCTATTTCTTTTTCATGGCAGTCTTGTTTTTGTAATGGATACAATAGCCTATTAAATTTCTAGCTAATATTAATTACAAGTATTTCTAAGTTTAAGTTTATTCCCTCCATCAATTTTGATCATTCAGAGTTCATTCTATTTGTTAAGTTAGGTGTGTTTCTCATCTGTGTTTTTCTTCATCATTTAGTGTCTTTATTGTCTGTTCATTATTTGTATGTATAAATTCAAGTCCACATCAACAGTTGTAGTTTATTTATTCAGCCCAAATGGGAATTCCTCTTTGCCTGAAAATAAATGCAGGACCTGATTACCACTGTCCACATCCAGAAAAAGTGCAAGGGAGGGGGCAGTGTGTTGTAGACGAATTTATTTTTTGGTTTGTGGAAATAGACCCTTGAGAAGTTTTTTCACAGATTTATCTCCTGGTACTTGAGTCAGTCAGACATTGTTCCACTTCTGTGGAGCAGATTAAGAGTATCCCTTATCAGAAATCCCAGTTCAGAAACACCTATCTTAAGACACTGCAATTTTGGAAAACTTGAATATTCAACCCACAGATTAACAAGTATGAAACTTACAAACAATAAAACATGTGTGGAACAAGTCTAATAGGTAAACAAATCTGAACTGTTTTTCTTGAGGATGTTGAGGTGATTCATGGGTTTCTCTGAGACTGTATTACTTCCGTCATATATTTATTAGTGTGATGAGTTCTGAAGTCTGTGGATACCTTCATGGGCTTCAAATGCTGCAATGAATTTTCATTTTTAGATTGTTTATGGGACTTAGGAAGCAAGGAGAGGCCCATCAGCATGTTCAGTGATCCATTTTGAACAGGATTATTAACTATAGCCAACATTCTATATATGAGATTCCCAGAACTTATTCATCTTCTATCTGAAAGTTTGTGCTAATGGCTAACTTCTCACCATTTCTAGCAGTACACAAGTCCTATAACTTCCATCCTCCTCTCAACTTTTCTGCATTCTAATTTTTATGGTTCAATAATATACCATAATAAATATATGATAGATCACATTTTCATTATCAAGTCATCTGTTGATGAGTATGTAGCTTGTTGCTGTATCTTGGCTATTGTGAATAACTTTGCAATGACCTCAGGAGTGCAGATATCTCTCAGGTACTGATTTCATGTCCTTTGGATATACACCCAGAATTAGGATTGCTGGAGCATATGGCAGATATATTTTAAATTTTCAGCTGAACTTATTTTTGTCTGTTTTTCATTAACCAGAATGAGGTATAGTGTTCACATAGTTTGTTATCAATAAAAATAAAATATAATCTCTATATGCATAAATCACATTATCTACATCACTTGAGTAAAACTAGATTCGTAGATTTTCACAGAATTTTTAAAGCTGAAGTTATCCTAACTTGGCTGGGAGAAAAGAAGTTAAGCTGGCTCGTTTGTACTTCTATATATTTTTGAAAGCATTTCTGCTTTCTGGTAATATTTAGATACTACAAACCTGTTTGAACTTCCCTACTACAAAACACAAGGTCAACTATTTCTCCAGAACTGCAAAGTAGAATCAGAAATCAAACTGGACACTAGATGTACATGTTCAGATTTTATGTATAAGGGCTGGGAGTGGATAAATATTGTTTATCAAACACCTGAATAACATTTGTAAGTAAAATAGAAACATAAAGGGTTATAATGACACATCAGTGTTTCCAATTCCAAATTTAGGTGTATTTAAAAACATTGTGTTCCAATACAAAGTATGTCAGTTGATTGCCTCTCAGCTCCAGATTAACCCTTTATTTTCTGAGCTGAGGAAATGGGAATACCCTTTAACTATTTTTCCATTGCCAGCTAGCAGGGTGCTCAGCTTTGTCAGTCAAGAGCACTGGAGAAATGTTGCAGACAGTAAGGATTTCTTTCCTGATTCTGGTGTTCCTGCCCAGCCCAGCTTCTGCAGCACCTAATTCCTGTATTGTACAGTGGCCAATAGTCTGATGGCCAGCCACTTCTCCTGGGGTCCTACTTGGGTGGTTTTGTGGTGATATGCTCCAGGAACAGTGATCCCTAGCACTTAAGAGGGCATATTTCCAGCAATTTCCACCAGGGTGGCACCACAGCTGCTTCTCTGCCATTTAGTGAGCCATGGAGGCAGGGGGATTGTGGGCATGGGACTCCTCACTGGGTGCTCTATTGCCAAGCTAGTGACTGCTCCTTAGATCTGCTATTTCTATATTCTTTAAAGTTCTTTTTAAATCTTACCAACCAATCTCTTCTTATGCTAATCTCCTGTAATAATTAGGTTTTGTGGGTTTTTTTTTTTTTTTTTGCTTTGTATCACTTTTATTTATCTTTGGTTTTACATTCCTAGTCAAAACACTATTATCCTAAGTTACTTAGGTCAGTTCCTTTCCTCCTCACCCTCTTCAGTATGATCAAGTGACACATGTGTATTATAATTACCTTCATTTGTTGTGGTCTGAAATTCATACTGGCCCCCCCCACCCCAACATCTTAACATTATTTTTAGTTTGCATAATGTAAAATTTACTCTCTGTGGTATACAGTTCTACAGGTTTTGATAAATACATCTACCACCTCTGTACCATACAGAATAATTCTATCATCCTAAAAGTACTGTTGTATTTTCCTTTTATAGACTATGTTTTCCTTCACCCTAAGCACTGGAAATCACTCATCTGTTCTACATCTCTATAGTTTTGTTTTTTTCTGGAATATCATATAAATAGTATTACACAGCTGCATAAATTACATAAAATAAATTCTAATCTACTACAAGTTATTTTATTTCAAGATCACCTCTTCATTGTTTAAATTCAAGAAATGGGCTCTTTTCATACTCCTTCTGCCTGAAGAACTTGCTTTAACATTTCTTTTTTTCATTTTTTTAAGTTTTTATTTAAAATTCAGTTAGTTAATATGCAGTATAATATCAATCTTACATACAACACCCAATGCTCATCTGAAAGTGATCACAGGTGCCCTCCTTCATCCCCATCACCTCCCCTTTGGTAAACACTGGTTTGTTCTTTAGAGTTAAGACTCTATTTCTTTATTTCCTTCCTTTTTTTTCCCCTGTGATCATTTGTTTCTTAAATTTCACATATGAGATAAATCATATGGTATTTGTCTTTCTTAGATTGAGTTATTTAACTTAATACTCTCTAGCTCCATCCACATTGTTGCAAATGGCAAGATTTAATTATTTTTATGGCTGAGTAATATTCCATTATGTATATATACCACTTCTTCATTCATCAGTTAATGAACACTTGGACTGTTTCTGTAATTTGGCTATTGTACCTAGTACTGCTATAAACACTGGGATGCATGTACGTCTTTGAATTAGTATTTTTGTATTTTGGGATAAATACCTCGTAGTGCAATTGCTGGATCATGGGGTAGTTCTATTTCTAAATTTTTGAGGAAACTTCCTACTATTTTGCACTGTTGGTTTCACCAGTTTCCATTCCCACCAACAGTGCAGGAGGGTTCCCCTTCCTCTGCATTCTAACATCTGTTTCTTGTGTTGTTAATTTTAGCAACTCTGAGAGATGTGAGGTGATATCTCATTGTAGTTTTGATTTGTATTTCTCTGATGATGAGTCATGTTGAGCATATTTTCATATTTCTGTTGTCCATCTGTATATCTTCTTTGGAAAAAGATCTATTCATGTTTTCTGACCATTTTTAATTAGATTATTTGTTTTTTGAGAAATTTTATAATTTCTTTATAGATCTTGGATACTAACCCTTTATCAGTTATGTCATTTGCAAATACCTTCCCCCATTTAGTAGGTTTTGTTGATTGTTTTGCTTTGTTGATTGTTTTCTTCACTGTGCAGAAGATTTTGATTTTGGTGAAGTCTCAATAGTTTATTTTTGCTTTTGTTTCCCTTGATCCAGAGACATATCTAGAAGGAAGTTGCTACAGCAAATGCCAAAGACATTACTACCTGTGTTCTACTCTAGATCTTTCATTCATATTTGAATTTTATTTTTGTTTATGATGTAAGAAAGTGGTCCAATTTCATTCTTTTACATGTTGCTGTCCAGTTTTTCCAACACCATTCACTGAAAAGACTGTCTTTTTTCCACTGGATATTCTTTTCTGCTTTATTGAAGATTAATTGACCATATAGATGTGGGTTCACTTCTGAGTTTTCTATGCTGTTCTATTGATCCATGTGTCTATTTTTGTGCTGATACCATACTGGCTTCATCAATACAGCTTGGTAATATAACCTGAAGTCCAGAATTGTGATACCTCCAACTTTGCTTTTATTTTTCAAGGTGGCTTTGGCTATTTGAGGTCCTTTGTGTCTCCACACAAATTTTAGTACTGTTTGTTCTAGCTCTGTGAAAAATGTTGTTGGTATTTTGATAGGGTTTGCATTAAATCTTTAGATTGCTTTGCAGAGTATAAACATTTTAACAATATTTGTTCTTCCGATCCATGAGCATAGAACATCTTTTTCATTTCTTTGTGTCATCTTTAATTTCTTTTATGAGTGTTTTGTAGTTTTCAGAGTAGAGAGCTTTTACCCCCTTGGTTAAGTTCATTCTTAGGTATCCTATGGTTTGGGGTATTAATTCTTTATATTAAACTCCTATGTAGCTGGGAATGCAAACAGAGTCTCTTTTTGGAAGTAAATGAGTAATAACTATTCAGGATCTTTCAAAGGTCATATATATTTGACTTGATAATCCTACAACTAGAAATCTAGCATAAGGAAATTAGAAAGATGTCAGTTAATCATCCATAAAGATATTTATGGCAGCATCATATAAAACCTTGTGCTATACACAAATGGTCAACAATAGGGAAATGTTTGATTTTACTATCTCCATGCTATAGAAATGTGTGATGGTGTTCTAAATCATTCATCAAATAATAATGACATGGACAAACACTTATCATTTTAAGTGATAAAGATATCAAATTGTATCTGCAATATGATTTGTTTTTATAGATACAATGAGAGAAAGAAGGAAGAAAGGAAGAAAAAAAGGAAAGGCACAAGGCAGAAGTAAGGGAGAAAGGTGAAAGCTAGAAAACTACATTAAAGTATTTTTAAGTTATATAAACTCTAGGTGACTGGAAATGATTATTTATCATGCCTATATATTTTTCTTTTATTTCTACAATCATCAGCCATCTATATGGTAAGCAGGAAAAACAATGTTATTTTTATGTTAAATCTATACTTTAGGTTCTAAAGCATTTATAAGACTTTATAGTAACTCAAAAGTTAAATAGACAATGACTATCATTGTTTCCATGAAACCCAGCTTATCAATACTTCTAGAATGGTCCCTTTGCTTTTCTAGAAGTCTAAAGACAAATGAAAGAAACCAAAGAAGAAAGAAGATGCTTAGAAGACTAGCCAGGACTTTTTTCCTTTTAAGCTATTAACAACTACCCAAAGATTTACTCTGCCTAAGAAACTGAGATTTCTTCAAGGGCTTTTGAAATGAAAATCTTCTGAAGTCCTAATGGCTGGGCATGTGAAATAAAGCTACCCTAAATTACAAAAGATTAAGGCTAAAACTATTTCTCTACTTTGGAGGGACACTTATTACTTCATCCTTTACTCCAAGTATTCATTCTTCTATTTATTCATTTATTGGCCATTTAGCCTCTTCTACCTCCTAAGAGGCTAAAACCTACCATAGAGTAGTTTGCCTAGGATACAAAGGCAGGTACAAAATGGTTCTTGGGTTACAGTATAGCAAGTTAAGTTTCTGATTTACTCAAGCCTTGATACAAGTTTAGATTAAATATATAAAGATTATATCTTACTAAGAGAAGTGCTAATTATTCCTAGACAATTCATTTCCTTAAATAGTCCTTTTCATATAGATTTTTAAATGCAAAGTGCTATCATCATTAAAGCCGAGCAGTTTTTATAACATCTTATTAATAAAACAAACAATTTTTAGAAGATTTTATATATTCCTTTGAAAGAATTATGTCCATAGTTGAAACCCCAAATGTTCCAACTATGAAAGTAAAACCCTTCTTGATAAAAATAGTTTCTTAATCAAATTGAAAGCATAGGAACAAGTAGAAAAGAACCAGCTGCATTCAAACCAGTTTTGCAAACACACACACAAGAACAGATAAACAGTGTGGCAGGGACTTTTGGTTGTCATCCAATATCTGTCCTCTGAAGAAACCCAGTCACAGAACTCCCAGGTAAGCTCATGGCTTCTTGCAGCTTGTGTGCAAGAAGATATGTGACCATATCCTGGCCAACAGAATATAAGTAGAAGTGGTGAGCACAGCTTTTTGGAAGGGTTCTAGAAGGGTGAGAGCATGCCTTCTCCTGTCTTTTTCCCTCCTTTCTGCTCTATAGAATGTAGATAGCCTGGCAAGAAAGAAAGCAGACACTGTGAACCACAAGATGGAAGCTCGTGTTTGGCAGAACATGAGACAAAGTGAAACTAAATGAACCCTTCTGGTATCAACACATCAACTCTAGGCTGCCTACATTTACATGAAGGAGAAGCATATTTCTAACTTTTTAAATCCATTGCTGTTTTGGGTTTTCTTTCACTCATAAGCAAATCTCAGCTTAACTAATACAAATGGCAAACATCCCAGCCTAGCTTCTCCATTCTACTGCCACTCAGATATCACTGCTCCTTGCTCAGTGTTGAGAACACCTCTCAGCACAATCATATCCAAAGCCCAAGTTAACCATAGCCTTTCTAATGCTGTTCAGCTCTTAAGTTTTCATAGGACTTGGAAGAGAAAACCTGCCAGGCACTTGCAATGTGACATTGGGTAAATCATGTAATGCTACTGTACTCAGTTTCCTCATTTATCATATGAGCACACTAACTCTTACTTTGATAATAATAACATCCATTTACAATTCTTATAATGATTCTGTAAGACAGGTATTATAATTAGTAAACAGAGTTTCAGAGAAGTTAAGTAAAATTCTTAAGATTACACAGTTTAGTAGCAGACTAGGAATTCAAACTGTTTTAAGTCTACTCTAAATACTATGATTGTTCAGATACTTTATTATCCCTACCTCTTACCTGTGAATAGCTGCTGAGGTAATCTGTGTAAAACAGATTACCTGTCACACAGTAGATGCACATTAAGTGTGAGTTATCTCCCCTCTGTTCTTTCATGTTGGTAAAATGAAAGCATTTTGCTTTCATTCTCCTTCATATGTAATCTTACATTGGGACAGCTCTGTGAAAGAATCATTCTGGATGAATTCCATGTTTAAGTAAAAATATTATAGAATACAATTTTACCCTTGAAGAATCCCAGGCCCAGTAATTTTTTAACAGATTGAATGCATTAAGCTTTTGTATATACATAGACCCATGCTGGAAGATATACAAAGTTAATCTGAGAGTAACAATTCCTGTCCTTTAAGAATTTATAACCTAAAATAAACCACAGAGATGCCAGCTCTAATACACAAATTCAAACAAACATCAACACGTGAATAAAAAAGAACAGTACAACCTTTCAGTTCTGTGTTGAACAGAACTGTTTTAACATACACACACAAATTAGAATAATACTTAAACACAAATCAGAACTTTTTGGAGTGGGAAGGATGAAGAGCTTGTCTGAAGGGGGAAGGCATCTTCTAAATTCACTTCACACACTAGGATTTCTCTAACAATGCTAAAAGGAGAAAGAAGAAAGAAGGAAAGAGAAGGAGAAGAAGAAAGAGGCAAAGGGAAGGAAGGAAGGAAGGAAGGAAGGAAGGAAGGAAGGAAGGAAGGAAGGAAGGAAGGAAAATATAGCTCTCACTCAGGGGTGCAAAGGTATTTTGCACAAACTAATTATTTAACAGAATGGCCCTGTTAAAGTAAAGATCTTTTTTTAAGACAGGAAAAAAAGTTTCAAATGATTTTTTTTTTTTTGGCAAACAAGTATAATATAAAAGTATAGGGGCAATGATTTTCTTTCAGGTTTTGACATTTAGGAGTCCTCTACCCATAGGTACTTAAAGATTAGAAAATAGTGTCTGTCTAATACAAAAAATGTCTTGTCTAATATAAGATATATTAGAAAATATTGTTGATTAGAAAATCAACAATAAGGTTCACAGCATAAGAAAATCAAATAGCTAAAAATTTAAGTAACCTTTACTGTGTTTTGCCTTTTGAATGAAACACTTTCTTGCTCATTTCTAGAAGGTTAAGGTGTACTTCCCTTAAGCATTGTAACTCTGCATTGGTTAAATCAAACACCCTCCACCCCTCTCCTACTTCTCTATCACTCAAATTCCCTTTCCCAAAGCCAGAATTTCATTTAAGAAAAACTTCTCACAATAAATTTAAGTATGTCAGGTCAACACTGCTCCTCTTCAAAACTTAAAAGGAAAAAGTTTCAATTGTAGCCCCTGGCCAAATCTACCACTTGTATATTGACACGATAAAATACACACACACACACACACACACACACAGAAAACTCAACATTAAAAATAAACAAAACTCTACTTTCATTCCCACTTCTGGACTGTGTTTGTAAGATTAACGTGAAAATTAGAACAGGAAAGTTCCTGCAGTGATTCTATGGCTGAATATAAAGACAGCCCCGAGCTGAGGGTTTTCATCTTCACCTGATTTATTCCTTCCTTTCCTCCATTTATTTCACTCCCAAGGCAGTGACTCAATCTTTTCTCCTACTCAACTCACTGAAACAGTGAAATCTATCTTATCCAATCAAAACAATTTCATTCATCACACTACAGTCACATTGATTAGGAGTTAACGGTTAAAATAAAACATCAAAAACCTCCCTTTTGACCCTCGAGATCTTTCCTGACTATTGCTGGTGCCCCGGGACAGTTCAACCCAACCTCTTCCTTATTTATTTGTCTATCTGCTTAAAAAATGTTTATTCAATGCCACTGAATGCACTATGCCCATCCAAAGCCCATCTAATGCCGATGGATGGTACTATTTGTTTTTATATGATATTCAACTGATAATCAAACATATATTGATTGAGCCTTCAGACCTCTTACCTCCTTGATTGGGGTGAGGGTGGGAGATATTAGTCTTCTCTTCATTGTCTAGCAGAAAGTCCCAACAGTATTTTCTCAATATATATTTTTTATATAGGAGACCAGGCTTAAGCTAATGTTATTTCTGGTTTAAAGCACTATATGCCTCAGACCATTATGTTTCTTTCCCAATTAAAAATGTTTAAGTTTCTTTCTGGTCTATGTACTGTAGTGAGTAGAGTTTACCTCTCTATGAGTTACAAGAAATTGAATTTCCATCTTTGGGAATTCACCTACATTTCAGACAATGCCAGATGTGCTGGTTACACATGCCTGCTCTGTGAATACAATGAGCTCAACTTATTTTATTGACTGCACTGAAACAATGTCTAATATTATTCCAGACTCCACACAGTGCCACAAAACTGTAGTCAACATAATGATATAAGAACTTGAGCAGTGCAGTGCAAGACCTGCCAATTAGAAATATACCTTCAGTGATGTGAGTTGGCTTGAGGCTGTTCCTGGAAAGGGGAATTTCTTTAGTCCTTTAGTTATTCATTTGACTAGGTATATAATTGCTCTCTATACCATCAAAATATGTGACGCTAAGATCAAAGAATTTATATGTAATTAAAATGCCTAAGTTATAGGATGTGAAGGTGGGACATTGTTATCTCAGTTGTTTCCAGGTGTACAACACTGAGAACAAAAACCTCAAGTTGTTAAATGTTCACATATCCTCTGTAGTATCAGAATATATATGCAGGATTTATTAATCTGGTAGACAAAAAAATGGCTCTGCCACTTTAAGCCTATCACCTACATCTTAAAACTATATAAAAGAGAGATAATGAAGACAGATAAAAATGGTTGTCTCTTAGAGAGGAACTCTAAAGAGTAAGCTGTTAGGGTATTTTGTGTTTCCCAATCTCCTCCTGAAGAAGAGAGGAACTTCTTGCCACCCCAACTTCAGACCCATTTTGGGGGAAGGATGAGTTTATGAACCTCCTAAAAGATTTGAGCTAAGTCTCTTGCAATTTGGATAACAGTAGTTGAGTCTTTATAAAAGGTTACGTGAACTGAAGCTGTCTCTGATAACATTTAACAACAACAACAAAAAAGGTAGCTGGCTACAATGTGAGAAAATTTCATTATTATCTGTGATGGGCAGAAGGATGCCCCTTGAAAGGAATTGGGCTTGAATCAAATTAAGTCATTAACTCTAAATACCAGAACTAGGTCACCCCCTCTAAAAAGTCTGTGTGGTTTGTACACCAGAAAATGATCTAAAGGAAAAACTTACAAGTCTCCAGTTGAAGAAACATCATTAGCTTTAGGGAACAGTGCAAGGAGTCTATGGTGATGCTGGGTACTCTAAAAGGCCACAAAATTTCCCAAGAAGAAAAGAGCTAGCTTTTGGCTATCTCTAAAACCCAGAGAACACTAATGCCAGATTACTATCATCTCACTTCCTACCACCCCCTCACTCCCTCTTTGACTCCAATCCCAAAGGGCCAGAAGCAGCATAATGTATTCTCATCTTTGTTCTCTTGGTATATTGCTTTCAGAACTGATTCACCACATTCTGAGGAAGTCTAAGAAGGTGTATAAGAATTCTACGTAAAGAGAAACCAAGTTGTGGCTGAGTTCCCAGACAACATTCAGAACCTACATGCCATCCATGTGAAAAGGATCTTCCAGCCACCAAATGACTCACCTCAGCTGACATAAGTGGGATAGAAATGAGCTATCCCCACCTGTGTCCAAACTGCAGGTTGATGAGAAAAACAAATTATTGTTTTAGTTGAAAGCCACTAAGCTTTGGGGTGGTTTGATAGCTAGCAATGGTAACCAGAACAGATTACCAAGCCCTATGGGTATGGAAACAGCTTTAAATTGGAAGAAATAGTAAAGCTTTGATAATAGGTAAACTATATTTTATGACACCAGAAACCATTGCTTGAGCAAAAGTACTACTAAAGAAACTCTGGAATCTGCCTAAGATGTCCAGAGATGAAAAGGGAACGTCTGCTCTCACCACCCCACTAGTTGAAAGTCAATGGTGAGAAACAATAAAGCCAAGCATTTAAATATTTTTCTGCATGTACCATGCATGTTAATTCTTACATAAATCAGTCATTAATTAAACAAAAGTGATGATATTCATAAATAAAATGTTTAGAGGGGTTTGGAAGGCAACTTTAGGTAACAATTTAGACTCAAAAGTACCACTAGTTGAATATGATTTGTAAATTAGAATGGCCTTTTGTGGAAAAAAACCAGAAGACACTACTTTAGTTTAAATGAAATCTGAAAACTATCCAGAAGAATTTTCAAAGTGAGCATGAGATTGAACATCTTGAGGGTATTCATCTCTATTTCCAGCATTAGCACAAAGACCAGTAAATACTCAATAAATACTGGTGAATGAATGAATGAATGAATGAATGGCTTTTTGTCAAAAAATTAAACTGTGCCCATGGTTGGAAATTGCAATGCCAAGATTAAAGAATTATTTCCATTATTGAATTCATTTTGGGTTTCAACCTCTTGGCTCACAGTACAATAGGTTTACATCAGCCCAATAGGCTTCTCCTACTATCATCATTAGTTAGGTTCATAGTACATCCTCAGAGCAGACAGAAGAGACAGAATTTAACTATCTATTTACCAGGCAGGAAAGAATTGGAATGAGGCAACTAATAAGCTTTTTAATAATAAGACTAGTAATAATAATATGATGATGAGTTAAAAATAGAATATACAAATTAGAAACGTTATTATTGAGTGTTTCTTAGTATTGAAAAACAAAATACTTAAGAAATGCATTTGGTTGAGGGAGGGGCAAGATGGCGGAGAAGTAAGGAGCTCCGTACCTGCACTCGCGCCCATACATCACACAGAAAAGATCTGAAGCCATTGGAAACCTTACAAAACCTGAGAGACTGGGAGAAAAAGGACGCAGAATCCACTGAGAAAGCCTTCTAACGTGAGTGCGAACCGGGGAAGGTAAAATCAGGCCAGGATCGGAGCCTCCAGGGTGGGAGGTGATCCCCCTCTACCCTCTACGGGGAGTGAGAGGGGAAAAGGAGAGAGTACGAGACAGAAAAACCTCCGCTTGGTGCATAGAAAGACCATACTTGCCAAATACCTGCACACCAGGTCCCCTCGCGACAACTGGTCCTGGGGGAGGCTGAGCACACAAACTGCTTCTTTGTGCCGCTCCTGGAGGTTGGGTTTTAAAGCGGCGTTGGCGCGCCTGCCGCCATTGTAGCTCCGGAGCGGCTGGGACCCCTGAAAGAGACTCGCAGACACCGGGCGTCCGCGCTCCTGGCTGGCTGGAACTCGAGAGGGAAGGCAAAGAGCTAAAAACTGGGAAATTTGCCTGTGAGTTCGTGTTTCGGGTGACGAGCCATAGAGAGGCCCGGTTTTCCTCACTCCAGCGGGCTCAGGCTACGTGGACCCGGAAGGCAAGCCCCTGCGCATGCGCGCCAGCTCAACCAAGAGAAGGAAGAAGCGATTCTGACTCCGCCCCCAAAGCTCAGCAGGGAGCCTGGAATAGCCCGAGGGGGTTGTCTGGGAAGCTGTGTCTAAGGCAACTTCAGCGGGGCGCGCAGACTGGGATTTGGAGATTGGGACTGGCCTGGGTTGAAGAGTGCAACCAACTTCGGCTGCGTCCCCGGAACGGGGAGTTGACACGCCAAAAAAAAAGCGAGCTGCAGCGCGGGGTTCAAGAAGGGACTGGAGCACCGTCACTCTCCTCCCCACAATCGCCAAGGCAGAACCCCCGCCTGAGGCATCGGATCACGCCACGCCCATCCCTGCCTGAGAGGTGCCCTCCTCCCTTTTTCTTTTTCTTTTTTCCTTTTTTTTCTTCTTTCTTTTTTTTTCCCCTTTCTTTTCTCTTTTTTTCTTCTTCTTTCTCTTTTCTCGCTTTTTTCCCCAAAACACTGACCTGATTAACTCTGGTCGCCAGCTTGCTTAAACAATCACAAGTCCATTCTGTAAATGTAAATTCTACACCTACCGACTTTTCAGCTATTTCTCTCAGGAGTAATTAGACTATATAGTTTCTCTGGATAATTCCAGCATCCTTCTCTCACCTATCCAACCATATTCTACCCTTTACCTCTTTGAAAAAAGCTTCTTATCCCTTCTGCCTGTTCATTCTATTTCCAAATCTGCCTTGTCTCGCCCTGCCTTCTCTCTTTTTCTCTATGCTCTTCAACCAGCACTGCATACACACGGCTATTTAACTGTAGCTGGGAAATCCAGGTATATGCTTTAAACCGTTCTTTGTCCATCGGTTTTCTTCTTTTTTCCTTTTCTTTTCCCCTTTTTGACCCTTTTATGTATTTTATGCTCCCTATTATTTGCCCTCCCTCCTCCGTCTTTTCTATTAACTTTTTCATTTTCCCTCTCGCTTTGCATGTTAGTTGAATCAGCCTGTGTGTTTGTGTACTCCTGCTTCCTGTGTGTTTGTCTGTCTGTTTTCTTTTCCAGGGCTACCTCAAGAAACAAGCTAGAGTGCACAAGGTGAAGAGTCCCAAATATCACTACGAATAGGAAAATAAAATAACTAAGGTCCCAACAAGAGTGACCGAGGGATACCATTCAAAACACAATCTCTGAAAGGATAGGCCCTGGAAAGTCAAAGAGTCTTCTTGGATATAGCAGTGCTCATAGAAACAGAGAGCATAACAGGTCTTTAAAACCAACAAGAGCCGGAAAGCTAACTAAAATGACGAAACGAAAGAGCTCTCCTCCAAAGAAACTCCAAGAAGAAATGACAGCTAATGAACTGCTCAAAACAGATATCAGCAGCATAAGTGAACAAGATTTTAGAATAATAATGGTAAAATTAATAGCAGGGCTTGAAAAAAACATAGGGGACATCAAAGAAACTATGGCTACAGACAGAATGGAAAATAAAAATAGGCATGAAGAATTAAAAAATGCAATAAATGAGATCCATAATAAATTAGAGGCCTCCAATGCACGGCTTGAAGAGGCAGAAAGGAGAATAAGTGATTTAGAAGACACCATTCTAGAAAAACAAGAAGCTGACAAAAAAAGAGACAAACTGATCCAGGAACAGGAAAGAAGAATTCGAGAGCTCAGCGACAAAGTCAAACGCAACAATATCCGTATCATAGGAATCCCAGAAGAGGAAGAGAGAGGGAAAGGTGCTGAAGGAGTCCTGGAACAAATTATAGCAGAGAACTTCCCCGACCTAGGGAAGGAAGTCAATGTGGAAATACAAGAGGCTCAGAGGACTCCCCTCAGACGTAACTTGAATCGATCTTCTGCACGACATATCATCGTAAAAATGGCAAAATACAAGGACAAAGAGAGAATTTTGAAAGCAGCTAGGGAGAAAAGGGCCCTCACATACAAAGGGAAACCCATCAGAGTGGTGACAGACCTATCTACTGAAACGTGGCAGGCCAGAAAGGAATGGCAAGAGATCTTCAATGTGATGAACAGTAAAAATATGCAGCCAAGAATCCTCTATCCAGCAAGCCTGTCATTCAAAATAGAAGGAGAGATAAAAACCTTTCCAAACAAACAGAAATTGAAAGAATTTGTCACCACTAAGCCAGCCCTACAAGAAATCCTGAGGGGGATCCTCTGAAGGAAAGGTTGCAAGGAACAAAGATTCCAGAGACACCACCACAAACATGAACCCTACAAAAGATACAAAGACTCTAAACCCACATATTTCAATAATAACACTGAATGTAAATGGGCTGAATGCTCCAATCAAAAGACATAGGGAAGCAGAATGGATTAAAAAACAAAATCCATCTATATGCTGTCTACAAGAAACTCATTTTAGACGGGAAGATACCTTCAGATTAAAAGTAAGGGGATGGAGAAATATATATCATGCTACAGGAAATCAAAAGAAAGCCGGAGTAGCGATACTTATATCAGACCAACTGGACTTTAAATTAAAGACAATCACAAGAGATGAAGAAGGGCACTACATAATAATTACAGGGTCCATCCATCAGGAAGAACTAACAATCATAAATGTCTACGCACCGAATATGGGAGCACCTAAATATCTAAAACAATTAATCACAAACAGAAACAAGCTTATAGATAAGAATGTGCTAATAGCAGGGGACTTTAATACTCCGCTTACAGCAATGGATAGGTCAACCAGACAGAAAATCACTAAAGAAATAATGGACTTGAAAGATACATTGGACCAGATGGATCTGACGGATATATTTAGAACTTTACATCCTGAGGCCAGGGAATTTACTTTCTTCTCAAGTGCGCATGGCACATTCTCCAAGATAGATCACATACTGGGACATAAAGCAGCCCTCAATAAATATAAAAGAATACAGATCATACCATGCACACTGTCAGATCACAATGCTTTGAAACTTGAAATCAATTACAGGAAGAAGTCTGGAAAACTTCCAAAAACATGGAGGTTAAAGAGCACCCTTCTAAAGAATGAATGGGCCAATCAGGCAATTAGAGATGAAATTAAAAAATATATGGAAACAAATGAAAATGAAAACACAACAATTCAAAATCTATGGGATGCGGCAAAGGCAGTCCTAAGAGGAAAGTACATTGCTCTCCAGGCCTATTTCAAGAGATTAGAAAAAGCGCAAGTCCAAAATCTAACAGCTCACCTAAAGGAACTAGAGGCAGAGCAACAAGAATGCCCTAAACCCAGTAGAAGAAGAGAAATAGTAAAAATTAGAGCAGAAATCAACAACATAGAGACCAAAGAAACAATTGAACAGATCAATGAAACCAAGAGTTGGTTTTTTGAAAAAGTAAACATAATTGACAAACCTCTAGCCAGACTTATCCAAAAGAAAAGAGAGAGCACCCAAATAGACAAAATTTTGAATGAAAATGGACTTATTACAACCAACCCCTCAGAAATACAAGCAATTATCAGGGAATACTATGAAAATTATATGCCAACAAATTGGACAACTTAGAAGAAATGGACAAATTCCTAAACACACACTCACTACCAAAATTCACACGGGAAGAAATAGAAAACCTGAACAGACCCATAACGAGTGAAGAAATTGAATCAGTGATCAAAAATCTCCCAACAAATAAGAGCCCTGGACCTGATGGCTTCCCTGGGGAATTCTACCAGACATTTAAAACAGAATTAATCCCAATTCTTCTCAAGTTATTCCAAAAAATAGAAAGCGAAGGAAAACTCCCGGACTCATTTTATGAAGCCAGCATCACTCTGATTCCCAAGCCAGACAGAGATCCAGCAAAAAAAGAGAACTACAGGCCAATATCCTTGATGAATACGGATGCAAAAATTCTCAACAAGATCCTTGCAAATCGAATCCAGCAACATATAAAAAGAATCATCCACCAAGATCGAGTGGGATTCATTCCTGGGTTACAGGGCTGGTTCAATATTCGCAAATCAATCAATGTGATCCATCATATCAATAAAAGAAAAGATAAAAACCATATGATCCTGTCAATAGATGCAGAAAAAGCATTTGACAAAATACAGCATCGCTTCTTAATAAAGACTCTCGAGAAAGTTGGGATAGAAGGGACCTACTTAAACATCATCAAAGCCATCTATGAGAAGCCTTCAGCTAACATCATCCTCAACGGGGAAAAACTCAGAGCTTTCCCCCTGAGATCAGGAACACGACAGGGATGCCCACTCTCACCACTGCTGTTTAACATAGTGCTGGAAGTCCTAGCATCAGCCATCAGACACCAAAAGGAAATCAAAGGCATCAGAATTGGCAAAGAGGAAGTCAAACTTTCCCTCTTCGCAGGTGACATGATACTCTACATAGAAAACCCGACAGACTCCACCAGAAGCCCACTAGAACTGATCCAAGAACTCAACCAAGTTGCAGGGTACAAAATCAACGTACAGAAATCGGTTGCATTTTTATACACCAACAATGAAGCAACAGAAAGAGAAATCAAGAAACTGCTCCCATTCACAATTGCACAAAAAACCATAAAATACCTTGGAATAAACCTAACCAAGGATACAAGAGATCTGTATGAGGAAAACTATAGAAAACTTATGAAGGAAATTGAAGAAGACACAAAGAAATGGAAAAACATTCCATTCTCATGGATAGGAAGAATAAATATAGTTAAGATGTCATTACTACCTAAGGCACTCTACACATTCAATGCAATTCCAATCAAAATTGCACCAGCATACTTCTCAAAACTAGAACAAACTATCCAAAAATTTGTATGGAACCACAAAAGACCCCGAATAGCCAAAGTAATCCTGAAAAATAAAACCAAAACGGGAGGGATCACCATCCCAGACTTTAGCCTCTACTACAAAGCTGTCATCATCAAGACAGTATGGTATTGGCACAAAAACAGCCACATAGACCAATGGAACAGAACTGAGAACTCAGAAGTGGACCCAAAAGTATACAGCCAACTAATCTTTGACAAAGCAGGAAAGAATATCCGATGGAAAAAAGACAGCCTTTTTAACAGATGGTGTTGGGAGAACTGGACAGCAACATGCAGAAGAATGAAACTAGATCATTTTCTCACACCATGCACAAAAATAAACTCAAAATGGATAAAGGACCTGAACGTGAGACAGGAAACTATCAACACCCTAGAGGAGAAAGCAGGAAACAACCTCCTTGACCTCTACCGCAGCAACTTCTTACTTGACACATCCCCAAAAGCAAGGGAATCAAGAGCAAAAATAAACTGTTGGGACCTCATCAAGATTAAAAGCTTCTGCACAGCCAAGGAAACAACCCAGAGAATTAACAGGCAACCAACGGAATGGGAAAAGATAGTTGCAAATGACATATCAGATAAAGGGTTGATATCCAGAATCTACAAGGAACTCATCAAACTACACGCCAGAAAAACAACCCAGTGAAGAAATGGGCAGAAGATATGAACAGACACTTCTCCGAAGAGGACATCCAGATGGCCAACAGACACATGAAACGATGCTCAGCATCACTCCTCATCAGGGAAATACAAATCAAAACCACACTGAGATACCACCTCACGCCAGTCAGAGTGGCTAAAATGAGCCAATCAGAGAACTCTAGATGCTGGCGAGGATGTGGAGAAACGGGCACCCTCCTACACTGTTGGTGGGAATGTAAACTGGTACAGCCCCTCTGGAAAACAGTGTGGAGGTTCCTCAGGAAACTAACAATAGAACTCCCCTATGACCCAGCAATAGCACTGCTAGGAATTTACCCAAGGGATACAGAAATGTTGATGCATAGGAGCACATGTACCCCAATGTTCATAGCAGCACTCTCCACAATAGCTAAAACCTGGAAAGAGCCTAAGTGTCCATCAACAGATGAATGGATCAAGAAGATGTGGTTTATCTATACCATGGAATACTACATGGCAATGAGAAACAATGAAATCTGGCCATGTGTAGCAACATGGATGGACCTTGAGGGTGTTATGCTGAGCGAAATAAGTCAGGCAGAGAAAGACAAATATCATATGTGTGCACGTATAGGAGGATTAGGAGGAGCTTAACAGAGGACCAAGGGGGAGAAGAAGGGCGGAAATGGTGGGGGAAAGGGGGAGAGGCAAACCATGAGAGACTCTTGAATGCTGACAAAAACTGAAGACTGGTGGATGTGGGGGGGAGGAGGGGTGGGCATGGAGGAGGGCACTTGTGGGGATGAGCACTGGGTGTTATGTGGAAACTAATTTGACAATAAACTATTTGTAAAAAAAATAATAAATAAAAAAAATAAATTAGAATTCAAAAAAAAAAAAAGAAATGCATTTGGTTGACTCTTTAATACAGTTATTTAAGAATTACTTATAAGGAAATGCATTTTCCAGCCATTTCTGCCATTTTAAGGGTTCAATGTATTATAATTTATGATAATACAAATGGAATCATGAAATGCATGAATCAAAATTATCTTAAAGGTCATATAATCTACCCCAGAAACTTTATGGTTCAGAAAACTGAATCCTACAAATGTTGAGTCGTTTACGCAGGATCACATACCTTAAGAGATTTGAAAAGGCAAAAATCAGATTTCTTCATTCCTACTATAAAATTCTTTCCTATATACTGCCTTGTAGCTGATAGAACTTCAATAAGTATAAAATTGTCTAGATATATTACATAGCCTAATACAAATTTATAAGTAATATTAAAATATAAATATTTTTAACTATTTTACAAACCTATCATAGTCAACATAGCATGATATTGATATACAAACAGACACATCAGTGGAACATAATAGCCCAGAAATAAACCCATGCATATACAGTTGATTAATTTTTGACAAAAACGTCAACAACATACTAGAGGAAAAAACAGTCTCTTCAATAAAGGGTGTTTGTTTTTTGAAAATTGGATAGCCACATCCCAAGAAATGAAACTAGACTCCTGTCTTACAACATCCACAAAAATCAACTCAAAATTTATCAAAGACTTGAATGTAAGTGATAAAATTCCTAGAAGAAAACATAAGGGGTAAGCTCCTTCACAATGGTCTTGGCAATCATTTTTTGGATTTTATACCAAAAGCAAAAGGAACAATAGTAAAAATAAACAAGTGGGCTACATCAAATTAAAAAGGGAGAAAGCTAAAAAGCAAAAGCTTTTTTGCACAGCAAAGGAAACAATAAACAAAATGAAAAGGCAATCTACTACATGCAAAAACAAAATTGCAAATCATATATCTGAAAAAGTTAAAACACAAAATATATAAAGAATTCATACAACTCAGTATCAAAAAACCAAACAGTCTAATTTCAAATGAGCAGAGGATCTCAACAGAATTTTTTCCAAAGATGAAGTACAGATGGCCGACAGGTACATGAAAAGGTGCTCAATATCATTAATCATCAAGGAAATCCAAATCAAACCACAATGAGATATCACCTCACATATGCCATACTGGCTACTATCTAAAAGACAGGAAATAACAAGTATCAGCAAGGATGTGAAGAAAAGGGAACTCTTGCATACTGTGGTGACAATGTAAACTGGTGCAGCCACTGTGGAAAACAGTATGGAGGTGTCTCAAAAAGTAAACCTGGAATTACTATATGATCCAGAAATTCCACTTCTGGATATTTATTTAAAGGGAATGAAAACACTAACTTGAAAAGATATCTGCACTCCCATGCTCATTGCAGCCTTAATTATAATAACCAAGACATGGAGGCAACATAAATGTCTATCTATGGATGAAAGGATGAAGAAAGTGTGATATATATGTGTATGTGTGTGTCTATATACATACATATGGAAATCTTGCCATTTGTAACAACACTGATTGACACTGAGAGCATTATGCTAAGTGAACCAAGTCAAGCAGAGAAAGACAAACATGGTATGATCTCACGTATATGTGGAAACTAAAAGAAAAAAAAATAACCCAAACTCATTGCTATAGAGATCAGACTGGTAGTTGCCAGAGGTGATGGTTTGGAGATGGACAAAATGGGTGAAAGGAGTCAAAAGGTACAAACTTCTAGTTATAAAATAAATGAGTCAGGGGGATGTAATTTATAGCATGGTGATTATAGTTAATAATACTATATCATATATTCAAATGTTTCTAAGAGAGGAGATCTTAAAAGTTCTCATCCCAAGAAAAAATTTTGTAACTATGTGTGGTGATGGAAGCTAACTAGACTTATTGTGGTGATCATTGTGCAATATACACAAATATGAAGTCACTACATATATACCTGAAACTAGTATACTGGCACATGCCAATTATATCTCAATAAAAAAGAAAAATAATAGAAATATTTCCTTAACACATCATTTATAAAGTAAATTAAACTATTTTCATCCCAAATGCCTCCCATAAGTGGATTAATTGTTGCCTCCACAGCACACTTTTTCTGTATATTTCCATCCTAAAGAAACTGAAGTAGTGAGGATTACATTACAGTTTAATGCAATGCAATTCTGTGACTTGTCCAAAATAATAGTAGCTAATCAAAGTGCAAACTACAATCCAAATCTCCTGCCTTTTGTCCAAAAGAGTCTATGACTAAATATAACCACATTATTTACTTTTGCTTATCTGCAAAAAATTGTTATAGAAGATACCGATATTGGGGCACCTGAGTGGCTCAGTTGGTTAAGTGTCCGACTTTTGGTTTCGGCTCAAGTCCTAATTTCACAGTTTCATGACTTCGAGCCCCATATGGGACACTTAACTGGCAACACCAGAGCCTGCTTGCAATTTTCTCTCTCTCCTTCTGCCCCTCCCCCACTCACACACTCTCTCTCTCTCTCTCTCTCTCTCAAATAAACGTTTAAAAAAAGATACAGATACTGCTGTATATAGATTTCATTTAAAAAATAAGTCCTGTCGTCACCAAAACAATGGAAATACATTTTTGAAAGGAAAGGATTGTTTTTCAAATTAACGTTTACAAATAGCCTATCATTTCACCTCTGTATTTTCCTATCAAAGGAAAGTTAGAGACACTTGTGTATGGAAAATCAAGCAACCTTCAGAAGGGTAAATTGTTGGTAAAGTTGTTAAGAGCGGCACTGAGAACTGTGTGGAAGACACGTACAAAACCCAACTAACATTGACATTGTCCTTGTATGATGCCACCACCACAGCTTTTAAAATTATGAGGTAGTCTTTTATTAATTAACTTTGCAATATTAAAAAAATTACTGCTATTCTGTTGGCAATGTGCATTCTTTGCATTATTAATCTCTCTAACCCTTTCATGTCCTCACTATCTAGCTATAAAAACACTTGAACAAATAATAGAGCCCAATAAAATCCTTCATTGCAAAGTCTAAGAAAAATGCTACATGAGGTCCAAGACAAGAATAAAAACATTCCCTATATTCCAAGGAAAACATCATTCAGATTAAAGCCAATTTATAGTGAGGTGGTTTTACAGAGCTTTGTGTTTTCACTTCAACTTGGCCTTCTCAAGAGCTTGTGAAGGTTACAACGCTTATTCACAAGAGTCTCTTCATTATAAATGGCGAGATATGTCAGGACCAACAAAGCAATCTGCAAATTATTAGGCATTACATTCAGCCACGTAGTTACAATGTACAGTTCTCAGAAATGTTAAGGATACATGATGTATTCAAATGAATTGATTAAATAAATCATTTACTAGCTGAACTTTGATGTTACAGAATACTTTTTTTTCAACCTGAAGTTTCTTAGCTCCCTGAAAACCTCCAATGTGTAAGGTCTATCCATTAGCAGTCACCAAACTCATTTAATTAAAATAAAATGTATTTGAATTTATTTATTCAACATTTACCAGATCTATTATTGTTCCATCTACTATATATGTTGTTCCATGCCACTAGTCTCAGATATCTCTTCCAAGAATTCTAAATAAGGCCGATTAATTTTTAAAAAGGCCAAGAAACAAACTGAGTCAAAACCTTTGCATTGTACTATTCAGCAATTTCACATCCTTATCAATTCTCCACAAAATGAGTCCTTCTTAATAATTAATGCACTCATGAAAACAGCATAGAACAATATATCAATGAAAACAGAAGGCAGAAAGAACCTTCCAGCAGCTGACAATGGATAAACCAAGTCACCAATAATAGCTGAGTAATTCCACACTCCAAACCTGAATATTTACACTTGAAATTTGCTTGCCTTAAGTTTTCAGTTAAAAGAGGAAGTAGTTTGGGAAATTCACATTAAAAATTCTGTATAGACTAATTATATCATATAGGTTCATAAAGTAAAATCAGAATCCAGATATCACAAACTAATACACAAAGCATGTATATCATTATTATCAATAGGTGCTGAGGGTTGAGTAGCAACTGCCTGTCTGTGAGCATCAAAGCACAAATCTAACCTCCACATATTTTTACTATCATAATGCAAATCCAAGGTTTGTTTGTGAAAGTCACAAAGATTCCATGGAGTTGTGCCCAGAAAAAAAAAAAGGTCTTCATTCATTCATTTAAAAATGTTATGTGTTAGGTATTATGCCATGCCATGGACTATCTGGCCTCCAAGGAGACAGAGAGAACAAGAAAGACAAGATCTCTGCTCTCATTAGCCTAGAGTGAGTAACAAGAAGAAGTATGCCTTCTAAAGGACTTTGTATTTCATCTTCCACCCTGTGAGGTAGGCAGAGTACTTATTTTTAATCCTAGCTTACCCATTAGGAATCTGAAATCCTGGGGAGAGGAACCACTTGGCCATCAATTATTATTATCTGGAACAACATTTACTTGAACTAAATTCATCCATCTCTGAGTTCAAGATTATTGTATATGCCCCTGTAGTTTACCAAGATTAAAACTAGAATGATTTGTAAATGTGCCTACTGATCAAAGAATCCATAAAATTTAAGAGCTAGATAGCTTAGAGAATAATAATAATAAATAGCTTAGAGAATATTCTCTAAGCTTACTTGCTTAGAGAATAACCGTTATTTTATAGATGGGGAAACTGAGAACCAAGAATTTGATCAAACCATGCATCTCCTTGGAAGTAAAATTAGTATGGGAAGCAAGGTTTCCAAAATAGATGAGTGATCTTTCCAGAATACTACATTGTACTCTGAAGTTTCATGCTTTCACAGATACCAGAATGTTTTTTAAGAGCACAAAGTATTATCTATGTCCTCACTGGAGAAGAATATTGGTTTCCATAAAGTCTAAAATAGCCTAGAATTTCCTTTGAAAAGCAGGTGAAAATAAAGCCTGCATTAAATGGAGGTAATGTGTTTCCTTAGCTAATAAAAATATAACCAATGGCAAAATCATTTCACATCAATTGAGAGGAATAAAATATTACTCAAGTTCCAATTATCTGTAAAGAACAGTCATTCCCTAAAACAGCGCCTTTGAGTAAATTGGTTGTTTCTTTATGCCCTTTGTTTATACATTTTTCTTAGACTTAATGTCTGACAAGTGACCATTTCATTACCATAAGATGCCTCTTCTCTTTTCCAGAGTTGATTCCTCTCTTCTTTGTGCTTAACAGTAGCAAGAATGTTCATAAGACTTATTTCAAGTACTTAAAGGAACCTTTTTTTCCAAGTCCAATGTGGCTTTGTGGTTGGGTTTCCTGACAGCATCCCAATTTCCCAAACATTTTGCCATTAATAAGAGACCATGTACATTTGCTGAAATGCTTATCACATCTGTTTGTCTTGTTTTCTCCCAGTGGTAAATAAATAATTTCTATATCTTCCCAAACCAGAGAGGAGAATCATGACTATGTACACACACGTTTATGGTCCAAAGAACTTTTACCTATATAGTCACCTTTTGGTTTGGAGAAGGTCTCTATTCATACCTCTTTCTTCGCCTGGACTTAAGCTGATCTGTACAGGAATCAATCTACTTACCTGCACTGAATGGAAGCTCCTCAGGATTTTTTCTAAATAGCACAGTGGTTAAGAGTAAAGGTGTGAAAACAATACAACCTGAGTTTGAATCCCAGCTTATGTAACTTTGTACAAAATACTTTTTGTATCTCAGTTACCTTACCTTTAAAAGTCTAGATATTGTTCCTGTTTGATGTGATAATGCAATGAGATAACTCAAATAAATATTAAATATACTTAATTTGGGCCTGAGAAACAGTGCATATCGCAGTAAGATAGCAAAGCAACTTAGCCATTAGAATTGATTCTTATCTTTTCATATGAAAGGCATTGATATTCACAGGTTTTCTTTCACATACTGATGATTATATGCCTTGTCCTCCACTTGGCTTAATAGTTTTATAACCTCCAGGATCATCTCCCCTCTCTAAACTACATGTAAAGGGAATGGTATCTGGGAAAGAAGAGAGCTATCTGTTATTACTTGGTGGAGAAGGACAGGATTTACCTCCACTGCTGCCTCACCTCAATTAGAAAGAAGCACAGCATTCTTCTCTATCAAAGAGGCATGGTGAAACTTAATCAGGAGAGTTAAACAGCAATAATAAGCAGTGTCCCTAATCTTTACTTCATGGCAGGTACCAGTCCAAGCAATTAACTTACTCTCATGCTATGGGGCTAGTAGTAGTAGTAGTAGCATACCCATTGAATTGATAAAGAGTCAGAGGCAAAGCATCTTACCCAGAGTTACAAAGCTGAAAATTAGAGTCAGAATTTGAATGTAGGTATATCATATTCATAGTCTGGCTTTTCACTGCTCTATTACACAACTCTCATTGTACAAGGTTTCAGAGCAAGTCTAGGATAATATAAATTTTTAGGAGAGCTTCCTGAGGATCCCTATCAGTTACATATTCCAACTGCTCAAGTCCTTTCAGCGTCCACTTCCAGATGTGACAGTGTGCCTGATCTTTAGATAACCCCAGACTCCATCCTTTGAGCCACCCTAACTGACCCAAGATGAGGAGAGAGGAGCTAACCCCGTCAATCCTTAGCCAACTTGCAGATTCATTATCAAAATAAATGCTGCCATTGTTTAAATATACTAAGGTTTGGAGTTGTTATCGCCATACTAACCATTACAAACCCTCATGTGGGAACAGTAGACTTATCTTAGGGAAAGGTGCAGTGTATAGTAATTATAACAGATAGTGAACAGGTATCCATTTTTTCCACTGGAAAAAATTGAGGACCACTGGACAGGAAAGAACTTTACCTCATAGACAACTGAAGACATTTCTTTACAAATGAAGAAACAATAAAGTCTATTTCCACCTTCCCCATCTCCAGAAGATCACTGGAAACATAACATGCAAAATAAATAATAAACACATGAAACTGGGTTACAGAATAATAAAGATTATTTAGTGGAAAAAAAGGAGAATGGAAACTATTAGAAAGAATATTTTAAAGACTCACTTCAATGAGCTTTACATCAGTTGTATATAATATTTTACATATTGTATTAATTATATTATTATTATGTATTTTGTATAATATTAATAGCTAACTCTATTAAGGCGGTATTATTAGTATTGTTATTTTACAGATAAAAGAACAGATAATGTTCAGAGCTGTTAAGCAATTTGCTTAAAGTCACACAGCTACAGATCAAAGTCATGTCCATCAGATTCTGAGATGAAGAGGAAGCTATTTTCTTCCATATGGAATTCTGGATTTTTTCTACCATGTTATGATAAATGAATCTTTTATCCCACCCCAATACAATAAAGCTGCTAGAGCTCTTCATGATCTAACCTGAGATAAAGGGATAAAAACATATTGCACACTTTAAAAGTAATACTTTCATTTTATATATAGAGAGAACAGTCTTTACAGCACCATGTTGAAGCAGTGGATAATGGCAGGTGGCTTCAGGGACCAGGTTGAATAAAGAGAACATTAACAATTTACTATGAATGGTTTTTCAATTGAAGAAAAAAGGAAATGCCAGAAGGCTGTGGGTCAGAGGTCAACACCTGCTCCTCCTTCCATGTGTCCACAGACAGTGACATCTCATCTGCTGGGAAATCATATGCACTCAGATGCCAGTCAAGCCAGGGAGCACCAGGCCTTTCTGCCAGTGACTGCCAGGTCTTAGCCTCCTGAATGCCACTCAGCAGCATCATGTTCCTCTAAAGGACTCCTACAACCCCTTACACTGTGGCAAAATAAAGGCTGAGCATGACTTTACTTGGAGAACAAGTGCTTTGATGCCTCATTGGTGCAAAATGACATGCATTGCTTTATTACTAATGTGCATTCACAGAAGTCCTTGGGAACATAGAAGGGAATGTCCCTTTATAAAATGCTTAAAAATTTAGCAAATATTGAGTACTCACCATGTCTAAGAACTGTTGTTTACTGATGAAAACAAGCTTGGGTCTCCAGCTTCTAGTGGATGACTTCCTTTTATCCAAAGTCCTAGATGAACAACAACAAACTTTCTTACTGCCCCCATAGGACTGCAATAGAGAATTTCCCAGTCCCTAGTTCATTTATAGGAAGTCCTTCTAATTCCAGCCTTGTATTGGAGGCTGAAGGGTTTATGGCCTCCACTGCCCTTTCATAACAGAAATTAAAACTAAAGGTTATCAACTTTAAGACTTAGATCTGCTGCCGATATTCCTGTAAAGTGTTCAGCATCAAGCCCTCTTTTACTTGGGATTAACTCTTATTTCTCATTACTGTGAATTTCCCCATCTTCATTTTGAGCTCAATTAATTTAATTTAAATCTTATTTAATTATTTTATGACTTAATTATTATTAAAGTAATTTTAGTAAGCATTGGAAAGAACTTTTATACATTAGCTTAGGCTGCCTCAAGGGTTTATGGGAACTCTCTGTACTTATCTTTTTTTGCAACTTTTCTGTAAATATAACATTATTTAAAACTTAAAATTTTAAAAATTTCCATTTACATTCCTCTGGATTTTATGTTGTAAGTAAAAAATGAGAGGGTTTGAGATCAAGTAGCCTCAGCCTAGTTTCATCCTTCATTAGATATGTGACAGGGCAAGTCACATAATCTCAATTTTCTCTGTTGAACAGACAACATACTTAATGGACCTATTACAACTTTACAATTAGGCAAAATGTCTATCAGTTCACAGATATCATTCTTCTATCTCTACCTCTTATTCAAGAAGATTGACAAACTGAAAATTACTGCTTTCATGTGATACTTAACCAACTTACTATTTTATTATCAATAGTTGTTTGCTGGGCTTAGACATATTGAAGAGCTAAAGCAAATTCTCACAACTTAAGATGTATATGGTCAGTTTTAGAAAAAACATTAAATAAACAAATTAAAATATATAATAAAAGTTTATTTTAAAAATCAAAATGCCATATTAGAAAATATTTACTTACACAAAAGAAATCAGCAAAGGAGGAATAAAGAAACAAAAAAGATATGAGACATACAGAAAACCAAAAGTAAAATGGTAGACATAACTCTGTCTCTATCAATACGAACATAAACTTAAATAGATTAAACAATCCAATCAAAAGCCAAAGTTTGTTTGACTGTATTTGAAAATATGATCAAACTATATGGTGTCTACAGGAAATATAGTTTAGATTCAAAGATACAAAAAGAATGAAAGTAAAGTGGTGAAAAAGATTTATCATGCAATCATAAGAAAGCTGGAGTGACTATACTGATATCAGACACAATAGACTTTAAAACAAAATGTTTTAGAGTTAGAAAGAAGAATTTTTGTAATAATAGTCAATCCAATAATAAATATATATTCATCTAACAACAGAGCCACCTAAGTACATGCGGCAAAAACTCATCAAAATTAAGTAATAACTAGACAATTCAAAAATAATAGGCAAAGACTTAAAAACCCTTCTTTCAGTCATGAATAGAATAACTAGGCAGGGGGTCAATAAGAAAATATAAGGCATGGTCAGCCCTGTAAGATGACTAGGCCTAATGGATATCGATAAAACACTCTACCCAACAGCAATAGTATATACATTTTTTTCAAGTGACACAGCATATTCTCCGGGATAGACAACTTAGTAGGGCATAAAATAAAAATCTAATACATTTTAGACTTTAAAAGTGATACATAGTATTTCTCCAATCACAATGGAATGGAACTGAAAATCCATAACAAAAAGAAACTTGGGAATCTCACCAATATATAGAAATTAAACAATATACTCTCATATAACCAACAGATTGAAGGAATAAAAGTGGAAATCATAAAATACTCTGAAATAAAGGGGAATGAAGACTCTACATACAAAAATTATATAATGCTGCCAAAGCCATACTTAGAGGAAAATTTCTAGCTTTAAATGCCTATACTAACAAAGAAAAATATATTAAATGAATAAGCAAAGCTTCAATCTAAGGCAATGGAAAATAAGAGCAAACTAAACCTAGAGTAGATAGAAGAAAGGAAGTAATAAAAATCACACTGAGCATTCATGAAATAGAAAATAAAAATATAGACAAAATTATTGACACCACAGCTTGTCTTTCTTAATGGTCAATGAAAGTGACAAATAATTAGCTAGATTTACCAAGATAGAAAGTGAAGTGACTCAATTTGCTGATATTAAAAATAAAAGAATTTGCTATTAACCTTATAAAATAAAGATTATGAGCAATCTTATGCCAATAATTTAGATAATAGATTTAATCAACAAATTTCTAGACAAAAATAATCTGCCAAAACTGACTTGAGAAATGAATACACAATATGAATGATCTACAAGTAATTAAATTACTAATAAATAAATGTCCAATAAAGAACAATTCAAGGCCTATGGCTTCATTGCTGAATCTTACCATTTAAAGAAAAATTAATACCAATTGTTCACAAACTCTTCCAAAAAGAGAAGAGGGAACACTTTTTAAAAATCATTCTTTATTGCCAGTATTACAAAATTTTTAAAACAATATAAAGACAGTGAAAGAAAAAGTACAGACCAATATCTCTTATGAACATGTATACAAAAATTATCAACCAAATACTAGCAAACTGAATCTGGCAAAACAACAAAAAAAATTATACATTGTGGATAAGTGGGATCTATCCCACCTATGCAAGTTAGCTCAATATTCATAATGTAATAGCCCATATCAATAGAATAAAAAGCAAACAAGCACATAATCATCTCAATAAATGCAGGAAAAGCATTTGATAATATCCAATACCTTTTCCTGATAACACTCAACAAGATAAGAATAGAGAGGAACCTCCTCAGTCTGATCAAAGGATTCTATGAAAAACCCAAAGTAAACATTATATTTAATGATGAAGGACTGGATGGTTTCTCCCTTGTTTTTGAACAATTCCATTTATAAGAGCATCAAAAAGAGTTAACCATTTAGGAAAAAACTAAGAAAAGAAATACACAACTCAGACTTTGAAAACCACAAAATATTGTTGAAAGAAATTAAAGAACAGCTACATGAATGGAAAAACATCCCATGTTCATGGATCAGAAGACTTAATGTTGTTAAGATAGCAATACTCCCCAAATAGACTTACTGATTCAGTGTAATCTGTATCAGAATCCAGAAGACTTCTATGTGGAAACTAATAAGCTTATTTTAAAATTTATATAAAATTACCAGGGACCAAGAATAGCCAAATATTTGTTTAAAATAACAAAATATGAAAAACACACTTCTCATCTCAAAACATATTATAAAGCAATGATAGGAGTGCCTGGGTGATTTAGTCAGTTAAGCAGCTGATTCTTGGGTTCCTGAATTCAAACCCTCACATTGGGCTCTGTGCTCACTGCATAGAGTCTGCTTAGGATCCTCTGTCTCCCTCTTTCTACCCCTCCTCCCTCCATCTCTCTTTCCCTCTTTTTCTTTCAGTGATAAATAAACATGTTTTTTTTTTTCAAAAAAGCAATGATAACCATGACAGTGTGGTATTGGAATAAGGATACAGATATAAATCAATAGAAAAGAATAGAGAGTCCAGAAATAAACTCCATTTGTATATGGTCAACTAGTTTTTGACAAGAGTATCAAGCCCAGTCCACTGTTGAAATGTCTTTTCAACAAATAGTGCTGGGATAATTGTACAGACACTGCAAAAGAATGAAGTTGGATCCTTACCTCACATGATTTTAAAAAGTAACTCAAAATATTCAAAAAACTAAATATAAAAGCTAAAACTAGGGTCTCCTGGATGGCTTAGTCAGTTGAGCATCCAACTCTTGATTTCAACGTTTGTCATGATCTCCAAGTCTGGGGATCAAGCCCTGCATGGGCTCCACTCTGAACATGAAGCCTATTTAAGATTCTCTTTCTCTTTCCCTGTGACCTTCTCCTTTGCTCATGCTCTCTCTCCCTCTCAAAAATAAAAATAAATAAATTTTAAAAAGAGCTAAAACTATAAAACTCTTAGAAAAAAAACACTAAGACAAATCTTCATGACTCCATATTTGGCAATGATTTCTCACATGACACCAAAAGCACAAGAAACACCTTCAGAGAAAACATTAAAAAAAAAATCTAACTTCACCAAAATTGAAAACTTTTAAAAGAACATTATCCAAAAAAATGTAAAGACAATCCACACAATAAGAGTAGATATTTGTAAATCAGATGGTAGTTAAAGGTCTATTTTGCAGAACAAATAACTTACAATACAAAAACAACTCAATTTTGAAATGGGCAAAAAACTTGAATAGACATTTTACCAAAGAAGACATACAAATGGCCAAAAAGCACACAAAATGATGCTCAGTATCATTTGTCCTTATGGAAATTCAAAACCACAATGATATATCACTTCATGCCCTTTGGGATGGCTACAATAAAAAAAAAAGTAAAGAAAAGATAAAGGAACAAAATAAGCATTGACAAGAAGGTGAAGAAACTGGAACCCTCACACATTTCTGAAGAGAATGTAAGATGGTGTAGTCACTGTAAACAATTTTATGGTTCTTTAACAAGTTAAACAGAATTTCTATGTGATCCAGTGATTTTATTTCTAGGTGTATACACAAAAGAATTAAAAACAGGTGTTCAAACAAAAACTTGTGCACAAATATTCATAGCACTATTTCAATAGGCAAAAGGTGAAAATACCCAAATATCCATCAACAGACTATTAAACAAAATGTGAATATTTTGTCATAAAAAGGAATGAAGTACTGATACAATAACATAGATAAACCTTAAAAATAATATGCGAAGTGAAAGAAGCCAGACACAGACACAATGACCACATATTATATGATTCCATTTATGAAATGTCCAGAACATAGAAATCTATAGAGACAGAAAGTATAAAAGTAGTTGCTTAGGGGGGCGCCTGGGTGGCGTAGTCGGTTAAGCGTCCGACTTTCGCTTGGGTCATGATCTCGCGGTTCGTGGGTTCGAGCCCCGCGTCGGGCTCTGTGCTGACTGCCAGCTCAGAGCCTGGAGCCTGTTTCAGTCTGTGACTCCCTCTCTGACCCTCCCCTGCTCACGCTGTCTCTCTCTCTCTCTCCTAGAAATAAATAAAACATTTAAAAAAAAATTTAAAAAGTAGTTGCTTAGGGTTTGGGAGATTGGGGTTATGAAGATGATTTCTCTGTGTTGATGAAATGTTCTATAATTAACTACAGTAATGGTTGTATATATCTGTGAATGTACTGAGAAAACACTGAATTGTAGACTTTACATAGATAAATTATATGGTATGTGAACTGTCTCTGTTAAGCTGGCTTTTTAAGGGGTAAAACCAATAAAGCATCAATAATCGATTGAGCTCTTTTCAGAGAAGCTAGTAGCTTCCCCAAAAAATTCCTCTCTCTTTCTCAGACACGCATACGCATGCGCACACGTGCACACACATGCATGTCCTCATGTCAAGGTGATTTAAATGAATCTTGGAAGATTCACGGAAGAAGAGCAACAGTGGATATTTATGCAGGGAGACGCTTCAGATTTAACTACACACATACTATGTGATTAGCCTGGGTCTGATACAGTCAGCTGAGTTTAAGAGCTGAGGCCAGCCTTTGTCCAAATTAGAAAGCCAATCTTTCTCTGAGAATCTGTTCTAGTCTGCCAGAACCTAACCTTTGTGGAAATTTTCCTCTTAATAGGTTAACAGAATATCCCTGCAAAAGGGTTAAAGGACGATTTAGGTCTGAGCCTTGATGGGAAGTGTGGTGGGTGAGTGTGTGTGGGAAGAAGTAGGAGATTGTTCTTTGCCTTTTATATTAAGCCTCTGAACAAACTTTGGTTAGTAATTAAGAAAGTGATATTTTGACAAGTGGGCTATTGCATCAAGTAGGATGAAATGTTTCCAGAGGCCTTTGGCTTCTGTATGCTCATGTAATGCAGCTCTCACCGAGTCCTGACATGCCCCTCTTCCTTCCAGGGGCCTCTGCTGAGCTACAGCCACCTTGATACAACCATGCAGTAGAGCACCCATAATCCTTCTCCCCATCCCAACACATTTACCAAAAAACATTTGCCACACTGTCCATTTAAAGGAGAAGGAAAGTGAAATCTTAAACATACTCTTTCTGAGCATGGTTAACTCTTTATGTTCACTTGACATTATAACAAAATATTAAAGAAATATCCATAGACAAGATATTTCTAGAACTAGGATAATATCTACATAGTTGGAAAAACATGCATTTTTGGTCCTCTTATTGAGAAGTATACAAGACCACACAAAGTTAAGTTATAGGATGTCCATAAGTATACACATATGGGCAAATATACATAATGCCATCAGATATCTTTAATCTATTAAACTGTGATCTCTGCTTACAGACTTTATGAATACCCTGAAAATACTGATATTAAGCATGCTGAAGTTTGCCTCATACTCATCCTAAAGATGAAGTAATTTTTAATAGAATTTATTTTATTTAAATTCAAGTTAGTTAACATATAGTGTAATAATGGTTTCAGGAGTAGAAATTAGTGATTCATCTTACATATTACACCCAGTGCTCATCCCGATAAATGTCCTCTATAGTATCCATCACCCATTTAGCCCATCCCCCTACCCACCTCCCCTCCAGCAACTCTTAGTTTGTTCTCTGTATTTAAGAGTGTCATGGTTTGCCTCCCTCTCTGTTTTTATCTTATTTTTCCTTCCCTTTCCCTATGGTCATCTTTTTTTTTTTAATTCCACATGAGTGAAATCATATGGTGTATGTCTTTCTCTGATTTATTTCACTTAGCATAACACACTCCAGTTCCTTCCACATTGTTGCAAATATCGATTCCATTCTTTGTGATTACTGAGTAATATTTCTGTGGGTGTGTGTGTGTCTGTGTGTCTGTGTGTACACCACATCCATTCATCAGTCAACAGACACTTGGGCTCTTTCCATACTTTGGCTATTGTTGATAGTGCTGCTAAAAACATTGGGGGTGCATGTGCCCTTTCGAATCAGCATTTTTGTATCCTTTGAATAAATACCTAGTAGTGTAATTGCTGGGTCATAGTGTGGCTCTACTTTTAATTTCTTGAGGAATCTTCATACTGTTCTCCACAGCGGATGCACCAGTTTGCATTCCCATGAACAGTGTCAAAGTGTCACATTAAAGGTAACTGCAGAACCACAAAACCTTAGCAGGTGCTCAGGTTTTATTAATATTCTGATAAGGAATTAAAGCAGAAAGTTTCATCTCATAGAACACAGCAAAACTTTGTCACAGAAACATATAAAATATAAAAATAACGATCTCCACTATACCTGCCTGCTTCCCAACCCCTTGAAGTCCCTATCAGCTGCCTCATGCCTCACTCCTGCTTCATGAGCTCCAGCATATTCCCAAAGTTCTTCCCTAAAATGTCCCTTATTACACAGAATTATTTAACCGTTTCAAAACTTGTATCTTTATATTCAGCATTCACCTCAAAAAACAAAGTGAACACTATCACCACTACAACCAATAAGAATAAAAAACCTGGAATTGACTCATCCTTCTTACAAGTGTTTGTAAGCAAAGGGATGGGATTGTAAACAACTGTATTCTACACTTTTTTCTTTCACAAATGATGTCCCTTTTTCTTGTCACATGATACCTACCAACATTTCATAGGCAATTAGTAGATGTCTATATAGAGGCAGGCCCCATGCTAGGATCCTTCCTGTCTCACAGCATTCCTAGCATAGCTTGAAGTCCACTATTTATCCCTTGAGTATCCTCAACTCCTTGTACAATGTGAGTTCACTTGAGAAAACCTCAAATCTAGAACTAATTTATTCCAGTCTCTACACCCACACCTAAACGACTAATTCCACAAAAGAAAACATAGTAACAGCTTTTGCAGTTTGTTGACACCACAAATTCATTCATTTATTTGTTCCACAAGTATATATTAGAAAGCATATTATGTTCAAGATACTAGAGGTAGAGCAGTGAGCAACAGCTAACACTTGTGTAGCACACCTTTTACATACATGAATTTATGTAATTCTCATAATTCTACCAAAAATATTTGTAATTTTATATTTTATAAATGAAGAAAGATAAACAAAGAAATATATAATTATCCAAGTCTCAGAGCTGGTGTAGCCCAAGAAGGGATTTGAACCCAGGAAGGATGGCCCAAGAACCTGGAGCCTTACCCTCTATGCTATATTCCCTCCGATTTCTGTGATCTCAGAACATAAAGTATATGAAGGAATAAAGATAATAATAAAGTAATGCATGAAAAGAATGTTACTAAAGGGAATGTAGTGAGTGTCTGGGAATGTATAGGTGGTGGAAATTAATGTATTCCAGGTATTCAGCAAAACTATACTCTACCACTGATTGAAAATTCTGATAGATTTCCTTTATCTCTCTTTGGACACCCACAGTGGTTACTTTAAACATTCCCTAGCCTACCCCAAACTACTTTTCTTCTCTTGTATATCAAGTTTATGACTTCTCACTAGAAAGGTCCTTCAACTTATTAACTTTAAACCTATATATTTTTCTATATCTAGAACTAATGCTCGGTCAGGAGACTCTTAGTTCAGGCATTCAGTATTAGAACATAGGCATATTCTACTCCAATTAATCTAGTGTATTCCTGGAATCTACCCATAGGATGTCCAGTCCTGGTCCATATTCTCTCTACCAGGACTCCCAGTGCTACCCATCTTTCAATAAAAGATCTCTTTTTAAAATATTTATTCAATTTTGAGACAGAGAGAGAGAGAGAGACGCAGGGAGGGGTGGAGGGAGGGAGAGAGAACAAGCAGTAGAGGGGCGGGGGGTGGAGGGGGTGGGGTGGGGAAGGGCTCCAGACTCAGCCGTCAACACAAAGCCTGATGTGTGGTCAAACCCATGAGCCATGAGATCATAACCTGAGCTGAAGTCAGACACTTAACCAACTTAGGCACCTAGGTGCCCCTAAAGATCTTCCTCTGAAGGAGATGTTTTCTGCTATTTGCACTGTATGCCATATTCCTAAACAATATTACCCACATTTACAACTTCAACTTCAATCTCAAACTAATGGCTACCAAATCTATGTATCCAACCCAGGCCATCCTTCCAAATACCAGCCCTTCATAGCCAATACTTACTGAATATCTCAACTTTTATAAATCATAGGCAACTCAAACTTTTTATGTGATCATCACTGTGCACTTACCTCCTAAACCTATCTTATGTTGTTTATGTCAGTGGATAGTAGTAACCCTACCCAGTTGTCCAAACCAAAAATCATTCTTAAAAATTCTCTTTTATGTATTTGTGTTATCAGTCAATTCTCCTTCCTAAAGATCTCAAGTTTGATGACTTCTGTTATACCACAATTACCATAGTCCAAGACGTTATGTAATGGAATACTATTTGGCAATGAGAGAAAATGAAATCTTGCCGTTTGCAATAATGTGGATGGAACTAAAGGGTATTAATGTAAGCAAAATAAATCAGTCAGAGAAAGACATCTATCATATGATTTTGCTCATGTGTGGAATTTGAGAAACTCAACAGATGAACACAGGGGAAGGGAAGGAAAGAAAAGAAAAAAAAAACAGACAGGGAGGCAAACCATAAGAGATTCTTAAACAGAGAACTGAGGGTTGCTGGAGGTGAGGTGGGCGGGGGACAGGTTAAATGGGCATTAAGGAGGGCACTTTTCGGGATGAGTAATGGGTGTCATATTAAAGAGATGAATCACTGGGTTCTGCATCTGACGCCAAGACTACACTGTATATAACTAACTTCAATTTAAAATTTTAAAATAATTAATTAATAACTAATTAGTTTTATAAAGCTTCTTAACTACAGTATCTATCATCTTTCCCTTCACCAATACATTATCCTCTCTGTAGCAAGAGCAATCATCTTATAATTCAAATGGACTTGTTTCTTTTGGTTTAATATACTCCACTGGCAATCTCTTTTAGGATAATAGTCAATATCTTTTCCTTAGTTTACAAGGATTTTTATAATCTAGCTCCATTTTATGTTCTGGCCATTTTTAACTTTGTTTTATTCTTTGCCTGAACAAGAAGAGAAGCCTGGCTTATTTATTACACACTTCTTTCATTGCCTTAACTTTTCTACCTCTTTTTGCCAAGCTAACTCAATTTCACCCTTCAGGGCCCAAGTTTCACTTAGTCCATCCATATAATGAAACAGGTATCCTTCATATGCTCCTTTAAATTCCTGCACCTCTGCTATTGTTTTATTAATCCACATTATTATAATTTCTGTTTATATTGCCTGTCTTCCTTTGTCAGTCTTAAGCACCAGGAGAAGAGATACCACATCTGTTTTGGTACACTGTGTTCCCAGGGACTAGCACAGTGCTTGCTTGACATATAGCAAGCACTCAATAAGTAATTATTGAAACAAGAAGTAAATGAGAAATTAAGAAACTGTCTGTTATGAACTGAAATGTATCCCCCCAAAATTCACAGACTGAAAACCTAACCACAATGTGACTATTTGGAGATACAGCATTTAGGAAGGTAATTAAGGCTCAATGAGGTCATAAGTGTGGACCCTTAATCTGATAGGATGGGTATCTTATAAGAAGAAAAAGAGATCCTACCAAGCTCTTCCCTATCGCCACTCACAGAGTAAAAACACTGTGAGAACAAAGCAAGAAGGAAGCCCTCTTCAAGCCATGGAGAGAGAAAGGACTCTTCAGAAACCAACCCCTAATGATACATTGACTTTGGACTTCTAGCCCCCAAGATTATGAAAAAATCAATTTTTGTTAAGCCATACAATCTATGATATTTTTTATACATCCTTTGAGACTGTCCCAGCTCCCAAGTATCTCATAGCATAGAGAAAGATATTTAAATCAATAAACTCAATACTACGCAATAATTTTTATAATAGAGGTATGCACACATGCTTTGAGGATACAGAAGATGGAAAGATAAATTACAAAAGGATTGCAAGAAAACAAAGAAAGAAGCTGCTAAAATAATTTCTTTATGAAGAAGTAAAATGATAACAGATAGAAACTTGGGTTTACACAAAGAATTAAGAGTGACAGAAGTGGTAAATATGTGAGTACATGTTTTTAATTCTCATTTTTGAAAACTTATTCAAAAGATAATTAACTGTTTAAAGAAAAATAATAATGTATTTCCAGCATAGAGAACTAAAATATATGATAGCAAAGAATGGAAGGGAAAAATGGACTTATAGTGGACCCTGTAATAACATGGGTTTGAAATGGTTCACGTATATATGAATTGTCTTCTTTTATAAGTACGGTACAGTATGGCAAGTATATCTACTCAAGTTTTGAATTACACATATTTGAACAGTGAAGGTCCACATAAAGGTGGATTTTCTTTATATATATATATACATATACATACATATACATATATAAATACAGTACAGTACTGCAAATGTACTTTCTCTTCCTCGTGATTCTCTTACTAACATTTTTTTCTCTACCTTAATTTATTGTTAGAATATAGCAGTAACACATAAAACATATGAAACAGATGTGAATTGGTTATTTATATTATTAGCAAGGTGTGGTCAACAGCAGATTAACAGTGTTAAGTTTTGGGGGTGTGTCAAAAGTTATACATTGATTTTTTTAACTGCCAGGTTGTCAATGTCCCAATCCCATGTTGTTCAGGATCAACTATATGTTGTTTTGTTTTGTTTTGTTTTTATATTACAGATGCAGTAGTAACAATACTTAGACTGTGAAGATAAATATTCCTTTCATGAAGCTTTCAATATGCTATATTGAATATGCAATAATAAAACAAAAAAATATAGCTAAATAAGTCAATATACAGATAAATGTTCATTTAATCCAAAAGGCACAGAAAAGAAAAAAAAGAAATATATAGCAATATGATAGATAGAAATCAAAGCACACTAATAATTGCAATAAACGTAAATAATTTAAGCATTACAAATAAATGGTCATGATTATTAGACTGTTTTTTGAAATGTAAGACCTAAATATGTACTGTGTACAAGAAAGCTACCTTGTATAAAAACTCTGATAGGTTAAAGTCAAATGAAGGATTAAGTTGTACCATGTTAATACTAATAGTAATTTTTTAATATAATTTATTGTCAAATTTGCTAACATTCAGTGTGTAAAGTGTGCTCTTGGTTTTTGGGGTAGATTCCCATGGTTTATCGCTTACATTCAACACCCAGTGCTCATCCCAACAAGTGCCCTTCTCAATGCCCATCACACATTTTCCCCCTCTGATTGACCCCGTCCATCAAAAATAAGTAGTTACAAAGATGGAGGGGGGAAAACCATAAGAGACTCTTAAATACAGAGAAAAAAATAACAGTAATTTTTAAAAACTAAAGTGACTATATTATTATCAGACAGGAAAAGTTACCAGAGATATTAAAGGATATTCTATCAAGCAAAAAGGGTCAATTCATCATGAATACATAGCAATTCCAAATTTGTATAAATTCAATAAGAGAAATTCAACATTTATAAATAAAAAACTATTTACAAGTAGAAATAGACAAGTGTACAATTATAGTTGGAAAGTTCAACACCACTCTCTCTGTAATTTGTACAACAAAAATATGATAACTCAGGAAGGATAAATAAAATTAATAATCAACTTGGCTAACAGAAAACCTCCCAAATCTACACATATACACACTGCTTTTCAGACCATTTTCTGGTAAATAGAATCCAGTGATGTACTTAAATGAGCATATATAACCTGATATATATCTCCTCCCAACCCATATTTCTAACTTCATATTCCACTACAATTTTATCTCTTTTTTTATATTTATTTTGAGAGAGAGAGAATATGTGCACATGCAAGCAGGGGAAGGAAAGAAAGAGAGGGAGAGATAATCCCAAGCGAGCTCCATGATGCAAGGCTTGATGTCTTGACCACGACCTGAGCCAAATCAAGAGTTATATGCTTAGCTGACTGAGCTGCTGAGGGGCCCTACATCACAGCAGTATTTTAAAAAGGGCCTCTGAGTGTTTACTAATAATAGATGCTATCCACATGGTCTCATGCTTTAAAAAAAATTCTATATGTACACATATATATATACACACACACAGATAAATAATCATAGAGGTTTATGTATGTGGTTTATTATGCATATACATATGAAATATATATATTTCTTAAATCTAATCACAGAGGAACCAAGGTCAAAGATATTACAACAGCAAGTGTAAAATTCATGTATATCTTGCTTCCTCTATAAAATGAACCAGAGATCCTTGAATAATTGGTTTATTCCAAAGCCTGAGAAGGCAAATTTAAAAATAAGCCTGGAATATCTAGGAGTAACAGAAGTAAGGAAGTACTTTTAAAAATGACAGAGCATGTTGAAGTACACAGCAGCCAACATGAGTTTTCCATAGCTACACTGAAACAACTTGAACAAACAGCATAAATACTACAATGATTTAAATAAAAATTTAGTAAGTAAATGAGAGGGAAGGAACTACTTTCCTCATAGAAGTATTCCAATTAATAAAAGTAGGAGACTGATCAAAATAGAAAATCACCATTATTATACCACATTTATGCCTGATGCAGAAAATATATATAGGCAAGATCCACCAATTTTTTTAAGATTTAATTTTGTAGACAAGTTTAAGGTTCATAGCAATATCGAGGGGAAGTACAAAGATTTTCCCTATACTTACTACCCTTACATATGTATATCTGTCCTCATTATCAACCGCACCAGAGTGGTACATTTGTTATAAGTGATGAACCTACATGTCACATCATGATCACTGAAAGCCTGTAATATGCATTAAGGTTCACTCTCAATGTTGTATATCATATGGGTTGGGACAAATGTATAACATGTACCCATCATTACACTATAATATAGAATATTTTAGTGCCCTAACATTGTATAGTCTCAAAGTATCTCTCCACAATATTTAGTAATTACAAAAGGAAGATTGGTAATTGTAGAGTGGAGGATTTTGGAAGACAACATGGTAACCAAGTAACTGAAGTTAACATCTACTAGAATGTTAACTTAGTATTAAGTATGCTCTCATATGCACTTAGAGGGACATAGCACTTCCGTAGTATCTTTTTCAGTAACCATATCTCAATCTTATTGTAAGAAAATAATCGACAGATCCAAATAGACAATCAACAAAATGACTGGTATACTTCAAAAGCATCAAGGTTGTGAAAGACAGGAAAGATTGAGAACTGTCACAGATTAAAAAAAAAAAAAGCAACAAACTGGGGACTTAATGAAATACAACAGGGGATCCAAGATTGCATCCTGGAACAACAAACATACATTACTAGAAGCACTGGAGAAATTTAAATGTGTTCCATAATTTACTTGATAATATTGTACCAAGGTTAGATTTCTTAGTTTTGATGATTGTTCTACAGTTATGTAATATGCTACATAATGGCAATCTGGATGTACATGGGAACACTCTATACTATTTTTACAATGTTTCTGTAACTCTAAAATTATCTCAAAATTAAAACTGAAATAAAATATCACCACACGTGCTTTTTTTGGTAGAAATTGGCAAACTGATTTAAAATTTACAGGAGAATGCAAAAACAGAATACACAAAATAATTTTGTAAAGCATCAAAGTTGGAGGATTTGCACTAACTGATCTGAAAACATTTTAAATCTACATAATCAACTTAGGGCAGTGTTTGCATAAAGACATATAGATTAATAGAACAGAACAGTCCTGAAATAGACCCACAGATATATTGGCAATGGGTTTTTAAGAAAAGTGTTTAGGTAATTCATGAAAGAAATATTATGTTTTCTAAAACTGTTTCTGGAACAACTTGATATTCATATGGGGAAAAACAACATTCTTGCCTCACACCATTTGGAAAAAAATATCAGGATATATCACAGACTTATTTTTAATTTTTAAGGAATCTCCCCACTGTTTTCTAAGCTATACTAATTTACATCTCTACCACTAGTGTACAAGGGTTCCCTTTCCTTGATGTTTTTGTCAACACGTGTTATCTCTTATCAGACATCCTAGTAAGAATGAGATGATAGCTCACTGTGGCTTTGATTTGAACTTCCCTGATGGTTTGTGAAGTTGAGCATCTTTTCATTTACCTGTTGGTCATTTATATAGCATCTTTGGAGAAATGTTTATTCAGATCTTCTGCCAATTTTTTAGAATCAGATTATTTCAGCCTTCTACTATTGGAGTTGTAGGAGTTCCTTGCATAGGCTAAGTATTAGCCTCTTATCATACATGGTTTGTAAATATTTTCTCCCATTACTTAGTCTTTTCATGTTTTTATTATTTCCTTTACTGCATATAAGCTTTTTAGTTTGATGAAGTCCTCCTTGTTTATATTTGCTTTTGTTGCTTCTGTGTTTGGCATCATATCTAAAAAATCATTGCCAAGATCAATGTCAAGGAGCTTATCCTCTATGTTTATTCCTGATACTTTAAAGGTTTTAGGTCTTATATTCAAGTCTTTAATCCATTTTGACTTGATTTTTGTGCACTGTGTAAGATAAGGGTCTAGTCATTTTTGCATATGGATACACAGTTTCCTAAACATTTTTTGAAGATATTGTCCTTTCCCCATTGTATGTTCCTGAGGTCCTTGTCAAAGATTAATCATATATGCATGGGTTTACTTCTGGGCTTTCTATTCTTTTCCATAGGTCTGTGTATCTATTTTTATGCCTGCACCATACTGTTTTGATTACGATAGGTTTTTATAATATAGCATGAAATAAGAAGTGCGGTGTCTCCAGCTTTCTTCTTCTTTTTCAAGATTGCTTTGGCTATTTGACGTCTTCTGTGGTTCCATACATTTTAAGATTTTTTTTCTATTTCTATGAAAAATGTCACTGAAACATAACATGCCACTGAAATGTTAATAGGGACAGCATTAAATGTGTAGATTGCTTAGACAGTATGGAGAGTTTAACAATACTAATTCCTCTAATCCAAGAGCACTGGATATCTTTCCACTTATTTCTTCTTCAATTTCTTTCATCCTTTTCAGTATGCAGGTCTTTTACTTCCTTAAGTTTTTTCCTGTTTTATTCTTTCTGATGTTATAGCAAGTGGGACTGCTTTCTTCATTTCTCTTTCAGACATTCCACTGTTAATGTATAAGAATGAAACTGATTTTCTTATGTTGATTTTGCCTCAGGAGACATATCTAGAAAAAACTGCTACATGTGATGTCAATAAATACTACCTATGCTCTCTTTGAGGATTTTTATAGTTTCAGGCCTCACATACAGGTCCTTAATCCATTTTGACTTTATTTTTGTGGATGGTGTAAGAAAGTGGTCCAATTTCATTTTTTTGCATGTAGTCATCCCCAAAGTTGAAGAGACTTTCCTGTTGCATTTTCTTTCATCCTTTGTCAAAGTTTAATTGACCATATAAATGTAGGTTTATTTCTGGGTTTTTCTATTCCTTTCCATTGACCTACGTTTCTATTTTTGTGCCAGTACCTCATACTGCTTTGATTACCACAGCTTTGTAGTAGAACTTGAAATCTGGAATTCTGAAACCTCCAGCTTTACTTTTCTTTTCAAGGTTGTTTTGGCTATGCAAGGCCTTCAGTGCTTCCACACAAATTCTAGGACTGTTTGTTCTAGTTCTGTGAAAAAATGTTGTTGGTATTTTGATAAGAGTTCCATTAAACGTGTAAACTGCTTTGGGTAGTATGGACATTTTAACCAGACTGTTCTTCCAATTCATGACCATGATGTATCTTTCCACTTCTTTATGTCATCCTCAATATATGTCATCAGTGTTTTATAGTTTTCAGAGTACAGGTCTTTCCCCTCCTTGGTTAAACGTATTTCTAGATATTTTATTATCTTTTGTATGATTGTAGATGGCATTACTTTCTTAGTTTTTCTGTTACTTCATTATTAGTATATAAAAGTACCATGGATTTCTACACATTGATTTTGTATCCTACAATCTTACTGAATTCATTTATCTGTTCCAGTCATCTTTTAGTGGAATATTTAGGGTTTTCTATATACAGTATCATGTTTTCTGCAAATAATGCAAGTTTTATTTCTTCCTTACCAATTTTGATGCCTTTTTTTCATTCCTTTTGTCTGACTGTAGTCACTAGAAATTCTAGTACTGTGGTAAATAATAATGGTGAGAGTGGACATCCCTATCTTGTTTCTGACCTTAGGGGACATGCTCTCAGTTTTTCACTATTGAGTATGATGTTAGCTGTGGGTTTTCCATATATGGCCTTTATCATATTGAGGTATGTTCCCTCTAATATATCTTGTTGAGGATGGATGTTGTACTTTCTCTAATGCTTTTTCTACATCTATTGAAATGATCATATGGTTTTTATCCCTTCTTTTACTGATGTGATGTAGCACATTGATTGACTTGTGAATGTTGAACCACCCTTAAATTCCAGGGATAAACCCCACTTGATCATGATGAGTGATTTTTTAAATATATTTTTGAATTTGGTTTGCTAATATTTTGTTAAGGACTTTTGCATCTATGTTCATCAGTGATATTGACTTGGAGTTATCATTTTTGTAGTTTCTTTATTTGGTTTTGGTATCAGGGTAATGCTGGCTTCGTAGAATGAATTAGGATATTTTCCTTCCTCTTATATTTTTTGTAATAGTTTGAGAATAGGTATTAACTCTTCTCTAAATAGTTGGTACAATTTACCTATGAAGCCATTAGTCCCTGGAGTTTTGTTTGCTGGGACTTTTTTGGTTACAAACAGGCAGCCGAACTCTTCCTTGACACAGTGTCCACATTCACATCCTATGAACTTATGGATTATAAAGTCTTCGTGACTTACACGGTCTATGTCAGCATGATTGCCTTAGAAAGACCGGATCTCAGGGAAAAGGTGATTAAGGGCGCAGAGATCCTGGAGGTGCTACACAGTCTTCCTGCCGTCTGGCAGTATCTGTTTTCCCTCTACGAATGTCGTTACTCGGTTTTCTTCCAGTTCTTAGGGAACTCTCCAGATTTATTGCTGCAGGGAGGCGACACTGCAAAATAGATAAAGTAAACGAAATCGTGGAAACGAACAGACCTGATAGCAAGAACTGGCAGTACCAAGAAACTATCAAGAAAGGAGATCTGCTACTAAACAGAGTTCAGAAACTTTCCAGAGTAATTAATATGTAAAACCATGTAAACGAAGGATTTCCTTTAGAGATAACGATTTGGAATTTTTATAGCTTACTACAGTTCAACTGTGTAGAATAAATACCGCATTGTTGTTTCTTTCAACAATTTCATTGGTGGTGACGTGTGTTAAATTTTCTACTTCTTGATTTAGTTTTGGGAGATTATGTTTCTAGGAATGTATCCATTTCTTCTAGGTTGTCCAATTTGTGACATATAACTTTTCATAATATTCTCTTACAAGCTTTTGTTTTGCTGTGGTGTCAGTTGATATTTCTCCCTTTTCGTTTCTGATTTTGAGTCCTCTCTCTCTCTCTCTCTCTCTCTCTCATTGTTTTTGATGAGTCTGGCTAAAGGTTAGTCAATTTTGTTGATCTTTTTAAAGTACCAGATCCTTATTTATTTCTGCTTTAATCTTTATTGCTTTCTTCCTTCTGATAGTTTTGCATTTTGTTTGTTGTTCTTTTTTCAGTTCCTTTAGATGTAAGTTTAGGTTATTTGTTTGGGATATTGGGGGTTTCTTATCATAGGCCTGTATTGCTATCAACTTCCCTCTTTGACTATCTTTTGCTGTATCACAAAGGTTTTGGACCATTTTGTTTTCATTTCAATTTGTCTCCATGTTTTTTGGATTTCATCTTTGATTTCTTGGTTGTCTCATCCATTACTTAGTAGCATGGTATTTAACCTCTATATATGTGTACTTTCCAGGTTTTTTCTTGTGGTTGATTTCTAATTTCATACTGTCATGGTAAGAAAAGATACATGGTATGAGTTCAAGATTTTTTAATTTGTTGAGACTTGTTTTGTGGCCTAATATGTGATCTATTCTGGAGACTGTTCCATGTGCACTTGAAAAGGATGTGTATTCTGTTTTAGGATAGTATATTCTGAATATATCTTAGATCCATCTGGTCCAATGTGTCATTCAAAGACAGCTTCCTTGTTGATCTTCTGTTTGAATGATCTATCCATTGATGTAAATCAGGTATTAAAGCTCCCTACTACTGGGGCACCCGGGTGGCTCAGTTGGTTAAATTACCGACTTTTGATTTCAGGTCAGGTCATAATCTCATGGTCATGAGATAGAGCCCTACATCTTTCTTGAGATTCTCTCTCTCCCCCTCTCTCTGCCCCTCACCCGCTTCTTCTCTCTCTCTCAAAATAAACATAAAAAACAAAATAAAGTCCCTGCTATTATTTAACTACCAATTATTTCCTTTACGCTTGTTATTAACTGCTTTATGTATTTGGATGCTTTCATGTTGAATGCAAAAATATTTACAATTGTTATATCTTCTTGTTGGATTCTACCATTTATAGTCACATAATGTCCTTCTTTGTTCCCTATTACAGTTTTTGTTTTTAAAATCTGTTTTGCCCAATGTAAGCATTGCTACTCTGTCTTTTCATTTCCATTTGCATGATAAATGTTTCTCCATTTCCCTTCGCCTTTTAATCTGCATGTGTCTATAGGTCGGAAATAAGTCTCCTGTATGGAGCATATACATGGGTCTTGTTTTTTGTTTGTTTAATCCATTCTGTCACCCTATGTCTTTTGATTGGAGCATTTAGTGCATTTACACCTAAGTAATTATTATTATGCATTTATTGCCGTTTTGTTCCTTGTTTCATGGTTGTTTTTGTATTCCTCTCTAATCCTTTCTTCTCTTGATGTCTCCTCTCATGATTGATTGGCTTTCTTTAGTGAAATACTTGGATTCCTTACTCTTTATTTTTTCCATATCTATTACTATATTTTGATTTCCAGTTACCATTAGGTTTATGTATAACATCTTCTGCATCTAACAATTTATATTAAGCTGATGGTCACTTAATTTTGGACTCATTCTTTAAGCTTCTCCCTTCCATGCTTCAGAAATTTGGTATCATATTTTACATCCTTTCATTTTGTGCTTCTCTTGAGTTTTACAGATAGACATTTTCTTTTGTCCATCCTATTTTTATCACACTTACTTAAGGTTTTATTTCCAATGCAGTTTCCATTAACATTTCTTGTAGGACTGGTTTAGTGGTAATTAATGCTTTTAACTTTTGTTTGTCTGAAAAGCTCTTTATCTCTCCTATTCTGAATGATAGCCTTGCTGGACAGAGTATTCTTGGGTTCGGATTTTTCCCTTTCAGCACTTTGAATATATCATGCCACTTTCTTCTGGCCTGCAAAGTTTCTGCTGAATAATGGGCCAATAGCTGTATGGGATTTCCTTTTTTTTTTTTTTTTTTTTTAACAGTCTTCTCTTTCAACTTTAAAATTTGATCTTTACCACAATTTTTTGCCATTTTAAACTTTTTTTTTTAATGTTTTATTTATTTCTAGGATAGAGAGACAGCGTGAACAGGGGAGGGTCAGAGAGAGAGGGAGTCACAGAATCTGAAACAGGCTCCAGGCTCTGAGCTGGCAGTCAGCACAGAGCCCGACGCGGGGCTCGAACCCACGAACCGCGAGATCATGACCTAAGCGAAAGTCGGACGCTCAACCGACTAAGCCACCCAGGCGCCCCTGCCATTTTAATTACTATGTGTCTTGGTGTAGATCTTTTTTGTTGAATTTGTGGGGAAATCTTTGTTTCCCTCACAAGATTTGGGAAATTTTCAGCTATTATTTCTTCAAATACATTTTCTCCTCTCCTCCTTCTCTCTATTTTCTTTCTGGGATCCATATAATGCAAACGTTATTACATGTGATGATGTGGCTGAGTTCTTTCAAGTCTACTCTCATTATGCAGTATTTGTAGCTCACTTGTGAAGCTTGATTACCTTCCATTACTCTATCCTCCAGGCCACTTTTACATTTCTCTGCTTCCTATAGCCTATTATTTATTCCACCTATTATACGTTTAATTTCACTTATTGAGTTCTTTATCTCTGACATGTTATTTCTTATCTCTTTTTCAGGGGTCTCACTGGTGTCCTCTACCCTTTTCTGAGGTCCAGTGAGTATCTTTATGATTATTCTAGAGTCATATGACTCTATCAGTCATATTACTTATTTCCATTTTACTTAGATCTCTTCCTGTGATTTTATTTAGGATATCTTCCTCTCTCTCCTCATTTTGTCTAACTCTCTGTGTCTGTTTCTGTGTGGTAGGAAAGTCAGCTATGTCTTCTGCTCTTGAAAGTAATGGCCTTATGAAAAACGAGTATTGTAGTGCTCTCCAGTGTACTGTCCCCTGCTCACCAGAATCTGGCCCTTTAGGGGAATCTACTATGTGTGTTGATTGTGTCCTGCTGTTGTGTCTGAGTTGCTTTTTCTTTCAGTCCAGATGTCTTCACTCTCTGCCTGTTGTGGGCTATGCTTGTTCTCTGTGGTGAGACCCAGGTAGGTCAGTTGTGAGGAAATGTGGCCCCAAGTCAGCTCAGGCATGGGGCAATGACGTTTCTGATATTTGCACTGAGCCCTAGCCTCAGGCTGGACCCCCTGCATCCAGGAGCATTCAGAGTCTCTGTGTGTGGCAGCTGGACAGGGTGCACATGTGGCATTAATGGCATTAACAAAATTCATGCTGAGTCCTAAGTGGAGGCCAGCAGGCTTGAAGTGGGTGAGTTCTCAGGAGAATGCATGGGCAGAGCACACTACTAGTAGGTTAGGTAGCAAGTATCTGTGCAGGCTGCCTCCTGCAGGTGGCCTTGTGTTTGTGCTGGGAAGCAGGGGGTCAAAATGGCACCAGTCAGCTTTTTTGTTCCCAGAGAAGTCCCCCAATATGCTCTCAAATCAGTGTACACAGCTCTGTCTTCTGTTTGCCTCAAGCATTGTACAAACTATGGCTTCTATGGTGCCTCTCTGCAGACTACTGTCTCATTAAAGGCAGGGACCCAGCTATCATTCACCCTACCTGTTCACCTAGTGCTGAGCTAGCTGACTTTTAAAACTCCAAGCTCCACATCCCACTGGTTATCCAAACTCACAGAATTCAGTCCCTCTGGTTCTGAAAGCAGATTTATGGGGACTCTCCTTACCCATCTGGGCTCCTTGGTGTGAGAGACCATTTCTTTCCCCTCTTCTCACTAGCAGCTCCCTCCCTCCTACAGGTAGCTCCCAACCACATTTCCTCTTTTTCTAACCTGTCAAGCGTAGCTTCTTCTCTCCATTTACTTGTGGATATAGTTCCTGCAGTCTTCAGATCACTCTGCAGATCATTCGCATGGATGTGTGTGATATCTAGGTCTAACTGTGGGATGGGGTAAGCTTATTGTCCTCTTACTCCACCGAATTTCTGAGCCTTCTCTATTCATTTATTAATTGAAAGGGATGTTTGATGGAGCATTTAGGGTTCTCAGTATCTGAGATCATGTCATCTGTAAACAGACAATAACCCAGCAAACCTACTTCTGGGTATCTAAAAAAAAAAAAAAAAAAAAAAAATCCAAACCACCATCTTGAAGAAATATCTGCACCCCCATGTTCACTGCAGTATATTCACAATACTCAATATATGGAAACAACCTAAGTGTCCATCAACAGATTAATGGATTTTTTAAAATATGGTGCATATATATAATGGAATATCATTTAGCCATAAAAAAATTGAAACTTTCCATTCATAATAATATGGATGAATTTGGAGGACACTATGCTAAGTGAAATAAGCTAGAAAGACAAAGACAAATAGTACATCTGTCACTTACATGTTGAATATACATTAAAAATAAACATAGAAACAGCAGAATGGTGGTTTTCAGGAACTGAGGAGTAGGAAAAATGGGAGATATTATTCAGAGTACGAACTTTTTACTATAAAATGGATTAAGTTCTGAGGATATAATGTAGAACGTACTATAGTATGACTATAGTTAATAATACTGTATTGTATACTTGAAATTTATTAAGTGAGTATATCTTAAACATTCTCACCACACTTACAAAAAAGGATAACTATGTGAAGTGATGGTGGTATATATTATATAACATATACATATATCAAATCACGATATTGTATACTTTAAACCTATTTTGTCAATTTGAACTCAATAAAGTTGGAAAATAATTTTAATTACATAATCTTAACAAAAACACAGTATTCTAAAAACTAATAATACATATATAAACAAAATATCATAGGCAGACCTAAATACAAAAGTTGAAATTTTAAGATTTGGCACAGCAAAAGAAGCCATCAACAAAACAAACACCAAATGAGAGAAGATATTTGCAAGTGATATACAAAATAAAGGGTTAATACCCAAAATCTATAAAGAACTTGTAAAACTCAACACCAAAAAATATCTGATTAAAAAATGGGCAGAGAACCTGAACAGACACTTTTTTCAAAGAAGAAATACAGATGGCCACTGACACATGAAAAGATGATCAATATCAGTCATCATCAGGAATATGGAAATTAAAATAAGATATCATCTCATACCTGCTAAAATAGCTACAATCAAAAAGACAAGGAGCAACAAGTGTTGGTAATGATATGGCAAAAACAGAACCCTCATGCACTGTTGGTGGGAATGTAAACTGGTAAAACCACTGTGGAAAACAGTATGGAGGTTCCTCAAGAAATTAAAAATAGAAATGGCATATGATCCAATAATACTACACTTAGGTATTTACCCAAGGAAAACTAAAACACTGACTCAACAAGATGTATGCACCCCTGTGTTTACTGCAGCCGAGATACAGAAGCAACCTAAAGATCTATCAATAAATGAATGGATTAATGGAGTGCCTGAGTGGCTCAGTTGGTTAAGCATCTACCCTTGATTGCAGCTCAGGTCATGATCTCACCATTGGTGAGTTCCAGCCTCCTCACATCAGGCTCTGCACTGATGGCATAGAGCCTGCTTGAGATTCTCTCTCTCTACCTCTATCTCTGTCCCTCCTCCACTTATGTTTTTTTCTCTCTCTCTTTCTCTCTCTCTCTCTCTTTTCTCTCAGTCTTTCTCTCAAATTAAATTTTTTTTTAAATAAATGGATTAATAAAGTGGTATATATGCACAGTAGAATATTACAGAGCCTTATAAAAGGAGGAAATCATGCCATGTGAGACAAAAGAAACAGATCTAGAGTGTGTTATGCTAAGTAAAATAAGGTAGACTGGGAAAGATAAATACCACATGAATCTGGTCTAAATGGAATCTAAAAAAAATAAATAAATAAACAAACAAAAGACAGAATCAGATTATAAATACAGAGAACAAACAAACTGATGGTTTCCAGGGGCAGAGGTTGGGCAAAATGAGTGAAGGGGAGTGGGAGATGCAAGATTCCAGTTACAGAATGAGTAAGTCATGGGAATAAAAGGCACAACATAAGGAATACAGTCAATGATACTGTAATAGCAATGTAATGAAGCAGATGGTAGTTATACTTGTGGCGAACATAGCATAATGTATAAACTTGTCAAATCACTAAGTTGTGTATCTAAAACTAATATAACATTGTGTGTCAACAATACTGAAAAAAAAAACCATTAAAAACAATGTTTAGAGAAAAGCATAGCAGAAATCTTTACAATATTGAGGTTTGCAAAATTTTCTTAAGTAGGGTACAAATTCTATGTATGTTCAAACAAAACAAAAGATTAATTTGAAATTCATCAAATTTAAAAATGTATATTCTTCAAAAAAGCACTAAGAAAATAAAAAGACAAGTTACAAATAAGAAAAAAGTATTCATAAAATATACATATGACAAAGCACTTGTATTTAGACTGGATAAAGAATTCATAACTCAAATATAAGGAAATACATGCAAATCAATGAGCTGTCACTTCATATCCGGTAGGATGGCCACTATCAAAAGAACAGAAAACAACAAATATTGGCAAGAATACGGAGGAATCTTGTACATCATTGACTGTAAAATGGTACAGACTTTGTGGAAAATAGTATGAAGGTTCCTGAAAAATTAAACATAAGATTATCATATGATCCAGCAATCCCATTTCTGGTTATAGATCCAAACAAATTCAAAGCAAGATCGTGAAAAAGTATTTGAATATCCATGTTCCTTGCAATATTATTCTTAGTAGCCAAGATGTAGAAGCAACATGTATGGCCATGAAAGGATGAATGGATAAAGACAATGCAATGTATACATATAATGGAATATCATTAAGGTTTAAAAAAGAAGGAAATCCTGTTACATGCTATAAAATAAATGAACTTCAAGGACATTACGCTACATGAAAAAAGCTAATCAGAAATGGACAAATACTGCATTATTCCACTCAGATGAAGTATCTAAAGTACTCAGAAACATAGAAACAGTAAAAAGAAAGGTGGTTGCTAAGGGAAGAGAGAGTTAAGTGTTTAATGTGCATATTTTCAGTTTTGAAACTAGAATTAACAAATTTTAGCAACCTACTGCACAGCAATATATACTTAATACCACTGAACTGTACACTTAAAAATGGTTAAACTGGTAAATATAACATTATTTGGATTTTTTTAAATCACAATAAAACAATATCAAGAAAATAAAGTATTTTTAAAAGGGTAAACATTTTTTCTTGTTATGTTTACCCTTGTTCATTTAGGATCTAAATGAGGTTCACATATCACATTTGGTTACTATCTCTCTTAAGTCTCTCTGAATCCAGAGTAGTCTAAATTCTTTCTTCATATCATTGATTTGACCTGTGATATATTTCTTTTCTTTTATTTTTTTTAATGTTTTTTATTTATTTCTAGGAGAGAGAGAGAGACAGCATGAGCAAGGGAGGGTCAGAGAGAGAGGGAGACACAGACTCCGAAATAGGCTCCAGGCTCTCTGAGCTGGCAGTCGTCACAGAGCCCCACACGGGGCTCGAACCCACGAACCGCGAGATCTGACCTAAGCGAAAGTCGGAGGCTTAACCGACTAAGCCACCCAGGCACCCCGACCCGTGATATATTTCTTATTGTAGATTTGTCCGGTTCTTTCTTCCTCCTCCTGTGGCATCACTTCATTTGTTTCTTTCTCCTATATTTTCTGTAAGTAGAAGAAAGCCCCTGAGTCTTAATTAGATTCGGGTTTACCATTTTGCCATGAACAGTGTGTGGTGTACTTTGTGTAGCACCATATCAGGCACCACGATGTCTGACCATTTCTCTTTCTTTAAGCTGAGGTTGATCAGTGGATCTGTGTAGTAGTCTCCTAATTCCTCCATTACAAAGAGCCCTATCAGCCTTTCACTCATTAGTTTCAGCCATTCATGATTGTTGCCTGTATTGTTGCATTAGTGGTTACAAAAAGATGACTTTGTATCATTGTTTCCATTTTTACCATCTATAATTATTTTGTAGAGGACTTTCCTACACTTACTGAGGCAACTGCTTAACTTGACACAATGGTTGTACAAGGAAAGCTTACTTTTCTTATTTGTAAATATTAAAACAAAAAACTGATGTCTTATCAACTGGTAATGCTGTTCACTGAATCAGAGGTGGTAAAGTTGGTGGGGATAGAGAGGGGGCTTTTCTCTCATTAGTTTATCTTTCTGTATTAATTTATCATTCTGTATTAATAAATATATACTTACATTATCAAAAAAGACTAAAGCAGATGAGTAACCACAATGCCAACTTTATTACTAAGAAGGCAGATACTGAGAATGTGGTTTATATCATTGGTCTAGAGGGTTATGAATACTGGAGTCCAGTCTCAAGTAGTTCTGTCCCGGGGCAGACTTCCTTATATAGAGACAGACCTTCCTGGTATCCTTACTGCATGGCCAAATTCAGCCGGGCCTTTGAAGCAGCTAGTTCCCAGGCAACAGGCAAAATGAGTAGACAGGCAAGTATATTCCCAGTTCTTCCCCTAAATTAACCAATCAAGTAATTTACCTACTTCTCAGTATAATATACCTGAGGGGGCTAGAGATATCCCAGAAGAATTACATTTACAGAGCACACACTACACTCCCTACTGAGATGGGGGAGAAGAATTTGCCCCCATAACAATGTTTACAGGTCTCAGGCTGTCAGCAATGTCTTATATATCTGTCAGTTTTATTGTATTTGCCCATTAGTTTGGCTCTTAGTTTAGAAATGAGATAGGAGGACCTGGGAGGCTCAGCCAGTTGAGCATCCAACTCTTGATTTCAGCTCAGGTCATGATCTCTCAGTCTTGAGATCAAGCCCCATGTCAGGATCCACACTGAGTGTGGAGCCTGGTTGGGATTCTCTCTATCTCTCTACTTCTCAAAATAAACAAATATTTTTAAAAATCTTTTAAAAAAATAAAATTATTATGTCAGGGATAGGCAAACTTTTGCAAAGGGATAGATAGTAAATAACTTGTGGACTATATGATCTTTGTTGCAACTATTCAATTCTACCATTAGCATTAGAGCAGTCACTGACAACACATACAAATAAATGAACATGGTCATATTCTAATTATTTACAAAATCAGATAGTGAACTGGATATGACCCATGGGTCATAGTTGGCCCACCACTGTATTATATTTTAAATGTAGATTATTATTAGCAAATAAATATTTAATGACAGATTTAAAATGTGCTAGTTTTAGTAACATTTTTAAGCATTTTTCTAAGCAATACTGTATAAAATTTCAGCAAATATTATGAGAAAAAATATTTCAAGATGAATTGGACACCACTTATGAAAATCAACACTCCTCTAGATGTGAGTTTCAGGGATAAGAAACTAATTAATATTGATAATAAAATGTACGTATGGCATTTTTATATTCCAAATATGTAAAACATACTCCATATAACATACTAAAATGATAAGCTCTTTTCACAGTGTAGAATTCTCCCCATATCAAAACATCTGTTAGAAATACAAGTAAATGATTTAAAATCCTCTAGCCACATGACCTATAAAGGCATGTCATCATACTGATATTAAAAAGAATTTCTATTCTTTAAAGAATAAAAATTTAAAAATAAAGAATTTTTATTCATTAAAATGAATTTTCACTTACATTTTGTAAATGGAAGTACACAGATGATTCATTATGGTGCAGATATTTTTTATTATACACCATTAATATTTAGACTATTAACAATATATGAGTAAAGTATAACATGAACCAATCAGCATTACTAGCAGAACTTTTTCATTCCTCTGTCATTTAATTCCAGATCAAAATATTACTTAAACATAGCTTTCTGGGGGCGCCTGGGGGCTTAGTCGGTTAAGCGTCCGACTTTCGCTTAGGTCATGATCTCCTGGTTCATGGGTTAGAGCCCCGAGTCAGGCTCTGTGCTGACTGTCAGCTCAGAGCCTGGAGCTTGTTTCAGCATCTGTGACTCCCTCTCTCTCTGACCCTCCCCTGTTCACGCTGTCTCTCTCTCTCTCTCTCTCTCCTAGAAATAAATAAAACATTTAAAAAAAAATTTTTTAAACATAGCTTCCTGTAACTAATGTGCTAGAATGTATATTCGAGATAAATGCAGGTCAACCTTGATTTTTCTCACTTGATGACTTGGTCTGAATCTTAAAAACTCACAAAGTGCAACTAGATATACTTGTGTAAAGACCCCACCCATGATGCCAATGTCACCATTTCCATGGTAACTTTAATGCTTGGAAAGGAAAAAGCAGAAGGAACCAAGAAAATCACACAAAGTGAACAAAATAAAGTATTAGATTGAACATATGTGGCATAAACAAAATATGGGGTGCAGTTATTAAAAATGATTGCCTTTTAAATGAAAACAAGCATAAATCAGGCATATAACTTCAGCTTATGGGAAATGTGGTCAGCCCAAATTCATAGTTCTAAAATTATCCTAGTTTTGATATCACCTAATTGGGAGCTCACATATACATCATATTTAATCATTCTTCTATTGTGGAGGCTTAAATTTCCACATGGTTTTTACATTATTAATGAGTTAAATGAATAAAAATTGATGTGCAATCATTAGATTTGTGCCAATAACAGCAAATATCTACTATTTGTATTATACCAGCACAAAAGATACATGTTTCAATATTATAGCATTAATTATTTTTTGTCCTCAAAATAGAAATACAATGTCAATTTTATACCACAAGGTATATTTTAAGAAATATTTTCTTGGCAGCAAATCCTAAGTGTCTCATTCAAGTTTGATATTTTTAAGATAAGTCGCTGACACTGGAACAAATCACAATGAATGAAGCAAGCTATTGACAGCCATAGAACTAAGAACACAGCCCACTCTCTTGTTAAGTGAATTATTTCATTCTTCTACAATTGTGCTTGAGTCATCCAAACTAAAATCAAGCTATGTTTACTTTCCAAAGTCATTTATTTGCTTACAGAAGATTATCTGAGATTTCATTAAATGTATTTTAATAGATCAACTTTATTAAATCCTTATTATCCTATTCTACCTTCTTCAATGTCTTTCTATGAATTCTGAACATTTTGGTGAATGAATTATATACTCAGCACCAAATATCTTCGGAAAGAGGAGTTAATGTAGAATCGCTGAAGACTCACTTGGCCTACTTATCGTTTTGTCTTCGGTTGACTCTAATAATATTAATGCCCTAAACTGAAAACTAAAATTTGATTTTCAATTGTTCAAGGCCTCTAATCCAATATAAGCATGAATAATAAGATGTGATGTCTTCAGAATCATGAACTAAAATTTGATTTCCATTTGTTGTCTCATTCTGATGAGCATATTGAATGCCTACTATGTGAAAGGTGCCATCCTTGTCACTAAGAGCATAAATACGGATCTGGAATGGCACAGACCACAGGAGCAGATTTTCTAGTGAAAGTGAGAAAGAAATATACTAAGAATGGCTTAAAGTATGATAAAAGTCAGCATTCCCAGGATGTTATGGTGTCTACATTTTAAAACTCTAAATGTAAGAAATAAAAGAGATATTAGAAATCATCCAGTCCAACCCCTTTCTTTTAGAGCTAAAAAAAAAAAAATTATAACAAACTCTGTGTGTGTGTGTGTTTCCATAATCTTGTAAAAACATCAAGAAAAACTGCAAAGCAGGATCTCACTGATGTAATCTGTATGTACATATTTAAACATATATGATATGGTATTGTATGGTATGGTATGGTATGGCATGGTATGAAGGAAGGTGCTCTTGACTGGAAATCATGAAAAGGATTCTATTTGCACATTGTTAATTTTTAGGTATATGACATGGGCAAGATGTTCAGCAATTTAGTTCAAACTCTATCACTCCTAATTCTCTAGTTGTTGTGAGGACTGAATGTAATGGGTATCAAAGTGCTTTGTAAAATCTAAAACACAATAAAACATTTGGTAGTATTTTATATAACAAATCTACATATAAAGAAGATAATAATTTAATTGTGGGGAAATAATTGGATTAACAAATTAAGTGCTTAACTAATTGTGAATTAAAAGAGAATGAAAATTATTTTTTTATCCATTCATTATTTGTTGTCATATTTGAGGTATACAAATACTCAAATCAACAGAGGAAAAAACAATTAGAAAACTTAGGAAACATTTTTCTGTATCTCTTTCCATTCCCAAGACAGAGCATGGGGCTGTCATGGTGATTAGAACAGCTCATTTATGAAAGTTTGCATGTTAGTAGACCAGCGCTAGCACAGAATGCACTCATAGTCTCTTCCAAGAAAAGATGTCTCACCCATCTCTCTCATTGAGGAGGAAGCTATACCTAGGCAGATTTGGCCTATATTTCCTCTTCTCCCACTCCACAGCTCATTGAAAAATGGGTAAGTGCTAAGGCCAAATGCAGCCAATTGATCTATAGCTATCCAGATAGGAGTGACATGACCTAGGATAAAGTCTCTTTAAAAATACTGCACTGTGAGATATTGGGAGATTGAGACAGTTAACAGTGAAGGACTGAAGCCGGATGACCTATAGAAAAAACCATGACACAGGGGCACCTGGGTGGCTTAGTCGGTTAAGCGTCCGACTTTCGCTTAGGTCGTGATCTCGCAGTTGTGGGTTCGAGCCCCGCGTCGGGCTCTGTGCTGACTGCCAGCTCAGAGCCTGGAGCCTGTTTCAGTCTGTGACTCCCTCCTCTCTGACTCTCCCCTGCTCATGCTGTCTCTCTCTCTCCTAGAAATAAATAAAACATAAAAAAAAAAAAAAAAGAAAAAACCATGACACAGAGTTGTGGCCATAGAGGTAATGGCAAGCTGAAGTTATGAGGAATCAACATCCATGGGTAAGCAAATCTGTAAGGCAGAAAACAGTACAGGTGTGTGGTGAAAAGTCTGGGAGGAATAATCAGAGACAGGGCAATCAGTCTCTAAAGCTGACTTTGCTTATGAGGGATAGCCCTATTTGTATATAAAAATTCTGTAGTTTGGGCCAAGTTACTAATATAGACTGGATATCTAGGGAAATTTTAGAGCTCATGAAAGCAGCAGTAGTATCCAGTAGTAGTGTTCAGTGAAATAAGTTAATGAACTGATGTCGAGAGATTTCACTGATTTTATTATCCACATCGCTACCAGAAGGAAGGCCTTATAGAACAGTCAAATGATTTTTGGACACTCAGTTAAAGCATTTGTGGAAAACAGAACTTTATGAAATTAGGATGCATTTCCTACAACATGTGAGAAATGTGATGTGTTAGATATTTCTTATACATTCTCTCAGTCATTCTATTTACTTCAGCTGAGCTTTGCTGAACCAATAGACTTCCCCATCAACTGGAGTCAGACTTTATCTAACTTTTGTTAAGTGCTTTGGATGCCTTAGGAAAGGAAGGTGTGGGAACCAGAGAGCCTCCTTATCTCCTGAAGTTTCAGGGGAAAAATGTGATGAAAATTAGGGCTAGAGGCACAACGATGTCCACAGTACAAATATAACTAAATGTGTAAGATCAACAGGTCTCTTATGTCAAAGTAGTGCCCTGGTAAGGGAAGGCAGGACTCTAGGACCTGGACTAGGAAGATCTGGGCATATAAGCATATACCTTAAACTAAATTCCATCGAATTTTCAATGCTGACAAAAACAGTCTCTTTTTCTGTGCTTGAGGAGAGCAGCCTCCCACTAATTAAAGACCCCATAATAAGCACACCTGAGCCAAACACCTCACAAGCTAATGGTAGGTTATGGTCCTCAAGATTACTCATCTCTCCTAATTACCACCAAGACAGTGACCAAGATTGGACATCAACATAGCCTTAGCAAGAAAATACATTATTCCCTCTTCAGAGAGTAAATAGTTTACAAACCAAAGAAAATGCATGACTAAATGTCTTTGTGAGGAGTCAAGGCAATATGTGTAAAAGTGTACTTTAAAAAATTTTTTAAATAATTTTTTTAATTTATTTCTAGGAGAGAGAGAGAGAGACAGCATGAGCAGGGGAGGGTCAGAGAGAGAGGGTGACACAGACTCTGAAATAGGCTCCAGGCTCTGAGCTGGCAGTCAGCACAGAGCCCGACGCGGGGCTCGAACCCACGAACCGCGAGATCATGACCTAAGCAAAAGTTGGACGCTTAACCGACTAAGCCACCCAGGCGCCCCTTAAAAAAATTTTTTAATGTTCATTTATTGCTGAGAGGGAGAGAGAGACTGCAAGCTGCGGAGGGTCAGAGAGAGAGGGAGACACAGAATCAGAAGCAGGCTCCAGGCTCTGAGCTGTCAGCAAAGACCCTAATGTGGGGCTCAAACCCACAAACTGTGAGATCATCACCTGAGCAGAAGTTGGACACTTTAACAACTAACCCACCCAGGTGCTCCAAAAGTGTATTTTAAATGGAAAGGAATGAGAGACTAAAATGTAATATTGGATGAGAAAGGGTTTATTACTATAGGAGCACTCATCCAGTGCGGCTGCTTACCAAGATACCTTAGCCACACCTAATATGGAGTTTTGGCCCAAGTATATCTCACTGTGGAATCATTGGGTTTATGTAACTGTTTTGGCTGTTTTGTGTTACTAACTGTATAACTGTGAAAGACATACCTAGTAACTAATAGAATCTTCATATTGGTTCCCTTGCTGGTGGAGCAAGTTATGTTAGGAAAAGAGGCTAAATGAAGTTCCTAAAATTGAATTTATTTAACCAAGATAGTATATCATGAGCAATATTGTATTCTGGGAGGACTTACAGAGACTAGACCACAAAGACAAAGGGTATTCTTCATCATATCCCTATTCAGTTCACCTGTTTGATCACTACAAAAACTAGATGGATCATTAAAAATGACAGTGGGTGACAACAAAATTTAACCAAGTGGTAGCTCCAGTAACAGCTACTGTAAAGAATATGACATTTTTACTGACATAGATCAACACTACTTCCAAAGTTGTTATGCAACTCCTGAAATGAAAAATAGATTATTCTCTGTTCCTTTCAATAAGCAAGTTCAAAATATATACCTGTACACGGGAAGGACACAATACACTGTCTTGCTCCAGAGCCACATTAACTCTCTTACTCTCCATTAGAATATAATCTGTAGGGACCTTTGATCACCTGGGCGTTCTGAAGAACATCATATTACATAAAAACCCACAAAAATTCAGAAGTCCATCATGCTAAGCGAATATTTCAAGGATCTCAAAACTTGGGCAAAGCTGGGACATCTTCTCTAAGATAAAAATATAAGCTGTTGCGAACTATTATGTTTATTCCCTGAAACTAAGTAATAAAATACACTCTTTTAAAGGACTTTTTGGATTTTGACAGTGACATACTCAGCATTTGGGAATATAGTATTTATCAAATAACTCTGAAATGGCAGTTTAATGTGGACCTAGAGAAGAGTCTATAGCAATGTTCGACTATAGTATAAATTACCCTGCCACTTACACCATATTACTTGGCAAAGCAAACCAATAGTGACCGAGGTAACCGTGATGGATAAGGACACTATGTGAAGTCTCTGGCTAGTCATAGGAGGTCAGCACATATCCCTGCATTCTGGAGAAAGGCCATGCTTTCTGCTACAGAGAACCATTCAAAGTTTACAAAATTAACTCTGGCTTGTACTAACCCTTAGCAGTTCTGAGCATCAGACAATAAAAAACCATAACTATGCAACCAAAACCTGCCTATAATGAATTAGACAGTATCAATCCATAAAGTCATATGGTCAGGCAGACAAGGCAACAATACATCATTTAATGGAAATGGTATGTTTGAAGTCCCTAAGGCACAAATAAATCACATAAACAGGTAGTAACAAGTTGTTGAAACTCTCAAGGCATCTACTATTGTTGCACTGAGCATCTCCTCTTTATTTTTTTAAATATATTTTTTAAAGGGGCCCCTGGATGGCTCAGTTGGTTAAGCATCCAACTTTGGCTTAGGTCATGATCTCACAGTTCGTAGGTTCAAGCCCCACATCAGGCTCTGTGCTCAACATCTGTTCAGAACCTGGAGCCTGCTTTGGACTCTTTATCTCTCTCTGCCCCTACTCTTTCTGGCCCTCTTCTGCTCACTCTGTGTTTCACTCTGTCTCTCAAAAACAAATAAATGTAAAAAAAAATTTAAATGTTTGAGAGAGTGCATGTGTGAGCAAGGGAAAGACAGAGAGAGAGGGAGAGAGAATCTCAAGCAGGCTCCCCACTGTCAGCACAGAGCCTGATGCAGAGCTCAATCTCACGAATGATGAGATCATGACCTGAGCCAGAATCAAAAGTCAGACACTTAAATGACTGAGCCACCCAGGCATCCGAAGCACCTCTTCCCTAATTGACAATCATGGACTTATGGAGGATTTCCCCAACATTAATTGATGGTGAAAGAAAAAATTAGGCATGGTTCACAGTGGGGTCAGTGCAATATAGTTGTTCTAGCAATAAATGGAAAAGGGTACAGAGGAGTCTTGTGGACAGAGATGAGAGTACAACACTTAGCTATTCAATGATATAGAGATGGAAGTGGCATAAAGGACAACTCTACGTAGATTTCCCGAGTTGATGGCTGGTTAGGAGTTTGGAAGAAGCATAACTGAATAATCAGAGACAATGCAGAAGGAGAGGGAAGCACATGAATAACCTATGAGAGAAAATACAAAGTATATGAATCTTTGGGTCTCAGGCCCAGAAGACAGCCACTATCACGGAGTCAGTCAAGAACTAAGTGGATAGAATAAACCTAAGGATGTCACCCAGCCTCTGTTCTTGGCCACTTCAGTGCTGGAACTATGGGTCCATAATGGAGTAACAATAATGGCAGGGATAGAGGCTATTCATAGAAACATAGGTTCCCTCTCACCAAGGCTGATCTAGCTACTTCCACAGAAGAAAGCACAGTCAGCCATCAGCAAAGAGTAATGGTGAGCCCTTTATATCAATCCTCCCTCAAGGAGATCAGCTAACCACTTGATGTCAGGTGGACTACATCAGATCCCTTAAACTCTGGAGGGAATAGCAATTTGTGCTTACTAAAATTAAACCTGTGTCTTCCTTGCTCACAGGGCCTCTTCTAGAACTACATTTCAGAAGATTACAGAATAATTGATCCACAGGTATCATATCATGAACAACACTGTCTCTGATCAAGTGATATACTTTAAAACAAAGTATGTCAATGAACATATAGCCACAGTCAACTGGCCTTAAACACTTCATTATTTATAAGCAGTTGACCTAAAGAATGGCATATTGGGATGTGAGGGTGATCTGGCTGTGACATCTGTCACCCCATTGATCGCCAGGTTGATGCAGCTGATCTGGCTGGCTAGGCAGGTGTCCCCTTCCTCCTTCACCACTCCATGTGCATCCCTCCAAAAGCTGCATGCTCTGTCGAAGAGGACAACCTTCCCCGATAGAGGAGGACCATTCTTCCATCAAGAGTATACTAGTAGCTGTGCTCCCCTGCTAGAAGCTCCAAACAAGCTCTCAAGAATGGCATATTAAATAAATAATACAACCTCAGGTAAGTGTCTGCTCAGAAAAAATACCCCTTTCATGTTTGGCACACTATCTTCTAGGATATATGTATCAACTGACTTAATGGTAATTATTTGGTCCTGTGTTTCCTAAACTAGCATTTACAAGCCCCCAAACCAAGGGGTGAAAATGAAATTATTACCTCTCACCATCACATCTTGAAATCTACTTGCGGAATATGTGCTCTTCTCCCCAGAAGTTCAGTTTCTACTTGATTGAAGGTTCCAGTTCCAAAAGACAATGCTTCCACATGGAGACACTTGAAAGACTTCCATTGTGTTTGGATTAACTACTATCATCTAGTCATTTGGGGCTTCTTATTACAATGTGTCAAAGTAAATAAAAGTGTTTACAGGAAGCAGCCAGCCTTGATTACCATGAGAAACTAGAACAGGTGCTAAACATTGTGGTCCAGAAAAAAAGTGTCTTGAACCCATAGGATTTAGTGGAATGTCTGTTAGCACTTCAATGACCCATGGTAATGAAAAATATAAAGCTGTTGCAACCAAAACCTAACAAGGTCTAAGAGCTCAACCAGCCAACAAAAAAGATCTGGATCACGTTACCAGGCAAGTAACTTGATTAACCATTGTTCTAGCTAAAGTTGAGAAAAATCTAGAATTATTCATGGAAGAGTAAGAGAATACATATAAATTATAACCTCAGAACCAGCTTCAACAGAAGTGAATATAACCTGTTCCTCCAACTCTATTTAAATCTTTGCAAAGATGGTATCTGGTCTCCACTTTGAAGAGGAAGATATGACAGATTGAATTTAAGGAGAACACAAGTAGATCTGAGTGGTGCAAGGAGACTGTATTGGACAACTTTGGTACACCATTTCAAATGTTCTCAGTATCTCTTACAACAGCTGCTAGAGCAACAAATTCCACATGGGCTTTGACTAATTTTTCACAGATGCAAGTTTATAGTACTTTATCTCAGACCTATGCAGCAGACATATCACTTCCTGTCACAAATCTCACTGACATGTGATATGAAACACCCACAGATATCTGCCTAGAGACAAACATGTGAGACAGAATTGTAGTAAAACTAATGTCCTTGGGGTCATCTTGAGCTTAAGAATAAATGTTTTTCCTTTTCTTCCTTTGAAACGCATTTCTTAAAAGTTCATAGAAGATCTCTCAGAAGTAAGCATCAGTTATATGTATCAGTGGCCAAAACATGTTTCTTTGAATTTGCTTTCCTTTCTTCTCTATTTTACTCCTCAATCTGTAATACTCTTTCCTGTGAACTCTTTCAAATAAACAAACTGCCTGTGATCCTTTGTCTCCTGCCTTGCTTCTGGCAGAATGTAGGCTATAATGTGGAAAACACTGAATTGACCAAGACTAAAACTTGGCAATGAAAATTTTTATCATTCTTTTTAATATCTAATAGAGTAAGACCTACAATGTCCAGAAATTATTCTTCTAGGATTCCTAAACTCCCAGTAAATGGTAAAAAAAAAAAAAAAAAAAAGTGCTTTGTCAATAAAAAAAAAACTTACATGAGACCTCACAGAAATGTCATCATGTGAAAGAAAGCAATACTCTATTGGTTGGCAATGTGAATAATGAATTAACTGTTTTTCAAGAAAGTTGAGGGTACAGAAAAAGTATGAGACAAAAATCAGAAGAAAAATAAGATTTCAACAGCATTAGCAATTAGAGCAACTAAAACAGACAAACCTAAGAGGAAGCAAATAATATAAAGAGAAAGAGTCAAAGAAGATGAAAATCAGAGCATAGCTTATTGTGGGAACATTTATCTAAAACTAGTATATATGCTGGGAACTATTTAAATGTTTACATATGCTACTGACTTAATTACTATTTGTAACAACCCTATAAGGCATCATAGTATTATAGATAATAAAACTAGAGTGTAGAGTTGAAGTAACTTGCCTAAAATGACTCAGCTAGCATGCAACTAACCTGAGATTTGAATGCTAAAAGCCTGCTTCTGGAGTTCACATCCCTAAAACAGCTTTTAACGTCTTTTTAACATTTTTTTTATTTGAGTATAGTTGACACAAAATGCTACATTAGTTTCAGGTGTACAAATACATCACACCAAGTTAACATTATCTTGATACCAAAACCAGGCAAAAACACCACAAAAAAAAAGAAAAATTACAGACCAATATCTCTGAACATAGTTGCAAAAATCCTCAACAAAATATTAGCAATCTGCACACAGCAATACACTAAAAAGACCATTCACCACAATCAGGTGGGATTTATGCCTGGGGTACAAAGATGGTTCAATAATAGTAAATCAATCAATGTCACATACCACATTAACAAATGAAGAATAAAAATTATATGATCATCTCAATAGATGCAGAAAAAGCATTTGGCAAGATTTAACATTCATTCATGATAAAAACTCTCAACAAAGTGGTGTTAGAGGGAACATACCTCATATAATAAAGGCCACATATGAAAAACTCATAGCTAACATTATTCTCAATGGTAAAAAAAAAAAAAAAAAAAAAAACTGAGAGCTTTCCCTCCAAGGTCAAGAACAAGATAGGATGATCACTCTCCCCACTTTTATTCAACATAATACTGGAAATCCTAGCCAAAGCAATCAGACAAGAAAAAAATGAGATATCCAAACTGCTAAAGAAGTTAAACTGTCACTATTCACAGACAATATGACACTATACATAGAAAATCCTAAAGACTCTACCCAAAATTTGGAAGGAATATAAAAATTCAGTAAAAAGGCAGGTTACGAAATTAATACCCAGAAATCGGTAGGTTTCTATACATTAGTAATGAAGTAAGAGAAAGATAAATTGAAAAACTCCACTATTTACTTCTTTGGCTAAGTTTATTCCTAAGTATTTTATTCTTTTTGGTGCAGCCCTCTGGAAAACAGTGTGGAGATTTCTCAAAAAATTAATAATATAACTCCCCTATAACCTAGCAATAACACTGCTAGGAATTTACCCAAGGGATACAGGAGTGCTGATGCATAGGGGCACATGACCCCAATGTTCATAGCAGCACTCTCAACAATCGCCAAAACATGGAAAGAGCCTAAGTGTCCATCAACAGAATGGATCAAGAAGATGTGGTTTATTGGGGCGCCTGGGTGGCTTAGTCAGTTAAGCGTCCGACTTTCGCTTAGGTCATGATCTCGCGGTTCGTGGGTTCGAGCCCGCGTCGGGCTCTGTGCTGACTGCCAGCTCAGAGCCTGGAGCCTGTTTCAGTCTGTGACTCCTTCTCTCTCTGACCCTCCCCTGCTCACGCTGTCTCTCTCTCCTAGAAATAAATAAAACATTAAAAAAATAAAAAAATAAATAAAATAAAAAATAAAAAGAAGATGTGGTTTATCTATACAAAGGAATACTTCATGGCAATGAGAAAGAATGAAATCTGACCATGTGTAGCAACATGGATGGAACTTGAGGGTGTTATGCTGAGCAAATTAAGTCAGTCAGAGAAGGACAGATACCATATGTTTGCACATATGGGTGGATTAGGAGGTACTTAACGGAGGACCATGCGGGAGAAGAAGGGGAAAAATAGTGGGGGAGGGGGAGGGAGGCAAACCATGAGAGACTCTTGAATGCTGAGAACAAACTGAAGGCTGATGGTGGTGGTGGGGGAGAGGGGAAGTGGGGTGATGGACATGGGGGAGGGCACTTGTGGGAATGAGCACTGGGAGTTATACGTAAACCAGCTTGACAATAAACTATTAAAAAAAACAGTATGGTATTGGCAAAAAAAAAAAATAGACACATAGTTCAGTGTAACAGAATAGATACCCTACGAATAAGTCCACAATTATATGGTCAATTAATCTATGACAAAGGAAGCAAGAATATACAATGGGAAAAAGATAGTTCCTTCAATAAACAGTGCTGGGGAAACATTATTTTTTTTTGCAAAAGAATGAAATTGGACCATTTTGTAACACCATACACAAAAATAAACTCAAAATGGATTAAAATCCTAAATTTAAGACCTGAAATCATAAACATCCTAGAAGACAGAATTTCTCTGACATCAACAACAGCAACATTTTCCTGGATATGTATCTTAAGGCAAGAGAAACAAAAGCAAAAATAAACTACTAGGACTACATCAAAAAAAATAAAATAAAACTTTTACGCAGCAAACTATCAACAAAACAGAAAGAAAATCTACTTAATAGGAGAATATATTTACCAATGATATATCCAAAAAGGGGTTAACATCCAAAATATATAAAGAACTTATATAAATCACCACCACACACACACACACACACACACACACACACACACACACACACACACACACCAATTAAAAAATGGACAGAGGACCTGAATGGACATTTTCCAAAGAAGACATATAAATGGCCAACAGACATATGAAAAGATGCTCAACACCACCAATCATAAGGGAAATGCAAATTAAAATCACAATGAGATAACACTTTACATCAGTGAGAATAACTAAAATCAAAATGCCAAGAAATAAGTATTAGTGAGGATGTGGAGAAAAAAGAACGCTGTGCACTGTTGGTGAGAATGTAAATTGACCTAACATCTTTGTTTTTAATTGTAATAAACATAACGTAAAATTTACCACATTTACCATTTTTAAGTGCACAGTTCACTGGCATTAAGTACATTCACATTGTTGTGTTGCCATCACCCTCCTCCATCCACAGAACTCTTCATCTTGCAGAGCTGATTCTCTGTATACACAACTCCATTTCCCTACACACACACACACACACACACACACACACACACACACACCACACACTTCCATCCCTTGGAAACCACCATTCTACTTTTTTCTCTATGAACCTGACCTCTCTAGGTCCCTTATATAAATGGGATCATACAGTATTAGTCCCTTCATGATTGGCTTAGTTCTTTCAGATTCATCCATGTTGTAGCATGAACACATGGTACAGAAGGTACAGAATTACCCTCCTTTTTAAGGCTGAACAATATTTCATTGCATGTATCCACATTTTGTTGATGCATTCAACCATAAATGCATATTTGGGTTGCTTCATTCTTTTGGCTATTGCTATGAACATCTGTTTGAGCCCTGGATTTCAATATGTTTTGCTATATATCCAGAAGGGAAATTCCTGGATCATATGTTAATTCTATTTTGAATTTTTGAGGAACTTCCATATGGTTTTTCTATAGTGGCTATACTATTTTACATCCCCGCCAACAGTTCAAAAGGGTTCCAATTTCCCCATAGCCTCACCAACACTTATTATTTTCTGTTTTTTTATAGTAGCCATCTTAGTGCAAGGTGGCATCTCAGTGTAGTTTTGATTTGCATTTCCATGATAATTAGCGATGTTGAACATCTGTTTATGTGCTTATTGGCCATTTATAATAATCTTTGGAGAACTAGCTATTGATATCTTTTGCTTATTTTTAAATTGTGTCATTTTTTTGTCTCTGTTGTCAAGTTGAATGAGTTCTTTGTATATTCGTATATATATATATATATACCTTATCAAATATATGATTTGAAAATATTTTCCCCACTCCATAGATTGCCTTTTCACTCTGTTGATCATATCTTTTGATGTACAGTTTTAAACTTTGATGTAGTCTTATTTACCTATTTTTTTCTTTTCTTGCCTGTGCTTTGTGTCATATCCATCAAATTACTGTTAATTCCAATGTCATGAAATTTTCCCTCTACATTTTCCTCCAGGAGTGTTACTGTTTTAGGTCTTAGATTTAGGTCTTTAATCTATTTGGAATTAATTTTTGCGTATGATGCAAAATAATAGTCAACTGTATTCTTTTACATGTGGATATCCAGTTTTCCCCATACCATTTGTTGAAAAACTGTCCTTTCTCTCACAGAGTGGTTTTGGGACCCTTGTGAAACTCAATGACCATACATGCAAGGGTTTACTTCTGGGTTTCCTATTCTATTCTATTGTTCTGTAGATAATCTGCCTTTATGCCAGTCCTACACTTTTTTTCATTACCATAGCTCTATAGTAAGCTTTAAAATCAGAAAGTATGAAACCTCTAACTTTGTGCTTTTTTTCAGTGATTTTTCTTAGAATTTAATACATTAATTCTTTGTGAATTTCTGAGAAAGGTAAAGATATAAAAGATGTTTATTTTTTCAGAATAATTTTTAAGACCAGAATCCTAGGGAACACACTTTAAACATAATCCTCTTCTACAAATTCAGATAATACTTTCTCACTGATCTTTTTATACACACAGTTTTTTAAATTCATTAGGTTTTAATAATCCAAAATAATTTGTAAATAAAATTTTATTTTTAATTTTGTCATAAAATTCAAATGTTATAAACCTATTAACATTAGATGCAACAATGACCTTGAAATAGTATTAGACTTGCCTGAAAGGGGAGAAAACCCAATGATGGATTAAACAAGAATTTAGTTTATTTCTCTCATGTCAAAATCCAAATGTAGGTGGTCCAGGGCTGGGATGGAGTACACTGTGTGTAGCTTCCTTTTCCAAGATCACCTTATTAGTCTGGCATGTACTGGTGGTGGTGAAATGTAAACCAAAATATTTGAAATGACATGTGACAAGAAGTAACATTATTTGACAAGTCACTTAATAGCAAGATGATTCTTTTACTCTAAAACAACTCTTAAGAATGAGAATACTGGTATTGTAGAGAAAACTGTTTAGTGAGCCAAAAACTCACATTGTGACTAAGTACACTAAATACCTAGATCTCTCAACTTGAAATCTCACTATACGCTAAAAAAGTCACTATATTTCAGTACATTAAATTTAACAACATGTGATTTTGCATTACATATGATATTTTGTGGCCTAAATGAATTGTGTTCTCTTAGAAAAGAAATTTATAGGGGTGCCTCGGTGGGTCAGTCGGTTAAGCGTCCGACTTCAGCTCAGGTCATGAACTCATGGTTCATGGTTTCAAGCCTTGCGTCAGGCTCTGTGTTGACAACTCAGAGCCTGGAGCTTGTCTTTGGATTCTATGTCTCCCTCTCTCTCTGACCTTCCCCTGCTCATGCTATCTATCTCTCTCTCTCTAAAAAATAAATAAAAATATTTAAAAAATTAAAAAAAGAAATCTTTAGATTTGCCTAGCTATTTTCACAGAGTTGCATGGCACCTCATATGTACAGTTTTAAACTTTGATGTAGTCTTATTTACCTAAGATAGAGCAAAGTCTATCATTATTCCAGGAACAGTGTGTATCATTCTATATAAGGCAAATTAAACTATTTACACGACAATATATTGCAAAATATTGCATATGAGCTACTTCTGCAGACTTATACTGTTACATTAGTCTACTGTTGATCATTTGCTGTTATGTATTTACACATGCACACAAACTCACATATACACACCCCTACTACATTCCTTCCATGTTCTATCATTTTGATATTTGGCAAGATAATCTCTTTAAATTTAAGAATGTGATGTCTAATGAAGATCAAATCAAGACCTATACTTTGCTTTCTGCTCCGGTCTGTTCTTCTGGACCTTGCTCTATAACTAAGCCCCTCGGTTCTTTGTCTTCCCGCAGCTTCCTTCTCTGTGGAGGCACCTGCATTTCCAATGATGAGCAATCCAAGTCTCTCCTGTTTTAACAGTAAAATAACTCTTGTGATTTATTTACATCCTTCTCCTATTTCTCCATCACTTCCCTTTACTAATCATACTCATTTCTCATAATATGAATCTATTTTCTCCATCTTTACCCTCTCTTCAATCTGACTTCAAACTGGAATATTTTCCCTAAGGCATCATTAGTCTCTTAATTGCCCAAACTCAACGGATATTTTTCAGTTCTTTTCTCAGTTATGTTTTCTGTGGCATTTGATACAGCTGGCTACTTTTTCCTACAGAAACTATTTCTAATGTGTTTTCTATGATGTCATGTTCTCCTGGTTCTCTCCCTATTTCTTTACCATTCTTTCTCAGTTCCTTTCAAAAAATTCTTGTCAGAATTACCCAGGGTTTCATCTTTGATGATCTTTTCTTCTCAGTTTAAATACCACTGTTGTTTCAGCACCCTATACAATGAGCTTCTGAGTTCTCTACAGAACTACAAACTCAACATGTCCAAAATATATACCCTGCCTTTCCTCAAAATGTTCTTCCTCATATTTCTTTGATAAGCATCAGAGATCCCTTTACCTTCTCAGATATCCAAGTGAAAACTCAAAAGCCTGTTGTAATGTATTCTCTTTCTTTATCCACCATATCTAACGAATTGGCAAATCTTACTAATTTTATCTCCAAAATTATCTCAAATCTATCCCAAAACACACCATCGTTCAGTGTGACGTATCATATTCTCTTGTCAGAATCAATATAATGGACTACTAGATGATCTCCCAGCTTCCAAGCTTACTTAAAATATGTGTCCTACCATGCTGTTACCAAAAACCTCTATCTAAAAATGAAAACCTGTGTCACATCTTCCTCCTGATGTGGATGATTTTTAGGATAAATTTCCAGCACAAAGGCACCCACAAAGTCCTTACAAGGTCCTCCATAAATGGGATCCTCCCTTTCCAGGCCTGATGCCAACCCCATAATTTAGTACTTCATGCTCCTGTATCACTGAATTATTTGTAAACCTCTGGACACACCACATTTGTTGATGTTCTCCACTCTTCGTTTCTTGCTCTCCATCCATCTGATAAATCCTACTCATCTTTCAAAACCCACGTAGGCCTCAACTTCCCTCTGAATCTCCCCCTAGGGCTCCAGGTAAAGTCAACCAGTTCCTACTGTACTGTTTCTCTATCTTTTATATACTTTACCATTGCATTATTTCTATGTAATTATTTGTCTGAATGTTTAATCTACCACTGAATAAATTGTAAGTTTCTCAATAGCAGACACCATTTGGCATTTATCCTCTAATCTCCAACATCTAATATAATTATCCCTACTACTTGGCATTCAGAAAATGGTGATGGAACTAAAATGAATTCATGATCCTCAGAATATACTTTTCTTTATAAATATTTTAAATTAGAACATAGAGTTTCCAGTTCAAGATGGAGAATAAAGCTACACACTTATTTCCCCTCCTTTTCAAAATCTAACAAATATTACAATGTACAAATGAATTAAGAATTAACAGAGAATAGGAAACAGGGTCGTGAGAAAATCACATATTTTGACTAATTTTTGGAATATTGAAAGTGAAAAGAATCTATTAAAGAATAAACTAAAGGGAGCTGTACCTAGAACACAAGAGACTTTTTCTTCTTCCAAAGGTAGAGCCCTATCAGAGTGAGCAAAGAGGAGTTTTGGAAATAAAGCAAAAATCCAGGGGATTATTTGTAGGCTTGTACAAAACAATTTGTGAAGTACCCTCAATATGCCAACTCTAAAAACCATAGAATTTAACTCTAATGAAATGGATGTATGTGCCTGGGAAAGGATATGGTATCCTTAAGAGCTGGTAGAATTCCACAATAAAGCCCTCTTTATTTGGGCTTTCACAGGTTGGGGTGCATCCAGCTTAACTACCTGACTGATTTCTGCCAACTCTTTGCCAACTCACATCAAGGAAAGTTTGGATGTTGACACATACTGCAGCTTCCCAAATCTCACAATCAACCCTTCTATCCAAGAAAGAGACGTATCAGGAAACAAAATTTGACAAGACAAAAACATAAGATAGCTTGCCATGTTCAATAATTTATTTATTTATTCATAGTTAATAACATATAACCAAGAACCTCTGTATATTTAAGAATTAAGCAACAACAGAAAAAAAAGAAAAGAGAAAAGAAAGGAGAACCAGAATTAAAGTCACCATAGGGAAAGAAAAGAGAAAAAGAGAATTTTGAAAAACTATTAATATATCCTTGGAGAGATTTTATGTATTCCATTCATAAATCAAAAAAACATATTATTATAATTAATGAATCCCATAATGCAAGATAGAGCTCTTAAAAACTAAAAACCTAAAATAATTAAAATTAGATATTGAACATTAAGTAATTTAACTGACAAAAAATAACTTAATGGAAGGATTAGATGATAAGGTTGTGACTCTCCTAGCAAGTATATCACATTCATAAACAGATGGAAATAAAAGAGAGAATAAATGTAGATGTTTCAATAACCGACTAATAGAAGTTCTGAAAAGAGAAAACAATGACATCTTGAGTAAATCATACAAGGCAATATCCTATAGCTGATAGGGGCTAAAAATCATGAAATTCAAAGAATCTACCAAGTACAAAACTAGATGAGTGAAAAATATTGACATTTATACATATCTTATGAAATTAGAAAATACCAAACTGAAGTTTCAAAAAGTTTCTACAGAGAAAAAAATTGGAAAAAATTAGTAGTCGATGCTAGAAGACACAGAGCAATACTTTCAAAGTTTTGAAGGAATAATGATACTGAACTTGCAATTCCCTAACAAACTAAATGACCAATTAACAATTTATATAATAGGAAGTCATGAGATACAGCCTAAAGTTGATGGGCCAAGATATACAAATTTAGATATTATTTAAATCTATAAAGATAGCTAACAGAACAACTTGTAAAACTGTCTGGCAGAAAATATTCAAGGAGAGTATATGTCGAACAGTTAATTTCAATTTATCATATCCCATGCAAGTTATTAATAAAAGTTACATTGATGGATAGAGATGCAAAGAGTTAAAAACAGGAATAATTTACTGTGGGAACTGAAACTAATGGTGAGGAGTAAAGAGAGACTTAAACAGATTTCTCTTTCTTAATATATTTTTTGCCTGCTAAATGTTTGAATTGTATTAACATTTACTTGAATTGCTATTATCACTATGATAGCATGTTACAAAAGATGGTCACTATCAATTCCTTCCCTCCCTGTAATGCATGCCACTCCTCCACAAAGAGGTACGATATACTCCTCTACCTCCCTGAATCTATTAAGTTCTAGGTAATTTTACAGTAAACTTTCCTGTAGACATCCTTGTTGCAAGCAAGTATTGCCACCACAAATATTTTTGCCACATTACTAATTAGATCTTAATAACCAATTTACTATTGTAAAGATACAATAACAAAAAATAAAAGGGGAACATCAAACAATGAAAAATTTAATGAATTTAACTATGAATCCCTTTCTTCATTAAGAGAGGTATCAATTTTCCTAATAACTTGGATGCATATTTATAACTGAGCTTTGTATTGCATTGTGAAAGCCTTTTATACTCTTGTTTATTCTTGCCATATTGTCACATGTCTGTTGACAGACATTCCAAAGTTCTATAAGAAACATGGAAGAAATGCTAATGCTGTAACATATTTGTAACTGAGCTTTGTTATTATTGTAACTGATATGTTATCATTTTCTGGTGTATTATAGTATACAATTTGGCTTTACACTTTCTTATTCTATATTTTCTATAAGGTCAATATATGTCATTGTTATCATCCAGTATTTTAAGACCAGCACATCTGCTTGTCACTATATAGACCAGGATGAGGGCTATTTAAGATTCTTAAAATACAAATGGGAACTCTGCCAATGGAGAACTGAAACCAAACTGTCAACCAGTTATTTTATCTTTTATGGCAAAATTGCCTTACGGCCAGTTAGTTATTTGGCAAAAATATTTGTAGTGAAAATGCCTGCAGCAAATAGGTCTATGACAAAAATTCTTACAGCAAAAATACCTGATTTGATCTTTGTCTACTTAGGCCAATAGAACATAGTGGAAAGGACGTTGTGCTAATTCTAGGCCTAGCCTTTAAGAGAACTAGTAGTTTCTACTTCTAGTTTCTTAGATTCTTGAACCAAATGTAACAATCTGTCTAGTCTACTATGCAGAAAGAGGCCACAGGCCACATCAAGGCAGCAGACATGCTAGTGAAAATGCCACCCTGAATGTCCAGCCCAAATGAGATTCCAGGTCACTCCAGCTCTATTTGCCAACTACGACTACATGAGAGACTCCAAGAAAAAAAAAACACCCATTTGCATGCAGTCAACCCACAGAATCATGAGAAGTGAGAGTCAATTTTTGCTTTAAGTCACCAAGTTTTGAGTGGTTTATTATGCAGCAATATATAGTAAAGCTAGACATAATAGTGATACCTATCATAATTTTATGTTATTGAGGTACAAAGATGGCAAACTAAACTCATATGTATAATATCTACTCTTTCTGTTTCTTGCTAAAATAGCCCACCAAAAAAATGATACTGAAGCTTAGTACTACTTTTGGATACTAGAAAGTAGTCCTATTTATATTTATGAAATGTTAGATGATTTAATGGGAAACAGTGCAAGTGAGAAAGATACTGATGTGGAAAACCTCCTAATAGCTACTTATACTCAAGGAGAAGTCTAAGAGAAGTTAGTGTAGTGTGAAGCTAAAAGCTAATTTGAAACCATTCTAAGTCTTTGACCAACTCCTTGCCCACAGTTTTGATCTGAACATTTGTGTTCCTCCCAAATTCAAATGTTAAAATCCTGTGCTTGCTTCAGCAGCACATATACTAAAATTGGAAAGATACAGAGGAGATTAGCATGGCCCCTGTGCAAATGTTGAAATCTTAACTCCTAACATAATGATATTAGGAGATAGGGCCTTTGAGAAGTAATTAGGTCATGAGAGTAGAGCCCCCATGAATGTGATTAATGTTCTTATAAGGGAGACATAGAGGCACCCAGAGGTCTCAGTAAGTATGGCATGCAATTTTTGATCGCAGGGTTGTTAAGTTTGCGCCTCCACATTGAGCGTAAAGATTACATAAAAGTAAAATCGTTAAAATAAAAAAATAGAAGAAGAAGAAAATACACAGACACAAGATCCATCTCTCTCCCTCATTCCCTCCCATCCTCTCTGCTCTCTACCATATGAGGGATACAACAGAAAGACAGAAATCTGCAAAACAGGAAGAATGACCTCACCAGACACTGGATCTGCTAGCATCTTGATTTTGTACTTCCCACCCTCCAGAACTGTGAGACTAAATTTCTGCTGTTTAAGCCATTAAGTCTATGGTATTCTGTTGTAACAGCCAAAGCACTGCCATAGTTAAAATGTACTAAAATTTTTTTGTGGTTTAAGATAAAATTATAGATACAGTTTTGTTCTTAACATTAATAAAAGAAAAAAGCATTTAAGACTTTAAGTATTCAAAGTAAACCGTAAGAATACACCTAGGATCCACAAATTTTAAGACATTCAAAGAAATGGAAAGAATAAATAACAATCAGTACAGCAAAATATAGGAAAACAGAAGCATGAAAACATAAACATAAAAGTAACTTGATAAAAACTAATGTCGAATATAGTAGTAAGCACTCCAAATACGAATGAGTTAATTTTCCTATTAAAGAATAGATGGAATAGTATATAATCAGTGAAATGGATATTATACAGGGCAATCAGGGTGGCTCAATAGGTGAAACATCCCATTCTTGGTTTTGGTTCAGGTCATGATCTCACAGTACCTCCCCTGCTCATGCTCTCTTTCTCTCCCCTTCTAAATAAATAAATATTAAAAAAAAAAACGGAATGGATACTACAGGTATTATAGAGCTATATTTAAAAATATGGAAAGGTCAGGGGTATCTAGGTGACTCTGTTGGTTTAGCATCCAATTCTTGATTTTGGCTCAGATCATGATCTCATGGTTTGTGGGTTCAATCCCCACATCAGGCTCTGTGCTGAGATTCTCTCTCTCCATCTTTCTTCCCCTCTTCTGCTCATGCTCCCTTGCTCTCTTTCTCTCTCAAAATAAATAAATAAGGCTTAAAATAATTTTAAAAATATGGAAAGGTCAACCTGACATATTTTTGAGTGGAAAAAATCAGTTTACAAATAGGATACAGAATATAGTCCCACTTGACTAAAGTTAAGAACTGTGTGTGTACCCATATAAATTATCCAGAAAATATTTTTATATCTAGAGATGGAATTTTTATATTTTGTTTTTATATTTTATATTTTGTTTTCTACTCTATTTTTATTATTGATTTACTGTTTCATGGTAAATACATCTTTTTATAATAAAAATTAAGCTTTGAAAATTTTTTAAATGTTTCTTTATTTTTGAAAGAGAGAGGGGGAGTGGGAGGGCCAGAGAGAGAGGGAGACAGAGAATCCCAACCAGGCTGTGCACTTTCAGCACAGAGCCCAGTGAGGGGCTTGAACTCACAAACTGAGATGGTGACCTGAGCCAAAAGACACGTAACCCAGGTGGCACACGCTTTTTTTCATATTTTAAAGTAAACATAATTTTTAAAAGACTATTACAATGGATCAAAGAAAAAATTCAATAATGTGCTAGTTATAAAAGAAAATACAATAAAAAAATCAAAATTGATGAAAGTAAAGGAACAGGTCAAACTGTCCTAGACAAGTTTAATTAAAAAGAAAATAGTCAATATTAATATTATGTAGAACTTAATATAAAACATTAAAAGAGTGGCAAGAAAGTAAATAATAAAAGTAAATGAGAGGAATTAATATGAAAACAAACTTTAATTTATTAGAAGATGGAAAAGAAATGAGATTTAAAGAGGCAAAGTGATAAATAAAACCCAACCATTTGGCAATCCTCTTCAGAGAGAGAAAACAGAAACGTTTCTTAATGAACTGCACGGAAGCAGGACCCCGCCTGCCTTCCTAACAGTTGTGTCCTGGTGCCTAGAAGAGTGCCTGGCACACAGCCCCAACTCACTATTAGCCAGGAATGAGAATAAATTCTGGGTTGGAGATGATTTAGAGAGTAATAAAAAGCATAAAAATCAAGAAAATAACATTAAAAGACTGAAGAAAATAAAAATTACTAGAATCCACTTGGTATAAAGAAAAAGAAAATTAGAAAAATAAAGATAAAAAGATTTTTTAAACTCTTAAAGAAACAGAAAAGATGCCAGGCCCTGTCAGTTTTATAGGCAAGTTCCATTAAAACATCAGGAGAAAAATTATCTAAGCTAATCCAGATAACTCCAGATAACTCCAGAACTTAGAAGAACTTAGAACTTCTTCTTAGTTCCTTAGAAGAACTTAGGAACTTAGAACTTAGAACTTAGAAGAAGAAATAGAGACCTTTCTATTTCATTTTATAAGTCTTCTATAACCGTCACAAAAATAATGCACATCATTACTAATAGAAGACTCATGAATATAGATGCATAAATTCTAAACACTAGGTTAGTAAATTTATCCCATCAGTATATTAAAAGAAAAATGTACCATAACTAAGTAGATTTATTTCAAAATGCAAGAACAGTTTAATATTAGACATACTATTAATGCAATATTAATAGGTTAAAGGAAAAACATATTAGTAAATGTCAAAATATGATTGATAAAATAAGCTAAAATTCTAAAAAAACACTAGGATACTGCTTTAACTCTATGAAAAAGGAATTAGAAATCAACAATAAAATTCACACTAAATCATAAGAAATTAAAGGTACCCCATTAGAAAGAGAGAGAAATAAAAAGGTCTGTTCAAGTGTATTTTCTAGTTAAGACAATAAAAAAATGAAGTATGAATTACTGGAAAGAACATCATTTGAAATGTTTTTTATCATTACAGAAAAACAAGTAGCCTTGAACAATAGAGAATGTATTGTCCTACATGACAGAGAAGTCCAGGGGAGGTGGATATTTAAGAAAAGCAAATATTAACATCAGAATCAAGGAAGGTGATGCACCTGTGTTAGATGAAGGAGATAATGAGATTGGTAGGTGGTGGGATAGCACCAAAATGGTTCAACCAGAGGAGGGAGGTAGAAATGCAAGTGGGAGGATTAGGGGAAAGGACCTTGTGGGTTCATTCTATGCCTTCACCTAATCACTGAACTCACCTCTGATTGCTAACACTCAAATAAATCTTGCCTTCTGTTGACCTACCTTCTAGCTTCTCAGTTCTGGAAGATGAAACAGCCAGTTTGTTTTGTTTTGTTTTGTTTTTTTAAATATTTTTATTTATTTCTAGGAGAGAGAGCGAGAGAAAGACAGCTTGAGCAGGGGAGGATCAGAGAGAGAGGGAGATACAGATTCTGAAATAGGCTCCAGGCTCTGAGCTGGCAGTTAGCACAGAGCCCTACGCGGGGCTCGAACCCACGAACCGTGAGATCATGACCTAAGCGAAAGTCGGACGCTGGGACGCTTAACCGACTAAGCCACCCAGGCGCCCCAAAACAGCCAGTTTTTAAAGACCTGAGTTCAAATCATGACTGCTACTTGCTAATGCTGTGACCTTGGGTAAATTAATTGACAGACTGATGTTTCAGTGTCTGCAGGTATAAGATTCCAGGGATATCAACCATTTATAACTCATATGGGCTGTTATAAAATATAAAAGAAGTAACTAATACTTGGCATTTAGTTAAAACACACTCAGAATCATTCGCCAGACCCAATTGCAGGGCCTGTGATGCTCATTCTTTACAGGAAAAACTACCTGAATGAAAGATAAACGCAAATTTCCAGGTATCAGGTAAAGCAACTGGGGATATCCTATTATGAGAGCTAGAATAAAAACAGTAGAGAAACACAGGAAAAGAGAAAGTCAACAGTGAAAGAGACATTCAAATGAAAAAGGCTTTTGGGAGCAACAATCAATCGGAAACTCTGGATTAAGACACATGCAACATCTCCTATGGGTTGTATTATGTTAAACCCCTGAATCCTCACTTCAAGGAAATCTACATGTTCTTCATCAAGGCTTCTGGAGTTACAGTGCAAGTGATTTAAAATGAAACAATTGACAGGTTGACCTTTGTGGTACCCTAGGTTTCTGGGGAGGTTAAAGGAAATTCTCACAGTGTAAAGCCTTTATAATTATGTTTATGCTAGTTTTCATGAATACACATATATTTACATATTCATGAAAACTATATCCAGATGGGGATATATTTTTGTACTTACTAATTTACAGATTCACCAAACTACTAGGAAGCTCCTTCTGCCATGTTTGAATCTTGTCCTTCTTTGATCTGTCAGTCTTTCCTTACAGCCTTCTCTAAGCCTCAGCCGGCTCTGGTCCTGCTTCTCTCCATCTAAAGTTAACCAGGATCTTTTATAAGAAAGACTGAGCAGAGCCCTGTGGTCACTACTTCCAGGGCCCAAATCTAATGACCCTTTTGAGTAATCTGACCCTGTAGCAGCAAACCTCTGACAAGAATAAGAAAACAGAAATATGTCCACAACACAGAGCTAAAAAATGCAAATGGTATAGGAAATTATCAAAACAGTATGAGATAAAGTATTCTTTGGTGGCCAGGAAATCAGAGGCAAGAACTATAGGGGACATGATGGAAGAGGCAAAGTAACATCTACATATTAAAGAAAGAGTGAAGAAATGAATGAGTCTCTAATTCCACCCTAGGGGTTCTGGTGACAAACCACTCAGATTCTGACTTCATGGTACATGTCACCGCCAGCACCCCTCAGTGGAATTATAGCCTTGCATTACAGGGTAGCTTGTCTGTTATTATGCTCAGAAGAGTTTAGAAAATATGCCCAGTGTTGTTGAAAGGAGAAGTGAAAGCAGCCAGGCATAGCTTGCAATCAAGTTCTTCCTGAAAATGTTCCAGGAGAGATTTGATGGGCTGAAGTGGCTGCCACATGGCCTTGTTGGGAGGCTATGTTCAAAGAAATTCATCTTCCATCAGGTTTCTTCTATTCTTCATTGGCCTCACAGATGTGATAGCCTCTAACTCCCTACCACTAAGCCACGGGCATTAATGACCAACCCCATAGTAATGGCAGAAACCCTAGAGGCAAACTAAACTAACACAGTTGGACCCAAAGTTCTTGTGAAATGCACGCCACAAAAGCCCACATGCTTTAAGAATTATGGAACAAAGTAAGGTGGGTAATGGGAGAGCTGTAGGGAATGCAAGGAAATTAAGGCTAAAACTCATACACATCAAGTTTAAGAATCTTTTAGAAAGGTTTTCTAAGGGCATGGAAAGTTCCACAATCCCAGATGTTCTCTTGTCTGGAATCACCTAAGAATGAGAACAGCTATAATCATAGGTCTCTCTTTTTCACTTAATTTCAGTGAGCATTTATTGAGCAGTAAATGAGAGGACTCTCTAGACACTGTCCAGTAGAATGTGTAACCAAATAAATTTTTACTGTTTACAAGTGGAGAGGTATAAGACCATGGGCAATTCTTATCAAAATAAAACCTGAATTAGTGCATTAGTTTTCTTTGTTCCTCTATCTCTCCCAAATTCTTAGCATAGTGTTTTAAACATAGTTATTTTCAAAGTGAAAGAACATTTAAATGAATTTTTATTTGTATAAATGGATGTATGTAAGGATGTTTCAAGTTTATCATAAAAGTCTTCAGAAGGATAGAACATTGATGGCTCATTTCATAATCAAAATTTTGAACAGGTGCATCCCCACATCGTCACCTGCAACAGACCTTTCTTATAGATCATGGCACTTATTTCATGGAATATATTGGAATTTTCAGAATACAGCCTTCCAAAGACAGAAAGAATCTGAGTTAAATTCTAGAATTGCTACCATTCTTACCCAACATTAAGCCCCTTATACAAGTCACATTGCAGTAATCCAAATTTGAATAGTCTGGATGGTGAAATTTCTCAACTTTCATGATGAGAACAGTTTCCTGCCTACACAAAGAATCCAGGTGTGGGTTTTTATTTTCCCATCTAAAGTTGTCTGTGAATACCTGAGAAATTATTCAAGCAGAGGTGCCATGATGCAAACTGCCCTGTTCTACATAAAATAGCTCACTACACCTTCTATGAGGCCTCTCAATCCAGTACTAAAATAATTTTTCTTCTTCTTTTTATCACCTGTGCCTGTTTGACTTAATATAGTGACGAGTGTCAAAGAAGAAATGCATTAAGAGGGGTTGGATTAGGCAAAGAGGAAGCAATAACTTGGTATCACTGGGAAAACATAAAGCAAGGCGATTCAAGACAACTAAACTGGTTTTCTTCAAATTTCTTTTATATACAATGGGACCATTCCAGAATAATTGTGACTACTTAAAAAAATTTTTTAAATAACTTTCTGTGACACCAGTTTTCAGTTATTAAATTATCATCTAAAAGCTCTTCAGTTACTTTTGTACTCATTAGCAACATTTTAAAAATCAGTGGAGTTTGAATTCTTGATCCCACCTCCGCCTATTAGAGTCAGAAGCTTTACCTCCAGAGCGAAATATAAAACTCTGAAACCCAGCTATATATACCCTTCACTTATGATCCTTGTTGGCCTGATTACTATTTCATATTTTATGTTACATTTTAAATAGTATTTTTCGCATTGTATTCCATGATAGCTTTTATTAAAATGTAAGAAAGATCTTGATTTGCATTTAGCGATCACCTTAATCTCTTATAATAAAGATTTTGCAGGTTATTCAAATTCTCTAAGTGATCATTTTACCTACAAATATAAGTTTGGCTTTTCTGTTCTAATAATTTTACCTCCTTCTGCTTCTTCTTGTCTTCAATGTATTGCCTAAGACATCTAACATTGTTTTAAAAACTAGAGATCCCTTACCAGCTATATGACTTGGGGAAAATTACTTTCCCTTTTATGTCTCAGTTTATCTGTAAAATTGGTATAATACTAGTATTAACCTAACAGGATTATTATAAATAAATCAAAAACTCTCAGAAGAATATGTTTACTTAGATAGCACTATAATTATTTTACCCACATCATAATACATAATAGCAGTTTGTAAATTATGATATAGTCTCTATAACAATAATTTTAATGGAAATATATTCAATTGAGTTGAAGAGTGCCCATTTTTACTTATTACCTATTTCTCCAAAGTATTTGAGATTTTCAGAGAATTAAATAGATGTGACATTCAAAATACGAGTTCTACAATGTTAATGTTTTTGCCTAATTGCCCTTTCAACTGACACAAAAATTGAGTTAAGAATAGATTTTAGGTCCTAAATTTATTGGATCCAGTTTAGGATTAAAATAGTGTACTTGTGAAAAAAGTACCATAATTATTTTCTGGTTTTCGTGCATATGAGTGAAAAATCCTAGCACTAGTCCATCCAAAAGAATTTTGGTAAACATGATAATAAAAGGAAGTTAATATGAATTTTGGACATAGAAGGGACTTTTCCTGATATACATATAGTCCGATCTTACCTTACAGATGAGGAAACTTAAACACAGAACAGTTCCTCCAGGTGTTTTAATATTTGTGATGAAACTATCAAACACTTGATGACAGCTAACTGCATTTAGTTTGATCATGACATCATTCATTTATGAGTTAGTATTTACCGGACATTCACAATATGGAACAGCTTGCTACATAAACAAATGTGAACAAAATGATCCAATGAAGAGAGACAGTATTTGAATGTCAGAAGCTAATAAACAGCCCTCTCTATAACCTAGACAATGTGAAGGAAATTTTGGCCAACATCCACACACAAGAGGGTTAATCAGAAATCAAAATAAGTGAGCCATGTACATCATACATATAGTCAGTTAGTGACGTTGCCTAAATATATAGCTTGTCTTTTTGCCAAACTTTTACCAAACCTGCATTGCCAAACCTATACACGAGTCCAAAGTAACAACATCTATCCTGGATCACTTTAAGAGCCACCTACAGGGTCTCCCTGCCCCTACACAGCAATCAGAATGATCTTTACCACTACCTTCATCAGATATATCACTACCCTACATAAAAGTGTCCCATGGCTCCCCTATGGTATTAGGGATTTATGGATGTATAATAATGACCCACAACCTTACCATCTGAAAACAATCATTATTCATTCTCACATGTTACAGGTCACTTGGACAGCTCTGCTCGACTCTCTCATGTATCTGCTGTCATCTAACAGTTCAGCTATGACCCTCTCATCTAGGAAGGCTTCACGTACTTGTCAAGGAGTTGGTTGGCTGTTGCCTTGGTAATGACCTGACTAGCTCAAATATCTGGGGTCATCCAACAGGCCAGGCTTATTCTCAGGACAGTGCCAGGGGTTCCGAGATAGTGAACAGAAGCATAAAAAGCCCTCTGAGGAAACAGTTTGGAAATGTCATGCCATCATTGCTACCACATCCTATTGACCAAGCAAGTCTCGAAGCCAGCATAGAATCAAAGCATGGCAAAAGAGACTCAGCCTCTTGATGGGAAGAGGTGCAAATTCACACTGTGAAGGGCATAAATACAGACAAGTTGGAGAACTGAGGGTGTTTTACATTCAATCACACAAATTAGACTAAATTTTAAATTCTACCTATGGATTAGGAGGCCTGCCAAGCCTCTCCTACTCTCCTCTGTACTCTCTTCCCTCTCCCTGCAACCTGGCCGTGGCTGCCTCTCAGTTACCTATTGCATATGCCAAGTTTATCCCATCTCAGAGTCCTTGTACCTGCTCTTCCACTTGGAACACTCCAACCCCATTACTGTCACATGGCTATTTTCCTATGTTCTGAGTATCAACTCAAAAACACAATCTTCAAAGATGCCTGTGCTGACCACTGTAGTTAAACTATTAGCATCAGTCAGTCTCTTATCACATTACCCTATGTTATCTTCATCATAGCCTTGTATGCACCTGACATTATCTTGTTTGCTGGGTATTGTCTGTCACCTTCAATTAAAGCGTGGGAAGTTCATCCCATTGACCACTGTCTTCTCCATTGCCTGGAATAACATCTGGCACATAGAAGGTACTTCATAAATATTTGAGTGCTAGTTAGCTGCAGGATAAAAAACAGTGGTGTGGAG